>OY015314.1:73240066-74649400 GCA_955612985.1 Cheilosia scutellata
TTGCTAAGATTCGTATGAATAAAAACTGATTTGAGTTAACTCCAACTTTTGACATCTTCGAAAAGCGGCGCTACCGACCTTTTACTCAGATTGGTATGAATAAAAACGTGGAAGACAAAGCAATTGCTACGAAAATTCCGAGTCTGCTATTTTGTTGACTCAGTGCATTTGCTAAATATTTTGCGCGCACATTTTTTTTGCAAAAACAGTCTAGCCTTGTGAGTTGCAGTGTTTTTTTATAAATACATAAGTTAAAATAATTTTTGCTTGTGAAAGAAACAAAAATGGATGCGATAAGTTGCACATTTTAGCTGTTTTCCCTACTGTTGCTAACGTTCGTGAAAAAAAAACAGTATAAGCTAAGAAGAATTGGTTACGATAACAACTTTAAGCAACTGTATCGTTTCACGCGTCGAAATGTAGATTACTTTTAGAAGAAAATCTGGAGACGCGGGGTGGTGTTCCTTCATATATCCAGAAAATTAAATCTTTCCTACTGCTTCTGACGTTTGCACGAATACCACTATTTGATCACTATTGGAGATAGAAGTAGATGGAAATTCCTCATCGTCAGCTGCAGAGCAATTAATTTGTAATCGAATATAGGTTATGCACTTATGCGTACCAGTAAGCTCTTCCAAATACTCTTCTTCATCATAGATTTAACTGTTTTTTTCGTATTTATGTGCATTTTTTTTATTAAATTACTTTATCATTTGTTTATTTTTCCTCAAAAATTGTTTTTTTAATTCTAAAATTCAAATTCAAATTCAAATTTTGACAGAAACTGCAAGGGAAGGACACATGCAGTGAAGTAAATGCTTTGTTCGAATTTTCGAACTTACTTTAGCAAAGTATGTTTTTATTCATACCGATTTAAAGCATTTGCTAAGTGCTTTTACTTTGCTACCACCTTTTACTCAAAGCAAATGCTAGTTTTTATTCATACGACCCAATGTATATGTTGGTCTCATTTCCTTAAGGTGTAATTACGCGAGCATGTATAAATATGGCACAATTTGTGTATGTAGGTACATGACAAGTGGTTTGCCTATCACATTAGTATGACAAACAATTACAAAATATAGTAGAAATTGAAATATTATATTGGAAACATATTACCTAAACTGGATAATATATTTTGTAAATGTTTTTGCGATGCAATTTTTCCCAGCCATATTGTTTGCGTGGAGGTGTTTCACCTGTGAATGTTAAAACAAATTAAAATGAAAGATGCCATCCTAGATATTTTATTGGCGCATGTTTATTTGAAAAGAAAAGAAAAATAAGTTTGGGTTCGTCATTGGCGATTTTTATGTCTATAGGGTGGTTACATCCTTTTCTTCCAAAATTAAGAAAATCGAATATTCATCGTCAATGGCCCCCGACACAGATATTTTTCATTTTTAAAACCATCGTGGTATTGAAGGAAATATTCATTGCCATGTCTCTAGAAATTGACCAGCAAACAGCCATCCAAGACATTGCGCGGTACTAATAAACATTTTTAGTGTCCAGACAAACTTTTACGAAGTCACAATGGCAAAAATTTCATATAAAATTACCTATTGTGAATATCAAAATATTCAAGTTGAATGTTAAAAATGATCATTGGTAAGGCCTATTGTGATTTGACACCCTTGGTCTATTTTCGGTAAGCGTATTTGAAGGTCTATGTTGACAGGCCAATCTAATCTTGGGAGCCATTTAATTTAATTTTAATAAACCACTTAAGTAGTTAACCAACACTATTAATAATATTGTATGCATTTTAGTTAAATATCTAATGAATTTTATTTTCAAGAGCATAGGTTTATACATACATATTTATAATGAAATAACAGTTTAATTTTTCAATAGAATAGCCAAGTTACGTAACCTGTCTTGTCCCATATACTTTCTTAAATAGGTTTTTATTAATTTTAGTTTTAAAAATGATCGTTCAGCACTAGCTATAGTCATAGGAATTGTAACAAATAACATTAACACAGTACATACTTCAGGAAAGCTGCATGACATAAAATGATTCTTTATTAATAAATCATCAAGTTCTCTAATACACGAAGACTTTTTTATTTCGTCTCTGAAAATGGACCGAAAACTGAGAATTTACCTGATTAAGATATTTCGTTTTTATATACACTCCGCGCCACTTGAATAGCACACCCCCTAAGGTCGGTTTTCTATGGCCCACTGGTCCCAAACCAAGCATGCTAGAGGCTTAATTTTTGTTTTTAAATTAAATTTCAATTAATAGCTGTGATTTGACCAGAAGGAAGATTTAAAACTAAAGCTTTAAGTATGTATTAACAAAAAATTTTTAATTAAAAACCGGCAAAACGTGGACTCATATTATTCTTTGATAGATTTTTTTTGTTAAAAAATGTGTGGAGAAAAAGCTTAACCGAGGCGGAAAAAGGACAAATCAAAGCTTAAAGGACGCTCGCCTATTTATTGCCAATTTAGCTAAGAAAATCGAGAGGAGCCGACACGTTATATGCATATTTTTAAGTAATGAGTCTAACTATGGATATAAACGTGAAAGCCCGCATGCATAGTGTGCTTACAACTGCGGAAAGGCGACTTATATTCGGAAAAGCGTCAAATTCTCACGACTCTTTTCCAAAAATCAGGAAAAAATGTGGTATCAAAGCAAGTCTCACAACTATTCGTCGTATTATTTCGAATGCCAAGGATATAAAAAGACTAAAAATCAAGAAAAAGACACCCCTTAACGCGGTTCGAAAAGCGCAACGCCTTCGATTTTGTGGCCTGGACTTCGTAGTAGCACCGTGTGGTCTTTTCCGACGAAAAAAAATTAATTTGGAAGGCCCCGATGGCTATAGCTAGGTACTATTTCCATAACCTCCGCAAAGAAACTCATCATTTGGACCGGCTGCATAGCAGAGTTGAAGTTGAAGGTGTGATGGTGTGGGGGCCGTTTCGTATTATACCAGCCGAAAATTAAAATTTTTGTTAACCACAATGAATGCGTTGTCTTACTGATAAGGCTTTAACATATTTTCATAACCTTTTTGGACATCTGCCATGGATCTAACAACATGATAAAGCGCCAAAACATACAGCCCGGGTTGTTAAAACGTATTTATAGAGCCAAAATGCGGAGCTATTAATGCTGACCGGACTACTCACCGGATTTGAATATCATCGAAAATGTTTGGCAATGGTTGATACGTCAAGTTTGTGGATCGGGACATTATTCGACTGTATCTAAACTAGTCCAAACCATCGAATTAGCTTGGAGCTCGATTTCGGTAAATTATTTGGCCAATGTGTATGCATCCCTTACAAATCGGAGAGGTGTGAATTTTGGAGCAGAAGGTGGCTCAAAACACAATTGAAAATTTTTTTTAAATTTAAAATACTCCAATTACCTTTTGGAAACCAATTGGAAACAATTTCATTCATTGGAAGGAAACGCGATTTCAGTTGATTAATAATGATGTCCAATACTAGATAAAATATGTTCACTTTGAACAAATCTTGGAGACGCTCATCTTCACAAACTTCGCCAAAATGGCGTTTGACCTTCCTCTGACGAGTTTTAGAAAATTAAGGGTTGATGGACCATTTTTCTGCTACACTATTTGCTTCCATTTTTAAATTTACAAATTCATGTCTATACCTTTCCAATTCTCGGGTCGGGGGCCCGTGGCATTTTGCCAGCCTTGCCACCCTATAGTTACGCCACTGCTTCCCGAAATCATTCGTCTGGGTGGTCCAGCTAGTTTACCTCCGAAATTCTTTATTTCCATATAAAGGGTGTCCCATAATTCACACAAAATTTAATTTTGACAGAAAAAACAGAGTTTTAATTAGAAAGCTTACATTTTTTATTGATTCATATGGAATAGCACATCGGATAAATGGCCGCCACGGCTTTGCTGTCAAGTACCTACTCTTTTGTTGAAATTTTCTATGACGGTTTCGCATAAATGGGGCTGAATTTCATTAATACACCTTCCAATTTCCTCTTTCAAGGCGTTGGTGGTCGTGGGCCTGTTTGTATAGACCTTTCACTTCAAAAAACCCAAAAAAAAAAAAAAGTCCAATGACAATCGTTTCTCTGGCTGTATGGCATGTGGTCTTGTTGAAACCACATGTTGGTCACATCCATATCTTGTAATTTAGGCACTAAAAACTGGGTAACCATGTCACGACAACGAACACCATTAATTGTTACTGCCTGACCAGCCGCATTTTCGAAGAAGAATGGTCCGATAATGCCTCCAGCCCAAAATCCGAACCAAACAGTCACGCGTTGTGGATGCATTTTGTTTCTCAACAAAACCGTTTTGAACCGCAAATGCGACAATTTTGACGATTACCGAAGTCATCAAGATGAAAATGAGCTTCATCAGTGAAGATGATTTTGTTGGAAAATTGCGAACAAACCTTCATAATATTTAAAATATAGCTCAACAATGAAAATGCGTTGTTCTTTCGTATACTAACCCCGAATTGTCAGCTGCCACATTGTTATCTTTTTTTGCGTTGGCATCACTGTACTATTATGTCGATTTTCATTGGGCATTGCTCTCAAATCTCAGATTTTTCTTGCCCCAATGGAACATGAAATGAGATTACTTTTTTTTGGCATTTGTGTTGGTGTGTTATTTGACAGTCAGCTATTTTTATACCCGGTACCACACTGTGGTGAGGGTATATTCACTTTGTCATTCCATTTGTAACGCCCATAAGGAGGCGTTGTAGGTATGACAAACTATATATATTATTGATCAGCATCACTTTCTTAGTCGATCTAGCGATGTCCGTCTGTCTGTCCGTCTGTCTGTCTGTCCGCACGATTACGGCCGTAATTTAAGAGCTATTGACTTGAAATTTGGTACGTAAGCTTTTATCCACCAAACTGAGGCTAAGTTCGAAGATGAGCAAGATCGGATGAAAACTACTACTACCTCCCATACAAAAATATCAGATTTATATAGCTTTTTGTGTTAAAAATTAAATTTAAATAGCTACAGTAAAGATAGCAAGTTCAAACTTTGCACATATTGTTTTAATAATATTTAAAAATTGTTGACAAAAAATTAGCTTGGTCGAATAAAAACTACCCATACCTCCCATACAAATTATATAATTTTTTAATACTAAAATATTTTTTTTTTTTTTACAATAATATAGTACCGGGTATTTGAGCTTCGGCATAGTCGAAGATAATTGTCTTACTGGTTTTTTATTGCGTTTACAAAAATGTCTCTTGTTTTGGTATTGTTTGTTTGTTTGTTTTTTTTTCCGCCCAATGGAAAACGAATTTGACAGACAGCTGATTTTTAGAGCAGAAAAACTGGTCTGAATCTGAAAAAAGTGCTTTTTCTTGCCCAATGGAAATCTACATTAAATAACGCAGAATTCGAATTTTGCGTGAATTATGGACTCCCTTTAGTTATCTGAGTAATATGGATAATGACTGTTCTGTACCATGCAGTGCATAGCATAATGTCTGCCCATGTGTTGCGCAGAGACGCTGTTGATGTTGTTTTTAACTGCTCTTTTTTTATAGCATTTATCAGCTCAATGGCGTTAGGCGTCATATATAGTCTGAAGCTAAAGATTACCCTATGTTGAACCTTTATAAACGCACTACAATAATTGAAAGGGCCATGTTGACATTATTAAAAAAGATGACCATAACATTATTAATAGTCTAATGAAGCTTCTGCTTGATCCCCCAGCCCTCTTTTTGGCATGTGTACTTTTCATGTTTAAAAGGAAACTATTCACACTATTGCTACTCTGTTTCGGGGACTAAATGAAGTATGTGTAACTATGAATACTTGCAAAATTTATCAGACAGCAGTAATCTGATTTGCTTTCTCCGCCAGGACTGATACTGACTTCTAAACGCTTTCCATTCATGAAGTCTTTGCACGATTTGCGAATCAAAAGAATACAAAAACAACAAAATCAACCTTTGATAGACAATTTCTCCCTCGTATCACCAGTTACAAAGCAGAAATCCAATGTATCCGAGTGCATGCATAAGTGTTCCACTCACGTTTTTCCCTCAGTTGCCATTGCCAGACTCGAATGGCCCCTTGATTCGTAATAAGACTGCGGAATAATCTAGACCCAGTATGTAACTTTTCTCTTTGCTTGTCTAAACCTATGTATGTACTCGTGCATCGCACGTAGACGTACATAATAATAGACTTTTTTTTTGTTGCATAGTCTGTTTTGGTTTTGGTTTCGTCTCTTATTTACATATCGGCTAGGAGTGTGACTCCCTTTTGCCATTTTTTACACAAATTGCAACAGCCATACCAGCCAGCTATTATGTGTGTGACGTGAGAGCCAACAAACATTTGGTAGGCGACTGCGAAACAAATAGGCCGAGCCAGCAACAAATTGTTAATGCCAGAACGATGTAGATACCCACCAGTAGAAGAACAAAAATCTACAAATACAACAATAGAGGTTGCAAATCTCTATAATCTTTGCACAATGAAAATGCCGATAGGCGCGAGGGGAATTACTCACAGGAGAGTCTTAAATGAATTTTTATTGTTGCAGTGTAGTTATGTATTTTGCAAAACAAGGCAAGTAGGAACCCTCTAAAGGTTGACACAGAAAATGGCAATTGGCGTTTCGTTAAGCAATAGAGTGCGGGCGCGGGGTGGTTTCAAAGCTCACAGAGATTGACCCGTTAAGTTCGTGAACTCGTTTTATTAAATGTTCTTGTGTATGCTCAGCCCACTGTAGATGCTCAACTCTTTCGAGCATCTTTTGTGAAAAAGAGCAATTTTTTAACAGTGTGCGAGTGCGGTGGAATTCCATCTAGGGGGTTTTAGGGTTATTGTCCGAAGAACAAGTGTAATCGTTCTAACTATGACAACATAATTGAAAACACTTATGCATTCAGAGACATTTTTCAGAACTCGGGTGAAATTTGTTGGCAGTAAACTTTATACAGTCTGTGAAAGAGGTTTTCATTAAAAAAAAAAAAAAATAGTTCGCAATACAAAAAAGGATATAATTTAACGGCATAATACGCCAGTATTGAATATCGAATATTGAATGCAAGATCTTTATCCGGTCTTATATCCAGGGTTATCTTGAATCCGTTTGTATTTGAAAAAGCTTCTAGCACTTTTATGAAGAATTTTTAATTAACACGTAAATGTCCGAGGCCTTCTAAGGTTGAAATCGTGGTTGATTTGTTGATTATAGACCAACGACTTTTAGCTACCGCAAAAAAAATGAAAATAAAAATTAGCCCAATTGCGTCAAGTCATACGATCTTGGATCTTCGCCACATGTCCTTTTTGGTGATAATGTTGTCATCGTAGACTTTATTCAATAATTCTATGGTTTTTCTTAGTCCTGCAGATAGTGTTCACTCACAATATTGATGACATGCAGTGGAGTGTATTAAAGCATCGGGCAGACTGATGATAACACTTTTACTTGTTTTCATTTTTCAATTTTTAAGAAATATAGAAAATCATAGGGCCTGATGCCGCCAGACGATAAGTCGCACCAAAAGGCTGCATCCGGTAGTTGCCAGACCACCTTTAGATTTTCCTCTATCCAAATGCGACAATTTTGCTATTAACAAAGCCTTTGAATCGGAATTGAGCCGCCTCATCACTGAACAAAAACAACACTACATGTTACTTGTGGTGTCCTTCCAATTGGGCACTCGACTTAAGGGAAGGTCGTTCTTATTACTTCAGGAGTTGTAGATTTTTCGGGCCAAGTCACTGATGTCTCTTAGCTCTATATATCACAGCCATCTCAGCCAAGAATCCGAGTCCTCATGACTAGCTCTGCATTTCGCTCAAGGAAATGAGTGCGTTTTGATCTGCCTAAGACAGGGTCCATGCTTCCGCGCCATAGCAGGAGTGAGGTGATAATGATAAAGGTTTACAACGTCGGCTTAGCTGCGAGGGCTCAATTATATTCTAAGCCCGTAAAAACAGTGATTGACAAGAACAATTCTTTGCTTTGTCTCGGCGGTCTCACTGCTGGAGTAAGCAGAGTCTTGCGTTACCTTACAATTGTATCCGTCCCTTTTGACATTCTGCCCATGGTGCTGATGTTGAATGTCCTTCTTTAGGAAAAGTAAGGCTCTCGCCTAGTTGTTCCAATTATGTATGTAATGACATCGACGTATTCGAGTTTTTGCACAGTCCTTTTAAACATTGGAGGTCCGGAGTTGGCTTGTGAGTTGCGTACAATTCTTTCAAGTATGTATGATGTAAAGAGATCAAATGATAGAGGACCATCCACACACTTGCTTAAAGTAAAATTTGGATCTCCTATAATTCTATTCTCGAACTTGGATACACCTGTGCATGGTAATGTAACTATACCAGCAAAAGAAAAATGTATAGGTAGGAGTACTTAGACCCTTAACTCTCATCTTATGATAAATTCGATCCATTTTGTCGAAATCCGTAATTTTGGTTGACGTACATACCTACTAATTTCCATGTAGCATTTAGCAATAGTGATCTTACCTAATAACTTTAAAACGGACATTTTTGGCCAAATAATCTATCATTCTCTACGAATTCCTCGCGTGCTAAGTAGCATACCTGCAAAACATGAGTTCAGTTTATTAAATATTTTTATTAATTTTTATAACCTCTCATCATTCACCATTCGAATTCGGGTGAATTTCTTGTCTCAAGTTCTTCCTTCGAGGTGTTCTTCTCTTTGAAACTTTCTAAATTACATACTCCTTTATACCACGTATTATCAAATATTATTAATTCTAAACCAATCTTACACAAACATTTCTAATTTGTAATTCTACCTCTCTTTCAGGTTAATTTTGATTCCAACGCGTTGGCACTGCCCCCCGGTTAACACTACATCATCATCATCATGTGGACTTTCATTAAAAACTCCAGTTAGTTTCCATTCCAAAAACAACCGGAAGGGGAAACTCAATTAACTCAAACGCAGAAGACAAATCTCAGAACCTCTCCTCGGGAAAATGTAATTTTCCAACAAAATCCATTTGAAGATGTGAGGTGGTTATTCCAAAATTAGCCAATTACCTACAAAAATAAAAAAGAAAAACGAAATAACTTTACAAAATCTAATAATAAACAAAAACAAGACAAAAACTAATAAATCTAATACAACTCTTCGAAAGAACCAGTGAAAGTGCTTTAACATTCTTCAAAATGGCTTATCGCAAGCCATCCGATTTGGATGGTTTCATAAACCTCATGCCAAAGGCTGATATGCGTGTTAAAGCTATACTCGCTGAAGATCTTGTTACATTCTTAAGCGATGAGAACAATTCCATTGTGTGCATGGATTTGGGCCTGCTCGTTGATGGATTGATGCCATGGCTGACTGGAAGTCATTTTAAGGTATGTATACCTACGTCATCTATACATAAAATAAACAAACTTATATTTATGAGTAAGAACTCGACACTAATTTCCATTTAGTTAAAATAAATTTGTATACACCTGAAAACATTTTGGGCCTTACTAACACTAATTTTAGTTTCGGCTTTAAATTTAAGGAGTTCACAATGGCTTTCGCAATTTTGACCTTCAGTAAAATTAAAGTCGAGACTAGAATTCATTATTAGTAAGACAGTTTGACACGATATGGGGAGAGAGAGTTGAGAGTTGACAATTTCCGCAAAGGTTTTTCACTAAAGGTCAAGTGTATGAATTTGAGAATATATATACGAGATGACTAATCGGAATCATTTGTTTTGCTATTAAACCTCGGGTGCGAATGAGTTTCGCTATTTTCGTTTGCTATTCATAATGAAATGACATAATAGCTTATGAATGGCGTTATCTTTGTTGATAATATACAATAAATAGTGGGGGGCAAGCAAATATGACAAGCTTACATAAAAGTTATTTTAATTCATATCGAATTTGATTTCTATTCAAATGGTTGTTTAGTCGGTCTCAATAATGGAGCTCATGTGGTCGTAAGCAATTATGTTATGTATAATAACAGAATTAAATAAAGGCGATGTGACTCATTAAACTTTTAGGAACAGTACTCAACTCATGTCTTCAATACCCATTCACATTCGAAGATAATAACATCTGTTACAGCTCACGGTGACCAAATCAGCAGTTTCGAACTCGAGAACAAGACCGAAACTCGGTTTTATTGGTTTTTACAGGGTCAAGCATAACGTTATGTAAGTTAAGAAATTAGGAAATGGCTCCATTCTGAAATTATTTTTACCGGAAGTCGAAATACGCAGTAGAGATCTGATTATAGGACTCTCTCTTGGTCTAGCTACTTTCAACCATTTGTTTGTTTGAGTTTTTATTCCGAAGCTCGAAAACTCTTATCCAACTCACTATGCATTCGTCATTTCTTCAATAATTGTCTTTAGATCTGAGTCACCTGCATGGGATCCGACCGCAGAAAATATTTAAATGTGAAATAGTATTTGATTGCGGGGGTTATTATACGTTGCCAATTACATCCATATTTAAATTTTTCCAACTCGTTGCCCGATCCTCATGGATCGCTTTCAAAATGCAAAAATAAAGCAGATTTATTCCTCTATATAGTAACGCCATTGTGCTGTTAATAGAAATAAGGCAAGACATGTTACTAATTTACGGAACACTACCAAGCGAAATGGCGCTGTAAAGTTGTATTCTAATTTGTATTTTATTTTTTAACATTCCAGTCTCCGCTTCCATATTAGGATACTTGTCCCGTGTTCATACGAGTATACACATGCAAGACATTTAATTTTGCATACTAAGTGTGATTGTTTTTACGGGTTTTTTCCCTCACTTTTGATGAAAAGCGGAAACTCCAAATTCAAATACAAATCGTTGGTAGTTCGAATTTTAATTTCAATCTCAGTTTTCGATCAGCTTTCTACGAGATCAGAGATTCGGGGTTGAATAATTTTGCTCATTGTTTGGTTTTCACGGTTCAGTGCGGGTGGTGCTTAGCATATTTTTTGCTTGGTTAACTGTGCCTCCTCTGGTGCATATTTGAATGTGGGCCGCACATTAAAAAAAATAAATAAATACAATTTCCAGTGACTATTCAAACAGAGGACAAGTTTTTTTTTTTTTTTTTTTTTTAAGTTCAATCGCCCGAACACAATTCAAGTGAAAAGTGCTGAACACAATATTTAATATTCGAAAACCATTCACGTAAGTAAAAAATACACTTATTGCAAAAACCTTGGCGTTGTCGACTCCCAGCCTACCGACCGAACGACGCGACGTACGATGATGATGATGTCGGTGATGTCATTGATTCCTATTACGCCTCACAATGTTTTTTTATTCATATTTATATGTGTGCACAGTAATTCTCTTATAATTTTTTTTTTGCAATTTGTTGTCTTAATTCTTTCTATGTCATTTGTAAACGCAAGTCAGCGACGAATAACAGCCGCAAATATAAATGAGATGTGCGTGTCGCATTATTATCTACCCCTGCTGCCGGTTTAAGTTTGATGCAACCAAAATAGAATGACTTGGCCTTTATTTTTAACTCATAATATTCAAGTGTAAGGCACAAGGATAAAGCAAAATATTTTGTATGTAATGTCTGTTTGTCTGATAAGTTCGACGCACTTACAAATTATGTGGATTTGCATCCACGGCAAATTATGAGGATATTTTATTAGCGGCAATATTGTAACTAGCGAAGTCGAGGCTCATCCCACCACGGGTCACACGCTTGTAATCAGTGGGCGGATAATATGAGATTTTAGTACACAAATTATGTGGGCCAGAAAACGTCATGCGGGCAGCCACAATATAGTAGGTCAAAATTGTGCTCTTACATGGCTGGTCCTAGTTCAGTGTGATTACTTTTGTTGAATAGGTTTGTATAGGTAAATATGTAGCTCTCGGTTACAACAATTCATAAAAAAAAACATTTTTTTCCCATTTTTGAAAAGATCTAGTAATTTAAAATAAGGCTTGGCGTAGATGGTGCCACTTCAAGCGTGGCGAACCTAAATTTATGAGATCACACAAACATCCCTTTTATTATGAAACTAGATTGAACTTGTTCGACCAACTGGTCAATTAGCGACCATTAATTGGTTTAAAAACAGTTGTGAATTTAACATTTATTTTTGATCGCATAATATAAATATGTAGTACATATATAAACATATAAATATGTACTTATACACAAATGTAGTACATATAATATTCGCCAGCGCACTGTTTATTTTTCGTTTCGATCGTGGTCTATTTACAGAAGTGATTAGTCGATAGCGTCATACTTACGCTGACCTTCCCTCGTAAGTTTGTGATTCGAAAAACATGCAAATTGTTATAATGCTTACAAATTTGTCCGTCAGAGCAATATTACAGAAGTAATCAACCACGAAATGTGTTTGTACAAAATAAAATCGATGATTATCACGAGAAATCAGGAGCAGCGGGGTAAACACAGCCTCCACTATGTCAGAGTATACTGTTTTCTAAGATAATAGATGCGTTCGTTACAGCCTTGCGTCTTTACAGACATCAGCGTCTGTCCCTGTTTTTGCGATCAATTTCTCGTGTCATTACCAGATGCCCAGAGTCAGAGCGCACAATTCACCTAAGTATTGATTGCTAAATTGATTCTCTACATACGTTGCTACAGGCGTAGCTCTGCCTGCCTTTTCAATGCCCATCCCCCACCCTCCAGCCGGTCGCGCGCCGCCGTCAATACGGCTTCTTATGGCTTATGATGCCATCGTGTCATTTTATGCCCACTGTTCTTTCGCTGCTGCTACTGTATTCCATTTTAGTAGTGCGATTCTTGTCCCAGACCCGCGAAAACTGTGCTCTAATGCCATAATAAGTATAGATTTGACTTTTCCACATCATTAAACACATAAGGAGGGACTCCGCTCGCCGGCCGTTCCGAATGGAATTTTCTCTCGAAAGTGTGGAGGGATTGCTTGCGGTTGCAAACTATAATCGCGTCTCGCCACACCTAGAAAGTTAAATTGAGGAAGATTTAATAAAAATGCAAATTGAAAACAAAAACACAAACCATGTGTATGTGTTTAAGGGTGGGGGGATAAAGAGAAAACACCGAATTGAGTTCATGTTGCTGCCTACTATTGAGCTGCTGCTGTTGATTCTCTGTCTCGTGTCAACTCTGAGATCATTCAATTTACTTAAAGTCAATAGCAGCAATCGAATCAGAATGGCGTATGTGCGTAGGTAATTTATCATGATGGTGTGATGGCCATTGGCCAATTGTTATTTTTGGCATTGTTTTAGTTGTCATAGTACCGCCCGTGCTAATTTACTTAGAGTACGATCATTAGAACGTGCCGCTTATGTTTTTTTTTACCATTTTGTTCTAAATGAAGTAGAAGAACAACAAACGTCGACAATAGGCATCCTTGACCTGAAAAAAAAAAAAGAAAACCTTGCGAGTGGTCGTGCTTATTGCAAAAGAATAAGAAAACCACAAAAAAGAGGAAGTAAATGGTGTTGCTTGCAGTGTGAAATATATTTTTTTTTAACAAGCTTGCTAGAATTATATCACCGTGACTGAACGTGTGGTTAAACTGGGGGATCTTTTCGCCATTAGCGATATTGTACATACAACATTCTGAAACCATGACGTAACCAAATATGACAATAAAGTACATTATACGAGTTGGTGTAAAATGGCTATTTTAAGCGGAAATTTAACTGTAAAAGTATAAAATAACCAAGTATGGTTCAAGGCCTAACTAACTGATACTCGGTTTCACTAAAGAATGGCTCAGGTTACAGGCTTTTGAAGCTATATAGGGTGAAATCAAACAAATAGCTAGCAACTAAGCGCTCCAAAGCCTGTTTCCAAATGCTTGTTTCGAAAAGTCTGGTAAACAAAATCCCGGGATGGTATTTATTTGGGATGAAAAAAATATTCGCCAGAGAAAATCCGGACGAAAAGTTTTGCTAGTCTACCAGTGTTGCCAGGTCAAAATGTTAAAATCCAGTCAAATTTGACTGTTTGACTGGATTTTTTCCCTCCGAATCCAGTCAAAAAAAAAACAGTCAAACGTTAAAAACAAATAATTCCAGTCAAAAAAACAGTCGAAAATGAAAACAGCTATTTTTTGATATCAAAATAAAACAAAAATAGTTTTTATTTAATACAAAAAAAAAACAAAAATAAGTCGTACCTACTTTATTTCACAGCAATAGTTTTTTGTATACGTAGGTCAATTTAACAAATATAACAATTATTAATTATAAAATACATTAACTGGTTATTATTCTATACCATTAATATACAGTCTTCTGAATCTGTGTCATTGCAGTTCTCTATTTCTTCTGTTTCCACAGGGTGGACCATGTGGTTTCTTTTTAAATCATAGGTTATTAGGTCAGTATTATTATTAACACTGACAGCTGTTTCCCACTCGAAATTTTGACAGTAGTCAGTATCATACCTCCGCGGAACGAAGTGAGTCGCTTTACACTTGAACAACGTTGGGAAATATTGAAAAAATATTTCCAAAGTGAGTGCTATGTATCCCAAACAGTGCGTTTTTTTGAAAAGAAGTTTTGACCGAAGCACCCACCGCGCCTGCTGTACGCAAGTTTGTCCAAAAAGTTCGTGAAACTGGTGTGCTAGTGGACAACACTCATGGTCCCAATCTTCGTACGGTGCGCACAGACACTTTGGTGCGGATTGTGGAGTGGTGGCATCATTGGACCATTTTTCTTCGAAAATGAGGCTGGGAAGAACTTTTCGGTCAACGGTGGGCGTTACAGAGCCTTGTTAACCGACTTTTTTTTACTGAAGGACCGATGTTATGCCAACAATCGGGAAACGATTCAAGCAGTTAAGGCCACAATATCATCCAAGCAATCCGTGAGATACAGCCCGAAACCACCAACAAGGTCTTGGAAAATTGTAGTGACAGAATGCGCTACTGCGAAGCCAGCTGAGGCAGCCACTTGAACGACGTTGTGTTCCATAATTAATGGGAATATTTGCTATTAATAAAGCCATAATACATGGATAAAATTTGATACTTAGTTTTCTTTCCAAATTTCAAAATTTGTACAACATGTTTTTTTATCTCACAAATTATGTATTTCTAGTGGTTAAAATAGAGTTGTGTTTATTTTTTTGTTTCTAAAATCTGGAGTGAACAGCTGCCATAACTCAAAACATAAACAACATACAACAAACCGAATTAAATGCAAAGGCATTCAAAATTCTCAAGAGACGCTGCGCAAATTGCAAGAAATACTAGATTCAATTTGACTTTTAGCGGAAAATGGGTGTGTTAGTTCATTGCACTGCGCGAATGCTCGTTTACATTTCAATTTTTTTAGGAATTATATAGTCAAAAACTAAAAACAGTCAGCTTGATTTACAGTTAAATGCGAAAAAACTCCAGTAAAAAAAAAACAGTCGGCTGGATTTGATTTTTTTTTTTCAGTCAAAACCGAAAAAATCCAGTCAAATTTGACTGGAAAACAGTCAAACTGGCAACACTGAGTCTAACAGCTAGGTTCCAGAATTCGAGTGAAATCGAAATTGCAAATCGAGTGAATTCCTTTTCAGTGTTCTGCATTTCGAGCGATTCGGAAACTCCGAAATTTGTTCGAAATCACAATTTCACTTTGTCTCAATTTTGAAATCGAAATCGAATACAGTGAAATGTAGAACACAAAAATTCATTTCCCATTTCATTTCGAGTGAAAGTGAAATGTGGAACCTAGCAGTAATTAGTGTGGAAAAGTGAGATAAACCAGCAACGACGATAAATTGCCTTAGGAACTCGACGATAACAAGGAAACGTGATCCAATACTTGGGAACTATAGTACACACACAACACAGTTGACAGAGCAACACAAACATGCGAAAAAAGTGAATTTTTAAAGTCATTTTGTCCTATGTCAATTTTTACGTCCTATGTCAATTTTTACGTCCTACCTAAAGCAACGAACTTCTTCTCATATATAAAAATGGAAATTACGACTCACTGATCATCAACGTCCAGCTCAAACCATTTGCTCTAGAAAACAGACATTTTGCACAGAGGTTGCCTTTATGATGTATAGAAGAAATAAGGAAGGATATTTCGAAAGTCAAAGTTTGTATGGGAACATTGTGATATTTCATCCGATTGACTTCAAACTCGGTTTGTGTACTCTCTATGAAAAATAAAATAAACTAATTTCTCCGATTTTGCCAATTCAACCCTTAAAGGGGTAAGGGGGTGGGGGGGTCAAAGTTTGTATATGGGAATATTTTTATACCATATCCGATCGACTTAAAAATCGGTTTGTGTGCTCTATTATCTATATCTATACTATTATATAAAGACGTAACTGATAAAATTATGTTCGCAGTGTTCTCAGAAACTACTGAACGGATTTGGATGAAACCTTCACTAAAATATTCTTTAAACAACTCTGCGTGCAGTAGGCTATATATAATTGCGTTTTAATCCTTTAATTATGCAGAAAAAACAAATTTCCTTTTGTACGCTATATTTTGACTTTGCGTCATTCAACTTGCCATAATATTCATAAATCTCAATCAATACAAAAAAGCTTTTAACTGTTTTTTAGGCAATTCTTCCCCGAGTATTTTGAGCTATCATTCATCTTTCTACTCCATCCAGAAGCTGAGAAACAATAAATTAAACATCAGATCTTAGTTGATCAAATGCGAAATCAATGCTAAAGCAATAATTTTCTGTTGTTGCTCTGCTTTGGGGTGGTGGGTGTAAATCGCAAGCATGATCATGATTTGATATGGCTTATGTGCGAAGTGCGAGTAGGCTGTACGGTGCATAGCGCTTGGTAGAAAGAATGAGAGGTACACTGCGTTCGTTATTCATGCCATATTTTGTTGTTGAAACTTTCAAGGCAATATATTTATATGTTTTCTGAAAAATAGAAGTTATCCAAACGCGTGATATTTTTTTCGGGTAAGTCATTACATTATGTCAGTCATCGAAATTCTGTCTGTTGGTCTGTCTGTTTAGTGGACTTAGTTCTTCTTTTTTCAACAGGAAAGTGCACAAGGTCTTAATAAATCGTTTTTTATATACAACCAACAAACGTTTAAACTTTCCTGATATTTAATAAATGTTTCATCTTCTGTTGTTATATTATAAGCAAGTAGACACATAAAAACGTGCCATATTTTATTTTATTTATTGTAAGAGCATTTTTTCATTCACAAGCGTAGACAGCAGTCACAGGTGTCCTAACATGGATTTGTTTGTGAAGAATATATAATATTAAAGAATATTACGATCATATTACACGACCCCATAGTATTTCGCCCACGGCCAAATTATTTTGAAATACTCGACAATGAAGATTTCAGAATTCGATTCCGACTTACCAGAACGGCCGAAAACGCGACTGTGAAAGGAAAATTTTATTCACTTTTCTCATAAACCTTCCTACCACGAAGGGGCCGGCCGGTCACCTTGCCATTGCGTCCTTTTCTGGACGTTGTTGGTGTGGAGGCTTAAGTTGTTATGATTCAACGGGCTATGCTGTCGGCGGCTTTAGTCGCCAGTATAGGGTCACCCATGACAGACAGGCTGTTTTAATGAACAACGGATAAGCAACTCCTGGAGAGCTTATCTACTTCCCCCCTCTTCACCCAGACGGGTCATACGACCCGTGCCGATAGTCAGCCTGGTTGGGAGCCCTGAGTAAAAAATATCTCAGCCAAACGAAGTATCCGGATACCTCCTCCAGCTTCTGTTAGAATTCTTTTTGAATTTTTGCTGGCTCAATTTTTTCTTTCGTTAATTTATCAAAGACCTTTTTTCTTTTGGCTTTCCTAAAACAACAAAAAATATTGGAAAACACGAAACAAACAAAGACAAAACAAATGACATGGTGTATCGAAACAAACTTAGTGGCTGATAAATTTTTCCACAAGTTAGTTTATCAGAGACTTTGACGATGAAACAAAAAAAATATCAGCAGCTTTTATCTAGTGGTAACCGTTGTGTGTCGGAACCTTTGAAACGGACCAAATATAAGTTTATTTGTTTACTAAAAGCGAGCGACGCAAGGCGAGCACGGGTCAGCTAGTAAGAAATAAAGATAATTAATTTTTTTTCAATTTTGTAAATTTTGCTTGGGTCCGAGTTATTGGAGATGACCCCTTTTAAGGGTGCTCCTTTCTTAACTCACTTACCATTCGTTGTATCAATTTGAAACTCAACCTCTGTCGCCGTTGAATATGCTTATTGCTTCATCTAACTCCAGCGTACGTACTCCAAAGATATTCAAGCGGAATTCTGTTAGAATTGACCCCACTGCTAGAAAGTGGTGTACATCCTCACGATATTTCTGGTTGCATGTATTTCACAGTATAGTAAGATCTGGGAGGTGTGGAATATAATTAAGGATTTGCTAACTAAGAAATATATTTTGTCCCGTAGATAGTGGCTCAGTATATAGTATGCCAGCGCATTACTTACAAATTGATCATAATACTCATTGACCTGTTTTCTCCATTAGGGTGTTAAACATATTTTTCAGAGATACTAATTACTCCTTAGGTATGTTTCCTAGTTTACTCATAAAAATTTATACCGGCGAAAATGACTGCCAAAAATGTTCACTAGCCCTCCGACTATCAGGTCGAAATTTTACGCTAATTTGGAGCTTTTGTTATCTGTTAGACTGCTAGAGACTGCTTATTGCCGATTAGACACTCATTGCGCCGTATGTACTAATAATCATTTTTAGACAGATATGTGAAGCAGGTCACAAATATAGGACGTTTTTATATGATGTGTGACTTTTCGAGCATGGATACTCTCTTCGTCTTTATTTATTTTTGACAAGGAGCCCACTTCACATTAACATTTGTCGAATATCATAGAGGTTACATTTAGCGAGTCACAGTCGCGAAATTTTACATACAAAATTATTTTCTATCATAACCTACAAAATATTTCACATCAAGGTTCAAAATTATTAGTAGTATCTACTTGTAAGGCCCAATGGTTTTAATCTGCTCTTCATATCGAAATGATTGCAGTTGTGAGCTAGGTTTGGAAATAAACTCCGCGCCACTTGAATAGTACACCCCCTAAGGTCGGTTTTCTATCGCCCACTGCTCCCAAACCAAGCATGCTAGAGACTTAATTTTTTTTTTAATTAAAGTTTGTGTTAAAAAGAAGCAGAATTCTCTAAAATGTTTTTTTCGTTTAAGTGTGCTATTCAAGTGGCGCAAAATTAGGGCCCCACATTTTGCCAGTTCATAGTTAATAATTTTTTGTTAACACTTAAAGGTTTAGTTCTAAATCTTCCTTCTGGTCAAATCACAACAATTAAATTAACTTTAATTTAAAAAAAAATTAAGTCTCTAGCATGCTTGGTTTGGGAGCAGTGGGCGATAGAAAACCGACCTTAGGGGGTGTGCTATTCAAGTGGCGCGGAGTGTATGTCGCCATCAGGAAACGACTTCCAAAGATTGTTTGTTGAAAGTAGGTTTTGAAAGTGTATGCTATATGGTGTTATAGGCTACTGATCTTTGTCTACTGCGTTGTCCCTCCGTGTAAAACGTGGAACTATTTTGTTCGGCGACTTTGAACGGTCAACTAAAAAGAATGACCAGCATGATATTCCGTCGCGTCGAGCAGACAAAAGGAGCTCATCTGACGAGCATGAAGTTTAAATCAATTCGCATGAAAAATTGGTAGCTCATGTGTTATTTGCCTAAAACTAGCGCGAACATCTTAAATAGAGTCCATCTTCAGTGACATACGTATACGTCATTAATGCAGTACATATACTTTCAATATACAGCATTGTGCTCTCCGATCAATAGAGAATGATTCCATTCATCATCCTTAATTAAAATCTGTTTAAGAGTACATAATTTAAAGCAGGAAATTTGAATATCCCGTTCAAGGTTTCCACTACGTCGTTATCGTCTTCATTCACTTTCACTTAAAATAACGTACATATAAAAACATTTCAAAAAAGCATCTTGAGTAATTCAATAAGTCAAGAGGATGGAAAAATTAGATTTTAATTTTGAATTATACTCTACTCCACCCTCCATCCCGAAGAGGATGATGATACAAATGTGCGTTCACATGCAGTCAACGTCCACATAAAGCACTGCAAACTCTGATTGCCGCAATATGATATGTAACCAACGAGTAACGAGTAGATACAATGTTTTTACTTGACTATCGGACGATGACATCATTCCCCTTGAACTTTTTGTTTTATTCTTGCATTTCTACTTGGCGTTGCCTATTGCCGGTGTTTTTCTTTCTCTTTTTCTCCATGTACAGAAAGTTTTAAAATTCCACACATGCATAGATAGTATTATGTAGAACAGTGTGGTTTTTACTCGGTACTATCGATGGGAATTGTGGTTTCTTGCTGCCTTTTTGCCAATACATATAAAGATAACAACCTGAAATGTGATCAAGAACTGTTGTATGGTAGTCATCAATTAGAAAATTATTTCCATTGATAAAAAATCCAAAACAGGTTGATATAAAAATACATTTCTCGTTTGTTTAGTACTACTATAGTCGTTTAGTGCTAATGAAAATAAACCAAATACAAATAATTTCCGCTGCATTCCATGAAGAATCTCAACAACAATGTAACAGCGTCCGTAACTAGGCCGACCCGATTGGGCCTATTGGGCTCATCTTATATATTTTCTCATTTCTTCTTTATTTTATATCTGATGACGACTTGTCGCAGAGACTTCATTTTCTCTAATTAAAAGATACAGAAGTTGAAGTTCAACATTTTATGATGGGCCATGACGACGACAAAACGACGTGCACGATAGAGAAGCACGACAAAGATGACAAAAAAGGGACAAGAGATTAATTAATCAATCTATTGTTTAAATGGCATACTTGCCAGACGATATTATTTGTAAGAAATGAATGAATTGTCCTGGTTTTAACGTTTCATGGCTATTTACAGGGGAAGCACTGCCTGACATAGATATAACATCTAAGTGGTGCCTGTGTGTGTACAAACGTGCACTGAAAAATGATCATTCATTCCTGCGATATACTCAAAGGAATTGGTTTTCTTTTTTGTACATTTTGTTTGCTGGTAACTGGCTTCAAATTGAAATGGTTGCGCATTATTTTTTTTTTCGAGATGCTTTGGAAATGTTTCAATATGCATGTGTCATTTTTCGTTTTTCATCTCTCCATTCAAAGCAGTAGGTAATCTGTGCAAATGAAATTGAATCGATTTTGCAGTCCTTTCGTGACAGACAGGATGAACACATTCAGCATCCCCATCCGCCAATGGCCAAGCCATTTTGAATTCGAAACGAACCTTTAGTTAGTTAAAGTGTTCCTCGATAAGAAATCATTTATAGGGCTATGCGAAGCTCTTGTAGGTTTCATCAGTATTTATAGTGAGGGGAACGATATGCTTGTGCAAGATTTATATAGGTGTAACGCTTGAATTTCTATAGAAAAAGCTTATTTTATAGCCTTCTTTAAAATACTCCCAACCCCAACGAAACGAATTAGGAGGAATCCATTAATTAAAAGAGATTTTAAATATTATGATACAATTCAAACTCCGCATAAACAAATTTACATCTAACAATTTGTGTTGGAGTTTCAGCGCACATTTTAATATATGTGCATAGTTTGTAAATTTACCTACAATTCAATTATTTCATTTTTTGTTCAAGTTCAAGCGTATTAAATGTCTATATGAAAATATAGAAAATACCCTTAGTTCAGTGTTCAGGCATATTCTTTTACCTAGTGTTTAACATTGATTTTATATTCATGGATATTTCTCTCTGACTTTACTCGATTTGGTAACAAGTTAAAAAGTTGTCGAACCTCTTCTTCTTTTTTTTTTTATTCCTGGATGAGCTAATATATATAGCTTTACTGTCGCAGTACTCAATGAATGTATCGTTAAGTGAAATTTTATCAACGTCTATATCTCCTCTTTTGGTGTAAGGGACTATGCCGCACCTTGGTACACCAGCCTAGGAACGTCTTATGGGGGTTTTGCATACGAAATGTAATGAGTGAAGCAGGTCCTCCATGAGCCATGACTGTAATACTTATACTAAAGTCAGCCCTAACGAAGCGGTTGGTTTTCGTTGTTTTTTATTAGAATTCCGGGACATTAAATTCTTCAACATAATTAAATTCCTAAAGTCCATAGGACTATCCTCATTGGCATTGTTTTTTTTCCATTCTTGTATATAGGCAGATATGCACTTAAAAATATTTGTTGAAACTACGATTTATTAAAAGTACTGATGCAGATTTTGATTACCATGTTGCTGCTTGTCTCACTTATTTAGTATCTGTGGTTCAACATGAATTATTATTTTTGTTGTTGCGGTTGCTGTAAATGGTCATAGTTTCCATTACCCTCGCCTCAACTGTTGGAAAGCGAGAATTGCGATATTCGGTTATGAATCGCAAAATGTACAGTCGACTGATTCCCAAAAGAGATTTGAGATTATTAGTTACCCCCTTATTTTAATTTTACATCGATTTTTGCGTTCTGTTGCCGACGATAGTGCAACTCACCTCAGAGCTTTTAAAAGTCAATTGCCTGAAGTTGAATTTCAGGGATTAGACTTGTCTGCATATCCATACTTACTAATTGTTTTCATTTTTTAAAAACAACAACAATAATTTTTCCACTTGCAGATAGCACAAAAATCCTTGGAAGCTTTTACAGAATTAATCAAACGGTTGGGGCCAGACTTCAATGCGTATACCGCCACCGTCCTTCCACACGTTATAGATCGCTTGGGCGACAGCAAAGATACAGTCCGCGAGAAGGCACAACTGCTGTTGCACAATTTAATGGAATTCAAAGTTCTCAGCCCGCAACAGTTAATCGATAAACTAACGCCGTGCTTCAAACACAAAAACTCAAAAGTTCGAGAAGAGTTTCTACAAACAATCGTAAACACATTAAATGAGTAAGTCAACATGATTTGTACACAAATGTTGGTCATAATTATCTGTCCATTTTTTTTAGATATGGAACATCACAATTATCATTAAAATCGTACATTCAGCCAATTGTGACTTTACTTGGGGACCCAACATCGACTGTGCGAGACGCAGCTAATCAAACACTTGTTGAGATCTACAAGCATGTTGGTAAGTGAATGAAAACCTAACACATAACTGAGAAGATTGCAAACTAATAACTGTGTCTCTCTCTCCCTAGGTGATAGACTAAGAGCTGACTTGCGACGTAAAGAAGTTCCATCTACGAAAATGGCTATTTTAGAACAAAAATTTGACGAAGTAAAAGAAGAAGGTCTTTTACTGAAATCAGCTCTAAATCACAATGGACACGACGAGCTGGATAATGCGGCACCAGTGCGACCGACGAAATTGGTCAAACGCACAGTTTCGGCAGCGGCGAAAAAGCCAACATGTCTTGATGTTGCATCGTCTAGTATGGCAATTCTTGGACATAGTTCGACACAGTGTTTATAATATTGTGTTTTTAGGTGATGCTGGCGCAGTGACATGGGAAATCTTTGAGGCCTCGTTTGAATTGGTGCCACAACTTACCATCTTCACGCAACGGGATATGGATGAACATTTTAAAACTATTAACGGGGTGATTGGTGATAAAAATATGGACTGGGAGAAACGAGTCGATGCAGTGAGTACATGATAATCACTTTAAAACATTTCTGGCTTTTGTGCCAACTAGGCACATTCTAATATTGACTTACGAGTACTCAGAAGACACTACAGTGCCCAACGTCAATTTTAAAGCATTCTATTCGAATGCATAAAGTTCGCAACCTACGTGTTGGAATTAATCATTGCTTACCATTTTGCTCAACTAGTATGCACACACATAAACAAGTGCTTTTTAAATTGCGGTAAGCAACTTACAACTAGATTTGTTGCTGTACTGCGAAATACGCGGTTGCAAGAATCCCCTTCAAGGCTCCTAGCGAAACCATGTCAACTGGAACCTTTCAGATTTTTTTATGAGACTTCTTGCGTTTATATCGTATGGTTACCAGTTCACGGTAGCCCCACTGTTTTAGATTAGTATATAACGAGTGTATTTGTGTTTAGATTATGTGTATATTTAGTGTATTTTTGTATAATTAGTGTATTTTTTGTATATTTTGTGCTTCGTGTAATTTTGTACAATGTTACCATAAATGTATGTCCAACCAGGTTGACGATCGAAAGCGAATAGAAAAAGATTCGGTATTACAGAATCTACATATTAACAAACTGTTACCACTGAGCTTAGACGAATATGAAACACAAAGAAGAGAACAAAGAGAGCATGTCTTACGTTATGAAATTACAGTAGTCTATTAGAGAACAATATATAACCGAATCTATCATTAAGTTAAGTTAGATTATTATAGGGTAAACCAAAATTGTTGAACAATATTCGAATTAATAACAATAATAAAGAAAACATGAATATAATTTTGAACTGAACTGAATTAACAAACATTAAACGTAAATGAATTAATATTAGGTTTATAGTAATATTTAACACCCACATTTAGTGAATAGTATTGGGAGCAATTTTACGATAATTTTTGTCAGACCTCGTTTTTACACACTTGATGCAGCAATGTGTTTTTTTTTTATAGACGCGAAAAAACGTTATACTGTTACAACTGCTCACACCGCCTGAAAGAGTGTGATAAGTGATAACATTGTTTTTAGCAGCTAGCCTGTCGGTTACGCTTTGTGCATTGTCTAGTTCCGTTTCGAAATTGGTATTGAACTGATAAACGTAAGTGCTTACATTGGAACGTTGCCAACATATTCACAGCAGCTATCGTTTGTGTCTCACATACAATTATTACTGGCAAACTCTATGCTTACTAGTCTATAGTAAAATAAATATGTGTATAAATAAAAATAAATAAATGGCGAAATAGTTCCGTACAGGCGGCACCCTAGGCTCACTGCGCACGCGGGTCCATATTTGAACTCGTAAACATGTGACTGACCATAAATCGGGCATGATATTCATACATGTTTTCCTTCCTTTATTTTCAGCTGAAAAAGATTCGGTCTCTTCTGATGTTAAACTTTCAAAGTCAACCTACATTTCCAGCCTACTTAAAAGATATGTCGATATCATTCCTAGACATTCTAAAAGAGCTCCGCTCTCAGGTAATGCATCAAAAACTCCGCATGCAGCATGTAAAATTCTTTGATAATTTAAACGCCCTTTCCAGGTGATTCGTGAAGCATGTATAACCATTGCGTACATGAGTAAAACTCTTCGAAATAAATTGGATCAATTTTGCATTTACATTTTACAAGAGCTCATCAATCTGATCCAGAACTCGGCCAAAGTGATTGCATCCGCTGGCACAATCGCTCTCAAATATGTGATCAAATACACGCATGCACCGAAGCTCATCACGATCATCACCACAACACTGACGCAATCCAAGTCGAAGGACATTCGTTCGAATTTGTGCGAGATATTGGTGATGCTATTCGAAGAATGGCAAACTAAGTCGATGGAGAGACATGCCGCCACACTGAGGGACACACTGAAGAAATCTCTAGCCGATGCCGATAATGATGCACGAAAGCATAGTAGGAGGTACGTTTGATTCATTTCAAAAATTCAATTCTACATGTTGTGTAATTTTTGTTTTAGAGCTTTCTGGTTGTTCCGTCGACATTTTCCCGATTTGGCCGATCAAATATACGCCAATTTGGATAATGCCACTCAGAGGGCACTGGAAAGAGAACGTGATCTGTCGGCAGGTACAAACGGTACTGGTTCAATGAATACAAGTCTTCGTGGTAGTAATTCAAGTTTGAACTCCATGCCTGGAGTAGTTATAAGTATGTGTACTCTCTTGTCTTTGTTTATTTAATATGTCTGCACGAAATATGTGTATCTTTTGTCTGTCTGCCGTCTTGTAGTCCTTTCTATCATGTCCTACACGTTCTGTTTTTTTCCTAATGTGCTCATCATTCATTTCAACGTCAAAATATTTCAGAGCGACGAACATCAACCGGACTTAGATCACCTGCTACCGCGCCTTCAGGTAATGTGTTTGTTATTTGCTGACTTATTTCCTTAAAACTAACCGCAATTTTGTACATTGCAATGCTTTTATTTTCTCCCACTTTTGTGCTTAAACAATGAACTCGTGGATATCGTGGTAATTTTTGTTTGCCCTATCAAATGTGTTTGATGCAATTTTATGGCTGCTATATCTGAAAAAAATTTTTTCTATAATCATGTTGCCGGCAAAATTTATTTTGTTTTTCTCATCATATAAATATTTTTTGTTTTCTTAAAGTTGATACAAGCATTAGCACGGAGAATCTCGCTCAGCCTCGATTGAATCGGGTGCCCTCGTTGCCCAGATCATATCGCAATCGTAGTGGGATTCCAATTGCTCAGACTTATATTCCTCCTAGAGGTGGTTTCTCAGTATATTTTTCAGTTTTTCTTTTAATTTTTTTTTAATTTTTTGTTTTGGTTGAATAAACACAAAAGTAACGATTGTGCAGTCGTTATATGTACGATTTTGCGCGATACAAAAGCATCTTACAGTGATTTGTTCTTGTAAACATTGTTTTACTTCTTCTGCTGTCAATAGTATTAGATATGATGGCAACAGCAAGTGTCTCGTCATATTCCGTCTCATTAGTCTTAAGGGCCCTACACACGATCAATGTTACTTGACAAGTATCATTGACGATTTTTTTCATCAAGTAACATTGATGATAAATCGCCTACACACGTATCAATGAATATTGACAATGATTTTGCCTAAATTATGTTCAGTCGTTACAAATGTATGAATGAAGATGGATTATACTATTATACATAATTTTTATCTGCTTGAGCTGCTTGCAGCCAGCGTATGTAATAATATTAAATGAAAATAAATCGAAAAGGTATACAAAAAGAGGTTATCTACTAAAACGACAGTTTTATGGAGATTCTTAATTTTGAAGGACTGGAAGTGTATTAAGCCATATGAGCGCTTCATTAACACACGTTTTGTAGCTAGGTACTGGCAGAAGCTTAGAGCACTTAACACTTCTATCATTTCAGAGACCTGAAGTGCAATTGTTGACCATTTTCGTAAATTGGACATATTTTCGACGAAAACCAAAACAATTTTGGTTTTCATCAATGTATCAATGTTACTTGACGAGAACATTGAAGAGCACACAAACGATCAATGTTACTTGAATGATGAGTCATTCAAGTAACATTGACAAGTAACATTGATCGAGTGTAGGGCCCTTTAGACTCGATTCGTTGTGTCATCTTGCAGAAATGTTAACTGTCAGTCGAAGTTCAAAAATTAATTTTCGCGTTCAAAAGTACCGACGATGTTTACATTCATTCGTTTGCATACAAATAAAACAACAGAAAGTATTTCTTCCACCTGATCTTAGTTTAAGATTTGGTGCACTACGCAGATAGTTGCTTATTCAGTCGCCCTCTATAGACTATGGCTACCCTAGGTGTGTTAAGGCGTCCGACGTCGGACTGCATTTTGTGGAGGTTCACAGATTCTACTCGTTGGACTGTGAAGCCATAACAAGAAAAATCAGAATCAGTTTGCCCTTCAGAATAGGTGCACGCTGAAGATGTTTTATGTGTGATACAATCACCACACTGTCAATCAGATTGCTTTTGCGACATTCTTTTGCGACCAAAATTATTATGGTGTTGCGGATTCGGTAACTTAACCTCATCGCCCTGAACGTTGATGCAAAACAACTGCCGAACATTTATCGGCCCTTCTTACTCAGAATTGTAGTAAAAAGATAAACCATTGCAATGCTCGTCTATCTGCATGTTCTCATTGAATGCATACTTTTCTATATACATAAACAGATAAAGCTTTTTTGAAAAACTTTCTACTGCACATTATAATCAAATCATCATCATAAATACAGTCAATATAAATGTGTAGAGCCCTTAATAGAGGCATCAGTCAATTTAAAATTAGTCAGCCCATATATTCTATAGAAAATCTTCGATTGTTTCCTCAGCAATTGTCTTTTTATTTCGATATAGAGGTAGCCAAACATTATTTAAAAATATACAAAACTCTTGCGTTTATTCTCCTTTGACTTCAAATTGCCAGTGTAGAGGACGATTTATAAAATTTCGTTGTTCAATCATTTTATTTGTCATTAATTATACATTTTAGTTTTTGTATTACTTTTTCGTTTGTGTTTTATTTTGTTCATTAATTTTTCAATCATTCGACATTCGAAAATATTCTTGCAGCTGGTTTTAGAAGCGTGTCGGCCGTTGATACTGCTGCTGCGCAAAGAGCTAGAGCACGTGCGCAATACTCAAATTTAGCTAGATTAAAAGTAACATCTGGAACAGCCTCGCTGCGTAAGTTTGTCCTTTTCATCAATTTGTTGTGACCATTTTAGAATTTAGAATTTAGTTTAGAATTTTTAAACATTTTACCCATTGAAACATCACTAACACAATATTTTATACTTACACTTGAAGTAAAAGCAAACTAAAATTAATTATAAAAGGCATGCATGCGCTTGTTAAAGGGATTTATGCTAATGAATGGCTTCTTTATAACATTTAAACAGATTTAAAGAAACAACAATACATAGAACAATTAACAATAATTTTAAAAACTAATTGCCTTGAAATGTTTGATGCAAGAAAATAATATAATCTAAACACATGTTTGCATTTTCTCTCTTTTTTTCTGATTTTGTTTGTTGTAACACGCAGAAGGGCATGTAGCCCAACAAGGTAATTAATATACGCATTTATATATTCAAACATTAGACTAAAAGAACATAAAATACAATTACAAAGTAAACGAAAAATATTATAAAATTCATTGTGATGTCTTGTTTCGTATTATCTATTATTTATATTTTATGGGCTGACAAAATGTACTAACAGAATTGTGTATACTTTATAGCACGTGCAAAGAAAGTGGCCAGTTCGTCAACAACGCCTCAACATGCTTCACCCGAGCACAGACCCGTTGCGCGGTCAAGAGCTGGAGTTTCACAATCGCAGCGTAAGTTTGACATAGAATAATGCATAAATATATTTCTGTTTATTTTACGTACACCTTATACTCATATCAATTGTATTTTATATATATATTTTTTTACAAATTTATTAAAATTTCACCATGTTAACTTTTGTTCACGATGGTGAATGATAAACTTCCAAGTTTATTATAACGTTGATTTTGAGTTTTATTTCATAGAGATTAAGTCACTGAACGAGACATCTGACATCTGTTTCTAAACCAAAAATGTTTCACAGAAGAAAGATCATTGCTTTATGTTAGGCTAGGTTGTAGTGGCTGTCAGCATATTCCAGCACACTTAGACCAATACCGCTTTTAAAGAAGCGTAATAAGCTGATATCATTAGTAATCAGGTATCCAGGGTCGTTAAAGAAGAAACAGCTTCTGCAAAAATCATTTGAGGGAACAAACACCAAGTCCAGTTGTGTGCCTACCTATCAGACAGTGTCCAGTGATGACACCTATCATAGCGCTAATATGACGTCTGTTTAGACAGAGATATCAAACACTTAGAGCGTTTCAGATCCAGCTTTGGCCAAATCTGCCTTGTCGCTAGACATGTTGTACTGTTTAAGATCATTGCTTTATAACGATATGATTGAGCCATAGAGGACATTGAGTCTTACTCATAATCGTTTTGAATCTTCAAATTTAATTTATTGAAGCTCGCAATTTGTATGGAAAGTACTGCGCATTGTATTAAATTGAATATTTAGTTTAAGATCCGTCATACATAGCTTTAAATCAGCACTGTTGTAAAATCAAATACATACTAAATTCAACACGATAGATATATTTATATGTACCTAAGCCTAAAGTAAAGCCAGTTAATGAATTTAGTTAAGGCTGCCTCCATTAAGACTAAGACGTGAGGAACCATTTGTTGCACTTGACGTCTATATTACTGGATCCTAGTCACCGAAAAGAAATCTGTTGTTAGTTCGCTTTTTTAGTCTCCGTGTTTTGTTTTTCTGTTTGATGTCTGTAGCCTCATCAGCCCATCAGCATATTTTTGAGCATACTTCGGCGTGAACTACAACACTAACCACCGGAGTGCCCTGTCTTCGCTATAAATCATATCCTCTTTAGCGCGCGTTAGCGATCTCAATCAAGTGACCCGGAGTTTATTTCCCGATTCTTTTTAAAAAGTAATTCCAGATTGGATAATGGTGTGTAAAGTACACAATTGTCGTAAACTGCAATAGAGTTATGGATACCTATCGATCTCCCTTCACAATTGCTTGTATGGTTACTTGCGTGTGGCATGCTTTCGAACCTCGTTACCCACTTGATATGAAAGCTGAACTTCTAAACGATTTTCATTAATATGAATCAGTAACTTCTCCATTGTTGGTAACAGGTAAATGTTCTTCCAGGACCCTTTTTACAACTTTAAACGACCTGAATTCAGTGGTTCTAGACGACAATTCTTAGCTATACGAAAACTGGCATGTTGTTGTTTAAAGTGGCTCTCGGTGAGAAAAACCCATTAGTCGGCCCATTGTGCATATCACTAGAATTGAAGGGAATGGTTCCTTTACTCGTTAGTCATGCCATTTGATTCCGTTTATAAAGCTAATAATGTCAGTCTCCTAAGTAAGCCTTTCTTAAATTGCCTTGAGCAGGACAGCTGAATACGTCCGGTGCATACACGTTGTGGAGACTTCACTTTCTACGCCATAGAATCCTCAACGTCTTCCTGCGACAGGTGTTGCACTTTCCACTTGAGTAATGAATCCTTATCTCATCTTTTGCTATACTTGTTGACTATGCAACATTATGATAGGTGGAAGAAAACCTTGCATAAACCGGTGCGCTGAAAGCATTTTATGTTTCCGTACAACCACAAATCTGTTGAAATTTGTAAGAAGTAGTTCAGTCTTCCTTGTCGTCTCGAACCTGGGGGCTGCGATTCGAAGATCCCCTTCGCTGAAGCATTATCGTCAATTCGCTTGATGTGGCCGAGTTAATGCTGTCAACGTTTAAAGACAAATTCTTCACCCTATCGAAATAATAGTATATGTACTTGGTACTTGTCTTTTAATCTTAGTAACAGACATAGTCTGGCCGTGCACTACTTATTGCAAAGCATTACGGAGTGGAACGGACTTACAAGGCTGCTACTAGTAAGGAAGCGCAATCTAACGTAACAGTCACTACACGCCTTTTATTACAAGAGGACAACAGAGGCAAGCAAATAATCGAATTGTGGTTACGTTCACGGTCGTGATTTTGCAAATTGTAAACTCTTAGGAATTTCCATGAATTTCTTGTATTTGATTTTATACCGTGAAGTTCAAAACCCGTATGACTATCAATATGTCTCAAAGGTCAAGGCAAACTAAACTGTCGGCATTGACAAGATATTGATGTTTGTCACGATCAGTTGCATGTCGCGTGCTCTACCGGCCAGCCATTCATCTATAATTAAAATGCTATTTACAGAAAACCCATTCAAAGCTTTGAATTTCGTCATTTTGTTAGGAATAACAGAATTTTGCTAGTGGTATGATAGTATCGTATTTTTGTGATTTTTGTAGAGAGCAGGCGATAATATAAAGGCTATCCCAAAATTAATAACATTCGACAATTCTTAGAAATACCATTTGCCTTTTATTTGCAGCTGCCTCTCGAAGTACATCTCCATCATCGAAACTGCGTGAAATGTACGGCTCCTATTCGTCATACAAGCCAACTGGCACTATACCGAAAAAGGCATCGGGAATTCCACGTTCATTGGCAAACTCGAGAGAGACCAGTCCTACAAGAGTGCCAATGAAAAGAAGTGTCTATTCGACCAATAGTCCACGACGACCGGACAGGCCTCCCATTAATCCAGCTCGTCCAGTATTAGCACAGAAAATGCTTCAACAAAGTAGAGAAGCAGAGAACGCTCTCGCTGATGCATTAGTAAGAATCATAAATACATTTAATTGGCATAGCAACTGATTTGTTTTTTTTTTTACAGTCCCCCGATGATGCAGATCTATCATCCGACTACTCTCGGTTATCATTGGGTCGTAAAGTGTCACGCGACGAATCCGATGAAAGTGAGGCATCCTCGGTATGTTCGGAGCGGAGCTTCGATTCATTTAGAAGGGGAAATGATGTTAGTTTGCTTTTGTCACTTTTGTTTTGCTTTTTGTGTTTTTGTTTTCCTGGAGAAGGAAATGCGCTTAGCCCAAGCTCCAATTAACCCATGTGGCGAATGTTTTGTATTTTCAGAGTTATTCCTGGAATGGATCTCGCAATCGGTTGGACAGTTTCCGTGCACCAATCGAAGATATCGAAACAATCATACAGTACTGTGCATCGACACATTGGTCCGAACGTAAGGATGGCCTAATCAGCTTAACACAGTACCTATCGGATGGAAAAATTCTCACACCACAACAACTGCAATGCGCTCTGGATATGTTTCGGAAAATGTTTATGGACAATCACACAAAGGTGTACGCCCTCTTCCTGGACACAGTCAACGAACTGATTCTGGCGCACTCCAACGATTTGCACGATTGGCTTTTCATTCTCCTCACCCGTCTATTTAATAAACTTGGTACAGAACTGTTGGGTTCGATGCATGGTAAAATCTGGAAAACTCTCCAACTGGTGCATGAGTACTTTCCCACAGACATCCAGATGAAGGATGTCTTTCGAATTTTATCCGACTCAGCGCAAACACCACCAACAAAAACGAAAATCGCAATTTTGAAATTCTTAACGAATCTAGCGACATCATATTGCACAGGTGGTGATTTTCCAAGTCAGGGTCCAGTTGAGAAGGCCATTTTGAAGATAGTGCAGTTGGCTGGCGACCAGAAGAGCGTTGAACTGAGGGGTCAGGCGAGGTTGTGTCTAATTGCATTGTACAATTGCAATACACCAATTGTAAGTGGAAGACAGATGGAAGCAGTTGTTGAATGATCTCCTAATGAGTGTACTATTATTTGTTATTTTCAGATGACGAAAATCTTGTCAAGCTTACCGAAAACTTGTCAGGACTCAGCGCGTACTATCATTCAATCGCATTTGAAACGCAGCACATCTGGTAAGTAGAAATTGTGTATATGTATGCCCCATCTTACGCTTAAGTACACATTTACATATTGAGGTAGTGTCTGAACTTTAGTTTTGTTTGTTACATGAGATAGTCTTCTTATTTTCTTTAAGTTGTGTGCAGTTTGCTGTGGAGAAGTGGAGAATAGTTTATGAAGCATCCCATTAGTTGATAGTTGCAGCGAAGGTTAGAGTATATTTAATCCACCAATTTATAAATCTGCTTCAGTTTTTTGATCAACTACAAAGAAAAGAAAACATGCAGGCATTTAAATTTAGAACAACGTTAAGGATTTCCGTCACGCCCTCTAAATAGAGGATGTTGTGGTATACATCACATGTACTTCCTCCTTGTAATATTATTTTACTGTTAGAGCACAATTTTGAATGGGCATTCCGCTCGATCACTAATGAGCCCTTGACCACCGGCGCAACAATTGCTTAAGCTGTAGTTCAATCAGCAGTAAACATCTATTCCTTTCTCTTTCTCCACCAATCAACAGCAAATTGTACACCGTAGACAAAACAGACAGATAGGCTTTCCATGTTTTAAAACTAGATCACAACTACTGTCTTCTCAATTAAATTTAAACGTATTTTTTTTTTATTTTCTCCTCTCTCTTTCTTTAATTTCATTTACCATTTTTGTGTAATTAAACCAACTACTTACTACACCCACACACAAAATAAAAAAAAAAAACACAACAAAGGCTGTGAATAAAAATGTGCACTCAGATAAAATTTGCTAATAATCGTCTTTTTCGTTTTAATTTTTCTGTTGGTTTTTCTTTTATTTCTATTTCTTATACGAATACAAACCAAAAAGAAGATTTTTTTAACAGGATTATTCTTCTTCGGAGAGTTGGTACTTATATTTTTATTCAACAAGAAAGTTATCCTTTGCTATCTCCCCTTTTGTATATTTTACTTCATCGTCATTAGTTGTTTGCCTGCTTTTCTCTTTAATTGTATATTCAAATATGTATAAATGTAAATTGTAAACAATTAATCAACAAGAGGTAGTTGTTACCACGACCCCCACTCTCATCATGTCCATTCAATTGTTTAGACACTAAGCGCACTTTATATACTCGTTTTAAATGAGATCCTAAAAAACACTTTTTTAGTTTTCTCAAACGCTAAATTGTATTATTTTCGGTTCTTTGGTGGATAAAACAAAAGTTGTTAATTTGGTTGGTATTTCTTTTTGCTTGTAAAATTCTTTCCCCATAGGAACAAATAGCCCATCATCGCCATTATCATGTTCGAGTCCAAAACCTTTGCTTAGTCCATCGCAAGGTCCATTTAGTTTACAAAATAATAATTCTAGTAAGTAAATTGTTTTGATTTTTCGATTTTTTCTGTGTTTTTATTCTTCTTTTGTAATAATACTTTTGGGTTTTTCAAAATTAAAACTACTTGTAATAAATGAGTAATGAGAATAAATTAAGTGCGGTGTGGGTGGAAGGGATAATTTAAAATGAAACAAATTTGCTTATAGGTCCCCGGTCTAGGCAGTCATCTGTCGAGAATGCTGATCCCCTCAACAGCGAGGAGGTGTACAAGAGTCTGCGCAAGACCACAGCCGAAATACAAAATTACAGTTTCGAATCTAAACTCGATCGCGACACGAATAGCAAAGATTCAGGCATCAGTCAGATGGGTGATCATGGAAACGCTGTTAATGCAGTGCACAGCGACCAATACAATGTGATTTCGTCGAATGGTCTGAATGGTCATTTACTGTAGGAGTCGCAAACATGCATGAGATTCTTGGGAATTAATGAGTTTTCTTCTTGTAGATTATTGGACAAAGAAGACTCTTGCAATGGGTCAAAAACACAGTCAGCAACCACAACAGAATCAAATACACCAGAGAGCACAGTGCGGCTGGATGGAATGGATATGCAAAATCACAAAGTCTCCTCAGTGCAGAGGCATCATCAGAACTTCCAAATGGGAGAGAATGGTGAAATTATTTTAGAAAGTAAGTTAGACTCGTTTCAGCACTCATAAGGCATTAGTTAACTCGGTATTTCCCCTTCAGATGGTTCCAAAGAAAGTGATATAATTAAGGCTGCCATAGTTTTAACCCTAGACACACATCCCGAAACAATACACCAGACTTTGGCCGATCTATCTGTGTGTATAAAGAGCGGCAATTGTGATTTGCCCAACAAAAATTTTAAGTAAGTGAATTGGGTATAATTCTTGTTGAACTTTTAATCATTGACAACACATTGCAGGGCCATAATGAAAATGCTGCTGAGCCTGCTTGAATCGCCCGCCTCAGAAGTTATGACGTCCGCGCTTCAGGTATTGGGAAAAATTGTACGCAGCGTCGAAATGAAACCATTCTGGAGTAACTTCCTTGAATTGATTTTACTGAAAATTATCAATTGCTATCAGAATAGCAAAGAGGTGAGGAAAAGTAAACAGAAACAATGCTCAGACTGAATTAATTTTCGTGTTTTTTAGGCATCTCGTGAAATTGACATCATCATACCTCGAATAGCACCAGTTTTACCTCTAAACATTTCAATTAATATTCTAAATCCGGTGATTGCAACTGGAGTGTATCCATTGAATTTGTGTGCGGTTAAGTTACTTACGGAATTGACCGAGAAACAGGGCAATGAACTGACTGACATTCACTTAGACAGTGTTATGCCAAACTTAGCAAGGGTGAGTTTCACTGCAGAGAAATTGATTATGTGGTTTGTTGAATATTCGTGTTTCCAGTTGACTGATGATTCCCAATCGATGGTTCGTAAAGCAGCCGTGTTTTGTATCGTTAAATTGTACATTGTTATGGGCGAGGACAAGGTTAAACCTAAATTTTCGCTTCTGAATCCTAGCAAAATAAGGTAAGTCTCTTAATCTTAAAATTTCCTCTACTATTTGGTTATATCAATACAAATGTGGTTTATCTGTTTGTATAAGCGTAATTTAGTTTTTTTATCACTTCTTAGCAGAGAGGAAGTGTTGCCGAGTTATTAATTCTGAGACTCACTGTTTTTGTGAAATTAATTATTTAGCCGACCAGGCTTATTCCCCTTTTATAACCGGAGACCATTTATTCCTGATATAGAAAAATGAAATTCGAAAACAATTCGATTTGGGAAATATTTGTATCCCAAAACTCTTCTTTTAGAACTCGGTAAGAAATTCTGTTTTTGATCGGTATTATTTCTTTATTAACGGGGGAACGCGAATCCAAATGTAGGTTGACATTGCTTACCCTTTTTGTAGGGTGTGGGCGCATACTTTGTGCATCAATCAGCGCCACACAATTGTCCCATATTTGTACAATTTTGGGACTCAAGCTCGATTTTAGAATACCCACGAATACTTATTTACTAAGGTGGACCAAGTTGTCTCCAGCCTAATTATTCACCAACTAACTATTTTGGCGTTAAAATAGGGCGATTGCAACCCCATACTTAGGACATTGCTACACGTCGAGCTCGTAGAAACAGTTTTTGGTAGAACCGTATTATTTCTGAATGGGAGTGCAATATACATATAAATGTAATATATTGGTTGTAGGCTTTTCTATTTGTTGAGTCCTATTACTCTTCTTAAGAAAAATTATATGATCTATTTTACGTGGAATGTAGGAACAACCATGTGATGAATTTTACTTTTGTTAAAAAATGAGCAAATAGTAGGTAAGTAGATTAGTTAGCTTTTGTTGTAAACGCTTTGCAACCAGCGTATTCTCTTTGATCGAAATAACTATACTTTTACTTATCGTTAACCGACTACATTTATTTTATTTATTTTGTTTTGTTTATTTCAGACTACTTAACGTCTACATTGAAAAAACTCGAGGTACGAAGACTTCATCATGATCGAATGCCAAGTGATTGTGGGCGAAAGGCAGACACTTTGCTAAGCGATTTCGACGTCTCAGTGGTAAACTAAAATTGAAGAATGGAACAATTCCAGAATGAAAAGAACGATACCCTTTCATTTCACACTCCTTTTAACAACAAACAGAAAAAAAGTTAATCTTCAGCACACAAACTTTTCAGGACTTTAGGTAGAGAGAAAGAGACCTATGAGAATGATTGACGTTTTTTTTTGTATTCATTTTGTTTTCTTTTAAATTATTATTTATGAAATCCCCCTTTTTTGTTTCTTGGTAATTTTCTTTTTGTTCTGTGTATGTTTGTAGTTTTATATATATATAATATAATGTTCATGTAAAGTGTGTAAAGATAACGAGGAAAAGGAAAATAGAAGAAGAGAACTATAATTGTACACGTTTTCTTTTTTGTATTAAATTGGCGTAATTTTTATGTCGTCATCGAAAAAAAAACTAAAAATAAAATAATTTGTGGCATAGTTAAAAAAAAAAGAAGTGGAATATGTAAGCGGAGAGAACAACCCAGTGTGTGTGAATGTTTGTCAGCAAAAAATAATAAAAGAAAAGAAAAATTCATTATCCAAACCGAAACGTTAAACGAAATATTTGTTTTCACGATTGTACATTATTTCTCTGTTTCAACAACATACCCATTATGAAAAATTGTAGTTTTTATTGTGGTATTCGTACCAGTAATTAGAGTTTAAGTATGTACAACATGTTTTATTTCTTTCATTTCGCAGTCTCACTCCAAATTTAAATCAATAGCTCAGTAAGGAAACTATTTTGATTTTAAGTTGGTATTTTTCCTTTTAATACATTAATATTATTTGCTCATTAACATAAACTATCGTCTCAATTTGTCTATAATATGTTTAATTTTTTTTAATTTCACTTTTCAAATGTCTAACTTTCTATGTAAAATAGAAACTACATATTTATAAAGATAGAAACGAAAATAAAACTTGTTATAATCAGACTCAAACCATATAACAAAACAAAGTTACAAAGTTGTAATATTCATTTTATAAGTAACATTTAATTTCTTTTACTTGTATGTATAATCTCTTATGTGTAATCTACCTTCTATATGCATATTTTTTTTCTACTTAAGGTTAATTAAACAACGTAAATGTTCTTATTTTATTTAAATAAAAACAAAAACACTTCCATAAGTTGATTATAAACAAATTATGATTTCTTTTATTTCGGTTGCGTTATTGTTTTATTACTTTCAGTTTACTCTCTGCATTGTTTCTCGAATCAAGTGATGGTGAGCACAATGAGCGTTGCAGTTTAATCCTTTTTTATGTTTTTAAATTTGTTGCTTTGATATTTTGTATAATTTCGTCTGATAAGTTTTGACTTAGATTCGCTTAAATCTTGGAATCCAACATATAATACTGAAGAAGTAAAACTTATTTTTTTGATTAGATCAGAAAAGTAATCATATCGCTCATTTACTAGAAGACTGTCATAACTCAAAAAACGCGATTTTTGAGTTAATGATGCAGAAATATTCGTTTTATGATGCTTCATTATTGTGTAAAAGTTTCGTATTAATATCCTGTATACCTTCCGCGTTAGAAGAGAATATGCCGTTATTTCATTTCATATATCCTAACATTTTTTACTCATAAGAGCGACATATCTCAGTTTGCTACAGTCGTCAACAGTTGGTTTGCTTTTCTAAAAAACTGGCATATTTTGTGTTGTGACATTATTCGTTTAAATGTTATGATATTTGTAATGTAGATAAATTTCATATAAAGTGCATTATTTCGTGTTGTGACTGATTTGTTGAAATATTTAACTTGAATCAAACTCCATATACTGCAACATGTGACGTTCTTGATGAAAAAAATACTTTCGTCAACTGAAGTATTTCTTCTTATGACGTTATTTTTGTAAAAAAGACTGGCTGTTTAGAAGTCAGCCGTTTATATTATAAGACAATGTGTCGTTGTTGAAGATAATTTTGTCGATGGAAACTCTCAATAGATCTCAATAACTCAAAATGAGACGAAATTGTTGATAAAAATTATAAATTTTTAGAAATAATACACAATGGCCACCGCACACGGAATGATTTCTGCCGGCATAATAAATTGTATACAGGAACTCTTTTTCATTGGAGTGCATTTTTTTCTTCGAAATGTAAGAATAGAATAGGAACTATTAATTAAATATGAAATAAATGATAAATATTTAAATTCATACATTTTCTATGGCCCGCTTATCCATTAAGTGGGTCGCGGGTGTAGGTTGCTGAAGTGGACCCTCCATACCTTTGTCTATGGTTTCGTTATCTAATTTGTCTTCAGTTCGATCAATACCACCTTGAGTTTGAACAGAATACTTCTTTTTCGAATCACAGCGTGTCCGGCTTCGTTTTTTATCCAATGATATCTATAAGGCGATGTACGACATGTTCAAGTTGATCTTAGTCTTGCAATTTTTCGTACGTCCACGTTCACGTCTTATTCATGGAAGCAAACACTCGACCGTGCGTCGATCAATAGAATTTTTCAAGTTTATTCAAATGGGAATAAAACAGTATGATTACACGATAAAACAGGGTTTTTCTCATAAACACAGGAGTAATTTTTCTACAGGATTTTCATTGAAATTGGCATGGTTAGCCATACACAAAACAAAGGAGACTCTGTGCATTCCTTAATTGAGAGGGAACGGAACGAATGCTTAAAAGTGGTCCCATTTATACTCCCGAATTATTTTTTTCAATAATCCGATCGGCGAAAAAAACAGGAGATCCATTTATTGTAAAATAGCTTTGTTTTGAGAATTTTTTTGATTTAAAAATGCTGGCAAATGACATTGCTCCGTTAAATATGGTAGAGCTGAAACGTTCACAAGTAAAAATACTTAAAATTTAATGAGAATCACCAAATTCAGTTTTTTACAAATCTGCATACACTAAAGAGCAATTCAAGTAGGGTAGTGTACTCAAAAAAAGAAGTTACGCTGAAGATATTTTCTTGTTATTGAATTATTATTTTTATTAATTAAATACTAGAAGTAAAGGGTGTTTTTCTAGAGTTTTGGTTCTTAAATTGGCAACTCTGTTTCTACAGATTGTCAAATGGCAGTTGAAAGTTGATTTGTGGTAAGTACGTTTTGCCATTTTACGATGAATGAACTCCAGAACAACGAGTGCAAATTGTGCAAACTTATTTTGAAAACCATGGTTCGGTTCGCCCGAAATTTAAAAAGTAATGGCAAAAAATTATTAGCTATTAAATAAAGCTAATATCATAGACATTAATATTAGCTGGAAGTATTTTATTCCATATTGTATTTGTATACCTTTAAAAAAAACTCCCTTTATATTAAGTTCAAAAAGTTCAAATTATAAGACTTTGAAAATGAAATGACTAAGTACAAAACTATTGTTTTTTTTCTCAATAATAACGACATATTCGAACTTATGACACTCCTATGAATATAATTTTTGCAACAATAACGTCACAATTCGAAGTAGGGAATATTTTCGTTCAGGTAAAAACCATAAAAGACTAGTTGTTGTCGATTTACCTTTATGGATATATTAAATTTATAAAAGTTTACTAGTTAATTTCGAAATTATAAGATTTCTTCAGATTTCTGCAAGGCGGTAGTCAATTGAAAACTTTAAACATGTTTTCTGCAAAATCGAGTTTTTTGAGTTATGACAGTCTTCAAGTAAATGAGCGATATTTATTGCTTTACCAACACATAATTATGTTTAGGTTTCCAACAGATGCCTACTTTTTTCAAATACTGACGTGATCTCCATCCCAGCAAAACATTCGCTTCGCACTTTGTTTGCTTTGAGTTCGTTTATGATTAGAAAAGGTTCAAATCGCGGCGAATTCGCCAAAACTTACGCTTAAGAACAAAGTGCGAGGAATCTTATGCGAGTGCATACGGGTAGATAATGCAAACTTTCTTGTGAACGATGAACATCATTTTTCAAGTTGGTGTGAGATGGCTTAAGCCTGAACTACATCCAAACAAAAGTGAAAAAAAGTACAAAAAAGTGAAAACATCGAAACTCATCGAAAACACACGCATATTTACGTGACATCTATGAGTAAAATCTGAACTACTAAAGCTCTGAGCTTTTTATTGTTTATTTCATCGAAAACACAATGACTATTGACAAAACATTTATGAGTAAAATATGAACTAATAAATCTGAGAGCTTTTAGTTGTGAAACTTATAGGAATTGGATTGGTTATAAGAACTTTGTGAAAATTGAAAGCTGGAACATGTTCAAGCTTTCAGCCACACACAAAATTTTAAATTGAGAGAAAATATACAGAGTTTACTATATGATGAAGCAGGACAAATGATTTTGTTTACTTTTTTGTACTTTTTTCCACTTTTGTTTGGATGTAGTTCAGGCTTTATACTCTTATTTCGAAATTCTAAATGCTGAGACTGATAAAGTATGAACTACATACAAACAAAAGTGGAAAAAAGTACAAAAAAGTGAAAACATGGAAACTCATCGAAAACACACGCATATTTACGTGACATCTATGAGTAAAATCTGAACTACTAAAGCTCTGAGCTTTTTATTGTTTATTTCATCGAAAACACATGACTATTGACAAAACATCTATGAGTAAAATCGGAACTAATAAATCTAAGAGCTTTTACTTGTGAAACTCATAGGAATTATGTGATTTGAACGTGATCTGGCGGAAAGTCTGTAACGATTTTATTGAGTGTATTGGTTATAAGAACTTTGTGAAAATTGAAAGCTGGAACATGTTCAAGCTTTCAGCACACACAAAATTTTAAATTGAGAGAAAATATACAGAGTTTACTATATGATGAAGTAGGACAAATGATTTTGTTTACTTTTTTGTACTTTTTTTCACTTTTGTTTCGATGTAGTTCAGGCTTTATACTCTTATTTCGAAATTCTAAATGCTGAGACTGATAAATATCACTCACATTCTATTATTTTGTATTTTCAAAAAACAATTTTTGCGATCCACTCTTCTAGATAAAGGAGAACGCCCAGTGGTTTACTAGGACAAGCTTAAATTAGAGTAATCGACAGTAAAACGAACACATTGGTAGCGCAAATTATTAAAAAGAAATCGTGTAGCAAAGTTTAGCAACTCTGCGACTCGCTTTCGATCGAGTGGATGTAGATCATCTTTAATGTTTGATTCCCACTAAACTTGTTCGACTCATTTGTGTCGTTTTAAAAACGATATTCAATTTTTTTTGTGTATCGATTTCATTTTTGTCTGTTAATTACAACATTACACTACTCACTATGAACACGTAATTTTTAAAACCGTTGATAAACAAACTAATAGTTCTGTTCAGTTTTTTTTTGACCAATATTCGCTAAAGATAGAATTCTCTTACCGCGAGACAAAGTAAGCAAAAATTACTGAAACACTTTCAGCCCAATCATTTGTAAATTTGGGGCCGAAATGTGGTAATTCAGTGAACGAGTAAAACTGCATGAATGAATTTGTTTTTGTTTGGACGTAAAATCGGGATAATTCGCCAGATCAGATGCCGTACCACTTTGGTCTCTTATGTTATTTTTGGTTTTTGGTATTTGAATGCTAATAACTCATGAAATAAATCGATTTTTTATTTTTGCGTTATATTTGGTAATTTTATGGTACAGACAAAATTGTCAATATTACCTGCAGTTCTCAGCTCGATTACATATCATGCTCTACCGCAAAATTAGAACCGGTTTTTTCGCGGCCCTTTTAAGAATAAGCCAAACTTATACACAGAACTACTACTTACATTTAGTTAATATGCCAATTATATCTTCGCATCTTATGAAAGAACGCAAGCTTCATGTAGCAGCAATATTACGTTTTTATCTCCAAACTCAGTTCATCCGAAGCTTTCTGAAAATGTTCTGCGGTTAGCAGTATTCGAAAACATTGTTCTCACAATCAGTAGTTAAAGTAGGTAAGGTAAGCATTAGCGAAAATATGTATCTGACTCCAGACTTTATTAACAAACATTGCAATAGAATCCTACCACCAGTAACTATAGCATTTTTTAAATTTTCATTAAAACATTCCATTTAGTTATTCAGATGAGTTCATCTACCTACTTCGATTTTATTAAAAGCATTCTCTTTTTTTTTCTTAAACTTAATTTTTCACATTAGTACACTTCTCGAAGAATGATTTTCTTAAATATATTTAACAACACATTATTCAATTAATATGTGAGATTTGATACAATTTTAAAACAAATCCAAATATAAAACTGAGATGTAGATAGATATTAGTTGGAATGAAAATACTGTAAAATATTTTGATAAAAGCATTGAAAAGCAAAACAGAAAACAAATAGTCGTACGTTCTAGTATATATTTAAATGTTATAACTAAACTATTTAAATCATATATGTATTAACGAAAATTGCTTAGCATAATTTACCTTTACATAAAAACACAATCAAAGTTATTTCATCGTAATTATTATTAAAAACAAAAAGATCACACGTATACATCGTCAATCATATATAAAGCATTTGCAGCTTCAATCACATTTCTTGACACAAATACAAAATGAATCAATTCGAATTTAATTTATATAGTTACGTTTGATAAATTATTAAAATTGTTTAATATTTTTCGTTTTCATGCAGATTGCCTTTTAGCTTTTTATGTATATGTATAAACTTCTTAAAGTATATAATTAAATCTTATTATATTGTTAAAAACTTTTCTCCACTATAACAGAATAAGAAAAGAAAATGTTTGTAAGTAAAAATACTGAGGGAAAACGTTTATTTTAATTGTACGATTACATTTATTTCTGCTAATAAACAAATTATTATTAATTATGTGAAGAGAACAAAAATATAGAAAAACAAAATGAGATTATTATGAGCCAACTATTATTCTATTATAAATTAGTATCATTATTATGTACCAAATCAATTTCGCAACTAAAAATAAAATGAACATTTAAATATAATACTATTTTTAATAGAATTTTTAATTTGTATTCGTTTGGGGTTTCGATTTAAAGTGAACAACTTTACGAAAGATTATAATTTCTAAGAACACAGCAACAGTCGCAAAGAAAAAACCCCAAATGAGAGTCAGAATAGCAGGTCTAGTGTCCACCAAACTTGCGGTAATGAAACCACCGCCACCTACGCCATGGCATTTTGGTTTCTTCGTGTAGAGCTTGGAGTTTTGACGTTCCTGAAGACCATGCTCATGAATTCGCATCATTCTAAACAAGAAATTATAAATTATTAAATACATATTTTCGTATTGATAACCGTTGCCGAAATCTATCGACCTAAATTCGTAAAGCTAAAATAATTTTTCTAAAAGTTGCCAAAAATTGTTATGCAGAACATCGTTCTTTCTTACCCAATTTTTAAAAGCTCCTTATATGAAGAATTCTTTTGAATAGCATACCACGGATCGACCACTTGCAAATACTGTATTTCTTGTAACCCACATTTCTCCTCCTCAAAAAAAGTCTCACTAACAACTTGATATCCAACTCCGATTTCCATGTGAAAGGCAAATAAACCTTCACGCAGTTGCTCCACTCCTTTTTCTAGTGGCATAAAGTTTTGAGTACCATCTTTATTTAGAATCTTTTGTTCATAGATTTGCTCTCGAACTGGATCTGTTGTGTGCTAAAATTGTTAATTAATATTATCGTCACAATGTTGCCTTGATTTTTTTTAATAATTTAGATATTGCACTAACTGTAAAATAGTATCGATTAAAAACCGTATCATCAGCTCCAAGCCCTAGTCGTGAATTAAGCAAGTCATCCAAAGTTCTGATTTTATTCGATGGTGATTGCAGTAGGGCGACAATATTTGCTGAATAGCTGAAATAATTAGCTTAACTATGAGACGAGATTCTATACTGACATTTACCTATTATATAGAAACATTAACATTAAGAATACAATAAACATGACGATCCTTGAAGTTAAGCTGCGCGGTGAAACAGTTGACCCTTGTTGACATGTTGCACCAAAAACCAAAATTAAGGCATCCAAAGCTGAAGGCTGTAACACTCCTGGATCTTTGGTACTCTAAACCGAATTATTTTCAAGTTTACAAATTTAAGATTAAAATTGAATTCTTTTTACTTCATTGGAGTCTCTGATTTTAGATTCGGTATATGTAGAAATCACTAAGGCTGCCGACGTCACCAAGATGAATGCGATAATCGAGGACCAAACTAACTTTTTGAGGGAATAAGTTATGAATATATATAAATATACATATATGAAACAAGCACGACGTTTTATTAACTCACTCCATCAAATGGGAGCAGGAAAACATTTTCCGTGTATGACAACTTTGGCGATCGAAATACGAACTTAGATCGCGTCGGAGTAGGCATCGCAATATATTCGATAAACTTCACCCGATCGGATGTGAAAAACAACGCCGACGCACCAACATCTGATCTATTGTCAACCAAGTCTCCAATCATTCCACTCCATCGGGAGTTATTATCCAAATAACCCCACGAATCAACAAATGAGTATTTAATGTGTCCGCCAACATAGTCTCCCAAGTGATTGGTCAAAACGTAGTTTACCTTGCTGATGGTATCGATGTGCGGGTCACTAAAATTCAGATTTACTTTATACACCCTCATCCCCACCTGTAGGTATAAAGCTTACCTCCCATCTGTCAAATGATTAATGGAGTCATTATTTGTTAAAACGAGGCTTGCACGTAGCACTAGGCCTTTTAAATCTCGGCGTCTCCGCGAAGTTATACGACTGCTTCTATAATCTGTAATTGTATTATTTTCCCAGAAACCAAATTGCTCGAGTATGATGCCGTGTTGTATTGATGTTCTATAAACTATAATTTGAATACATAATATATTAAGGGTATTCATGCAACGTCGTAAGTTTACCATTTGCGTAAAATGGTAAGTTTACGACAAACGTTTCATGAACGCCCCAATTTGCTGTTTGTGGTAAATGGTGGTAAACCAATCAGCTGTTTCACATGGGAGGGAACGAACGAATTGATAAAATGCGAACAAACCACTTTTGATACAATTATAAAGAGAAAATTGCACATTTTACTATTCCAAGTGTAGGATAATTAGTTAGTCCATCAAATTGTATTAAGAAAACAAGTTTTAAAAGGGTTTAAATAACGAAATTTACAATACTAATATTTTTGCCGCGAACGAAAACTCCCTTTGTTTGGAATTGGAAATTTCGTTATTTAATCTCTTTTAAAACTTGTTTTCTTAATACAATTTGATGGACTAACTAATTATCCTACACTTGGAATAGTAAAATGTGCAATTTCTATTTATAAATGCATCAAAAGTATTATAAACGCATGCAAAGTATTTTTTTTCTGATTTCGCGCCTTTTTTTCAAGTGTGAAATGTCACAATAACCTCGTCGTAAGTTTACCATCTCGGTTTTCCACACAAATTCGCGTAGTAAGTTTACCACCTCGTCGTAAATGATTTTCCATACAAATTTTGACAGTTCATTTACCACGTCGTAAACTTACGACGTTTACGACGAGTTTACGACGTTGCATGAATACCCCTATTATCTTTTAAAACAGCAAATATGTATAAAGTCTTGATCGCTCACTCTGTTTTATAAGCACCCCAGCATGATCATTGACCTTAACCAAGCAGTATACCTCACTGTCAGGCAATACTCCCAGACTTTTGAATGTCTTCAATATGATTTCATCAGCTTCTTTTTCCAATTGGCTGTCACAATCCAATGTTATCCATCTGAAACGACGCGTTAGCTTCATGCCCACCTATAGTAAGGTCAACCCTGCGTGTTAGTTTATAATTAAACGTTTGTAACGCTCCCGGACCCACCTCAGATAGAAACGCCTGCGTTTCATTGCAATTCAAGTCGACAATAATTAAATACTGATGTTCTTCAAGTACGTTGGGAAAATCCACAATGCTGGCATCTGTTATCGAGACTTGGTAATTACGATTTCCGTTCTGGCCATCGAGTTGGTTGAATCGACGATAGAATTCCAAACGAACATCTATTGTGTATCCATGCAATTCAAATAAATGATTATTTTTGTGAATGCAGTTGAGTTGGTTTATTTTTAGACAGAGGTATAAAATATTCCCACACAATGGTTTCTGTTTACCTATTCATATTTTTTTTTATAGAATATGAATACGTCTGTCGATGGAATTGGAGGAGATATACGAATTCGAATTTTTATTTAAAGCTATCGATGATCAATGGAAATAGGAGGAAATTAAATAAGTTGTGAGAAAAGACAGTTTATTTTTTCAATGCAGTCCCTTTGTCGGTTATAAAGCTCCTTGTCTTCTTCGGTGTACTGATCAATTCTGCCGCGAATAATTGTTATCAGCACTTTCTCTGCTGTGTCTTTAGCAAGTAAATACAAGGGTCTATTCTGATGCTTCCTCTTAGAGCTTGTCGCCTTTTAACAGAAAAGGACGTCTCCATTTCGGTGGAAAATTGCTTCAGCGAAGCATTTTTTATATAGGTTCGTCAACGCCTTTGGTTGAGTTTTTTTCTACCGTATGGTGCTTTTTTTTTATTGTTTAATTCAGTACAGAGGTACAGGTTTATTCAATAACTGGAGCCCTATTGAACAATATTTTGAATTAGAATAGCCATTTCTGTATGAACCCAACCTGCTAATGGCTTCAAATGTGTTACCTACATCGTTTTAAATAATAAAATGGGTACACAGGTATTATGTTCTAAAACGGTGTCTACATTCGTCTGTCCAGGGCCGGCCTTAACGATCTAGGCGCCCCGGGCGAGTCATGCACTTGGCGCCCTTTTATATTTTAAGAAAAGTGTCATCATTTGATATCCTCCACTACATATAAGCCATGCAAAATGTGTTCCGTGTGGGTTAGTATAATGTACTCGGATTCATCTGGATCTATTTTTGGGTCTGTATGGGAGGTACCCGTACCAGAGCTACTTGACTGACATATCCAATTTTCAATACCAACCTGACGAGCGACTATAAAAAAAAATTATTTTCAATTGTGTTAGGCATGAAACGAAAAAAAAATAATTAAAAAACAACTAAAATCTTATGTTTTAGATTTTTGTCACCAAATTCTCTGATAAGACTGTTAAAATCTAGGCTTTCTGCAATTTGATTTTCAATGGACAGTGAGGCCAAACAAACTAATTAATCTTTTTTTGGGACATTGTAGACCATAAGTTAGTACGTTTTTATCAACTTTGGTTTAAAAAAAACTGCGTACGCCACTTGCAACTGTCACTGGTATTGTTAACAGAATATGTATCGATATGCAGCTGTTCCGGATCATATAACTCTTGAAGATTGTGCTTTTCATGATTTCATCGCACAACAAATCTCCAACAATATCAGATTTAAAGTTGATCGTTAACTTTTCTTCTTCTTTATTTTTATTTTTTAATTTAAACAAGAAAACAAGAAATTCCACGCGTCAGGAAAATCATGCATCTGTTGAAATCTTTCCTTCATAGGTACGGTGTCCAAAAGAGCATTAAAAAATCGACTTCAAAAATTGTTTTTTATCAGTTATTGGTTCATTAACAGATTCTTCACCAAGTCTACGTTATTAATGAGTCTTAATGAGTGGGCCTCTCTTTCGCAACACAATGACAGGTCGTGGTAGATAAATGCTGAGTATTCAACTCATACTCACTCCTACAATATAAGTTCATAAAATGTAATAGGTACGCTGAATTTTGTTTAGTTTAGTTTTTCTTTATATCGATAGAGATAGGTATTCAAATTCAGTGAAGTTATCAGCGCGCGTACACTTCGGCGCCCCCGGGCGACCGCCCCGGTCGCCCACCCCTAAAGCCGGCACTGCGTCTGTCCATGCTGCCCCTATTTAGCGGATCTTCACTAAAAGCCTCAAAACTAGTACTACATATTACTACTGCATAGAAACGTCCTCAATGCCAAGCAGATGCATACATTTCTGTGTTTGAGAAATTTAATTTTCAGCAATAAAAGCAAAAACTGAATATGCCTGAACTTGATAACAACTTCAGAAATAACAGTAATTTACCTATTTCACAACTCACAAGTGACACATTGACAAACTCGAAAATGAGTCCGTTCCTTTACGTTGATAATAAAAATTAGAAATAGTACTATAAAAATTGCAGTATCGGGAATGAATTCTCAAGCGCAGGTAAACGAACAAGTTAGAGAACGATTTTGTAGTCAAAAAGAAGTTAATTGTAAAATATTAAACATTTTTTTTTATTATTCTTTAAATTGTCTGATAAATTCGTATGCAAAGTAAAAGGAGCTATTTAAAACAAATCTGAAAATCTGGCCTTACAAACCTATTTCACCTTCTGAAGACGTCAAAAAGAAACTGCACGCTGAGGCCTTTGAAGAAGAGAGAATTTGAGAATGGCATTCTGTCATTTTTAATAATTCAAATTGTCATCATCATCATCAGTCTTCGCGCTGTCCCGTTGTGTTTTATTTTTTGTTCTTTTCAAGGACTATTGGGTTTTACTTTTGGATAAAATTGCTTGATTTATTATGCTATTTGTTCAGTGCTAATTAAAAGTTATATCATTTTGTTTTTCAGTGTTCGATTAAGAATTGATTTGAGCAGTAGAAACTACAAACAAATTGAGTAGGTATCTAATTTCATAATATTGGAAAGATTATCATACAACTTTTTGTATACCCTCCACTTTGTCATTAATTACATTTGTAACGTTAAGAAGGAGGCCCCTTAGAGTATATATACTATTCTGAATCGGTATCAAATTATGAATCGATTAAGCCATATCCGTCTGTTGAATACACGATAGCGTCCAAACGAATCGACCTAGACGGACGAAATTTTGTGAGAGGACGTCACCAGGTTGATATTTAAATGGGATATATCGGTCGAGTATTTCTGGTACCTTCTATACAAAACCAATATTAGACACTCATGTGTACGTATTAATTCACTGGGCTAACATTCTGCATGACTTGTGTGCAGTGAAGGGTACCAAAGCTTTGGCCAGACCAATGATAACACTTTTACTTGTTTAAATTACCCATCCTGCTTAAAGATAGAGATAGTCCCCTTCTCATTGCAAAAAATGTTTGTATTTAATCCTTCTACATAAATCCGTCATTCATATTCGTCGCCTAAGTTATCGTACTCTACCCGTGTTCTTTCTATGTTTTCTATGTTTCATTGAAGACCAAAGTTGCATTCCAAAGCAAATGGAACACAAAAACCTGTACTTTTCTGTTCTCTTCTGTTTCTCTACAGACTGTTCTGAGAACGCTTTTCAATTTAACCGTTCAGCTACAGTATACAACGTTTGGTCCTTTCCATTGGTCTCAAAAATTAGACTCACACAAACCGAATGCCCGAATGATTTACGATACACAGTAATAATTAAATGAACTGTGGTCAAAAATTTGTCACTTCCATTCACAATTTCTGGCGTAAATGTTTTAAATATAATTTTCTTACCAAATTCCCAACAGGTCATAATTTGAATTCTTACAGGAATCTGCAGGATATTCAAAAGAGTTTTAATTGGCGATACAAAATCAACTGCACTATTTGACAAGGATTCTGCAGGCAAGACAGACCACAAAATTAAATAAATTTTAAAAATCGTAGCCACTTTTGAACTCATTTTGAATTACAATCAAGTTCAAAATTGTGGTAATATTTTCAGCGACATACTTTTATAGAGCCACAGAAAACAGTAAATTGAATAAAACTCAAAACTCGAACTAATTTCCATACAAATTTGCTTAGCAAATATAATTAAATACAAAAAAATTACACTGTCGGTGATGGTGGAGGAGGCATCATGCTCATACCACCACCGGAACTACTTGTTATACTAATTATCCCACACGCAATCGGCGGGCCAACTGAATTCTCTTCGTTTTGGAATGCCAGTGTCTCCGGTAAAGATTGCAGCGATGAAGAAAATACTTCTGCATTCAGTGAAATATTTATGTCAATTGGTTTGCTATGAATCACAATGGAACGACCGATAATTCCATGAAAGCCAAACAGTGTTAGATAGGAGCTAAGAAATGCACTCGATATACTTCCGTCATCTTTTGTGTCAACATTGCCAATCTGTGAGGGTACAATCAAGTTCAAAAATTGCAGGTTAATTTTCATACATCACCTATTTAAGTATACTTACGAAATTATTTGGAAAATGATTACCGGTGGCCTTGCAGCCTTGGCTAACATCTCCAAACGTATGAATATGCACGGCGTGCTTTCCCACCGGAAGTCCTGTGACATTTATGGTTAGTTTAATGAAATTGTTCGATGGCCACTGTTGGAATGTTATCATTCCTGCTATAGGTGTATCTGGATCATCTGGAACTATATTCGCCGAAGCTTGCCACATGGGTTGATGCTTTGGGAAAGGAATCTGTTAGAATTTGTATTTAGTATTCAGTTGAATTGTAAACTCACAATGTCATAGTAGAGCGGGTGAACTGGACTGTAACTCAGAATCGGTATAGTAAGCCGATCAAATCGTTTCACTTTTCCGTGAACGACTTTGATAAGATCATCTTGATGTTTTGGAGGAGCTGACTGTTGTGCCTGTAGTGGTGGCAGAAAACGATCAAAAAAGCCTTCACTAATGCAAAGTGGTATTGTCAGTACGATTAATGATACCCGGAGAATCATTCTGAAATGTATGAACGTCTGCTGCTGTCGATATTCACCTGTCGACTGACGGTTTTACTTGTTGTTCATTTAACCTGGTTTTAAATAAATGTTCATGCTGATTGATTTGAGTAATTGGTTAGATGATGCCAGTTGATAAGCGGCTTGCATGCCGCACTGTGTGTCTATTCTACAGAATAGTTTTAGCAGTGGAGTAATTAATGAGCGGTACTATTCTGAGGAGATTTTGAATGGTGGTGGAAGCTTATAATGCTTTATATACAACTGTTAATGTTCGAGAATTAGTGATATGACATAATAGCAGATCCTACTCGATATTTATGAATATTAGATTTGTTTCAAAAAATATGAGAAAGGCGACACGCTTTCACATGTGGCCATGACAATTTCTCTCAGTGTTATTATCAATTGATGTTGGTATTTGGAGCAAGTGCGCATTTGGGACACGTGCATAACTAATAAAAAATAACGCAAATCGAGCTTCCACAACTCATAGCTGTGAAGCATGTATAGGGGAACAGTGCCGCCTCCATGTATTGTGCTGCTTTATTGCTCTCCAGTAAAGAAGTTTCTCAATTCAGCCCTCCGGACTCGTAGATCCCATTCCCTACTAAGCAAATGGTTATGTAAGAAGCTTGCCTAGGGTACCTATATGAAACTATTACGCCAACTATAATGCAACGTGAATTTCGTAACACCTCGCACTTACCACGTCCATTATGCCAGTTGCAGACACCGGTGTCCTACTTGTTAACACTACACATTTAAAATGTGTCAACAATTTAAATCGCACACATTCGCTGCCCTAATTTGCTTCGGTGTGCCATACATCACACCTTTCCTAACTCTGTATTTAGCATTAATTATTAAAAATAGCTACGAATAAATTTCCACTTGTCGCACCCCATTAATACAAATCCACCCCTAAGGTGTTGAGAAATGGGTTTCAAAGATTTAAATCAAATTAAAGTAATGCCACGAGCTGAATGGGAAAATTAAAATAAAGTATACAAGAAATTCTCCTCTGTTACAAAGACGGATTGTTCTGTATCCACGTCTTTGACGAATGATTCTTGGATGGGAAATGTTATTCTAATAGTCAAACAAATTGAAATGAATTGCATTTGCTGTGCTATTATGGAAATAACTTTCTTTGGTGAATTTTCATTGGATCAGGTATTTATAAGGCCGACATCATTAGATACGAATCCCAAGAGACAAGTTTGGTTAAATTGTTCAAAAGCAAATTTGAAGGATTTACGCAAAAGTTATATCGCGGTGTGAATATTATACTGCTTTTCAAGCTATTTTCTGTAGTATTAAATTGCTTGAGATTTATTTAAGACGATTTACATGCGCATGTTCTACTTGTTGCCCCGTTTCTTTCTTAGACATGGCGATGTCCTTCCTGCCACCGATGCTATATAAATGGAAACTTGAGCATCAAAAAAGTTTCAGTTGATTTTAAATTTAACAAGTGAGTTTATCCAGTAAAATGCTGACAGCGTTCTTAGTTGTTATTTTTATAAACGTGATTGTAAAATGCTGTTCTGCCACGGATTTTAAAGGTTTCTTATGGATTTGAAGTTTTGTTCAAATATTTTTTCATCTAAACCAAGTTTGTGATTTCTTTCTACTGCTTATTGTACAGTGTAAAAAATTACTTAATAGAGTTGGTACTTAAATTCAGAAAAATCTTTAACACAATGTTAAAGGCCGGGGAACAGTTTGAGATAAATATAAAATTTGAAATTGCGATTCTTTACGTATTTATTATATTAGTTCGTGTACTTTTGTGTAAAAATCATGAACCATTTCGGTAATATTTGTTCATATAGCTGCTTAAAGTGGGCGCAGTGGCTCAGTGGTTTGTGTGCTGGATTACTGTGCGAGGGGGTCCCAGGTTCGATCCCCGGAAAACGCAAAACTGCATATTAAGGTTTACTACCTCTCGCGAACGTCTGACAAACATCCGAGAGTATAACTGTCCTGAAAAAGATTCTCAATTAAGCCGTTCGAAATCGGCATAAAATTGTAGGTCCCTTCCATTCGTCCCAAAAATTAAAAAAAAAATCACACAAACGATTGGTTGTGAGAACTTAGGGTTCGTATGACCTGTTTCACTCACCAACTACATATTTATTTATTTTTAGCTGCTTAAAGTCAGCCATACACACTGGCAATTCAAATAAATCAGAAAGTCCACATTCCGATTCGCTGACGCCTAAAAGTGCATTTATTTATTAGTGTTTGAGTTCCTTGGGCAGTTTGGCGGCTATGAAATTTCAGCCAATCATATACATAAACAGATGTTTCTATTTATCTGTTTGCTATGACGCTACAGTCCGAAATCCGGTTGACCCTGGAATGTGGGGCACTGCCCAAATTGAGTGTTGCTTCTATTGTGGCTTCACGAGATTTAACAGTGCAAGAGCAAAAAAACGTGTATGAGTTGAAATTGGCTTTGCTAGTATTATGGGAGTTCAAACTACTCTTTACCTAACATTCTTTTGAACGCAAGAACGTATACAGTTTACTGTATATATTTGAACGCATGGACATATATAGTAGGTAAATGATATATATTGAGGGTGCTACCTCGGACTAATGGGAGTGAGTCCAAATAGAAGTGACCTTCGGGTTGCGGAAGCGTTTACCAGTGGCTTTTAAATATCACTGGTACCACGGGGGCTTGGGGGCCCCTGTATCATAACTGATGCGATGAGGACAGATCATCGTGGGGGCTGTGGTTTAATCCCAAATGCGGGACCATATGTGTTCATTAGAACAAAGAGGTGGTTGATAGATCTCGCTCCTACCAAGGGGACCGAGGCTGTCTTCCAATTTCAGCTTCGGTAATTGTATCAGAGTTAGTTAGGCTTGCCTAGCTGCTCTGGGGCGTGGGTCCACGTCTTTCTCAGGATACTAAGTTAGTATGCTCACCGTGCGGTGAAACCGTATTGGTACATACCCACGTAAAGCAAACCCAATTATTGTTCCTGACCCTGGAATGTAACTTTGAAATCATAATTTTAGCGGCTAGAAAATTAAAAGACTCAGCTATGAAAGCCCTTAACTACGATGGGTGTCAAGGTCAACCCACGGAAAAGAACTACATCTTTAGGTTATCTTCGGTAGTAGGTACAACTGTTCTGAGAAAGCTTCTAAATTCAGGCGTTGATGGGACTTAGCATAAAGTTATAGATACAGACCATTCGTTCCCAATAGTTTTCTCACAACTATGTGTAGGGTATTTTTGATATTTTTCATGCAGCAAATATGTTCAAAAAGCGGTGAACACTTCTTAGTCTCCTAGCATCTCAAAACTTCCGGGTACAGCCAATGTGTTTCAGACAGAACTACTTCCTATCTTCAGCGAGGACTGTCGTCAAATTAAACTATCCACCAATATAACTGCGAGGCAAAAGATAGTCATATTTATTGGCAGCAAATCTGCCATCAAGACTATCGCTTCAGTAAATATAACTTCAAAATATGTTCTAGAATCCCGAAATGAGCTGGTCTCGCTTGATCAGTTCAAGGTTACCCTGATTTAGGTTCCGCACGGTATAGCAATATGGAAACGAAGATGATGACGAGCTGGCTATGCAAGGCGTATCAGCACTCTTTGGGATATCAGTTCATATTTTGGAAGAAGTACGTTTAATGCCCATGTAAATCGCACTTACACCTTCGCAATAGTTATCAGACTTAGTTTTGATTTGTTGCGATTCGAGAAGCCCCTACACCATTAGGTACATAACCATTTATTGACAACAGGACACTAGGGCGTATACGTACTATTTTATTACACTATACCAATTTAGGAAATCCTATTGGACATTTTTTAATGTTATTTACGGATTTATTCAATTTTATAATTCAAATTGCATGCAGCATTTTATATATTTAATATACATATGTGTCGATATTTTATTTTAATTGTTGGACAATATTTTATAAGAACTCCTTATTAAATTGATCGAATCAACTATCTATATTACTCTACAGATTAGTCATTAAATGTACAATACATATCAAGATCTGTTGACTTCAGACGACTAAATTACATTTATGTGCTGGCATCGCTCATCCTATAGTCAGTCAAAATCAATGCTAAAACTAAATTTAAAAGTTAAATATGTATTTAAAAAAGCATTCGGTGGTACACTAAAAATGTTATGACTGTTTAATGCTTTTCATAACAATACATAAACAAATAAAATCGATCGTCTGTGCAAATTTTTTAAATTGTGTGTGTATTAAGATTTAGGTCTTTACCCCATCTCGGTGTTCTTGACCACATTTCTTACAAAGTCGAATTATGAAATTAAAAACAATGCTTCCACTTCTACTTAGGTATTTATAATCATTTTTATTTCGAACTTTAAAATACATGTATAAACTCATCTTATCAGCAAAAGTTAACACAAGGTCAGGAGCACAAGCGAATTGGTTTCCGTTAATGTATTAAGCGTCAAACAGTGTACACAATATTGAATAAAACCAATAAAAAAATCTGGCCTATATTTAACTGATCGTAAAATATGGCGATTTCCATAATAAACGACTTTTTATCTATAGCAATAGCAGAAACTCTTCCTTCGGCACATGCCCAGCCAGTGACCTAATTTCTCGCAATATTCCTGACAGCGAGGATGATGGGGGCGGTACCGTGATAGTTTGGCACACAAATCGCGATCGTTTGTGGTGACGCGAATTTTTACCGCTGCTATCGGCGTCTTACTTTCCTTCGATTGCACATGTTGTGGGTCATCATCCAAAGCATTAACATGTTGGCACATTAAGAATATTCCAATGGCCACAATTATAAAGAAACCACGCAGACTTAAAAACCGCATTTTTTAATTTTTTAATCGACTACGAGAGGAGATAATATATACGAATGGCAATGTTCGCGCTCTGGTTTCGAATCGAGAACTGAAATGTGCCGAGATTTTTTTGCTCTGATCGAAATGATTGCAAGCAAGCAGTCAAAAGCAGGGAGAACTTAATACATATACATACTTTCGGAGAGCATTTGTTGCGGCAGGTCAAGATCTTTGAGGTTGAGGAGAGAATATGTTGAATAAAAATACAGTCGCTTTTCAATTTCATGTCTAATGGAAATGGAATAGTGTTTAGTAAACTAGAAATCTGAACCTACAGTTTTACTACTATGCCGTTCTTGTAAGACTAAATTCAGGAATAGCCAACTCTCGAATTTTTAAAGGAGTATGAATGTTAATGTGTAAACTAATATCAAGACGAATACCTTTAGAGTTGGATGACATCAGTTACAACTCTGTGAATGAATGGCTACAACAAGTCAACGATCAATACCTCATTTTGAACCAACTTACTGCATCTTTTGCTTGGGACTTAATAGTAGATCCCAATTCTCATCCCTATGTCGAAGCATCTGAATTGGGTAAACGTAGATCAAAGTGGCAAAATCAACGCTGCTCAGAGGCCCGCGACTTGCCAGAGGATAGTATGACAGAATCAAACAAACGCATGGTTTGGGTTCTATGTCGAGGACCTAAATACACTGAATATCAAGGAGGGTATGTTCGTATAAATGGTTTCTTGAAATTATACAAAACCGATGCATTTATATAGGGAGCTATCAATGATTTTGAATAAAATTCAAAATATCTACACCCAAACAAAGGTGTGTGTTCCCAAATCCTTTGATGTGTGTATAAATTTCAACCGAATTTGGGACTACACTTACATTAGGAATCAGCGAGATGAAATCACTGAATTGGACATGACGAAAGTCGCACCAGAATTGTAAGTTTTGTTTCACGTTTTGGTTAAATGTCGTCAATTGTAGGCTTTTAATACTCGCAGGCGCATTGACCACAATCCTCTCAACTTTTTCGACGGCAATTTGACTGATGACTACTACGTATTTCGAGGAATCAAGGACTTGTCCCAGTCTTTAAGTGAAATTCAAACTGATAAAGCGATACGGACTTCACAGAATCTTTGCTTAGATATTGAGAAGGACTTGGAGAAGATTATGCTTGGAAACTTTTCTTCCCTTCAACGTACAGATTGTGCCATACCCCAGGATGTCATATTTCGTTGGGCTTGGGAGTCGTGGAGAATGGCGGTAGGTCCAGAGATTGCGAATGAATATCCAAGTGCAGTGTATTTTATGAATGTTGGAGCGCAGAATAATGGTAATAAACAATTGATTTTTTGCCTGCTATTTTCTATGTCACCGTTTCAGGTTACAATGATATTGGTGAATGTTGGCGTGAGGAATTGGAAATTCCAGATCTTGAGAGCGTAACGAAGAAGCTCTGGCACAAAGTCAAACCATACTATCAGCTTCTTCATGGTGTAATTAGAAATGTTTTGCGAAAAAAGTACGACGAGCCTTTTATTCTAAAGGAAACTGGCCCAATACCTGCTCACTTGTTAGGTATATTTGTCAAGATTTCATCCTCGGAGTGTAACTTAAACTGTTTAATTTCAGGAAATATGTGGTCACAAGATTGGAGCCCATACCACAAGCTTCTGTCTCCGTTCTCGCAAGTCTATATGGACGACAATTTTCGCAAGACCAATTGGAGCACTGTCGACATGGTAATCACAATCCTGCCATTGTTTTCCATTTATAAATAATTTTTCAAGGTCACCAGAGCTGAGGACTTTTACACATCAATGGGCTTGAAGCCAATGACGAAACAGTTTTGGGACAACTCCAAATTCGAAAAATCAACCAATAGCACGCAATGTCACGGTAGCGCTGGAAATATGTTCACAGGCGATGACTATCGCATGATAGTCTGTGCAGAACTTACACTGACTGACTTCTATGTGATTGTTCATGAAATGGGACACATTGAGTATTATATGCATCTGCAGACTCAACCACCCCTCTTTCAAGATGCAACTAGTTCAGCATTCGGTGAAGCTATTGGTGACTCGATCTTCTTGGGAATAATGACCCCACAACACTTGAACCGGCTTGGATTGTTGGATGATAAATTTTTGGCGCCAACAAAAAAGCTAACCACCAGAGAAATGAGGGTGGTTCATGAAACTGAAGAGATGCCCGAATTTATCAACGCTCCGAAGTCAAAAATAGACACAGAATTTCCAGTAAATGAGATTTTCACTGTAGCTGGAAAACCTTATCCGGATTTTGATGCTTTGAACGCGAAAATGGATGCTTTCATGCATTTTAAAGACGCACACGATAGATCGATAAACGCTTTCGATTTGTCACATCTTTTGCGATTGGCTTTGGAGAAGATCCCTCATATACCTTTCGAGTATATTTTAGATCAGTGGAGGTGGAAGTTATTCAGGGGTGATATATCAATGGAAAACGCTAATGATTACTTTTGGAGACTTGTAATTGAAGAGCAAGGAGTTCATCCACCGGATTGGAAGGATCGTCGTGAAATGTTTGACGCGGCTTCGAAGTACCATGTGGCAGACAATACGCCTTATATTAGGTAAGTGAGAGGTTAGCAGTGGAATTATGTGGGTTAGTGTAGTTGTTAGTCAGTGATACGAGTGGCATACTTTCGAGCCACGACTGGACTGCACCGACCATAAAGAGAAACTAATTATATTAGACTTTCTCCACCACTGTACAAACAAAATTTGAAGTGAAAATGATTTTAATATTGTGGTTATGTTCTGGTCGAGCAGCACGTAGAAACTATCTTTGCCAGCGTCTGGCTCTTTATACTTTCTTTATCTTAGGCGATAGATGCATAAATCTTTTGTCGAGGTTATTGTAGTACAGTTCATTTTCTGTTGCCTTAACCAATGTAGATGCATTTTTCCTTCGAATGCTCTAAGGGCACTTTTATCATAAGTAAAATGTTGATAGTTTCCATTACCATAAATAGGCCTTTGTAGCAAGATAATTTCTTAATCGATCAATTTAAACAATTTCACAGTCGATTGTCGATCTACCAGTTTCAAACGCCGTCATTCTGGGATCAGAAATATTGCTTTCTTCGGTTCAATCACTATTTAATACAACAGACGAATTGTAGGACCCTATTCTAACTGAAATCGTTTCCTTTCTTCTTTAATTTTTATTTTTTTTAGATATTTCCTCTCAAGCTTCCTGCAAGTGCAAATCTTCAAGGGACTCTGTGAGAAAACGATTTTTGGAAAATTTAACACTGGACAGGAACTTCCTATGCCCTTGCATCGCTGTGATATTTACGGTTCTAAACGGGCCGGCCATCTTTTAAAGTAAAATATCAAAAATACATGTGCAATACTACTAGTGTTGTTACCTATCTAAATTCTTCTTCTAGGAAAGCTCTCGCTCTTGGTTCATCAGTACACTGGAGTGAAGTACTGTACATTTTAACTGGAAGCCGTGAGATATCTGCACAACCCCTAATCGAATACTACCAGCCCTTATTCAGTTGGCTAGAAAAAGTGGCAATCGAATATGATATACCCATTGGATGGTGAATTGAAACACATTTTCCTTTGTAATTAATTTAACACGTATATTATTCACTTGTAAATGCTTTAAACACTACCATCGATAAAAAAAATTAAATACGCCTATATACACTTGAGGTTATTCATATGTAATAAATATCTACGAAATATAAAAGTAAATCTAAAAGAAAATCGGAATATTAAAATTTACATGTTTATAGACGAAAAGAGCGGATTCAATCATACTCTCTTCATCATCCCAGTTCAAGTAGGTCCTTCGATTTGATGGTACCAAAATATTTATTAGTAAGGAAGTCAAACTCTGGCCTGGAGTTAAGGGCACTACGAATATCGTTTGGCTCAAGACTAAGATTTTTGATTGTTGATCTAGAAGAGAAGAACAAAAGTTATTTTCCGCACTTGAATACAGTGTTGGTTCCAGGTATTGTCTTACCGTTCACTATTGTTTTTCATTTTGAATGCTATCGACCGACGTACCACATCCTGCATGAACAGACGAAGAGTTTGAGCCATAATTGTCTGCGCTGTTGGATGTATTACATCTAAAAAAGCAAAAAAAAATTAGTGTCAATTTACACGAAAAGTTTATATCTCAAATCTATTACCTCGATGTATTTCCTCAGGCTGTAGACGAATTCCAATTTCCTGACACATTCCATTCACTAAAGAAGCCTCTTTCTCCAACTTTTCATCAATAGACAGCCACTGTTTACCTTGGTAGTTCTTGAGCGGAGACTCCTTGGAAGAACATTTTGATTGCTGATCATTATCCTGATCGTCTAGACTATCAACGTCGACAGGCTCATCATTAGCATCGTGATGAGTGTTAACGCGTTTCCACGCTTCCTCGGCCCAATCACAGATTCGATGATTTGGCGTGACAGTTTGATAACGTAGTTGTTCCTTTTCAATTGCACTTTTAACTAAATCCGTAAGACAGACATCTTGGTCTGCTTTAATTTCACCCCCAGAAGTGATTCCCTTCATTGCTCGCTGATGCTCTTCCATCGAGTTTATCACAGGTGTATACGCATGGTGGCGTGCAAACAGAACAATTTCTTTTGTTGTCCACTGATCCGCAGTCTTCAGTTTCGGGTACTGGTTGATATTTGTGAAAATGTACTTGGCACGAAGCCACTGGAATTTGATTAAAATAGTTTCATGTTTAGAACAAAATATAGACTAATACGGACATAATTTCAAGTATATATTAGTCCAAACAGTAACTAGTCAGGAGTATTCGTTTGCAAGGGGTGCTTGTGTTAACAAAAGCATAAAACATCAGCAACAAAAGGAACAACATTATGGACCGGGAGAATCAAAACAAGAACAGGTATATTTTTGTTTGAGGAAATGCCGTACCGAATGACGGTACCGAGCACAGAATGGACTGCGACAATAAAAGCTGCCAGCGCGGGAAGCTTACGACGCAACAACCAGAAAAGACAGCTAAACAGAACAACAAATAAACTATGCTAAAATGTCAAAAATAGCATATGCATTGTTTGTAACTTTACAAAATTTCTTGTCGTAGTAGATTCCCTAAAATTCACAAGGGAGCTTGCAACTTAAATTTTAGCTACCCCTCTTTGAAGTACTCCAAATAAGCTATAGATTCATATCTATTCATAGCCTGTACAACGTACACCGATCAGTAGGTATATTAGTTTCCATCGACATGTGAGAACAAGTACTGTCTGAACCACGATATTTGCAACATTAGTGTGTTGCGAAAAATGCCTTTCTTTTGGTTGAAAGGTTCGCAGTTTCTACTTAGAAACACATATCTTCAAAGTACATAAATTCAAATATAATACTGAGATTTCCATATGAACTTTCATAAAATGTATTACTCACCTCCAAAGCTTTCAGCTTAATGGGTATCGTCCTGCGAAACTCAGTCCACGTGGCGACAACAAATGGAAACGCCATTCGATAGTCATTCTCCAGTGCTAAGCTATTAACCATTGGTAGTCGACGCAGCAGAAACTCCACTGCAGTGCGAACAGTTGAAAAGGATGTATTCTGAAACTGTTGCTCCAGCTCCTTGCGGTACTCTCTGCGTTGCTTTTTCATCAAAGCTATCACAGGTTTGTGGTTCACTTTGACGGGTATAAAATTTCCCTTCTTCAGTTCGGGCACACGGGACGGTATGAAATTGGCTGGATTCGGGAAGTTTCGCACTGTTATCGTATTCGGTCGATAGTAAGCGGTACGAACTTGTGATGAAGGCTTTGTTATTGTGATTGTATTTGCTGGCAATCGATTGGGGTTCGCACGTGTCGTATAATCATGATCTGTGGCTATAGAGGTGTGATTAAATACATTGCTGGCGTTGTTGCGTATACAATTGCCAAGATTATCGTTTTGCACGATCGGTTTGAGCAGACTAATTTGAGGTTTAAGCAGCGAAACTTGTTTCTTCTGTTCCTGCTTTAGTTTCGTCTGTAGAGGATCTATGATGTAGACTTTGCCCTCTTTGTGGATTACTTGGTTCTTCGGCGGCCCATTCTGCCGAAGAAGTGATGTCGGATGTGTTATCGTGGAACTGGATGTAGTGGGCGGTGACATATTCTCTCTCTTGATTTCGTGATCCTGGAGAAAACCATGAACACTGCCATTGGTATCAATAGTTGTTTTCTTCGGGGGTATTTGCCTAACAACTTGAACCGATTTGGAGCCATTTTCATTTATGGGGACGAACTTTGTTAGCCCATTTTGAAGCTGGTTTGTCATCTGCGGCGAAATCGGTGTCCCCTTTGATGCAATTAGCATCTGCAAGTACTTAATGTTTCCCTCTTTGTCGATAAATTGGACGAGTTTCTTCTGCAGGGTCTTTGAGTTCATAATTAATGGATTGTTGCCGTTGGGCTGTTGTACAACGTTTGTTACGGTTGATGTGTTCGGTATATCGATAGGCGGAGTACTTATAGGAGAAACCATCTTTATCGGTTGCTGTATGTGGCAGTTCTCTTGATTAACAATTGGATTAGTTTTGGTAGCGATTTTGTTTTCCGTTAGATGGTTATTGGTGACAAGAAGAGAAGGTGGCTGTAAAGTCTCCTCGGTTAAGCGCATAATGGACTCCGTTATCGTACGGCTAGGGGGGAAACCAAGCGGTCTGCGGTTTGGTATTGGACTATCGACCAGAGGTGAATCCATGAAGGTAGGTTCAATCTTTTCAATATCAGCGCAAATAGTTGGCGATTCGATTTTGTCAAGGAAATCAAATAGGTTGTCGTCGATCTCGGCTTTGGGATTGATGATTTCAGCAGTTTTGCTCGGCGATAGCAGAATATTGGACTTCGTGATGGTTTCTGACGGTCGACTTGACCGGGATGACGACGCGGGAGGCGATGGCGGGGGAAGAATGTTGTCCGTTCGTAGCCAGATTTCAACAAGAGTCTCAGCACCTATAAAAGAAAAGAAAATTCATTTTAATGACTTAAAAATTCCTGTATCGCCGAACTCAATATTTATAGCAGAATAGGTAATGGGAATGCCATAATTTGCATGTCAGTACACAATATAATGTGATTGTTTCATAATCAAAATCAACATATTTCAAACGTGTACCATTCAAGTTGCAGCATCCCGCCTCTTTTTAAAAACGTGTACTCACCCATTGTTTGCAATCCACTCATCGTCTTGTCCAAAACGAGATTATGCACCAATTGTACGGGCTTTTGTTGAATACGGGGGTCGAAAAACAACTGCAGCCTTACAGGAAACTCTCCCCAACCACGCCGGGCCAGTTGAAATGGAAACGAACTACAGAGAAAAATTAGCAAATGTTAGCACGAGAGCTTTTTTTCACATTTTCAAATCTTACTCGACGTCAACTACATCATTTGGTCTATACGACGAATGAAGAAAAAATCGAACTTTTGTCACAAACTTCTCAATTGGAATTGCACTCTTCGTTTGGACATATATAAGCCATTTGTGTGACGAATTATCGGATGGTTTTTCATCTCCGATATACTTTGAGGTGTTCCCCACAACTATTAAATGTTTTGTTTGGTTATTTAGTCGCGCGGAGTTCAGCTTCGGTAGCGGTTTATCTACCTTAATCGGTTCTATGTGTCGCGGTATCTTAATGGGTCCGCTCGGATCCCGTACATCCATCATTCCCGACGTTATCGTACTACTACTGTTCGTATCATTCGAGTGATCAATGACAATCCCACGCTGCTTGATCATACGTTGAATGCGTTTCTCCTCTTTCTTGGTGCGAGATTTCTCTTTAATTGAAGTTTTCGCGGTTTTAGCCGCCTCGCGCACGGTCGGGCGTACTCGCAACAGTTCATCATACGTTTTCGGCTTTTTACCGATGATTTTCTTAATAGCCGGATGCAGCGGCATCTGCGGCCCCTCAGGTTCGTGGTCAAACAAAGAACGCCCCTGTGCTGCTGCTGCTGCTTCAGCTTCACTATACTGCAAGTGCTGATTGCTATAGTATTCGGAGACGACATTGTATCGTATTTGGTGAAGCAATTCCTTAGCTTTGGCCAGCTTTGTGTCAATTTCCTCAAGTTGATCTTCCCGGAATTGAACTTCACGATTGAATTCACTGTTGATTATTTCTTTTATTCGGGCGTCCCTCTCCTCGGGAGTTATCGCACTTGTGCGTAATCTCTTGCCGGCATTGTTCTGAGGATAATCGGGATCGTGGTATTCTTCTAGTTTACGTTTTTGAGACATGTTGTGATACAGGCGTGCGATAAGTATTTTATGGACGTTAATATTGGTGAAGTCACTTGATTTGTGCAACTTGGCGCGCGAACTTTTCTAAACCTTTTAAAAATGCGGGTATCAATCGTTTTTCCGGAAGAATATTATGCGAGAGTGCTTTATAAACTGTTTGTGCATGATTTGAGTGCAGTTGAGCGCAATTTTATGCGAGATTTCTATCAAAGATTTAACAATAACCATACCAGGAGGACTATACTTCTTGACGATTGAAATTATTTTTTTTTTTGATGACATTCTAGAAATGTCAAATTTTTTTATCATGCAGTGTGAAAAGGATGGTTATATCATAATGGGACTTGAAATTACAGAAAAGAGATAACTACATATTGAATTTACGTGTGAAAGAGAGTTTGTTGTCAAACCAAAATCCGAGTGAAGCCAAGTCTATGTATATTTTGTTGCATACAAAAAATATACGTACTAAGGCTTAAAATACAAAATATAAGTAGGTATGTAGGTACCTACGAAAATAAACCATGGCCATACACGCCTTCCAATGAACGATGTGTCTAGCGAGACAGGTAGATTTTGAGTGAGTAGAAAGGAGAAAGGCAGATGGCACAGAAAATGTGCCGAAAATCCATTTTGAGAAATAATGGGCATGAAGGTTCTTTTCCACATCATTTCACTTTCGATATAAAACAGGGGACCCTAACTCTCTAATTAGTTCCGAAAGTCAATATTATTCGAAATAGCTTTTCGTTCCGCTTTTGAATTTGTACTCATATGATGTAATACTGTCGATTATACACATTTGTGGCTTTTGACATTTCGAGATTTCATTCCGCTTTCGAATTCTCACTCTTACACATCATTAGCCTTGACTGTGGAAAAACGGATCTCTCTCTCTGAAGTCATGCAAAATTGCGTTGCGTGGTACCTAAGGCTTCAATTATAGCTATCAGTAAAATGCAACCGAAAAATAATTTGTTTGCTTTTTTGGAGCACTTAGGCCCTAGTTATAGCTATCATTGAAAATGCATCATTGAAAATTTTGTTTTCCGATTTTAAGATGAATAATCAAACAATATTGGCTTTAGTTGGTATCAAGATAAAGCTAATCAATTGTGGAATTTTTTTACGAAAGAAATTACTTAATTCTGATTAAAACTTTTCTTTAAATCCAATTTTATTATTTCACTGATCGAAATCGATTTCAATGAACAGCTGATTCTCGTTTCTCTAATTTGGAACCCAATCGTTTCACTGATGTATTCGATTTTCATTCTATTCTCAGCTGTCAGTTTTGCTTTCAATGATCAACTCTAACCTCAAAACCTATACTTGTTTATGGCGAAGTCACTGACAGGTTCTTCCACTGACAGGAATTTTTCAATGATTGCTATAACCGACTTGTCAAAAAAATGAAACCACCATTCCACTGATTTGTTCCAATGATGCATTTCAATGATAGCTATAACTAGGGCCTTAAACTTAATCGTTGAACTCAATCTTGGTCTTAAAATGTTGCTTTTGAGTCATAAAGACAGTTCATCTAAAAAATCTACAACTTGTCTTGAAAACGAATTTATTAATTTCTCCATACGCAAAACTTTTTCTGTTCAACTTCTCATTCAGTTTCACGAAGTATTCCACTGAATTCCTATGATATGCTATGGTTAAATGTGTCAGTTTTGTTCTGTTTCGTATTTTTTCGGATGCATTTTACTGATAGCTATACTAATTGAAGCCTAATGTAAATCCAGCATAACATTAAGCGTTGATTACCTAACCTACCCTTACACTTGTTTCTTTCCCACGAAAAAATATGTTATCACTGAACTTACCCGAAGGCTTAACTGTAATACATCAACAGCTGACGTTGTTATATCTGTTCTAATTCTAACACCAATTTATTCGTTTTCATACATACGGTTTATTTGTAGCATTCTTGAAATTTAACAAAACAAATTAATTGCGATACAAAATGCCAGGAATGGAAATTAGTGAGTACGTTGCAACAAGAGCAATTTTATGGTACTTTGCTAACCAGTCTACACTTTTAGTGTCAAAATTTTACCCAAATCCATTGTCTGTGAGGATAGCCAACTACGCGGTGACATCACCATATCCAGTGGATGTGCAATCCACCCAAGTGCAACTATTATCGCCGAATCTGGGCCCATTGTTTTGGGAGAGAACTGTATTGTTGAAGAGTATTCCACAATAATTCATCGAATTCCGAGCGATCACCTACTATTTGAGGAGGGGAAAACGCCAGTACTGACAATTGGACCTAACAACGTCTTCGAAGTTGGATGCCGTGTTGAAGCTTACAAAATTGGCGAGAAGAACGTTTTCGAATGTAAGAGCTATGTATCACCATACGTATCTGTATCTAGTGGGTGCATCATAGGAGCTGGGTGTAGCGTACAGGGAAAGCAGGATCTGTCTGAGAATACAGTGATTTATGGTAAAAACTGCTTGCAGAGGGAAGCTATCGAAAAGCAAGGGGTATGATAATGCATTCGCGTAAGTTCCATTTTTTGTTAATCGTCTTGCCTTTCACAGTCGCAAACATTGCAAATTGATTTTCTGAGGAAGGTGCTTCCTAACTATCACCACTTGCGGAAGGCCAACTACGACCCTAAAAAAGCAAGGACACAAATCTAATTTACATCATATTCATATTCAATTAAACATTCACTTTATTAGCGTTAAAAGCATTTATCTCCTTTTCAAACGTCTCAATCGTGTGATCACATAGTTTGTCCAAATCCTCCAAGCCTCTTTTCAGTATGTCAATGGCTCGACTTTGCCGAGATTGAATCCGAAAGTGGAGTTTATTTTCCGTAGGGTGGGGTATTGTATATCCGCAGAAGTCAACATCAGGGCTTTAAAAATACATTCTAAATTGTTTGGATTCTAAAATCTTTGTATAACATGCTTGTCTTACTATCTGCTGATAATTGTTTTCAGCGAGTTGCCTAGCGTATGACCCTCATCTTCGAAAACGAATGTGCGAGCCCCTTCACCACTATTTTCATCACCAGCAAGCTAAAATATTGAATTGAACTATTAAACTACCTATTTATTTATTTAAATTTAATAGAAAAATTACCTCGGCTAAAACACCCATGTTAAATGATTGTGACTGTCACTATCCGGCGACCTGTCAGAAATGACAACTGTTTCGATTTCAAACTGTAACAGCACGTGTTCATAAACATGCAAAGCACTGCCAAGCATGTGGGACTTAATTCGATTGGGATTTTCAGATTTACTCTAAACCCAAACTGCACCTTTTATTGTTTGGCTGGCGTCACTACTTTTTTTTTAGATAGACCAGTGAATAACTATTCGGAGTGAACACCAAAATTGATTAATACAAATTTGTAACTAAAAAAGTAGTACGCCGATTGTCAATCTTAAATGCACTTCAAATAATCAATCTGTAACGACTATGAAAATAAATTAACAATCGGAAAAGTGCCCCCGATTCAAAAAATTTTGCTTGTTTTTGCAAATGTAAAAATTTGGCCCATAATTTTATATCGAAGGCGAGTGGCTAAATTGAAAATTAAAATTTTTCTCAGAACAATATTAATATTTATTAGACGATTGCAACATGTGACAGTAATGAGTGGAATCAAATGTAGGGTATAGTTTTTTTTTTCGGGAATTAAACCTTGGACCCATCACTAAATAGTCGAGTACCCTAAATGAGCCATTGCGGCCACATTATTTACAAGTGGATATACTTCTACCAAATTAAAGCGCTATCAGGCGTATTTTTTTGGGAATCTATAGCTAGCTCACTTTTACTTTTACATGCAAAACTGGTATACTCACTTTTAGTTTTGTTATACTCACTTTTGGTTTTACATGCAAAACGGTTATACTCACTTTTGGTTTTGTTATACTCACTTCCCAAAAAAATACGCCTATCATTGGAACAAGTCGGTGGAATGGTGGTTTAATTTTTTTGACAAGTCAGTTATAGCAAAGTTGGCAACAAACAAGTACCTACCAGTGGCGTGGCGTGAATAATTTTAAATGGTAAGTCGAAGTCGAAAAATATCAAAATGTCGAAGGGAAGATGTAGGTAGTACCTATCTATGTATACAAAACCTTCAGTTATTTTTTAAAGCCATACAATCGAAAACTCCAGGAAGAAATTAAATTAATGAAGATATTTTTCCATCTTGAGTGCAAAACTTTCATATGTATTTCGTGTAAACATGATTTATATCATGTCTTATAATATTGTCCTTTATTTCTACATAAAGGTTCTTTAAATGAGTGTTTAAATCGAGCATTTGGGGTTTTTGTGGAGCTTCAGCAAAATCGTCTATGTACTTACTCTTTGAAACATTTCTTCAAACGTATTTACATAGGTACGAAGATCATACCAAAGACTCAAAACACTTGATTTCTCACTTAGCGACTTGTTTATAAACTTTATAAACACATCAGTATGTATTATTTTTTAAAAGATATCTACAAAATTCACCAAATAACTCGGAGAAAAGCGTGTTATTTTGTTGCATAAGAAAGCGGCCTTTGAAGTTTGAACAGAGGATACTCCCCTCAGAAAAACTCAGAAAATGATTAGGTAAAAAAGGGAACTGACTATTACTATGACTTCATCACAGCGCAGCGATAGGAGATACACACACAATTCAAATTCACCAAATCTGTCGGAGAAAAGCGTGTTATTTTCCAGATACATATACTCAATTACACCACAGCGCAGCGGTAAAAGATACACACAAAACCCACCAAATAACCCGAAGAAAAGCGGGTTATTTTTTTGCATAAGAAAGCGGGCGTTGAACAGAGAGGACTAAACTCAGATAAACGCAAGTGTACAAAAGAGAAAGGAGACAAATTTGTTCTATCCAGTGAGAGATTTTATAACCCGTCATATTTCGGGTTATTTTAGATTTGGGTTATGCTCAGAGAGTGTGGGCAGTTATAATACTAATAATAATGAAGGCGAAGAAGGCCCGAAGGGTGTGTGTTTCCGTGTGTATAAAGTTCAATTGAGTTGGTGGGGTCGGGGTATGTAGCTTGCGCAGATGAATAGATACATATTATTAAGTTTATCCCGTGGGTTTTATGTTGCTCGTTTTTAAGTAAACATTGTTGTGTAGCTGAAACTGAAACTTTTAAAAGGTAACCCGGTAGGAATCGGGTTATATGGACGCCACGCCACTGGTACCTACTTATAGGTTTTGAGGTTAGAGTTGATCATTGAAAGCAAAACTGACATCTGAGAATAGAAAGAGAATCGCACAAATACAATTACAAATACAGATCAATCTCGTATTATGTTGCACTTAGGGCTGTGTCACTGAAAATCTGAGATCTGAAATAAAAATCGTATGTTCCCAATGGAAAATCACATAAAACACCTCATGAGGTGTTAAACACAGGCAAAACCACATCTTGCGTTAAGGTGGGTTTCCACCTGTCGGTCGATTGACAAAGTTTGACAGCTCTCGTTTACGTCATTGAACTACATCACTGCCAGTGCATTTCCACTTATGTCAATTATTGGCAAAAAATTGATTGTCAGTTCATTGACCATGACAAGTGTGCTTGTCAATTCATGAAAGCTATTTCCACTTGCGCTGCAAATTTGGAATTGTCACCTCTTTGTCAATTGTTGTGAATTTTGGCGCATTCTTGCGAAAAGGGGTGGAATCTCTAAAAATATTGCCCTACCTTGTATATCAAAATGTGTTTATTCATTGACAAACATGATGCCAATTAATTTTCGCTGTCGAATTAAAGACAAAGTGACATTTTCTTTGACTATTCAGCTATCTCACTTCACTTGTCCTTTGGTTTCTTTGTCAGTTAGTCAATTCATTGCCAAGCAAATTTTCGCTATTTCCAGTTACCATTTTTCTAATTGGTTCGACAAGTGGAAACTCAGCATTAAGCCCATTGAAGTGGTATTTGAAATTATTTGTAATGCCTATAATATTAAATATTAGAAAAATAAATTGCATTTAAGCAACTTCTTGAGTTCTATACACAAATCTAATGGATTTATGTGCATGAAATTATTCGAAATAAAATTTGTATCTATCGACCTACATTGAAGCATGCATTATTGCCAAATCACAGCATCATCCTTACAGGTGGCGGCTGATAATAAAGAAGAATAATGGAGAGTAGGTTCCATAGTCCCAATGACGTCAATATAATATAGTCGGATATATTCGTCGATATATTCGGATATTTTCAACGCAGGGCAGGTGTCAACATGGAAGTCACTATCTTCAACAGATCCGTCCAGCTGCTGGGCTATGCGGACGATATTGACATCATCGGTCGCTCCCAGCGTGCCGTGATAGAAGCGTTCACGGCGATTCACAGGCGAAATCCGTTGGCCTTGAAGTAAATGAGGACAAGACTAAGTACATGCTATCAACAAACAAACAAGCATCTGTCCACCGCCTAGGACAAACCGTCACTATTGATAGCAACAACTTCGAGGTAGTTAAGGAGTTCACCTACCTCGGAGTAAATATGAACTCCATGAATGACACCCTAGTGGAGATCCGGCGAAGAATTACCCTAGGAAACCGTTGCTACTTCGGTTTGGCAAAACAACTGGGTTCAAAACTCCTAACTCGAAGGACGAAATGTGTGCTCTACAAAACCCTCATCCTGCCAGTTCTGCTTTATGGCGCCGAGTGCTGAACGAAAAGCAAGAAGGGAGAGCTGATACTGGGCTCCTTCGAAAGAAAAATACTTCCGCGGATTTTTGGTCCTGTGTGCGAGGAGGGCGAATGGAGGAGAAGATACAACCGCGAACTCTATGAGCTGTACCAAGATGTGGATGTAGTCCAAAAAGCCAAAACACGTCGACTACATTGGCTCGACCACATCGAGCGAATGGACAATAATGCTCCAGCTATCTTCGAATCCCAGCCCCCAGGTTCGAGAAGACAAGGAACCGAACCTCCGTTTCAAAGACCAAGCCATCGCGGATGCCAGAGCGCTTGGTCTCGACAACTGGAAGCAGCGTGCCAGGGATCGTAGAGTATGGAAGGCTGCAGAGTGTCTCAGGCAGAGACTCTTCACGGGTCGGGAGCCCGATAAGTAAGTAAGTAATATTCGTCCTCTATAACGAAGCCGATGGGACCGCCAATACGTTTCGTCATAGAGGAGTCTTGGCTATAGGGGGCTATTAGAAGCGAACAACTTGAACAGAGAGCGAAAAGCTCGTTTTGAGAAGTTATCCTGAAAAGATCTATTTGCGTGCTTGAAAAATCGTGTTTACAGAAAGAGGTTTGCTATTGAGAAGTATAAATACATTAAGAAACTGGAAAAATCGCTGTCTTCTAAAAAACTTCGTTAAAGAGGAGTCTTCGTTGTAGAGGAGTCCGGTCCGACGTTGCTATCTCATTTTTGGACCCCACGCGGTAAGTTCAAAATGATATAGGATACGGTTAAGCGTATTTGTTTTTTTAATGGACTGTCGTCAGACCATAATCAGTTCATTTTTAATCTTTATATTCAAAAACAGTTTTCTCATTCATTAATTTACAAGAAATCATTATTTCTTTATTAAACTACACAAAAATAAATGCACATTGTCTGGATTCAATTAAGAAGGAAACATCAATATTTAAATGTTTAGTTGAACTTCTCATTCTTCATGAAGTCATACACAACGGAGAAGTCCTTGCTGCCCAAACCATGAGCCTTCAAGGTACGGTAGATTTGGTGAGCCATGGCTCCCATTGGAATTGGTGTATTGGAAGCAGTAGCAACTCCAGCAGCTAATCCCAAATCCTAAAAAGAATATTTACGTATTTTAGTGTTTCTTTCGACACAAGTCTTAAATAATATTCGACTTACCTTTGTGATCAAATCAGTCGAAAAACCTCCATTATAATCATTATTAGCTGGTGCAGTTGGAATCACCCCGGGAACTGGATTGTATACTTCCGTTGACCAACAACGACCAGTGGATGAATTGATAATGTCGGAGAAGGTCTTAGGGTTCAATCCCAAGCGGATGGCTAGATTCATAGCCTCGGAAACACCAATCATAGAGATTCCCAACATCATATTATTACAGAGCTTTGCAGCTTGGCCCATACCATAGTCACCGCAATGTGTGATACGTTTGCCCATACATTCCAGAATTGGCTTGACTGCATTATATTCTGCCTCTGTGCCACCAACCATGAAGGTCAATGTAGCTTGATCTGCTCCAGGAACACCTCCTGAAACGGGGGCATCAATGAAGCGTGCTCCCTTGCCGCTGACAATTTTTTGGATGGACTTAACTACAGTAGGGTCAATGGTTGAGGAGTCAATGAAGATGGTGTCCTTATTTACGCCATCCTTAGTGATTTCGCTGTAAGTGTTGTAAACAATATCGTTGTTGGGCAACATGGTAACAACGAAATCTGATTTTTTCGACAGTTCACTGACGTTGCTGTAAACTGTGGCACCATTTGCCTTAGCGGCCTCACAGGCTGGTTTTGAGATATCAAAAACATGCAACTTGTGTCCCTGTAAAAAATTAAAATAAACGTCTATTATTTAACTATAATTACAGTAATTGTACATATTTGTTTTAACTTGCAAAAGAATTTAATTTTAAATTAAGCTAGTTCCGCTGGCACCCACTTTTAAATATTGTTTTTTTGTGTCCTAGACCTCTGAGCGAGGGCCCTAAAGAAATGTTCAAATTTAAAATTTCTTCCACTCCGACACCTGTCGCGAATTTCAGACGAACATCCGAGAGTATAACGTAACTGTCCTGAGAAAGCTTCTCAATTCCGCTATTAATTCGGCATACAATTGTGGGTCGCTTCCATTCACCCCAAAAAATAAAACCCACTCAAACTAATTGTTGTGAGACGCTGGACCTATGGTAGACTTGTTCACATGTGTAGGTACTTAGGTAAAGAAACATCATTTTTAGATATTCTCAAAAGCTATGAAGATAACCAATCAAATTGCAGTATTTTTTATTTTCTATGCATACTAATAATTTTCCCTAAATACTTAGTTCACCAGCTGTTAGCCGGACTGCTGTTATGCAACCAAAAAACTTAAAAAATATATAATAGGTCTTAGCTCTCATAAAATAGAACACATATAAGAACACGATAGCATATTAGCTGTAAATAATATTTTAAAAAATAAATCATAAGGGTGGATATTAAATTAAATTAATACGCAAAACATAATAAACGGAGTAAAAAAATCCGAAAATAGTACTGCCGGTGTGGCACATGTTCTGAATTTTGACATTGACATTGAATTTTTTTTTCTGCTAAATTCTGTTGGAATAGAAAATATTCGAAAGCCCTACATGATCTCAGTTCAACCTATACACAATTGTCTAAGTCAACAGAAAGTACCCAATTCGAACACAATAAAAACTAAACACGCCCCTTCTTTATACTGCGATACCTACCTATAATAGGCAGTATTATGCAACTATACAATCAACTTATTTAGCCATTCTCTCCAAAGCTCTACAAGATACGCGTAGAATATACGTACACAAGACTCATTTGAACCAGTAGAAAATATCTACATGTACGAATTATATTCCTTGCAATTAAAGTACGTACATATACTCTAATTTTAATTCATATTATATATGCACAGAGTTCAACTGCTGTGCTCTACTGTTACATAATCAAATACAAAACAAACTAATTAAATCACTTGAAGAGCAAACTCTTTAACAATTTTATATGGTAACTTTATTCTTTCACTTACATTCTTGATCAAATTTCTAGTCATATGTCCACCCATATTGCCGAGACCAATGAAACCAATATTCTTGGATGCAGATCCAGTGGACATGCATCGCAACATGGTCCACTCTAAGGTGTTGGCCAATGCTTTAGCATTGCGGGACGTCATCACTCGTAGAGACATTTTTATTAATTATTTTTAAATTAAAATATAATGAAGTTGGACAAAATACTGCTTTCGATGGACAGCGAAAGTATGACCGAACAGATTGGCGAAATCACACAGACTATTCTAAGCGTACATAGTGCCCAAAACGAGGGCCTGTCACAGTTCTAGATTCGTTTTATGTGGCAAAAGCTGTATAGCTGGAGTCTCATTCATTGGAAACCTGTTTTAGTTGAACAAAATCAGCAAAACAAGTGCGAGAACCTCTAATCGGAAACTAAAACTAATAGTGACGACAGAGAGAGAGATCTGATTTTTTTCCATTAAATGTTTGGTTTATTGTTAATTGTTGTGCCAGCAGAGACAATCTATCTATATTGTGGGGTGATTTGATAAGACGTATATACAAGCTAGAAAGCTGGGTGGGGGTGCCTATTAATATAGCAAATTCATATTTTTGCCACACGCGCTCTATGATAGAGTGGTGTGATTGCCATTTTGAAGAGCAATTGCTTTATCTTCTGTATTTTGGAGATCGCTGACAGAAAAAGCTTCCTGGAACTTTGAGAGTAGGTATTTTAAGAGCTCTGAATTGGTCTCCATAACGGTGTATAGCATCTGCCGCTAAGTATGCAACAGAAAATGATAGACCATTTTTTAAATAGCGAGATTTCTTTTAACTGAAAAATGTCGAAAGAATGTCAAATAACAGTTATTTTTGAAATGATACACAAAAGTTAGATATTATTCTATTCCAGGGGTGAGTACGATAACTTTGGCGATGAAAACTAATAACGGGTTTATTTAGAGGGGTTAAATCGAATAATTTTTTACTATTTGAGGGGGGGGGGTTTATCTCACTCCGTTTAGACGGGAGGGGTAATTAAAAAAAAAATATACATACTTAAGACAAAAAAAAAAACTTAAAATTTCCAATTATAATGCAAACCAACAACATTTTGTCTATAATGTGCATTTTCAGGCCAGAGACTGGTATCTGAAGAATGTTGTTGACATTGGGTAAACTAATATAATTTAAAGAAAGTTTGCATATACATATACCTATTCAATTTTGCACCCATCCCATAATCCAACAGTGACCCCAACCCGTGGGGTTTGAATACACATTTCAAGGTACAAGGGTAGCAATTAGAGCGCGGTGGGTGATGTTTTCTAAGAAATTTTTAGTCTACGCGGAGCAACATATAAAAGTAATTTTCAATTTTCTCAAAAACTATAGAAGACATACATCAATCTGGTTTTCAGTGTTCGATTAAGAATTGATTTGGGCAGTAAAAACTAAAAATAAATTAAGTATATATTTTATAGTGTCGGAGCTAAGTCACGCGGTGATTTGACAATAGCACGTCAATAAGGTTTTAGAAAACCTGGGACCTATAACACAAAGCTATACGAATACTTGTAGATCAAGTGAATTTCTACAATCTTTTATACATTTCTGTAACACAAAGTTACAAGTTCAATGCTAATCGATCACGTGACAAATTCAACACAGGCACTTGTAAGACTTGGCGATACGTCGCGTTGTGTTATAGGTCACTTTTTTTGTTTTTATCTGACTCATTTGCTTGCGGCCGAATCTCAAAATTCGGCTTTATTTCGCAAACAATGTTCGGCTTTATTAAGCGCCGGTGTGCTTCCTTTCTTTCCGTTGTAATTTTATTATTTATACTACCCTTCTTTACGGATGGTCCATAAATGGACTAAATATATCCAAATCCAAATCTTGTCGCCTCCCTAACACAGCCAGGTATCTATATCTTCGCCGCCAGCCAGACCGCGATTAAGACCCTCAATTCGACCACATCTACGTCAGAGCTTGGTGTTGACTGCAGAGATAGGGAAAGCCTGGCCCGTGCTTTGACGAATCTGACAAATTGCCTAATTTTAAGGAAGATTTAGCCAAATGACGACAGTGTTAGAACCAGAACGCGTACAGACGTCACTAGATCAACGGCAATCAGTATACGGGCCAATTCCCATTTAGATCTTACGCAGCTAAGCTTGACATTCCCCACAACACTCTTTATTTATTTGTGGATTTTGGTTGCCTTTATCTCCCTAGCAAGAACAAGGCATCGCCTTCGCGCTCTATGCAAACCGTTATTTAATTCTCTTCTTAGTACCTAGTATAGGTATCATGAGTCGTTTTGAAACCAAACGGCGCGCGGCCGGCGCCTAGCTAATTGCGTTTTCTTTGGCAGGTAACCGGAAAATACCCATACATGATGAAATACATGACTACAACACTGTGGGTAAAGCAACTGTCATCTGACTGTCACTGTGTTACAGATTAAATTTGCTCATAAAGCCGCCTAGCTGAATAAACACATTACCTACCGGACATGGTGGCAGCGCCAGAGTCTAAAACTCAGTTAGATTACCTATAGAATTACACCTTTAATAGTGTCTCGTATTTTCGATGACTCAAAACTGCATTGGTGTATGTATTTCCAGCTTAATAACAAACAGTGGCTTTAGAAAAACAGCAAAACATCCTTTATTTACCGAGATATGTAGTTCAACAGAAGGTACAATCTTTTTTAATTGCTGGAAATCTATATATATAGTACGTACCTATAATTTCAGCTATAGTTAAACAGAATGAGTAACTAAACAGATGCTTACGTAAATTAATTTATTCTTTAAACTAGATTAGTCACCTACTTACAATTATTCAGGTGATAGTGAAATAAAAAAGTTACTTCAAAATAACTGAAATCACAAACAAAAATACGCCAAATTATTTACCATAATGCCATTGTTATGCAATAGTATAAGTATAGTTTCATCTCTAAGCTTAACAGCAATTATTATTCTACTTAATAATTGGTATTAATATAGTGTTATAATACATTATATATGAACAGAACAATATAACGTGTGTAAGGTACATGGTGTTATAACAATACTCGGTCGTTAAAAAAAATTTTGAAAATAACAAGGGACACCATATACAAAGGTAAAAGCGTTGTTTAATCTTATAAAAAAATCAGTTAAATCAATTTACTAAATATATAACAAATTAATTCTCGTGATTATCGAATATTATACAAAGAGAGCAATTCCATGACAGTGTACCAATTCCAGACTGTCGACGGACAGCTCTCTTTATTTTCGTATTCGCATGTATTAATTTTAGTTAGCTACTTAAATCACTTTCAAAAACACTCCGGTAATCAAAGTACCCTTCCCAGCACACGCCCAAGGAAACTAAATCGGAAACCTTCTCCACAAGTGTCAACCTGCGATGCAATACCCCACCACTAGCGCCGATTTCAACAGGTATGTGTTCCATTTATCTTCGACTTGTTTGTCCAAAGCAAATATAAATGGATATGTGTTGTGTAGGTATCTCGGTTTGCATCTACTGTGCTAGCCAGCCGTCTCGCACCTGAAATAGAAGCCTATACCTGCTACTGAATAAACCCCAAGAGTATTTTTCGACTTCGCCAGTGTTCCTCGGTAAATAGCTCCATATGTAATCTGGGAATGAAAAAAAAAAATAAAAGTTTTAGTAATTCTGTTGCTTATTTGAACTAACATTACCGGTTGGCCCAAATATTTAGACAGTGACGATAATATGCTCGGTACATATGGGGTTTTTCAAAATTTCATTAAAAACTCGACTTATATTTTCTTTTGTCAAATTACACGTACATACTGAGTACTGACGGCAGTTACAAAACAGAAATGGGTTGAATTAACCTCAATTCCCTTACTTTTGCTACAGTACATTTTTAAAATTTCGATTTTTAAATAATATGTTACATATATCTATTATATATATAAGTACATAATCTATTAAAATCATATGGCCTAGAAAGCGAAAGATAAACGCATGAAGTTCGAGTTTTGCCAATTAACACTTGACAACTAAATGAATTTTATTTAAAAAAGAAAATAACTCCAAAAGTATTTAAATTTTTTTTGTTGGTGGTTGTGTGCGATCAACTGTTTCATGGTTTGTTTGTACATCTAATTTTGTTAAACAAACGAATTCGTCAAAAAAAAAAACAGCGATTAGAATGATAGACAATCTAGAGATTAGTCTTGTTCAGAGCGTTAATTATACATTAAGAATTTATTGTCTTTTCTTTGTTGAAGCTAATTACTAGTTTATTTTCTTTTTAGAAAGATCTCGTCACTTTGAGAAAAACGAAGGATAATAATGATATATTAAACGTTTATCTGTTTTGATGAATTTCTCAGGGTAAATAAAGTTAAGATAACATCTTATCTGTATACGCTAAGCAGGGCGTAATACTTGTTATTCGGTTTGTGTTATCAGACTGTTGCAGTCGTTAAAACACCTTTTGTAAAAAGCCAAATATAAATCAATTCTATTTAACCAATGTGCTAATGCTATACCAACTGTAATAAAATTAAGCCCTATCTGCTAGAGATTAACCTAAAAGTCAGAGTTTTGTAAGTTAAACCCGACTTGCATTTTAAGAGCTCACAATGGGAGAACTATAAAGGTTATGAATGAATAGTAGTGCCTTTGTATTTTAAAGTTTTTTTTAGTAAAACATGTAAAATATCAAGTTTAGAAGAAGTTTTCTATACAAATTATATACGATCTTAACAAAAAAAACGATGTATGCGCATTCAAGACTGAAACTCGTAAATGTTAGTTAAATAGCACCTTTTGACACTACGATAACTTAACTTAACTTAACTTAATTTCTTATGCAAACAATTTTACGATTTTTCGTGGAAGGAAAATTATTTGCTTTCTCGGTTGCTCTATCCTTTCTGAAATTTTAAATAGTCACGCGTGAACAGGATTAGTATAACAATATAAAAAACGTATATTTTGTCGACCATGCTTTTTACGTGAAAGGAATTATGTGAAATATACGTTTTATTAAACATAGCGGCTGTCGGAAGTAATGAGAAGACACCCGTAACAATTAACAATGCAGACACGAACGTCGTCTCTTCCTCAAAGATGCCTAAATTGTTGTTTTTTATGAAACCGTGTGATTTCTGGATTGAAAACATAAACTGAATTCAAATTTGATAAACTGTTACTCACAACCTATTTTACAACTGACAGCAATTTTGAACAAATCTTTAAATCTGAACTTGACATCGTTCCAGTACCCCCCTCTTTTGTAGAAAAAAGCATGAAAGTTCACAAAATGACAAATTGGCAAGTTGTGGGATCAAACAACGTATTCATTACATTAATGAAATTTTACATATGGTGGAATTGAACAATGAACAGTGATGCTCATGGCCATACATGCCTTCCAATGAAAGACGTGTCCAGCGAGACAAAAAACGGCCATCCGCTTCGGCTTTACCATTTACCAAGCAAATCTGCAAAATTTTATTTCATTGAAGCCTTATTTGTGTAGGTAGCCAGGTCGTTCGTGGGAATGAAAGTCATGTCCATGATGGTCTGTCCATATGCACATGCAGTCTAATCTTACCCTTAGCCACACGATAATGATGGCGCCTGTCGAGTATACGCTCATGTCTGAAAAGTTTATTTCCGTTTCCAATGTAGGTAAGGGTAAATTAATAAAATAAATACTTAAATGTAGGTACTCAAGCGTTATCAGGCGTTGAATTTTTAATTTATGGGCAACTAGCTAGTACAGCTTTAAGGAAAAAATAGAAATGGAACCTCACTATCTACATTTTTCTCATTTTTGAAATCACATAATATTTTTGCTTAACTAAGTGTGACTCTATATTCGTCCAGTTTTAAAACTGCTATACATAATATAAATTATAAAAGGGTTCTTCCCAATGAAGAGCACAATTATTTGAATTAGTATCTTATCAATAATTTATATAGATATCACATGACGACTATAGAGTGTAGGTATATATCACTGGGGTTCGTTTATATTGTTAGATAACATTGGTGTTTTTTTTTTTTTTTTTCTAAAAATTTTCTCTTGCAGGTAGATAATTCCAGTAAATTTTTTCAAATTTTTCAAAACACTTTGTTAACTATCAAATACGATTGCAAACTCCTTTGCACCACTTTTTCACGCACTTCTACACATTTTTACTCAGACGATAAATTTGAATAAACCTTCGGACAGATAAAAAAATCCACTTAGTCATTTTGTAAAATGAAGTCCAAAAGGCCGGTGTATTTCTTTATATACCCCCTGAATTTGATATGAAGATAAACGGCAAACGTTTTCCCAATGCGATATCAGAGTAGAGATAGCGTGTGCTGCTATCACGAAAGGTGAGAAAGTGAGAAGCTATTGTATGTGTTGGATTTTTGTTTCGTACTGCACACCTAATACATATAATACCTATTGTGATAATGTTTTCAACAAATAGTTTGGAGAACTTCTTTTTGTAAAGTTCCCTGCAGCCATTCTTTGAATTTACAAGCACGAAGATGTCATAATTCGAACGCTGCCCGCCGGCAATTCATGTATTGTATTTGCTTATATAGTATTTTAATGCATTGTAAAATTTATATCTTTATCATAAATTGTAACTGTAAGTTTGTGATAACAAATCAGAAATAAAGTAAGATGATGAAATGAAAATGTTGTTGGACGTTGGAATACAGTGCATGGGTATATTTAAAATGGGAGAAGGGGTTAGTTGATTATTTTTTAGATTTGTAAAACAAATAAACAACATAATAATAAATAATTTATTACTTACTAAATAGTTTCTATTTAAGCAACATTGTTAAATTGAAATAAGTTATAATTCTTCTCATCTTGCTTTTGGGCGAACGTTTTCAAGACAAACTTATCAATTTGCGATAAGAATGCGACATAAACGTCCAATCCCATAAAAAACATAAATAGGCTGCCACTGCTGCAACCTTTTAAAAAGTATCATATTTCTTAATATGTATTTATAGCCAACGAAAGCTTGTGCAAAACGTCTTACCTAGAAACACTACATATTTTAGTTAGAATCTGATTACCGACTTATTGTGTCACATTATAATAAACCATTTCTACAGTTTCTTTTCGTTTACCTACCTCTATTATCGCGAAAGAGCGCCGAAATCATTATTTTTAGAATTTCGCTATCTAAATTTACCGGAAAACAGAAACTAAGTGCTATTCCGTTTTAAGGGGGTAAGCAACAATTCAGATATTGGATACAATCCTGCATTTGTGTAAACCAACTAAACTATTAACTCCATATATTCGCAGCTTAATAGCGTTTCCATACGACGCGACATCTATGTGCCATAATATGTTTGCATAGGTACATGTAAGATTATCAGGTTGATTACGCACTAAAATATTATTTATTGGATCTAGATGTCTTCATATTCGTGCTCTATTTATCGTTAGATGGGTTGGTACATATTCTGATTAACCCACAAACGATAATAAGATTCACCCACGATTTACAAACAATATTGACAATTTATTGCCATTTCTAATAAAATTCGGCAGCGATTCTGAATTAAATTGAATTTTTGTAAAATCAAATCACAATCATAATTTCATAAATAATGCACTAGCAACATAATCGCAAAAGAATTAAAAAAAATGTACAGTCTTTCGACCGTAAGTAATGCTGTGATTTTTTGTCGGTGCTTACCTATTATTCGCACTCTTATCTCTGGTTCTTCTCTTATCTTTATTAAAATTTGCTCAAACAAATTCATCCTGTTTTTTAAATGTCTGGTATTTGAGCTTTTCTTGGGTGATAAAAAGAAACAAAAACAACAGACGCGACACCAAAATGGGCCCAAATCCAAACTCAATCTCTCTACTCATTATATTACACAGCGGTAAATAACGTTTTATCGTCTATCATAATTTATAGTTGGAACTAACAACCAGTAACAGTTATTATTGTTGCATCAACAAAGAGTCATCATTGACAATAAAGAACAAAAATGTAATCTACAAACAACTACAGTAATAGTTCGAGATAGCAAATCTAATCATTTTTACGACTTTAAGCCCAGAATACAGTGAATCGTCAAAACTCCTATCAAGCATCCTCAGCTTGTTGACAATTTGGGTAAATACGCTTTTCAAACATACCCATACGCTATGGTGTATGGTGACGGCTCGTTGTGTATTCAAATGATATAAAACGTTTCAGATATTTCTTATTTTCTTGAGATAACTTGTTACTGTGTTTGATTAAGATTAAATGGAATGTACGATATCACTGCCACGTAAAGTACATTAACCAAATGAGAGGAGGTTTAAAAAATGCAAAAACAGATCATATGATTTCGTTGTTATGCATGGAATTTAGGACGAAATGTCCAGAAATTAGTTGCTATAAAACAGGGAGGCACATATAGGTGTAGATACTCGCTGAATATCAGTAAAATGGACGGGATAGTAAGGTATGGTGATAAATAACTCTGATAAAAGATCAAGATTTGTGAGATACAATTTTGTCCGAACCAACTTTTAATCCATTTGCTATTCTGCATTCCTGTCAGCAAAGACTTTTAGCTCTTTTCAACTTCTTCCCAGTTGCCGTGATTCTTCCTCATCTTTTGTGTTCAGTGGCCTGTATTTCTTGGTCTTGCCAATAATGAGCTTTTCAGTGTGCCTAGTGCATAACGAGCTATGGAAGTGCATACTCATTTTTATATCCGTGGCTAAATGGTGGTAACTATATCTACATTCTTTCTAATAGGAAAATTGGCGCCCAACATGAGGCCGATCGTAATTTCAAAAAAAAAAAAATAATCAGCAATCATACGATCGGATAAAATCAATGTGCAACCAAACCAACCAATGTGAGATGGGATATTTTAAAAAATTTTCCCGATTTGTGTCTTGGCTAGATGAGATTGTCTTTTGTTGAATTGAGAGTTTACCAAAGCTTTTGTTCTCTCATTTGCTTGTGCTTAGGCAGTTTAACTGTGAGAGAACACTCTGATATTTGATTTATTGAACATGCGGTGGAAGATGGGGCTATTGTGGGATGGTTGTTCTGCAATAGTTCTGTAATTACTAGTGATTACTCAAATCTGTAGTAGATATGAACGCTTTCCTTTATTTTTTCCGTTAAATCAAACTAGCAGGAAATTATGCAATGAAATTTCTGGTTGGATGTGCGGCTCGATGTATTATTTTAATTCAAAAAAAATTCTCTCCATTCTCAGTTTGTGGTTACAACGATATCTGTAATATCTCCTCCTGCAACATCAGCTTCGTTCTTCTTCAGATGGGAGTTGACATGATCTGCATAGAAAAATTTAATTATTTTTCGCAATAGAAATGGACAACTGCATCGACTTACTTTTCAGAAAGGTTAATGCGATAAAACTCCGATTGCATATTGTACACGTAAAAGGTTTCGTATCTCTGTGCTTGATCATATGATTCCTAAGACACTTGGCAACGGCAAAAGCGGAACCACATATAGTGCATTTGAAATCTCTCTTGTCTGTTCAACAATAAAAAATATTTAAAGGAATTGTCAGCATTGGCCTAACCTTAACTTACCCCCATGCTTTGAGGCAAAGTGTTCTCGAAGATGGTTTGCCTGTGTAAATGTCTTTTCGCAGACTGTACATTTGTGTGGCTTCTTCCTCAAGTGTGTAAAATTGATGTGTATGTTCAAATGAACCTTGCGTTTAAATGATTTGTGACATCGATCACACTTGTATGGTCTAATTTCGTCATGTATTTTTAAATGCTTTAAAAGCTGCTGGTGTAACACAAACGATTCCGGGCATTTTGCGCATTTGTATGGTTTGATAAATACTTTTTTTATTGAAGATTTTTGCAAGATTTTTTCCACTGTCGGCGTAGCTGGTTCACCATGTTTTTTGTGATTGTGTAAGCGCAAATTCGTCACATTGCTGTATGTCTTATCGCACAGATCGCAGCGAGTTACATTTCCTCCATGACGGTTATGCATAATCATGTGAAGCTTGTAGCCGTTGAGGTTGAAAAATGCTATGAGGGATATGGGTCATTTTGCATATAGTAGACGCATTACATTAGTGTACTTACTTTCGTCGCATACAGTACAGGAAATATTGCCCTTTCGGTGCTTTTTCATGTGATTGTACATAAGATTGGAGTGTTTAAATCCTGCAGATGTAATAAACAATTTAAATATTACTAGGTTAATGTATATTATAATCAATACTCACCCATTCCACACTCACTGCAAAGATATGGATGCTCCCCTGTGTGTATCCTTTCGTGGGCTACCAAATGGTTGACTTGGATGAACTTTTTAGGGCAGTATTTACACTTCTGGAGTTTGGCATCATCATGCCAACCCAAATGGTAATGGAATTTCTTAAGGGAGATGTTCGTAAACTTTTTGCCGCATGTGGTGCATTCGCGATCCTTCTCGACATGATGCAACTCAGTGTGTGCAGCCATCATCCGCTTACCACCGCGAACCTTTTTACCGCAGATTGTGCACTCAACTACTTTCCGGTAATGAACTCTGGCATGGCTGTACTGTTTTCTTTTGGTGTCAAAGCACTTTTCACATTTAGGACACCCATAAGGGAGATCCGTAGAGTGCTTAAGATTATAATGATTATTAAGGAGCTCTAGATTATCGAAGCCCACAAAATTCATACAGAACTGGCATTGATAATTTTTGAACTCGGGAAGAACAGCATTTTGCTCCTCAAGGTCATCTTTGCGTTCTTGCTCTATTCGGTACTCTTCCTCCGAATCAACAGTCTCCAAAAGTTTTTCACAAGATTTCTCTTCCTGAAGAGGATCTGATAATTTTGACTGACAATCGCCGGGAAAGCTATAGTGCTCTTGAACAGTGATCGTCTGCTCGCCCTCAAAGTCTTCTGGGTAGTCAACATCATCGACATCGCCATTCTCGGGTTCAAGCTTTATTATGATGTCCAAGCCAGTGCATAGTTCGCCGAAATTCATCTGCGCCTCTTGGCATATCAAGCGAAAGTTATGAATCTGACAGAAACTATCGAAACAAGTGAGGCAAATTTTCTGAGGTAGGCCGTCACTTTGGGCAATCTGCAAAGAGTTATTGGATTAATATTATGCTTATAGATCAGCCAGCAAGTCCTACATTAAGATTCCATATTTCAAATTCCTCTTGAACCATTTTTAACTCATTATGGTACTCGACTGAAGTGTACATTGGATGAAGATCCGAGCAATCTTCCTGTTCAGACGCTTTACCACACGTCCTGCAAGTATTATCCACGACACTCATTTTTATGTTTTTAGCGATAGCTGCAAATGAAGGCAATTTTAAGAATTTAATGTTGATTTGCAATAATTTTAAAGGCACCTAGCTACATACCTGTTGTATATGCTTTTAGCAACCGAATTTAACCATATGATTATAAGAATTATTTTTTTGAAATTAGTACTTAACTAGACAAAAAATAAATAAAAAATTATTTTGCTTTATGTTGATGAAATGTATTCATGCTGATATCTGATTATCTGCGTTCAAAAATGTTTATGAAACTTCATTTGTCAAAAACCTCGTTCAGCCGATAGGAACTAGCAGAATGATTAATGTCGTGTTCTATTGGCAAGAAATGCTTTTAGTCCCCAGATCACTTTTCGCGTTCGCAGTTTTTTTTTGGAATTGGAATCACTTTTGCGAATCTGGATTTTTTCTAATGTCGATTTCCATTGGGCAAGAAAAAGCACTTATTTTTAGATTCAGACCAGTTTGTCTGCTCTAGAAATCAGCTGTCTGTCCAATTCGTTTCCCATTGAGAGGAAAAAAGCACTTATTTGTATGATTCAGATCACTTTTGCGAATCTCGATTCGAGAGCGAGAGACTTTTTAATGGGCAGGTCTGGATGCATTCTAGCGTTTGTGATTCTAGTATTCATATATTCGAGCAGTCAGATCCAGTCCAGTTTCTGTGATAACCACAAACCACTTATCATTACATCATATTAGCATTTATTAGTCAACCACGAATTTGAACTCCAAGTAAAATAATGATGCAAGTATTTTATGCCCGTGCACAGGAATTGTATTGCTTGGGTTTTAGATAATAATGTTCTTTCGTAAAATGCGAAAAGTGAAAATAAATCGATTTTCTGGAATCTTCTGCTAAGCCTGAATAACAGCAATAAAGCAAATCGAGTTTCACCCCATAGAAGATGTTTTTTGTATGGGAGGTGCCACGCCCCTTTGTCCAATTTTGACCAATCTGGGCCAATACCTAAGATTATCTGTAAATTTGAGCTCAATATCGAGACGGTGGTTTTCAAGTTTTAAGTAGCCCAACACAAATCACGATCCGAATTAAGGCAATAAGCCTAAAAGTATACGAGCATTTCCTATAAAATGATGCATTTGGTAGAAATATTTGATAAACTCTGGCATTATTCTCTTCAATGTTGTGTGCATAAGATAAGAACGCCATTATGATTTAAGCAAATTGTCACGTAAAATCAGAAATTTGTTCCGTTAGGTAATTTTTGTATATCTCTTGAATCCGATTGCAATGAAACCTGTATGGTGCTCATTATTAAGGCCTATATTTTCCAAAAAGATCCATACCAATCCGGTTAGTAGTTCTTACGTGATAGCGGAACAAACATTTTTAATACAATTTTATTATATGTAGAGATTATGTAGAAGATGTATATTATATACATGGAGGTATGTCTTGTATGTATCTATTGCGTATTGCCCTTTGCGTGGTTCTGGTTATCCATCCTTTGATCAATTTATGCACGAGAGTGGAGTGTGACCAAATTTGGTAGAATTTAACTCAACTGTTTGAATCGTTTGAGAACAGACCTAATCTAACAAGTTGCTATTTTGATGATTATTATGATTTGCGTTACTTAACAGTGGTATTAGAACTTTATTATCATTTTGCTCTTGCCTACATAAAGCCTTCGATCCTGCAGGGCCCACTGAAAGCAATCACAATGCCGAGTAGACTTGCAGTATTGATCACCTGATAATACTAATCTATGAATTAAAAATAAAAATTCTCCCCAACTACAATATCTGTGATATCTCCTCCAGCGACATTGGCTTCATTCTTCTTTAGATGAATGTTGACATGACCTGCAAACGTAAATATAATTATTTTGGCAGAAATGACAACGCAGACTTTTCCATTAATTTACTTTTAAGACAAGTTAGCATACGGAAGCTCTTGTTGCAGACAGTGCACGTAAACGGCTTCTCATCCGTGTGCTTTATCATATGAGTCTTAAGCACCTTGGCAATAGCAAACGCCTTTCCACAAACCTCACATTTAAAGTCCCTCCTTTCTGTGGAAACAAAAATAAAACATATAAAGACACTCGGCACTCAGCAGTCGGATCTACTCAATTTACTCTCATGTTTAGCGGCAATATGTTGTTTTAGGTTGTTTCTCAGTGTAAATGCCCATCCGCATATTGTACACTTGTGCGGCTTCTTGTTCAAATGTATCGAATTGATGTGTAACTTCAAATGAGCTTCCCGCTTGAACGATTTTTGACAACGTTCGCACGTATACGGCCTGTACTCGTCATGAGTTTTTAGATGCTTTATCAGCTGTGTATGCAGCACAAACGATTGCGGGCACTTGCCACATTTATATGGTTTGATGAGTACTGGTTTTATCTTTCGCTTATTTAAAACGCTTGTAACTGCAGCCGTCGCTGGTGCTCCATGTTTACTGTGGTTGTGTAAGTCCAGATTCAAACAAGTGCCGAACGCTTTATCGCAAATATTGCAACGAAGCCCTTCTTTTGGTATTTTTTGATCGTGCATTTGCATGTGAAGCCTCAAGCCGTGAGGATGAAAGAATTCTACAAAGAATACGCATTAGTTTGTTATTTGTTTATACGGTGTCAACTTACTTTTCTTACACACATTGCAGGTTAATTCGCCCTTCCCGTGCAGTTTCAAATGTGAGTATAGAAGGCCGGAATTTTTGAATACTATAAGGGAACATTTTGCATATTAAAATCTGTCCTCATGTGCAGTAACTAATACTCATACTCACCCATTCCACACTCGCTGCAGACAAAGGGACTCTCGCCCGTGTGAGTCCTTTGATGTACCACCAAATGTGTGAGCTGGATGAACTTCTTATCGCAGAACTTGCATTTGTGAAGTTTGGTTTCATCATGCCAACTCATGTGGTACCTAAATCTCTTCAACGTTGCTTTTATGAATTTTTTGCCGCAAGTTTTGCATTCGCGATCTTTCTCAGTGTGATAGAACTCATGGTGCTGGGCCATCATTCTCTTTCCTCCACGTACTTTCTTACCACAAACCGGGCAGTCCAGTACGATTCGGTAATGAACTCTAGCATGGCTATTTCGTTTACTTTTGTTGTCAAAGCACTTTTCACATTTAGGACAACCATAGGGTAGATCCGTAGAGTGGTGTAGATTGTAGTGCTGGTTAAGGAGCTCTGGATCATCAAAACCTACAACATCCATGCAGAATTTGCATTGAAATTGTTTGAACTCGGGAATCACAGCGTTCTGTTCTTCAATCTCTTCTTTGCGTTGTCTCTCAATTCGACACTCTTCGTCCGAATCGACATTCTCCATAAGTTTTTTACATGTTTTTTCTTCATCTAGATTTAGGAAATTTATTCGCTCATCACCGGGAAACTGATAGTGCTCCTGAACAGTGATGGTCTGCTCGCCTTCGAAATCTTCCGGATAGTCTACATCGACATCGCCACTCTCGGATTCGACCTTGATTATGATGTCCAGACCAGTGCATAGTTCGCCGAAGTTCATCTGCGCCTCTTGGCATATCAAGCGAAAGTTGTGAATCTGACAGAAACTATCGAAACAAGTAAGGCAAATTTTTTGAGGTAGGCCATCGCTTTGAGCAATCTACAAGTAGTTAATGGATTAGTATTATGCTGATACCATTGCAACCTAGTCTTACATTAAGATCCCATATTTCAAATTTCTCTTGAACCATTTTCAACTCGTTATGGTACTCAATTGAAGTGTACATTGGATGCAGATCAGAGCCATCGTCCTGATCAGATGGCTTTCCACACGTCCTGCAAGTATTATCCACGACACTCATTTGAGAAATCTTTGCCAGACCTGCAAATTGAAACAAATTTAACGATTCAAGGAGTGGCCACTTTAGAGAGTCATTCGTCAACTAAAAATGGAGCAATATATTTTGGTAAGCTGCACAGGGACATGTAATTTAGGAATTCCTCTTTAAAATAGCAAATCTTCTAAAGCGCGAGATTAAAATGTCTACTGGTATAGATTACCTTTTATGATCGCTTGCGTATTAGATATCGGAACTGGTATGTGGTCAATGAGATTTGAAGATGAATTAATTTACTGAAATCAGTTCACAAATCGGTAAAGTAAGAAAATTTATTTATGTTGCAGTCGAATCTTCAGTAAAAGTTTTTGTTTTTCAATGGAAGATGTCAAACGTCAAAGAGGTAGAAGGCAATACAATATGTAATGTTCGATTTGTAAACCTCAAGCAGTGTGGATGGTTCGAGTTGATAAAAAGTGACATATTTGGGGCAACTCTGATTTTTTTTAATGCCCGCATGAGGTAGGTACCTATTATCTTCATTATTTTGCAATCTGTTTTTTTTTTTATGAGAAGGGGATAGACAATATTTAGTCTACTATATAAATATATATGTTTTTAATTATTCGCGATCTTCGAGTCCAAAAGAACATAAAGACGCAAACTGGTCTCTATTGTTTGTATTCGTGTTTTTGGAAAATGTGGAGACCTCGACACTCCTATCTACATGTTTTCTATTCAAATTGATTCATAAACATTTGTAAAATTATAATTAACAAAAATAGATCTACCCGATACAATGTGTTTCGATACAGCTGGAACAGTTCAAGAAAACGTAATTAAACTCCAATAACAACTACTGTTAAATCCAAAGGCAGTTGTATTGATAAATCTCGAGCAATTCTGAAAAAAAAACGACAATTATCGATTGCGTCGATTGATTTTAGCTATTCGTACACACACAATTTGTTCACTTCCAAGCATCGACCACACATTTGTAATCGAATATAAGCGACTGTCAAATCGAAACGATCAACTATCGACACTCACAATAGGGGCCCTAGATTCACAAAAGTGTTCTCGATTTAAAAAAAGATTGCAATTCTATTGATAAATAACAACTCTGAGAAAAATTCTAAATTCGCAAAAATGTTCTCGATTCCAAGAACCATTTTTTTCTTCTGGCAATCGAATACCTAAAGTGATTTACGGTTAGAAAGAGTGACATTTTCGAATACACCATTAATGTTTCCACCAAAGAATGTTTGTGAGAATTGAAAACATTTGATTAAAATAAATAAAATATGTATACCTAATTATGAAAAATTTCGCTGTTACTGGAAAAGTGCAATGTCGCCCTTAATATGTACAGTAAGTAATTTTCCAACAGTGCTAACTTCACTCGCCGAATGCTTTTGACATTTCCCAAATTTATAGATGCTCATTTTAGCAAATAAAAGTGGACGCCGTATTTCATATCAAAAAAGAATTGAGAATAAAACGTTATAATATACATTAAATAAGTTAAATTTAATATTACCCACAATGAGTGCTGGAAACATGCTATACGGTGGTGACGAAATCGGTGCTCTAGTATTCGATCCAGGCCATCATTCGCTGCGAGTCGGCTACGCTCAGGAAGACACCCCAAAAGCCGAGATTCCCTCGATTGTTGGCGTAGGCCCAGAAGATCCAGAGACCTCAACAGATCTGGAAACGAAAAGCGATAATAACATTACCCAAAACAGTAGGTAACAATAAAAAGTATATTCATTTGATAAAAAGAAAGTCCATTCTCAGACAACGATGCTCGCAAATACTATGTGGACACAACTTATGTTAATGTTCCTCGCGCCAATATGGAAATTCAGACGTACATGAAAGACGGCATGATCGACAACTGGGATTTGTTTGAGAAAGTTATCGACTATACTTATTCGAAGGTCATTCAGTCTGAACCGGAATACCACCCTGTATTGTTTTCCGAGGCTTCGTGGAACGTTCGCAACAATCGCGAGAAACTTACCGAATTAATGTTCGAAAAATACAACGTTCCGGCATTCTTCTTGGTAAAGAATGCCGTTTTGGCTGCTTTTGCCAGTGGACGTGCATCAGCTTTAGTCGTCGACAGTGGAGCAACACATACATCAGCCGTTCCAGTGCATGAGGGATTTGTGCTGTCTCAAGCCGTTGTCAAGTCTCCACTTGGCGGCGACTATTTGTCGCTGCAATGCCGCCAATATCTCGAGGCACAGGGTATTGATTTGACTCCGGTATATAAAATAGCTGCTAAAGATGTGGTGAAGGAGAGGGACAATGCTCGCTTTACTCTGCGCAAGCTACCGGACAACCTCACTCAGTCTTGGCAGAACTACATGCTAAAGAGCTTACTTCAAGATTTTCAAATGAACATCCTGCAGGTGCTGGAGAATCCCTACGATGAGAGGGTTGCGGCACAAATTCCCTCGGTGCACTACGAATTTCCGAATGGATACCATCAGGAATTCAGCTCGGAGAGATTTAAGTTGGCCGAGAGTTTGTTCGATCACACAATGCTGGGCGCTGGCCAACTTGCCTCGACGAGCGTGGGAATGTGTGATGCTGATGTGAGGCTTTCGCTCTTTGGCTCAGTCGTGGTCACCGGTGGCAATACACTGCTACAAGGTTTCCCTGAGCGTCTGAACAGAGATCTTCAGCATCGTGCGCCATCCAATACTCGCTTAAAGATGATTTCTGCAAATGGCAGTGTAGAGCGGAGGTTCGGCGCATGGATTGGCGGATCAATTCTAGCCAGCATAGGAACATTCCAACAAATGTGGATCTCCTCACAGGAATACGAGGAATCTGGCAAGAGCCAAGTGGAGCGAAAATGTCCTTAGACTGCTGCAGCTGGTATTTTAGATTATTGACTCTCATAGCGCTTTATTTCTTAAAACAAAATACAAACAGATATTTGTGTACACATAAAGTTTTAAATGCAAAGTACTGGGTCAGAGTGCTCCTTTTCTCTTTCAGTGTCCCCCCATAGTGTTTTCGACGACTTGTTTCTGTGGAAGAGGAAAACTTGCAGCCAGTAGTACTAATAATTTTATGGTAACTTACCTGCGCCATAAGAATGTCATCAGTCCAGTCCTGTTTCGCGATATTTCCAACGGCATGAATGAGGATGCTCTTAACCTTAATAACATTTTCGCCGAATGTCTTTAGAACATCGGCGACATTAACACTCTCGCAGCTTTCACGCCAACAATCGTAGTCAGTAGCTATCGCTACAGCTCCGTAGAGCAGACCTGCCTCCTTAGCTAACACAACCTCAGGGCAGGTAGTCATATTGATGAGCTCTCCGCCCCACTGGCGGAACATGTTACTTTCTGCTCGCGACGAGAATCTGGGACCCTCAATTGTGACAATCGTAGCCTTTTCATGCACAGGATACCCAAGCTCTTTGGCAGTGCTTATGAGAACTTCTCGAGTTTTTTCTGAAAACGCGGGATACATCGGCAAATGGCACACACCTACAGGGCATTTGTCTTCGCCGTCGTGGAATGTCTGCTTACGTTTTGTGGTTCGATCAATGAAATCATTGGGAATGACTAGATCACCGGGCTTAAATTTCTCCTGCAGGGAGCCTATAAAAGAGGATTACAAAAGTCCGCGTAACTTATTCTTATACGTATTCTCTTACCAGTGGCGGTGGACACAATCAAGTGTGTGCATCCAATGGACTTTAAAGACCACACATTGGCGCGATAGTTTACACTTGACGGCATTATCGAGTGGTTTCTTCCATGTCTGGCCAATAGAGCACATGGCACGCCTTTGATTTCACCTTCGATTATAACATCGGATGGGTGACCAAAGGGAGTTTCCACAAGGGTTTCCTTGCGGTGTTCGAGAATATCAGGATCGTCAAGTCCCGACCCACCAATGATGCCGATCTATTGCGAAGTTTTTAGTCAGAATAAAAGATTTATTCAAAAATTAAACTTACCTTGAGTACAATAGACATTTTGTAATTGAAAATAACCCAAATTCGTTTCCAGATCTAGTAAATTGATATCACAAATATGAAAGATGACCTCTGTACAGATAACAAACACACTTTATGTTGGTATGTCATTTCTCAACACATTTGTTTTTGTGACGTCATTTGGCACCGTTATAAGGGAAATAACACATTTGTAAGACAAGGACACTATATACAGTTTTTTGTGTTATCTCATTTGTACATCCTAAAATATTATAAACTTGGTGCTCTCTCGACGAGCCAAATGGCAGAAGTCGGTCTTGAGTTGGCAGACCACAATACATACCACATCAATTTAGAATTTCTTCCCACGAACATTTGGCTTTTCTAAAGAAATTCAACAGAGGTTTGTTTGTTTCTCAAACTCGTCGTTGGTGTATTTTCGATTTCCATTGGGCTTTTACCGTTTTGCTCTCAGATCTCTGATTTTTGATGCCCGATTGGAACATAAAATGGGATCACTTTATTTTGAGTTTACAAATATCACTTGTTCTGGAATTAGGGAAAGTATGTAGGAACCTCGCTCTTGAATCTAGTTTCGCAAAAGTGCTATGCATCTGAAAAAAGTAAAAAATGCAATTTTGACGATACCAAAATATTCTTTTCCGTGAATAATGAAAAAATGGCCCCATTCCATTTATGAAAAATTGCCCCAAAATAATAATTGGCAAACAACCACAAAAATTATTGTGAAATTTTTATTGTTTTGGGGCGTGTATTGAGCTTAATTTTTCATCTGATTCAACATGTCCCTAGTACCCTACTCGCTCACTGAAAGTGATTAGCGCTGAAAATAATCGGTGTTAAAATAATCGGTGTTAAAATAAACATATTTTACAAACGTTAACTTAAATTAATTTGATTCAGTGGTCATAGATGTGTCATCACGAATTTAGTAATTATGAATTCATAAGATAAATTACGTAAACAAGTTTATAAACAGTTTAAATAACGAAATTTCGAATTCCAAACTTTTTGCTGCGAACGAAAATACTCTTGGGGCGAATTATCCGAGTTTATTAGCAATCCACATCATTTAATTCGCATTCCACAAACTAGCGAATAAAAAATTCGTTCGAACTTAACCTCAAATGAGAAATTGCTAGTAGAAACTGATGACTGAAATTCGCGAATTGCCGCGATATACTATACTTTCTAACCAGTTACTAAAATGATGCGCTCTATGTAATCAAAGCGAACATACCTGCCAAACACCAATACAATCCACAATATCCAACAATCAACAAATCATAAGTTTTCCGATTTCAACTTGTCAAAAATACGCAATCAAAATTCGGTATTTTGCTTACGGGTGCCTTTAACTTTAATTATCGCAAAAATACACAAAATCCCTGATAAATTTCCATGAATTTAGCATTTCGAAATAAATTAGAGTAGTAAGGCAATAAAATGACTGATCCCAATCTTATTGAAATCAACGAAATAACTGGATACTGGTCATTTCTACTGAGTGTAAGTACATACCTTCTAATCCCAAAAAATCCAGGAATTGTTTACTATCGAATTTACCAAATATAGATTGATTGGAAGGACCCATGGCTTATTGGTTTAGTATTACTGCACATTTTAACTACAACAACTGCCCTTATGACACGGAACAATACGAATTTTCAAATTTTTTTATTTTTAATCTTACGTGAGTATGATCTCTGTACATACGCACAGTAGTTCAACATTGTTTATCTTTCCATTCAAGTTTCTATGGCATATTTTTCTGAGAGCATAAACGAGTATGCTGCTTTAAATTGGCGATCTTTTTCCAAGCAACAATATTTTGATAGTAATGGCCTTTTCATATCAACTGTTTTCTCAATACCAATCCTGCTTAATTGCATGCTTCTGATTGTAAGTACATAATCACCCAAAGACAATAGTGTAATACTTTTATATATTAAGATAAACTAATTTTCGTTATTTATATGATTTAAAGGGCGCCTGGCTTTACAATTCCACACAGTTGATGGCAAAACTAAAGACTAGACAACTAAAAGAACGTGCCCGGCAGGAGCAGAGACAGAATTTATTGAAAACTGACTGAATTCGATGTTCAGTAGATGACACACAGGTCCTGCACAATCGATACATGTTAGCTTGTATTTGTTGTGCCTACACGGTTTTGCCTATCATTTTGTTATGAAATATGATAATCATGTATATATGTGTTTTGTTTATAAGTCTGCCATAAAAGTTTTAAATTTTATGATTTTTAAAGGACAACACAAATTGTTTTCAGTTTCCTTGCAGGTATTTCTAGGTATATCAAATTCGTACTGCTCAAAATCTGCGAGATATAGTAATACCATTGTTTTTCAACTAACCTAAAAATTCACCTGTCTCGGCCGACACGAGTTTCATGGGAAGTCATGTATGGCCATGGCCTATGTCTATAATGCTCTAAAACGTTATCATCTTTCTGCTTATGCCAAGAATTGGATGTAGACCAGTATTTGCTGTCGCACAGGACTATAACCTGAAAACAACCCCCATATTTGTTTAATAAACTAATTTCTGTATTGTCGGTCTTTAACTCTCCCGCAGTATTTTTCGTTCATGCCATTCTCAATTGGATGGACGCCTCTCAGCGCTCTCAGCATAGCACTATTCAGGCATAGCATATGACAGTTATTTTATTAAGTAATTGAATACTAGAAAACAGAAATATTAGTTTAACTGCTGGGTTCCACATTTCACTTTCACTTGAAATGAAATCGGAAATGAATTTTTGTGTTTTACATTTCCCTGTATTCGATATTGATTTCAAAATTTTCGGAATTGAGACAAAGTGCAATTTTGATTTCGAAAAAATGTCGGAGTTACCGAATCGCTCGAAATGCAGAACACTGAAAACGAATTCACTCGATTTGCAATTTCGATTTCACTCGATTTCTGGAACCCAGCTGTAAATGTAAAGAAGTGTTTGTCTTAAAATAGTTTCTGAATAATTATTTTCTGAACAATTATTGTTTCACTACACTCAAGTAATATAAATTGAATTGTTTTTTTTATCTCCTCCGATTTGTTTCTTTATTTATAACTTAAATATTATATTAGTCTATTGTTAATGATGTTGATAAATACATAATTAATAAACAACGAACAGATGCTATTTCGCCAACTTACAAATTTCTATTTACAAGTAGATTTATGTATTTTTCAACAATTTTTTTTTAATGGTTTTACCAAATTTATAGTAAACCCAGATTTGTAATCCACTTTAGAATTCTAAAAAGTACTAGATCTGCTTTAACGCATCACCCCTGCCCATCTGTTAGCCTTGTAAAAAAATCACCAACGCAGCTGACTCTGACATCTTGTACATGAATTTGGTTCAATTTTTGTATGGTTTATTTTCGGCTCTGCCCAAAATATATGGTTTTTATTATTTACAAGACAACTTTGTAAACTCCCAGAAAATAGAATGCAAAATCGAAACTATGTGTTTGCATTCTACATTATCTTATATTTTCCTTTAATAAACTGTGATATGATGCCAATAATTCGAGTCGAAATGAACAATGCCGGTTTCCATAGGTTAGGCCTAATTACTACACTATTTTTGTTTGTTTTGATTCTTTTTAATTATAAGTTTAAACTTCTAGGGATCTACAATATACAGTCGAGTTTGACTATCCTTTAGCTGGTAAGGATTGTGAATATTATTTAGAACAGAAACTTCCAGCTGCTGTGTATATCAGTGTGGATCAACTGGAGGATTTAAAGAGACTGAAGAAAGTAAGTTTGGTTTTTTTCTTATACATTTTCTAAATAAAATTACGAATGTCGATCGATTTCAGTTGAATGCAATTTATCCAAAATTTATCGATGTTGAAGTACCAACAGAGAAAGCAACCGAATTTACAGTTCTGCTTCATGGTGCTCCAAAAATTACAGACAGTATGAAATTGCCCATACACTTCCGATACCATGCACCAGGTGATACAAGGTAAGATTGGGAAATTATGAAAAGTAAAGCAATAATAAGTACGTACAGTAACGGCATTTGCTTTGGGAAGCTCAGCCTAGATTCGGAGATTCGAAACATTTCCTTAACCTCGCCTTACAAGTTCATTGACGAATTCCTTTCCTAGACGCCATGCTATCTAGAACTAAAACTTGTTTCAAAGTTCTACTTATCTACTATCTATTTAATTAAATTAAGATTGGTTGTCACCACCAACGTATACATACCTTACCTACCCTTCACCTATTTTTCTTCGCAGTAGTATTTTCGGTTTAATCGCGTCCGTAGGCATATCCATAAGCATATCTCCTTGATCGCAAAATCATATCAAGAGGGAGATTTATCAGAAAGTGCTAGCCACCCTAAGCGACTGAGACGGATAGTTTGTTAAATTAGGCAAAAGAGGCAACTCTACATTTACGTGTGAGCCTATTCCACCAAACAACCGATTCATACGAGAGGAGTAATTAAATCTTATCATATCCATATAGAAACAAAACCCTTTTATGGTGATAATACAAACAGACAGTTTTTAGTTCGAAATATCTACATCAAAGTAGCTTTAAGGATTACTCCAAGGTATTTGGCTATGTCACCCCAGTAAGTTTCCTCTTAAAAAGAGCCATTTCTGCCAAAACAAATTTGTATTGTGTTCGTATTGATCTGGTATCTTTAAAAAGTCTAGATCAGGGTTTGAGCAATACAGTTGTTTTCTATTTACCTCCTTGCGTATTCGACACTTTAGTGGCCTACACCTTCTGTTTATGACTTCTTTTTTCTGAAATATCTAACGTATTTTTACATTTAAAAACTTTCTTTTAGCTTCGTCAGCGTAGAAATCACCGCTCCCGAAATGTATATGCGATGCCCAGATGATGATCTCTCAAATTACGATGAACTCCTTGAAGATCCCAATAATAACTTTTGTCTCGGCGACAATAAATTCACCCTGCCCCAATATTCGGCTCCAGATGATTGTGACTGGAAGCTTCTCAAGAAGACAACCCGATTAAAGGCTCCACTCGTAGCTAAAATACCAATTGGCGATGCCAAATCATATCCCCCAATCCTATACGCGACAATCGTTATCAGCTGGATAGCTTCAATTTGGTTCGTTTTCGGATCGCAAGCGACCCCAAGAAAATTAAATTATAAACTAGAACAGCAAAGGATTTTGGACAAGAAATACAAATAAACAAATGCAACTCTGTTCTTTTTTTTCATTTTGTTTGTTTACTTGTAAAAAAATATTTTAAACATAATTGTCATGTGGTAAAAGTGAATGTTTAAGAGATCACAGTACTTCAAGGCGTTAATTTACAAACCCCTGGGTTCGAACGACTTTCGGGATTGTGCTATAGTGTCGATTGTTGCATTTGACGACCCATTTGTGGTCAGTGTGTCTTGACTCTTCCACTCGAGTTGTGGTTCATTCCATGGTTGTACTTTCCCTGAACCAAAGATTACGAACAGTAAGTTACAGCCCAGATAAACACCAGCAGTTATATAGAAGACAATTCGCCATTCGTCTGGATTACTCTGCAAATACAAAAAATATGCAAATAACTAATAGCCAACGTCAAGCAGACAGCAACAAAAATGGAGCATACACTAAAGAACTTCCGACACGGGTAAGATGTTGCGATTAGAATGTGATGAAGATGATTATAACATACGAGGTACTTTTTTTTTATTACAGAAAGATCGTCAAGAAATTAGTTACATAACAGTATCATGTTGTCAATAAGATTAGAAGAATGCAGACTGAGTGAAGCTGCCTAGCTAAGTAAGTAGTACATTTTTGATTCGGGATTTGATCTATCTCTAGCAGAGATAATGTCCATGGGGATTACCTATACATACTCCCAATTTCCGTTATAATTTCGAGTAACAGTTCTTCTGATCATAATAATACGTAGTAGCAATAAATGCCTCAGAATAAAAACTGCGCATATCATGCCAATTACAACGACGTACGCCTCACAATCTTTTTTGCTAGTTTTATTTTCGGGCATATATAAAGGGTAATTAGATATTATAATGATATCCGAACTACTGAATTGACAAGCTTTTTTATAACAGTTCGAATTTTGTAGTCTTATTACGTTTAGTTTATGATAACTGTTCAATACGCAACCGAGAAAATGTATTATATAAGTAGTGCAATTAGAAATGTAGTGCAATGTTTTAGTGCGCGAACGAAAATATAACAATTTAAAATAAAGCTTAAATGCTTAACAAAAAAATGACAGGAACAACTCTGAACATTAAAAGAAACTGGTAAGTTTCTACCATCTTAACTGTTCGTGAGAACTACGATGTTCCCTGTGTCAACACTTGATATTGGACTAAATCCAACTGATCCACAGCCTGAAAAGGTCTTCGAGGAGTGAAATGGTACGTCATACAAACTTTCTTCGTCAACATTGAAACGCACATGCTTAAATAAAAATATATAGCCCTGCCAACACACAAACTAATAAACCATAACATGCTTTCCATTTCTAAAATACAATATTATTGACAATAAAAGGAATAATAATCGCACTCACCTCTTCTTCTACAACAGCGCCAACTACTAGTGGCGCGAATATCGACATTAAATTCGAAATTCCGTTCGTTATTCCCATTAAAGTTCCGGCGAAATTTGGCGACAAATCCATATGGTTCACCAAATACCCCACAAAGGATGCTGAATTGAAACCAACACCAATGGTCAGCAATGTTATCGCCATAACCTTGTCTTCACTTGTCATGTAGCCTAAAGCAATAAGGCATGCCATCGGTACCCATTGTCCAATGGAATTGAAAATTTTCCTTGAAGCTGTTACACCCAGATAGCCTCGATTGATCAGCATGTCCGAGATTGGGCTCACAATCAGACATAGAATCCACATGGCAAAGTATGGCAGAGCGGAGAGTAGAGCGTTTGATTTCACATCCAGGAGCAAGACTTTAGCTAAGTAGGTTGGCATTTCGGTGAGAAGAGTGTAGAAGCCCCACGTGAAGCCACAGTGAGCGGCGATTAAAGCGTAGAATGGAACTGACACAAAGATCGCCTTCCAGGGTATGGACATTTCCTGCGAAAAAATAAAGAACATTTTATTTATGTATTTAAAATGTGCTAACAGTCGGCATGTTGGTGCTGAGAGTGCTCTTATCAACGTTTACAATCGACACATATTTGAATTGTTTTGCAATTAATCTTTACGACTAATAGGGAAACGCATGAATTAACAAATACTCGTCATACTGAAGTGATAAACAAAGCATGAGTTTCATAAAACAACAACAGAATCTGTTGGTGAAGACTTTTATAACATTAGATTAGATCCCACCACAGACTATTACGGCACCGAATCATAGTAAAAGGAGATCTCGGGTAACGACATCGCGCGACAGATGTTACGAACGTGGATTGTGGAGAGAGTAAACGGAGATATAAATTAAATCGGTTAGACTACATCCAATCCTCTTCACCGTTTGGATGTCAATGTAAAGTGTGTTTCCAATGGGGCTGATCATTTTGTTTTAATAGAGATTTCCCGAATTTGACAGAAAAGGTTTGGAAATGCACACACAACACGAAATAACATCGTTTTGTATTATAGTAAAGAAAATTAAGTATGCATTCATGCATATATCAAATCGACCACAGATAGACTGTAAAAATATGTTTCTCACCTGAGTATCAGTTCGACTGCCAGTCAAAGCCTTGATGTATTCCCGCTCCTCCTCCGAGATATGATTTGAGTCGTCTGGTGAGTCTGCTCCAAAGATGTAGAAAGCCACTGACCAAGCCAAAGATACTCCACCAGAAATATAGAAAATACCAGGCCATCCCATATGGGAATCAAACATCACACCACTTGTGGCCAAAATGATGACCGTTCCAAGTTGCGCTCCAGAATAAACCGTTGTGGTTAAGATGCCTCGTTCAGTAGATGGAGCCCATTTTGCCAGTAGGGTATGCACACATGGATACACAACACCTTGTGTAAGTCCAGTCACTACTCTTAAACCGCAAAGCAGTTGCCAACCACCGATTTCCGCTGCCAACGGCACTAACAGCGTCAATATGGAGCAAATCACCGTTGCACACGAAAGAACAATCTTAGCTCCATACCGCTTAGCTAGTATGCCTGATGGGAGCTGTGCTATCACATAGCCCCAAAAGAAACTGCTCAGGATTAACGATCGTGTTGCATTGTCCCAATCGTAGTGTGGGATATTTGGATTTGTGGATGGCTTTGTCATTGGTACAATTGCTGCTGAGATGTTAACACGTAGGAAGTAACCAAACACCAGCCCGCCGAACATAAATAATGCCTGGACATGGCGCGTTCCAAAGATTTTCCCTATAATGAGAAAGATGATCGATTTGAATTTTGGCGTTGAACAAGTTTTAGAATAACTTGCTTTGGATTTTACCATCCAGACTGATTCTGAGGAGAGGTGTTGTCTCTAGCATGCCGTACACCATAATGCAGAAAATGTTTTATAGTTTTCGAAATTAGTTTCCAGAGAACTACTGAAGTTATCTCCATTAGATTCAAACTCGAAAAGACGGATGTGAATCAAAACAATATTACTTTTCCCATACATTCCTAACGTCTGATTGGTTATCAATACTAGACTGATTAGAAGGTACCTATATATGTACTCTGCATCGTTCATATTAATCGATTACCTTACTGTTTGCATACTACCGATAATGTTGATGTTGTTAGAAGTGAGAGTTTAGCGGTAGTATGATTGTAGCATAGTCTACATGAACTTAAGCTCTAAATTGCGATAACCTAATCGTTGTTTTCATTCACTTTAAATGCAAAATTGTGGATTTAGTTTGTGGAGTGACGTAGAATTGATATCTATCAATATACCTACAGATTTTCCATTTTACCTCAATTTCGGTATAAGTGGGTTCTTATCTTCTTAGTATGTTGTTAATAATTTAACAAGTGGACATTTGTTCTCTATTTCTCTCTCGTTAAACAGGCACATATCTAAATGGAAGCGTATGGTGTTCCTAGCATAGCCTTGAACTGAAAGCTAGAAACAACAGGAAACATATGATAAGTCTGCTAACTCTTACATGAAACTCCATCCAACGTATGCCTACTTTTAGAATAAAAAAAAAAAAAAATCTCTAATAATGAGCCTCTAATACGTCATTATGGGTATATACTTGATATAGGAATAGCCTTTGGATTCAAAAGCTACAGACTAGGAATTAATGCCCCTATTGTAGAACACAACTCAACTTAGTTGAGTTGAGTTGTCTTCAATTCAACTCAACTTTCACACAACCCAAACTAACTAACAACTTTCTATCAAGGTTGGGGTATGACAATACGAACAATAGCGAATTTTGAATTACATAAAACCAAGAGACAACTCAATTGTAGTTGTAGTTGTCTTACACAATAGGGGCATAATACTCGAGAGTTTTTCAGTTACGTGGTACAAAAGTTCAGCTGAATTTTTGAATGACAGCTAGCTCTAACGTCATCAACATAAACATTTTCCGAAGTTTGTTTATTGTTTACATATCTATCTATCTATCTATTGTCGTTTTCCATTGGGCAAAAAGAAGCGTCCGGGAGCGTCCGGAATCAAGAAAATCACTTCTGAAACCGTTCCATTGGCGCAAAAAATACTCTTCTATTGATTCTGAGGAGAGAATTTCGCTTCTCGATTTGAAGTCAGAATCCACTCGAGAAGCACTTACACAAGTGCATTTTATGTATTTTATACAAGCCAGTTGGCAGCAGCCATGTAGTAATTTTTGACGTTTCACCAATACGTGAGTGTAGTCAGCCAGAAGCAGTTTTCTTGTTCCATTGGATTTCGGAATGAGTGAATCCCCGAGTGAAACCAATGGAAAACGACATATGTGACCAATGATTGATCCTTGTGGTACATTCTGCTTCATTGTGTGAGTGCATTTGTATGTAAGATTTGTAGTTGGCACACAGTGTATGTGCACAGCTACCTACAAATTCCAAAGCGAGAGAAATTTGAATTTTTTTTTTGCGATTCTTTGTAGACGGAAGGATATGGGAAAGAAAAACGGCTCTTCGTACGGTCTTACGTGTGCAACTTAACGAGAGTCCGTTGTATGTACACATTTTGTTTGTAATTTATTTATTTAGATTTAGCAGGTAAAAACCTTATCAGTAGATTGAAGATAATTAAAATGCTAAATTTAACACGCCAAAATGTCCATAGTGTCAATCACCACCAAATCAAATTCGAACAAATTTGATTATTCACCTATCTACATGGTATCTGTCCAAACGATCTGTCGAACGAGTCCACAACTTCCATTTTACTTTACAGTGCAATTAAAAGTTTATAATGGCCGCTAGATGAGTATGCCAAACTCCATACAAAAAAAAACTGACATTTCAGCATTTGCGCTAGAGCTCTAGCACATTTTGTGAAATATCCTTTTCTGGATATCCTATCCGTCAGTCTTTCGCATGAAATTGGATATTTTGTCAGATAAACGTATGCGAGAATTTTTGAGAATTAACCCTAGTGAATCTAGTGCAAAATGGGCTGGTAGATTGAAAAAAATAACGAACTTCCAAAATAAAAGTGAAAGTGCTGAAGTCAAATATTTAAAATTTGGTGTAAAATGGGAATTCAAACTTCTATGTAATTAATATACATTTTATTTGTTTATTTAAATTATAGTGTATTAATAAATATGCATTTACTACATTTTTTTGACTCTCATGAAGATTAAATAATGCGAATTCAAATTGGTTCTAATGTTACTTTGCCGCAGCCGCTAGATTTCTGAATACAAATTCAGATAAGATGGGCATTGATTATATATACTACCAGTAATTTTTACTCAAACGTGTGCTGGCCTTCCTGTAGCGTGTCCCATTCCCAGTTACAAACTGGTTTCAGTTAAGAATAAGATCATTCGGTCATTGGTTTTCAGTCACCTTATGTTATGAATAAAAACTTACCGAATTAAAACATTTATATAAAAACGAATTGTGTATGTGTTAGCGAGGAATGTTTTCAGCTACACTTTACGTTCTTTTACACTTTGGTAAATTCACAAACAAATTCCTTGTGTGCAATTCAACGACAAATTTAAATCTAACATCAAATGAAAAATACAAAGGGTAGTAAGTAAATCAGTTTTAATTACATTAGTGTAATAAGATAAACGGGGACCAATACAAAACACGTCAAAATAATTATTTCGAACTTCACTTTCTTCTCAATATCAGTTGAAAGCTCTCGCATGTCGCACATAATAAATGGAAGGAAACCAATTACTACTCTTCAAATTACTAAATGACAATTTCGCCCAATTAATTAGGATGATTCAAAAGTTATAAATACATGTTACTTCGGAAACAAGTTTTTCTCGACTTACGTTTTTTATTATTATTGTCACTCGTGTTTTGTGTTTTTGTTTCTAAAATTTTGTTCGTCATTTTAAATTTGTTTTATTTGTATGGTTTCTGTGAAAAAATGAATTCTTTTGCTTGCACTTGGTACTTGGAACTCTACAACGAAACTGACTTCCACAACACCACCGTACCTGAAGCCCATACAAAAATATACACCGGGCTCATGTTAACTGCCACTCGCCTTATATTCAATTGGATACAAACTATTATCAGATTGCTAATTTGGTCTTATCAACATAAAAATATAAAAAAGTTAAACAAAGTTGAGTTTGTACTCAAGATTTTTAAGATTTGTAGTCCAATAGTTCCACTCAGAAGTGGGTTTACCTTTACACATTTAAAAAGTTTTGAAAAATATTGCTTACGACTTTAATCGAAATGAGGATCGATTTTGTTATATGGGACTAACTTTACCTTGATTTGTAAGCGGAAGCAAATTCTGAACTTTGAAGAACAAGTTGCTATTTTGTACATACAGATTATAAGAGCAAATAATACGAGATACATGTTGTGTGGAAGGTGTAAACTGGGTATCTAATCTACATTATTAGTCACACTATCGGTTGTTAATCCCACAGATGAGCTTTAGTCACAACATTACAGTCAGAACAGAACAGTCATGTATTTACTTGCCGCTGGTATAGCGAAACTAGTATAAATAGTTTCGAGGCTTGTTGCATAGTAAATAAAACAATCTCGACCATAAAGCTAAATTTTACAAGCGTTCTATAGTTTTTCGGCGCTAACATTTCAACTTTTTGCTTATATGCCTATCCCATTTAAGATATATGTAATAACATTTTCTGTAGCATGTGTCTGTATTAGAATTAGATACCATTATGGTCATTAATATGGTTTTCAATTGGGCACTAAAGATTTTTCAGATTTCTGATTTGTATTAAACATAGAACGAGGTTGACACGTTTTTGTAATTGTGTGAGTTCAATTGTGTGAACGATGTAGAGCAGTTGTCAAATACGTATTGAGATCTACAAAATCTAGACCAATATGTATGATTGTATCAGCTAGGTTCCAGAAATCGAGTGAAATCGAGTGAATTCGTTTTCAGTGTTCTGCATTTCGAGCGATTCGGAAACTCCGAAATTTTTTCGAAATCACAATTTCACTTTGTCTTAATTCCGAAAATTTTGAAATCGAAATCGAATACTGTGAAATGTAGAACAAAAAAATTCATTTCCGATTTCATTCCGAGTGGAAGTGAAATTGTGGAACCTAGCATGTCTAACTGAAATCTTGTGTTATGGAATAAAGTTAAGTATACTGTATACCAGAGGTACTCGTATTATAAGGTGCCGATAAAAATAATAAGAGACTTTAAGATGATTACCTCAAAATAATAATGACCTCTTGTTTGTAGCCAACATTGCATGCACAAAGGTAATTTGTTCGTTGCCTTGCAAAATTAACGTAACAAATTTAATTTTTCTAAAAGTAGGTAGAAACGCGTCAGTTTTCATTATTCACCCCTATTGTCGTCGTCGTCTGTCGCAAACGACTGGCGACGTTTGTCGTGTCGAGTCGTTTGGAATTTGGTATTGCGTAACTGAAACGACTCGACTCTCTGCACTCTCACATCCCACAAACTATGACACATGGGATTTGACATTTCTGTCGACGAATTTATATTTGGTTTGGTGTTTTGTTTGTGACTTGGTTAATTATTTAATAAAACAAATCAAAAATTAATAGTGTGACATGTTTTTTGAAAGCAGTGATGAAGAAGAAAACCAGAAAAAAGTGCTGGTAAAGTTAAGGAAGGAAATTCGAACCAAATCCAATCCATTGGATTTGCCCGACATTAAGTGGGTGATAGAAATAATTTAAATTGCATACATTGTGTTAATAACAATTATTTTCAGATTTTAAATGTATTTTAAACTATCGAAGTCGAAGGTGGTCCAAGACAATTCAGAGATAAGGCTATGTCGTCCCATTGCCGATTAACATCACGTTTGGTTAGGCTTTCGTGAATGATTTTACCAAAGGAATATTTTTCTGCATTTCGTTCACTAAATGTAGAAATTGCCTTTTATTTGTTATCTCCATTTTTTGACATTTCAGACGCCATTTGTCGATCGTCGCCGCGACAAAAGTCGTTTATTTTCAGTCGCCAATACCAAACAGTCGTGTCGCTTTTTTTAGAGTCGTAAACGACGACGACAATAGGGGTGATTATCAAAAATGTAATTTGTAAAAGATACGGACGGATAAACGTTTCGACCATAATTGGAATGAGTTGGATCAAGCTAACATTTTTCATATGGAACAACAACTTTAAACGGAGTTCCATGTTACGTTCAGTGAAATTTGTATATCAACAAAACAAATTTAACTATTACAGACCAACCTAAATTCAGGCAAACTAACCTATTCTATCAGTAAGACTATCCCCCTAAATATGTGTTACTTTTTCGCGGTGCAAAGTAAATATGTATGCATATTTAATTATTTGAAAATATTCGTTACAAGCTGTATCCGACTGGCTTTGCTCGGGTCGAGGAATTGTAATGCTTAATGTTCTTGTCTTTTTGTTCTCTCTCTCTCTCTCTCTCTTCTTTATATTTTTTTATTTTGCATTAGATCTCTAATGCTTAGCTCTTATGACTAAGTTATATGGATTAAGTGGATCCTCAATAACTGTCGTTCTTCTACGACCGACTCATAATCATCCAGGGGTCAATCCCCACACTTTGCCTCTCTATCAACAAATTTCTCTAGAGCTCTAGCACAAATAGTTAAATGCTTATTTTTTTATATGGAGTTTTACATTCCGCTGATTGCGATGTAAATTTTTTAACCTTGACTCCCGCCAGTCATCTAGCGGTCAGTTGAACGTGGCCAACGATTATTTGTCAATTTTTGTTTGGAGTACATGTAAAATGTTGCTAGTCAACTCAGGAAAACTGGAGACGTTTGTTAGTTGAGGCCTTAGTTTATTTCGAGCTGTAAAGCCTATGTAAGTAAGTGCTTCGACGAACACCGGGGAGAAGCGTGATCCGATTCAGCGGGCTTTGACGTGCCAGTATACCGCACTCCATGTTTCTGTTTACTTCCTCAGAGGAAGAGTTAACAAATTTGTATTTGCACTTTCCCCTCTATCGGGGAATCCGCCGGGGGGAATTATTCACGGAAAAGAATATTTTGGTATCGCCAAAATCGCAAAGTTAACAGTTTCCCATTCGGGAAAAATTCGATTTGAACGTTTTTAACGATACATATATCTCTCTCTAAAAAAAATACATACGAGAACTCGTTGAACTAAAAATTTGCGGGCAAATCTGAACCATCTGAACATCACAGATCAAAGTGAAAATCAATCAATTCCCCGGATCCCCGGAAAAACAGGGGGCTTATTCCCAAATGCGCGGCGGATCGCTTTTCATGGCGGATTGGTATTTTTGTATTTCCAAAAGCGATTCGATCCATTCGTCACAAGAATTTCGTTTATTTTTTATCCACAATAAATCCGCCAGCAAACCGTCACCTAAATAGCTATCGCTTTTGAATAGATCGAATCGCTTTTTGGAAATACAAAAATACCAATCCGCCATGAAAAGCGATCCGCCGCGCATTTGGGAATAAAGCCCCAGAAGTTACATCTTAAGGTTTTTTCCACTACGCCACCTCTCTCGAACGTCTTAAGAAACATTCGAGAGTATAACTGTCCTGAAAAAGCTTCTCAATTCAGTCGTTCGAACTAGACATAAAATATCCCTTCCATTCGCCCATAAAAAATGGCACAAATGAAGGGTGCCTATAAAAGAACCTGTCGCGCCAACTATTTTTTTTATTTAGCTGGTAATGAGCTATAATAGTCGCGAAAGGGAATGGCTGTTAAGTGTAAATGACTTATTTCGACGAAGTTGCTGTAGTTCTAATTGCGTTACAAATTGATCTGTCTAAAGGCTCCATATGAGCAAAAAGATGTGAACGAAGTGTTAACACTATCAAGTAAATTCGTAGTAAAAACGAATGGGCTTCTAATAAAACGTTTGGCTTTTGTTATAAATCTCAAATTATCTGGCCATTACGATCTTTATGAAACTCTTGTCTGACAATCGTAAATCAGTCAATTCACACACAACACTCTACATTATTCAAAATAATTGATTACAATATTTAAGAAATATTTAATTCATTTACAAATAAGCACCTTAGGCGTATATAAAGAAAATAATTATATACATATAACTAGTTCTCAAATTACACATTATTTAACAATAAAATTGCAAATTTGGTAAATTAACTTGTCAAAGTCAAACAGGAGAGTTATAAAAAAAAAAACTGAAATAAATTGTCTTTGCATTCCTTGCATATTTTGTTCGCATGCTTCAAATCTTCACTTTAAATAATTGACAAGCAGGATGTTGCATAGAGAAAATACCAGTGTCATTGGTAAATGCGAGATTCATGCTGTCTCTGGTTCATCCGTCTCCACAAGGGGATCCCGAGACGATTGTCTAACCCCAACTGGGGGGGAATTCCATGGCTGCACTTCCGTTCGTCCGAACAGCACGAACAGTGTGTTTCCAATAAGATAGAATCCACCAGTAATAAAGAATACAATTCGCCACTGCACAGGATTCGTCTAGAGAGATAATATGGGTTAAAGTTGTTTGAAAGAATGACAGACAACTTACCTCATCGTTGACCACAATCCCAACAGTCAGTGGAGCTACAATACTCATAATATTGGCAGCACAGTTTGTGATCCCCATTAACGTGCCGGCGAAATTTGGCGACAAATCGATGTGATTCACTTGGAAGCCCAGATAGGTTGCGGAATTCACACCCACAGCTATGGTGAGCAGAGTGATGGCCAAATGCGTATGCTCGGAATTGACATACCCCAACGCGATGAGCGCCAACATAGGAATCCAATGGCCAATAGTGTTGAACAGCTTCCGAGACACTGACAGCGACATGCATTGCCTCTTGTTTAAGGCATCGGCAATGAAAATAAATGCATAGCTCAAGACGTACATAGCCAAATATGGAAGAGCGGAAAGCACAGCGCTCTTCTTGATATCCATTCCAAGTATATTCTTCATGTAGGTGGGAATCTCCGTCAGCAGCGTCCAGAAACCCCAGTTTTGACCACAGTGTACTATGAGTAACGCAATGAACGGCGGCGAAGTGGCAATCTTCAGCCATGGCGTTGGTGGAGCTGATCTTTGGTTTTCCCTAGCTTGACCTAAAGATGATTCGATGTACTTTCGTTCATCTTCAGATATAGTTGCGTGCTCCGATGGTGTGCTAGCCGCATAGTAGAGCCAAAAAAATGCCCAAATCATACCCGCCAAACCTGAAACGTAGAAAATGCTGGGCCATCCCATGAAAGACGAAGCGATAATTCCACTCGAAGCCAACATGATTACTGTGCCGAACTGTGTGCCCGAGTAGCAGTAGGTTACCAAGCGTCCTCTCTCCTCGGGCGGAGCCCACTTGGAGAGAAAGGTGTGCGTAGATGGAAATACTACTCCTTGACACAATCCCTGTGTCACCCTCAGTACAAATACTAAATGCCAATTACCAATTTCGGCCGCAAACGGAGTGAGCAAAGCGAGACACGAACATACCAGTATTCCCACAAACATCGTGTACTTTGCCCCGTATTTGTGTGCTAAGAATCCGCCAGGGATCTGAGTCACCACATAGCCCCAAAAAAAGCTGCTGAGCAACAGAGATTTAGTCCTCTCGTCCCAATCGTATTCCTAAAGCATTAACGACAGCGATAAGCCAAATACAAGATAACATATTTTTAGTGGGTCAAACATACTGCGAAATCTGGATTCGTTGAGTTCCGATCGGTCATTGCCACTACGGCCACAGACAAATTGACTCGTAAAGCATATGCTACCGATAAGCCACAGAAAGCAAGAAAACATTGCAAGTGTCTGATGCCTACGCTGGTACCTGTTTTGTGATTTGCTGGTCAATACTAATAACAAACTACGAATTTAGCTGTATACTTACTTTGGGCAATACGGCCAATAGGCTGATATCCACGACGATTAATTCTGGATAAGCAGTCACCCCGAAAAGGCATTGTAATTGTTTTTTTTATTTTTTTATTGGGAATGTAAGGAAAAAAATTAGAACAAAGGACGGGTACTGAAGAGTGAGGAGTATTTTTTTATTATCTACATTACAGTCGAAATAAACAAAAATAATGCCAATATAAAACCGCGGAGTAGGTAGATAAAATTGATAGTTTGTAGTTTGGCACTTGGCGTCTTGCTGTTGTTTGGCTGTGAAGCAACAGCTGTTCTTTATTGATAAATAAAAATGAATGGCAATGCTGTTATACAAACCTATGTTGCCGACATTAGATTTGCGATGACGTTGTAGCTGCAGAGTACAGGCAGAGCAAAAAGTTTTATATGTAGTTAAAAAAAAAATAAAACCAAAATAAAATTGTAAAATATTCAAAGTGTCGTCGAATTTTTTTTTTGTGTTGCGGAAAAGTAAATAAGGACGCATTTTTTCAACGAATGCTTCGGGCTTCCACGAGGAATCCCATAAAAGTGAAACATTCTAGATCAGACAATAGCGCAGACAAGGAAAAAAGAAAGTTAAACGAAAATAAAACATTTTTTCGTGTCGATGTCTGAAATGAAAATTTGATTTATTAACTGAAGCAGCGTATCTCTCGGCTAAAATGATTCGCTTAAATTTAGCTCAGCTAAATTTTGAAGAGAATTTTGTATGGGAGCTTAAATTTAGCTCGAGCAGTGTCGAAGTCGCTATTCGCCGTTCCATTTTGACAGATTTTGTACTGAACTGACGTTTACCGATGTTCGAGACACGGGTACGTAATCAACGTAACGTAATCCTATTTTCATTCAAAACTCTTTATAAATATAAAAGTTTGATCCTAAACGTACGGCATAATGTCCGAAAATGATTATACTGGAGTTTAGAGCCCTTGCCGCGAGCGTAGCGAGCCACATACCCCAACTTGACGCAATATAAACTTTGACATTTCGTTACGTACCCGTGTCTCGAACAACGGGCAAATAGCAACAGCCGAGCAGTGTACTAAGCTTTGCGAGTAGCGGTTTTGCGTAACGAATTGATAAAATGCGAACAAATCACTTTTGATGCATTTATGAAAGGAAGTTGCACATTTTACTAATTCAAGAGTAGGATAATTAATTAATCCATCCAAGTGTAAACATGTTTAAAAGGAGATTAAACAACGAAAACACCTTTGCCGCGAGTTGTCAAAGTTATTCACAATCCAGAACATTAAAACGCGTACCACAAAGTAGCGAATAAAAAATTTGTTCCAACTTAACCTTAAATTATAAATTGCTGGTAGAAACTGAAAGCCTCTTATGTGACGAAGAATATGTTTACGTATTTTGTCTTTCGAGTCAGGCGTTTAAAAACAATTTGCAGACGTTTCTAGTGAAGAGATTTATTAATTGAGCTGATCTTTTCTCCGAGGAAGACAAACTGGTTAACACTTTTGTGTCAACATCTACTCAGCACAATATCAGCTTCAGCAAGGGACCAACAAAAATTACATAACAGCGCAGCTCCTTTCTAAAATTGAGTATATTTTGCCAGACAATATTTGTTGGATTCAAAGCGTCAAATATTATGAATAGTGTGCGAAAATGTGAGTAATTGTCGAACTACCGCGTCTCATCGCAAGGGACACCAAACGCTGATTGAATGAGATCTTGAGTTCTAGGTGTGATGTGATCTTCTATGCACGAAAAAATAATGTCTCGTAAGTTCAAGCGTAAGATGCGTCTAGAAATGTACTATTATCAATCAATCTTCCCTATTTGACTTGTTGTTTTTTAGTATTATAAAGCTGTTCCAATCTCTTCCGTACTCGAGGAGATTGAGCTACTTGCTCTTCTATAGCTATAAGAAGAGGCTGCGTTCCCAGCTTAAAGCCAGATACCAGTTGATTGGCAAAACCTTTGAATAATGTTATTTCTTTTCAAGGCATGTAATTTTGGGTTTTGTAATTTGAAAATGCATTTGCTACTCCACAATTGTAGTTTTTTTTTATCTTACAACACATTCGTTTGCTTATTTTTTGTCTGTCTTTATTCGGAGGTATATTATACAATAAAAAATAATTCAACAAGTTTTAAACTATACAAGGCCACATTTACAAACAATTTTAATTTAATTCAATGCACACACTTTCGCGCACTTATTACTAAAATATTTAAATTATTATATATCTTTAGAGTTGCATTCTTAGAAATGCAAGCAACGTTTACTAAAATATTTTACTAAAATGTAGTTTTATTTCTCAGACTTTACAATTTGTATACCCTATCGTATTTCTAAAATACTGTATACACAGAGTTTGTTTTTTAGGCTCACAAGAACACTTTTCTTTGTGACTATTTCTCTAAGACTAGGAAAGCCAAAAAAAAAATATTATTGAGTAGTGGACAAATGGCAAGCAACCATTAAATTTACAACTTTTAGGTCCGCTTAAAACTAATACAACTAAATATTATATAAACTAAAATGCTTGGTTGGCAACAAAATATAACAAGTCTTTTATGATTTTGTAGAAGCATTGGTATGTAATGTCTACCGAACTTGGGCCTTTTCCAGTTCGTCTGCACAGCCGTCCACATCGAGTATACTTAGCCTCTTTGAGTTACGTCGCTCTATCCTATCTTCGAATGAGTTCCAACTTTGGACATCGGTCTGACCCAGAATGACGAACAGCAAATTTCCAAGGAAGTAGAATCCAGCTGCTATGAAGAACACATTTCGCCATTGAGTTGGATCTTTCTGTAATGGAAAAGAGGACACTTTAAATTTATGGCTCGCTACATTTTGATTTGATTTGAAATTTACCTCATCGTGGATGACAAATCCTACGGAAAGAGGAGCTAGGGAGCTCATAACATTAGCTGCTGCGTTGGTGATGCCCATTAAGGTGGCGGCAAAGTTTGGTGAGAGATCTATGTGATTCACCTGGAATCCAAGATAGGTCGCCGAATTGATACCCACCGTCAGGGTGAGTAAAATCACTGCCAGCGTTGTGTGCTCCTTGGTCACGTATCCTAGTGCTATCAGAGAGATCATTGGTATCCAATGACCGATTGAGTTGAAAAACTTCCTGTTGAATGACAGTGAGATGTTTTTGTTCTTTCCCACAAATTTGGAGAGGAATATGAATAGGAAGCTGAGCAGCCACATTACCGCATACGGTAGGGCGGATAGTAGCGCGCTGTTTTTGATATCCATTTTGAGTATATTTTTCATATACGATGGAATTTGTGTAAGAAGCGTCCAGAAGCCCCACATGTGCGTACAGTGGACAATAATCAGCGACAAAAACGGCAACGAAGTGAAAATACTTATCCAAGGTGTCTTCAGATGAACATTATATGTGTGTTCCGAGTGCCCCAGCGAATTTTCGATAAACTTTCTCTCCTCCGGAGAAATTGACTTGTGATCTGCGGGAGAGCTGGCGCTAAAGAGGAACCAGAAGAACCCCCATACGAATCCACACGCTCCAGAAATATAGAAGATCCCTGGCCAGCCAGCTGAAGACTGTGCTATAAAACCGCTCGCGGCTAACATGACCACTGTGCCGAACTGTGATCCTGAGTAGCAATAAGTTCCCATCGCTCCTCGTTCTTCAACGGGAGCCCATTTTGCCAGCATGGCATGTGTGGCAGGATGAACACTACCCTGTACCATGCCTTGCATGATACGCAAAGCTAAAACTAGCTTCCAACCACCAATTTCAGCACAGTAGGGCGTCAATATAGTCATCAAAGAGCAGGCCAAAATCCCGAAGAGCAGCACAAATTTGGCACCATATCGTTGAGCAATTTGACCACCAGGCACTTGGGTGACTACATAGCCCCAGAAGAAGCTACTCAGCAGAAGCGACTTTTTTTGCTCATCCCACTCGTATTCCTACGGACAAAATTCAAAATTAGTTAGATTCGTTTAGTCAAAAGCAAACTCTTTTCGAAACTTACAACAAAATCGGGATTAGTCGAGTTGCTGTCAGTCATTGCTACGATGGCCACCGAGAGGTTGACTCTTAGCGCGTACGCTATAGACAGGCAGCAGAAACACAGGAAACATTGTACATGCCTTGTTCCGAATAGGGACTCTGAAAGAGAAACAGTATTGTAAATATTATAATCGCTGAAGTTGAAAAGAAAAATAATTGTTTTTTGTTAAAAGACTGCAAGTCATTCTTCTATCTATGAATTGAATAGTTATATGATAAGATATAAATATGATTCTTGCAATTCATCACAAGTGGTAGATAAAAGAATCCATCCTATTGAGAAGAGCAATGTCTGTAAAAACGTTTATCTCAAATATTCAATCGAATAACTTGAGAATATTGTTTATCTTCTTCTACAAATATAAACGGTGCGTATCTCTCGGTGTTGCTTGAGAGTCTCCTGACCGATTACTTATTGATGGATGGTTGCGTGTGTGATGAAAATCATCAGAACCCGTCCAAACAATAGGCTGAAAAATTGACAAACAAGACCAGTATTTAAGCTTTAAATTCGTTTTTCGGAACAGAACATATAAGTCCGAAACGCTAACTATGTCTCGCAACGCATTACAAGGCCCCTAAGGCCCCTAAGGGCTTGCAATGTACATTATAATTAGAAAAAGAGAAAAACTAGGTAATTTAAAAAAAGTAACTGATTTTTAAACGCAGCATTTACCACAGTCAGTTTACCACATACATAGGTAAGGCATGTTTTTTGTTTTCCAATCTGTAGTTCGGTACACGGACATATTATCATTTGCTTGTGTGAGATTTTATTTTTGGCACGATTGGAAGGGACCAACATATTTTATGCCGAGCCCGAACGGCTGAATTCAGAAGTTGCTCAGAATAGTTACCTATACTCTTTGTCAGACGTTCGCGAAAGGTGGCGTATAATAGAAAAAAACTTAAGATGTAATTTGTGTTTTTCGGGGACTGGAATCAGAGACAGCTCACTCAGTATTCCAGCACACTAATCATTGAGCGACTGCGCCAATACTCATGTTTTTAGGTGGAACTTACCTACCTACATATGCTTTTAAAAAAAAAATTGCAAAAATATACTCGAAATATATAAGTTAATAAAGAAGTAGAGAGAAGCGATGCCAAACCTAGCCCAATTGTGAAATTCTAGCACTTTCTGATTAGATCTAGCCCTGAAAATTTGGTGTCTGGCCCTGTGTATTTTTTTTTAGCAAATACATTTTCTTTTAAAAATATTTTTTGTTCTATCGCAAATGTGAACATCCCTTAATGACTAGTTTTTATAAATCTTTGAATCTGAACGCATTCATTTGTATTAGCTACTAGCCGTAAGGCACGCCATTTTGAATTTGTATTGTAGAAAGTAGAAGCGTCATCGTCATGGGCTCACAGCTTATGGTGGTTGTGCTGTACTGCTGTGCTTTTGTGCATTTGCATTTTTTAACTACAGTACCGTTACCGTTGGCCCGCCATCAAATTTTGTTCTTATAATCGTATCTCGTTCTCACGCAAAACAAACTACAAGCTGCTTTAAATACAAAAAAATATATTTGGCTTTGGCTAAAATAAAATCTTATAGCAGTGAAGCCAATGATGGTGATGACGATGAGCGTTGCTCAAATATTTTATATTTAGATTAAATATAGTGTGATACAAGACATCATGTGCAAATTTATTACTAATAATAATTAATTACTAATACATACCTACTATAATACATATAAAAACACCTGACCAATACATTTTATTATTTTTTTAATTTGGAATTTAATCTAGCCCTAATCTAGCCCTGAAAAAAATTGTTTAGCTCTAAATCGCATTTTCGAGTTGGCATCACACTGGTCACAACGTAGTTGTAGGCAGTCTTCCACACTTGACTGCTATATATCCACAGCATTTTTTGTTTGCTCTAATAAAAAAAATATATTTTCTGTTTTATTCCAGTGCGCATAGTTTCCAGCAGATAAAGACATTTGTTTTAAATAAATATGCGACTTTTAAACAATGCCTGTTTTTTTAAGGGTTTATAATAGTAGTTCATTATAACCTGCCATATCGATCGTAGGTACTATCGGTTTCAAAATATGTACAACCTTTCAGATAGGTATTAAGCTTATCAGTAGTTTAAGCCTTGAATCACAGTTTGAAGGTGTATATGTACGTTAAAAAACAAAAACAATTCAAATGGAGTGGACAGCAAATGGTTGTTTTTGTTCTAAACTATCTGAAGGTCAGATATAAATAAACAAAATTACACAAACCTCTTGGATGAGGATTGAACATTTGTGCTACTTTGTTATCAACTTTTAAGTTGGCCGAATTTTAACGCAGATATATATACTCGTAGGTACTATGATTATATTAAGGCTTCTATATTTTTTTCATATTTTATTTAAATCACATCAGCTAATACTCTGACGGATATGTCAAAACTTACCACCTTATTTATCGACATTATTCGGCTTATCGCTTGATAAGGAATATTCATTTTGGTTTTTTTTTGCAAAAACTCTAAACGAATTGTTATCCCAATAAATTATTAATTAATTTACTAGCCCACGTAAGTATGTATGTCGACTTTCGATAAATAAAACCTTGAAGAAATGAATCTCTCGTTATGTGTATTCAATTCTAAACCTTATCAATGACTTGTTGTCGCTTTTTCAACTGTCACTAGGAAGAATTTGCAACAAAGTACGCTCATTTTTAAATTAGGCTATACTTTTGCTTAAAATCGACAGTCTTGTGCGTGCGCATAAAATGTGTCAAAACAAACCAGTTATGGTCATAAACAGGTAAACACGCGACAGATTTATAGAATTTCGTAAATTTTATCTCAGTTGCTACCTGTTGTCACCCAGGCCAATGCACATTCGGTTCTCTATTGCCATGCAAATAACTATATGGAGTGATAATCTCAAGGTAATGTAGGCAGTTGTAAGCCCACTTTGAATATTTGAATATTTTCGCAGTACCTGTCTACTATCGCATGGAAAAGAGTAGCAGATAAAAAGATTTTTTTTCTACGGGTATTGAACTTGTTATTTAAATTTACACAGGTTTCTATCATGTGCTGACGGTTATTTACAAACTAGAGAATTTTATTGCACATATCATATTCGTCATGCAAAAAATCATGAATTTATCTGCTGATGCGGAGACACGTGAACGAGTAGGTACATTATCACATCACTGATAAGCATCGAAATTAAGTAGATACACTTGTAGTTAATCCGATGCGTCAGTTGAAAAGTAGATATTAATAGAAATGAGTGGAAAAGTCATTATCTGCATTTGATTAAGAATTAAAAAGCATTTGCTGACGTCAAAAAGGTGTGGTATGTTCATCAGAATCTGAACCGAGCCAATAGTCCCTGCAGCTAGGCTCTTTTAATTCTATTAACTTGTAATCTTGTAATTACCGGATAATAAATGATAATAATAATAATAATGAACCGCGCTTATTAATGTGAAATTTTCAATAATGCGACTGAATGCAATTGCACCCGTACGTATAACCTGCGTTAAATAAAACTTCGTTCGATTTGACAGCAGGCAGAGATAGTCTTGTTTCTTATGGGCAGAGTCTTTTTGTTAATATCTAATATATCGCGGGCATTCTGTTCAATATTTAATTGATAATTCACAGCAAGATATATGTTGACAGTCAATATTCTGAAAATTTTAAGCCAACATTCGGAATAATCGGGACAACTTCCTTCACAGCCGGAACATTATCCTTGACCTAATATGAGAAACCAGATGAATTTGCCAAGATCATCAGACTCGTTATAAGTTCCTCTGATGTAATATGGAAAATAAAGTAAACTATAAACTAAAAAAAAATTCTCCCACCTAGTAGATAACTTTGACAGTTTGTTGTGAATATCATGCGGCCACTTTTTTTTTACACGCACGTTTTAACAGATAGAAAAATTAAGAGTTTTCGAGAGAGGATTTTTATTTTAAAATTTGTGTAGAAAATCGGGTAGGTGGTCGGAAGCTGGCGGTCTATTTATGAATTATTGCTTGTGTCGACAACTCGGGATCTTCTGTTGCCCGCTTTTTGTTTTAATTCTCTCAAGCTCATATTCGTTAACTTAATTTTATGTACATTCGATTTTTGTTCGACGTGCGGTCAGCCCTCGTGCGCACGGAGTGTCAATGCATTTTTATGACAGCTAAATACGACATTGTCACTTTCAAAATGTATATTAATATAGAAATTCAATAGGTACTTGCGATAACATTAACTGATTTAATAATTTCTTTTTAATACTAAAATACATTCCTGGTTACATTTGCACAAATTGATAGTTTATCTCAATGACAGATACGATTGGCAGCAAATACCTCAGTTCAGTGCTCAGCTAGGGCGCCCCAATGCCTTGAAGCTTGAACATAGGGTTTCATTGTCAGTGCAAACTCAAAGCTGTCTCAAACGCGGTAGGGCTGACCCATTGTGAATTAGTGCGCCGTATGGCCTACATCAAAAAGACCTACTTTGGATTTTTAAATATGTACATACTTTTAAAATGTATCTGCATACAGTAGACTCTCGTTATCGTGAACACCGGTTAACGTGAACACTCGATAACGTGAACAGATTTGTTTTAACATTGACATCTCTAAAACGTGAACAAATCATGAACACTCTAAAACATGAACAACAATTTCTGCTCCAAATAATTGTAAAATTCAAGCAAGATGCAATTTAAATTTTTTTTTCTTGGTAAATCATCGTATTGTACAGTTTTTAGGTAGCTACAAGACATTTCGTATTCTATTTGGTCTGCTCCTAGTTGTCCCTTGCATTAATTGTTATTGATTGTTTTGTCTGCTCGGTTTTCGATTGTACGAATGCAAATGGTTTGCACAAGTTCATGTCATTTATTATTGAAAAAGCTAAAAACTCACGTTCATTTAAATATATAACTGTCCAGAAGACTACAAGAGTTCAAAAACATTCTGGATGACGGCCATATTCAAAGATTGATTTCATGAATCATTTGCACCACAAGTATTTGTGACTAAAAAAATCCACTTATAGATTACTAGATAGGTATTATCTGTTTTTTTTTTTAGGTTTCGTCATTTAGAGAAAATCATAATCTACCAGTGAAGGCTCTCAGAATGCCATCAGAATAACAAAGCTTTACTAGTCTACTAGTCTAAAATAAATAAAAATATGTACATACATTTTTAAATTCCTACTGTGGGATTGTCCTATACTTTTGGTAAAATTCCACCTTCGCAAACGTGAACTTTCTCGCAAACGTGAACTGGCTTGGTTTTTAATTGTTCACGTTATCGAGAGTCTACTGTATAACCTTTTTCTTTAGGAAATGTCGTGAGTTATACTTTATACAGATAGAGCGAGTTATACTCAACATACAAATTCCACTGGCTTGCAACTGGGCACACTCGAAACTTTAGTTGATTTAAGGCTAACTACAATATAAGATTCAATATTTATTTGTATTTCTCTGCCTTCAAATGCTCTCTTAATGCAAAATTTGCTATCACCTGCGTAAACGAAATAGTAAAACAAAACACAAACAACAAATACCAATTTCAATTACCAACAAATTTGTTGATCAAAAATTAGTAGGATTCTCGTTATGGAACTTTATTGAGCAACATTTTTGAGTATCTTTGTAAAAAATCTACGAATTCGTATAAATTCGTAAAATTAATGAACCGATCTCATGTGCCAATTCAAGTGCAGCTAAAAAATTCAAATAGAATCAACCTTAACTTGTTGTTTGTAGACAAAACAAAGGGGAACTAGGGCTCCTTTGAGGTTTCGGAAATTGAAGTTGCGACAAATCTGGCGAAACTGAGTGTTGACACGCTACCTCTGTGTCATATCATGTTTCAAGGGTGCAATTCTACAGAGCATTATCATAGGACACATTCCGTTTATGTTTTTAATTCTGAAATTTCACATAGGTATTCCAGCGTTCCCTCCCTTTTGGTTGGGCAGAGTTCTCATCTCGGTGGAAAATAGTACTCAAATGACTTCCAAGGTAGTACGTCTCACAATGCACCTAAACTAAAGTGTACTCCAGTTATAAGTATAAAAGTGATCAAAATTAGAATTTCTATCAATTTCCGCAATCAGTAATGTAGGTATTGACTTAATAACAGCATGTGGGATGTGGCCATGCTGATTTTGACAGACAAATTTGATAAAAATGTGGTGTTGCGATGTATATTTATTTCTTTTATTGTATGATTTGTTTTTCTATAAATTGCTTAGTTGTAGTTTTATTGTTCTTGAGACTACATTCTTTAGTTTAAAAATATCATAAATAAACTGAGCTGTTTTTTCCAAGCTGTTAGAATTCGTATAGGTATTATAGGTATTCGTATAGGTATTAGGGAGGTTGTTCAAAAAGCTATAATTCCCACCAATGTGATTACAGTGAAACCTGCGTAAGTTGGTCATACCTGTGGTGCAGACATTTTTGGCCAACTTATAAGGGTAGGTACCTATTTTTTTAATACCCATTCTAAAATAAATGGGTCTTTTATCCATTTTATTAGTTTATTAAAATTATTACTAAAAACAAAAAAAAAATCCACAAATGAAACAGTTAAAAAAAAAAGACAGTACGAAAAGTAGGTATTACATAATTTATAATTTCCTGATTTTCCACGAAAGCAGAGGAATACAGAATTTATTCACAAACTGTAGAAATTCAGTCAAATCTATCCCAACAAGATTTAATACGAACGAACATTACGTTAAATTGGCCGCGTTCAATGTGCTTAGACACCTAAATATTCAGGTGACAGTTTATCATAGAACATAGGCAGAAAATCTTGCCTTACACACAAAACTTGCCTAGATTTGCAGGCAAATCGACCAATCAGAAGCTGTTGACTAGCACAAACAAACGCGTATTGAACGCGGCCTTTTTGTTCTGTGCATTTTTAAACACCCACACGAAAAAGTGCGAACGCCAGGCCAACTTTTGCAGGTTATTTAGTACGAAAGTTTAACTGAAATATATAAATGTGTGGCCAAGTTGCAAGATAGACAGGTGGCCAACATACGGAGGTACTTGGTCGAATATTATTTGTATGAAATTTTCTTGGTGCTACCATTGAGTTTATATACATAGAGGAATCAAAAATGTTTCAATTTTACCTCACAAGATGTCGCCTGCATGTCCAATTGCGAAAAAACACTCAAAGTGAACAAAACGCTCAAGTAGAAAAAGGGAATATAGGAAAGGGAGAATTTTAAATGTACCTACACAATTCTTTTTGTCTTTTTATCCTTTTTATTTAATATGAAGAAGTGTGACAACTGACAAGAAGTAGCCTCACATCAAATACACAATATTATGCAATTTTACATTTGTATTGAAAAAGAATCATAAGTTCTTTAATATACCTACTTTGGTATATGCAATGATATTTCTTTTGGGGTCGTTGTAATAATTTTGTTTTGATTTGGTGTGGTGTGGTTAAGGAAATATACATTGATTAGATTAGATTAAAAAAATCGCGAGAGCCTTTATCGGCCCTGGCACTGCGGCCTCTCTAGAGGAGCCTATTGTGCCTTCCCTGGTGGGGTCCTAGAGCCATCTATTGAGTCCGGAGACAGTCAGGAAGATAAGAATCTTCTCTGGCGGTAGGTCAGTAAGTTTTGCTGTAGTGACGATTTCTTCCCCAATGACTTTCTTTCGGAGACAGAAGAGAGCCGGACATTCCATGAGAATGTGAAGAGAGGATTCATCACTCTCAAGGCACAGTCTACATTTGGGGTCCGGTAAGAATCCAATTCCTGAAGGTGTTTTTTCATAAGACCATGTCCAGTAATAATTCCTGTTAGGATTCTTAGGTTGTTTTTGTCCAGATTAGTAAAAATATAGGCATAGGATTTTCTGGGGGAGAGTTTTGGTAAAACTGTTTGGTGCAGTTCTGCCCAGGTGTACTAAGCCAATGTATTCCCTGAAGCATCCCTTAAGTACTGACACCACAGAAAGGCTCAGGTCCGACAAGTTGCGTCGACTTTAGCCAGTGAGTCAGCTGTTTCGTTTCCAGTTTTCCTTTCATATGTTTGTCTTATCACATTTATAGATTTTTTTAAAAGTTCTTTACAAATATCGTCCATACGATAGCCATTGCAGGAACAAGATCCAGGAAGGGGGAGGGGATAGGAATTTGGTAGCAAACATTTTTTTGTGCCTTTTACAGAAATGTTTGATGCTGGAAAATGTACCATTGTGCAGTGAAACATTTCCAGAATGCTCCAAAACAAATTTGGCACTAGGGCAATCCAAAAAAAGATTTAGAGCACCCTGGCGTATATATATTAAAACAGTTCCAGTAAGAACAGCGGATGGAACTCATTTTTAAATTAATCAAATTCCCCAATTTTTATTCCTATTCCTATACCTATTAAAAAGAAAAAAAACTGCATGCACATACGTCTTAACGCTCCAAGGCCAATTTGCGTACTGAAAACTGAATGAGTGAATGACCAAAGCAAACATCAAAATAGAAATACAGGAAAAAATTCCACTCCATGAAAGAAAAGATATCCACTTGCACATCCATATGCAAAACCAGTTCCAGATCCAACGTATACCTATTCATCCCCCATCATCACCGCGTACTAAAAAAAATGAATCGGTTGGCGAGATCGCGAGGATTTGAGTCTGGTTATAAAACATAAACGAAAAAAAAAATGCAACCTACTCAATCGACAGATGACTGTATCTGTCCCACAGTGCACAGTCCTTCTTTGTTCTTCTTCTTCTGTCTTGAGTTGTATTTTTGCTTTCATAATTCTTCACTCAAGTCCGTAAAAAAAGAAGTTTAAACGATTGCAACGCTTCACGCGAGGTAAATTTGAAACTTACTTTTCAAAATGATGATTCCTCTATGTATAAATACTCAATGGTGCTACTATATACTGGCCAACTTCGGCAGGTGGCCAACTTACAAGGGTGGCCAACTTGACAGGTTTTACTGTATATGATATTTTCTTAACATTCATTTCTAGAAAATTCGACTTTAATTTCCCAAAATAATTCACAAATAAATAAAGACGAAGTTAGTTTTCCTTTATTTCATAACAATATGTATGTTGTTTCGCATAGCGAATTATATGTATATCTGATTTGTTAAACATCAAATAAATTTGTATGGAAACAAAACCATTTTTCACAGTTTTCTTTAAAAATTGTTGAAAAAGTGCAAAATACGAAAAGCATTACAAAAATTTCACAAACATAGAAGTTACCTCCCCAATAGTATGAAAATACATCAAAAAGGCAGTGGACAGATTCACCAGTCTAGGTCGTGGACTTTGCTGAAGCTTTGACTTAGTTCCAGAGTATACAGAGTCAACTTCGTTTCAAATAAATAGTTGAAAATCGAAGAAATCCTCATTATTCCTGAAAGTTTTATGTAACAGAGTTTATTCTACTCAGCTCCATTAGTAAATTAATAATATTTATTGAGTAAGTTACACATCTTCTTTTAAAAAAATTAGGTACATATAACATTACAATTACGTAGCTTAAAGTTTTAATTACATCATAATGTCCATTGTTCTTATTCGTACTACTATTGTATTATGCACATTTCAACAATTTTTAAAGAAAACAAATCTCTCACTATATAAAGTCAATTTTTGTTCTCTTACAAAACGTTTTGTGATTTTGTGTTATAATTGGGCACTTTTTAATCTATGAAATTGACAGTTCATACTAAAATTGTATGGGAAAGTAAAAATGTCCTTATAAGTAGGTAATTAAGTACTACTCAAGTATCACGTTTAGGAAACAAAAGTATTATGTATTTCGGAAAATATAAAACTGAATTATGTTTATATGTTATGAAATAGTAGTACGCGACGGCTTCAAAGTAGTATCCGTACTCAGTTCATAAAAATGTACTCAAAATGAGCAAATGAGTACAATAGTAGCACGGGAGGGAACGCTGAGGTATTCACTTAAACAAAAATGTAGGGAAGTCGTAGCTATACATAAGTTTTGAGGTAGGTATATAGTGCGAAGACGCAAACATATCGAAATCAGTCAGCGCCTTGACGACGTCAATATGAATAGAGGCACCCAGCCAGAAAAAGAGTGGTCAGTCATTAAAGTGAACAATTCGTAGACGTACTCAAAAATCTATAGCTATAATTGCATCTAACTCTTTTTAATTGACCCCATTTAACATAAATAAATTAGCTTTGAAAATAAGGAAACGAGAAGACCTTCCCATTTGAGATGGTTCTTATTCTTAGGCCCGGTTTGTTCAGAGCTGGTTAAATCTACGGTTAGGTTACCATAGATTTAGTTTAACCCATGATTATATATCTGTGGTAACCAAAAAGCGTTTGTTCACTTATTTTTCACTTTGGTCACCAAACCATAGATTTGCGACAAATCGTTCCAGTTTTCCAGTTTATTTGTCAATTCAGTTGTACGATTAAATCTATGGTTAAAATTGTCACAGCCGCAGTAATGGATGCAATTTTTTTCCACACTGTCTTGCACTGTATTCATCTGCCAGTTGTTGAAAATGCGTCGACATAGCAGATACAAGGCAACACACTATTTTGTGTTTATTATTTATTGAATTAATTTTTATTTTTGAAAGAAAGTTGTTTTGTTTTTGACTTCTATGTCAAAGCTTGAACAAACAAAATTCCAGAATTTCCTTGGTTAAATGCCGTTAACCGACCAAAATCGGCTGGTTATCGATTTCTCTGGTTAACTAACCAAATCATGGATTCTCTGGTTAAAATTTGACTGAAGAAACAGATTCTATGGTTATCAGCTGGAATAACCGTTGATTAGAGTTAACCAAAGATGAACAAACCGGCCCTTAGTATAGTTTCTAAGTAGTATCAATAGTTTCTAAATATGTATCAATTTAATTTCTGGACTACGTTCTTCATATTAATGATAAAAAAAAAAATTAGCAAACACTCAGTAGTTGATTTCGCCCTTGATGTATAAGTGGATACTCCACTCCGCGTACTCATAATTTATCGATACAAACTCTAGCATCTGTAGTGAGCTACTTTAAAAATTGTATAAACAATTAAAACTCAATTAAAACAACTCAATAAAAGATAAAATACCGGTATATTGCAAGCGATTGAATATACTTGAGAATATGATAAAATATTCGCATAAAATATACATTATACAGGTAAGTTTTCGATAAAAAAGTATCCAATTAGCGAAATACTAAATTAAATTAAGGCCACACTAGCAAAAAATGTGCGCATTTAGAAGTCTTGGAGGCAATCAGCTACATAATGCGTTCGACAATATTAAGTGTGATTGGGAAAATGTGTCAATATACATTTTTAATAACTACATATAATTTATACCTAGCAAAAGTAGGTACTCTTAAAAAATTGAATCGTCTGCTTTATTCGAACATTCGTCCCAAACTAAAAACTCACACATGGCTTTGATAGGGTTCCTTTACGGAACTGTTGCTATTAATTTCTTTCTCCTATTAATTTTTATTTTTATTATTACTCTAAAGTAGTGCTACTTATGTACCTACTATCGCCAACTTATATTCAAATTTCAATCTATACTCGTATACGTACTAATCTTAGATCAAAGGCTACATGTGACTCTTGGTGACGCACGTTCTGATTAAAATATTTTGCATTTCTTATAAATATAAAATAACGACATTCGCATGATTTCTAGTTGTTGTTTTAAATTGTGATATTTAAATGTTGGCGATTGTTCTGGTGGTAACATTCGAGCTAAATTTTCACTGGTCGTCTAAAGTTCACTTAAATTAAGAAATCATCTAGTTTGTCACAATATATACTGTCTACTGAATACCTGTCTAAGTGATGAAGTTCTTGACAAAATTTAGCGGTTATCTATATGCTTATACATCAGCTATAAAACTGGTCACGTGATTAATATACTCATGTCGTTTTCGATTGAAAAAAATGATTGCCCTTTTTATCAAAAGAGCAAATGTAGGGTGCGCTTTATATGTTTTCTATGTTTAATTAAAAAAAATGGAATATTTTGAAACAATTGCTCTGAAATCATTAATAGATACTCATAGTCACTTGTGAAATCTTAGATTTCAGTTGAGAGTTTTTTTTCTTAAGAAACAAATTCTGCGCTATTTCATTTGATAACATAGTCGAATTAAAGTGACACAAATGGATGTCCACATCAATCCAATAACTTATGATTTTGTTCACATAAAAACCTTCATAATTCACTGTAGTAACCAAACAAAATTAGCAACAATAAAGCAAATCTGACATTTTGCTATACATGTGCTTACACTACAATAATGCAAAAATTAACTAACGAATTTGAGAAGAGTAATTCCGAACTTTAGGAGTAATTCTCTACTAAATGAATTTTATAAGCCACTTAGGGAAATTAAGGTGCGACAGTGAACTATAAAACAATATCAAAACTACTACTAGTAGTATGCTGGCTATTCAGGTCTTGGCCATCAATATTAAGGTCGAAGGAGTGTCCCATAATTGGACCCATAGGATGGGCAAAAATGTAGCTCTGCCAGCTCTCACTATAAACACGACTTTGAGGCGCGAACACAGGTAGGCCTAACCCAACTCGTATTAGTGTGCCCACGTCCAACAGACCTAATGGTGATTGTGGGTTCCCCATACATTTCGCGCAGAGATTGCCGAAATGTCACTTCTTTGCATAAATTACATTTTCCACGTCTGCTACGTGGACTGGACATGTACTATAAGTAGACGTCTGTCAAATCGCTGTTGAAGCTGGCGTTTGTTTAAATGTCATAAATTAATAAATTTCACCTGACGCGAAATCATCAGAAACCATAAATTAATGCAGAGATAGATAAAATACCAAAGAATGGAGTATTCTTAGCACGAAAATATCAGCAGAAATGTTGTTTTTATTCATAGACATTCATTTTTTTCACAATTCTTTCGGTTTAAACTTATTATTTTTTGTAGCTTCAAAATCCTGATGTCATGAACTACCTATTGTCAATAATGAATGAATAAAGATTTTTAATACAAATTCAATTCCTGCCATACGTCCAATACGTCCTTATTAAAACATATTTTATAAATAAATAGTTGGCGCTATATTACTATTTATAGGGTCATAATCATAACCATTGGATTGTGTGAGTTTAGTCGTCTTTTGTTTTGTATGAATCAAAGCAATCTTTAAGCTTATGTCATATTTAAACGTCAAATTGTTAAAATCATCAATTCCATTCACTTGAAGTTGTCGCAATGTTTTATTCTCTGTCATTGTAATGTCAAAGACCCTCAGCGCGCTGCCTCATTTTAACATGTCCTCAATTATAATGCATCAAAACTAATGTATACTTTTGAAAGTTCAGAACTAAATCCTAACAGCTTCTCACTTATCGTTATCACGTTTTAGAAAAATTCCTATTTCATATTCACAAAGGTTAAAATTAGGCAAGTCATTTTTAACAAATCTTAAAATGTGACCCCTCTTATCAGCAGACGTCAAAAGGGGCAGCACGTTTAGACCTTAAACACATGCAGAAATTCTTAATGCCTACATTGCAGGCGCTAATGTAGATAGAACAGGCATTCAGCATTCAATTTGACATACTTTCCATCGTTTGCTGTCAAAGAAGAAAACACGAGCGTTTTGCAGTGGATTTAAAAATAGAGACATCCTGTAACACTTGCTTCAAACACGTGTAGCTAAGCTAGGTATATTGAATCCAGTGTGTTATAATTATTCTTCACACATGTGTTCTGTGACATAAATTGTGACATCACATTCCATTCAATAGACAATGACAGAGCATGTGCTTAAATGAGAGGTGTCATTATCAGACTGGTGCATGAAATTACGTTGCGTGTACCTAATATTTAGTTTTATGAATGTTGTAACATGTTGTTGTATTTTGTTCGATTTCGGTGAAAATTCCGAAGAAGAGCACAAAGATTAAACATTGTTGAATCGTCTTTTCCAAGAGAACTAATTGAAAAAAAATCTAAATTGAGGGAGTATGCTTAGGAATTTGTATGTTGTTTTATAGATTTCAAAGTTTTATTTGTTTAAGTGTGTGCGGTGGCTGTATATTATTTTTCTAAAGGGCATTTTTCTGTGTTGATTTAAGTCTATAGGAATACAAATGATGAAGTGGTAATTTTAGTAGAATTTTTAAAATCGGATTAGTTTTTAGAACAACGCAAAATAATATTTTTTTTCGTGTTTAGAGCGTGCTAAAGTAGGTAGTCAGATTCCAATCTGGAAGACGAATCAACAACTCTAGCACAACACATCGACGCAAATTGATAGCAGTCGCCATAAACACCCTTATCGTAGAACCCATAGAACCCACGAATGTCATTATATTATAAGAGAGACTACTACATGGAAGTGACAATAATTTGGTCAAACTTTCAAGTTAAACTTTCAGTTCCAATGCACAGGCACACATGTGAGCCGCCACAAAACAAATTGGAGCACTCTAGTCTAAACCAATATGACACAGGGTAACCTGGTCGATGATTTATGGAAATGCATTGGTGAAAGTGTAGCTGCTTTGAATAGCACACATCAGCGCACGTGTCGTTATCAGCTGTCAGTGGTTTTTACAAAATCTGGTAGGTTTTATCACACTTTTTTTATTGACACTTCATTTTGCAATTAGTTTAAGATAGTTATCTTTGATATTAAATTATCAGCACTAAATCTGCCTGATTGCTTGAATACTTTTCAAACATCAATCACATTCAAAATAGAATTCTGATTAATTACGGGTTAATTGACTTGGAAATAGCTTTGTTTGCTGAACAGCAAAAAACTCAATTTATACGAAAAAAAAATTTTTTTCTCGAGACGCATTGTTTTCCAAAAATAAATTTATACAAATTGTATCGCCTAGGCCAGAAGGCGATTATCTGACAATTTATGAAACACATTAATGAGGTCGACAGTCTCATCAGAAAACAAAACCCGAACCGATAGTAGAACACGGAACATTTATTTCACTTTGTCGTTGATATCCTCCTTACCTCCTTCGTATCTTCTATTTTTGACCATAGTTAAAAAAAAAAAACACACACACACGCAAGGTCTGATAATTCCCACAATTCCTTATAATCCGCGCAGGTATGTACGTCCCGTTATCAACTGCTGCCGTATCTAGCGCGGTGCGATGCTTTTAAACCGCCCCCAGGCTATCACTCCTAAATTTTCCCGATACACTGAGTGCCTACGAAGGAGCATACAACACACACACACACTAAGCAATATCGAAATCGCTGTAATCGGTTCGTCGGTTAAAGATAAAGAACGACAGATACGAAACAACGCGTTGTTAACATATTTCCCATATTCGCATTTGAAGAAATACTATATACACAGAGAAAAATACCGAAGCCAACGACAGATCGTAAACGAATAATTTAATTATCGTAGATACTTTGAGAGGCATAAGCGTCGTAGTCGTAGACGCATAGAGAACACGCTACGAGAGCGAGGCGTTCCAACAATGAGAGAGAAGAGTGACTTTTCTTCACAAAGCGAGAGCGTCCTCCGCTGTGGTTTGCCGCTCCGCGTCGAGTTTGTGCCTTGTCTTTTGAGTCGTTTTCTGTGAAACAGAAACCTAAGAATTTATCCGTTTTTCATCGATTCTGGGAATCTACAAACGAAGAGCGTATAATTGAAAATCCATAAACTATTGTCAAAATGGCCAATCAACCTATGCTATGAGTATAGGCCAAGATATACAGAATATATTAGAGAATTCTGTATATAGCTTGAGTGTTGTCGCCGACTAGACATCACCGAGTCTGTGTGTATCTGTGAATGGAATATCGATAGTTGTTGTTATCAGGAACTGGTATTGTAAGCGAGTGATACACCGATTGAGGAAAAATAGATCTGATAACAAGTAGGTACCTACTATCTATATAAAGCGTCTGGTGAAGGTATGGGTGAAAGAAGATTTACGAAATGACACAAAATACTAGGTAGAACGAACTACTCGTATTCTGAGCAACTTCACGTAGACAATGGAAACGCAGAAGATCGGTAAAAGAAGGTGTCTTTCTTTCATTACGCACTCTGTGACCTATCAAAACAGTCGGGAATGACAGGTGAAACAGTGATAATTGCCAATGCATTTCGGTTGTATCTTCATGTCTTACCGACAAATATTCGGATTCGTGCACTAAATTGAAAGCATAAAAAGTGAAAACGCAAAATGAATACAATGCACACATTCTTTGAAATTTTCCAGCACCTTGATATGCATAGGTACTCCTTGTGGATTTAGCTGATTAGCTACTCTGCGTCTGCGTTCCTAATATCGGTATGTTGTCGCTCTACATCGAATGCAAATATGTACATAAACAATTTGGAAATAATTTGATTGTATTGTTGATGTTGTTATCGGTTATGACGAATTCTGTACTTTGTTCGTTGAAACAAAATAAGTCAATTTCTTTGTGTCCATTTGGACAGGTGTCGCTGATCTTTTAACATTTTTACATAGGCGCCTTACACAATATTGTTTAAAAATATATTGTTCTTCAGGCGTCAATTAAAATAAAAACAACTGCCCATGTACATATTTTTTAACCTTTAAAATGAACGGATCCCAAGTTCAGTGCTACGTCAACTATGCACAGACACTGTTGGTCATTAATTTATAATTGCGTATCTACTCATTCCTCCAACAGATGTATGGTGATGGCTGTCACATATTTAAATTACGCGGGGAGGAGTTGAGAGTGTCATTGGCTTACAATAATTTTTTACTCGTGCGGTAAAATATCAAATGATCAGTATCTTTTCTTTTCTTTTTTTGGTGGATTATAAGTATAGCCCCTGGTAATATCGATTAGGTTCACTTTAGATGTTTGGTTATTTGTAGGTATCCAATTAAATCCATTCTAAGAAAAATCTAAGAATGATTTTGCCAGATGTGACGCATTCGACAGAATAGAATTTTCAATTTATTGCTCGCAGTATTAATTTGTTCCAAGTCAACTAAGCAAAAATATAATGTACTTTGAACAGGAATGACGCCGATGATCCCTATATCTATACCAGTGCAACACACTCAGAAAGCCATCATCAATGCCGGGACAGTTGTGCTGGGCTCCACATGACCACCACCACTACAAAACCTCTGGTTTGACGAACAATGTCGACGCAGCAAAGCTAAAGACCCGTATAAAGCGGCGCTGCAAAGAAGGACTAGAGCTGCTTGCTAGCAAAGGAGACGGATTCTCAGGAAGAAAGTCCTAGCAATGCGCACCACAAAGCAGAACTAACAGTTTTGTATAGCATGTAATTTATCGTTAGAAATCCTAATTTCCAACGTATCTCTTCGTCGGATTCCCACAAGGGTGTCATTCGTCTATTTGCTATTTGCTCCAATGTTTAGAAGAACTCGTTAACTACCTGGAAGGTACAAATTAAGACATATGGAGCTGATGAACCAGTCACCAGACATTCCTCCTCACACTAATACTTGATTGATGGATGAGCCCCCACAGCATCACCACCATATTTAAAGAGTTTCGCTGATAAACCATATAAGAGCATGTGGCTTTGTTGTTCTTAACCTTATTTTTTATAGCTGAGTCAACGCCTTCTACGAGTTGTACTAGGTGGAAGAACTGGACATCCCTCTTTGCCCTATAACTCTATTTCCATAATGTCCATTTAGCTGATGTTGGGAATGCTGCTTCAACACACTATTGCCTGCGTTCCGAAGACTAGATTTTCAGGTTTCAGATCTATAGGGCAAGCATACATTTTTTATTTTGTTTTTTTCTGATTTACTTGGTGGATTGATGAATCATATGTTTTCCATTCCTTTCCAACTAGAGCAATTTGTTTTGCAACGAGAGTAAAGTCACTATAAATAAATCTACAGTAAAATTAACTGCGGCCTTCGAGTTGATCCGCCTTGTTTACGAATTTCTGTTTACTCTTCCAACATGGACTTAGTCCATTGTCTTTGCACTTTTCACTATATGGGATTATGAGAGTAAGTAATCATTTCGTAATAAGTCACGAACATTTAAAAACAGAACAAGCTCATAAGAAGTATATAAGGTTTAAAGATAGGGGGGTAAGGTAACTGGTTGATTCATTCGACTTATATTATTCGTGTCGGATTTATAATTTCTTACAATTTGCCTCAATATGTATAGTTTCGAGTTATATATTTTTTCGTTCTGCTAACTTGGGAAGAATTGTTTAAGATTTTAACAAACATTATCTTCTTCAACCACGGGAGGGGCAAAAGGCGGCAACAAATCTCTTCTAAATTTCCCGGTCTGGAGCGATGTTGTATTTTGGTTTCCATAGTGTGTCCTCTGCTAAAGGCTCACGAAAAATACGAGAGGTGGGGATGCCGCTTAATGCATTTTGAATGGTTTTGACCACCACATCTGGAAAAATGTGCAGAACGGTAATACATCATTGGTCTACAAAGCAGCGCTGCAGAGAAGGACGAGAGCAGCTCGCGAGCTCTACGAGCAAACGAGAAGGGAAGAACACCGGCTTCTCCGGAAGAAAAAGAAAGAGCATGAGAATCGCGCGATCGAGGAAATATAGAGGTGTTACGCCAGCAACAATGTTCGGAAGTCTTACCAAAAGGTAAAAAGAACGTGTCATGGCAACAAGACCCGAACAGAGACCTATAGAGATGAACAAGGAAACCTTGTAGTGGAGTCACAGTCGGTTCTGAGGACATGGAAAAACCGTTTCTGTACTCTTCCTCTTTAATTCCAACCCGGAGGGACAGCGCAGTAGAGGAATACCTCGCCTTAGGTGGCGCGCACAAGTGGAATGGTACCTCAACCAACTTGGAGTGCGCAACTGGAGGCGGTTAGCCGATCAGGCTAACTGGAGAGGCGTGTTGGCTAGGCCCAGTTCCACACCGGACTATAGCGCCATGTAAGTAAGTAAGGTAGTTGCAATTTTTGCTGATACTGCTGTCAAGAAATGTAACTTTTCTTGGAAAATAGTACCTACCTAAAATATTTAGTTTCATAATTTTTTTTTTAATTATTTTTTATACTGCAACGAAATCAATGTTCAAATTTGCTGTCAACAATTATTTTAACTCGTCTATCTTTTGTGGGTGATAATCTCTTTAACCTATAAATACGCTACCTCACGGTACAATGTCTCATTTGATGACGTTCCACCTCACTTCAAGATCCTTGAGAGAACACTTCAATAAATAAACAAAATCGAAATATGTATGCATTGGCATCACACTTCAATGCCACCACTGTTGTTCCTGTTTGCTGTTGTAAAACAAAACTAAAATAAAAATCCACCAAAGACTGAAACTATGTATAGAATAGTCACCTCTGCAGTGCAACGGCTGTGATTATATTCCTCAAAAACAAAATAAAATAAAAATAAAAAAACGCATAATATTGTGTGTGGAAATGCTATTTTCAGCAACAGGAACTTTTCTACTCGTATCTACGAAATTTACAATCAATGCCACCAGCTTTTCCCGCCAGTATCCGACAGAGATGTGTGTCACAGAATAAATATAAACAACACCGTGAGATTATTTCAGATGAGCAGAGCACATTTATGAGACTGATGTAAAGTTACACGTACAATAAGATGAAGTGAATTATTGTTGCTGCTGGCTTTTTGGAATGTATAACAATTGTATAACAGATAATATTTTAATCATTATATTACTGTTTTAATTGCAAATATGTACACTGATTACGGTCGCGTCGGTCGGTCGGTGAGGTGGGCTGATGCGATTATAAAATGATTTGTGGTCACACGGATAGCTAAAGTTTGACGTCTTATTTGTTAACAAGTGCGGAGTGTTGCGATGATTTGACTATAGAACTAGACAATGGAGGAAGCAGGTAATCTTTCAGTGGCAGCCATATTTGTTTCTGTCATCTGCTCATTGTCTTGTCACTGAAAATAAATCTACCTCCGACCTGATGAGGTATAGCGTATAGACATTAGACAATAATGCAAACTGTAATGGCGTTGCTAGTTCAAACTAGATATTATTGCAACGAACTTGTTATCGAATAAAGTCGAATAAAATATGTATATATGTGTATAAAGCGTAAGTCTCTAATAAACATAAATATCGTGTATTTAAAGTAGGATCAAGCTAGTATCTTGAAAAAGAATCTACCGCAACGAATATTGCTGGTCAAACGTCATGTTATTCAAACTTAAGCATTTGCTTGATGAGCTGATGAGGTATAGGCAAGGTCCATCTATATTGAGCTTTGCAAGGCTAAAGCTATTTCAGTTGACGTGTGTCAAATACTCGGTGTAATTAAAAACAATTCAATAAATATCTGACTATAGGATACTGTTGACAACTGTTGCTGTAGTACACACGATTGTATAAATGTCATATGCACTGTAGTAATCTAAAGGTAGGAACACATAGAATGCCCAATAAACAGCGCTGAAAAACGTAACGTTTGCAAGCGTTCATAACTGCTGGCTCTTTAGCGGAGCCAATCATTACTTGTTCCTAGCCTTGGCATACTAGTTTCTGATGCAAGTTTCCTTAATGGTTATAGCAGGGATTCTCAATTAACGCGTCAAAACGACATCAAAATCACGATTAATCGTCAAATTTCAGATGAACTCGTTGGCTAACGAAAATCTACTTTCGGAAAACTGAAAGCGAGCCAATTGCGAATCGGTCAGTTTGAATGAATTCTGCGAGTTCGACGGAAATATAAATTTGTTTTGTACAGAACAGAAAATCCGACGGTAATGAATTAACAGGATTTAGTTATGTGTTGCAATTTAAAAAACCATAATGAAACGAAGTGACAGTAATAGTAGAATAGAGGGAATTGTGTCATTGCACCATTATTATTATGACCATTTCGTCGTATCTGGTAACTTTCACTCAGTAAAGCTATGATTCTTCTTATTGTCCCATCTCAAAAGATAGATTGCAGATTTTATTGCCAATCTCTTGGTGAGCATTTTTGACGTTGTCCATATATCTGCGACAAAGACTCGTCCGTTTTTTATAAACTAAATATTTTGCATGCATAATTTAAAAACAAAAATTTTAAAAATTATATATTCAAACGCCAGAAGATGGAAACGCCCAAAGATGGAAACTTTTTATCAGACAACGAAATATTGACAAGTGCTGATCTACATATATAAAAAATATTTTTACTAATCCATCTATATCAATAAAAGTGAGCCGTCGTTTGCATTTTTCATTGTCACAAACCGATCAACTAATTTTCGGAAATTTTTCCATAAATATTAGCATATTGACATTTTTTTTTTCAAAATATTGATCTACTGTTGACAAGGCTTACCTTGTCTATTATCATGCTTAGATCACTTCAAGGCAAATTTTCATACAAATATTGACCAGAATATGACAAATTAATAAAAATTTAAATATCAATCCCCATGAACCATAGTACAATTTAAGTGATCCATGTCAAGTACCGGCTCTTTTCAGAACCAACCCGCCCCATATAAATGTACCGATAGTGGGTACGGACACATCTTTTAAAAAAATTCCAAAATATCTACAATGTAAATATTTATTTAGATATTTGATGCTAAAAAAACAGTTTGCTAATAGAAAACGTAAATAGAAATACAGTACGAAATATTTATACTGAAGCTTGTGACATTGGGTGCTTTAACAATTATTATAAATTTAACTTATATTTAGAAATGCGTTCACCAATTTTTAACACACCTTGATGACTTTTGCAACAACTTCAAGTCGTATGCAATTTTGAGAAACATTCCTGCATCTTACCTTGTTTGCAACAAGTGACTTGAGGTGGTGTAACAATCATTTTTAGTTCCGATCGGCTTCTTTATGGTCCGAATGGTTTAATACACTAAACTAACTTAGACACTATTTCTTTGGCAACAAATTCTTGTGGTTCCATAATTGATTTCACTTTATTTATTTATTTTTTTTTGATTTTGCTGTTTTAGTGAATATAATGCACTTTTGCAACTGCACACATTTCTTGTCTTGCACTAACTGATCTTACCTCGGTACGGCAGCCGCATTTATTATGAAAAACCAGATTTCAGAAGGCATGTAGAAATTTCAAGAAGCATAGAGAAATATGTCCACATGTTAGACAGAGGAGGTGCAGCAGTTGATATACTCTTAGTCCCGGTTACCAATGAGAGCGAAAGTGTATATGCTATGTACACTATTGTAGGGGAAACTAGAATGTTACAGATATATTCGTCTGTAAAACGCTCTGATGCACTTGACCTTAATGATGTACCGTTGTTACAAGTTGTTCCTTCCCTAAGTTTTTTGATTTGGTCTGTTGCAAGTGTTTGACGCTGCTTGACATTGAGAGTGTATTTTCTTAGTATTCTAGGGGATCCCATCGTACTTTCTTCATAAAATGACAATAATCATCTTTCAAATTAAGTAGATGTGCTGTACTTACTTACCTGTGTAACAAGGTCTCCAAAACCATAGTGATCAACAAAGTATCTTTCCTGTTGTCGGAAATTGCAGCCAATTTTTCATCCATTAACGCTACATTTTTTTAAATCTCGAAACAACTCTTATACTCGTAAATGAAGTGTCTTACACAATTATTATGTTCCTTTGAATTTCGAAGGCTGGACAGGCTCCAGCAGCTTTTTGATCGCTTGCCGCCTCTTCAAATGGCTTTAGTCTCTAAAGCAATATTGTCTGTAGACGGGTTTATCTCGGGTACACCTAACAATCATGGGGTTACGTATGACAGATGCACGGGGTTTTGCATTTCTTAAGGAGTTTATTATAGTTGGTAGGACTAAAATCTTTTTAATTGAAAAAAAAAAAAAATTGTTTTTACCTCTTTTTGACCATTTGACTAAGTATAGACTTCTATCGAGTCGATACTCGGTGCTTTCTCTAAATGTTCGTAATCAGTTCTCCCGCGTAGGTTTCGGCTAATCGTCGACGATTCCACCATCGACATTATCCGCCACGAAACCTTCACTTTATATTCTCAGATGAACTTGTGGGAAAACGAAAAATATTCTTCAGGGAATTGGAAGCTCTCAATTTATATTGGCGAAGAATTTATATCTTAACCCTTTTACAAAAATTGGTAAAGTAGAGTTCGAACCCCAGAACCAGAAGATATACCAATCGATTCTTTATGCAAATATGCGACAAAAGTAGTTAGGCGTAGTGACTCAGTGGGGATGAGGGGTCTTAGGTTTAACCGTAGCTAAACCCCAAATTACACCTTAAGGTTTTCTATACTGGGCCACCTGTCATGAACATATGAGAAAACATCATAACTGTTCTAAGAAAACTGCTCAATTCAGCCGTTCAGATTCGGCATCAATTAATATGTATAGACTTACTTAAGGTGGCGCTACAGTCCGGGGTGGACCTGGGCCTCAACCAACAAGCGTCTCCAGCCAGCACGATTTATGGCCAGCTGTCTCCAGTTTCGCACGCCAAGTTGGTTAAGGTCCCCCTTTCGCTTGCGTGCGCCACCTGAGTCGCGGTCCCTTAACAGACAGCCCTTAACTACCTCAAAGTTATATCTGTCTATAGTGTCATTCTGTCCGAGACGTCGGTGTTGGGTGTCCTTTCTTGTTGACAGCATATACTTTGTCTTGACTTCATTGACCGCCTAACACATCTGCCGATTATATAAATGTCGTCGGCGTAGGTGAGTAGATGGGCGGACTTTTGAAAGATGGTGCCTCTGGTGTTAGCGTAGGACCACAATATTTTGTGGACTTCGCAGCGCACTTCTGTATCAGTAGTTATAAACCATACTTTTTTTTTTTGCTCAGATTATGGACATTAATATGGTCATTTCATTCCAACTGGGCGTGGTTATATGAGTCCTTATCTGGGCTGTTGGTACTCAGAACGCAAATTTAAATTTTGTATTACATTTTCGTCATCGCAGCTCATTTACAGCCAACTTATTAATGACCATTTTATGCCCATAACATGTACTTATCTTTAGTATAAAGTGGAGCCACTTACACAGAAAATGATGGTGGATGAAATTGCCGCATCTTATCCACCTGAAGAACTACAATTGCTACAGAAGGTTCATCTGTAAAAATATTGGCATTGTTATTAATCCTACTTCATGGTTCCAAGGAATGAATAATCGAGTGTAATCACTCACTCAGAGTTCAAAAAATTAATTGACTTTTAGCACGCTGCATGATAATGGTATGAATCCACTGAGATGTGCCATTATTTGCTTATTTTCAAGCAATAAACTGAGTTTACTCCAACGTTTCTTATCACTACGTCTGTTGCAGTTGGGATTAACGTAATCAGACATAACGTAGATTAAATGGAAAAAAACTACGCTTCTATAATCATATCAAATATAAAGTTAACAGCAATAAAAATAACGTGCAATTATCTGTTTAATTCCAATCAACATTATGTCAAGTCCGACAAAACAATGATTTTTAATATTTTTATAGATTCTTGGTATTTAGCTACTTACTAAAAATATATACACATCTGCGTTTGATTTTACAAAAAAAAAATAATATACTACATCCTCCTATAGATAGCATAATTTGGAAATCGACTCAAAACACACCATTGATGATTCGAATCTGTTGGCGACCAATTGAGTCATATTTTTCATTGAAAGTCATACTTTAATATTTTTGAAATTTTATCTGAATCCGATAATCAAACTAAAACGGAATCCTTGCCACAATCCGCCATTATTTTGCGCACTGCCTTATCGATTTCTATATCTATATCATATCGGGTCTAAAACTGCACTGGTAGGGATTTTATATACGATATTAAGAAGACTGGTGCGTTTGAGGTTCTATTCATCAGGGATAGTTTCTTCTGACCAAATCTTGGAGATGAGTTTGTGTATGCACTTCACCAATTCGTCCTCCTGGTCAAGCAGCTATATTGGATTTTAATTTAAATATCGCTATCATTTTTGTGGGGTGGACGAAAGTCTTGGATCACTTTTTGGGTTCGATGTGTCACATCTTTAGCAATTGATGTATGGGGTTTCTCTATAGGTTGAGGAATATGCTACAAGCAAAGGTTCTGGCAGTTAGTGTCGATTATAGCCACGTCAATGTCAAATCTCAATTCAGAGCTATATAGTGTTGTTATTTTCTTCGTGCTCAACACTCGCGTTTTGTTACCACTGGGAGGTGAAATAATGCACAATCGATATCTATTACAGATTGTTGTGACAGCTGGAAACCTACAGCAAAGTTGAAGCCAAACAGACTCCTTGACATAAGTCAACCCTGCCCTGTATTTACGCTACCAAAACTGTAAATAAAAATCTATTACGTGCATGCGTTTCTACACTCCATTACTCTCAAAGCAATCAAATTAATTTCATTGAGACAATTCTCTACGAAACGTCATTTCATTACTAATGACGTAGTATGTACATGTACTTGTACATAGTATTAGTATAAAGTGTGGAGATGGAGGCACAACCATGATATTTTGCCACCGCTTAGTCATTTTCTTGCTCTACTCTCCGTATAAACGTGGGCAAATCTATCAATAAAGCAAGTCGTCTATCATAGTAAGTATCCATCAATCTGAACGGGTCCATTGTTTCTACTAAACGAATTCACTGCGGTAGCTGTCATCGCTTCATCTTTATTGCTTTGAAAAACAACTTGTCGCTGTTTTTACCGGTATGTATGTCTACAAATCAACAATCTAAATTAAATGGCGTTATCTAAATGGGTTTAACTCAGTATCAGTATATACTTGAAAACACGTTCTAATCACGTTCAACGAATTGCACGTGAAGTCCTAGTGAATTTTCAAATCAGGCAGACTGCCATATTTACGTCTATTTTCGCCATTGGTTTTTGCAAATCACAGATAGATAATATTAAATGGAATATTAATTTATGATTATCTTTTTGATATAACGTGACGTAATTTCTAAATATGGTGCCATTGTGATAAGTAAATGTTCTTTCAAATATATTATGCGCAATGCAAATTTAGACTCTAAAAATTAATTAAGCAGGAAATTATAAAATTATTTTTGGATTTTATGTGAAATGTCATATGACAAAAATGGCAACTTGATGGAAGGATAATATTAATTAATTCTATTTATATGCGTTTGAAAATTGTTTTGTTACCTACTATCGAATTAAATGGGAATTTAATTTCGTTTTCGATTGGGTAAGTAAGATAGTGATCACAGATTTCGGATTTTTGCTCTCTAATCGAACATAAAAACAAAGAATGATATTTTGTTTGTCGGCATATAAGCAATAGTAATATTTTATTTTGAAAAAAAATTGCTAATTTTTATTATAATTATTTTAAAGTAATTTATATCCCTACCTACATATATACACCACCGTTGTTGACAGAGATAAGTCACAATAATTGTAAATTATGTATGTCTAATGAGAAATGGTAAATCTATCCGGAAATCGCTACTTTTGAAAATTTATCTGTATTGAAAAAATAAATGCCTTATTCGTCGTTTACGACTCTAAAAAAAAGCGACACGACTGTTTGGTATTGGCGACTGAAAATAAACGACTTTTGTCGCGGCGACGATCGACAAATGGCGTCTGAAATGTCAAAAAATGTGGATTGTATTTTTCGACGACGATCGTCGGTATTGCGTGAGGCGTTTTCTGACGACGTTTGTCGTGGAAATGATACATTTCTGTCGTCGACTATTTTGCGGACGACTGTGTGATAATTGTGTTAAAAAAAGTATGTGTACTTAATTTTTAGTTAACAAAAAGACAATTATATGTAGTTATTTTGCAGAATGGAGATAACAAATAAAAGGCATTTTCTACATTTAGTAAGCGAAATGCAGGAAAATATTCCTTTGGCAAAATCATTCACGAAGGCCTAACAAAAGTGAGGTCCAATCAAACTATTTTCAAATCATAAACATATTTATGATATGAATACATTTTTGGAGTGTACGATTGTCATGAGGTTAATCGGCAATGGGACGACATAGCCGTATCTCTGAATTGTCTTGGACCATATAAATCTACGCGCACAAGTAATAAGTTATTATAAGTTATTATTACGACGACCCTAATTAAGGCCATAAAATCATTAATATGATGAAAAACACAGAAAGCGGAAAGATGCAGTACCTGGGTATCGTTTTTTGTATCCCTGCGGATGTGCCACAGGGGTATAAAAAGAGCTGCAACTGATATAGTTTGCATTAAGTTTTAACAACTGCGTGATCAAGTGTTAAAGAAAAGTTTGTGTATTTAATATTTAACTAACGAAAAGATAGTTAAGCCAGTATTAGACGATATGTTGAATCAGCATACGTATGCTGAAAATTGTGTTCCAATCACAACATATCGTGCATACTTGATGACAAAAAATTTTTGTTTACACGATATGTTGTGATTGGAACACAATTTTCAGCATACGTATGCTGATTCAACATATCGTCTAATACTAGCTTTACATATTCTTTAAAATGAAAATCACAAATAAGACAATTTCAACATTTAGTGAAAGAAATGGAGAAAAATATTCCGTTGGCAAAATCGTTCACAAAGGGCCTAACAAAAAGTGATGTTAATCGGCAATGGGACGACATAGCCTTATTTCTGAATTGTCTTGGACCACCTTCGACTTCGATAGTCTTCTAAAATACATTTAAAATCTGAAAATAATTGTTATTAACACAATGTATGCAATTTAAATTATTTCTACCACCCACTTATGGATTGGTTTTGGTTCGAATTTCCTTCCATAATTTTACCAGCACTTTTTTCTGGTTTTCTTCTTCGTCACTGCTTTCAAAAAACATGTCACACTATTCATTTTTGATTTGTTTTATTAAATAATTAACCAAGTCACAAACAAAACACCAGACCAAATATAAATTCGTCGACTGAAATGTCAAATCCCATGTGTCATAGTTTGTGGAATGTATGTGGGATGTGAGAGTTCAGAGAGTCGAGTTGTTTCAGTTACGCAATACCAAATTCCAAACGACTCGACACGACAAACGTCGCCAGTCGTTTGCGACAGACGACGACGACAATAGGGGTGATTATGTGACTTTTTAAGTAACTTGCTTTGTGTTAAATAATTTTGTACAGTAAACCCTAATATGCTCCTCGCACCAATACAAAAATATGTATCTCCAAAGATAACATTTAGAAAAGCAGTTAACCTGAGCAGTTTTCGCTGTTCAAGCAAGTTAAATTTTAACGAATTTTTTTCCCCACAGAATTTAAGCTAACGAGTAATTGCAAAATATAGTATGCTTAGAGAACTGACGGTACACGTCTGAAGTTTAAATGAAACAAATGAAATTAAATTGAAATGAAATTGTTAACATAATTTTAAATGGAGAACATTTTCACGAAGGAAGATATTAAATAAAAAACTATTTTATATATTATTATTTATTAGATATTAAACTTTTTTTAGAACAGGAATATTTCGTGGAACAAGAACTTGAATGGATAATATTATATCAGCATGTACCTACAACCGTTTTTTTAGAACATTGAATTAGAAAACAAATTTGTTTTAGCTCGCGTTTTATTTGCGGGTCACATTTTCATAAACTGAATATTATAACATTATTCCCAATCAAATAGTTTCGTACACCCTAATTGTATACAGAAAATCAAGCAACTTGGAGAGAAAATGCATATTGAGTTTGGTTTAATTTTAGCTCGAACAGCGTATCTACACAACTTATATCCCGGAAATTTGAGCTTAGCTTTTCTTTTGGATCCGCGATCACTCTTTTACGGCTTTAAAAACATAATTCATCATAATCTGGTAACTCTAATGTAAATTGAGCGGAGCCCGAATGTATGCAACAAAATCGAGTAACAATCTATCGATTTCCCAGAAGTATGTACACTTGATATTAATTTATGCTAAAAATTTATAAATTCATGATTTTTTTAAAAGACAAATGAATTCTAACGTTGTAGTGAAGTCAGTATGTTGCGGAAAGACACGATTGGTGTTTTGTGTCAATCTCAAATTTAAAGCTGACTGATTTTACATGTTCCGAAGGACAGTATTCATGAACTTTAACATGACATGAGGAACTATCAAAAACTGCCGTCCAAACAAACGATTGCAATTTCCTGTCTCTCATTGTGGTGTAATTTGTTTAGTTCTTTCGGTTAATAAGATATAAAATAATTGCAAAAAATAGTTAAAAACCAAATGCATACCCATACATCGGCTTAGAGTCATTTGCTTTGATACCAAACCAAAGGCAGTTTTCTGTTTCATTGGCATATTCGATTAAAAAAGTTTAATCTAAAAAGTTGTATTTACTTTCTCTTTAACAGGTGGCAAGCTATTCCGTTGTCAACGACTGGGCAAGTTCATTTGCATTTTCTTTTCGTTTTGCAAGGTCAATTAAACAATTAATTTCTTTCTTGGTAAATTTAGGGGTCCAATTAAATCCATTTTGAACTCCAGTAAATTAAAAAAATACTATAAAAAATTATTTTATTTTGTGCCACAAAGTACTACTTGTATGTATAATAAAACGACGTAAACTATTCTCGATACGAGTGACACTTATCTGTCTGTCTGCGCTTTTAAATTGGACATTCGTCTTTCCTCAGTTTATCTCAACGGCCTTATTTTTGCTTTAGCCTCAATAATAATCAAACCTATGAGTTTAGAATGAAAGTCGAAAACTCGTATGGGTACTGTTAGAAGGGACGAGCACATCTCTATTTCTGATCAACTGGGTCAGCCTTCGTGTTTAAAAATAAAAGCCGCCATTCTACACTTACATATTTACATTATATGTTTATTATTAATATAATAGTTTCTCTTAGCCTATTTAACAAAATGCACATTACATACATATTTACACTAACTATTAACTACGTTTCAAAGGATTGCTTTCATTTTGTTTTTAAAATTATTTTTCACTAAATAATCGTCTCTATTAGTTTTAGCAGCTCTTTATAGTTATTAACACTTAAAAAGTCTTTATACAAGTCTACATATATACATAAAGAAACAATGATAGCTGTTGGCTTGTACTTATGACTAGATCACGGATTTCATCTAATTTAGTAAAACGGGTATATTTAGTATATAAATCTAACAACAGAACGATTGATTCCAGGCTAATGTGTATATGGTTCATGGGTTAAAGTGTGATGCCTCAGTTTTGCGACTCCATGTAGACTTGATTTTGGCCGTTGGTTTTATTCTCGTTTTCTTCTTTTTTGGGTTCGTTCCAGTATTGGGGTTCAGTCTTTCCGAAAATAATGAACAACAGATTGCCAACAAAGAAGAAGCCAGCAGCGATAAAGAAAATGATCCTCCATTGACCTGGATCTTCCTGAAAATTCAAAAGAATAATCCGAATTTAGTTCAGCTGTATCGTTGGGTAAAGGAGCTCCAACACTTACCTCATCATGTACAATAAATCCAACGGTAAGAGGGGCAATTATGCTCATTACATTCGCCGCACAGTTGGTCATGCCCATCAATGTGCCAGCAAAGTTCGGTGACAAGTCAATGTGATTCACCTGGAAGCCTAGGTAGCAAGCCGAGTTGATACCCACTGTCAGGCACAGCAGTACAATAGCCAGAGTGACTTGATCCCCATCAATGTATCCCAAGCAGATGAGTCCAATCATCGGCACCCACAGTCCAACTGAATTGAAGAATTTGCGACTAAAGGAGAGCGACATGCAACGTCTCTTGTTCAGCACTTCCGAAACAAATGCGAAGAAGAAGCACAACAAACACATAGTCAAATATGGCAGGGACGACAGCAAGGCATTTTTCTTAATGTCCATGCCAAGGATATACTTCATGTAGGTTGGGATTTCAGTTAACAGCGTCCAGAAGCCCCAGTTGTTGGCACAATGAGCGCACAATAGCACAAAGAACGGCATCGAAGTCAAAATATCTTTCCACGGTGTTGGTAGGCTGGGTTTCTTCTCGAGCGTTCCCAGTGAAGTCTCGATGTATTTCCTTTCCTCCTCGGAGATGTACCGATTCTCGGCTGGACAGCTAGATGCAAAGAAGAACCATAATACCGCCCAGAGGATACCAACTCCTCCAGAGATGTAGAATATACTTGGCCAGCCCATTGTTGAAGAGGCCAGTTCTCCGCTAACTGCTAACATCAAGGCGGTACCAAATTGAGTTCCAGCGTAGCTAAATGTTCCGAGTTTTCCACGCTCCTCAACTGGAGCCCATTTCGAAAGAAGTGTATGTGTCGATGGGAATATGCATCCTTGGCAAAGACCCTGAATTACCCGGAAGGTACAAATTAAGGGCCAGCCGCCCATTCTAGCACACCATGGTGTGAGAATATTGGTTACGGCACAGATGAGTATGCCGCACAAAACGACTATTTTGGCGCCATATCTTTGGGCGATTTGACCAGCTGGAATCTGTGTGACTACGTAGCCCCAAAAGAAACTGCTGAGAATTAGGGATTTCGTTTTTTCCGTCCATGGGTATTCCTGGAATAAGAAAGAGAGATGTCAACATTAGGTAATCAAAACTACTACTAAATTGGTTAAGATCGACATCGATTCATTTTTCTTTTGACTGTATTCTACATAAAATCTAAAAGGCAGAACATTACTTAGTTAGATACCTTTATGCATGACTAACTCGGAAACAAAAAACAATTTTCAAAAAACGCTGACATTGAAATTGATTTAGGTCCATCGGTTTCAATGTTGCAAGCAAATGCATGAGTGATTTGAGAGTTTTATGTTAGATGAAACATGAAAGTGCAGTCAATATTTGTTTTATAAATTTCAATATATGTTTAATTTCTGCCATATTTAGCGATGGAAAATACAACTTGGTCGGACATTGGTGTAGAGATCTTGGAAAATATCCCGCATGGTGTAGGGGCAAAAGACTCCAGCAATGTCCAACAATTTAGGACAACGATTAAGTTTCGGCGAGTATTTACTCTTATTACACACCTGGCTAATAGCAAAGTGATGTTTTTGGTTTTGTATAAAAAAATAGTACGTATACGCCCCAGTATTAATTTTATTTTTTTTGCCAATCCATCTTTTATTTAAATGTGAGTTGAAAATTTACTCATAGATGACAGAAGGTTTTTTTTTAACTTTAGAGTGTTTTTTTTAGAGGTTTTTTTTAAAAAGAAGTAAAACGCTTAACTGAAATATTTATTTTGTGGCAAAGGCCGCCCGACTCGCATGAAGCATTAGCTGGATTTGCAAGCATTGTTCTGGCGTAATTTCATTCATGTTGAAATGGCAAAATAACAACAAATTCTTTAAAGAAAACTCTATTTACCTAACGCCACAGTTCAAGTTTAAGGCTTTTTCGTATTTCGACTTTTTTCATTTGATTGTTTATTTTTTTTTGTATAAGCCCATCATGTATTTTGACATGAATATGAATGATATTTTACGAACTATTTTAAACGCTGTCAAACGGTTTGACGATATAGTTTAAGTTTTACACCCAACCAAACTGACTGACAGAATGTGATTATGTAAACATGATGAGGATCAAATCATTTGACATTGTTTGCAAATAAAAAGTGTCAAATAGTTGACGTTTTGTCAAACAATCTAATCTTGACATGGTTATTTGCGGAAAGAAATGAGGAAACAATTCTAATCATATATGTGTACTTACATCGAAATTAGAATTTGTTGACTTGTCTGTCATTGCCACAATGGCAACGGACATATTCACACGCAGCGCATAGGCGACAGCGAGACCAAAGAAGATAAGCACACATTGCAGGTGACGTATTCCAAATAGTGATTCTGAAAGCAGATAAAAGAAAATAATTTAGAAGTTAGTTATGTGACAGAAAATTGCATTCTCCTAACGGTATTTACTACCCTAAATCTGTTTAAACTCAGACTTGACTCAGTTGATGATAATTTAATTGCATATAATATGTTATGTAGACAATTATAATTGTGTGAATAATAAATAATTCACCGTACCTCCTCGTACGCTGCTGGGTGATAAAAATCTGGGAAATACCTTTGCGCTGTTATTGATGTTACGTATACGCTCTAGTGACCGGAATAATTCGGTTTGGTCTATGAATGAATTGATTATGAAGTTTTGTTATCTGAGAAATGTGCCACTCGTCAGGAAAGTATGCAATGTTTTATAAATTGTCAGCTAGTGTGGAGTATTTTTCGGTTTATACAATAAGGGTATTCAGTTAAAGGCGTGAAAGCCTCATAAACTGTCTAAACTGCAGTAAGTTACCACCGTCAGATTGAGCGAAATAAGTAAAGTTCAACCCAGAGAACAAATTCCTTTTTTTCTATAAATATACTTCTCTCAGGAAGGCGAACTTAAGGCAGAGACCAAAGATGGTTGAAGATAGGTATTAGTTCAGTACATACTTAAATTAAAAAAAAAAACTTGCCCTACGCAGACCTCATAATTTTCCGCAACGATTTAGGTTCGGAAATCAACCGCGGAAAGTTACGCAAATCACAAATGCCAAACTTTGACAGACAGTCGTATGAATTGTTTGTTTGATTCCAGGGGCCAGATTATGTAAGACGAAAACGATCGAACGTTTTCGTTTCGACAATAGCAGTCTCTGTCTATTGCCACAGATATGATAGAGACAGGTTTAGTGAAAACGAAAGCGGGTTTCGTTTCGTTTTTTTACAAAATCCCACCCCTGATTTACAGTCGATTTACGCAATGACATTTCCGAGGGGTGTTCAGTTAAGACACCGCAGAATTTTATACATTTACGAGCTGCATAAATTTATCAGATTAAGTCAATACCCTTACTATGAACATATTGGTAAAGTGTGTAGTATTCAGGCTTAAAAATGATAAAATGATCTATTGTGACAATTAAAATACAATATTTAAGTTTTAGGCTAAAAATGATGATTGGTAAAGCCTATAGTCTTTGTAGGAATATACCTACTCCGTTTATCTTAAGCAAATTATAGAAGTTTCAAATCAATAAAATAAATTACACAAGGAAGTGCAACCATATACGAGTAGTGTAGTGGTTACACTTCGCATTTCGATTGATAGTAAGGAGCTAAGTTTGAAGTTCAAAATAAATATTTTTGCTTACACAATCATTTTGTGTTCAATTATCGGGCTCGTGCGGGTAAACTTGACAGAAAAAAAACATAATAACAAATCAATAGAATTTTAAATATTTGCTATTTGATTGACAGTGCAGCTAGCTTTTGACGTTTTCGCTCTATTTTTAATCTGGGTATTATGCATACCAATCGAAATGGCTACAATTCTTATGTAAACCTGATAAAATAGAGTGTAATCTGCGAATTGTTGTGGTTTATTATAGTCACTTAAGACTTTTTCCTGTTATATCAGTATAGTCAGTATGACTTATAAGCTGACACTCTTCCATGGTAGACTCATATTCGAGGTTATCATTTTGGCAGACTTTTTAATAGCAATCTGTCAAAAAATTGGCATTGGTGTGCGAAGAACAAATCATAGCAACTAAGGTTATCTGTCTACCCGGTTGCGGGCATGTCTGTACATATGTGTATCTACATACAATTTAGCGGTTGTACTAAAAGTTCAATTTGCCAAAAGAAACTGCTTTGGACCAGTAGATAAGTGATTGCAGATTGGAAATTTCCATGAGATGCTGATTAAACTTTTCATTTTCAGTGGTTTATCAGCAATTTTATGTGATGCCAGAATGAAGATTAAGTATCAGAATAAAATATGGGCTCTTGGAAACAAGCTGAGAATAAGCAAGTGCTGTTAAAACTATGCATATAGGATCTTAGGGGATACTTCTCACGACCATTCATTTGTGTCAGTGACGAGTGACAGTGACAGCAGGGGGCTTATTACCAAATGCGCGGCGGATTGCTTTTCATGGTGGATTGGTATTTTTGTATTTCCAAAAGCTTTTCGATCTATTCAAAAGCGATAGCTATTTAGGTGACGGATTACTGGCGGATTTATTGCGGATAAAAAACAAACTAAATTCTTGTGACGGGAAAAGGCTGTCAAACTTTTGGGGAAATACATAAATGCAAAATTGGAAGTCTAATTGGAAAAAAACTGGAAAACACAGTTCGCATTTGAGAATAAGCAAAAGCGAAGGAAGCGGTCGAAATCAAAGTATCGCTTTCAATATGATCCGCCACGCATTTGGGAATAACCCCCAGTAATCCCCAGGCGTAATGAACTTAACTCGAAATATTCATTTTGGTAGGAATCATAGCTATATCGAGCAACACTTTATTAATTGAAGAAAGGTTTCTCTCAAGTTCCATGGCATATTCATCATCAGACTTTAAGTGATTCTTTTTTGAATGAACTACATATATCGAAATAGGTTGTATAAGTCTTAGTGCTACCGAAGTAGCACAAACATTGGATAATAATTTCCCAACAGAAATAGTCAGGCGAAACCCAACTCGACGCATAATCGTTGTAAATTGGTCCGACAAGAAATATGTTCTGAAATATAGAAATGGATTTACTCCTCTACTGGTTTTTTACGTATAGCTAACCATTTCTTATTGTAGAACAAGTCGAGTCAAACTTCTAGTGCAAAAATTCGTTATCCAAATAATATAATAATACCCTTATTTTATGTTGAAATGAAATAAAATGCAGTCAAAAGTTATTATTTGGTGATGAACACCCTCTCAAATAAATATCTATAATACCACATGTCACCAGAAGACAAACCTTAAAGCGTCAACATAACTGGGTTTACATTGCGTTTTAGGGACGCATTCCAATTTAATCGGAAAGATGATTCCAAATGCGTCATCGCGTACCTGTATCGTATTTCACACCTTATCAAATGCGTAAACCACCATTGACGATGAATTAATTTGATTCCATTATCGCCTTCATTGTACTCGCTAAATACCTCACCGAATCTTTTATCTATCGATTTTCACCCACGCCGTGATAAATATCAATTAAAACTATGGTTAGCGTCCAAACAAAACCAGTTACACCAATCGAATTAAAATTTGACAACTCGATCTATCAATCAGGGTTTCAACTATCAAACATCGACCTATTTGCTGTTATCAACAATCAACAATTGACACACATTTTAACTATAGTTTTTTTTTTTTATATACCTTTATCTTCAAATCTTCGATTTTTAACCATTTTGCGAGACACACAATTTTATGGTCGTTAGATTAGTCCTTAATATTATTGGCCCAATTGTTTCAACAGCTTGTCGCTTCAACGTGTTATCACTGACTGATGATCACTGTCGACCACTGATAGGGAATTAGGGGAAGTATCACTATCACCACCATAATGACTATACTCTGAGTAGAGTATCTATCTATTCAGGAGTGGATGATAATGAGCGACATAAATATTTGTTCCTATTACGAACGTGGAGATGTGTAAAACTATGGGTAATGGAAATGTATATCAATCAGACAGAATGCCATCGATACAATAATTTAGTGTTGTTCGATTTTACATTAGATTCATTTGCATACGCGGATTACATCGAAATATACAGTCATCCTCGGATAAGTGACCCTCGCCTAATTGCGTTCCTCGTTTAATTCAGCCGAAAACTGAGCAAATGAAGGTAGGCGAGGTCTCAGGCTAGGACCAGAGGCTATCGACAAAACTGATTGCCTAAGATCCTTATACGTGGTGAAGAGCCACATCCTGAACGAGGTGCCACTGCTTTAGACTGAATATAACGGATCTAGAGGGGAATAACTCGATAAAACCTATAATCCCGGGTGTAAACAACCGGGAAATTTGTTTACACAAAAAAATTGTTTGATAGTCCATTTCATAACAATATAACACCCGTGGAAATATCAGATGTCATTGCGGCCTAGAAATTTCATGAAATTAGTCTATGTACATAAATAAAAAAATGTGCACCGCTGGGTCGCACGAAACTTTCTCGTTTATTGCGAATCTCGAAGAGTCTTATAGAGTTATTTCAGCAAATTTTACGTTTAAAATCATACCCACTCAGGTTTAGTAACTGAGCCCTTGTTAATTAAAAAAGTAATAGGTACATACTACATAAACATACGTTAACTACAACACTAAGGTCTGTTCCTTTACTTTTAAATCTTACGAATTTTTACGCATTTTTACTCAATGTCGTTCCCTAACTTGAAAAATTAGTAAAAGAGAGCGGCATCGAGAGAGCAAGATATTACCCCTCCATTGGTAATCTTACTAGTTTTTACTCAACAAACTTCTTTGAGTAAGAATTGAAACAACTGTCAGTCGCCTGAAAATTGACATATGATTTGAAATTTAATTTGAAAGGAGTGTAATGTGCCTTTGTCTTTTGATCTCCTGCGATATGAGAAACAAATTGGTATGAGAAGGCGGAGAAATAATGTAGCTTTTTTTCTCTTCTCAAATGCTTGTAGTACAAACTCTTGCACATACTTGGATTTATAATCGCATGCAATTTATGGAAAAATAAAATGCATCTGTCATTTTTCATGATTACTACAAAAGCGTTCCCTAACGTATTCGTAAGTTTTTCTCTTTGAGAGAGAATTCATCCCCACTACTGCCATTTTGACAGTCTTTTCCAGTTTTATTACAAAAGTAAAGGAACAGACCTTTTATAACTTACTTTCAAATTTCACCCCGAACAACTGACACAAAGGAGGCAAGTAGGCGATGAATTTCGAATTCCCATCTTTGATTATGTAAAAAAAGTGATCTCAATGGTCGGGATTTTGGTAGTCATTTTTGAGAAATATTCATAAAACGGCTATATTCGAGTTTTCTGAGAAAAACTAAGTACGTGATCATGTTTAGAATGCTTATGTTGTCTTAAATATGTATTTTAATCAAAATCGTTAGAGCGGTTTTTGTAAAATTATGCTGACAAATGTTACAACTTTGGATTCGAAAAGTACTGTTATTAAACTGTTTGGCTGAAAACTGAGTACGACGTATTCTTCAGGATTATAAACATTACCTAGCAGTTACATTTTCATCCAAATAGAAAATGGCGTTTTCGAGATATGAGCAGTTTTTAAAGTACCATTTTTAGGGATTAGGGTGGAAATCGAAGGACGCATTTTTTTTTTTAAATATTTTTTACCGTTTTCGAGAAAAAGCCGATTTTCAAAAGTGCCGTTGCTGGACTTTTTAGTGAAAAACTGGGTATGCAGTCATGTTAAACTTGCCTACATTAACCCCCAGTTTCACACTGAAAGTTTAAACTAAAGTTCAACTGAACCTGAACGTGAGTTTAAATTTTAAGTTCAACTCGTCCGGTTTCACAATATAATCTAAACTTCAGTTCAATTGAACTCAGTTCAACTAAATTTAATGAATGAATTTGATAGTATTGTACAGTACTTACGACTTTTCTAAAATCGTTCATTGTCTTTGCTTTCAAAGAATACGCAAAACAACTTCAAATATTTATGTTTTTGACAATCGGCTGATCTGAAGTTTAAACGGCAGAATACTGTAGTTTAACTTAAACTATAGAATGAACTCTGTTCAAGGTTTAAACGAAATTCTGAAACAGTATTAATTGTTGAACTAAAGTTTAAACTCAAAGTGTAGTTTAAACTCCCACTGTGAAACTGGGGGTAACTCAACTATCAATTTTGGTTCAAATCGTTAGAGCCGTTTTTGAAAAAATCTAAATTGTTTAATATTTCGTAAAATGTTTATATGGGAAGTACCGTTAATATTAGGGCAAATGAACAAAGTTATTACAAACTTATTTCCAAAGTGAAAACTTGATTCCCCCAAAATTCCCAACCTTTCTTCACACATCCCAATAAATGGCCGCTTTCATGTTTTATTTACATTGCCGCCATTGATTTTGACATTTCACACGTATTCACAGACAGGGGTAATTAATTCCGGGGAGACTCGGGTAGGTGCACGGAAGTTGGCTCTCTAGTCTAGTTCTATGTGGTTGGTGGTGGAGGGTATCAAGCAGCCAGGCCGATGATAACACTTTTACTTGTTTTTGCTTCTTTTTCACATTGAAATAAATTGTCTTTGATGGATTAGTTATGTCATTCATTTCAAAACACGTTACTTAATAATGTCCGCACAAGAGATACGAATTACCTAAGTCATATTATAAATACTGCTATCAATAAATTGCATCTTAAACCCCATAGACTCATAATTACGTCGTACTGTTTAGTAGCCATCAACGATATGACATTGATAATTTCGAAAAAAATGATAGTCTAACAATTCATATTGCGTCTTGGGTTTTGGGGGCTGCGCCTCGTCTTATCTGTCAAACAAAAAAAAATTTTTTCTCGGCGAGTGTCTTATCTGTTAGAAAACGACTTAAGTGTGAATATTGTTGACAACATGTTAATGGTAAGGTCAATTCTTAAAGACAAAAAAAAAAATAGAACTTATCAGCTCTCCGGTGTCAAAAACACTATTAAAAGAAGTCACCTTAGGGTCAAGAAGATTTGTTGGACTTGGTTCGTTGGTGTTTTTGGCAATCATTTATTGTGAGAAATTTTCCATAATTCACAACCGGTATGTTCTAATCTAATGCGCGGTGTATGACTATACTTTGAACAAAATTCGTTCCCTCTGTTCAACAAATTTTTCGTGTGCGTTTAAAATTTGTGAGTTATTTTTCCAATAAAAAAAAAGATACTCAAGTATTCTCAATGAGATGACACTGTAAGTTATGAACTTGAAATATGTAACAGAACGTAATAGAAGCTAAATAAAAAATAAATTAGTCGTTGAACATTTTGAGATCAGTTCAAGTAATACCAAGGCTTTTGTTGTTTCGAGTTATTTAAAACCTTCGAATAGTAGATACTTTTTAAAAATCATACAAAAAACTAGGACAGAACAACGTGTTGCAGAGATGCTGTCGAGTCAAGGTTGCGGGGTGAACTGTGCGGTCTTCGTCCGGGCAGAAGCATAACCGAACATTTATTCACCCCCAAAGCGAAACTGTTTACACATATTTTTTAGAGATGATTTCCATTGAAACATGGGGGAATGGCAGGCAGAGAAACAACAATCCAACCTATGTCATAAAATGTAGAACATTCATTACCGATCCCTGCTATGTCTTTTAAAGTACAAAAGCTTACTGATCTTTCACCAGCATATTCTAATTGACCTTCGAGGATACCAAGTCCAAACAAAGTGAATCACTAGAGAACTATGCATCGCCAATCGTAAAAAGACTGAGGTTCATGGCTTAAGAATCAACATAGTACGTTATAATTTCTTAATATTTTGTATCATACTTATTTGTGTCCTTGCTGGAAGTGTTGTGTCAAGCCGATGACAAGAGTTCTTGGAATGCATTTCACATTGAACCCCAATCGATTTGAATTTTAACATGCTTCGCTTGACACATTATCAGTCGTATCGCAAGTAGCACAAAAGTCTACAATACACCAAAATATTTGGTGTATTTTATGCATTTTCGAGATATGCATTTTCAATATAAAAAATACACCACTTTTTAGTGCAGTTTTTGGACATTTAATTTCGATTCAGTGTAAATAATACCGTGTTCTCGTATATAATTAACACCGGCTGTACAAAAATTATACCGATTTTCGGTATATAAATTGTGCTAGTGGTATAAAAATTGTTCTGGTTACTAGGATATAATATACTCCAGAGGTGTATATTATGTACTGATAATTAGCTCAAATTATACACCAATGGTAAACAGTTTACACCACATTTTGGTGAAAAATTTTTCCTTGAGTGTGAAAAATACACGATAATTCGATTGATAAAATACACCATTAGCGTATTAAAATCCTAAACTTAGAATTTATTCTGATTTAAAATTTAAACCGAAGTTTATTTTTTGCATCGGAAACAGAGTTTGAGCTAAAATTTACACCGTTTTTTAAAACTCATTCTATGATTCTAAGTAGGTATTCACATTCATAATATAGACGTAAGAAAATCATGAATAAATATCAATGTGAGTGCCTAATTTAACAACGAAGCCCAATCTGTTGATTTATTTTCTGTCCTACCCCGTCTAAAAATCGAGCGCCTCGAAAATTTTAATAATTAAAGATTTTTTATTCGATGCGTGAAAATTAGTTTTTCGAAAATTATAATTTTCTGGTTGTTTTTTAAATTATTTAGAGACGTACTCTAAAAAACGAGTCAAAAATACAAAAAATGCGGCATGATTAAGTCGATATATATAGTAAAATAAATAATCATTGTCTTCATTCTAAATATGGCGGCCAGCCGAATCTTATTTTTTCCTAATATTCCTTGAAAAATATGGCCGTCGTCCAAAATATACACCAATTCCTGAATTTGGATATAAAAATGCACCAATTTAAAAGAAGAAGGAGAAAAATACACAATTGTAGAAGTTATATGCAATATTCTGTTTTCGGTGCATTTATTTTGCTGGAAACTGTGTAAAATATTCACTGATTTGTAGCATTTCGTGAAATTGATGCAAAAAATGCACCAAAGTTAAAGGAGAAATGAGAAAAATGCACCATTGTGAGAAATACAGTGCGGTTCACTTGTTTAGACGCACACATTTTATTAAAATTAGGCAGGAAAAAAGTGTTGAATTTTCAGAAAAGTCAAAAGTTAAAGCTTAACTCTCGAAACGCTTTTGAAATCGTGAAATGGCTCATAAAATAGCTCGAAGTGAAGACTTGATAAGAAACTTTGTAAACAATAGAGTATCTTATGGAAAGAACTACAAAGCAAGGATCGTGAAAGTTTTAACACCACAAAACAATCGAAAATTGTAAGAATAGTGCCTTATGGCGCTCAATTTACAAACAAAATTATAGAATTTGCTGGTTTTTTTTTATCAAATCCACTTGCGTTGTGCTATTGTCAATGCTTTATACCCAAATTTTACAAAACTACAAAAAAAAAACCACCGCCTAATCATGGATGCAAGAAACCCAGGCCTTGAATTTTCAAGGTCTGACATGGCATGGGATATGAACATTAAGGTGGTCTCCAGAAATTGAAGCAAAGACGACTTTTCGAACAAAAAGGAGTTTAACTTGGATGGTCCTGCAACTATAACTATTACTTTCATGATCTCCACAAAGAAAATATGTTTTGAACCGTCATCATTCAAAATTAGGGGTACTTATGGTATATGTGGTGCAATTTCATTCTTCGGCGCTTTTAAATTGGAAATCGTTTCCAATAAAATATTAGTATTTCTTGCAAAACTTTTTTTGGACACAGTTTTTTCCGTAATAAAGCACCTCTGTGGACTTATTCCATGGATATTCCAGAAGGATAACGTGCATATACGCACAATTCACGCCTTGTTAAATAATGGATTGTCAGTGAAAATATTAAAATATTGCACTGTCCCCCACATTCGCCTAATTTTAATTTTATTGAAACTCTTGCCCCGTGAAATTTTTTGAAGCAACAATCAGTATCAACTCAATCAAGAGCTGATTGTAGCGATCAAAGCTTCTTGAGAAAATATATCCTTGAATTACCTACCTTCAAAGTTCATTATGGCTCTTTGAAGAATATAACTTTTGAGATTATATCCAATGGTACTGCCTCACACATTATTAAAATAACTAAAAATTGACTAAAATAAATAAAAATATTGCAAACAATTTAGGTGTTTTGTTGTTTTTCGACTTTTTAAAAGGTGCGTCTATTCAAGTGAACCAAAAAAAAAATGCACACGTTTTGCATGGTGTATTAAGAAATTAGTAATGATTTTTTTATAGTGTATGAATGTATCTTTCTGCCAAATAAGTTTTTTTTTTCCTTGGTTCCACATAATACGAAAAAAACAAGAAATAAATCGTAACTTTTGTACGGCTAAACAAGTGAACCACACTGTAGCACTAATATTAAGTACACCGAACTCGGTGTGGTGCATTTTTTACCAAAAAGTGTATTAATTACACCAAACTCTCTGTGTAGTGTATTCAATGGTGAATATTTTACCAAATGGTGTATTAAAATCACCGAACTCTCAGTGTGGTGTATACAATGGTGCATATTCAACCAATGAGTGTATTAAGTACACCAACCTATCTGTGTGAATTTTTTTAACCAACAAGCATTTACTGTGAAAAAAATATAAAATGGACGAGATTTTCTTTGAGAACAATTTATATTTCCAAAAATTTTTTTCAGTTAACAAAATACAAAAGTAGGCCAAAATTGGAATTTGCTACTTCGGAAGAGAGGTAATCCGTCAACATTGAATTTGAGAAGAGCTTGCATTGTTTGATTTAATTGACGAAATGCAATACGGAAACAGTTCAATGCCATAGTACCAATATCCCATTGTATGTATAGCAATATTCCGTGTGGTATGGAGCAAAGTACGTGCATCTTTTGGCAGTTCATTTTTTCCTTCAGTTCGCAATAAAACAGCCCAATCAGCTAATTTAGACATGAAATGAATATGTGCGTTCACATCATCAATGACGCAATCTTCCGAAGACAGTTCCAATTCGCGATATACAATTTCCGCAACTTCGTCATTATCATCCAAATCATCATTCGAAATTGATTCACTTGATATTTCATTTGCCTGTAATACATACAATATTAGGTGCATTTAAAATAATATTTTGTCCAGATAATGAACCATTTTTAGAGTTTTTGGGCCGAATATAAAAGTTGATGTTTCCCCAATTTCCGAATAAGTTTCGATGACTTTGCTGGATGTTGTTAACTGGTTTGACAATGTTTTTAAATTTGTTTAAAAAGTTTTCCCTTCTACGATAACACTTCAAATAATTATTAAACTCGAGGTACTAAATTTTGTTAATATTTGTTAATTTAAAAAGACAGTGCTTGTTAAGAATGCAGAGCTCGTTAAGAATAACGTAACTGAATAACTTCAATAACATTTTGTTGTTTATTTTTCACACTTATGTAGTTTGGTGTATTTAATTTCCACAGGGTGTAAATCCTTCACCGAAATATAGTTGGCCATTTAAAATGGTGTATAATATCTACAAAATATAGTGTATAAAATATGCCATGTTGGTTGGTTTCAGAATCGAATAATTTTATGCACCATTATTGGTATATTATAAAAACAGCTGAACATCGGTTTATTTTTTGCACCGAATTTCAAAAGAAATGTTGAAATTTTGCACAGGAAAGACAATGGTGTAATTTTTATACCGATAATTTTGACAGATACACCAAAATTTTGAATTTTTCTTCAGTTTTCTCAATTTTGCACCAAAATTTACGAATTTACACCAATTTATACACCAGTGTGCTACTTGAGTCGCTTAAGTGTTTAAAAATTACTCGAGCATTTTTATAACGCTTGGCATTTTTTGCTATTATAAAAAAATGCAAGGAATTTTAATACTCTTATAATTTGTGTTCTAACACTGCCGTCCATTGTCGTCGTTGCACTCGTGAGATTGAGAAAAGAGATTTCTATTCAATTTAAGGGAATTTGCTTAACCCACGCGTTTATCTACTTTACTTTCGTAAATTAAATTGAGAAGTAATTATAGTTAATTACTGGTAATTCGGTCGTTGATTTAAACCATCTTAACAAATGCCACTTGTTCGTAAATAATAACTTCCCCGTAGCAACATGTTTGGAAATTATTTGTAACTTGAAGGCTTTATTATCAATTCTGTGTGAAAGTGCCTAAACAGAAGAATCTACTTCGAAGGCAAATACTTTATGATGCGTAACTAAAATTTGACTAATGCTCGGTTTCCACTTGTCGATTTGAAATTGACAAATGACGTATTTTTATGCCAATTAAAAAATTGGCAAGTGGAAATAGCAAAAAATAGCTTGTCAATGAATTGACTAACAGCGTTTGTCAATAACTGACGAAGAAACCACTGGACAAGTGGAAATAGCTGAATTGTTAAACAAAATGTCACTTTGTCTATAATTGACAGTGAAAATTAATTGGCATCGAGTTCATAAGTTGGTCAATCAACTGACAAACGATTTTTTGCCAATAATTGACATAAGTGGAAATAAACTGAAGTTGGTGTTGTTCAATGACATAAACGCGAGAGCTGTCAAACTTTGTCAATCAACTGACATGTGGAAACCCACCTTAAGTAATTGGTGTGCTTGACTACTGAAAGGGTGTCAGGGTTCAACCCTCGAAAAGACACAAGACAAGTCTGACAAACATCGGAGAGTTTAATGATTCTGAGATAGCTTCTTAAATCAGCCGTTTGGATACATCATAGGCTTGTAGGTTTGAGATAAATGAGTGGGATCATGACGTAATCTCGAATGACAAAAATCTCGAAGGCTAAAAATCTCGAAAAGATTTTTTTTTAATCTCGAATGCAAAAATTTCGAATGTACAAAAATCTCGAATATACAAAATACTATATCTCGAAAAAATCTCGAAAATAAAAAGTAAATTCGAGATTTGTTTTGCACCCACCCCATATCCAAACAGTAAACCTAAGCAGGGGGGTTGCAGGGGGCAGCATGCCCCCCCATACGTATCTCACTTTTTAACACCATTTTTAATATTAATTCGAAATTTTTTTTCGAGATTATGCTTTCTAGATTTTTTTTCGAGATTTTTACATTCGAGATTTTTGCTTTCGAGATTTTTTTTTTTCGAGATATCAGGGTAGACGCTAAATGAGTAGGTATTTTTTCTATTTTCATTGTCACATATTTTTAAGTAGGTCCCCGCACTGTAATTCCGGTAAGCAGAAATGTTGTCCAAATTTGTGTCGAGATGACTAATATCTTCCACCTTATCTATGATATTTTTTAAGGGTGAGTTGACATCATCAATTTTAATTTTGTCTCTTTGACGTTTCTGTGATTGCCGCACAATATGAGGAAAATGTTCGATGTTATTTCAATTTGTGTTTCATAATTAAATCAGATCGCTCTCATCACGCTCGGTTAAGAGCATACTCGACGTGCTCGAGCTCTGTTCAGTAGTTTACACGGTCAAAGTCGCGGCATCGTCACGCGTCGATGCAAAAAAATACAGATTTTCGCATGGTCTACGAATTTCCTCGTGACGTCATCATATCAACATGTTGACACATTTCGTTCACCATGTAATCGCAGTTTTATTGATTCTTCATATCTAACCACTCCACAACATAATGGATGATAGTAAGACTATACTTATGCACATAATCGCATTCGCAATCCGGCCATAAAAATGCCATTGATCAATTGATCGCATCAACATCAATTATTTATTTTACTGAGCACACTTCCAACAATTTTATGCCTGCAATTAACCGTATATGCAAACAATACGCGAATTACTAGCAGCAACAAAAACAGTCGAACGCATTCCTTTACCCGTAAACGCTACCGCAGAATGATTCAACACCACAGCACTACTCGTATGTTGTATAAATCAATTTTACGGCAAATTATCTGCTATAACCACTTGATGTAATAGTTGGGCGGGAAAAAATGAATACATTAATTGATTGATGATCGCGATAGAAGCAAACCAAATAAAGCGGCCAAACAAAAAGGTGCAAACAGATTAAGCTATTAAATACGCGTGAAAACCCATCTGACACCCCGAGTGGACATAATGTTGGTATAGCTAACAAAAGAGCTGCGGCTTCTTCTTGACTATCTAATTATCGCAAAACTATATGATCAATTCTAGGGAAGATGCTAATTTAGAGGAAACAATATTTGCGGGATGAAACCGGTGTGGGTGTCAGTTGAACGAAAGTATCGTAATTCACGTATGTGACGTTTGCCGATTATATGCTTCAGCGTAAAATTAAAATGCTTCTATTGTACTGCGATCGTTCGAATTTTTCGGTCGGCATAACACCGACACGGATCGGGGAAATGAAAGAGGATGGGTGGGCATGGTCATAGTTATAGCCATAGCCATAGCCAACCAAGCCTACGGAAGCTGTCGAGGGCTATTATACCTCAAAAACATCGAAGATATAATTGCCTGTACAGCGGCGGGCGGGGATTATACCCAGCTTAGCTCTGGATCATGTAAATGTACATACGAACAGATCGACAAGATTAATTGCGATCGCAATTAATTCGTGTACATGCCATTATCAATCATCAAAACGAATTGCAAAGTGGCATGTAAGTCAGAGTCGGCATGGAAGCCACCACCATCACCGGTATGCGCTGAATCGGAATTGAGATCTTTCGAAATTAAAAGCGATACAATTTACAATATAGTGTGATGTTATTTTATGGGGTTTATTTTTGTTTTCATTTGCAAATTGATTGCATCGGTAATAAAATGGTAATTGATTTATCACATTCGGCAAGCGGATATCAGCGAGAAATATCAGCCTGCTTGAAGATGATCAGAGCGATCACTGACCTAAGGTATACATAATTTAGCTATGAATTAGTGCAGTGACTTGCAGTTGTCGCGGCATGGGCACGAATGTGGCTCGTGCCAAAAATGATTGCTATAATAAAGCGGCTGACGGTGCTTTTGAGGTCTGATAAAAAATAATATTTAAGAGAGAAATCATTAGCTTGAGGTATTGATATCTTCCGTCTACGATACTTGGTGTTTTAAGCTAGAAAATTGAATGTCTAAAGTAAAGGTGCTATCTACCATAAGAGCATTTGTAAATCGAATGCCGCTAGAGTTCATTGACTTAGTCATATCGATCGATTGGACCATAATATATACCAGCCAAGAGGATATTCAGATCGCAGATTCTATATATTTCACAGGACAATAAAATCGAACCCCGTTCTAATGTACAAGCCATCGCGCTTAAGCCAGCAATAAAAACGAGTCGCTCCTGAAAGCAATTCGGAGTTGTGGTTGTCAATTCGCCAATATTGTCAATAAAAAGGCTTCCGAGGTGAAGCAAGCTAGCAAGGTAAGGCTAGGTAGCTATTGGGCTACGCTAACCACTTCTCTGGCGAATGAGGTGATTGATTGAGTGAATCAAGCTTGGTGGAGAGACAAATGCTACTGAGCATAAAGAGTCAGTGAGTTTACCACGATATCTCGAAAAAAAAATCTCGAAAGACAAAAATCTCCAATTAATATTAATTTTTGAGACAATGGTAACAATTTGCGCGAGACAGAATTAATAACACCAAATCTAAAAATGGTGTCAGAAAGTGAGATACTGCAACGCCCCTGCTTTTGGTCACTGTAGGATTTGGAGTAGGTGTAAGGTTGGGTATATGAAAAGTTTATATTACGCGATCCCAAAAAAAATCTCGAATTTACTTTTTATTTTCGTGATTTTTCCGAGATATAGTCTTTCGAGATGTGGGCGCAGTAGCGCAGTGGTTAGTGTGCTGGACTGCTGTGCGAGGGATCCCAGGTTCGATCCCCGGAAAAACACAAATTACATACATCTTAGTGTTTTTTTCTACTGCGCCACCTCTCGCGAACGTCTGACAAACATCCGAGAGTATAACTGTCCTGAAAAAGCTTCTCAATTCAGCCGTTCGGAATCGGCATAAAATTGTAGGTCCCTTCCATTCGTCCCAAAAATAGAAACTCACACAAACGAATGGTTGCGAGAAGCTAGGCCTAGGGTGTCTACCTGTTGCGCCACATATTTATTTATTTATTTAGTCTTTCGAGATTTTAGTACATTCGAAATTTTTGCATTCGAGATTAAAAAAAAAACTTTTCGAGATTTTTAGCCTTCGAGATTTTTGTCATTCAAGATTACTGATCCCAGAGTCAGTACTTTTCACGTACACAATAGTTGTGAGAAGTTAGACCTGGTTACAGACTACGGCCTTGTTGTTCTCAATATCTTTAGCTGTAAAAGAACGATGCCAATTATTTTGCACACACACACACAGATTAAACAATTTTCCACAATTCACCCTTTCAAGAAAGAATTTCTTATAAAATATTAAAATTGCCAAATAACCAAGCCTGCGTTTTTTGGCGGGAGCTTCTGCAACATGATTCTGTCTTCTAGATTGTGTTAATCAAAAATCATTCTGTCACAGATGTTAGGAAGGGACGTAATGTCGAATGACAAAAATCTCGAAAGCTAAAAATGTACAAAAATCTCGAAAGTCTATATCTCGAAAATAAAAAGTAAATTCGAGATTTTTTTTTTGCACCCACCCCACCTCCAAACAGTAAACCCAAGCAGGGGGGTTGCATGGGGGGCAGCAGGCCCCCCATACGTATCGAGATTTTTGTTATTCGAGATTATGCTTTGTAGATTGTTTTTTCGAGATTTTTTAAATTCTACATTTTTTTTCGAGATTTTTTTTTCGAGATATCGGGGTAGACCCGTTAGGAGTCAAAAACATTAATATTCACTTATTATCGCGAGTCTTTATCAGAGCCCTTAATTGCTGCACAGGCTCAGGGTGCTATAGGTATTTAGACAGCAGATCCACATAGTTATAACGACTCACAAAAGTCCACAATGTAATCGATAACGATGGCTTATTATCTAACACGAAGACGATGAATGATCAACTTTCGCGCCACCAACTAAAGACTCAAATGTCATGCCTTATGGACACGGTCGCTCTAAACTAAAGTGCAAATATTTACCACGAATGTGGAACTTTTTTCTTCAGCAAAACTTCAGAAACTTTCCAACCCGAATACTTTTTAAACGGACTGACTAGTAGGAAACTTATTTTCACTTTATTTTATGGTCGACTGGAACGCAAAAGCAAAGCGTGTAAAGCGTGTACCGTCCTGTGGCACAAATGTAAGGTGTTAAATAAATATAGAGGCCCTATTCTGTTTTGCGAATAAAATTAGTCTCTGTTCGTTAATAAAAATGCTATTTATTAATTATAAATACATCTGTATTGGGAAAAAATATTTACCGAACAAATTACCTTAAGTTTATTAAATTTAGTCGAAAACTGGGGCGAACTGGTTTTATTATGTATTTGGATAAATTCCATAATTAGACAAAGGAATGCAGGGGCCTGTTTGTTTTGGAATCCCAACTAAAAATATATCCTCTTGTGAGGTGAGTTCGAAGTTCAATGCGAGGAGTTCAATCATTTGTTCTGAGGTGATGTAATCAAATGTATTTTAAATTGGAGGTATTACGTTTATCATCGGAAAGTATTATTAAGCAATAAACTGTCATTTAGCGATATTGAAATTTATTTTATTATGGGTATAACAATTTAATAGATTAATTTTATTGTTTGTAATTCAATTGTAATGCATTAAATTGAATGGCTTCCTAGGAAGCCATTTTTATTACTTAGTACTCTCCAACCTTTCCATATGTTGGGTTGTGGTTAAGGATTGTTGTAACCATTTTGTTTTTATTTGAAGGTATGTTAAACCACTGGTAGAACTTAAATTTCCTCTTAAGGAACAAAATGTGCTGTTCGCTGTTCTCAAGGGACTGCCACTATGACCTCAATCACACGTGTTTATTGCGCCAACAGTGAGTGCAATTTGTATTGCTAAGCATACAATGAATGTTGTAGGTAATTTTGAGTCATCGAGCGAAATTGTGTTTGTTAAGTTGTCATTTGTCAGGTAGAACAAAAGTTCTTTGTCGAAGGAGTGTTATCATATTTGCCATCATGACTAAAACATAAAACGATTTTTCGATACAATTGTAATTGCCGTCAGTTTACCATTGCATATCCTCAGTATAATATGTAACCAATGGGATCATGACCTAATCTCGAATGACACAAATCTCGAATGTACAGAAATCTCGAAAAAATCTCGAAAATAAAAAGCAAATTCGAGATTTTTTTTTGGGATCCCTACGTTATCTCCTATCAAAATCCCTTATTGCGCATATCCTTTAATTTTTTTTCTTTTCCTTTTTCCAAAATCTCCCAGGAAGAAATCTCCTATGCCAAGCAAACTAAACTTTGCATATACCCAACCACCTATCCCAAATCCTACAGTGACCACAAGCAGGGGGGTTGGATACGGATTTCACTTTTTAACACCATTTTTAATATTAATTCGATATTTTTTTCGAGATTATCTATGTTTTCTACATTTTTTTAATTCGAGATTTTTACATTCCAGATTTTTGCTTTCGAGATTTTTTTTTTTCGAGATATCGTGGTAGACCCGTAACTAATGTGTTACAAATCACATATCTTCTCTATCCAATTTTTCTTTAATGCCCGCGGCTGTGCAAACCACATACGACTAGTCACATGTTTAGCGCGAAAATGACACAAAATGGGCTATTAAATTCGCCATTAAATCCTGCCATTCAGCGCTATAGGATCATTTTATTTGAGATAAAATTGGCCATACATTGGATCTCCCAAATACACTTTGTAAGAATGTGTAATGGACATTTGGACTTTTCAGAAAATAGAAACTTTCAATTTTACAATTAAGCAAAAAGGAAGTATGTACTTGTATTCTAAATCTTACTTACGTGACTACAAATTCTTTTTTTAGTTTTTTTTTCCAAAAATTTGATAAAATATATCAACCGTAATATATCAAAATGTATCACATGTACGTTTGTTAAAATTGATTAGTTTTCATTTAGGTCTTAACGAGCTGTGTAATTGCCTGCGCTAACATTGATGTCTGCGCATCATACTATCATGTGATAAGACGTTAACAAAAAATCAAATACTTTCAACTTGACAATTTTTTAATCGAATGATTTAATTAGTAAATCAAGATCAATGCAAACACTGGTACGTTGCAAATTGGTTGTCACTTGAAAAATGTGTTGTTTTTCAGATATCCACTTTTGGAGAAGCACCACTCTTTGTCTAGTAGGAAGGGTATGTGGGAGCCATTGAAATAATATATGTATGTACATATGTCAGAGCTACTAGAAAAAGTAGATAACGTCGCCATGTGCTTTGAAATCGCACTGTAATTTTCTTCTCTAGAGTACTTTGTTTGAATATTATTGCTTCAGCTATTAATGACTCCTCAGCTTATACCACCAAAGCACACGCCATGATATTGTCCTCAACGTAATCAATTAATTTTTACCAATTTAACAACAAATACACATTTTCGGCATAACTGACCGATACTTTTTCACAGCTCTGACGTTTTTGCCGAAAATTCGAATTTTGTCTGTTTATTGGTAATATGTCATCTGCTGACAAGTTCCGCTTGCCAATTTGAACTCGAGTGCAATTTGTGAATTACTTAAAAGTTGTTTATCAGATGTAGTGATAAATGGAAAAGCATACAATTACTTGTTACAACAAGAACAATTGTTGATACGTCAGAGAATGCTAAAAAGAAGTTTCTGCAATTTGCCAACACGAATGTATGTAGCAGAAGTGGAAGTCTTAAATTGGATGTAAAGTAAGTAAACCAAGAATTCAAACTTCCATATTTTTACATACTTTTTAAAATAATGTTATACGTCAAATCTTAAAATTGTCAGAAAAGAACACAAGCCAATCAAAATCAAATGTCACTTTGCCGCGGCAGCGTTTCCTCTATCAGGGATATTATGTGCTAGAAGTTTAGCGGTCAATGGAACGCGGCCATATAACGAATGCATCCTTCTACATCGACATTTTGTGTCAGATATTTGTTAGTTTAATTACCGTTTGCTGATCCTGATACGACTCATAACGATTAAAGTTATACTTAAATGCGTATGGTCTACTTTTGGTAAGTCATAAATTGTCACATAAGAGTTTATGTGGAACTTAAATGTCTATGTGCCGATCTATCTGATTGATTCAGATTCATTATTCTATTCGTACTTTGTAATTTATTGTAAAAAAATATGATACTTTATTTCGGATTATCTTAAAGCTCTGCCCTTCAATTGCAAATTATCAAGGACTTAAAATATTTGGCCAAAAAAAGTCAGTTTTTCCAAATTTATTAAGCTTCGAATTGTATTTGGTGAAACAGAAGAACAATTTGTTAAAGCTACTTGTGTTTTATGCCCCTATTGTGTAACTACAGTTGAGTTGAGTTGAGTTGTCTCTTGGTTTTATTCAATTCAAAATTCGGTATTGTCCGTATTGTCATACACAACCTTGATAGAAAAGTTTGTGAAAACACAACAAAGATGGCAGTGGTGGTCTATAAGTTGTTAGTTAGTTTGGGTTGTGTGAAAGTTGAGTTGAATTGAAGACAACTCAACAATACAATACAATAGGGGCATTAAGCTCAAACTAAAACGACATTTTGAGTTTGGCTTTTTAACATGTATACTTGACAGTTTTTGTGACTTTACCAAGTTCATCAGATATCAGCTAACGCCACTTTGTTTCAGTCCTGTGATTTGTTCTGATTTTTGCGCCTGAAGACACATTTGAGGGCCAACCCTAAGGCGAATCTAAGTAAAAGCTAAGAACTCTTTGCTCGTGGTTGTAATGTTTTAGTGTTACAAATTTCCCGGAAGTTGTCAAACATGGTCAACGAATTATATACATAGGTGTGACTTGTGACATTTCGTTTCACAAAATATTATCAATCAGATTATTGATTTATTTTCAATTTAATATATGCCGATATTTTATGAATGTAAAAAATTGTGAAACCAACAATAGGCGTTATTTTTTATTACTTATCTGGCGGCTGTTAACTTTTACACACAACTTACATACAATGCAAAATGAACTAATCTATGTTCGGTAGATTTTGTTTGCTGTGCTAATTGGGTGAACAAAATGGGCTAATGGCAAGAAAATATATTCAAACCCAAAGTTTAAAGTCTACTATGGCTATGGTTCGCTGAAAATGTCCTTAAAAGTTTAACATTTTGCAGATGGTCTACCCAATAATTAATATAATCATATTTTGTTTAACATTTCGTGTGAATGTTAGTTAAAGACAGGAATCTAACAAAAATGTACTTACATTTCTGATTGTTACTTTATCTAACAAAAAGGGGTAACTAATCAGACAAAGCATCACGATCACGCTAATGAATTTCTTTATGACGCAACTTTAAATTACTCCCAAGTTTATGGCAGCACATATTACTGTCATAATAAAAAAAAAAAAAAATGCCAACTGCTCAACGATCGCCTGCGAAAGCAGCTTTCCATATTTGTAACAAAATAAATAAATAAATTCAACCTTGTGGGAGTGCTTTTTTTGCGTTACAAGAACACAAAAACCCTATACATGCGATCCACGAGGAAAAACCTTACTCCACAACATTGCTATGATATATTTAAATACACTTTTATGTTAATAATCTCGTTCGTTGCAAACATTATAAATGACAAAGAAAGATACGATACGAATAATTTTCCTGACTACCCTTAACTGTCTCTGATGCCCTCTGATCATATGACAAAATTTAATTTGACATTTGTCGCGCGTCCATAAATTAATTTAAAAATAAAAACGCAACATATATAATAAAAAATCTACGGAAATTCAGTCTACTACCGCACGTTAAGCAGGTATACGAGTATTTATAATCAAAGTCACTGACTGTTACCTCCCTTGTGATATTTTTAAATATTAATCGCGAGATAAAAATACTAATAATCAATTTTATGCAATCACATTAACATTTGTGTGTATCACAATATCGCCAATGTCACCATCTTGATATCTTGCAAAATTTTGTTATTTCTTACAAAACTGGTTCAGTTGTCGTACTTAATAATATTATACACACTATATCAGCAGTTTAGCAATTAATTAAAAATAGAAAAAAATATAAAATATCTCGCGAATTGTTCCTAAACAAAGGACTGCGTCTCCTGGTCGAGCTTAATTGACATCTAACATCAAGTTGCCACCATATTTGGTGGTAAATTATCGATTTTAATTGGAATTATACGCGAACAAAGATACTACGAGTCCAAGTCCAAGTCTAACTTAGAAATTAGTGTAAAATGAAGTTCACCTACTTGGCTTAAGATCTGCGGCTGAGACACTTCCTGCTTCCCTGGCTTTATCCAACTGCGTATTACCAGTGGCACTGTTAGACGCCATCACGTCCAAGGCATTTGGCTTCTTCATGGTTGCTCAATGTAAATTTAACACTCGATTTCAATATAAACTTTTGCAAACAGTAGCAGCGCGACAACGACAACGACAGCGACGACGACGACTTCCTTATGACAGGCAGACAGCAAGTAGACTTGGACAATGCGCGCGTGACCGGAGCACTCTTAAGACAGGGGATCAGAACGCTTCTGTGAGCGCCTTATAAACGGACAGATTAAATTTCGGAAAATACGCTTTTAATGGTTCCGAGTTCCGATTTCAATTTCGATTTCAATTTCGATTTCGATTTCGATTCTGATCGTTGCTATGATGGGGTGGAAGACTCCACTTTTATTTTTACTTCACTTACACTTAACCACAAACGAACAAGCAAGTGTAATTGCACTGCACATTCGGCCAACTTTAGTTGAACAGAGTTAAAAGGCGAATGATCAACTACGGCTAGTGCTGGCGTCGTGCTAAGCTTCAGACGAGCATGAGAGTGCTTGGAAATACTTTGGAACCGCAATAATGCTGTTAATAACTTTTTCAGATTTTTTTTTTGCTTCTGTTTGTATTGCCTTTTGATTTCAGTTTTATCGCGCTTCTGCGTATACCGGGTACATAGATTGATTGTAAGTTTGACAAGTTCAATATATGGAATAGAACTCGAACTCGTTCCAAATCGGAGTAGGTACTCTCTGGTCCGTCTAGCTATGCTGACCATTTATTTTATATAAATCGCGTTCTCTAGCTGGCTATTTGGATTTATTCGCGTTTTCTTATGTTAGCTTTTCTCTCTATAGCAGTGGTGTGGTGATATAGATGCAGACCTATGCAGACCGCGACGCTGAATCCAACTTGGCTCGTGTCAAATGTGGATTAGTTTATAGTTGAGCACAATGCGATAGGAGGTGGTGGGTACCTATCTCCATGTATGTATAATTTATAATATTTGAAGGATTCGACAGATGTTGACAGCGATGGCGTCTATACTACTTGTTATCGGCTGAAGAGGTCTTAATTTGTAAATGATTGGAAGCAGGTTTATTTTATTTAGTTTCGAGCATGACATATGTACTTGTGCTTTAAGATAACAAATTATCAGAGGCCTTGCGATGAATTGCATGACATGTGGGCTTTAATGCTTTAATGGGTCAAGTGGTAGCAATATGTCAGTGATTGCGGTCGAAATGTGGTACGATTTTGCTGGCAGCGTAAATGTTTCGATTAACGTTGGTCGCGGATGCGGGGACTCACAATAATTCAGATTTGAGCTGATGTTCCTAACTGCCTCAACGGGGATTTTTTTTAGTATAAGTTGGGTTTCTTTTTGAAAATGTGCAAGTAATAGATTAAAGCCAATTGAAGGCAGCACGTACCACACTTGCTAATTTGTAAGCGCTGCATAATTTACGTATTTCTGCATGGGGAAGAACCTTAATCGCCAAACAAAGTTTAAGTTATGGTAATTTTGACCGTATGCTAGTGTTTTTTCGTTACAAAATTGCGTTAAAAAGTACCCCGGTTCAGCATAAATTTGTGGATGGTATTTTATTGCTATTCAATTGCGTTAAGTAATTGTCCTTGGATGAATGTTAGGCAATATCGAACGAAAGACAAGACAAAGGATTCGGGGTGAATGCAAGACAGGATGGCCGAATTATGTTGCAGTTAATGATGGGTAGTACAGTCGACTTCGGGATCTAACATTTTCGGACATATGGGGAAGTTTCATTTGGTTTGGTTCGCATTTAAGTGCGAAATAGTACAGTATCTCCGTGAAATCATAAGGATCCACTTTGCGAATCAATTATTTAGACCCGAGTTTCCTTAAGTGAACTCCGCGGAGTACCTGGTGCTCCGCCATGAAAATCCAAGTGCTCCGCGGAAAGATGGGAGAAAATATGGAAATTCCATCAGACTAGCTAATGTTGTGCTTCTGAATCTTTATCACTTTGTTCGCAGCAATGGAATTTGTGTATTTTGATTGCACAGTACAAAAATGAGTAAAAATAAATCGTGTACTCCTGAACTTCAGAGCTATCGAAATGGAAACGAATCAATGGCGTTGATAGCGAAAAGATTTGGTTGTTCTACAAAGCTTCTTTTTGGGGAAATACAAGTTTATAAGAAGACCGGAAGGAGATTGGACGCAAAGAAAGATTTGCCGGACAAGTAGAGCCAATCCATTTTTGATGTCCATAAAAATTTGGGAGATTGTTTCACCTAAACTCCATTAAGAACTCACGGCTAGGGCTGTTAGACGCTGTGTCGTAGAACAAACTCCTCGTGGATGCATATCTATTCCACAAAAAACACATTATGTCTACAAAAACCTAAGGAAGAGCCGAAATTTCGAAAGACTCCACATACAAAAACCATAGCAATTTTGGATAAAAGTTCTTTGGAGTGTCAAATCCAAGTTTAATTTATTTTGATCCGATGGAAAAGTCCCGACCTGAACCCAATTGAAAATTTGTGGGCCGCATCGAAAGAGCAGTAAAAGCCAAAAAATCAAGAATTGCTGAAGAGCTTTTCGAAAACATTAAGCAGGTGTGGAACTATATACCACTATATTAGGATGCCGGATCTGTCCTGAAAAAACTCAAATCAGCCGTTCGGACTCGGCATAAAATTGAAGGTCCCTTCCATTTGTCCCAAAAATAAAAACTCACAAAACAAATGGTTGTGAGAAGCTAGACCTAGTGTGCTTATACGGACCTGTTGCGCCAAATATTTATTTATTTATAAAATGCCGGATTTTAGTGGAAAGTCTTCAGAAAATATTGACTGCCTTTTTAGAAAAATAAAGGCTATTCCGCTAAATATTGGTAATTTTTATAAGTTTTGGAAACTGCAATTTTAAAGTTTTTGTTATTCTGTGGCAAACTCGAAAATGAGTTAAAAATGGTTTTAAATTATTTTTTTTCTAAATATCTACTAGATTTAAATAATTTATAAAATGCGAAAGGTCAAATCACATACATGTTACTTATTTCTTCAATTTAACAAAACTAAAGAAAAAATTGAAAAATAGTAATTGCGTTTTCCATAAGTACGAAAAATGGAATACGTACGGACAACGAAGTGCTCCGCGAGGAATTTCTCTTCAAAAAAGTGCTCCGCGGCCAAAAAAAATTTGGAACCGCTGATTTAGACTATTAATATTAAAAATGTATGCTTATTAAAATGACTTACCTAAACTAAAATTTATAGTTGAGTTCCGTCTTAATAGTGCGTTACATTGGCTGTAGTTCCATTAGTTCCATGAGAGTGAAAAATGCAGTAAAAAGTTCGGTGTACGAAAAGACTTTCTGAAAAAAAAACTAGTTGTGTTTCCTTTTGAAGTAAAATTTGTTTTTTTTTTTTTTTTATAGTAAAAATTATTAAGGTTACTAGATTTATTTTACCCAAATTTGTTGTAATTCTTCGCATTTATTACATAATAGGTAGTTTTTTTTTTCCACATTACTTATTTATAATTGTGTACCTACGTGTATGTTATTTCCTAATCCAAAGCCGAAGCGAGATTATCGTCCGCTATCGGATTCTAAAGCGGCCCGTAGACGCTCAATATTATTGTGAAATATTTGATATTGCACAATATTATTGTTCGTCTGTAGATAATATTGCAGGGTTGTGCAATATATTGTAGAAAATCAAAATACTTTTGATATTTATTGCGCAATTTAGAAAAATTGTATCGTCTGTGGGTAATATTGCACCATATTTGTTCATTTATGTTTCAAGTGTCGATAAAGAAACATCTCCGCGAGTGAAAATGTCTGTTAAAAACATGTTGTCTACACAAATATCAGCAGTCAACTAAATTATTGGGAAAAATATTGCACCGTCTGGGACGCCCAGCCAATAATATTGTGCAATATATTTCACAATAATATTGAGCGTCTAGGGGCCGCTTAAAGATAATATCTCGTACTTTATAAATTTAATGAATACTCATGTGGCATATGAGCAATTAATGGGCCATTGGGTATATTATAATTAAGATTTAAGATTAATCTTGCTATTATCGGTGATCTTATTCTAATAAGACTTTAAATATTTTTCTTGGTAACGACGGGTTTGTATTTATTTCTAATGCGTTAGGCCTATTTCCGATTGCTGATTAACTTATCACAAATAAACAAAATTTTGGAAATTTAGAATAAATCGCGATATAAATTACTTATTGCTTAAATTTTTTTTGAGTGACATATCTATATCTACTTCGCATTATTTGTGCAAGTATAAATTTAAAATACTTTTGTTGCCAAAAATGTTATTTCTGTCAACAGTGTGATTGTATGGTTGGTTGGTTGAAAGTGGCTGTCAGCTAAAAACGCCAACACACTTAGACCAGTATAGGTCCATTGTGATGCCACGATGAAGGATCTAAGATCTCCCTACTAGTTGAACCATTTTGAGCTCTTTATAAAGCGTAAGAGGCTTCTGATGTCTATGCTTGTCAGATCGCCCAAGTCGTTGTAATAGAAGGCTCCTAAGTGAAGCTTCCTTCTGCGGGAGAGAGCTGGGCAGCAACAAAGAAGGTGAGGGATAGTTTCCTCCTCTTCCTCGTCCATGCAGCTTCTACAAAAGTCGTTTGCTAAGAGGCCCAGCCTTGCGGCATGTTTGCCTATCAGGCAGTGTCCAGTAATGACACCTATTGTGGCGCCGATATGCAATCTGTTGAGAGAGATCAATTTCTTAGAGCGTTTCAAATCCAGCTTAGGCCAAATTTGTTTTGTCGCTAGACAAGTGGTTAACCTCGTCCACCTAAGATTTGTACTCTCGATAGCATTCAGCTTCAATTTTTGTTTGCGAGTAGCGATTGGTATCCCTAGGGTGCCTTTATCCGGCAGAATGGGTTGAGTTGTTCCTATTCTAGCGAGTTCATCGGCCTTACAATTCCCTGGAATGTCTCTATGCCCCGGCACCCAAATTAGGTGAATGTTGAACTGTTCGGCCATCTCCGTAAGAGACGATCGGCAGTCGAGGGCTACTAGAGAAGTTATAGAGATCGAATCCAAGGATTTGATGGCTGCTTGGCTGTCCGAAAATATGTAGATATCCTTAACGGATATGACGTTTTTCTTGAGCCAGGATAAGACTTCTTTAATCGCCATAATTTCCGCCTGGAACACGCTACAGTAATTTGGTAGACGAAAGGAGAGCTTAAGATTAAGACGTTCCGAGAAAACACCCCCACCAACTCCATCATTGGTTTTTGAGCCGTCAGTATAGAAGTGAACTGATTCATCTTCCCGGAAGGCATCTCCATCCCAGGTTGCTCTGGATGGGATGTGATGGGTGTGATTGTATGAGTTTATGAACGATTTTTATTTGGTATTTTTCAAGCTGTTTGGCTCGAGATGTTGACGTTTTTTGTGCTGTCTATATAAATCTGCATCTCGCGTACTCAAATTTGGTGAAAAAGACCCAAATTCCGCCATCAGGTAGAGTGAACTATTTAATTTGGAAGATGAAAGCCAAGATTTTCATCCAAAAATGATGTGATGATAGCAATATCTGAACTCGAATTCAAAAAGTCTGCGGAACCAGGAGGCCTGACGGCTAATTTTAGCATTTTAGACCACGTAGCTTTTTCAACATCGTACTTGAGAAAATTGATCAAAACTTAGAAGCCAACGCCATCCAGAGTGACAATTTTTCTGTATAATTATACTTATATAAGCGGATGACATTGAAATCATTGACACAACTCAGCGAGCTGTCACTGGCGCATTTGCAAATATTGAAATAGATGGGAATAAAATTGGTATAGTCATTCATGACTCATGGACGAGGGCAAAACCAAGTATATCCTGTGAATAAGAAGGAACACGTCATAATATCGACGAATCGGATGGAATGAGACAACAGAGAGCTATAAATTTGAGTATGTTAGTATACCTCGGCTCTGCTATAAACTCTGAAGATGTCATTGCATCAGAAATCAAGGGAAAAATTACGCTTAACAATCGCTGTTCAACTCAGTAGAGAAAGACCTCGCCTTAGAGTGCGGAATATCAGATTGCAAATACTAAGGTAACTATATGTTGAGGCTCAGGCCCACCGCAGACTGTATTGTCACAGCTATCATATAACCTTTCTAGAAGGATCCTTTTTATTTCATGGCAATTATTCACGAATTTACTAGGTTACACCAACAAGTCCCTATTTTAATAGAGAAATTCAGATGGCCTCTGTGTGATACACGACATAAATGTTGGAGGGTCAAGCCCCATTTAACAATCTGATCGATCACTGGATTCACACCTCACATACCAAACAAAACTCCACGGATCTAAAATCTGCTTCGTTGTGTATGATTGATGTGTTCAATTTGCCTGCCGTTGACAGTCTTAAATAACACCACAAATGATCGATGGACTGTTACAACGTCCAAGTTGAAGTATGCTTGAACATAAAGTACTTACAAGCTTATAAGAAACCTTAAAGATTTTAATTCCGCCTCTTAATAGTTCTTGAATAATAAACCATTCCCGGAGATAAGTTTGCAATTTTATGGCTGACTATATTGCTCGCATCTATCAGGTTCTGTAAGCGGAATGTAGTTAGCATCATAAAACATGTATTAATCATGGCTTGCAACGAACTCGCACTCACGTGCAATCTATTATAATAAATTCAACTGCGTGTCTGTGAAGCTAAATTTGACAGTTGATCTGTCCACACAATTTCCAAAGAAAGCAATTATCGCAAATGTCATTTACAACTTTCTTTTCGCTAAACCAGTTGTAGGCCAGCGCCTCTGCTATTCCAAACATTCCAACAATGCGTTGGGAAAGGCGCCTCTATACTGCCGTTCGCCAATAATGAGGAGCACATACTTGTCATTGACCAGGCTATTGGAAAAAAATGCTTACCTTTAGAATTATTCTACATCAAGATTGTCACTGTGGCAATGACTCTGCTAATATGCCCCCAAATTTGCCAATCGCAAGGTCGTACTAGGAAATACGAAAAAATAAATAAAAACACATCTATCTATTTTACGTTTTACCGCCTCATGTGGCATGTGACTGACTATGACCGGCCGCAAATGGCATGCAAATTTGTTTTGTGGTTAGCTTCGGTTGTTACGCATACGCCCGGTCGACCCTACTCCGTGCCGTAGATGTCGATCCATAATCAACACGACCGATATGACGTTCAAGTTCATGACTGGTGGCTCGCGATCGAAATATGTAATTTTCGTCTCATCAACGTTTTCCGGGCGGACATATGGCTAATTCCATATTCACATGGCGATTGAGTTAGTGGTCGAACTCAAGGTGGTGTCCGCTGTACGCGCCGTTTGAAATGCATTGCATTGCCGAAATCATTGTCGGCGGCTAACATATAGATACTCAACCCATACTAGTAAAGCGTAATCCAAAAGTGATACATCGATTTTATGTAACCCCACAGTGTGTGTAGATACAATATCTTCCTGATGTGCATGGGAAGTCGTCGCACCAGTTGCAAGCGGATCTGAGCGATTTTATTGATGAAATAATGGATCGTCGATTTCTTTGTAAAATATATTTGTAAACAGTGACATAATGATGATCTACCATTCAATAGCAATTAAATTAAATGAAATGATGCTTGTTATGCTTTTTTTTTTTTTTGTTGGTGTGCTATCTGTTTGGAATCTTCAATGCACTTGTATAGGGAACTAAAACTTGTGAAAAACCCCAAACGATAGAGAATTCATTCGGCGTTTTGATGGATCAGTTTTTAATGTATACACTCATTGTTACGTCTGTTTCGATCGATTTATTGCGAATTTAATAAATAATAAAAGGAAAGCAGATTGTGTAAATAATTTTAGTATTTTATTGCGCGGCATTCAATGACAATTAGGATTTTAGCACAAGTAGGTACTGCTGGTACTTGTTACGCAGTTATTTGAAGTTGTTTTGTTTTGCCGAGCAAATAGCGTAGATTCTTGTTGTTTTAGTCAAGACAATACAAACATAAATAATCGATTGAAAAGAATCTTGCCCGATAAGCCTGCCCGTAAAGCTTAAGTGCAAAGACCTTTACCCAGTTGTTAATTGATTTTTATTGTACTCGTATTGTACCTAGAGTTATAGCAGATAAAAAGGAAGGTAATTCTTAAGGTGCTTTGGGATATTTTATCGAAAGTTGAAGCTTCGAATGCGAACAGTAGTTCGCACACGTTGCAAACTATTAGGCGCGATGCGAATAATTTTATAGGATAACTGAAAGAAATTCTGCTATAATTTATTTACTTTTTGTAACTTGACAATTGCATATTTTCAGGTGATCGAGTGGGACTAAAATTAGAGTTGTAATTGTATTGTTATTCCAATTGTATTAGAATGGTATTAGAATTGTATTGAATTGTAGTAAAAAGTATTCGAATTGTATTGAAAATTATTGTTGTAACAAAAAAAGGTATCGCAAAAAATCTGTCGATGCCGAGGCTATTAGTTATTAGTTGCATACAGGCACCGTACAAAATTTGTTAATTTCTTGGAAATTCTGAGGAATTTTTGGAGTTTTTGATTTTTATTATTAAATTCCAGGATTCAGACATGAAATCAACACTGGATAACGAAATAGAAGAAACGATACCTTTTCGGTTAAGTTGTGAATACATAATCAAATAAATCAAGTAATCCAAGTTGTTGTAGATGGTGTATCATCTAATTCGTTTGCTATAAATGCAGGAGTGCCCCAAGGATCTATTCTTTCTCCAACTCTATTTCTGCTCCACATCAACGATTTGCTTGGATCGACAAATAATAATATCTACAGCTTTGCAGATGACAACACTCTTATATCCTCCATCTCGAACAGTGGTCCTGTGAATGCGGCTACGTCACACAGTCAGAGATGTGAACAAATTAGTTCTCTAAATGATGATCTGGACAAAATCTTGAAGTGCGGAAAAGACAACTTGGTTGTATTCAATGCAAACAAGACACAGCTCACGACATTGACTTGGAAAAATGAATCAACAGTTCCTCAGATCCAAATGGATGACCATCCAATCTTTCCCAAGGACTAAATGCACCTTCTAGGAGTCACAGTCAATTCAGGAATCACATGGCAGGACCACATATCCTATATCGCAAGATCAGCGTCGGCTAAGTTGAGCTACCTATTTAGAGCAAAGAGGTACTTAAGCCCCAAGCAACTTCTCAATCTCTACAAAGCACAGGTTAGACCAGGCCTGGAATATTGTTCCCATATAATAGAGCTCGGCCCCAAAACATTCACTTAACCTACTTGACAGCATACAGAGACGAGCAGTTCGACTTATAGCTGTTCCGAGGAACTCAAAGATAGTACCTATCCCTCGAAATGCAACTTTTGGGCGCCCCACAAGACAGGCAGCTAATGCTCATGCATATGACCATATAGTACACTTGACAACCGCGAGGACATCAATTTTCCAACCCTCCTTCTGTTACAGGACAAGCTAACTTTGGAACTCGCTTCCTGGGGATATATTTCCAGAAGACAACAATTTGCAGCAATTTAAGTGCAGAATTAACATACATCTGCAAGTATCTTGGGGCGCTGATGAAGCCTTTTCCGGGAGAAGTATTAAAAAAAAAACAATGCTGAACTAAATCAATGCCTAAGTTAGTAAATTTAGATCTCCTTTTCGTTTTCCACGCTAGTCCCAACGAAATAAAGTTTAATTCGCTAATTGTAATAGATTATGTACTAGAGGTGTTAGAGGTATTCACTCTCTTCCCATATAGTTTGCAAAACTTTGAAATTTTTGTTTGCGGTTGCGTTGATTTTTGTAAAAATGGACTGTACAAAGTGACAAATGTTGACTATTTACATTTTGAGGAAGTTGAGTAGCTTCAGGAAGAAGAATATTTGCAGCGAGCGAGGAATATCGTCGGAAATGGGCTTCGTTGATGAAATCGAAGGAGCCAGTTTGGAAGCTGGACCAGCCCTTCAATCAATTTTAAAAAGCCGCTTAACTCTAGTAAACGTTTTTGTAATGACGCCTGGGGTGAAGCTTTCAAAATTGTATCCATGAGGCTAAAGACCCCTAGTGTAAAAGCCAATGTGCCCGTAGTTTTGTTATGGCAAATATTTCTCTATTGTTCCGCCAAGAAAGTAGGAAGCTGGGTTAGTCAAAAAGTTCATGAGATTACGTTATGCCCACGCGAAAAATTATTCGAAAAAGGTACATACTAAGTTCTAGGACTGGATGGTACTCCAAATAGAGCCTTAAAGATCGCGTAAAACACTCATTCACCGCATAAAACAATTATTTTTCCTGAGCCTTGGAAGCGTCAGAGACTTATCCTACTTCCGAACCGAAAGCGGAATACAAACGAACCATCTATCGTCTTATTTGTTTACTGGTGACGATTGGTAAAATTCTTGAGCGGATCATTTAGAATAGGCTGCTACCCGCAATTGAAACCAAAGGAGGTTTGCTTGGAGGGAGACTCCAATAAATACTGCAACGATAAACCATGGACGTAAAGCAAGGAATTTAATTCAGGGAATTGGAAACGTATTATGTGCTGGGTTTACCGGATTTAAAATACCGAACTATCTTGATAAAATATTCACGAATTACTTTGCGAATAGAGTCCTCTATAATCTGATAAGAGTATAAAAGAGTAAAATAAGTACGAAGGAACTGGCGATGTTCCACAAGAACTAGGTCCCTTGCTGATTATGTATGACGAAATTTTGCGCCTGGAGGTTCCAAGGAAAGCCGTTGTGATTGTGGCAAAAACAATGGAAAATGTCGAGTTAGAGCACTATACTGAGAAGTAACTTGAGTAGAGTTGCAAAATTTGATCAATTTAGCCGATTGAATTGTTAAGCTATCTTAAGTGTACATAATTTAGTCTGCATGGGTTGCATTTGGCCCTGAAAATAACTCACCATCAATTAGTTTCAAAACTCCTACGAATAATTTAAATATTTGCTCAGTCCTTTATGTGCATACAACATGTCAAAAACTACAATCTACTCATGATATAAACTTAAATCTAGGTAATGTGTTCATTTTGTCAACGTCAATAGTTAGCGCGAGTGGTGGTGGTTTCTCAATGTCTCTCTTATTTGCTGCTGATTCGTCTATACTCTCGTTCCAGGGCTGTTTCTCCATTTTTCCAAAGATCACATAAACCAAATTACCAATAAATAATATCACAGCGATGACAATGAACACGATCCTCCACTGAGTTCGGTCACCCTAAAGGAAGAATAAAATTACAACTAATCCTTACTCTCGCACCATCATAGACCTTACCTCATCAGAAACAACAACTCCAACCAATAGTGGTGAGAAGATGCCCACGGCATTGGCCAGTGTGTTAGTAATGCCAAAAAGTATCCCTGCATGATTTGGTGCGAGATCAATATGATTCAAACTGCTTCCAATGACTTGGGCTGCGCACGCTGACACGGCCACAATGAGTAGAGTAACACTCGCCGCCACATCCTCTACACTGACGTATCCCAGTGCGATTAGAGCCACCGCAGGGATCCAAGAGCAAATAGAGTTGGTGCTTTTTCTCACTATTGACAGTCGAACGTCATCGCCTTTAGTGAGCATATCGGCAGCGATCAGGAAAACGTACGAAAGGACGCACATGAAGGCATATGGAACAGCGGAGTAAACGGCATTCATTTTGATTCCCACTTTGAATATCCCGTGTATGTAGGTGGGAACTTGCTGCATGAGTGTGAAAAAACTCGTCGCAATGCTGACCTTTACAACGAGCAAAGCCAAAAACGGTCCCGATGTAAAGATGGCCTTCCAAGGAACGACTTTATTTCCAGCTGGACTATTCGACTGTTCCAGTGACATTTGAATCTTTTTCTTTTCTGCCAATGAGATTATCTTAGACTCTTCCGGACTATTGGCTCCAAAATAGATCCACAAAAACGACCATAGTATCCCGAGCACCCCGGGAATGTAAAACATACCCGGCCAGCCCAGATCGGAAGCGGCTACTAGACCACTAACTGCGAAGCCCAACATAGAACCAATATCCATTCCGGTTTGGGTGATTCCACCTAGACGGTTGCGTTCCTCAACCGGACACCATTTAGCCAAATGGGAGTAAAAACTTGGGAACATTACTCCCTGAAAGATGCCTTGAAAGACTCGTAGAGCGCAGAATAGTTGCCAACCTCCGTACACGACAGCGGCCGGTGTCAGAAGACTGAGAAGTGATACTCCCAAAGTGCAGGCAAGCAATAGCTGCTTGGCTCCATACTGGCTTGAGAGATAGCCACCGACGAACTGAGTGCAGAGAGAGCCCCAAAAGAAGCTGCTTAGCATATATGATTTTTCCTTTTCACCCCAAGAGAATTCCTGCAGAAAGATTGAGTTAATTGGTGATTCGGGTTTACAAGGTCTGTACTTACCGGAAAGTCGGGGTTTGTTGTGTTCGCGTTTGTCATGGCCACTATGCCGACGGAAACATTGACTCGCATCTGCATGCCCAAGGTACAGCAGGTGAAGAGAAATAAGGTTTGCACATGACGAACTCCAAAAAATGGGGCTAAAAAAAGTACAGAGAAGTATTATGGTTAATTCGTTGGAATTGAAAATAAATAGAGTTAAAAGTTGTTGTTCCATCGTAGACAAACTTGCTCATCCTTAAAGGCGAAACTATAGTTAATATCTAAAAATAAATAGCTACCACGAATTCAGTTCAAAAGTTTATATTTCATTTTAACCTCATGGAAGCCATACCTTTCGTTTGTTGTTATTTAAATAAACATTACTGACAGCCCACTCTCGAACATAAACTCAAATGAAATGATTTTTATACCGCTTTGTAACGATCTCTTGCAGATAAAGTCTCGTTGTCTTGGACACATAAATCACCACAATATGACAAAACAAAATCACAATGTCATTCACTTCGATGCCTATTTCTATTTGGCAGCTTTTGTAACACAATAATATGATTAACAGTTCTCATCGATATTGAGAGATAAAAAAATTTGAGCGAAAAAAAAACATCTAATAGCGTCTTTTCTGTTCAATGACTTTTGTCGGGCTTGCTTCATTGCTTCAATTGTAAGCTGATTGGCAAATAATAGGTAATAATCAAATAAGTATGACTCTCGTTAGTCAAAATTCTCTATTAGTTGAGTTAACGTGAACCGAGTAGATAAAATATCGAATCCTATCAAATTGTTGATTTTTAATCAAAAAAATAATAATCACTTTTCTCAACTAACCTAAAAATCAACCTGATTGACCCGACACGACTTCTATACTTGCAGAAACGTGCGAAAAAATGCAAGCAAAAGTGAGAACTAATAATAATCTAATATTCTAAAATAAAATAGTGCAAACTTAGTTCAAAAGCGAGTGCAGTGTTGCCCAAACAGTACATTCATTGAAAATAAGTTCTGGCAGAAATGAAGTGGAAAAATGTCGCAAAACTGGCTTGCTTCTGAATGACACTCAAAGATCGATGTTATGCGGACAATCCAGAAAAGATGCTAGCCCTTAAAGCGTGAGATAGAGCCTGAAACAGTTAATAACACAGCGATGCCAGCCAGCCGTCAACAAGTCAACAAACTCAAATTATGTAGAATAAGATTAACAGCTAGGTTCCACATTTCACTTTCACTCAAAATGAAATCGAAATCCATCGGAAATTAATTTTTGTGTTCTACATTTCACTGTATTCGATTTCGATTTAAAAATTTTCGGAATTGAGACGGAAGTGAAATTGTTGTGTTCCACAAATCGCTTTAGACGATTTCCAAGTGACTTCAAATCGATCTTGGTCACTCGATGTGAAATAGTGGAAACGAAAAGACGCAATCAAAAATGTAAGTAAAGCATTCAATTTTAAACAAACTTGATAAGCTTATTTCACAAAAAATTTATTTAAACTTATTTAAAACAGGAGTAAACATAAAAATACTGCACAGGAGGGAATATTTATTCATTTTATGGAGCAGCATAAAGATCTCGCAAGAGGTTTTATGAAAGGTGATCGAGTTGTCGCGGAAGATTTGTGGGAACACTTAAACAAATTAGATTAACTGTCATGTCATGGTCCACCACAGAAGGATGCGAGTGGATGGAAAAAGGCAAATAAAAAAGAAAAACTAAAAATAGATCACTGCGTAGTTAATTTTCTTCGAAGGTTTGGATGGACTGGAAAGATCAGCCTTCGTCTTTTTATTTTTTCCTGTGCATATTTATTCTTCTCAGTCTCCAATGCCGCAGCAACTAACACAGCACTCATTATAAGATCCGTTTATAACAAAATTATAATAAAAATAATCTTTTAAGACACACGAACAACAAAATTTTATTAACAAACAATTTTCCAAAATAAAAACAATTTTATACGATGTCCCAAATGACAGATGTAAGCTGTTTGAAATTTCACAAAAAGTGTTTTTGAACAAATTTCGGAGTTACCGAATCGCTCAAAATGTAGAACACTGAAAACGAATTCACTCGATTTGCAATTTTGATTTAAATGTTAATGTCAGTTTACAAAGGTCGACAGATCCGAATGTCAAAACACTGCTCTTTTTAAAATTGTAGATTTGTCGGGTATAGTTCTTCAACAACCAACGAATGTCTCTAGATGTAGACAGAAGAGCTAAATTTCACCGGAAGATGACGTTAATTGTATATTCAAACTGGTAAGGTATAGTGTGTAAAATAATTGCAGATATTATAAAAATGCTATGTCACTGCAAATGACTTATGTCGTTTTCCATTAAGCACATCAGATTTTTATTTCAGATCTCAGATTTTTCGTGGCGAATGTTCATGTTCCAGATTGATTGATTTTGTAAATATATTAGTGCGTTATTTGACAGTTCATCGGCTGTGCAAATTGTTTTCGTTTGTCGGTGGAAACATACGAACTTCATATGGATAATTGTATCGACGAAGAATCGAAATCCACAGATGACGAGGAATAATATGACCAAGATGATAGCAATTGCTCCAAAATTAAGCCCATGTCCATATTTACGTTTTTGTTCAGAATAATTGCTTTTCAAGAGGGTTTTAGTAATTTCTTTTTGAAAACAAATTCAAATAAATTTTGAGAGTATGTCTAAATCTTGAAAAATATCGAGATCTGCAAAAAGTGATCCGAATCAAAAAAAATATTGATTTTTTTGCCCAATGGAACACGAAAAGTGATCCGGATCAAAAAAAAGATTGATTTTTTGTCCGAATGGAAAACCACATTAAAGAAAGTGAAAATAAAAAGAAGATTCGCAATACTTTAGTGGTATTTGCTGATTCAGATCAGAATAATAAAATAGAAGTTGAAATTAATCAGCGAAATTTATTTTGTATATTTTTATGCATTACTGGCCGTTATTGAAATGCTTTTTTTAACCTGCTTATTTTGCATTCTATCAAAATTATTAAAAAGCAATATGTGGCGTAAGTTTGATTTGTTTTCACTTCAATCTACGGTAGCAACTAAATAAATTTTAATTGAGAAGTGTCGTTTTCTTTTTTTTTTTTTTTTTTTTTTTTTCAAATTGCGAAAACAACTGCAATATGTGTTGTTAACTAGATCAATACATTGATCTTTTGGGTTAGGCGATTGATCTTGAATATTCTTTTGATAATGAAATCAATGTTCAATATGTTTTTGTAAAATACATATCTAATCGTGGTTCCATCGCTAGGGACTTGTAAAAAAACTCGAAAACTGCCTTCATAATGCACTAATTTGTAAAGGAAGAATTTAGATAGCAGCGATACCACCAATTAATATACATTTCTTAAACCATGTTTATTGTTCACCACTTTTATATTTTCACCGTCAAGTCATAATAATATCTTAAATCTCACAAGGCTAAAACATGGTCGAAGTTATTAAACAAGAACAAGCTGCATTTCTTACATCTAGTAACACACTAAAAGAAGTGTTTTGCCAATAACCAGATCGACTACGATTTTATGTCACCAGCACGAATAACTTATTTGACAAACAATAATTATTATTAAAATGAGGCTACTGTGTATATAAACATATATTCATATTTTTTTTTCTCACACTGTGGTCACATTGTTTAAAAATTCAAAAACTGAGTTATCGAAATTACTATGTCAATGCAGAACAATTTAATTAACATTTTTAGTTTTCGTAGTCACCTTAACCCAATGTGAGATTGTCAATTAATAAAACACAAAACGGGTTGGGAAATTTCTCCAAAATGCCACTACGTACGCGGTTACGCGGATCACATGATCATAATTATAGTATAATTCGTTACGAATCAATAGTTCATTAAACTCCACGCAATAGGTAGCACTCTTACAGCACAGTCAAATATTGAAACAAATTCACTGCAGGCGACACCGTTGCACTGTGAAAATATCTTTAAATTAAATTGACAACCAAATAGGAAGAAAATGATTACCCCGTTTGATAAGATTAAACGATTTGATCGTCATCGTTAGATCAGATACTGATATCTGTGCTAATCCAACAATAACCACTGACTTTGGCTTCGACTAAGCGTTTGACTTTTGAAAATAGACAAAGTACGCGCACGACTGAAAAGCGCACATAAAAGCAGTTCACTTCTTCTGGCTGGAAAATATGTACACAAAGTAGCTAGTAACCGGTCGAAAAGCCCACCAAAATAAAAAGTCTAAATTCAACAATCCGATCAGAGATACTATCGCACAAGAAATGACCACGACAGTTCTTGTCCTCTCTTGACCAACTAATGACTATGTGCACAGCAAATCTTCATAGCCTTCCTCCTCTCATCGCAGCCAAATTGGCCAGAAGCAGTAAGACTATCCATGCCAAGCTCTAGTGTACCCCATCTGTCGCATGTGCTGTGATAGTCGGCACGCTCTCGTACTGTTAAACTGGGTGGAGTGCAGCTTAAATAAAATTCACAAGATAAAAATAAAGAAATTCAGCACCAAAAAGATACACGCACACGATGCCCGGCGGCGGGGAGGAGTAGTGGTCAGAGTAAACTAGGCAAAAACCCGTCTAGCAGAGACATTTGAAAATTTCATAATTGCCATTGCTGATGCGAACAGGAGGAAAAGATGGGCACAATAAGACGGCGACAAGTTGCTCCGCTCCGTACGATTAAAGTGGTAGGAAACCCGACATTTCTAGCAGCGACTGGCGATGGTTTGATCCAAAAATAGAATTCTCTAGAAATAGATTCGCGATCCATTGCACTGTGTGCAACGTCCTTCTCTTGTTTTAGCCCATAAATTGTATTTGTCCATAGAAGAAGGTGGTGTTACAGTTGGCTCTACTCAAACAGGAGGAATGTGCAAGCACATGATGGCACATCGGATGAGTGGTAAATCTGAGCACATTTCAAAGTAGATGGTTATTTATTAGATTAGGTTTATGATGACATTATCTTATAGTGAGGTTTAAGTCTTTATCGTCTTGGGCACCCACCCCTAGTTCAATTGAGTTGTGAATAAAACCTAATCGAATAAACCAGTTCGTAGTAGAACTCTTTCGTTTTTAAACAAAATCCTTTTTAATTTTTAGCAGAGTTAAAGTTTTTCCATGCAAAATGAGAGTACATAATTTTAACGGTAACTTTCTCTCTGAGGTTACCATAGAAAAGGAAAAAAGACGAATTCTTTTTGCGCTGGAGGTCACAGTTATTCGATATCAAACGATTTAGGATTTTTTCGTTTGACGATTAGGGACACATAAAATGAATGGCAAACTTTATAAAACGTACAACTAATATTATTTTACCGTGCTTCATAGCACCTAGCGGACAATTGAACGCGAAAATATGTTTGACCCAAAGTATTTCAATAAGAGTCATGTCGAGTCAAAGAAATTTTGACAAAATGTCGCAGTTTCTTGCAGCGGAAGCTGCTGCTCTCCAATTTTTCTCTCCAAACATTAGCTAAAACTCTTGCTAAATTTTGTCATAGAGTTTTTTGTGGGTGACACTTATTCACAGAAAAACAGTTGTTCGTTGAAAATAATTCTTTCAAAAATTCATCGACGCGAACATATTTTATTTTCACTTTCTAGGGATCCCTCATCGAGGTATTCATTAAAAAAAATCATACTTATTTACTTTTCCCCAACACAAATACACTACAGAAAAATAAACAACACGATCTGTTAAAATTTACCTTGAGAAAATGTGCCGAACCGTACAATCTAAAATGAAATTAGCTGAAGTTACATACCTTTCAGCTTGAGAGATTCGCTTAAATTTAATTTAGTAAAGCTTAGCTAAATTTTGGAGAGAATTTTATATGGGAGTTAAATTTAGATCGAGCAGCATATTAAACTTAAGTTACGATCCCGAAGCACTAACGCAACTTTCCTTTTGTTTATAAATCATGTTTTTCTGCGTAAAGCTAAGCAGACACTACAATGCGATTGTAAGTAAGACTGCTGTTTAAATACTAATTTATATGCGCTTTTATTTTAATAATGGAAAACAATATTTGTTTAAATAAAATAACCGAATAATAAATATTGAAATTTTTTACAGCAAATATAATATCTACAAACGTAAATGTCAATTTTCTTCGAAGCGTTTAAACTTTTAAAGCATCAAATGTGCGATGTTCTGCTCAAAGAGACACAGGACCATTAAATACAAATACTAACACTTTTGAGCGCTTGTGACCCTGCTCAATAGGATCACAGTTTCGATTATTTTTGAGAGCCTTGAAAGTTGTGAATGTGCTTCCACAATACAAAAACGTTATAAAATCAAGTTTACCTCACCGTGTGAGGGTTTAGTGTCTTGAGGTTTTTGCCAGATTCGGTGCATAAGATTCAGTTTAATAAGCCCAGCTCAATCCCGCCTTTGCACGGACTTTTTGCTTTTCTGGCTTGAATTTCATTTATAGAAAAAAATTTACGTCGCTGCTAATCATACAGACAAGATTCTGAGAACATTACCAGAAATCGAAAGGATTGATTCCTCAATGCAACTGGCCCATTCCACTCAAGTTGGTTGTCGTTGCGTTTTTCCCCTTATTACATGACACCACTTTATTCAGTACTCACACAAGATCTTTCTAACTCTGCTACGTATTCCCTATGCCTATACCATCGGCAAATGACCAAGACCCAGTGTCAGTGTCGAGGCCATGGTCAAGTACTACGCTGGAACCCGTTTGAACCTTTTTACTCTGTGCTGCTGTGAGGAGATTATATTTTTAGCACACGATTAAGTAGCCGGTGTATGTAGCCTGTCTGTTATAAAATGTGCCATATTCTCTCTGTATCAAATGGACTCTATTCGGTGCATTATTCCTTCATAATTGGATATAAATGAAAGGGGGGATATTGGAAAATGGGCTGCAGAGGCGATTGCATTGCCACTTGACTTTCTGCCTACTATAAGTGTCAACTAGACACTTTCTACATTATTTATTGGCATTAACCGATACCAAGTTGCTCAAGATTCAATAGCTTTCCGCAGATTGCTTCCGTTTATACCTGTTTTCTTTGATTCGCCCATATACCAGTCAATAAATATGCCAAAAAAAACTATGTGATTGGGTTAAGTTAGTTCATTCATTCATAATACAGACTCGGACTGCAAGCCGAGCAGTGTGGTGTCTTTTATTGGACGCGCTACTAGGAATTTGATTTGCATTTTTGTCACGAATTTGATGACTTCTTTCGAACGACTTACAGGTGGTTGGCCATTATTATGTAGATTAATGGAAACTTTAGTCGCGTCGAAATAATTTCATCGCGTGAGTGGCGCTAGAAATATGATACTCACGACGCCGACGCGACGTGTTGTAGGTAATTTTCCCATTTTATGTTGGAGTCTACTTAATGATTTGAAAAAATTTGGTAATAGAGTAATGAAAAAAAAAAAAAAATTATAGTTTGAGCAACATATGATTGTAGACCTATAGCTCTAGCTTCTGTTGACCATTTCTTTCTGAGTTATGTTTTTGGGTCGATTGGCTTTGGCAGGGTCCTTACAGTAATGGTATACGTATACTTACTTATTTCTCAGGGCATGTGCGATGGTAATTATTATTGATCTTGTTTATGGCGTCGTTATGTAATTATCGATGATTTCACACTCCCCTCGAACCCTATTACTGGTTGTCTTTTCGTTTATTCTTCCAATCCATAACCTGTTTAAAATTTGCGAAACAAACATTGTTTTGAAATGAAAAACTCGTATATACATTTTGACAGCCTTCTCATTAAAAAGAACGTGTATCAATGTAAACTTTTCTTTAATTTCTTATAATAAATAAATAAATAACTGTCTAAAATGGTAACAAAATCACAAGTTCATACTTAAGGTAGGGTTTTTGGTTTTTATTACAATATCTTCCGAATTCCTATTCGGTTTCGACACTTTTCAAGCCATTTGCGCCATTTTGATGTTCAGCATCGCGGCTAATGTCAGCGAAATTTTCATCGTTCCAGGGTTGCGTCTCAGTGCTGCCAAGAAAGATGAACTGTAAGTTCCCCAGAAAGAACATCACAGCTGAGATCATGAACACAGTTTGCCATTTTCTACAGTCTGTCTGGAATAATGACAAACTAAAGTCAGTAACCGCCTGCTATTTCCTATTTCAATACCCACCTCATCAGCTACAATCACTCCGACCAAAAGCGGTGTCACCAAAGAAATACAACTAGCGAGTGTATTTATAATTCCCATAATTATACCCGCGTGGTTTGGCGATAAATCAATAGCGTTCAGGCCACTGCCAACTGTAACGCCACCATTGACACCGACTGTGACTACCATTAGGACAATGGCCAATACCATTTGATTTTCATTCAGATATGCAACTCCTACAAGAGTGGCCGCTGGAACCCACATAGCTATGGAGTTCACCGTCTTCCTTAGAGTTTCCAGACTCAGCACTGACTTTTTCAGTACGATATCCGCCAAAATGAGGTAAACGTAGGATAAAACAAACATGGCGAGATACGGAAGCGCCGAGAACAGGGCATTACTTTTGATGTCCATGTCAAGGACGCCATGCAAGTATGATGGTATCTCGGCTTGAATGGTTGAATAACCCCAAGCCTCAGCCATTCGTACGACCATGAGTGAAAAGAATGGTATTGAAGAGAATATCGCCTTCCACGGAATTGGGATCTTCTTCTCAAGCTCATTTTCCACTTTTTGTTGAGACATTAGAATATACTTCTTCTCTTGCGGACCGATAAACCTTGAATCACTTGGATTATTATCTGCGAGAACAACCCACAGAAGGCACCAAGCCACACCCAGGCCACCAGAAACGTATGATATACCCGGCCAACCCATGCTTGATTGCGCGATGATACCAGTCACTGCCATTGCGAGAATAGTTCCGATCTCCATGCCGGTATGACTCAAAGCTCCCAGCCGCGTTCTTTCCTGAATAGGGGACCATTTGGCCAAGTGCTCGTGAATGCATGGATAAAACAGTCCCTGAAACATGCCTTGGAAAACCCTTATGGCACAATATATCTGCCAACCACCAATTGGGATACACGCTGGTGTAATGAAACTTAACGCTGACGATCCGAGCGTTGAGATGAGCATTGTGAGTTTGGCACCAAACTTACGGCACATATAACCACCGGGAAACTGCGTCAGAATGTACCCCCAATAGAAGCTGCTGAGAATGTAGGACTTTTGCTTTTCATTCCAATCGTACTCCTGCAAGTAATTCAGCGATTAGGAACAAAATGCCAATTTCCTGAAAATACTTACATCGAAATTGGGATTAGTAGTCTCCGCATTGGTCATGGCCACCACTGCTACTGAGACATTCAGTCGGCCCATATAGTTGACTATGAAGCAGAAGAACAGTAGTAGAGCTTGAACATGGCGGGCTCCTAAAACAGGTCCTAAGTGGAAGAAAAAGCTACAAAATTAGAAACTTATAAATAATACATACATAATTTTATATATGTTTTTGCAATAAAACTTTACAATTATTTAAAGACTTGTACGATTTTAGACGATCCCCTGAATCGGTTGGCACAAGCAAATATTTTGTTGTCCCCATCTGGTGGTACTGTTTTGAAACGGCTCTAGAATTACACGAGATGTTTCCCTTTTTCATTGAAAACTAAGATCCTTTAAATTTGTAAATTTAAATAGCGAGATCATCTGCAGTTGACCACTAATAAATAATAATAAAGTCACTTCTACTTGCAATAAATACTTTAGTGTGAATCTCAGATCTGTCCAGTAGAATTCAGTGCTGAATATTATATGTACGTATGTACCTTATTTTGCTGAGAAAAATGTTTTTTTAAAACAGGCCTATTACTGTAACACTAAATGCGTAGTACTATACAATTTTAGTCGTCACCGCCCCAACCACATTATTGCTTATATCGCAACTTGAATTATACCCAGTAAACCATGTTTTGGTTGGATCTGTTATTATATCGTAGGAATTTTCGGTTTTTTATAAATGTGAGCGCTCAAGAATCATCATGTGGGAACAATGTGTGGGAATTCTAACAAAATGGCAAGAACCATAATTTGTTTATTAATTTATCATTACCGAACAGCTATTTCATTTTGTTGTGTAATCATTTGCATTTTCCATTTCAGGAATCATTTTTCAGCTAAAGCATTTAAACTTTGACCGATATTAAAATGTAGTCTAATCTGGAGGCATTTATGTTTTTTTTTTACACTTACTATTAGGACGTACACTACTTGTAAAAAAAATAAACCACTGTTAAGTCACCCATATGGACCTGGATATTGTATTTTAGTACATTCTGAACATTTCGATTACTTTTTCCAAAATTCAGTGATTTATGATGTTTATTTCTAAACGAAAATAAATAAAATTCTGCGTTCACGGATATTTTCTGTTTAAAAGTGAGTTTGAAAATAAAAGTATTCATCTACTAGTGGTTGGTAACTGAACTTACAATAACAATTTTAACTTGAAAATAAATCAAAAATCAGTGTAATAACATTATTGGGCTGTTATTACTTCCAAAAAAAATATTTTTAGTCACTTGCCGTCAAATAAAAGTTCTTTGAAAATATTATGTATGAAGAACTCTTTTCACTTCTACAACTGATCAGTTATTATTAAATTTAGAAATAATTTTACTTGTATATCAATTTTACATATAAAAAATAAAACAAATTGCTATTTCCAGTAGTCGGAAGGAAATTTCTTAAAAACTGTCAAACATGTCGTTGAAACTTATTCAAATTTCACTTAAAAAAAAACTTTTGATTTGTTACTCATAGTTCACCTTTTTCATCAGACATTTATTGATTGTCCAGATGAGCTACGTTCCTCTGCAACGAATTTGCTGTTTCAAGCCTGCTGGCACGATTAAAGTAGGTAGCACTAAATCAAGTCACAACTGTAACACGCTTCACAATATTCACTCATTTCACAACTCGGTACGTTCACCTCAATTGAGTTTATGACCACGAATAAAAATCAACTTATATTTTAATGGGAGCATCAGTTGGTCGTAGGTGAAATCATAGCATCAATTTGAAAAATTGATTTATTACGAATTTTTATACTGTTATGATTGTGCGCTGGAGTTATATCTACTATCTTTCACGGTCAATGGTGAATTGTGCCTTATCATTGTGCTAGAGACTGTACCGTAGTTGAACATTTGCGTCAGAAAATCGTGGGAAACACTTCATTGACAAATTGTCGCAATAAAATAAATAACTACGTATAATGGGAGCTTCGGAACGTTTTTTTTTGTTTAAATTGCTTTGTATGATTGGATAATAATTTTGTTGACAGCGGAAGTAAATTGTTTGAAGGTGTAGTTCCATTTTTTTACACCACTTACTACTTTGTGTTACATTGATAAAAATGATAAAAATAAGTTTTTGATGAATCATGTCAAAGAAATGTTATATTGGGTTACACTATGCAGTGGCAGTGGTAGGTACCGTGCCTGGATATCGATAGCTCAAAATGGCCACAATTTAGCTAGGGGTATGTGTACACGAACAACCTTCTCAGTTCTAGTTTAGTAGCAAAATTATTACTACATAAATATTGTTTAAGCAGCTATTCCAATTTGAGTGGAGAAAACAAATCTTCAAGTAAATTAAATTTTTAAGCACCACCCACTAATAGCAAGTCATTCTTAATTAAGACGAACTAAATTTAACCTGCACATTCATATTTTTTATTATAAGTAGCACGCAATGACTTTCATTTGTAGTTGGTGGTTAAAAAATCGTCAAACAAAGTGGTGACTGCCTATTTAAACGAATGACATTTCGTTTAATGTATAGAGAATTTGTGACATGTGCTTGATCTTCTACCTCAGTTAAATATATGCATTTATATTTACAACATGTTACCTATCATAGATCCATTTCTTTTAAGTAATATTCATTTAGTGACAGTTGTAATCGATGACAGATAACAATATTTGCATGAATATAATGTACATGCAAGAAAAAAAAATACACAAATCCGGCTTAAGATCGAATAGCCATGATTGTAGCCTGTTAGAGCGTGACTTCCGTATTAAGTCGACAAGCGATTTTCATAGATAAGATCCGTTTCTGGAATTTAAGTGAAATTTCTTGGAAGCCATCATATACAAATTATGATGTAAATTCTAAGTCTGTTTCTTATTCAATATAACTAAATGGACATCAACTTTGATGTGATTACTTGAGCGCCTCATTTAACTCTTTTGATGTGGGCAGTGCTGGATTATTTAATGTGTGAAACATTTTGTCATAAAATATCATTTACAATTAATGTAAATTCCTATTCGATATATATTAGCTTAAAAGCAACATTTCTCTAGAATTTACCCGTAGGCTTAGGTTCGCCCACAATCTCGGCTGATCTCAAAAATGGACAAAAATGGCGGTTTAGCCAACGGACCAATTGCGCAAGAGTTAGTTTAACCGCACAAAAATATTTACACTATCTCCTTACGATTCCGTATTCACGCTTCATTTATTAAGTGGAGTGCATTTTTGTTTGTCATTATGCATTACATTTAACAAAACTTCCACACTGAACTGAACATTAATGAAAGGTAGGTACTTTTCAGATTTCCAGCCAAACAAACGTGTATCTATTACTTATTGAATCCGATCACGAAACTCCTTCGTTCTATATCTCGATTAGCACCTTACATATATCGACTAATTTTTAAGAGTTATTACAAAACACCTAAATCTGGATGTTGTTTATTTTGATATAAGGCCCTACAACACGTTATTGTCAGGGGACTAAATTAGAGGCAAATAAATCATTACTTTCACCATAAAATTATTGAAAATTTAAGTTAGACCGCACCGTTTCCCGAAAAAAAATCCAATTTTATCTCCCATCAGCTACATGTGCTCCCGCAATCTTCAAATAAATAGGGTTCAGCCCCCACAACTTTGTCGAGTTTTCAAGTAGACCAGTTTGTTTTTGTAAAGGCTTACAAATTCGGAGAGAAATTTACCTCTTACGTTAGTCATGAATGAATCACACAAACCGGCACTCTCAGATAACTTGAAGTACACAATCATGTATGAAAACTCGTATGATTCGCGAAAAAAATGTAACAAAAATCTTTGATAACATGGCAGAACCTAAAATTATGCTAGAAACTACTGAACATCACTTTTACACCAAATGAAACGATCACTCAAATGCATGCCACCGAGCAAGCGAAATCGTTGTAATTATCCCACGTTTAGATGAACACTGAACACTGCTAAACTAGCTGGTAGAAGAGGCGGCATTAAGGAACAATTAAGTCGGGCAGCATCACTGAAAATATAAATAATAAAAAAACATATCTTGTCTCTATACACATTCGCACTTACCTACATTCCATAACAATGAAAAATCCGAAAAAAGTGAAAGTCTTGTTAGAAAGCTGTTCAAATATTGATCACTAACAATTGAATAAACACAGTCTAGTGCGTCAGACACTTCGTAGGGAGGCGTTACTTAATCGACAAAGCTTTCCTTTAATAGAAGATTTAAAAAAGTTATCACTATGACCAGTATCACTTAGCATAATTAACAACTTATTTAAGCACATATTTTATTAATAAAAATCTACACAAACAAAACAAAAATAGATGACTTAAATGGCATGACAAACTCTGCAAAGTGTAGCAGAGCAGACAAAGTATTTGCTTCATGCATCTTGCAGTTGAGCTAATTGAGACTAAAGTCATATTATTTAGATGATGGTGCTTTTTTGTGTGGTTGCTAGGCAGCACATGCACTAAACCGCTGTTGGATCATATCAAAAACACTGATGGACAATATATTAAATAATATGTTGAATTTTATGGAATTATTGATGATTTATTGAATTAATGTGCTCTAACTGAGCTATAAACCAAAAACTAATTTATTTTTATTTTTTTTATTAATTCTTAGGGTGTAAATCAAATACAAATATATTCTGCATTTTATATATTCTAAAATGCGGCCCTACCTTTATAATATTCAATCATAAACATTCATTTAACAAGATGGATGCAATATACATAGATTTAACGTGATTTTAAAATAGTCTTAACCCGTTTAAACCAAGTTGATGTAAAGTTTAACATAAAACGACATTTAAAAAAAAAATAAAAAAAAAAATAGGTGGCGCAACAGGCGGTAGACACCCTAGGCGCTAGCGTTGCCACTTTGCTGCAATTGCAGTAGATCTACTGAATTTTTTTCAAAATATAAATCTACTGCCACCAAATCAAATCTACTGCATTTGTGTAAAAGCTTAAATGATGAAGCTAAATCTAAAATAGTAAAATAGAAAGAGTAATACAAGCCAATTTAAGAAACTGAGTTTTCCTGGTTTAAATTCGGAAACTGTTTTCTTCAAAATATGCTTCAAGTGCTAAACACAATTTATTATTTTCATTGATGGATACAATTCCTACTTACATAACTTCAGGACGCATATTTTCTAGCTTGAAGGGTGTTTTTCGTAAATAGGAATATTCCTCTGAAAAATTTTATAGGATTAGCAACATGCCTCTGTGATGTCCGGCAATATCAGTGGAGTAAATGTAAAACTTCTTATTGAAAATAAAGACTTATTTTACCTTGGGTGTACGTACAAGTACATACCACTCTTTGCATCTATGTGCCTCGGCAGCATGTAAAAAACTACATTTTTATTTGGAAAAAAAATAAAAAATATATAATATATGTATATTAATTAATATTAATGCATTTTTCTGTTAAATACTCGTTTTTATTAATTTTGTATTGTTAATGTTATTTTTTGTAATTTACGTTGGTTTTGTTTGAAAACAAAATCTACTGCAAAAAATTCAATCTACTGCATTTTGTTAGAAAAAAAATACCGCGAAAAAATAGTCAAAAGGTGGCAACGCTGCCTATGCCTAGCTTCTCGCAACCATTCGTTTTGTGTGAGTTTCTATTTTTGGGACGAATGAATGGAAGGGACCTACAATTTTATGCCGAGTCCGAACGGCTGAATTGAGAAGCTTTTTCAGGACAGTCATACTCTCGGATGTTTGTCAGGCGAGAGGTGGCGCAGTAGAAAAAACTTTGAGATGTAATTAGTGTTTTTCCGGGATCCGGGATCGAACCTGTGATCCCTCGCATAGTAGTCCAGCACACTAACCACTGGCTTCTGCGCATTTACATGACATTTACAACCTATTTAATTTGGTTGCACCCGTATTGCGTCCTGTTTGAAGATGATTTGAAGGTAATTCGGGACTAAATGTTCGACACTTGAGCGCGAATAAAACTTGACGCTTTGTCCGACAAAGATATTGAGACCATTCACGAATCTGAACTGTTGTAGGATCTTCAACAGATTGGTTCTCAAAGCATGGTTTAGTGATCATGAACTAAAAAATACTTTATGTAGGTAGCTAGCGTAGTATTGCCACTTAAATTGTTGGCAATACTATGCAGTTCTTTTTACAAAAAAAAACGATAATATCGCTTAGATACAAACTTCAACGACAAGATACAGAAAATCGACAAATCTACATGGCAAATTTAAGAATACAGAAGCCAAAAGTTTGTTTTGTAAAAAGTATTGTGGGTGATTGACACCACTGTGTCAGCCTGTAGCAATTCAGAAGGTAATTCAGAAGGAAATTTGTCAGAAATAGAAAAAGAAAAAACATAATTTAACGTTGCAATTAAAAATGCTCTGGTTAATATTCTGACTATGTTTGGAATATTAATTGTTGATTTTGTGATGCTTTACGTTTTATAGTAATTTTTAAAAAGGTTGTTTGAAACATTGACCACAAATGGAAAATTATCGGCGTCATCCCTTTCAATTTGTTTATAATAATAATACTTGACAACTAATTCAAGATTGGGCACATTCAAGAACCTGGTCATCGTAAGTCGACTTGAATTGTCTCTGGACTCAACCTCAAATTTATGTCACTTATTGACAATTGAATTTTTTTTTTCTCCTGGGTTCTGAGCTTCTGATTGGTTCTCTACCTATGCTGTCCCATGCTCTCCGAAGCTCTCCGATGACCCAAAAGAAATGTCAAAACTGAGTTCTCCGGGCACATGTTGGCGATTTTTTGATATAAAAGGTGGTAACATTAAATTAAAATAAACTAAGAATGAGGCAACCACGCAGACAGAAAAATAATGAAGAAGATTTGGACAGTTCGACCATGTAATTTGATATTTCAAATTTCTTTTTTCAAAACCTTAAGTTAAATAGGTAGCTAAAGTATTTTGATAATTTTTTTTTTAAATTCTGATGTAGGTAATTGTAATTATTGTAAAACAAGTTTCAATTTCTATTCCGCAACTTTAAATCCAGTAATATAATTCCATATCCATATCCATACTACTTATAAAATGCAACGTCCGTCTGTTCGTTTCTCCATAACTCGAGAACCATTCGTCCTATTTTCATAAAGGAGTAAAGGGGTCACAGGTAATAAGGGTCGCAGGGAATAAGGGGGGCCTCACCACGCGAAAGCCGTATTAACGTGAAAGTTTGTATGTTGATAGATAAGTCAAAATTATTACATGCCTCATTCATCATTTTTCAAAATTCGTCCTATAAGGGTTGAAAAAGGGGGTGCAAACTTCTCTACTTCGACCTTACTACGCTTAACTTGCCATTATACTCATTAATCTATGTATGCCAATTCAAGAAATACTTTTAAATGTTAGGCAATACATCACCGAGTATTTTGAGCTAACAAATATCTTTCTGGTCCATCCACAAAGTGCGAACAAAATTGCTTTCCCGTATAAAATAAATGAATAACGCGTGTTGGTAGTAGATCCAACTTAAATTTGTATTCATTTGTGTTATCCATAATTTTTTTGTATGTGCTTTACTCTCGCTAATCGACATTTTAATTAAAAATGTTTAAACTAAATGTTTTTTAATAAAGAACAAATTCTAACAATGATATAAAATCTGGTGTTTTAATTTTATTTTAATTAATATTAAATTGAATTATTCTAATCGAGATATATAAATATAACTTCCACATTACACTGTTCTACATTCTATTCTTATTATGCGAGGCAATTTGTGTCATTTTGACGTTCGAGATCAGGCTTGATAGAAAGAAAATGTTCGTCATTCCAAGATTGCGCTTCAGTACTTCCAAAAAAGAGGTACTGTAAGTTTCCCATGAAAAATATTACAGCTGAGATCAAAAACACCATTCGCCATTGTGTACATTCTGTCTGAAGAAAAAAAAAACAACAATGTAAGTACATATTACTATTATTATTTAAAGCCGCTTACCTCATCAGTTATAATCAGCCCGACAAATAGAGGTGTCACCAAGGATACACAACTGGTTATCGTATTTATAATTGCCATAATCATACCAGAGTGATTTGGCGACAAATCAATTGCATTTAGGGCACTGCCAATTGTAACACCACCATTGACACCGACTGTGACTACCATTAGCACAATGGCCATTGCCATTTGGTTTTCATCCAAATATGCAACTCCAACGAGAGAGGCTGCTGGAACCCACATTGCTATGGAGTTTACCGTCTTCCTTAGAGTTGTCAGCGTCATCATGTCATTCTTCATTAGGATTTCCGCCATAATAAGGAAAACATATGACAAAAGAAACATGGCAAAGTACGGCAGTCCCGAGAACAAAGCATTACTCTTGATGTCCATGTCGAGGACGCCATGCAAGTATGATGGTATCTCGGCTTGAATGGTTGAATAACCCCAAGCCTCAGCCATTCGTACAACCATGAGTGAAAAGAATGGTATTGAAGAGAATATCGCCTTCCATGGAATTGGGATCCTTTTCTCATGCACATTTTCGACTTTTTGCTGAGACGATAGAATATACTTCTTCTCTTCTGCACCAATAAATCTTGAATCAGTTGGGGTATTGTCAGCGAACACAATCCACAAAATACACCAGGCTACACCAAGTGTGCCAGAAACGTACGATATTCCCGGCCAGCCAATTCTTGATTCGGCGATGAGCCCAGTAACAGACATTGCGATAATTGTCCCAATTTCCATCCCAGTATGACTTAAAGCTCCCAGACGTGTTCGTTCTTCGATTGGGGACCATTTCGCCAAATGGTCGAGAACGCATGGATAAAGCAGCCCTTGAAACAAGCCTTGGAGCACTCTAATTGCGCAATAGATCTGCCATCCACCAATTGGAATGCATGCTGGAGTTATGAAGCTTAACACTGACGATCCGAGTATTGAGATGAGAATAGTTAATTTGGCACCAAATTTACGAGACATATATCCACCGATAAACTGCGTCACAATATAACCCCAATAGAAACTGCTAAGAATGTAGGACTTTTGCATTTCGCTCCAATCGTACTCCTGCCAAAAATTATTGCAATAAGAAAGCATGTGGTGATTTACCCCAAATATACTTACATCAAAATGCGGATTGGTAGTCTCCGCATTGGTCATAGCTACCACCGCCACAGATACATTCAGTCGGCCCATATAGCTGACGATGAAGCAGAAAAACAACAGCAGAGTTTGTACATGCCGGGCGCCCAAAAGCGGTCCTAAAAGGATAATGATTGTGTTAGAAAGAAATTTCTGGTAAACTGGAAAGTAATCTTGCAATGCAAATGATCTAGAACTTTTGAATATTTTTTCGGGTGTCAATAGTTATTGTAATTTTTACTACTTTTTCGTATCAAGACAATTGAACTTGGATTTAGCATTTAGACCACTCAGACTGTCGGTGTAGGTAGAAGAAAATTACTATAATGATGGTATAATATTTGTTTCCTATACTTTCAGAGCCTAAGGTAAGTGGTAAACAACTTCAGACGTCAGAAGATAAAGTTAACTGATGCAATTTTTTGTATTATAAAATTCTCTACATTTTCATGCCAGATCAATGCGCGATCTCTAGCGTCTAGTAAAAAAAAATATTATGAATAAATAAATTACGCAACTTTTACGTACTCCATTATAATTTTCCCCTTTCTACATACATATAGACAAATCCATAAAACCAGCGGACCCGGCGAACTTCGTCTCTCCCGAATTTAACGCCTACTCCAGGGTGATAATAAAACACAGTTAGTTCAAATTTCAATGTGATTTATTTGAATATTTTCTGAAAAAATTATCGAATTGATGGAATGTGGCGCGTGGGTATAGGTGAGACTGTGGCGAAAGACTAACGCCATCTATCTCCACCCAAAATACACGGAAAGCGTCTTTTATCACAATGAATTTCACAATTATTCGAAATTTTCCAAGCTTCACAACGAATATACCACCTTTACATTGTCCAAAATCATCAAATCATGCGATAAAATGCAAAATTTCGTCGAAAAAAAATTTAAATTTTTCGTGTTTTTCCGGAATTTTCTAGTTTTTCATTCGAACAGCCATTCTGGAACAATTGCACACAAAATTCCATACAAAAAAATTAATTTTCGATTTTTCCAATTTCCCTACTTTTCCGGAGGGTTTTCCCAAAAATGTCATTCCTAAAAACCTTCTTTTGGCAACTACGAACAACTAAAAAAAAATTTGAGCCATTTGGTTCAGCCGTTCTCAATAGATGAATTACTTACTGGGCCTTACCAATAATCATTTTTAGTCCTCAAGTTAAATATTTTGACGGTCACAATGGATAATTTTATATGGAAATTTTCGCCATTGTGACTTCGTAAAAGTTAGCCTGGACACTAAAAATGATTATTAGTACCGCGGATTATGTATACATTTTTCACAGATATACCTGAATTCGCTCAGAGGTCACATTTTAACAATTTATACATTTTCTGGAACTTTTTCACTTCACAATCTGTCAGTCACTATTCATAATTCAATTGTCATTTTTCAACCTTATTTATAGTTTTACTATTAACTTTACTTTAATATATTTTCCGTTGGGTTCACTTTGAAAAACCACACTGTACGCTAACCTTTTCCATCACTGATATCAGGCATCTCTATTAAATGATGGAAATGTTTCTACAAGGAATTTTCTACTCCCACCGTCTTGAACTCAACTACGTTTATGACCAATAATATCGGGCAATTTATATTTTTATTGTACTATCGCATTAGATTGGACGAAATCATAATGCCAATCTGCAAATTGATTTATTGATGACTCTGATATTGATACTGAGGTGTTTCGAAGCAATGACTCATTGACATTTGACATGGCAGCCGAGTTGTTCTTGATGGTTGTGTTTGATTAGTCTGTATTCATTTTAAAAATTTTAAGTGATAGATATGTACTATGTAGGGCTTCAGCAATGTAATGTACCAACTAGAGTGCTTCCTCATCAAAGCGCAGACAATTTGAGAATGGTAAGACCTTCAATATTGTATTACACACGCGAATGACAGTCTTTCTAAATTTGTGAGCGCGGTTAGTGTACTAGACTAGGGAATAAGGGCCGCTAGGTCAAGCAATTGAAAAAATAATAACTATATCTCGTGAACTTCTGACAAATATCCGAGAGTATTATTGGCCTGAGAAATTTCATTAAATTCTAATTCGCAGATGAACTTTCTATTTTAAATAGAGAACCAAGAAACCTACAACTTTTTAGCCGTAAACTATCAATCCGAACTAAAGACATCGGATGTTCGCTATGAATAAAACATTGAATTGATTTTTTGATGAAGTGCTGACACTGAAAATAAAGTTTTAAGTTTCACCTAAAGCGCGATAGAAATTGTTCTGCTCTAGCAATTAACACCTAAGTGTAGGCTATAGTATTTCATAGAGTTCTAGCTCTTTTTTGCGCAATATTATGCAAAAATTGGGGGAAAATTATTCAAATCGTTATAGCTTACACTTGCCGTCCCTGTGATCCGTATTCCGTAATAGTGAATTGTTGTAGTAATTGTACAACAATTGTAATGTAGTGTTAGTGTAGTGGTGATGATACATTACAAAAAAACTCACTTTTGTAGTAAACATTTCTTGTTTCGTAGTCGAACCAAGTCAAGGGGAAGAATGCCAATTCGTGAGACCTTGAAACTCGGGGTATTGCTCTTCTTGATCTTACAAACTACAAGCTCTATTCTCCGCTATATGATGTCGGTGTCGCATTGGCTAGTCAGTGGTCCACACAACGAAGACCTAAAATAATTTCGATAATCTCACTGACTAAAAATAATTCGCAGTAACAGAATTACACACAAAGCGTATAGTGCGCCCCAAAGGGTATCGCGGGTTGTACAAGTTGGCCAATTTTTAACTTTTGTTGAGCTGCACGTTTCACAATAACCAAGTGAAATACGCTAGAGTAAACAATTTTTTTTTTTGCTATGAAGTGAAGAGTTGTGTAGTAAAATATTTAATTTATATTTAAAGAAACCCTGAAAATGTCTTTTACAGTACATCTTAGAATAAGTCAATTTAACAAAAAAAAAATAAATTTGCTTAGTGTTCATAATCGAAACCTGAGCCGTATTTACTCACCAAATTGAATTTCACAATTGTACGAAATTTTCCAAGTATCACAACGAATTTTCAACCTTTACATCGTCCAATATCATGCGATAAAATGCAAAATTGCGTCGAAAAAAGAATTCAAATTTTTCGCGTTTTTCCGGAATTTTCCGAGTTTTCCACTAACAATTTTCTATTTTTCCATTCGAAAAGCCATTCCGGAACAATTGCACACAAAATTGCATACAAAGAATCAATTTTCGATTTTTCCAATTTCCCGACTTTTCCGGAGGGTTTTCCCAACATTTTCTTTCGTAAAAACCTTCTGGCAATTACGAACAACTGAAAAAAAGTTGAGCCAAATCGGTCCAGCCGTTCTCAATTTATGAATTACTACACCATTTTTTATATATATACAGATTTAACTTTTTGAGTTAAATATAATTTTTGGCGGGTAAATTCTCCTCACTTGATATTTGCCAATTGGTACAATATGACATCTACTTACTGTTTATAGTCTCAGTAGAAATTATATTTCTTAATTCTCTTTCAATAAAATATGTGAGTATCAAAACAATTTAATGAACTTATCACAAGCTTAAATCTATTCTTAATTTAGCTCCAAACAGTCACATAACTTAAGCTATTGTCAAAATTCTGTAAATTTGATCAATTTTCTTCGAGATGCTTCTTTGGTTCGGTGTCCGTCACAAAATGCACTGACCCTTTGTTTTCCTTTGTGCTTCCATTCCGCTCGCCATCATGTTTGAGCAGAAAATCAGCACGATCCCATGGCTGAGTATTGGTAGTGCCGAAGAATATGTACTGCAGATTACCCACAAAGAACATTACAGCTCCTATTATGAACACGATTTGCCATTGTGTTCGTTGCGTCTGAAAAAAAAGTATTGTAATCAAAAATGCAGGATCTATCGCAACGGCAATTATCTTACCTCATCGTACACAACTATTCCAACAACAAGTGGCGTCAAAATGGGCACCAAATTCGCAATCGAATTCACTATTCCCATTAGAATGCTGGCGTGGTTGGGTGACAGATCGATGGTGTTCAAAGCGCTTCCAATTGTTGCGCCGCCATTCAAGCCCACATTCAATGTCACAAGCGTGATGGCCAAGACCATCTGATTTTCATCAAGGAATCCAATTCCAATAAACATTGCCGCTGGGATCCACATGGCAATGGTGCTGATTGTCTTCCTAACCACCGACAATGTCGTCCACTTGTTCTTCAAAACTATGTCCGCACTTATGAGAAACACGAACGAGAAGATCAACATTGCCAGATAGGGCAGCGAAGAATATAGCGCATTGCTCTTGATATTCATCTTAAGCACTCCATGGAGGTACGGCGGTATTTCGGCCTGCATTGTTGTGAAACCCCATGATTCGCATATACGCACAATCAGGAGGGATATAAATGGAACAGATGTGAATATTGCCTTCCATGGAATTGGAATTTTCTCCTCCACGTTCACATCGGCCTTGGCCTGAGAGGTTAGAATGTATTTGCGTTCCGTGGGAGTTATGAACCGCGCCACTGTTGGATTTTTTTCCACAAGAATCGTCAAAATCACACTCAGAGCAATTCCCATTCCACCGAATACATACGATATGCCTGGCCATCCCAAGTCAGATTCGGCTATAATTCCAGTTAAGCCCATTGCAAGGATTGTGCCGCATTCAATGCCAGTGTGACTCAGTCCACCCAGTCGAGATCGCTCCTCAATAGGCGACCATTGAGCGATGTGCTCGTGAACACAGGGAAAAAGCATTCCCTGGAACAGACCCTGTCCGACTCGCAACACGCAGTAGACTTGCCATCCACCCCATGGAATGCAGAATGGTATAATTAAATTTAAAACCGATGAGCCAAGGGTGGCTATCAGCAATGTGATCTTAACACTCAGCCTACGCGCCATATATCCTCCGAGAAACTGTGTAATGAAGTAGCCCCAATAAAAACTGCTGATAACGTAAGATCGTTCTTTCTCATCCCAATCGAATTCCTTGTGAGAAAGTAAATGTCAGCAAGAATGTATAGGTGATACCAATGATTGAATACTTACCTCAAAATTTGGATTTGTAGTTGCGGCATTTGTCATGGCCACCAGTGAAACAGAAACATTTAGCCTTCCGGCATAGTTGACCGTGATTGCCAAAAATAAAAGGAAGGTCTGAAGATCTCGGGCACCAAGGAAGGGTCCTGCAAAAATTAGTAAAATGATTGATAAATGATAAGCTATTAGAAATGCCTTCAGCGTCACCTTTAACAAGCATTTTTGTAAAATAGATGTACGTATAGGTATATGTACATATGAATCTACGACTTTATAAGAATGAATTCAAATATAAATCGCAAAAGTGAAGCTCACGTTTTTGCGGTAAGAATGGTTAGACTATCTTATCAAATACACGAAAAACCTTTCAAAATACCAATTATACAGAATTGTCTCTATTACTCTTATTACTTCTAAAAGCATTCCTTACCTACATAGTACGTTTTGATTTCTAAAACATGGTCAATATCGTAGGGGATTTTCTGTGATCGGGTACAATTCGTCAGCAAGACTTCAACTATGCGGCACTATTATGTTATAGCTACCTACTGTTTTCTTTCTTGCTCTATTTTCTTTTAGCTGTATGTATGAAATTGAAAAAAAAAATGTACTAAAGATTTTCTTCCCTTAATAATTATGCTACCAAAAGAGTATTCAAGGCCGACTTTTCAGTCATCATAACTATATACGGTGCGAAGATATTCAGAGAATAAATGCCACGGATAAATGGAAGGGATCTACAGTCTACACTTCTAGGTATGCCGAATCTGAACCATATCGTAATATCTAATACATAGTTAACCCAACACATTGTCCTCAAACTTGAGTTACTTATATTTCACCGCATTCTTCTCTAGATTAGGTCGAAATTGGACAGCGGGCGTGGCACCTACCATAAGAAAAAAAACATTCAAAATCGTATATCTCGAAAACGACCCAACCGATTGAGCTCAAATCTTTGCTATTAGCACAAAGGCTTTTCTGTGAAGTGTGGACAAAATTGGACAAAGATAGTGACACATCCCATACAAAAAAAAAAAAAAAAAAAACAATCTATATCGGGGTGAAACTCGATGACGTTATAGTTCGACAACGGCTGGGCCGATTTTCGTGATTCTATTTTTGTTTTGTTCGTATTGCTGTATTCCGAAAAAAAACATTTATTCGAATTTTTCGCAACGCAAAAAGAAAATTCCGGAAAATTGATTTATTAACAAATTTTGCATTTCGCATTTATTTGCATTTTACGATATGTGGCGTTGAGGGTGTCAACATCTGACAGTTAATTTTTATTCGCGGTAGCGTGTCGGTAAACCATCTGCTTTATTTGTGTATGCTCCAGAAAAAAAATAAAGCACTGCAGTAATGGCGATGAATTACCGATACGCAAACTCTGGAACTCGCTTTCTGGGGATATATTTCCTGAAAACTACAATTTGCAGCAATTTAAGTGCAGAACTAACATATCTACATCTGCAAGCATCTCGGGGTGCTGTTGAAGCGTTATAGGTTCACCTTTCCCCAGAGAAGTATTAAATTCAACTACATTTGCAAAACGAAATAAAACATATAAATGAATCAGTTGAATAACATTTGAAAATATTGAATGCTTTTTTTACTAAACAAAATTTGACCATATCGTGTGAAATGTCACAAAAACTGTAAACAACTAAACGTCATCGCGCACAACATAATTATTGTCAACTGTTGCGGAGTTATGCCGGGTCCAGGTAGTGATATATATTTAAATTTATATACATTCCCCGGTACTAATAATCATTTTTAGTGTCCAGGCTAACTTTTACGAAGTCACAATGGCGAAAATTTCCATATAAAATTCTGACCCACTTATTAACTGACCTTTGCTCACTCCAATAGCAGCCATAATCCAAAAGTGTTAGAAACCCTGCAAGTGTACTTATATCTCCCTTTCGATAGATCACTCAAAACTGCTAATATCCAAATTGGAACTTGAGTCCACTGAATCTGTTCTGAATATCTACACAGACATTTTGTAAATAGAAACCGCAGTCCGACTGAAATTGTGTCTACTTGAGCCTGACTATTTATATATCGTGTGAAGGTTGTGTTTTCGAAAATAAACAACGGTAGATTAAAATAATCTGCAATATAAACTTTATTAAGCTTGAGAATTGCTTTACAACAGATACGTCACGAGATAGATAGAGAGCGGCCAATCTTGTTATATATAGGCGCGTAGCACTGCTGTATATCTATGATAATGGTCTTGCACATTGACAGTTCACATTTCTTTCTTTACAAAGCTAGTTAGCATTCCAACATTTGTTTTTGGCTATATATTCGTTGCTAAATATAATTTGATTCTAATCGCGATCTTTAAGTTTATAGGTATACTTATCACCAGACGTTGTAAACGATATGACTAGGATTTTATGGGTTAATAATATTATAGTGATGGTTGTATATATGCATCGTGCATAACACACTTCCTAATGAAAAACATGGTGATACAGTTAAAAATGTTTATGATTATTTCAATCGACATAAAATATGTACAATTTGTGAATGATACAGTAGAAGCAGGAAAGCGAATATAGCCTCTTAAATTCATGCCTCATTGCAATACTTTTTAATCTCAAATATAGTATCTATATAATTCTTTCATTCATGCCCCGACTCACTGATATAAGTAATAGTAGCCACTACCACGACAAAGGAATATGCTCTTGTCGCTGGTTCCTGAATTTGTGTTCACTTTCCAATCAGCATATGTGATTTGAGAATAGATTGCATTTTGTAGACAAAGAACTGTCATTCTGCTCGAAGTTGGGGAAATGCATCATTAGCCTTTTGTGGCCAGGCCACTTTTGTGCTGTCGATTTGGCATTTCCTAATTGTTTAAGGGCTCTCCTTTAAATGAAGCCGAACTGGAACTAGCTACTTTAAATGCATTTACGAACCCAGAATTATTAGTTATATAGTCTACTCTTATTGATTATGGTAATTAATGAATTGTGTTAAAAGTAACAGTGCTAATATTTATGTAAACTGCGAACTAAAACTTTTTTCATAATGCAGACATTAGCAATGCTTTCAATAAACCCGCGATTAAGCAAAACGATAAAGTCAACATTCGCCTTGTTATTGCTAAAAAACGGCCCCATTTACTCGATAGAGCAATTTCTTCGCACTTGGTGAAATAAGATCTATTTTCAATTTATTATATGAATGTTAGCTCAAAATACTCGGTCTTACATTTCAAAGCATTTTTTGAATTGACCTATATAGATTAAGTGGTACCTATAATGGCAAGGTGAGCGTAGTAAGGTCGAAATAGCAATGTGTTCACTCCATTTTTCTACACTTATTGAACGTATTTTTTGAAAACCGTGAAAGAAACATACAATAATTTTGGCTTATCTATCAACTTACAAAATTTCAAGTTCATACGCCTAACGGTTCGTGAGACCCCCCTTACTCCCCGCGACCCCTTTACTCCTCAACAATTCTCCTACGGCCTAAAAATCGGACGAATTGTTCTCGATTTATGGAGAAACGAACATTGCATTTTATAAGTAATATGGATGAATGGATGAATAAAGCTAATTCATAAACATTAAGATAAGCTTCAAGTATTTTATTTAATATTGAATTTGTATACCTCTAAAAAAACCCTTTTAGTATGGATGGCAGTGGTAGATAAGGTAGTGTATAGACGCCACCAGTGTAATCTATTGCAATTTATAACAAGCCCAATTCGAAATTAAGTTTTACCGCCTGATTACACCTTGGGAGATATGTTTCCTCATAAGAGTTTAAGGATCCTATTCTTTGACTACAACTTAGCAGAAGTAGTCCGTCCTATAGCATTCTCTCTAATCTAGTTTCAAGGTAATCTCTGGGTTTCTTTGTAAACTTGGTATGAAAGTATATTACAGTTTCACAGAAGTTTATTGACTTCAATTTATATAAAACGAACATTTTATTAAACTACTTATTTTAGTTAAACATATATAATATCGCATCAAATTCTTATAACTGAACTCGTACTATCTATATCAGACTCCTGCCTATTTATATTTTACAATCATTAAAATAAATAAAATCCCTTTTTCAACTTACGGCTGGCAGACAAATAATGTTAAAGAAATTATAGAAAGATGGCATCATCTGAGCACAGCTCAATATAGTAGAGTTATTGGACAAAGCCATATCAATTGTGGCTTAAGATCCATCCCTCCAAGAAGTATTCTACTCATTACTCTTAAATTAAACAACTAATTCGCTTTTTGATTTCCTTCCGCACTTTTCGGTACATCGTCGTCTTTCATTTCAACCTTAGGTGCTTCCTTATCGAGTAATAGAAAATTTTCATCATTCCAAGGTTGCATTTGAGTCGATCCAAATGTTATGTAGAATAAGTTGCCAACAGCAAACGCCACAGCTGAGATTATAAATACGATTTGCCATTCGGTCCGATCATGCTAAAGATAGAAAAATATACAATCAGTATTCAAACTTGAAAGTCTTATAAAACTCACCTCATCGACCACGATCCACCCAACTAAGAGCGGTGTAATGAGCGTTATTACATTGGCAGACGTATTCACGATTCCCATCAGAATGCCGGCGTGATTTGGTGACAAGTCAATCGTGTTCAACGTACTTCCAATTGTTGCACCCGAGTTAACTCCAACAACTACAGTCATCAGGACTATGGCAAAGGTTTTCTGATCCACGCCCAAAAATCCGATGCCTATAAGTCCGGCTGCAGGTATCCAAAATGCAATCGAGTTGAATGTCCTCCTCAACGCTGTCAATGAAAGGCACTTGCGTTTTATCAAAATCTCCGACGTTATCAAGTAGACGTATGACATTATCCACATGGCTAGGTAAGGCAGGGATGAAAAGAGGGTGTTTTTCTTAATATCCATCCACAAGACCCCGTTCATATATGAAGGAATCTCCGCTTGCAAAGTTGAGAAACCCCAGGACTCTGCAGAGCGTGCAACTACTAACGCCCAGAAGGGCAGAGATGTCCAAATAGCTTTCCATGGAACGGGCACCCGTTTCTGTCCATCTCCTGTCTGCTTCTGACTCAAAGAAGCCACAATGTACAGCTTTTCTTCGTCTGAAATCCAACCGGACTGCGACGGAGTGTTTGCTGAGAATATTACCCAAAGTATACACCAGGCGACCCCAACAGCCCCAGATATGTAGGATATACCAGGCCAACCCATGCTAGATGAAGCTATGCTTCCACTCACTGCCATAGCAAGTAGGGTACCGCATTCGATTCCCGTCTGACTAAGGGCACCCAATCTGTTTCGTTCCTCAACTGGAGACCAATTTGCCAAATGAGCGTGAATAGCAGGGAAGAGAAATCCCTGAAAGAGACCCTGGACCACACGTATCGCACAGAACAGTTGCCATCCGCCAAATGGTATGCAGAAGGGTGTGATGATGGCAAAAACAGCGGATCCCAGTGTCGAAATTAACATTGTTAGCTTGGCTCCAAATCGGCGACAGAAGTAGCCTCCGGGAAACTGTGTTATCACATAGCCCCAGTAGAAGCTGCTAAGTATGTAGGAGATCTGTGCGCCGCTCCAGTCATATTCCTAAAAATTTAAACAAAAAATGTTAATGGGATTATAGAGATGCTATAGCATGCTTACGTCAAAATTCGGATTAGTGCTCTCGGCATTTGTCATCGCCACCACGGCAACACCGATATTCAGTTTTGCGATATAATTTACGACGATTGCGAGAAAGATTAGCAAGGCCTGCAAGTGCCGTATACCGAGTAGGGGACCTGCAAATATTTCAATTTTCAAATAACGCGTGTATTTCAATTAATTTCTAATCTAATCTGTTAAATGGTCTTATCGTCTGTCTTATTAAGATACTGCAGATATATTACATTATTAGTCAAGATACATCGAGGTTTTAATTCTAATTATTATAGATATGCATCATCAAACTGTTTCAGCCAGATTGTTTAATCAGTAATTACAAAAAATGTTTGTCTTGGCATACGGAAGCCCAGAATTGTGATAAAAAATAACATAGCTATTGGGGTACACAATGGTGGAGACTATAAATGTTTATTAGTAAGGTTCAGTTTCCGTTTTGTCCCTGTGGCAAGGGAACCTTAAAAATAAGTTTTGGTACCTGTAGCAACTCTAGTCTCAAAATTTGGGACATGTTGAAAGCATTTAACAAAATGTAGGAGGGCTTGAGGGGCGGCGTGGCACCCCGAAGAAAAAAAAACCTTTAAAACGCTATTTCTCGACACTCGTGATAGTTCAAGGTATAAAATTTATAGCATTTATGTGCGTTGTCTGATATATATATAAATAGTTTTGCGAAGTGTGGGCTCGATTGGAAAATGATGCGTCGCACCTCCAATACAACAAAGTTATTTAAAATATGTAGTAAATATGTTGGTCCTGATCCTGAACAGAGCAATGTCTAGTTTTGGCATCCCTGCCAAACTGGTCCGTTTGTGCAGGATGAGAATGGAGAATGCACGCTGCTCCATCAAGGTCGGTAAAGAACTAAACTAGACCTTCGATGTCAAAAAAGGATTTAGACAAGGCGATGCGGTGTCATGTGACTTCTTCAACATCGTTCTTGAAAGAATAGTGCAAAACTCAAACGGTCCATCTACTCGCCTACGCCGACGACAGATATAACTTTAAGTTAGTTAAGCACTTTGTCTACCTAGGCTCCGCTATGAACTCAGACAATGTCACCAGCGCTGAGATTAAAGGAAGGATAACTCTTGCCAATCGCTGTTTCTTTGGGCTAAGAAAGCAACTGAGTAGTAAAGCCCTCTCTCGAACAACTAAAGTGTCCCTTTATAAGACCTTAATCATCCCAGTCCTTCTCTATGGTACAGAGGCATGGACGCTATCAAAAGCTGATGAGGTTACTCTTGGTTGTTTCGAGAGAAAAATTCTTCGAGTAATTTTCGGCTCTACGGCGCAGTAGAGGATGACCGCGCGACTCAGGTGGCGCACGCAAGTGGAAGGGGACCTTAACCAACTTAGCGTGCGAAACTGGAGAAAGCTGGCCAAAGATCGTGCGGGCTGGAGACGATTGTTGGTTGAGGCCCAGGTACACCTCGGACTGTAGCGCCACCTTAAGTACCAAAACCATACCAAAACATGGCGTGGAATGTATGATTTTGGTTAGCAATTTATTGCATTCTCTATATCACTGCAGCACAGATTTAATGTTCGATATTGAGGAGTTATAGTGTTTTCACAGTTTTTTGCCTATTCACGATAACTTCATTATTATATACATATTCAGAATTAGGAATTATAAGGTTTTTTCCAATCATTCCAATTGCAAAAATGAATACACGGTCTTAGACTAGGCACTCGTTTGCAGCTATTGACAGCAGCTCCCAGATATTTGTAGTTTTCAAATTAAATTGTATTTCGAACTTCATTTAGATACACATGTAGTATCTAACGTATTTGACAGCAACTTTTTCACTATTTAATTCGTTTATTCATGAGGGGATCTTTGAAAGTGCAAAGAGACACAATTTTTAATGGCTCACTAAAGTGTATTTCCGTTGCACATATTTTGAGAGAAATTCGACAAAATTTTGGTTTTTTAAACCAATTAAAATTTGTTTGTTCACAGAAAAACAACCCCGACTGTTGCTGTTCAGTTCCAATTGTATGTATGTGTGTTTGTATGTATATATACCTTTATTAGTTACACTAACACTCATTGTGAGTTCAATTCTCTTCTATATCCAAACGCTATAACATTAAATAAAAAATAATAAATTAAAAATTATATTCCCCTAAATATTGCAAAGTCAGTTTTGATTCTATCAACAACTTAAGCTAAACTAAGCAGTATAAAGCTGTGAAGTCCTATTTATATTATCTCATGTCAGCGATATTCTATCAATCATAACTTTTTATCAGATTTAGTTCATAATCTAAATCTCTGCCAACGCTAATAACACAGAACACAAAATAAATAATAAATCTCAAGGTAAAGTCCGTTGCCATCTGTATATAGAGGCAATAAGGTATACACATCGAGCTAGGCCCTCATAAAAATACACTTTAAATTAAACGATATAAAGAAAGTTGCAAGAAAATTCGATTTGTAGGGTGTCCTATAATGCAGTTATAGTTAAGAAAAGCTGAAACCATTCGTATTTTCATAGCTATTCGATTTCATACAAAAGATATTCTTACATTCGATCTCTATTGAGAACTCAGATTCGATCGAATTGAGTTTAGCATCAAAATTCATTGGAGCAGAATTTTACAAATTAATACCAAATCATCTGTAGACACATTGAACATCTTAGTTCATATATCACCCTGTCAAGTGCTGTTTTTAATCCTTGCCATTTCTGCTTCAATTTCGTTGAAGTTCGTCATATGCACATCTGGGTCCTGCAGCACAAAACAACAAGTTTGTTCAACTGGAACATTTTAAACCAGTCAAAGTAACTTTTAACATATTCTGTTGTACAATATTGTTTTGATTTTAAGTCCCGGTTAGGTATCCATATCCTGGTATTTTATCTCCCATAAAAAAATGCCTATAATGATAAAATCAAGCGAGGGAGTTTAGCAAGGGCCTTACCAACAATCATTTTTAATCTTCAACTTAAATATGTTGACGTTCACAGTGGATAATTTTATATGGACATTTTCGCCATTGTGACTTCGTAAATGTTAGCCTGGACAGTAAAAATGATTATTAGTACCGAAGATTTGGTATAGTTGGTAATTAATGTGCATTTTTACCAATCTGTTTCTTATGTCGAAGAAACTCTAAAAGTATTGCCAACATCGAACATTCATTTTCTATCCATGATAATAGTCAGCATGATCAGACTATGCAAAATCTTCATTGATGGGTGTCCTGTTCATCCCATCCTAGGTCTAGGAGAGATTAAAAAGGTGAGGGTATCTGATAACTGTAGGATAGCTCCCCCACCATCTCAGCTATATCAATGAAATAGCGAAACAAAAGTCCGATTTGTCTGTAACTCAGAATACGATCAAGCTAGGTTAGGTTAGGTTAGGTGGCAATTATCCATTACATACGGAGTAATTAGACCAGATCAGGTCCATTGTGATACCACAAGCAGAGTCGGTTATTTCCGCTACTCTTGGAAATTTCCGTATTTTGCTGATATCTGTTTCGGCAATATCAGCAAGCTCCCCGAAGAAGTACTCTACTAGAGTTTGCTTTCTAATCGAGGAGAGCGCCAGGCAGTTACATAGTAGGTGAAACGGTTGTTCCCTCCTCCTCCTCCTCATCCATGCAACTACGACAAAAGTCCTTAGCGGTAACTCCAAGCCTTGCGGCAAGTCTTCCTACTACAAAGTGGCCTGTTATTACTCCGGCAAGAGTTACGATATGTGTTCTACTGACGTTTAACAGGATCTTTGTCCTGCGCCGACTTATCCGTGGCCAGGTCTAATTTGCATGGTTACTGGTGTCAAGTTTCCGCCATCTCTCGTTAGCCTGTTGCAGTGCTCCTACCATCTGATCAAGCTACCTACCTCAAATAAAATTGTTCGATTTCGTATAAATCGCGGAAAATACCGCAATTAATGGATACCTCGATTGTCACTTGTCAATTTAGGAGGCACTCCGTGGAACATACGTTCGACTAGATTGGTCTGCTGGTAACTCCTCTGCGCTTCAAAATAATTTTCAAAACTAGTTTGCCCTATGGAGTGGAGTCTTTTCATGGAATATTCATTAGTATCTATTAATTTGTGTTTATATGCAAATTGTTTTCAACTTATATGAACTGATTTCTTCGTTTAGATATAAGGGCCGGTCTATTTATTACAGTTGCGTATGACACTCTTTTCTTCACTAACATCAACCAGATGTAGAATATTCAACGAAATTGTCTGTAAGTATGAGTGGCATTCAGTCAACAAAATTCTCACTAAAATAAGTCAGATGGAGACTTTGAATTTTCCTCATTTTACATAGTTATCTGAATTAAACTCATTCAATTTCAAAGTCAAAACTTAGTCGCAGTTATACGAAACATACCTATTTGTATCAAAGTGAGATGGTTTTAGTAAGTAAAAAACTCACGCGACTATGAGCACCTGATGAGAGTCTACAGAGAGCCTTTTAAAATATTTTCACAGAAAAATAATACATTTTTTCAAAACATTACCACAACACTAAAATTTATTGGAGTCAACACAAAAAGAAGCCACTCAACGAATTTGTTAATTGACTAGGGAGTCACAGCAATAGAAATAGATGATCTCATGGTTTGTGCGTCAGTTATAAAATTTAATAAATATGATTCATTAATGATCCATTTTTAATGCGGAAAACGATTTTCTGTAGTGGAGAGCAAGCAGCTTCTGCATGTACGTGGTGGGAAATTATTGCCGAAATATCTATTTCCGTTACTGCTTAGTGACTATCTATTAACAAATTTAAAAAAATTAAATAATTAGAACCTACCACTTTAATATAATTAGGTATTCGTTATCGTTAGTCAAGTGTGCTTAAATTTCCAATGACGCAGTGGTTAGTGTGCTGGACTACTGACCGTAGAGTCTCAAGCCCGACATTGGAAAAAACACGAATTACATTTTAAGGTGTGCCCTTTTTCGCATCTGTGAGTATAACTTTCTCCTCAATTCAGGCGTATGACAGTGTCAATGCGGTATACACCAAAATCTGCAAAAAAAAAGAGCCTTACATATCTTCGTCACGATTACGAACTGCATTCTTGTTTTTGATTCTAAGGGAGTCCCCTACAAGACAATCCCGTCTATAGATTTTTTTATGGGGCTACCTTAAATCAGGATTAGCTCAGAGCCAATAGAGCGAGAAATACCGGCCGAGTCATCGAAAATTGGGTTCAACGTATCGACCGCTGCATACGTTCCCGTGGTGGACATATGAACGAAGTCGAATTCCATTCATAAATGTTTTGATAGTAATTCGAGCCAATAATTTTTTTTTTTAGATATCTCAAGTAGTAGTTATTTAAAAAATAAGTTGTCAAGTCCTTAATGAAAGACCTTTTATCGTCAAGCATCTCGGGGCGTTATAAGTTCGCGTTTCCCAAAAGAAGTATTAAAAAAAAAATTATGTTGGGACACCCTGCACTTTTATACATACTTCCAAAGACTGGTTACACTCCATTCTAGTCACGCTTCACTGACCGGTGTACAATATTCGTAATGATAGCAATCTCAGCCAAGATAATCTTCGTTGCGTACTTATTCTTATCGTAAGTTTATTATGAGTTGGGAAACTTTGCACTTCGTATACCGTATTTCGTAAGCAATTTTACCAACAATTAGAATTAGACAAAAAGTCTTCAGAATTATTATTTAAATGAAGTAAGTCATCCGACTTTCAACAAATAAACTTCACAAGGTCACCCAACAAACAATGCAATTAGGCCACCTTACAGTCATTCGACTTTACATTTCACTTTGCATAAGATTTACCAAATCTATTGACAGATCAAGGCGTTATCTGTGTTCATTGTTGATATGTATACAACTTTATCATTAAGAACATTTAAAAGAGATAGCATTTCATTGAGAGCGACGAAGATAGGTACACAATTCACATAACTCCTTGGGTAGTCATCAGATCACAATTGACAGATCACAAGAAAAGTCTTCTACCTTTATAAAAATGCAGTAGGTAAACTAAAAATGATTAATTACACAAACAAAAATGTCCTCTCAACTTTTGACAGAGAGTCCGATTTGTAGTTGGCATTGCTTCCTCTCCTGGATTCCGTACAGTCTACTTACCTATATGCTTTCTTCAATTATTCACCCCAAAATAAATCGCAAACTTTATTGCTGTTTGGTGAGTCTAACTTTAATATTGTCTTATTGCTAAGCTTACATATAATTTCATGAAATAAAACTCCTTACAAGTTTTACAAGACCAAAAAAAGATTGGCCATAAGACCATTTGGTTATAAAACTATACTAACAATAATATTGTATCAACATACAGAAGGGAACAATAAAATAAAAAAACAGAAACACTATTCCATCGGAATCATATTAATTAAAAAAAAACCTTAACAAACAACAAATTAAGTAACTCTTAAAGTAGTTAACGATGTTCATCTTCCTCTTCCTGCAATCTCAATATATCAGCCTTATTCATAAAATAGTAACTTGGCTGGCGTCCTTTTAAATCCTTAATTGTTCGCTTGGCACCTTTGCGTATCAATATCCTACTAACGCCTTCCACAGAATTCGTACCCATCGCATAGTGCAGTGGCGTTCGCTCTAACTGGAAAATAATTTAACAAAGCAGTTGTTAAATTGGTATTTTTATTTTTAATAGGTACAAACATAAAATTAATGTTCATATGGAATTATGATAGATTTTCTATGAGGAGGAAAAATGTTAATGTTTAGGTAAGTCAAATTTAAACATCGACAATGAAGCTCAACAATAGGCAATTTTATATGGAAAGCATTATCTACAAGTGTAGGTTCAAAACCGATTGGCATTTCGGACAGACCAAAAATTACATACTTACATTATCACCATACTTCAATGCATCTGGAGATGTGCTTACAAAATATTCAACAATTTCCTCCAGTTCCTTAAGTACCGCAATGTGCAATGCAGTGCGTCCTTAAACAAAAAATAAGGAAACGATAATTTATTTGACGTAATAGAATCATGAGAAATGTAATCCTCTGCAATAAAAATATAAGTTTCTTCGATAAGATCATAATAGAGAGCCACTATCTTGGGACATTCACCTATATACCTACTATAGATACTATCTATGTACTATAAACGTCCGTCCGATTAGTTTAAATCGGGTTTTTACGTTTTTTTTTGTAATGAATCACCGCTTTTGAAAATACAATTACTGTGCTTAATCGAAACGTATAACAAAGCCCCGCAGCATGCTGAAGGGTTTGTTTTTTTATTGGGGTTTTTTTTAATATAATAATAATGAGTGGCATGATGCTCCAAAATGCGTTTCGCCCTGATGTGGTGGGTGGGCTCATCAGTAGACGAACCACCACAAACCTATACGGTTTTTTGTCTTCGTCCGAAGACACGTTTAGGTTTATGGTATGGTTCACAGTCACTTGTGGCTGTGAAATCACATAATAGTCTCGGTAAACATCGAGTAAAATGTGCGTCTAGGCAGATGTGGTGGTTCGTCTACTGATGAGCCCACCCACCACATCAGGGCGAAACGCATTTTGGAGCATCATGCCAGACATTATTATTATAATATGTTGACACTCCACTTTATTCACATTTCGATTTTCAAATATGAAATCATTTTGTTTTTTATTTAATAACATTCAGGGAGTTCACTTCGCACACATGGTGGTTTAAAAAACAAGGAAATCGAAATGTCACCGTCAAATTAAATGGCGCCTGATACAGAGCCAAGGAAACTGTTTCTTATCAAAGTTTAAAAATAGAGCCGGTTTCGACACAAAGGTTCACTATTGATCTGAGTGTGGTATACGAAGTACTCCGCGCCAGCCCACAAACCTAACCTAACCTAGAGCATTTTTTTTTTAATATTCAACCACACAGTTTCCGACATTAAAATAAAGCCACTTACCGTAATAATTTTTGGCTTTAATTAACCACTTCCCTTTGGCAGACGCTGTAATTTCCTTGACCTTCTCGAAATCTCCTTGCCTTATCGCCTGATGTAGTTCTTCACGCATTTCCTAAAAGATTCACTTTATAAAATATTCCACGAGCAAATTTCGTCAGCAAACCTCCAAATTCCGCAGATCGCTCAGAAAATCAACCAATTTATCATGACCCCTTGACTGAGCTAAGTCAATAATTGAACTGCCTTCATCATCGACAACATCCAGAATATGATCATAGCCAGAAAGCGCCATATTCTCGAAGGGTTTCGTGTCACCTTAAATCAGCGAACGTTAATAAAATTATTTTCAAATGAAAATGTCCTTATACCAACCAACAACTGCCAACGACAGCACATAACGATCAATCTCCTTGGCATTGCCCGGTTGATTGGCCTGCAGTGAAACATCCCGCGCTGTTCGATACAGTTCATCCCGATAAGTCACATCGATGTGTGATTCTTCGACTAAATTGAGCAACCCATTGCGACGATGTGATCGTGCACATGCGAAATGCAACAAACTCTGTCCATGTTCATCTCGATCTTCACTCTTTGGTGTCGATTCCTCCGGAGAAGAAGAAATCCGTTCTTCCACCATATCCAAATCAGTGCCATTCGTTTTAACCGGCGAGTCAATTCCATCAGGCTCCGAATTGACCAATGCCGTAGAATTGGTATCGCTGGTGTCGTTGTCGCGATTGTTTGTACGCGATTGTAGAAAATTTTGAAGAAACCCAGCTAAATATGCAACCGGATCGGAAGGCCGTTTGTCTGCGATTTCAGTCAGACCCTTGATAAGAGGATCACCCAAGCCTGCAATTTAATGTGAGCCATTATTGAAAAGTCTATAAATACAATTTGTTAGCGAATTTATTTTATTACAGCTGGAAAGCTTATAGAAAATTTAATTTTACTTACTACTGGCCAAATATCTACCCTGCTCTGTTTTGAAAATTGCATTCTGAGAGTAGTTTTCAGCTTTACCTATGTTTTTAGAAAATTATGTATAACGGAATTAAAATAATTATACAAAATAATATTTAGTAAAATCATATAACAAGGTACATGTTTACAAAAAACAAGATCACATTGTACAAAAATAAGCATTTTGCAAAATCAAACTCTATGATGTATCAGGAGAATGTACATAATCGGGTCGGTACAATGAGAAGTGTTCCGCGCAAGTTTTACAATTAAAATTAAATTTATTTAACGTGTGCGCATGTAAAATATGTGCTAAATGGTTATACTATTCACCGAAAGTTAAAATATAATCCGAGATTAAAACAGTCTAAGCAATGTACACTCACCTAAAAAAAAACACAAAAACGTACGTTTTTCGAGGTGTAGTCGAGTGGATCATTTCTGGCAATTTTATCGCTGTCAAAATAAATTGTGAGTAGCGTAATCACACAATGAACACGGATATTTCGATATCGTGCAGTTCAGTTGTATTTTCTTTTTACTTTTATTCTTTGATTATTTGATATTATACTTCTGCGTCAACTATTTGCATGTTGCCTAATCATACCTTTAGTATCTAATATGTAAGTAGTGAGACCCACTTGCTTATTACTTTTATTTGGAGCATTTTGCTAGATAGACTGAAACTAGCAGCGCATGTTACCAACATTCGATTTTAAATTTCTTTGCCTTTGTTATTTTCTTTCAAAAAACTTTAAAATCGTATTTGTTCTGAATAAGGCAACCGATTACAATGAAATGAAAATTAAATGTAGCTTCATGAAGTTCTACGTTTTCTCTGAGAAATACATACAGATTGAGTAATCAGTCTTAACGTGATACTATCTATAAGGCGTTAATAGCACATACAAACAGATAAACAAATTATGTATAGAGATAGAGAAGAGAAGAGAAGAGATTTAAAGATTCCACTGTATTTCATTTGTAAGCGTTGAATGTCGGTTTCCAAGAAATAAAAGTTATCTTTTGAGTCTTCCGCATCCCTAAAAGCTGAGGAACCCCTGGCTTACGCGATGTTTAATTAACCAGCCTCTTAGAGACGCTTTAGGGAAATCTAATCTATTGGCCCTATCATGGTAGAAAAATTAACCGATTGTGTACGAATCGGAGAATTTAGCCTCATGGTAATCGTCCCGATCAGCTGTTCGGATCATTTCTCCGACAAAACGTAACGCACACCGGCAGTCTACGTTTAATTGCTATGGGTTGCGTTTTTTGCACATAGTTTTGACCGCCACACGTCAATTTCTCTCCGATCGGGATGGTCTGCGACATCTGTTCGTTGTTGGCTAGTTTGGTGACAGTTTACTCAGAATATGGTTACAAAAACTAGCTTTCAGTAATTATTTAATTCAGTTGACACAAGTGCTCACATTTAGAAAGAGAGATATATGACCCTTGCTTCAGATTCCAGAACTTACAACACTTAAAAAAAAAAAAGTAGTTATCCACAATGAATTTCCTACTGCTCTTAAACGCCATGGAAACGATACAGCCTTTAAATTGCGTAAGAGCTCAAATTACGATAAATAAAATCAAAACCAGCAAATAGTATAACCAATTGTCCAAAATCATAAATATAGCTATGCAAAGAAATAAAACACTAAACAAATATTCTACAAATTAGAAACAAAAAAATAAACATTTTACTAACCGTAAACAAAGCTGATAATTGCTTTTGCATCTCAGAAGCGGATGGATTTAGTTTAATTTTTTTGTCGACATTATTTTCAGAGGAATGATAATAAAAGTATATTTTGTATAAGAAAATCGTTGTATAATACAAAAACTGAAAACGCTTATATTGAAAACTAAATTTGCGGGACAATTTGACAAACAAAAAAGCACAAATTTTGTGGTAAATATTTGTGATACATGTTTTCTGTATGTATAAACTAAAATGAATTGTTCTTCAATTACGATCGACAAGACTGTTCTTTTTCCGTCGGAATATCTTCACCAACATTGTTGCTATGTGCTTTGAGTTCGTCAGTGACATGTCCTTTTCAAGGGAAATAATATTCGTCACCGCTGTACAGTAGTCTTGGAACAATTGGCGCTCGTTTGCCCCTAAACTTTGCATATTCAACAGATTGACAGAATTCTTTTCGGCTGCTTTGATCATGATAAGTCCTCGAACGGAACACAAATGGCGCAGATTATCGATTTCCTTCAGCAAGTTGGGCAAATCGATTGTTGTTGTCATCTTAAGGCCAGTTCCGAGGAATGATGGTCTCGCCGCAAGGTAGCCAAGCAGATAGCTTTCTTTGAAATGCAATTTGTCCTCAAGGTATGCAACCGCTTTGCCGATTAAAGTGTACACCTTTCCGATGTTGGCAGGGGCCTTTTTGCTGCTTGATGCTATTATTCTTAGGTGTTCTTGGCAGTTCAACCAGAGGGCAATATTTTGACCCGCATTTATGAACACACCCCGCCCGTAGGGCCATAGTGCTCCATTAACTGCCACTGATTCCGCCTCCGACATTCGATTGCTCATATCGAGGATAGGTATCAACAGTCCATTGTCTTGCAATATTTTAAAAACCACTGAATTCTCCTCTATAACTTCGTTCATAGTGTAATAGCTTCCAGCTTCCCTATCGTTGATCGCTTTGGCGAAACTCGTTGTGAATATCTTCGCCATCATGGTCCGCTCGGCCTGTTCAATACATGCCACATTCAAATTCAGGGGCAGCTCAAAACCCTCCAAGTTTCTCGAGCACTCGACTGTGCATCGCGTAATAAGCTTGCCCTCGTCGTCGAACACAAATGACAATTGTTCCTTTCGTTCGCCATTCACATATGGAAAATAGGCAATTCGTGGATGCGGTTTGAAGTTGCTACTGATATTCAGACAATGCATGTCCTTGATGAGCGGTACCAAAAACTCCTGAAACACTACGTAGACATCATAGTCGGGCGCTACGATTCCCGCATTTGGATCTTCGTCAAACCGACGTTCACGGGTGATTTTTCGCATAGCAGGCCAAATGACGTCGAACAGATTGTGATCGAGTCGCGTTTGACGTTTCTTGATTTTGTCGAAGACGCTCCTACGAAGGAATTTTCCCAAATAACTTGTCACGGTCACTTGCAAGGACGAGGCACTTGATGGCTTTTGACTTACTACCGCTGTAGCTGAAGCACTGCTGAGGCTCTTGCTGGCCTCTTGAATTACAGAGAAACAACGTTCCAGTGTCGATGTAATATCGACATCCATCATGTGACGTCGAGAACTGTGCATGTCGTCCGGTACTAAGGATTATGTGGATATGTTTGGTGTGTTAAATTTGTTGGAATATTTATAAAGCTATCTGTGCCGTTGAAGTGGATTTTTTTTTGTTTTTAAGGACTTAACACAGTAGCACAAAGTGGTGTTGAATGAATGACAAATGCGAGGTGGTGAGGTACACGGAATAAAGTTGAGAGTACAGAAGGGAAATTTAGAAGAACTAGGGAAAATCAAAAATTTCGACAATCATGCCAACTCATTCATGCAGGTCATTCAGATATTCACACTCTTCCTAATATTTGCATAAACGTCTTCAACAAAAAAGACATAGAATATAATATGCCAGTTAACAGGTCAGCTCGGTAGTCATTTAATAAATCTACACGATAAAGAATTAAAATAATAACAAAATAACAAAATCTGAGATACTTCGCCACTAACGCAATGCTAACAAAATGTTCCCACTAAAGACAGATCGTGCCACACAATCGTCCATCCAAGACCAGGATATGGAAGTATGTATACAGGCATTTATGAAGGTCTTTTCATATACATAGCTCGGATTGAAAATTAATAGCAAGTATAAAGTAGTTTCAATTTGCTAACGAAACTTCTTGTGTTATTTATGTACCTACCTTATTTGACACTTGAACTCATTTTAACGAAAATTACTTTAATTTACTCCAAAATTTATTGTAGCTACTGAGCTGCGTTCATTGTACAAATCCAAGACTTAAACACCAACGGCAACGACCTTGGGTTCGCCCAAGATCTCGTATTTTGTTTAATTCCCGAGACCCGATTATTTTTTAAATGTCAGTTGGGGCACTAAAAATAATTGCAAAGATAATTCACAATCCTTTTATTGAGTAGTACAGTAGTCATGAATACGGAGGAAAAACAAATACATTCGGTTTAATGTATACTAGATACCGGCCCTAACTAATAACCTTTTTTAGTTTTCATCTCAAATGTAGGGTGCTTCCATGGATTTCTCTTTCCACTGATTATCCAGGTTTGTATACTTACTGTAAACAAAATAGACAAACAAACCAGGGAGTGGCGAAGTGGCTCAGTGGTTAGTGAGCTGGAGTCCTACATACTCTGCGAGGGGTCCCAGGTTCAATCCCTGCAAAAACACAAATTACATTTTAAGGTTTTTTCCACTGCGCCATCTCTTGCGCAGAGAGAATCTCACATCTCACAAACCAGAGAGAATAGACCACCAGCTTCGGCCAAAAATGAGAGGTCCATATAGCCAGTTTCAAAAAGTTATTATGTGGTTAAGTACATATGTGTGCCATGTTAAAGTAAATGGAGGGCGAATTGGTCACGCATATACTGGCACCTAATAACATTTACAGTTATTTCTGTGGTACAACACCTATTCACAGATAGAAAAAGAGGCGGCGCTACTCATTTCAAAACTGGCTCTATGGAATTCTCTTTTTTGTCCGAAGCTTGTGGTCTATTCTCTCGGGTTTGTGGTGTAAATGAAATGGAAAAGCTTTTCAATTCAGCCGTTCGGATTCGGCATAAAATTGTAGGTCCCTTCCATTCGCCTCAAAAAATAAAAAAAAAAAAGACTCACACAAAGGAATTTTTGTGATAAGCTAGGCCTTAAGTTCCTACGGACTTGTTGCGCAATCTATTTATTTTGTATTTACTTACACAAACCAGGGATGTCAATTTGCTACATATGTAGCAGATCTACTACCATTTCTCAGTATTTGTTTCTATTTCGTTCCGACCAATTTTGGCTACACTCTTTTTTATTTTTTTTTTATCTTTTTTAAGCAGTACCTAATGTTCTAAATGATTAGTATGTGATTCTTAAAAAGGAGATTTTATTTGCTAAATATGTACAATCGAAAAATCTAAAATTTATTATTTTTGCGGTAAGAAATATTGGTTGCGTTCCTTGTCATCTGCTACACTTTTTGTTAATCTGCTACCTTCTACAAACAGCATTAGCATACCTGAAATTAGCGATGCAATTACCACATCAGTGAGCGAGTAATACATGACTGAATGTATGTTTGTTTTGCATGTAAAATCAACTGACTTTCGTAACATATGACTAGAATAGGGATACATAAGGCCTATAGGTTGATATAGTCTACTTTAATGCAGTTTTTTTTTATTAAATATCTGGGTTTAGTAGAATCTACACCTTGTATACGAATTGCATGTATAATGCAAAGGCAACTAATCCTATAGGAATATCAAAGCACACATACGTTACGCGATCCATTCAAGCGATAGGACAATCACAATAGTGTCACTAGCAACTAATTATCGAAAAATTTCACACACACACAACACAACAAGATACAAATCGGATTTTCATTTCGATTGCAATTACTTTAGCCACATCACGCTTTCGTACATACCAAACACATCGTCAATATTATTGATTAGGTGCTGCAAAAGCTCATCATTCGCCTTCATTATATCCGACATTACAACTCTTTTAGCAAATAAAAATGTTTATATTGTTAGACTGTTCTACCACTATTCCACTTCAAAAGCACAGACGCGAGAGTAAAAAAAAACTCAGCAATTTCATTACAGCACAAAAAAAAATATTCTTTTATTAACAAATATAACTAACAAAAACGAGAAACACATTTATGCTCCGCAAATTGAAACATATAAGAAAATCTTTTGGAAAGAGAGAAACAAGGACGCAGTGGCAGGAAAAAAAAGTCACACGTTGTGATACTAGCCAGCGAAGGCTTCGACGGCAGTCAACAAAATGACAATGGAATTATAAAAAAATATTTATATAAGCCACCCTCAGCACACACAAACACACACACTCAACCCATTTCAGTCGCATGTCCATACCTTGATCGCTAAGCATTTCATCCTCGAGCTCTTCGGCCCCAAATCGGCGTAACAATTGCTTGTATGTTAAGATATCCTTGGCCTGTTCTTCGTTTGTGTATAACTCAGCTGTGTTCCCAAGCTGGAAGTATAGTTTTTTGTTAATGACACAACCAACGTGGGCAATTAGAGCATTGCTAGGAAATTTTTAAATATAAATTTTTAATAAATTTTATAAGTGAAGGGTCTCTAAAGGGTAGCAATTGTCACGACATATTGCGTTTGGTTCAATTACAAAAATATTGATTTTAACCAGCTGCATGTGGGCCTATTTACAGAGTTGACGAACTGTAGTGGACTATACAACAAAGGCTACAGGTGTACGAAATATCGTTTATTATTGATTTAAAGTTTATTTAACCTACTTTGTCTGTTGCTTTGGGATTCCCGCCTAGATGAACAAGTAGATTAAAAAAGTGTCCATTATCCTTTATGGTTGCGGCGTAGTGTAAAGCTGTACGACCGTCATCATCAACGGCACTGGTTGTTTCGGGAAATCGCCCGGCGAGGTAGCGAACTATTTCTGGGAGAAAGAATAAGAAAGGGTTAGTTTCAAATGTCGATGCTCTATTTTGAAACGTTTAATTATGATATATGTACATTGAATGGTAATTGTTAATATGCTCGTGATATAATGGGAGCTCGTTTAAAAATGTTTCATAACATGTCTAAGGCCATTAGCCGCATGTATAGCGTGTTGGTTGTAGGTTAATCAAATATGAAGAAGATATTGATGGCGTAGAATTTATTGAAGTTGTACCTACATTAGTGAGTTCATTGCAATGAATTTTAATGGCAGAAAATGGCAGTGCAAATGTATTTAAACTTAGGAAAAGATATGGAATAATTGCAATCAATACAAATGCTTGACAAGTTGATGAACCGTGGCCACTAAGAAATATGATTATTACTACCAGTATTACTAAAGCTGTTTTGACAGAGGAATATAAAAGCGATTCCAACGCCTTCGGCTAATGAAAACTACACATATGTGTAATACAAGCAGGCTGGGTAAATTAATAAATAGAAAGTAGTTCTAACGGACCTATATTTAAACTAATTAAGAACGCAGTTGGTTTATTTGAGTATTATCCTATAGAACTATTAGAACTAGTTATTAGAAGTTAATTTTTATTATGCAAAAAAAAACTACAAGAGACATAAAATATCAAATCTCGCAGTCCTGTAGCGCCCAATATTGATCACACTTTAACTTTTGTTTTCTTTTAACTTTCTCGTTTCTTTCCGGGCACAGATTTGATTAGAAAAATCTGGAATCAATACCATTCAAAACAAGTTGAAGACATTTTATAAACATCTTGTAATTTAGGCACTAAAAATTGGGTTATCATGTCACGATAACGAACACCATTAATTGTTACTGCCTGACCAGCCGCATTTTCGAAGAAGAATGGTCCGAAAATGCCTCCAACCCAAAATACGCACCAAGCAGTCATGCGTCGTGGATGCAATTGTTTCTCAATAATTACTCGTGGGTTTTCTGAACCCCAGGTGCAACAAATTTTACGATTAACGAAGCCATCACGATGAAAATGAGCATCATCACTGAAGATAATTTTGTTCGAAAATTGCGGACTGTAGCTGACAAACCTTCATTATTTTTAAAATATTGATCAACAATGAAAATGCGTTGTTCTTTCGTAAAGCACTCCATTTTTACTAACCCCGAACTGTCAGCTGTGTGGGCGCAGTGGTTAGTGTGCTGGACTACTGTGCGAGGGATCCCAGATACGATCCCCGGAAAAACACAAATTACATTTTAAGGTTTTTTCTACTGCGCCACCTCTCGCGAACGTCTGACAAACATCCGAGAGTATGACTGTCCTGAAAAATCTTCTCAATTCAGCCGTTCGGACTCGGCATAAAATTGTAGGTCCCTTCCATTCGTCCCTAAAATTGAAAACTCACACAAAACGAATGGTTGCGAGAAGCTAGGCCTTGGGTGTCTACCGCCTGTCGCGCCGCCTATTTATTTTTTTTATTTTTAATGTCAGCTGTCACATTGTTATCTTTTTTTCCGTTGGCAAATTTTCCAATTTTGTGTGAATTGTGGGGGGACACCCTTTACAATCACGTTACCTACCAGTTTTTTAGTTCACGTTAACGGGGTGGAGTAGCCGACGACAAATTTAGCCGAGAAATTCCAACTCAGTTGACATTTCGATGTGTCCAAGTTTTCCAACAAGAGAAAACATGTGCCACGACAAGCGGTTTGCATTTCCATTTATTTGGCATAGATGAGATAGGTCAGAATATGGGAACTATTGCGAACGTCATAAGTTCTCTCACCAGAACGAATGTGTATGTGTTGACGCAATGGCAATGGATACAAACAAATACAGGAGAAATAAAGAGGAATACAGAATTGACAGAACCGCACATTTGTATCGCAGGAATATGGACACAATCCGTACGACTATAATTTCTACATCACTTAATTTCTAATGAGCCATATTGGATTTAGAAAATACCTGCATAAATTTGGAAACGATAAGTCACCAATTTTCCCATCATACATATTAATCAAATTCATATTCGTAACTATGCCAGAAATCATACTATATTAGCAGCGATCAACAGTTTTTTGGCCGCTGCTGTTTCTATGCTGTTTTTAGCCATTCTTTTCGGCACAAGAAAAAAGATAAATTCTTAACTGAGTAGGTTCCTACATTATCTTAACGAAAAAAATAGAAAACCTTCTTTTTCTTTACCTGCATGTCCAAAAAGAACAGCGACATGTAATGGTGATGCTCCAAATGGAGACATCTCATCCTTGGCAATTGCGAATTTTCTTCGATCCAACGCAGACTGCAACTGATATAAAGTTCCTTGTCTTGCGGCTTCGTGAACACGAGATATTTTATTCTGCAAAACAAGATTTACAATTTCCAAATAGTATTTGCATAAAATTGTCTCCATTACCATATATGCTGGCACATTATTTAAAAATGCTTGAATCTCTGGCTGCGTCGATTTCCTATTCAATATCTTTTTTCCATCACCATTGAGTACAAGTGCTGCCAGCTGTTCCATATCACCAGACTCGATTATCGCCTCAATGTACTTCTCCTATAAATTGTGTGAAAGAAAACAAAAAGTACTACATTAAAATTTAAGCAAAGTACTACCACACTAGATGGTGCCCTTTACTATGAAGCGGGAATCTAAGTTGCAACAAAAATTTAAAATGATTTACAAAAGAAAAACGTTTCTAATTTAAAAAGATAGAACTAATAAAAATGTATACTTCATCATCTAAGTAAGCTGCACTTTCTGACTGAACTTGATAATCCTCGGAATCGCCTGCAATAAAACCTTCAATTGCCAGTGATGGTGTTGGTGAATCGGTTGTCATCTTGTCGTCAAATTCGGGAATATTTTCACCTTCGTACTGTGGCGGATCTTCTGAAGTAGCGTTGACTGCAGCGAGTTCTACATCCTAAATGAATAGTTTTATGGTAATATTTAGGTATTCAAATGTACTTAAGAAGACTTGAATGCAAGTCTATGCATTTACCACATTGATGAAATGAAAATAGTAAACGGCAGACGATACAAATACAAATTTACTACACGTATCCATGAAATGCGCACTTAGTAAAACTACTTGTAATGCTCTATTCTAATTGGGTGCTTTACAAATTTAATTTGCTTTAATGCAACATGCATATAATGATTTTATTCAATACAATGCTGTCATCGAAAGACAATCGCATGTGTATGCGATACTATGAATAGGGTAATTTAGAGAGCATCATCGACCGCAATAATGTTCTTTTTGTTTAGTTTTTATTGTCGGTCTTTCGGCTTTTCTTAAAATTCCACAAGGCGCAAAAATTAATCGGCCGCATTAAACATTTATCTATGTATGAATGGGACAGGATTTTGGTTATGAAACCACGCAACCTCCAACAGCAATATTGTACCTATAAATTCACAGACTGAAGCCTTGGTACAGGAAATTTTGAATTGGTTATGGAATTTCAATAGCTGCTGTGAGCAAGAGATGGGCATATGAAATCGATACCTCCAGTACATAACAGAAATTTAAATTTCGATAGAAGCCTTTTTGAAGACGCGGAAGATTTACGCTGACATCATTATTTATGGGGTTCAAAGTTTATTGGAATGGGTTCCTTTTTAAATTAAAAAAAAATAAAAACACTGCCTTTAACATATTGTCACCTATCACTTACAAATCCCAAATATCTGCAAAGTAGTTGAAGTCATAAAAGAAGTCGTATAAACAGGCAAACTCTCCGAAAAGGAAAACGCATCAATTGCCAACAAAAAGTCTTTGATAGAGCTTAGAAAAAATACAACATCTGAATACAAAAGTAAAACCTTTCTGCAATCATCTCGAGCGCTATTGAAGAGCTATAGGCTCGCACCTGTTCTAAAAGAAATACTTAAAGAAAAGAACATAAATAAAAAGCATTAGCATGATATCTACCGAAGGTAAGCAGTCTTATGTTTGATGATGAAATGATGGACTTGTTGGCTGTTCTATAAAATCCGTCGCATACCCATTCCACCAAATATTGATTGAACTCATCGGTATTTCAAAATATTTACCAATGAATGTGTCAGTTTTTGAAAACAGTCAACGGACAAAATGCATAAAAGCTGCTTATGGGTTATGGATCACTTTCCATATCTGACGTGTAAACTATTCATATTTTAGTTGAATACGTTGACATAGATTCTATGGGTTAGGCACATAATTTCGTCACCTGACTTGCATTTTTTTTTTACAAAAACGCTGAACCTGATTTGACGCATATTGCCTTCGAAGAAGATATATATCAAATGAAACATATAGCGGACATTCTTCTTTTGCTTCTCTGTTGGAAAGAGTATCTACTCCAAAAAAACGGATAATAAGTAGAAAAAAATAAGATTTATGAACTAAGATCTATAAATATCTTCGAGTATTTTTATTAATTCTATCTAATCTTCATAAATATGTGTCACAAGAGTTTAAAACATGTATAAAAAGTATTGCAGCACAACCCAACTTTGATTATTATTATTAAGCAATTCACTCTGGCGTATACGTAACTTTTTTGTTCACATATCACTTCACATTTTCATAACATTTCGATTTTCTGTTTCTTCTGCAAACCTTTTTCAAACGTACATTCCTTTCAAAACCGTCCTATTTTCAAATCGTCACACCCCACACATATCCCCACAAACGTGGCACTAATTTCTTAACATCCAGTAGTATGTACCTCACTTCTTTGGTTCACATCAGCAAACTTCTAATAAACGTTCATTACTCTTATTGCATGTGAATATCCAATTCGAACAAAAGATATCAATAAAGTTGACAGTTGTAGTCGCTGAAAATAGTTTTCTGCAATTAGATGGGTTCCAAAGCAACGAATCGACTTTCTGATTTATTAAGCGTCAGAGAAGTTAGCACCTCATGCACGAAGCTTAATAGAGTTTTACTTTCTTTTAATCCACAACCTACTGAGCGAGTGAGAACTCAATTTACGTTTTTGGAGTGCAACACTTTTGAAGAGGTTTATAGTTTGGGTGTCACCTCAAAAACTAGTACATACATTTAGGACAATTTGATTTGATTGAATGAACTGATTGCGATTGCATGTACAGTTCTTAAATTGAATGTCAGAGTGGGTGTACTAAAATGGTAAATTATTTATAAGTCAAAGGTTTGACAAATTGAAAATTAGATATTTTTGTGATTGGTTTGATAGGGTATTTTCTAATAATAAAAATTAACAAAAGTACGTCCTCATATGTGCGGATAGACAATCGGAGGTAGACAACTTTGAACTCCATCGACCTTTATGGTATTTAATAATTAATTTCAAATTACTACAATTGGATTTTCTGGAAAAATATGTCTTGTTTGTTCGCTTATTACTGGCCAATAGTTCGTACAAAAATATTTCATATTTTGCAGTATTGTTGGGGGGAACAACAACACCTGCTTGGAAATAAATGAATAACATTTAACATCAGAGTCCTTTAAATGTTTTGTTCCTGCATTTGAACTCTGGCAGTAACCTTTTCTTGAAAACTAAACTCTTACCGAAATTGCTTTATCACAAGTTAAATTTTATTCAATTTCCCGATGTATGTAATTGTAATTTGAGATGATTTTAAGTCAAGATAGAAACTATTCAATTGATTCCACATGTAATAAATTGATGAACAATAAGGAAGGAGAGGCTAAGTTTTCGCTCTTGAGAAAACAAAAATTAATGAAAATGTCAGCATTAACAACAGGCCGACATTTTTGGTGGGATTAGTGTACCTAAATTGAACCCATCTAAAACGCCGACAAAACAGTAATAATAATTATATACCTAGAAAAAGCAAACAGTGCAAACGATCCAGCTCTTCTAGTTCTTGGGTAATAGTCATAGAATTTGTGACATGAAATGTTGAGATAATTTAAAATGAAAAAAGATATTGCTTTTTCCTTATAACTTTCGGCCGCAATAATTGAATTCTAGAAACTAATTAACTAAATTATAGGAGCGAGAGATCCCAATATGCACAGATACCTATATGACCATATAGCCAGTCTGTCTCATCGATTCGTGTACATTTTTACATTTGGGACTAACCGAGGGGACCTTACACAGTAAGTTGTACTCTCCGATATGTTATACTCTCGATGGCGCAGTGAAAAAAAAAAAACTTAACTTGTCATTTTTGGTTTTCCGAGCATTGAACCGCATGCCTCTCGCTCAGTAGTCCAGCACACTAACCCCTGAGCTCCTGTTGATAGTAAATGGTTTTCTTTTAAAGACCTATAAAACATTTTCATGATACGCTACTAGCGGAAGAGCGCTTTAAGCTTCTGCACTTGCTTTTAATTAATACTGGCCTGATTCACATGAGTATTTTGCCTCACTGCGGAAATGACAATTTTGCTTATTCTTTACTTATTAAAAAAAAGTCAAATTTTTGAAAGCTGTTTCTAATTTTTTTTTTCAAAAAATACAAAAATTAAATGTAAAAAATTACAGCACAGTCTGAAAAGTTATAACTTTTGGAAGATCTATCAGTCGAAATAAATCAACCTTTATCATTATCTACAATTAAAGAAGACTATTTATATTACAAACTACATATTATATATTTTTATTTGAAATTTTATATGAAGACGCGCACAAAAAAAAATCGACCCTAATACTTCCAGCCTCCTATGCTGTTATTTAACTATATAGTAACATAGCTTACGATTGTGTAGTCCCAAATACCTAATTGATCTCAATTTTAGGCGTACTGTAGTAAAAACTATGTGCTATCTACGTAACTATATAAGAAAATTCAGCTCATTTCGAACGATTTTGTACGACCAAACAAAGAGAAAACACAACACAACAGAAAAGACAAAAAAAAAACGAGTTGGTAAGTTAAAAACAGATTTTTCATTTCACTCTATTAGTAGATACGTATATTACAGATTTGTTTTATTGCTTAACATTTACAAAAGAGAGACAACAATATTATAAGTTTTGCCACCAAACAACATTTAGAGTTAACATTTTATTACTCAAAATTGGTGCAAAAGAGGGAAAATATACTTTAAGATCATCTAGGACTTTGCTAATTTAGTAGTTTTTTTTTTGTGGCGGCACAGTGTTTACATTTTAGTGGACAAACAGGACACATCCAAAATACCGTAGATAGGTTTAAAGGCTTCCAAATTGTACCTGATCGTCATCGTCTTCATCGTTTTCTTTATCCTGCTCCTCTCGTTTCTTCGTTTTGGATTCGTTTTTAACATTATTGTTTTCATCGTCGTTTTCTTTTTGATCCGCTGAGGGTGATACTGGAGCATCTTCGGGCTTAGGCTTTTCTTGTTGAGGGTCTTCAGGTTCAGTATTCTTTGGTGAAGGCGGCTCGTGCTCATCTGTTTCTGTTTTAATTTCGACAGGACAATGATCGGCTTCAGTGGCTGTGACATCATTATTTTGTTGCTCTTCTATTTTTCCAAATTCTAATGCATTTTCTTCGTTTTCATTTTTGCCTTCTTCCGCAATTTCCCCTTCATGTTCGATACCCCCTGCATCGTTATCGACGACGACATCATCTTCTTTATTAACTTCGATGACATCAACTTCAGTTGCACCTTCAGTTTCATATTCATCTTTATCTTTATCTTTGTCTTCGCCATCATTTTCACCTTCTCTATCTACGGCAACATTCTCTTCACTATCTTCCAAATCGTTTTCTTTATTATTTTCGATCAGGTTTTCAGTCTCATCTTTAGTCTTTTCTGTAACATCGGTTTCTTCAGCAGAAACCTCGTTTTCTTCTTTGTTTTCATTAAGATTAGTTTTTGTATCGTTTTCTTCATTGTTTTCATTAAGATTAGTTTTTGTATCGTTTTCTTCATCTTTTCGATTTGTTTCTACACTATCATCTACTTGTTGATCATTCTTAACACCATCATCATGTCCATTGACTTCATTATTATTTTCCTCGGCATTTCCATTTTCATCCTCTTGATTTTCGTGTTCACCGACATAATTATGATCAACATTTTCAAAAGCTTCTTCATTCGTATTGTCTTCATCTTCATTTATACCGTTCGCTTGGTGGTCGTTATTTTGATCATTCAAAGCATTCGAAACATTCTGTAAAAGTAAACAATTGTCGACTGATTTTTTGCAGTTTTCTATGTATGTATATTTTTTTTTTATTAAAAAAAAAAACAAAAGTAAGATTCAAAACTCACAGCTCAAAGGATATCGAAAGCGATCAAATCAACTTTCCCATATATTATGGAAACAAAACGAAAACACGAAAAATCGAATCGATGTTAAGAATTTTCTAAAAATGAATTTTGAGTAATGAAAAAACCACGCCGACAATGGCTTACTTTTGAGGCTATGCTAGAAATTTGAACGCCTTCAACCCATACTTAGACACAAACACTCTCACACCAGGCTATTTATTGCAAAATGTTCGGTCTAATTGTATTTACAATGGAATTTATAATTGGAATTTCTCATAAAAAAATCATGCAAAGCAATGTAGAATTTGGTGCTTTAGTACTTATCCAATTGTCATGCATTTTTTTTAAATTAAAAAAAAAAATAAAATAAAATATTGTTTTTTTTTCTAAGCTTAAGCAAAGCAGTGCAAATTTTCAAAATTCACCTCGTCTATGTGTGGCTCAGCCGATTCATTGATAATTTGTTCTTCATCTTCGCCAAGCTTTTCATCGGGAGTCTTAGGTGGAGTTGGTGGTTCTGAGTTGTGTTCTGAGATATGACCATTACCATTTATCAAATGGCCATTTTCCAGTGGGGGATCTTTAGGGTCAGTGTCATCTGGTTCTTCCGATAATGGTGGCGGTGATGGCGGTGTTGGCGCTGCAGGTTCCTCAGTGCCACTGATGCTTTTTTTTAGAGTTCAATTGATAAAGTTAAATACAGTTTTGGGTGTAAGAAGCAATTTCTACTTTAAAACTACATTTTTGTATTGCATTCTTAAAGAATAAAATAAATAAATCTACATATTTGAAAACCTAAATCTTAGAAGAAAGCGCTGTTTGCGACTATTTGCAAGCCTTTATGCAGAAAATAGTACATTTGACTCTACTCTGCCAATTTTAATACCTAATCCTTCCGTGATAGACGAAGTGTATCATTCCGTGTGTTTTTTTCGCTCTCTTCTGAATATGCTTATTTTACATAACCTACTGATTCATCAGATTCAATGTTTATTTTAAACTAGGGCGGGTAGCCCGGCTTTGCCCGTACACAGGAATTGTATTGTTCAGGTCTTAGATATTAATAATAGGGGTATTCACGATTCTGTGTATCAGGTCTAGTATCATTGTGAAAGTGTAAAAGTGTGAAGTTTCCTTACACTATAACAACAAAATATACTTGTTACACTTTTACACTTTTACTATACTCCATACCTATAGTAACAAAAAAAATATAACAGTGTAAAATATCTAATATTGCTAGGTATAGAGATTAGAAAAAGTGTGCTCACGATGTGATAAAAAAACCAGTAAGACAATTATCTTCGACTATGCCGAAGCTCAAATACCCGGTACTATATTATTGTAAAATAAAAAAAATATTTTAGTATTAAAAAATTATATATTTGTATGGGAGGTATGGGTACTTTTTATTCGACCAAGCTCATTTTTTGTCAATAATTTTTAAATATTATTAAAACAATATGTGCAAAGTTTAAACTTGCTATCTTTACTGTAGCTATTTAAATTAAATTTTTAACACAAAAAGCTATATAAATCTGATATTTTTGTATGGGAGGTAGTAGTAGTTTTCATCCGATCTTGCTCATCTTCGAACTTAGCCTCAGTTTGGTGGATAAAAGCTTACGTACCAAATTTCAAGTCGATAGCTCTTAAATTACGGCCGTAATCGTGCGGACAGACAGACAGACGGACAGACGGACAGACGGACAGACAGACGGACAGACAGACGGACATCGCTAGATCGACTAAGAAAGTGATGCTGATCAATAATATATATAGTTTGTCATACCTACAACGCCTCCTTATGGGCGTTACAAATGGAATGACAAAGTGAATATACCCTCACCACAGTGTGGTACCGGTTATAAATATAATTTCACGATTTTACTAGACCTAGATACACCGAATCGTGAATACCCCTAATGTTCTTTCGTAAAATTCGAAAAATGAGAATAAATCGATTTTCTGGATTTTTTTTCTGCGTAAACCTGAAATACGGCAATACGAACAAAACAAAAAGAGAAACATGAGACCAGCGTTTATCGAGTTATAACGTCATCGAGTTTCATCCCATAAAAGATGTTTTTTGTATGGGAGGTGCCACGTCGCTTTGTCCAATTTTGAGCAATCTTCACATGAACACTTCCGGGTCAATATCTAAGATTTTCAGTAAATTTTAACTCAATCGATTTGCCATTTTTCCACTCCCCTTTGTCCAATGTTGATCAATGTTCATATATGTGCACTCCTGGGCCAATACCTAAGATCTGTAAATTTGAGCTCAATCGAGTCGGTGGTTTTCAAGTTTTAAGTAGTAGTTTAAAGATAAATCTGTGAACACCTAAGAAAGTGATCTATAGAAGTTTTATAAGTGAAATATCACAGATATTGGCAACCTAATTCTACGCCAGACTGTGTGGAGATCAAAAATAAACAAATTAGAGACACCTCCTAGCCAATGAAAGAGAAGGATGTTTTTTTTAAGGCTGCACTATAAACGTTTCAAAACCAAGCAAACATTTCTTAGAAAAAAACGGATAGTAGTTACACTAAAATTGCAAAAAATACTCCGCGGTACTAATAATCATTTTTAGTGTCCAGGCTAACTTTTACTAAGTCACAATGGCGAAAATTTCCATATAAAATTTTCCATTGTGACCGTCAAAATATTTAAGTTGAAGACTAAAAATGATTATTGGTAAGGCCCACTGACATTTGGTCATTTGGTCAAATCCTGCCTTAAAATTCCGCATTTATTCCACAAGGACATACATTGTCAGTTTAATCGCACATTTTCATTTGAATTGATTTCATTTAACGATTTAAAATCAACAGATTTCGAAATATATGTGCTAAGCTTAGATGCGAGTACATCTTCATTTTGATTAGATTATGTGGGTTTAAGCACAAACAAGAGCAATATATATACTCATATATATGTCAAAAGATTGCCCCACAAATTCCATTACGTACTTCATACAGTTCCGTTGTAATCACCTATTGACTTAAGCTGCATTACTCCTATTCAATCTTATTGTAAATCTTCTCACTACATATTTACTTACAGGTGAACATTTTTAAAATGTCTACTTTAAATTCCTAAGGTCTGACCACAATGTGTACTTCGTTGAGCTTTTTTTTAATTTCGATTTTAATGTTTCCCGTTTGCATTACCAATTCTCAATATTTCAACAGGGTTTCAGCCTGAAATTAATCCTTAAAACTGAATGAATAAATTACAACTTAAAAAACAAAAAATGTGTATCGTTAAATATTATGAGCAGAGCGAGTAATTTTGTAATACTTTCAGAAGTACACGCAAATATTTTACTGTGTAACAATGTTATATGCCGCAAAGTTTTTAGTATCATTGTTATTTGTAATGATCTAACTAAAGTCACAAAGTATTTAAATATGAAGTGATAATAGGGAATTATGCTAATCATAAAATAACTTACGTGGCTACTCTGATATACTTATAGCAAGCACTACTTTAATAAAGTCCAAAATAGTCTACACTGTTCTAACCCATACTCATGCAAGAAATAATAATTTACTCGAGTTCATAAATCTACTATAATTTTTAAAATAGTCCACGAATAGGTAACCTACCCCTCAAACAAATCAGGCTCTGATATGTTTTCAATGCTGTTTGCTTCCGATCGTGACGTTAAAAGATTCATACCGTTTGGTATGACATCAGATTTCATATTACCATTTGGAATTTTGATCTCAGATTTCTGAAGAAAAAAATGTACGGATCATTTTTTCTAAATCACTTTTCCAAAACTTCTTACCTTGTCATTATCGTCACAAGACAAAGCCTCCCAGTCTGTGGGAATATCTTGAGATACACGTGGTGCCTCGGGTACAAGTGTCAGAAACGATCTTTCAATTTCATTGTGCTTTTGCTTGTAGTAGGCCGGTGTTTTCATTTTCTGCAACATTCATTGTAAGAAAATATTATAAAAGCTAACACTCAAATCAATGCAGTGCCTACGTAGTCTAAAACATCTTCTTCGCAGCCAGCCTGTGTTAGCAGAGTATAGCATCGCATATTGTTTTTGGCACTAGCCGCCCAATGCAGTGGTGTCTTTCCAGTCATGTCTGTTTCATTAGCGCCGTCTGGCCAAATGCTTAGCAGATATTCCAAAATCATGGTGTGCCCCAGACCAGCTGCCTTGTGTATCACATTCAAGCCATTCGCGTCCTTACATGTGATCAGCGATGGTGGTACAGGTGGCTCCATATTTGCTTGAAGAGTTTCCAGACTATTGTCGATAACTGACTGGTGGACATCCTTAATAGAATTCTGCGGAGAAGTCAAAATAGGTCATAAGATAATCGACTTTTTTTTGTTTTTGTTTTAGTGAAAACTTCCACATTGTAAAATATATCTTTCCTCCTTTTCCCCCACCGACATCAGGGATTGCATCAAAGTTACAATGTGTAGTCACATACTAATCAAATATCCTTATCGTTCTTACCATAGCATAGGGGACTGCAGCTAAAAATCGTTTCACCTTGGGATTCGTGCTTGCTTGCTGTCGCAATTTATTCCCCTGACCCGCCCATAGGACTCTTGTCAATTTGCTGATATCCTTTTCGTGCATCCATATCCGTATAGTGGACAATCGAATCGAAAAATCTAAACAGAAGAGAAAGCAGACGGGGGAAAATCCTTTTAAAATTAAAGCAAACGCAATTTCGTGCAACATTCTGGTTTCCTGGCAATCACACGTATTCAATCAAAATCAATTTAAATTCGTGTTCATATATTATTCAGGAATCGAATGCAATTTGTGAAGGACGCCAGTGTTTTTGTTGCATGTAACTTCAACTGCAGGGCGAATGGTTGATAGATTTTGCATTCTTCCTCGAGTGAATTTTTTTTTTTCGTGTAATGCAATTTCAAATCGATTTACTGCAGTTTTTTTTTTTTTGCTTCTTTAGAGGAAAATTCCGCTAGTCCTTTTTTTAGAACTCGATAGTAGAAGAATGCTCATGTAAGTGGAAAATAATTCGTGCACATTAGTGACTGATACTAGATTTCGTTTCAAAGCATGTCTCATACAATTCCTCTGCCCTACTGACATTGAAATTTCAGATTTTCAACTGGTTTAGGATTTGGGTGACTGACATTTGGTATAGTAAATAAAAACCAGTTGAAAGTGTTTGCAGTGTTGAATGGGGTGGGCTAAGATTAGTGAACTTTTTATGGACGATATTTTTTATTAGATTAAATTTGGATTTGGGATTTTAATTTAAACAAAGTTAATGATAATCTATGACAACTGACCATTGGGACATGTCAAAAGATTCCAAAGATTGTATAAAGCGAATTCACTCCATATTTGGATTCCTATGGAACGTGCGAAAATCGTTTCCAGTCCAATTGCATATTCGTTGCTGCATCTTGTACCACATAGTGTGATATCGGATAGTTTTTATATGCTTTGGTGCTCTCAGAGTGATCTCCAGAATGGAATTGAAAGAGATGAAAACGCTCCTAAAATATCAATCTGAAGAAAAAATGGAACATGCTCGAATGTGTTTTTTATCTTCGGGAGGCAATCCAAGTGCTTCTTTCTGTCCAATTGAGAACGATATTAGTAAACTTCTGTTTTGAATAGGGGGTCTCAGCTCAGGTTCGATCCCCGGGAAAACCAAGTTAAGGTACAAATGACCGAGGCTATAACTGTCCTAAGAAAACCGTTTGGGCTCGGCATAAAATTGGTTCCAAAAATTAATAGCCTCACCCAAACGAATGGTTGTAAGAAGATAGGTTTAGTTGGATTAGTTTTTTGCAGTCCTGTTTGTTTGTATATTTTCCTTCATATTTAAACCAATTGACGTAGCGATTTGCCTTAATAATATTTTTTTTTAAATACTTCTCTCGGGAAAGGCGAACCTATAACGCTTCAACAGCGCCCCGAGATACTTGCAGATGTATGTTAAATATCCATAGAAATATATCCCCAGGAAGCGAGTTCCTGTAACAGAAGAAGTTTTGGAAAGTTGATGTCCTCGCGGTTGTCAAGTGAACTGTATGGTCATGAGCAGTAGCCTGTCTTGTAGGGCACCCAAAAGTTGCATTTCGAAGGATAATGTCTTTGAGTTCCTCGGAACATCTACCATGGAAGTACCTATAGAACAAGCATAGGTTAGCGACTTGTCTTCTGTGCAACGGTTGAAGATTCGATGTAAGTGTAGGGTCTCCAATAAGTCGAACTGCTCGTCTCTGTATGCTGTCAAGTAGGTTAAGTGAATGTTTTGGCGCCGAGCTCCATATATGGGAACAATATTCCAGGCCTGGTCTAACCTGAGCTTTGTAGAGAAGGAGAAGTTGCACGAATGAACGATTCATCGATTGTGCCGACACCGATTTAAAGTTTGAAAGCAATAGAAGGTACGAATGAAATAGGCTCTTCACAAAATTTTTTTGCAAATGAAATTGTTCGTAGATATTTTAAATTTTCGGAGGTCATTCTGTAATAGGGACTTATTTCACTCTTTTTCGTATTGGTTTACTAATGTCGTTTTCGGTTGGTTGTCCAGAACCGTCCGGAAGAACTTTTCGATTCGGGATGCCAGTCGAACAAGCAAATAGATCTTATTTGAGTTTGAAGTCGATGTATTGTTGTACATATTTGTAAAATTCAAGCGCAATTGCATCATCATCACTACTTGATAACGAGGAAGATGCTGAAGACGATAAAATTGAATTTATCCATTGAATATCGGAATATCCATTTTAATATTATTTTTCGAATTAATTACTTTTATTGGATTTACAATCCAAAAACTATCAAATGCGACACAAAAAAAAATACATTCAACGATTTTGGCGTTTATAGTGTATGAATGTATTAGTGCTTCTGGTTTCGATTCTGAATTAAAATCCAGAAGCAAATTTCTCTTCTTTTGAGGAGAATAACTGTCATTTAAGTGTCAATCGAACGCTTTCGTTAAGCGTTAAGATAAAATAATGTCTAATTTATTTATAATTATTTATTTATAATGACTATAGGAGCATGTGATCAAAATATAATGGTACTGCGATGTCAAATTTCAGAGCGTGCAAATGTTTTCGGATTTTTTCTCGTATAGTCCTTAAGTGAATTTTTTTTCCTCATTTTTACATAAGGAAATATAATTTGTAAATTGAATGTATGGTAAATGAGCGATTTGTCATTTGCAAAATGCCGCCAAAAGTATATCATTTAGCCTGATGAAAACGTAGTATAACCCAGCAAGTGTTCCACCAACAGATTTGGGAATATTGATTCAAGAACGAGGTAGAACTTCACGAATTGTGTAGATTTCATATACGAAACAAAAAGAAATTGTTCTTGTATCTTGTGAAGAAAAGGAGTCAAAACGGCATTTAAAGTAAAGGAGGTCAATAAAAAATGTCATCTTTTAGTAGACATTAATTAACAGAAATTCATTCGTGTTACCAAGGACCAGTTGTTGTTTTTCCCATTGTATATAATTTCCCTAGTTGTTCACGACTCTAATTTTTCCGGTATGTATATTGGCAAATGGTAATATATTCTTCTTTCGATAGCGTTAACCATTTAACGCGAAAAATTTTATCGCGTGATGAACTTGCCGGTGAAGTAAAATTCCTTTCCGGTGAACAACATGCTACACGTTGGGTTTGCTAGTTAGTGCAAAAGCAGGATAAATTGAATCCATTAGGAACAATCGAAATATCTGATATTAAATAAGTGGAATAGCGCATCAAAAATACATACAAACCCCGAATCGCGAATAGCCAACTTCGAACAAATCAAATTTAAGGTGGACAAATTTCTACTTTTACTATTCAAAAAGGATTCTTTTTAATAATAGAACCAAAAACTTGGTTCTAAATTACTTTAAATAGGAAAATTTAAAACAAAATATTCCTGCCGGAATTAAACCTCAAAATATAAATTGCAGGCCAAAATTCGAAAATTGCTGCGACTGCGAAAAAAAAGGTTCACCTAAAGGGGCCGTTGTGACGTTCACTTGTTTTCTCACTTCCCAGTTTACAAGACCGCTGCATTGCTCTGACTTTATTTTTCGAATAAAGACTTTGCGTTGTATCCTTAAGGTACTCCAGCTATTCGCCATTAGGGTGTTTGTAAATATAGTGCCCATATTTAGTATTTTTTATTTTTAACTTTTTCATTTTATTTTACCTTATGAACAAACTACTAATCATAGATAGACGTGATTGTGAATAAGCAATTCTTAAATTATGTAAAAAGAAAACTTACCATCAGCGCTCTTCTTTTTTATTTCGCCCGACGTTTGTCCGTTCATTGGTAAAACTGAATATATAAAGAAAAAAAAACGAATAAAAACAAGATTAGACTTCAATGAAACACGAATGTTATTCTTACATCTAAATAGTATATTCCCTATATTAAATCACTTCCGGTTAGGTCGCTTGCCAGAACTAAACTGATTCGAATATCTGAAAAAATGATAGTTTTTTGGGTGTCTAATAACTAACACCATCATGCCGAATTTAATCGTACATATGACACAATAAAGAAATAACAAATCAACATCCTAAAGAAAGTAACAAGGACAATGTGTTTGCTCTATTGAACCATATGCCGCTCATCGATTTATTGATATTATCTGATGGGGGGCAGAATGAAATATTCAACAGTCTGAACTCACGTTCCATTTCCGTTTCACACGCGTCGCTTAATAGTATCATGCTTCGTTTCAATTGGGTTAAATGTAGAATTTACCCAAGTTATATACATAGCTTGGAATATGACTAAGTTATTACTGTTTGGAAGTTTCACCTTCGTCTAAATTGTCGTGGGATGAAAAGAAGTTAATTATCAATGTCTACTGTGGGTCATAAAACTAGAACGTCTCTAGTCCTGATTAGTGTTGGCCCAAATAAATCATCTATCTATCTATTTGATCTGACGGCCTGTGTTTTTTATTTATTTTTATTTGCCTTTTTTTCGCATTTTTTGATGTGTCAAGCAAGCACTTGCTACGTTTTCACTTAGATATCGGCGAAGGTATATCGGTTAACTTAAATGAATGGTCTTTTATATTTTTCAATCCTATACAGACAAATTAATTTTTGACATAAATAACATTTGTGAACGAAAACGAAACAGTGAAATGCGTGGTAATGCCCTTGACTTTTATTCTCTCACACGAATGGGTAGTGTATTTCCCGTTTTCATTTTCATATATGTATACATGTCACGTGGAAAGCAAATAAATTTAATTTTGTATATAGTATCGTATATATGTATATATGTAATAGGAACAAAACCTCAATACGCACTTGTTGACAGTTCCGAGCCTTAGATATGCCATAGCCATATATGTGTATCGAAATTAGTATATTGGTTCAATCAATTCCAAGGGCATGGCCTCTCTCCCTTCACGTTTTATTGTTAATCAATCAAGGACAAGAACACGAGTAAGTGTGCGTCTAAGAGTTGACTTAACTATCTTTATTTCAAAATATTGTAATAAATTTTCCACCCAAATAGTTTTTGCGTGACAATTCCAACACTTAGGAGTAGGACTAATAAATTCTAAACTTTTCGTATTAAGTAAATATTTAACTTTCGATATACTCGATTTATCTAATAGCCGGTTGTAGGTGGGCTATCCGCCGCATTCTGGTGCACAGCGGTAAAAGTTTAACGACCACTTTCCTATTTGTTCGATTAATGAATAAAATGGATGAGTAATTTTATTGGGCACATAAATCTTAAACGTAAAATAAAGTCCTGTGTACAACACATTTTTTTTTTGTTTGACAATAGTGTTAACACCGGCACCATTCACTTCCCTCAAAGTACTTTGTACTTTGTTTAATATTTTTATTTTCAATCGTTCGTATTTTTCATTTCACAATTTTATATTTTATGTTATTTTAGAGCTTCAATAAAACTTCATTAGAATTTGGCTCGTCTGTTGATTTTGCTTTCAAACAATTTTCTGGACAACACAGGAGCAAGGAACAGCAGAACGAAAAGTAAATACAGTCCACAGCCTGGCTATCGAACATGGTGTACACTTGACAAATTGGCAAGAAATGTGTGTAGGTATATTAAAAGAATATATTGGGGGCAAACAAAGCATCCTTCTTTACAAAGAGTGTCAACAAAAGGACGAGGCGTGATCGTACTTTTTAAATATTTTAGTCATAATCGCGGCTTTTTAGTATATTTGGATGTCAACACCCCTATTGACATGATTTTAAAACTAACTTGAAAAGGACCTATATCTAGTAGGCGCTAAATATAAATATAACTACCAACCAACTGCCTTAAAACCAGCACATAATGTGTGATACTAATACAGTCAACTCTCGATTATCCGGCATTCGATTAACCGGCAACCCTATTAACCGGGAAATTTTTTTTCAAAAATTTATTAAAATTTATTAAATTTTATTTATTTAGATATCGATTATCCAGGATTTACTCTATTATCCGTGATCATTTTTAATAACTCTCTTTAATTCATGCAAACAAAACCTAACATGCAAGTTTTTGTGTGCTTTTTTTGCATTCTTCTGTGAAATTCAGCAAATCGATTTACAAAAAAATGGAAAAACATTGCATAAAGTGTTATTTCTTCTTTGAGAATATCATTTTCGTTTATCCGGGATTTTCGATTTTCCGGTATGCGCTCGGTCCCGAGCACCCCGGTTAATCGAGAGTTGATTGTAATCATTTTTAGTGTACATACAGGTTAAATTTTACGAACTCACAGTTGCGAAATTTTTTAGTTAAAAATGATCTATTTTAACCTATAAAATTATAAGGTGAAGTTCAAAAATGAAATTCTAATAATGACTAGCTTGTCCTTTTTAACAAATCCTATCTGAACTGAACAGATGAAAAATAATTAATAAACATTAATAAAATAAACATAAGGCGTATTTTTTTGGGAAGTGAGTATAACAAAACCAAAAGTGAGTATACCAGTTTTTCATGTAAAAGTAAAAGTGAGCTAGCTATAGATTCCCAAAAAAATACGTCTATAGATATCTAGATCTTAGGTGCTAAGAATAGGTGCAGTAATATATTTTACTCATTACGAGTGCCTGCTTAAAAATTCGATACTGCCAAGTCTATTTAATTTATTTGACTGCGTTGGTATGCAGTGGATTTAGAAATAGAGACATGTTGCAGTGCTGCGGTGGGTGCAGAATTTACATTTGTATCACTCCATAAGAACATGTGTATTCTAATCTTGCTGCACGGTGAGTTCTGCACGTGTGTTTTGGGCATACAAGTGTTATCATCAGCCTGGCCGATGCTTTGATACACTCCACTGCATACAAGTCATGCAAAATGTTTGCCGTGTGAGTTAGTAGGTATGTATACAGTACAATACATGGGTCTAATATTGGTTTTGTATGGGACGTACCAGAACTACTTGCCCGAAATAGACCATTTTCAATACCAACCTAACGACGCACGGTAGAAAGAAGTCCTCTCACAACATTTCATTCACGTAGGTTGTTTTCAACAGACAGACAGACGGAAATGGCTAAATCGATTCAGAATGTGATCCTGACTCAAAATATATATTAGGGTGGTCCTTAAAACCCATGTGGTGGAATTTTCATCACGTTTTTGGATTTTGTTTAGCTTTTGTGAGGCACGGAAAAAAAAAGTCGAAAGAAATTGTGTAAAAATCCCATGTTATTTGAAGGGAAACCAGTTCATCGTTACCGGCACCATTTCCTATTGAGATAGAGCCCTGAGATTTTCACCACTTTTTTTTTAATTTATTTAAAGCCAAATGAAGGGGCGACGCGATGAAAATTCCACCACATGGGTTTTAAGGACCACCCTAATATATATATATACTTTATGGGGTATCCGGTGATTCCTTCTTGGCGTTACAAATATAATGAGAATATACTTTCCTGGGGAGGGGCTCAGGGCTCATGGACAATATTTTAATAGCGTAGGAATTTTGCTCAAGCAGCCAGTTTTGACTCAAGAAAAATGTCTAAATTTGTGGGTCTTAACGTGAATGATCTGCTTTACTCCATTGTGCGAATGGTGATGTGAATTGTATAACGTGACCATAGTTCGCTTAGGCCCCGTTTATAGCTATCAGTAAAATACAATCGCAAAAATATTGTTTTGCTTTTTTGAAGCACTTAATCTTAATCGTTGAACTCAATCTTGGTCTTAAAATGTTGCTTTTGAATTATAAAGTCAGTTCATCTAAAAGAATAAGCAATTGATCTACAACTTTTCTAGAAAACGAATTTATTAATTTTTTAATTTTTCCGTACGAACAACTTTTTCTGTTCAACTTCTCAATCAGTTTCACGAAGCATTCCACTGAATCCCTATGATATGCTATGGTTAAATGTGTCAGTTTTGTTCTGTTTCGTGTTTTTACGGATGGACTTTTCTGATGGCTATGGCCGACGCCTTAGCGATTTCATTATGTTCGTTAAATCTCGCTGGATTAATCCATGAGCGAATGAAATGTCACATTCAATACGTAAAACTGACAATGACAGCAGCTACAAAAAAAGAAGCATGACGGCCAAAAATATGGAAATTATTAGCGAGTGTTTTTGTATTTCTATACTTTTTTCTTGTCGGAATGGAAAAAACGTCAAATTTCATTTCACTTAATAATTTATAAATTTTAGCTAAGTACATGAATATGTATAATTCAAGGTTTGAAGGTTTAAAATAATTATTGGATAGGCCCATAGCCTCATTTCTATACATTCACTGTTTCTGGCTGAGCACAATTTTAGCTTTCGACATGATTACTGCTCCGGCTTAGGCGCCATTGTATTCAGTCACTTTAACTCATTTAAAGGCCCATTTAAATAGCTTTTCTGTTTCTGTCTGCCCCAGGAAATATTAAATACACACATGATGCGTGTATATGTACACATATCGTGTGAATTGTAAAATTGAATAACAATTAAATTTAGTTGTTAAATTTGACTGACTGCTACACAGTTTATATATTTTTGAATATAGTTGGGATTTTCTATTTGGTAAATTTGCGCTAGAGCTCTACCACGCCATTTTTCAATCTAGCGAAAAATTCCCAGCTAGGTTGAGAAAATGAGAGGAACAAAAAATAACTGTGCAATTCAATTGAAAATAAATAAATTTAGAAAAAAAAAGTTTGTCAAAAAATTAAAATGAATTAAGGCTTTTAATCATATTTTTTCATGGAAATACATTTTTTTTAGTAAACACAAAATCAAATGTAATTCTTGCTGTCGATAGAGCTGTAGCGGTCGTGTCTCCATCTGGGATATTATGTCCATTCAAAATTAGTTCCTTATCGGACCAGTGTACACATACACAAAATCAAAATATACATAGTAAGTTTTACAGAGCTTCAATAATTCAACACTATTCGGGAATTTTAATTTTAAAATAGACACAATTTTCCTTAAATTAAGTAATAAAAACGATACAACACTTAAGCAAACAGCAACTTACCCCTGGGAGGTGAAGAATGATAATACAATCCATGAAATCGTTTTTTCCTTTTCGGTGGCATTTTTACGCTGCACTAACACTGCACTCGACACTTCAATTTAATTAAAGCTACAATAAAATTAAAAAAGTCCCTCACAGCCAAGTGGAGTGCCACACAATAATGGGCTACAAAATAGTCCCTTTAGATTCAGTAACTTATTCGCTATTTTAACATTCTGCCAGTCATGCATGTGTGTGCATTTTTATAATTCAAAATAAAAAGTCCATCGAGATTAGACTGGTTTTCTGTTGAAATGACACTAAACTCTTGTACATTTCCATTAAATCACTGTGTACCACTAATAATAAGGCATACTGCCACACAAATGATCATCATCATCACAACAACTCACGAACGTGCTGCTTACCCAGAGTAGTCGCACTACACCGCACTAATGAAACACTGAATCCTTTTTGTCTATCGTGCAATCTATCCTAGACAGTTCGACCGAAGCACCAACACACTCGATAGTCGCTAGTAAATAGATACATTTTTAATAATGATTGCATTGCATGTCCCTCCGAAACGGGTCGGACAATTCATATTTTTCTCTCTTGGTGTCGGTTATTGTGGCCGCATGTATAGTACATTATACATAGCAGAAGGACATGCGATCTGAACACAGGCGATACTGTCTATATAATGGTCATATGACTATAAAGACCACAATAGGTAAAACTGAATCAATATTTCGAGTTCGATTCACATCTATAATTTAGTGCAAGGAAAACCAATAAACCTGATGGCTGATGGATAGCTTTCAGAAGGACTTCAACCTCATTTTCTGTTGTATCTATGGGTGTGGGTGTTAGAGGCTGGTGTCATCGTTGCTCTGTGGAGTGGGTGGGATTTAAAATTAAAGTATTCCTAGTTTTTTGTTTCGGTAATTAAGTGGTGTGGACAAAAAGTCCTTCCAAATTAGCCGTTCACATTGAAAAATATGTAATTCAGGTCAAATTACCATCTGAATTGTTTATTGATTAGAATCAGTGACGCATACGTGATGAGTCCTGAGAACCAGTTCATTTAAGGCGATAACTCGATTTTAATAGTTGACAGCAATTATAAGCCTAAACAAGAAATCAATGAAATAGTGGGTTACATTTAAGACTCTGGTTTCATACTCAAGGATATATGGAGGACGGTGGTGTCTTTATACAGGGTTCTTTTTTTATTATTAGATACCTACATAGAAATAATTGCAAGCGTTTTGCTTATTAAATATTCTCAACTAAATTTAAAAAAAAAACGGAAGATACCTGATGTAGGGTAGAATGTAAATTAAATTGGACATTTCCTGTTCGGCCTTTCAAATTGGATGCGTGACCTTCTTAAAAGAAAAATGTTTTCAATATGCATATTAATATTTAAACACTTGATATAATGTCAAAGGTTGGGTAACTCATTTCTATATAGATTTTTTTTCCAGTCCATAATATAACATAAAATATTGTCGTGTTAAGTATTTTAAGATTTTAGGAACATGGTTCCATTGACTAGATTTAGCCTAATCTTTACATAATTCACAAGCCTAATAATAAGTTTTCAATATGTACATATCACGATCACGAGTTTTATTATAAATCATGTAGGTATGCGACCTACACACAAAGATATGAAATTCAGCCCAAACAAACACAACAACAACGGCAGACGGCTAGGCCATGCTTAAATGTACAATTTTTATACAATTAATGTAATATTCATGATTTAATAAAGTACCATTAACTAACTAACTAACTAACATAACAACAATTTGCTCAAATTTATTAATTTGCATTTTCTTAAATGTTTCGCTATTTTTTTGTTTTCCCAATACAAATAAATAATTTGAATGCATTAACTACAGATTGAATGGAATTGAAAGAGTGAGTAGATCCTTGGGTCTTAGACTTTCGTATGACAGTTTATATCAATGTCGTTCAATGGAAATACTTTATAAATCGTTTTGCTTAATCTTATCAATGGGATATAGGAGACAGCACTACATGATATGCCAAAATGATTATGTAATGTACGTAACAAGTATTTTTTCGGCCATCTTGTTTACGATATACATATGGGTATGAATTATGGAAAGATTAGCATATTGATATTCTCAAGGCGATCTCCTACGCAATTAAGTATTTTCTGTAAAATGAGCTTTCGGAGGTATTGAAAGGGACAACAATTCGTTGTTAACAGGACGAACAGTTCACTCTAATGCTATTTAGTAGAAGAAATAGAATAAATTTAAACCAAATACGTAAGGCCAATTCTCGTACTTTCTCGAGCCAAACTTAAAAATCTGTCAACAAGCAAACAATTTTTTTCTATTTAGTTCATCATGTATTTTTGTATGTTAAAGAATTTGTCGGTTTTGGAGGAGCAGTTACTTTTATATAGATACTTGTCAAATCTTTTGAATTTGCAAGGTTTGTAGGTATATATATGGAAGCCGGAACAAATTTGTTAAGCTCTTTAGAGCCGAAGAGGCTTAGTCTTTTTTCTTATTTCTGATGTCAATTTTGCCTTTAGACTTTGTGATTTTAACCTACTAAGGACCATTTTTAGACTTAAAAAATGAATTGTGTTTGATGATTTATAGCGAGTATACCAATTGACATATTGTATGGAGCGGTCTACTACACACAAAAGACAGTCCCTACGAGTACCTAGGTATTTCGGCCTTGCGTTCCACTCCACAATAAACAAAAAGTTGTGTGGATTATTAATTGCAATTTCTAAATCGAAGTTCCAGCCTAATTTGCACGAAAATTTAAATGACAATTCATATAAAATAAATAAATAGGTGGCGCAACAGGCGGTAGACACCCAAGGCCTAGCTTCACGCAACCATTCGTTTTGTGTGAGTTTCTATTTTTGGAACCAATGGAAGGGACCTACAATTTTATGCCGATTCCGAACGGCGAATTGAGAAGCTTTTTCAGGACGGTCATACTCTCGGATGTTTGTCAGACGTTCGCGAGAGGTGGCGCAGTAGAAAAAACCTTAAGATGTAATTTGTGTATTTCCGGGGATCGAACCTGGGATCCCTCGCACAGTAGTCCAGCACACTAACCACTGCGCTACTGCGCCCACTTCATATACATACAATTTTAAATCATCTTTTATGTCACAACATTTAAATAAATAAAGCTCAACGCGTTTATTTCTCATTTCGACATAATTGTTTCCTGACTATTTGTCGGAAAACTGTAGTGTTGACTTCTCCCCTTTGCGACAGGTGCCTACGGCTTTAACGTATTCATGAATCCTTATAATTTGTTGTTATTGCGTTATTTCTAAATAAGGTGTGTTTGTTTGTGAAATTGCAACCATGTACCGGCCTTCAAATAAATATAAAAACGTCTCCTGTATTAAATGGTTTATATACCTATTACCTATACCTACTCAAATTACTTCGGAAATTAGTAAAATCGGTATTATTATTTGTACCTTTTAGTACAGACCAGGGCGGTCCTGATAACCACGTGCATGTATATCTAACAATTATTTAATTATAACTTAAAAATACGTAAAAATTGTTTGTAATAATCAGATTATGATATCAGAACACTCTGTGACCCGAAATTAGAACCAATTACCTGCTTCAATTCCACCAATGACAGAAAAAAAGTCCTTGATGGATAAATAGCTTTAACACTTTTCTAGAGATATTAATAATGCATGTGTGCTTACAATATGGATTCCTAAAATTAGATATACGTTTAAAGGTAAGACCCATCCAATTAACACACTGACTAAACGTAAAAATTGATTTTTATTTTCCAAACAACAATGTATACAACACTATTAAAAGAAACCGGTCTGTCTTTCTCAAATTCGTCTACTCCAATGGAATTTCTAAGTACAACTCTTTCGAGGATGAATTTTGCATGACTGGCGATTGTTATGCAAATTAGGATCAATAGCCTATGGAGGTAAAGTTTGTTGCACTCTTGCACTAAACTACGAGTATATACACCGTCACACAATCACGTCAAGTTTTCATTCACTAAAACTGAATTTATGCATCGCTAAACACTGCACTTGACAATCATTTCCATTATCCTTATTACATACACGTTTAAACAAGAAAAACAATATATCGCATAGTAGGTATATCCTTGGTATTAGAAACACGCTGCAATATAATAGTTTCACTTCCCTTCCTTGAGTGAACACGTCTGACAAGTTGAAGAAACTATCGATGACTGTGGAGTATCCACAGTTAGAAGGTGTTTATCTACCGGAGCTCCAAGGAACTTTTGCTACAATACCAACCCTTGCTTTCAAGTACTTAAAACTACTCGTATGTGTGTTATGTGAGGACAACATAGAATGAAAGTGGAAAGGTAAGTGTATCTACGCAAGGCAGGTTGAAAAATAACTTAAAAAAAAATCTTTTACTGAAAATTGGGTCAAAGGAACTGGACCCAATACATGCATAGATGGCTTTTTAAATATTTTCAGTAATTTGTAGTAGGAAGTGGAATGAAGGAGGGCTGTAACTTTGTAATTGCTATTACATGGGTGATTACTACCTTAGCGATACGATAGAGACTTAACTACATCAGTTTGTTTTTGGAACTTGTAGGCGTTTGGTGACATTTGATATTAATCCGTTTTACTTTCAAACTGCATATAATGGACTACTTGTCAAAAATGTTTGTTATGTGATAAAAATTGAGCGCATCGAAATATACACCAAATGAATATCGTGTCAGAAAGAAAAAAATCCTTTTTGTTTTATATTAAAATCCTACAATGGAAGCAGGATGCAATATCGCATTTTAGAAAAAGAGAAAAACAATCGGACAGATGACAAGCATTAAAAAAAAAAAATACATAGTTGCCACAACAGGTCCGTATAGGACCCTAGGCTTAGCTTCTTGCAACCATTCATATGTGTGAATCCTATCGACTGAATTGATCAGAAAATTTGTGTTTTCCCAGGGGTTAAAACTGAGACCCCTCGCTTAGTAGTGCAGCACACTACATACTTAGCCATTGCGCCCAAGCGTTTACCACCTATGTATATTTATGTAAGTCGTCAGTTCAAATTTGTACCAACACACACACACACCTAAAGAACATGCGGGAAAAATTACGGAAGGTATAATTTGTTGTTTTTACATTGTGTATTAATTATATATGTTTCCTTGCAAAGTCTCCACGTCAAACTATGATTTGTGAACCTAACGGCTATTTCGAGAACACTTTTGCGAAAGTAAGAAAACTGTTGCATTTGACGGCGAGAAAATAAAACATACCTACCGTAAAAATAAACTAAGGAAATTTGGCAGTTTACTACAAAGGTTTTGTTGTTCTTTCGGCAAACTCCAAAAACAAATACAGCTCATTTACTTATGGAAGAAGTATATTTTCACAATTCGGTAAAACTCAGATATACAAATAAATGTTTAGCAAATTACTCAATTTTTGAAAAGATTTAATTATAACCGTCTATAAATAAAAATGGCTGATATCCTCACTTTACAGATCACAGCGCCCCTGTTAAGCAAAAAGTGAATCATACAATTATTCACAATAAGCACAGTTGTTGACAACCAACTGACATTTCACAAATTTGTTTACTATTTTCCGCCTCGCATGGGCATACCATTGAACTTGGACAATTGATACAATAATATGGATTCCTCGGAAGCACCTCGGGATAATTTAATCTCAGAAACATTTACCAAACATGAAAAGTGTCTAACAGACGAGGAAAAACAACAACTAATAACCCAAAACAGCCGTCTTGTGACAGATTTCAAGGCAAATCAGCTAGAGGTGAACGCACAACGAAATTGGGATCTGTTCTACAAACGCAATGAGACACGCTTCTTTAAAGACCGTCGCTGGACAACGAGGGAATTCGAAGAACTCCTCTCTGAACCAGGACACGATCAAAAGAACCTATTCGAAGTTGGCTGTGGAGTTGGTAATCTTATTTTTCCTTTGATAGAAGAAAATCACAACAATTATTTCTACTACGCGTGTGATTTCTCACCCAGAGCTGTGCAGTTTGTCAAGTCAAATCCACTCTATGACCCTTTGAAGGTGAAAGCATTCCAGTGTGATATTACAACTGATGTTGTTTTTGATAACATCCCCGAATCAACTTTAGACATTGTAACAATGATATTTGTATTGTCTGCCATACTTCCGGACAAGTTTCCGAAAGTAGTGCAGAACATGTGGCGTCTTTTGAAGCCAGGCGGTGTGATTCTATTTAGGGACTATGGTATTTACGATATGGCACAGTTGAGGTTCAAACCGGGTAATAAAATAAGCGAGAATTTATACATGCGGCAGGATGGTACAAGAAGCTACTATTTCGCAGAACGCGAGCTATCGGATTTGTTTACAAATAATGGCTTTCAAATAGTGACTAATTCGTATGTACACAGGAGGACAATCAATCCAAAGGAGAACATCGATGTTCCTCGAATTTTCATTCAGGGTAAATTTAAGAAAATATCTGCAATGTAGTATAACTAGAAATTAATGTTTACTCTTAATAAATGTATGACCTTATTTACAAGTTGTTCTCTTACCATGAGAAAATAAAAAAAATCCGATGAGCTGGCAAGAAGGGTATACTTCTTGAAACTGAACCAAGCGGATACTAGGTACAATAAAATGACTTCCCCTTGTAATCTGAGGCTCGATTCCAGTACCGTGTGAGGACAATTCACACTTTCTTTGCAACTGCGTCAGAAATAGAATATTTAGATGACAGTTTTCAAGGACTTAGAAAAACTTTCCGACCGAACCAGAAGTGAATTTCTTAAATTTTGTAAATACCTCGGGATGGCTTGCAACGCAACCCCGTATTTCTTAATACTTTTCCATAGTGTGGGCTTAATCAACCCCAAAGGCATCGCAATGTATCGACATTGATCTAAGTGAAGGGTTTCTCCTGTCTCGCCAACTCACTTAACCTAATCTAGAATGAGAAAGCTTTTTAATGTCGCTTTGCATGTAAGACATAACTCTTCTAGGCTCTACATAGTTCTTAAAAATCGCATGGGCACTTGTTGTTTCTGGAAAAAAAATCGGAGACAAATAGAAAGCAAAGTCAGTGTTGAACTACTAAGCGAGAGATTGGCCGCGTTCCAATTGGAAATAAGGTAAGTAAAATGGGGATCCATCCAAACTTCTATGTAATTAATAGACATTTTTGTTTTTTTTAAATTATACATAGTGTACTAATAAATATGCGACATGAAATAATACATGATGGCACAAAATACATTTTTCATACTTTTGAAGATGAAGTAATACAAATTCAAACTGGTTGGTTCCTCCATCAGGGATTATCTGTTAAGGTGCTAGTACACGGTATGTAGCGCGCCACATATATATGTGGCTCTGACGTCACCAGATAGAGTACACATAAGGCACACATTTCGTTTTTCGTATGTAGCGCACATATCGGTTGGCTGTTGGTTATTCGTTTATGATGATGCTATCCGCAGTTTTATTGCCCTGTGTGCAGTCTTGCACTAGAACTGTAGGTACTAATTGTTTTATTGCTTTGGGTGTATTTAAGTTATCGCTGCACGTACAAAACGCAAACTGAAATGCATTATGTAGCGTATTGGCACAAATCGTATGTGCAAGGGTAGTACACGGAATGTCGAAAAGCCACACAATGCGTATGTGTCACGAGTGCCTCATATCGCGCCTCATACGTATGAGTACCTTATGTAGCCATTGGCTCCATACGCTCACGTCAAAATTACGTCAGAGCCACATATATATGTAGCGTGCTACATACCGTGTACTAGCACCTTTAGACTTCATGCAGCCATTATATCAGAATGATATAAATATACAGTGGATTCTGCTTAATTGGAACACATCGGGCTAGATTATTTTGTCCCAATTAAGCGGTTATGCTAATAATACGAAGTGACGATGAAGTATGAAAAAACACAGCAACAAAATATTTCACATCTAAAGACCATTAATCCCATGTAGGCAGGTACTTGTCATCCATTTCAGGGAAGTTTTTTAATCTAGCGCAAAATTTCTTCGTCACTTCGCCGCTAGCTCTATAAATCTGTAGCGGATATTTTGTGCTAAACATCTAGCGGTCAATGGAACCCGGTCATTCTATGATCAATATTTGTTTTTAATAAACTGTTATATTTTGTAGTATTTAATATTAAATATTAATGTTATAATTAGGCGACTGCTCGCAAACTGTTTTTTCTAAATACAAATTTAGGTAAATTACTACTTTATAATCTCCAATTGTGAATGGTCACGGTTACTATGTCAATGCCAAAAAAAAACAGAGCTTCTGCGACAAACTACAGTCAAAACTTTGACAACTGGTCTTATTGACAAAGCGAGAACATAAAAGTAAAAACAACATTTCTTTAACTTATTTGCTACGTGGACAAGTTCATAGCATACATTTATAAATAAAAGCAAGATTTCATATATTTCAGGATGAATGTAAGTTGTTCCTCAAGACACATTGGAAAATTACTATATCCTACATCTCTAGGAATCTGATATACCCATCGACATCCATACCCTCAAGCTGCAGGACTGGTTGATCAGTCGAAGAATTGTGCCCAAGAATATTCAACCCTACATAAAAGATATTCGAAACAAGATCAGCAATGCAATTCAGGATATGCCTTCCAATGAGCAGCTCATTAAGCTACTCTCTGGTGCACGTACGACTTGGCAAAATCCAATTCCATACATATTTTAAAAAATGTATATCTCTTTCAGATATCAACTACTATCACTGCAAGGAAATCGTCGAGATTCTCAAGCAAACAGAAAAAGATACAAAGAGTCTGTTCGGAAGCTATGGCAGTCAGAGGATGAAGGACTGGCAGGAAGTTATTCGCTTGTACGAAAAGGAAAACATCTATCTCGCTGAAACAGCTCAACTTTACGTGCGTAACATCAACTATGAAATTCCAGGTGTCAAAAAGCAAATGGTCAAGCTAGACCAACAAAGTGAAGAGGCTCTTAAACGGATCCAAGATCTCTCAAAGCCAGAGCACCAGCTTTTAAATGAACATGCCGCCCTCCTTCAACAACTTGGGCTAAAAGGAAATAACTTGCGAGAGGAATTCACTGAGGCATTGGGAAAACTTCCCGAAATGTACTCGCAATCAATTCGCAATATTGGAGCCCTGAAGGATGCTGTGGATTTGTATGCCGACTTCTCTGATAATGCCACTTGTCTTCCAATTGTTAGGCATCTCATTGAGTTCGGCAATACCACAGTCTATCAGTACATGCACAAGGAGGCTCCCCTGGCCGTTGAAGAGAATCCAATTAATTTGAATTTGACCGCAGATGAGACCGACATTGGGTTCGATGACAACGGGGATTCATCTACTATCTCTGCCGAGATCATCGATTTCAGTGATTTCACTGTTGATACACCTGCGGAGTCAAGTGGGGACATCGACTGGGGTATTGAGAGCACTCCAACAGATGCCAAAGAGATCGATTTTGATGTCGCATTAGAGGAATATGGAATTGTTGTTGAAGGTTAGTATCCTTGTGTCGTCATATTAAGGACATTCTGAAGTTCAATCTATTTTCCAGGTGTCGGAGTGGATGGCGGCACAGCCAAAGGCGATCAGGCATACACTATCCTTGACTCGCCAAATTATCGCGACAAATTCATCGATGAATTGTACGAATTGGAGTCTTTTCTCAAAATGCGTGTTTTCGAATTGAATCAAGTAGACAATGCAAGCAATATTGTCTTCTCGTTGATGGACAGCATCTCTACACATGACTCGGATAGCATAAAGAAAATGGTTGAAAACGTCAATTCAGTTTTAGATGAGGTACAAAGTGAAAACACTCGTCATTTCTTCCAATTGAAACACTCTAATAAGTATGCTGAGATATTAGCGTCCAAACTGAGGCAGATGATCAAGGCTGTAGATAAAATTCGTATGTCAAAGGAGGTTATGAAACATCGTTCCGTGGAGCTTAAGAAACAGGGTGCTGAATTGATTCCAGTTCTAGATGAGCTCATCAAACAGACCAAGATTTTGCAGAGCAATATAGAGAAAGACATCTCCAAGAGATACAAAAATCGAGTGGTGAATTTGATGAGCGGGTTTAATGCATTTTAGAAGAGATAAGTTTTTATTGGTACATACCTATTTGTTAATTGAAGTTTAATAAATGAATGTTTTGCATGTAGGACCTAGTAAGTTATTTTAAAACAAGAAACTATCAAAATTGATATTTAACGTAGGTACTTTCACTGAGACTCATTTGTACAAAGTTTCCTGATGTGTTCTTAGAGTTCTGTGTGTTGTTCCAGGTTTTGGCCGTTTTATTTTCTGCATTCTCCTTTAAGGGGAAAAATGGATATGGACTTATGATGGTTACTTCTTGCTAGTGCTCTTTTATTACCCTTTAACCCCGCATGCCCAATAGAGGTTTTCCCACCCTCTTCATTAAGTTTTTGTAGCTAAATGTGTCTAATTCCGGATATCATAGTTGGCTTTGGCCCCTATTGTGGGTGTCGATAGTTGATCGACAACTATCGATCGATAGACAACTGTGATTGTCGATTGCGATTGATATTTGTCGATTTTACTGTCGCTGGTAGTCGATTACAAATGTCTGGTCGATGCTTTCTCTTGGAAGTGAAACAATTTTGTGCGTACGAATAGCTAAAATCAATCGACGCAATCGACGATTGTCGTGACGATCGCTGATCGACAATCGCAATAAGGGCCTTTGTTTCTGTCGAGGTTGATATGGAGACAACAATCTGGCATAGATTTCAGCCTAAAAGACGAATACTCCCGCTCCAGTAGCAACGTCAGTTCTTGACTTATCTGTGTACCACTTTGTTGTGTGATTGCTCAGTTTATCTTCTTGTTTCAGAATTCCTGTATTTGCAGGCTTGTGGTATTGAATGAATAGTAAAGCTCATGCTTTAGAGTTAGTTGGACAGAGACCAGACCATATTGTTCTCCTGCAAAGCTTTATTACATTTGGATTACCGAAAGATCAGTTCGGCAATCTATTATAACACTTTAAAATATGTGGCAGGTTCCAAGTTGAAATGAAAACACAAGGCAGTTTCTATACTTACAAAAAAATAAAATCATTTTGTTTTATTATATACAAAATACAACAATAATAATAATAATTCGCATTATAATGGTTTAATAGTGTTTTTTGTTTTGTTTTTTTCGGTTTTCGCTTATTCTTAAATAGGTATATGTATATAAACTGTATGTTTTTATCCAATAACGTATAATAGGTCTAAGTTGCATTGCAATCAAGTATGTAATTTTATAAAATTGGGCAGCACTTTTGTTTGTTTCTATTTAATATATATTTCGAATATCGAGTAACGTAATATCGATGGATTTCTAATAAACGAAATAGTATACATAATAACAAAAAAGCCCTGAATAGGTCTTAGATTATGTTCACACGAGTAACTTTTTGCCTAACACGATAGTTCTATGGAAGAAAAAAAAAAAGCAATAATTCGTCGGTAGGGACGTCAAGGATACTGCGACAAAAAGCCCCTCGTGAGCAAATAACCTTAATATCAAAGGAAGTTCTTGTTGATCTCAAATTTGCACAATCACTTTGTAAAACAAGTGGTTAGTGGGTGGGACAAAACAAATAATTTACAGCTATTGCATGGAAAATAACCACAAACAGAGGAATTACTTAACATTGTACAATGTGCATTCTCGCACTTTAACATAATGTAGTAGTTTATCGCTTATGCTAAAAAATAAACAAATAAATACGAAAATTATAAGACAAACGTATAAAAAAGAAAAAGAAAAATATTTATTCTACGATAATCCTCGGCATTAGAACAGCATGGAACTGCGATTAATATTGTGGCACTTTTCTATCTTGTCTACGTGAATAACTGATCGGCTAGGGTTCCGATGAAAGAAGTCAAATTCATTGAAGAGCCTTCCTTAAATTTCAGTCCAACAGTTTTTCCATATGCCTGGATAAAGATGGCGCGAACTGCGTTAAGGCGTTGCTTTCGACTGTAAAATTGTTTGAAATAAAAACGTATGCTTGCGATGGTGTGTTTTGCAATACACTTACATTGTTGCGGTAACTTTTGCCTCTTTGGAAGCGATTGAACTAATGGAGCCGTTCGATGCATCTTGTCGATTTACATAGCTACTGTTTGTAGTTGAGTCGAGACTGCCTGTATCGGTGACAACTTGCCAGCTACCATTCGATGATGTCGATTCTTGACGCTGGCGACTCGCACTTCCCCCAGGAACAGATATTGGACTAGTTTTTGATCTTTAATTGGGCGAATAGAGTTAAATTGTAGTGCCTGCAAATGTGGTGGTGAGTATTGCTTACCGTTTCGGGTTCGGTGAACGACTAGTTATGTTATTGCTTGCAGGATAAAAGTTATCAGTTATTGACATATCACAGTTTGAAAAATTTGAATTGCTATCATTGCTGTCTTCAAAGTTAAGGTCTCTGTGGGAAGAACAATTAAGAAATTACAGCCACTGGACAACTGGAAATAAAGCGATTAAGTGAGCTTCTGGCTTAAGCTCAAACACTTAATGTGACTGTACTATGGCCCAATTTGAGTTGGTTCCTTAACATTTACATACACTGATCAAATTATGCCAAACACAAAGCGTGTTTTAATTATCTTGCTGTAAACATCTGAGCGATTAAGCGATTTGTAAGCAATATTTTCAGCTTTTTGTGGTTGATCCCAGGTCATTTAAATTTAAAGTGAATACATTTTTTTGCTGGAAATGTTCGTAGTGGCAACCACTGCCAACATGTTGATGCGGCTGGTTACATTCAGAAAATCTCGCACTTTCAAACTTTTTGGTGTCAAAAACAATTCTTTGATCAGCAACGAATCAAAATTGCATTAACGTTAGTATTAATAGTGCATTGACTTTGCCGCTGTCGACTCACAACCAATGTGTGACACCATATCAAGTATGAGCAAACACTTTGAATACACTTACTCTTTGGGTGGATCATCATCACCGGCATCTGAGCGAACGACAACAACACTGCTACTCCCACTGCTGCTGGTAGTCTTTGTACGTTTTCTGTGCGGAAAAAAGAATTCAAACATTTAAAAAACATCTCTGTCACATCTTATATATTCTACACCCACCTATGTTCAACCGAACTGAACTCATCATCCGTGATGTGTTTCAGCACATGGAAGCAAAAGAACATAATATCTTCACTGCGTTTCAGCCGATCTGGCAGTTGATGTCCAAACAAATACCAATCGTAGGCGACTGTAAAGAAGGTCATCTGTAGCGGACTCAGTGATTGATGTATAAGGCCATCCGCCCATAAAGACAGTCTCACAAGTGATATGAACAGCGGTGTACGATCCCATCCGCTAATACAGTGTATTAAAACACCCGAACTCTCCTCCTGAATGGACTTGAGGGTAGCTTTTAGGTAATTTTGTGTGATCAATACCAAATCCCACTTCTTGTACTCCTGCCAGTTGATATCGATGTCATAGGCGGGCGCATTTCGTGGCACACTCAACGTTGCATCGATGAAACTCTGTTTCCAATTGAAGAACAGGTTCTTCGCCATGTAATTATTGTCACGAAATATCTTAAAGAACTCACAGCCGGGATATGGCAACGAAAGTATGCTGAACTCATCGTAGTGGTTATCGGGGATAGCCTTCTCCGACGATGAAACACTGAAAAATGCTAATTATTGTTAAATTTCAGTGCTAGTTGGTGCGTGGTGTAACTTACGTCATAAAGTACTTGACCTTGCGCTGTTCCATCATGAGGTCGATAATTGTAGAGACATTCAGTGTTTTCAGTAGCTGAATGTCGCTCTTTATGACCTCTTCGTAGGAGAAGGGGGATGGTTCGGTGGCATTTGTTATGAGGGATTCTTCAGTTGGATCGTTATCTTCTTCAGTGGATCCAGTCGCATTACTGCCCGCACTTGTGCTTGGACCACCATTCAAACAGTCATAGGCGTAGTCGACTACCTTACGGCCATACGTCTCTGGCATAACTGAAATTGTTGCAGAGCGACACACGTATTTGCCTTTGTACATGATGACCGGCACGGTAAATCGTTGTCGACATCGCGCATACTTCGCCATTGTGATTAGTTCACGGATTTTCGTAGCATCATAGAGGTCCTCGTAAATGGTTTTCTGTTGGGGCAGGCTGGTAGAAGTGTTGGCGAAGGTCACATATGCTTGAATGCCATTGGCAAGGCCATTCACTCCATTTATCCCATTAAGGCCATTTATCCCGTTTATGCCGTGATTGATGAAGCCATTGGTGGTAGTGGCACTCGTACTGGGCATGTTCGAGTGACTTGCTTCGAATTCAGGAATAAAAATTCGACTGGGATAGCGAGGACTAAGTGCCCCATTTGTATTGTCCAATTCGATAAGGCTGTAGTCGGATTTGAAGAGTCCTTCGCATTTTTTCGTAATAATGTGCTCCTGTGAATTGATATAGAAAATACGCATAAGTACTTATTCTACATATTTATACATCTAAGGAAGTCGTGGAGTGAATCGGAATCGGACTCGAGTGATATTGTATTAAATTCAAAGTAAAATAATGTTGAACGATAATATTGCGTGTTCCCAGTTGCTTATTGATTATTGCAGTGTAAGTTGCCATGGAACGGCGATATAAACGTTGAATCTACTGACAAATGCGAAAGGCTGCCGAGTTCTTATCAAATATGTACTACAGTATGAAATTTTGTATTTTACACATATTAATCTATACCGGCGAAATTTAGCATTAATGGCAATACTTCTGAACTGATGGGGAGAACATGTGCAGTCTAAAAATTCATAATGCGGAGCTTAAGTAGGTGCAATGCATATAAATGCACAACTAGTTTTGTGCAGATAAAACCGCATACAGGAGAACAAAAACGTTGTCGATGAAATTAATCAAGTACCTACTCCAAAACCAACCTCATGCCATCCATAAATGATATGCCTATTTGTCGGCCTATTTTCTTACTCGTATTGACGAATGGTGGTGCAGTCAGTTTAAAACGTGAGTGCTCACTTATATTAACCCTTAGCCAGTTACGTAAAACTGATTTTATTCCATGGCGCCAAAGCTAACTACAAAAAATATAAGCACTGGCGTCACTGGTCGGACTACAATTTGCTAATCACTAGGCAATATTTTCGGAAAGGTGGTTAAACACTTTTTCTCTCTTGGCTATTATATGCACTGCACATTGACATCACTATGGCTTCGTCAGAAGCGCAATATAATAAAGAGAACAACGATTAAGCAAATACTTGCAGCCGTTCGAGTACGTGCTGGATAAAAATATTTTTTTCCAGGGAACATAAACGCTGGCGCTGGTTTTTATCGCTAAAATAATAATAACAAGCCATATAAATACAAAACAATACAATGTTATTTCTTCTTTTTTTTAATTTAAGCTTTTTATTGCTTCCACAGTTTGTTTACATTTCGTGCTGTGTATGTCAGTGATATTTTGTTACGAAGGAGATGTGGAAAGTGGAAGAAATCACTATATCATGAGGGTCAGGGGTTTCGTCGATTAACTGACAGAAAAATTAATAAATTATGAGCTAGCAACTTCATATATGTATGTACTTTTGAATGTGCTTACCTCGTGCAACATCTATTTAGAACCTGTTATCACCTTTTCCTGATAAGAAAGGAATCTTATCGTCAATACTCAAGGTGCAGCAGGCAGCAATACAAATTCCTTTCTATCTACAATAAATCTTGATCACTTTTTATGTTCCTTTTTTTTTGATTTAGAATACTTTTTGCAGTTCTCGGTTTGGAGATCTTAATGCGTACTCTCAAAAATGTTGGAGTAGCAGAAGTATGTGTTGGCAAAAAGTTGGTGTGTTCTTGGTATCAACAAAATGGTACAAAGCTGATGGAGGCGTCTATTAGTTGTACGTTCCATGTGCCACGAAAAATCTGAAATCTGGTAAAAAAAATCGGATGTCCCAATGAAAGATCACACAAGTTTGTACATCAGTACTGTAATCAATGATCTTTGATCTGACAGCTTGTTGCACATCTTAATAGATTTCTCTAAAGTACACATACCTTTACCAACAAGGTTGTTTGCGCTTCAATAAATTAATATAAATGTAGGTATAGAGACAAACTTTCGACGTTTATAAAAATATATTACTGCAACAAATTCTAAAAAAAAATGTTTTTAAAAGGTTTTAAGTACCGGATTATTACAAAAATATTGTTTACGATTTCGATGATATAAACTTTAAACTGTTTTAAACTTCAAAAGAACTGGTGATTGATGAGAAAGTTTCATGAAATTCAGTCCTAATGCACTTTCGTTTAAATGGCTTCACTGACTAACCCAACATGGAGATGCAGGTTAAGGTTTTTTAAAGGTCTCTATTTTAATTTTACAAGAAAAGTATCAAGTATCGAAATCTTAATTTGAGCAGCAAAAGTTGAGCAGAAACCCTTACATACAATATGATGAAAGTTTGAGAAAAAATTTTACACTTTCAGCACGCTCAGAATATGTTTCGTATCCAAAACAATTGAATCAACATGTTTCATTTCTTGTTGGTTATGTTATAATTCAATTGTCAGCGTGAATTAATAACCGCTAAAATTTACGAAAATTTCCCGAGTCCAAAAATTTTACGTATTACCTTATTCTAAGCCATTCGCTAAAAAGGAAAAATAATAATAATGTAATCTATATATATAAAAGAAAGTTGAAAATATGTTTGTCCGTTTATAACTCGAGTTTGGCTACACCGAATTTGATGATTCTTTTTTTTCTGGAAAGGTATTCTTTTGTAGCAGGTTTGTAGGTGAAAAAAATTGGATAAAGGGGCGTGGCACCGCCCATACAAAAATCGTGGTATATCTCGAAAACAACAAAACCGATTGAGCTCAAATCTTAATAAAATCATTGTTTTCTGTACGAAGGCTATTCTGTGAAGTTTGGTCAAAATCGGACAAAGGGGCGTGGCACCGCCCATACAAAAAACTTTCAAAATCTTATATCTCGAAAACCACTAAATCTATTGATCTCAAACTTACAGGATAATCTTAGGTATTGGCCGTAAAGTGATCCTGGGAAGATTGGTTGAAATAGGACAAAGGGGTGTGGCACCGCCCATACGAAAACCACCAAATCGATTGAGCTCAAACTTACAGATGTTCTTAGGTATTGGCCGTGGAGGGTTCCTCTGAAAATCGGTCAAAATCGAGCAAAGGGGCGTGGCACCGCAAAAACAAAAAAAAAACATTCAAAATTGTATATCTCGAAAACCACCCAATCGATTGAGCTCAACCTAACACATAATCTTAGGTATTGGCCCTGGAGTGCTCCTGTAAAGATTGGTCGAGACAAATGGGCGTGGCACCGCCCATACTAAACCTCGAAGACCACCAAATCGATTGACCTCAAACTTACAGATATTCTTAGGTATTGGCCTTGGAGGGCTCCTCTGAAAATCGGTCAAAATCGGGCAAAGGGGCGTGGCACCGCTCATACAAAAAAAAAACATTCAAAATCGTTTATCTCGACAACCACCCACCCAACCACCCAACCATCGATTGAGGTCAAACTAACACATAATCTTAGGCATTCGCCCCGGAGTGCTCCTGTAAAGATTGGTCAAAATCGGAAAAAGGGGCGTGGCCCCTTGCATACAAAAAAACATTCACAATCGTAAATCTCAAAAACCACCACAGCGATTGAGCTCAAACTTATAGATAATCTTAGGTATTGGTGCCCTGGGGTGATGCTGTGAAGATTGGTCAAAATTGGACAAAGGGGCGTGGCACATCCCATACAAAAAAACATTCAAAATCTTATACCTCCTACAGAAAAAACATCTTCTATGGGGTGAAATTCGATGACGTTATATCTCGATAACCGCCGGGCCAATTTTCATCTTTCTCTTTATATTTTGTTCGTATTGCTGTATTTCAGGTATAGGCAGAAAGAAAATTCCACCAAATCGATTTATTCTCATTTCTCGCATTTTTACGAAAGAACATTATTATCTAAGACCTATAAGCAATACAATTCCTGTGCACGGGCAAAGCCGGGCGGGTACAGCTAGTTATTCATAAAAGACACAATAATTTTTGTTGTTTAAGTGTGCTGATAAATTATTAAAAAGCGTTGCGTACATCACTTTGTTTGGGACGATTAATACAGTGGAACCTTTTTCTTCAAGATAAGACGACAAGTTGTCTACTAGACAGACAGACAGACAGATGCACTAAGAAAATCTTGTCGCTGCTATGCAAATTGGACTTTGTGCAAAAAGTCGTCTCGATCCTAGAATTTTCTGCGTCGATATTGAAGCCAATTAGAAATGTTGACGCTTATAATCTACTGCTGGCTATACTGACGTCAAAATGTAAATAATAATCTACATTAACCTTTACAGATTTGTTCGAAGTGCAAGAAGTTCAACTACCTCTGTCGGAATAGGAACTAATGGTTGTGGTAAAGAGGTACATATTTAGTTTTTTTTTTACGTATACATATATCCATTTGTCATTCCCCGACTTAACCGACATGTGAATGTGACACTAAATTTAATTGCGATATAATTTTTGTTTGCTTCATTGGCTGACAAAGACTTTCCGTTTAATTTTTGCGACTTTGAGCTCATTTATTAAAATATTGATTAATATCGAGTTCCATCGTTCATGGTGTTGGGCTAATTTCTGTACTCAGTTTTACTGATATGACTTGCCATAAATTGGCTGAAACAATTAAGATTAAGCTATTTGTTTACTTGCTATATTCGTATTTTTTGTCAGAAAATATATTAGAGAATAAATAAATGTTATAACTCGCGATCATCTATATCCACTTGTTTGCGATCTTATAACGTCCATTAAATATAGTAAACAGTATCCTCCATTGCCGGAATCTACACTGCACTTATGAGTTATGAGTATAATTAGTTTAACAAGTACCTACATATATTAAAGAGGTTGAAATGCTCTGCTCAGTACATGGAACTGTTAAAAAAAAAAAAACAAGATTTCTAGTACGTTTTTCATTTATTATTGGTATATGTATTAACCATTATTTATGTAGATCGTGACTGTCTTTTTGAAGGTCAAACCTAATCGTAGGTAAATAAAATAATTGTGTACGTTGAATAAACAAGAGCTGAAGTCAATTAACGTCACAATATCGGAGTCACGTGCAAGCTTTTCGATAATCATCAGCGCAATCACTGATAAGATTTACCTATTATAACAACGTTAACCAATTTATCTTTTTTATTTAAAAACAAATTATTTTCTGGGTTTCTTCTTATCGGGTAGCCGTATTACGTATCTTTTTTCTGGTTAGTGATTCTCTTATTTTCTACTTATTGTACAAGGACTAACCACCAATGGCAATTTAGGTTTGGATGAATTCAGCATGAAACAATAAAAACTGGTGAAAGTGGACCTTAGCTTCGACTTATTGTATATGATATTTATGGATCGTCGATCATTGACCCTCTGTGAATGTTCATAAAACTATACGAAATATTTCGGACTAGGGATGTGGCACTTCCAATCAAACCAAAACACATAATGTATATCCGGGGTGGGCCAATTCGTCTCTCCAGTTGATTCGATGGTCATGGTCACTCGAACAAGTTTACATTCAAAACGATCCATGACACATTGACACCTTCACCTACTCGGTTCCTTTCTTAAGTTACTAGTACACGGTATGTAGCACGCCACATATATATGTGGCTCTGACGTAATTTTGACGTCAGCGTATGGAGCCAATGGCTACTTGCCGTGTACAAGCTCTCTTTGTGCACTCTCTCGTGACGTCAGAGCCACATATACAGTCTGTCAAGGAATTGTTTTTACAAAGGAAAACAACTGGTAATTTAGACAGTTTCTTTATAAAACAAAAGAGCTTCTTTGATGTTTTACTTATTTTTTTAATAAATTTCTTTTTATTAATATATGTATCCACTAACGAACAGTAACAAAAAATACTACATTATGAAAGTAATAAAAAATACGCCAAAATTAGCTTGTCAAGAAATTTGTAAAAACAATTTCGTGACAGACTGTATAATGTGGCGTGCTACATACCGTGTACTAGCACCTTTAGTCCAAAGAAACTAACTACATTAAAGTTATAGCTGAGAAAACAAAACAGTTGACAGCTGTTTTGCCCTCGTTCATTACTAAACGCATTTTTCTGCGTCTGTCTTCATATTTCAAGGAAAATGATCAAAGTAAGAAATCTACATCTTCGCATATTAATCTTTTTGTCATCAAGCTCTTCGTACTTCGTATGCTTTGTCCAGTTTTTTTATTGAATTTTATTTTAAAATTTTTTTTTATTTTTTATTGAAAAATGACAGAATTTCTATCCTCCCTCTGAAATTTTTTTATTAAATTTATTGTTAAAATTGAAAGATGACAGATGATGGTGATGACCCACCAAGATACATTTTATATACTTTTTGTGGTTTTAAGTTTAGAATGAGGTTATAACGATAAAGTGTGTTTTATGTAAATAATAATAATTTATTGAAAACAATAAAAAAAAAAACTTGTGAGAGTTCTTTGACAGCTACCATAGTTCAACCATTTTTACAAAAACTCCACCCGTGAGGTGAAAAATTCCCCCCGTGAAAACCTCACGGGGGTTAATGTGGGTATAGTTCTTTGAAATTTATGTATAACTGTCATTAACTACACCAACATTGACTGAAAACATGCAACCCAAACGAAGAACTTTTTCCTTTTTCGTGTATAATGTCAGCCATAAGCATACATATACATTTTTACCCAGTATACTAGCAGTAATAATAATAATACGGCACACTCTTTATTCGGCACCCAGTACTCAGAGATAACACAAACCGCACTCGGTATCTACAAATACATTTCGCGATAACTTTACTATGAAGCGGCAATGTTTTTGGTTTGTAATTCCCTAATAGTAGTGAGTACAATAAATTCGGGTAATTCCACGGGCGAGTAGACCACACCAGAACATTGCACCGTATCCATAATATACGACAAACATAAACTTCAGTCTGCAGTTTCTGTATTCGGGGCGACTAAACAATGTCTATCGCCGACGGCGCGGCGGCGGCAAGTTTCTCCTATTAATCACGGATTTGCCCATGGAAAAGCGGTCGCGTCACATTTGCATACCTTGCCCATGCCACTGTGTACGTTCTCCTCAGTCATGTTGTATGTCTTCCGGTTAAACCGGGCGCGCGTACAAAACAAGTTCACCCAACAAGATACAAACAAATAATACATGAGCTTCAAGAATTGAGAATGCAATTTTACAATTTCTACATATTGAACAGCAAAGCAACGTCGACGCGGTGACGTTGACGCCTATTCTTCTCGCCATATCAGTTTTTTAAGTGCAACAACGACAACGGCTTTCATTATTGACCCAATGCACTTGCGTTTTTCGCTGACTACTTGAGTGCAAAGCTACTAGGCGCTCAGTACCTTTAAGTAGCCTGTGTCTTCTCTCCACCTATCGATGACGGTGATGCCACCAGACACTCAACTGCAAGTTTATTTTTAGCCAACACACCATAAGCTATCTCTGGCTCACGTCGTTGCTCACATTGCGACTGTCTCTGGCAGCGGCACACGCTGCTTGTAATCACCATAAAATATATTATGCTGATCCCTCCTTGAGTTGCTGATGCAATGCCTTTCTGCCGCAAGGTTCAAAGTCAACATTGTTTCATTGACCTCATTGGTGGTGCATTCACATTTTTGTTCTTATGCTCTTGTTGTGTGTGCTTGGTTGCTTTGCTGGCTCCTACTTGAGAATGAGAAGCACTTGAGATGACATCCGGCTGCTGGGAGACCAGCAGCAAGTGCCGTTTCTTTCTCCTTTTTGCACAACATCTCGCTGAATGGAGAATCATCATCGATTGATAATGTACGCTGATGATGATGTCGCCTGTAATGCGAAGAAGATTGTGCATTTTATGGCGTAACAAGGTCACTTTTTATCCTATCTCAGTGTTTGGGACTCAAATCCGTGATACTTCTCCTCTTGGCTGTTCCCCCAGAAAATCATTGTTGACCTAAAAATATGCACTCACGTGCTTTGAGTGATTAAGTGTGGTCGCAGTATCGAAAACAATTTATTGGCATTATGCAGCGTGACTTGTGGTTATGTGTACATATTTTAAAATCGTTATTTTAATGGCTTTATCGTTATCGCACAGAGGCTTTGCTTTGCTGAATGCACTTTACTTCCACTTCAAGTCGCAATTGTGCTCTTATTGTAATGTACCTAATAACTTTCTCTTGGCATAGTTGTAAGGGATCATCAGTGCAGTCATTATTATTATTACCCAATACGACAATTATTTCTACCACTGTTAGGAAAGGCGCGAGATTTTAGTCAGAGTTGTTACATAAAAGTAGAACTAAACATAGTCACCCTCAATTTATTTGTTATCAAAAGCACTAACCTGGGGTGGGGGCGGTTTGAGTTTCTAACACTTTTATGACTAATGGACTTAACTCAATACCTTAAACGGTATCTATCAGACATCGGCACTCACTCAAGTTTCTCTATACTTAGCATTATTTCTCGTGCCTGGTAGCCCATCGACACAGTAGTTTATTTGCAATAATTAATATCCGACTTTGTGTATGTACTCCAACAAACTGATTTGCATTCCAATAAAATATTTTTGTACCTACATAGTTGTTATGTATTGTGTTTGATCGAATCTTTGAAAGTCAAGGTAATCGATGTACGAGAAAATATTGTAGTCATTTATCTACTGAACCAAGAAAGATGTGTTACCTGCCCGGCTACCCACGTGCAGTGCATTACAATATTTGTTGCCACTCGTGCTTTTTCTTGTTCTTATTATTTAAAGCTAAAGCGAATAATTAATCTTTGCAATTGCAAAGTAGGTAGGTACACAATATTTAAATTTACTATGTACATATTTCCTTAACTATACCGGTAGACTATAGCCACTTTTAGGTATATGCTGGGGAAACTAGTTTTCATCTCTACTTAACTTGCTATTAAGCTTCCTGATAGAGAACAGAGTCTGAAGTAGTGCAACATCGTCTGCTAGTCTGTTTCAATATTTATATTTTTATAAGTGTCTAAATATTGAATAGGCACGCAATTATATCACACAGGAATATAAACTCAGCTCAACTGTGTAAGTTAATTTGATTAGAAACAGGCTACACGATATTCCGCAATAAGTTGGCATGTTTGCAGTATCATGTCTAAAGAGTTCTTTTAATGCTTCTAAGTAAAAATAAACCTATTCGATTGCCAAGTTATCGGCGCGTGTGGTTATATACATACCGGTCCTCAGCGAACAATAACCAACACTCATGTCAAAACAAATCACTAAATTATCACACAGAATTCTGGCAGCCCATATCGCAGCTGATAGAATTTGTTTGAAAACACCACACAGTTCGCGAAATTGTCCAAAATATCAGAGAGGCAATCGCATAAATCAATTAAAATTATTAATGACGAGCTGAGCATTAATCATTTAGGTCAAGATTGTAGGTACATAATACAAGTAATATTATGTAGACGTCACATACGTAGCTAATTTGCTCAAAACAGCTATTGCGTTGCAGGTTCCAACCATAGATATCCACAATATACAAAGCCGCATGAAACGGTGGTGGTGTCCAAAATTCATCCATGACGTGGAGTGGACAGAAGAGACGGCAAGAATTGTTAAAAATAAAGTCGGCAAGGAGATCATCAAAATTCAGTTTCATGTTTTTGTTTACATGGGAATTAAATAGTAAACACAAGTCTTATCTTACTGTCATGTCTTTAGCGAACATTTTACCTCTTCCCAGTAGATGCGAATCTTCTAAGGGGGTTGAGGTCGGGCAATTCATTGGAATTTCATAAAAAAGCGAATTAAAAAGCAAAAGATAAATGGATAATGTGCTTGTCACCGGCAGCTTGCTTACATGTTTAGTGTACGTATGTACAGCTTTCTGTTTTCATTCAGTGTAAAGGAGTATGTATCTACTAATGTTGACAGTTGAGTACCTATATATGCCAGCTCTGTATTTCATAAAAAGTTTATTAAAGGAGGGTCTTCCTTCAGATTAATAATCCCGCAAGCTACAATTTTGCAGTCAAAATGAACATAATTCATCAATAAGATTAGGTATAATTTGCCGCAGAACGTTGCATAACATCGCGACAGCTTGCCAAATGGGGGTCATTTGCCCCAAAATGCTGGACGTCTCGTTTAGATTATACCTACATACTCTTGCAGTCGCATAGGATATAAAGAAACAACGAGTGATGTGTTTTTTGTGTCGAGTTTTTCGATGAATTGTAGGTATGTCACATAATGCCTATAGTTAGGACGGTTGTTCTCTCACAACTGATTTTGATTTCATAACAATTTTGGTCGAGCCACATATTTTTAATCAACTGAGCATATCTGCACACATTCCAAACTACCTACAGTCCATTTCTTGTAAAGCCATTCAAACAAATCTTACCCGAAGCGCAGCTAGGTAGGTATCTCGTTTCGTTATCGATATGGAGGGGGCCCATAAGACAACCTATTATGAGCCAACTAAACCCACTTAAGCAACTTAAATGGACTTCCGTTACAGATTAAAAGATTTAGATATTTAACAAAAAAATAAACACCAGTTTCGTAACTGCATCTAGGTACACTCTCTGTAAACTTACCGTTGAACTTTCCTCACATAATCCCGCCTCAAATGCCTTTTTTTCGAAAACATCTAATAAATCGTGCAAGTCTTTCTGTGTTATTTCGATGCTGCACATTTTTACAATACGACATTTATTTATTCGTCGTAGCAAAAATTTTTGTTTTGGTTTTTCTTGTTCCTTTTTTTTTAAATATATAAAAAATTCCTTTTCGTCGTCGTCGTTCTTCACTTTATATTCACACTACGCACACCGCAATTTTAACTTTTGATTAGCACATTGAATACCGTTTTCTTTGGGTTAAAATCTGCGACACAAATCAAATTACGCATTTAGACTTTTTCGAATAAAACTTAGTCAATCATGTTGGTAAATTTATGTAAATTTAGCTAGAAAAAAAATAGATTTTCGCCCGCACAAGATATATTTGGGAAAAAAATTAATTTCTCCGCGTTCACTTTCTGACAGCACACGCGACGAAAGACGAAAAGTTGTAGTAATCTTGTGTGTGGCGGTGGCAAAAACGCCTTTAGTTTGTTTCCTTTCCTCTTTCTTTTTGATTCGTATTCGTATTTCGGTTTTGTTTTGTAGTTGTACCGTTTCGTTTTAGATTCGTTGTCTTGTCGTAGGACAGAGATGGCAAGTAGTTGCTTTAAAAATAGTTCCTGCCTCTTCATTTTCTGCAGTAGCATGTGAACAAAGGAGTAGGACTGCTAGATGCCGCAAAAACGTCAGACTCGACTGTCAGCAAGTTCAGCCGGGTAAAACCAAGACTGCACGCACTAGACATAAATAAATAGAGTGCAATATAAGAGTTTGGTTTTATTTATTAAAATAACTTACAAATAAAATCTCTAAATTAATTCACCAGTCATCTGGACAACCAGACCATATTATTACAATGCCGTATTTTAATATTTATTGATACTTGTGCTTCATGTAAAGTAGGTACAGATACCATATCCTTATACTGCTCGTATCTGTCGAATATTAAATCCTTAGATCAAGACGTTCTTTATGTAAGCTAGAGCATTCATCTAAATAGCTGTAGAGTATTCTTCATGTGAATGTTTACATCGTTGCAAGAGATAGGCGAGTAAAACAAACCACAACCACAACAATTTCAGTTATTTTCAAAGTCCAGATTTGTATTCACATATTAAAATATTTATAAAGCCATGCATTACACAAATAAAATTTTAAAAATTACTTCATCATTTCCCTATACAGTTGGGCACCTTGACGTGCCAATCGATCGGCTTTCTCATTCCCAATTATGCCCTTATGGCCTTTCACATAATTCTGAAAAAAAAAAGATGACAATTAGTTTCTTTTGAATAACAGGATTCAAAATGTATCCTAACCCATTTGATATTAACACTTCCATCTAATAGTTGGTCCAAAATTTTGAAGTCCTCCACATTCTTAACTGGTTCCCCACTTGAAAGCATCCATCCTCTCCGTTTCCAGCCCTTTATCCAAACGGTAGCAGCGTTGATTAAGAACTGTGAGTCCGTACTTAAGCATAGTTTTCGAATGCCAAAATCCTTGGCAATATTGATGGCATATATCGCAGCCTGAATTTCTCCAGCGTTATTGGTAACTCTTCCATTGACGGGCTTAGCTGCGTTGCTATATTTTGAGAAAACAGATAAATAGAACAAAAAATACTTCATTTAACTCACAGAGCATGCCCTTCGGAGAAGTAAACACCAAAACCAGCAATAGCATTCGCTTGACCATTGTTTATACACGATCCGTCTGTATAGACTATCACATAACCTTCCGAGTCAATTGGGAACTCGAAATTGCCAATCTTCTTCAAACCAATTGGTTCCCAGACCTTAGAGTCATGCTGGTACTTTTTCAATATTTTCGAATCACTCGACACAATAGAAACAATAGGGGCACTTTTCCTCTTGAGGGGGTTCTCTGGTATTCCTTCTACCTCTGCTGCTGCTGCTAACTAAAATAGAATCTTAGTAAACGTAGGGAATTACCATGAATTATATATGTACAAACCAGCAGGTCGTCATCGCCTTCATCCCATTCTGCATCATCGGGCCAGTTGTCTTCAATTTTTGGAAATGGTATCTCTTCTTCCTCAACCTTAAAGTATGTTTCTGCTGTCTTCATGGGCTCTCTGAATGATTTTGATGTACCTGGAGCGGAGCGTAGGGGAACGGCATCGTTTCTGGGATCAGACGAGCAAACAATTGTATTCATATTAACTCCGTTTGTTTCCAAAAAGGCTTCTGCCTCTTGACGCGTTTTAAATTTTTTGTATTTTGGTCTGGAGAAACCTTTAACTTTGGACTCACATATTGGCCTGAGAAAAATATTGTTTAGTTGTACTCTTGTGTTTTGTCATCCATAAGCAAAATATTTATTACCAGCTACCAAAGATGCCGACTTCCCACCCAGCCGCAACTGCATAGTAAGCCATTGATTGTTGTGACAATTGCTCAAAGTGATGATATCCTGGAAGTCTGGCAACTATTCCATAAAATTCTGGAAAACTCCCAGATTCACGAGCAAACTTTTAAATTTCATTAAACTTACGACTCCTATGGGTTATTGCATATGACATGTTTTTTAAAAAATTCATGCGTATATACAAAAAATAATCACTTGAGTTGACAAATCTGACGGGGAACTACACTGAACTCAAATAACATTAACGTAGCTACTAGATGGGTGGATGTTTCCTAGGTTAGTTTGCACTTTGCAATTTGTTTATTGGTGGACCTAGTCGAATGAGTAAAAAACATACTTTTCTTGCTCTGGATCACTTTTGTTCGATTGAAACAATAAGACATTTTTTTTGAATCGATTCCTTTTCAGAGTTGTTCGAATTTTGCAAATATGTACAATTAACTTTTGAGTATTGAACCTAATGAATTTTTTTTTTAATTTTCGAGACATTTTTCAACAGCATCGAGTTTTTTTAATCAAATTACAAACTATATGCACATTTCGAGAAATTCTAACCAGTCAGAGTTAATAAGTGTGAATAATATTTGGATAGATTTAAGTGGTCTGGACTGTAGCTTTTGTATATAGCTCCAAATATTAAAAATAAAACAACAACTATTTTCGTAAACACTGATTTTAATTTATTTTGCAACTATTCAACAAAATACGTCCGACGACCTCGATGGTTGAATTGTGATTCGTTTTTCCTTCGTCTCATGAGTGCAGGATCGTGAAGGATCGTGCACAGCACACTCGATCGCCCATACACCAATACGTGTGCAGTTGTGTGCGCAGCCACTTCCTCGCTTCGACATCTATTTTGTCCGTACATGTATGCGGACAGCTTATCGTCATTCGATGTTCTTCAGAATATTGAACAAAGTGTATTTATTTTCATTGAACATGGCTTAGGCTACGTCCATAGTGAAACCAGCTTCTCGCTTTCTCACCCTAGAAAGCTGGTTACCGGCGTCAACAAGAATTAAAAATGCATTCCGGTAAAAGCTGGTAAGCGAGAAGCTGGTTCACTATGGACGTAGCCTTAGTGACAGAAGCGTCAACTTGTAAAAGTCATAAGTTGCAATCTCGCAATAATAATAATTCATAATCGCTTTAGGATCGTCAATATTACATTTTAATTCTTATCAAAAGATGCCATTACAACTGCTGTCAGAGTGACTGCGCAACTATATTATAAAAATACAGCTTGTGATTTTTTTTTATTGATTCATACCTATGTTTTTTTTTAATATAATAAATAATAAAATAAGACGAAAGTTTTCATGAAAATAAGAAAAAAATTTGTTCTTTCTTCTGGAACTAAAAGTTTCAGGAATTGAAAGAAATATCAATTTTAATCTGACATCTACATAATGGCGTTTTTGATTGGGATTCTCAGATTCCTGTTTCAGATTTCGTCTGGTTAATCGAACAAGAAAAGTATACTGAGCTGTTCTTTGTTGGTGTTGATGGTGGTGTAGCTGCCAAAAATTGTTTACCTTTTTTTGGGGTGAAGACTTTTTTTTTCGTGGAGTGGTTGCCACTTGCAAGTTTTACATACATTTTCGAATAATTATGAAAGAAATCTCATAATAAATATTCCGAATATAATGTTTCCGACGTCTTCCACAAAATTGCAAACTCGATGCTTTTTCTCCCTTATAAATAATAAATACTGCAACACTGGAGAAATTGCTGGTATGCAGAAGATGAACCAGTATTATCCCAAGACGACGACTTTTTTTTTTGCCAATCGAAATCGGCATAAATGTTCTTTTCTGCACAATCGGATGCCACTTCGGACTTTCACAAACACACCTATTGGCTGACTGCTAATCTCCTGAATTATGACAGCATTTTTGATTTGACATTTAACCGATTTTAAAAGGGTTGTTTTCACAAGTGACTACAGTGATATTTATTGTTCACGGTAGTGTTTTTTAGGATTTGTAGTTTTAAGTGAAAAGCAAATTATTCGCAGTTTACCGATATGAGTTATCCAACGCAGAATCCTAATCAACCTCCGCCACCTCCCCTACCAAATTATTCTCCATCAGCAGTCCCAACACCGTACGCTCCTGCTCCTCTGCCAGCAGCATACCCCACTGCACCTCTTCCGCACCATTATGCTCCAGCACCTTTACCATTCGACCCCTCAATCCCACCCCCACCCTTATCAAGCACACAACATGGGCATTATACTCCTTCCGCAATATACGGCACTCTACCACCGGCCCAACAGACATCATCACCTTACATGTATTACCAACCTCCACCGCCTTCGTCAACACCATACAACTATCCGCCTCAACCACCACCACCAGGTATGACATCAGCAGATTATTCAGCAACACCGCCTCCACTGCCACAAGGAGTGCCACCACGACAGTGGTATGCGCCACGACATAGCCTACCATATCGGGCACCAAATTCACGCTGTTCATCTCAACCGCCGACACAGGGGCACGAATACAAACCGTATCGAGCTAGAAAACCATATCCCCCATCAACTGGATATAGGGCATCTTCTGTTCGTTCCACAACTTGGACGAGTTCCGACGGACGTTCCTCTTACTTCAGCCACCATCAGGAAGATAAAAAGACTAACATCAAGGCTGAAACTGAAAGAGATCGACTGCTAAAGAACTGGAGAAGCTTTTTTTGCGAGACATCTGAGGACATTGCGAAGAAACTCGCAGAGTTGGACGACAACGAAGAGAAGGATGTATGGATTCGTTCTTCACCAGCTGATGTGTACTATCGTCGCACAAACAAAGGCAACGAAGTAGAAGGCACACCACGTCTTCAAGCTCTGTGCAAGCTCTTCGACGAAGAACTGGTAAAACGAGCAGAGAAAGCCAAGTTGAAAATGGAGCCATACGTTCCACCACCGCGCAAGCATCGTCGCAGATTGTGCAAACACAAGTCTGAAATTTGTTCATCTTCTTCCGATTCGTCTGACGATGAGTTCCAGATCGAACAGGATTGCTGCATGGAGGAGTTGTCAAGGAAAGTGCAACATCCATACCGGCTCCAACCCGATTTGTGGCACAATGACCCGGGCGAGATGAACGATGGTCCATTGTGTCGATGCTCGGCGAAATCGAGGAGAATTGGCATCCGCCATGGAATTTACCCCGGGGAGGTGGGCATACCAAAGTGCATCCCAAACTCGAATAATGCCAACAGGCTGCACCACTATCGCATAGCTATTTCTCCGCCGACGAATTTTCTAACGAAGACTCCGACGATCATAAAATACGACGAGCATGAGTTCATCTTTGAAGGATTCTCCCTACTGTCCCACGTTCCAATTGACGAGCTACCCACGTGCAAGGTTATCCGTTTCAACATTGAGTACACAATCCTCTATATATCTGAGAAGATGCCGGAGAACTTCACCATCCACGAGTTGGAATTATTTTGTAAGTTTGGCCATTTTTCAATAAATTGTGTTGTCATAACAGATTTTTTTTATAGCCAAGTATCTTTTCCACGAGCTGCTGGAACTGGTCGACTTCAATCTACTGCCGAACATAAATGCGGACTTCTCATGCCCGGCCTTTCATTTCCTGCCGCGTTTCGTGCGTGATCTAGCCGACAATGGGAAAGAAGTGCTTGCCATGAGTGAAGTTCTTAAGTTCTTGCTGGACAACTCTGGTCCCTTAGTAGACCCTGAACGCCTATCCAGCATGAATGAGATCAGTCAGCACGATTGGCAGGACTACGTGGACTACATCAAGGGAATGGTCGTTACCAAGCCGGGTCAAAAGCCCTGCTCTGTTCGCATCGACCAGCTGGACCGCAATGTCTCGGATTTACCCGACTGCATTGACAAAGAAAATCCTAGCTTTGTCCATCCCGCGATTGTTCACTTTGGCATTCGTCCACCCCAACTCAGCTACGCTGGCAACCCTGAGTATCAAAAGGCTTGGCGGGAGTATGTCAAGTTTCGCCATTTAATGGCCAACATGTCCAAGCCGTCGTACAAGGATAAACGGAAGCTGGAAGACAAGGAGATTCGGCTGCAGGAGATGCGCACACTAGGACGCATGAAAAGAAACATCACTGTCGCTATCAGTTCAAAGGGCTTTTTTAGAACGGGAATCATGTGCGACATCATCCAACATGCGATGCTAATTCCCGTCCTTACTGGTCATCTGCGGTTCCATCAGTCGCTCAGCCTCCTCGAGCACAATATCGAATACAAGTTCAAGAACAGGTGAGTTCTTAGCATATGCATACGGTCGGTTTATCACTTACGTAATCCCCTTGCAGATATCTTCTTCAATTGGCGCTGACGCATCCTTCCTACAAGGAGAACTTTGGCACAAACCCAGATCATGCTCGAAACAGTTTGACAAACTGCGGCATCCGACAGCCAGAGTATGGCGATCGCAAGATTCACTATATGAACACCCGCAAGCGGGGCATCAACACCCTCATCAACATTATGTCCAGGTTTGGCAAGGAGTACGAAACCTTGTCTAACATTACTCACAACGAGCGTCTTGAATTCCTCGGCGATGCGGTGGTGGAATTTCTTAGCTCCATCCACCTGTTCTTCATGTTTCCCGACCTCGAGGAAGGCGGCCTAGCTACCTATCGGGCTGCTATAGTACAGAATCAGCATTTAGCGGTGCTATCCAAGAAACTCCAACTTGAGGAGTACATGCTGTACGCACATGGCTCCGATTTGTGTCATGAGCTAGAGCTACGGCATGCGATGGCCAATTGCTTTGAGGCTCTAATGGGGGCGCTGCTCCTAGACGGGGGAATATCCGTCGCGGATGGTGTATTCGTGAACGCACTTTTCATGGAGGACGAGACCCTGAAGGAGATTTGGAAGAACTACCCTGAGCATCCATTACAGGAGCAGGAACCACTTGGCGATCGCGACTGCATCCCCTCCTATCCAGTTCTTCAGGAACTAACCAAGTTTGAGGACTCTATTGGCATCAAGTTCAAGCACATCCGCCTTCTAGCGAGAGCGTTTACGGACCGTAGCATTGGCTTTACACATCTCACTCTCGGCTCCAATCAAAGGCTGGAATTTCTTGGCGATACCGTGCTACAGCTAATTTGTTCCGAATATCTTTATCGTCACTTTCCTGAGCATCACGAAGGCCACTTGTCTCTTCTCCGGTCGTCGTTAGTAAACAACCGAACACAGGCCGTCGTGTGTGACGATCTTGGCATGACCAAGTACGCTGTCTACTCCAATCCAAAAGCGGATCTGAAAACTAAAGACCGCGCGGATTTGTTGGAGGCATTCCTTGGAGCTCTTTACGTTGACAAAGGTCTCATGTACTGCGAACAGTTTTGTCATGTGTGTCTGTTCCCCCGCCTGCAGATGTTCATTATGAACCAAGACTGGAACGATCCCAAGTCAAAACTTCAACAGTGTTGCCTCACACTCCGCACAATGGACGGCGGCGAACCTGACATTCCAATCTACAAAGTTATCGAATCGATTGGTCCAACCAACACCCGCGTCTACACCGTAGCCGTGTATTTCAGGTCGAAACGTCTCGCCACGGCTACTGGACATAGCATCCAACAAGCAGAAATGAACGCCGCCAAACAGGCGTTGGAGAATTCCCGAGAACTTTTCCCACAACTCGATCACCAGAAGAGAGTGATTGCGAAGAGCATCAAAAAACAAACTGGCGACACAAACACGGAACTTGATGACACTCAGAAGCAGCCTGCCAAGAGGCACTTCCTCGACGACATGGACGAGTCTCATCTACCGAAGCAGTATAGAGTGCGAGAGGATATTTCGTCAGATGAATTGCCCGATAATGACGACGACGATGATGATGATCGGGGAACTACAGACTCTGACAAGAGCTACACGACGGAAAGGCGAGTCAAACTGAATCGTTCACCCAAGAGGAAACTCAAGAGGAAGCGACGGAGGAGCACTAGCGTCAATAACAAATCTTCGGAGAGTAGCACGGATGAGAGCACTAGCGCTGATGAGGAGTATACTATTCGCCCTCCTGTGGCAGCGAAGAGTGTAGTAGATGATGCACTAAGTCCACTCTCTGATGATGATTGGACCGAAGCTCATCAAGAATTGACGGTTCTGTCGAAACCGGAATCGCCTGTGCGCGCCGAGCAATCCAAAGGCCTCAGTAACGTAAAGACTAATGAACCTTTTTTGGGCTTGGAAGATGTGGAGGACGTTTCTTCGTCCTCGGAAATCGAATCTGGAGAGATTAGCACTTAAGTTAGTTAGGGTGTTATGGTATTTTGTTGAACTGAGCTTCGAACTCGAATACACACATAAATAAATAAATAAATACATAGGGCGTCTTTCTTAGCGACAAGACAACGACAACTACGGAAATGTAGATAATTCTTTTCAATGGCTGCTCGATAGATGAGGAAAGAAACAACGATGAACGAAGTTCAAATCAAATAAAATGTGCTTACCCTGCACCGTACCTTCGTGCTCTGTAGATTTTTCCAACAATTCCGGAACTTTTACTTTATCCTCAGACTTCTTGACTATCTTGTCTAAATGTGGTGGCATTCTTGTGTTACCGTCGTCAATAGCTGCTTTAGCAAAGGACACTTCTCACATTGGAACTTGTTTGCCCACAAAATTCGGACTCCCATGATACCTTCGATGATTTCTTACATTACACAACTTACATCGCATCTCTAAGTAACTAATCGTCTCGTTTATTTGGTTCTCTAAAAATTGGATTCGCATTTAATACAATAGATCTACTTGAACAGGGACAGACGCCGACTAGTCGCGAACCGTCCACCATTATTCAGCGCACTTTGCACGTCTTTCAGATCTGGCAAGTTAGAAATTTCACCGCGCGCCGCCATCGATGGTGGAGTGGCCAGAATTCGTTGCGCAACACGTTGTATGTCTTGGGCTGTCACTTTTTCTGCAAAACAAATGGACATGTTTACCTTTACCTGACCGTAGTGCTCAATTCGAATGGCTCACCAATTTCATGGATGAAATGTTCTGGCCTCTTCCGCTGTCCGGTAGCCAGTACCTGTCGGCCAACATCTTCAAAAACTACTGGGCGGGATTCCAGATTCATAAGTAGCATAGACTGCAGTTGGATCTTTGCTCGACTGAGTTCCTCCTTGCCAGGCTCAGACTGCATATTTACCAATTCACGAGTCACCACTTCAACCATTTCCCGGACATTGTTTGGCGGGGCGCTGGCATGAATGCAAAACACACCTGAATCGCCATAGGCATGATTGTATGCTGTCGCACTGTACATCCAATGGTAGCGATTCAGTACGTTTGTGTAGAGTCGCGAGTACATGCCTTTGCCGGGACCACCTGCTGAGAAGGAACCTCCGCCTCCCATCATAATGTTGAGCACACACAATGGCACGAAATCCTTGTCCTGGTGGGAGCAACCTTCAAGACCGATAACGATGTGCGCCAGCTCCGGAAGACCTGCTGCGGCATAAATTGGGATATCACATTCTTCCTAAAATAGCAGACATAGGGAAAGAGCGATTTAAGGAGTAAAGCATTTCTATTTCACTTGACAAACCTTTCTCAAGCCACCGGTATACTGTGCAATGGAATTGTCTACTGAATCAGCGCCATATCCACTGATCTTTTCAGTATCCCATATAGGAGGCTCGACGACAAAGAATTTCTCCACATTCCTAACCAGTTCATCGTGATCAACCTAAACGATCAATCAAAACAGTAAGTAGGTACACAATTAAGCAAGCCAAAGGCTCAAACTTACTCCAACCCCAGCGACTACCATACGCTTTGGAGAATGGTGATACTTCAAGTAGTTCAGAAGAACATTCCTATCAATGAGTTCCAAATTCTTAGATGGACACAACTTCGGCAGCCCTAGTGTATTTTCGCGATAGGCAGCCGCGTGAATCATGTCCATTAGTATAGTCTCCTGTTCTGGCCGCATACCTAGTGTCTCCAGTTCGAATTGTATCGCACGACGTGCCAGCAGCACTTCTTCCTCTTCCAACTTAGGACGAAGGGTGACATCTGCCAATAGCCTCGTTACAGACTCAACTGCACGACTGTCAATACTGGCTGCATAGATAAGCGTGTCTCGGGAACTCTGGCAATCGCAGATTCCGCCGTTCTTCTCTAGTTCCTTGAGAATGGCGTCTTTGTTGGGAAAGTTCAAAGTCGACTGGAAAAAAGATCCTATAACTTAAATCAAACTTGAAGGTTCTAAAAACAAACTTACATTAAAAGCAAGCTTTTCGAGAAAATGCGACACACCACTGGGATAGGTGACTTCATATCGTGGCCCAGAATCGATGACCAATCCAACTGTGCAAAATTGTCCAAAACGTTTCTCCGATGCTACCCGAAGACCATTCGATAATGTTGTCACCTGTGTAACGTTATCGTCTGCACTGGGCTTAGCATATTCCACTTCTGGCAAATTAGCCAGTGTGTCGGTTAATGGGGGTAAATTTGTGACAACTTTTGTTGATGGTATGTTAACACCGTCCTTGGGAGAAGCGGCACCTGCTAATGTTGACGGTTTTGTGCTAAAGCTTCTTGAAATTCTAGAGAAACCAATTGAATTTAAAATATGAATTGTTTCATCAGCCTAAGAGGTTAGATTTCTAGGAATTTTTCCCCGATTTCTGTTGTTAAACTTACCCTTGCCAGGAGTTCTTAAACTGACTTAACGATCGGAAATACATTGTATCTGATCTTAATTAAACGCGGATGGATAGATGGAGGTTTATTGATTAATTTTTTCTTCTAGTATATTAATTTGTCTACGCAATATACTCGCAGGAAAACATGCCTCTTCAATTATACAAAAGATACGATACGAACGAAAAACGAAATTTCTTTTAACAGCTGACATATGTCAGAAGTGACGTTAATTTTGACACAATAGAAGGAGGTTAGATGAGACTGATTGAAGGTATAGGCACATTATAGGAGTGTGCCTTTACTTTACTAGGTAATTCTTACGAATTTTTACGCATTTCTACTCAATGGCCGCGTTCCATTGACCGCTAGATGACTAGCGGCATGCCAAACTCCGTATAAAAAAAACTGACATTTCAGCATTTGCGCTAGATCTCTAGCACATTTTGTGAAATATCCTTTTCTGGGAAATTTTTCAATCCAGCGCAAAATGCACTGCTAGATTGAAAAAAATAACGAACTGTCAAAATAAAAGTAGGCGTATTTTTTTGGGAAGTGAGTATAACAAAACCTAAAGTGAGTATAACAGTTTTGCATGTGAAACCAAAAGTGAGTATACCAAAACCAAAAGTGAGTATACCAGTTTTGCATGCAAAAGTAAAAGTGAGCTAGCTATAGATTCCCAAAAAAATACGCCTAAAATAATACGAACTCAAATTAGTTCTAATGTCACTTTGCCGCTGCCGCTAGATCTCTAGCACCAGCGTTCCTTCATCAGGGATATTATGTGCTAGACGACTAGCGGTCATTGGAACGTGGCCAATGTCGTTCCTTAAGTTGAAAAATTCGTAAAAGAGAGCGGCTTCCACTGAGAATCTTACTAGTTTTTACTCAATTAATTTCTTTGAGTAGGTTTGAAACAACTGTCAGTCTCCCTGAAAATTGACAGATAACAGAAATTTGACTTGCACGTGTAACGACTATTTGCTATAGGTACTATAAAATTACTATGAAATTGAGAAAAAAAATGGTATCAGAAGCCGGGAAAATAATAGGCGTATTTTTTTGGGAATCTATAGCTAGCTCACTTTTACTTTTACATGCAAAACTGGTATACTCACTTTTGGTTTTGTTATACTCACTTTTGGTTTTACATGTAAAACTGTTATACTCACTTTTGGTTTTGTTATACTCACTTCCCAAAAAAATACGCCTAATGTAGTTTTTTTCTCTTCTCGAATGCTTGTAATGTTGACAGTCGTTTTCATTTTTACTACAAAAGGAACAGACTGCATGTAAAATAAACCTCCCTCCTTAAGGCCCCGACCCATAGAATCTGTCGCATCAGTTGCGTCGACGGATTGACGTATTCGACGGAACGAACAGTCCCATAGAATCCGTCGCATACGTTGAAAATTTTGCTTTCTGCAGCATTTGATAGTTTCTTTCTTTATCTCAATATTTCCACCAATGAAAGTGCTTCCTCTCACGCTGTGCCAACTGTCAACGGATGCGACTGACAGAAAAGTAGAAAGTAAAGCTACTTTATCCGTCGCATCCGGCACGTGCGTTGCTTATGGGTCACCTTCCATAATCTACTGTGTATTCTATCAACCTGTCAGTCGAATACGTTGCCGCAACGGATGCGTCGGATTTTATTTGTCGGGGCCTTTACTCCGATTAATACCCATCCCGCAAAAAGGTTCAATTATCCACTATTTGAAGTGTCCGTTAATGGAACATCTATCATGTTATATGAATCCGATCCTCGACACTAAATGGTCGATTGATGATAAGGGGTAGGCAGCGATTTCATCAGAGGATCTCAAATGGGCTCACAATATATGGACCTGTTGAGGCAACTATTTATTTATTTCGCAGTTCAGAGCAAAACAACAAGTTTTAATAATACAAATTATTTACACCATTCGTTAAAATTGCCAAATCAGGGGGGTTATTCCCAAATACGCGGCGGATCGTATTGAAAGCCATACTTCGATTTTGACCGTCTTCGCTTTTGCCTATTCTCAAATGGTAACTGTGCTTTCCAGTTTTTTCCAATTAGACTTCCAATTTTCCATTTATTTTCCCAAAAGTTTGACAGCTTTTTCTCGTCACAAGAATTTAGTTTATTTTTTATTCGCAATAAATCCGACAGCAATCCGTCACCAAAATAGCTATCACTTTTAAATGGATCGAATCGTTTTTGGAAATACAAAAATACGATTTGGGAATAAGCCCCAGAAATTATGCCTGGAAAGCACATCCATTGTCCACTTCTAATAAAGCGCATGTTTTTTACAAGTTGGGAAAATTTAAATACAGCGAATCAAAGTTTATTATTGGCATTTGAAAGAATTGACAAACATCCGCCTGCGCCTGGTGTAAATAACCTTACTGTCTGGCATTGTAGAGGAATAATCTTACTGTCTATTTCTAGCTCTCTTTTCAAATTAGGACTATAGGAGGTGTGTAATTTGACCTAGGTGTGCTTCCCCTTTTAGGCATGCATATTTACCTCGTAAGTCGTAACCACAATGATTAGTTAATGGATACTAAACTATCCATTACGGCATAAATATGTAGGGGGACCCCTACATCCATTATATTTGTAATATAGAAATAAAAACACGCTTATTTTCGATTTTTAATTGCAATAACTCGACCAGTTTTTATTTTTATTCTGCTTAGTTAAATTTTACACTTATGAGAAGCAAAATATATATTAAAATAATTTCGGATTCATACCATCTAGGGATATCAGTTTAAAGTTTATAATTCATTCAGAAAATAATTGTTTCTTACAAAAAATAATCGATATTCATTATTATTACCGTTTGCCTACAAATAAGTTACAATTCTAAGAAAATCATATTGAAAACGAACAAGGATTTCAACACTAACCGTATGCTTAAAACAGCATTATTTTAAAAAATGTGACAAACAATATTACAAACTAAAAATGTAAACAATCTGATTATGAATTGCTATGGTTATAATTTAAATATTTTAATGTTTCGATTTTTATTTTTATGTTAAAATTTAAATTTGGAGCCAATTACAATTCGTTTCAATTTTATTTTCAAACCCTTTCACTTTATCACATGGTTTATAATAAATTATAATTTTAAATGAATCAAAACCATGATAATTATTTATGCTTACTCGATCGTACAATACAAAAAGTTTGTAAATTTTTTAATGGTTTTTTTTTTGTAATCCATTTTCTAAGTCTTTTTTTTATGCTAGAAGTTAACATTCATGTTGATTTTATTTTTGATATAAGTGGGTAGGTATGCATATTTGTATGTTTTATATATTTATTCTGAATATTTATTTAGAGTAAATTGAATGCTGAGATAAACATTGGCATTTTTTTGTTCAATTTATTCAATTTATTTATTTTGTGAAAGAGTATTTAAGAAATAAGTATGTTTTTTTTTGCATGCATTGATTTGATTATGATGATGTAAAAGTAGAAATAAAAACGAAGTAAACTGTTGACATCTAATGTATTTAAGTGCTACCTAGCGCGTGTTAGTATTTTAATCACGGACATAGAAAAAATCCGCTTCAAAGTATGACTAGATTAAAAAAAAAAAACAAAAACTTAAACACAAAAAATAGCAACCTCTATTAACCCTCTAAAACGTTCTGATACACAGGTTTGTTTTTCCATATCGCCGAAAACTGTTTTTGAATTAAAGTAAAAACGAAAATAGATATCAAGTTACAAGCATCGGTATCAAAATTGTTTCCTTCACACTTAACTGCTATTTCTTAGCCACATCCCTATTTATATTTATGTATTTCGTTTTTTAAATTGGTTCCGTTCATCTTAAATTGTTACTTAAATTGTTTTCCGTTTAAAATCTAATTTTTAAATATAAATAATTCATTTGTTTAGTTCTTTTGAGTTATCCGATCTAAATTTGATCAAAGCTTTTTTGTTATTTGATATAATTTGTTTATAATAATTTTTTTTGTAAGCAATAAATGGTAGAAAATGTTTTCGTATATTTAATTTAAAATATATTATATATATATAAAAAAAAAAACAAAAAAACAATATAATTACAGCCGCAAAAGAAGTAGATATACATAATTCAATAAATATAACGACAAACGAATAGAAAAATAGAAAATAAAGTATTCATAGATACATCAAGCAAACAAAAGCAATTTCTTGCTTAACTTAGCTAAATTAAATTTGTTTTGTTTAATTCAATTTAAATCTTAAGTTAAATTTATTTTTTTTTTATTGTAACACTTATTTAGTTTTAACTTTAATACTTAACCTTTTGACCTAAGTGTAAATAGTTTGTGTTCTGTCTTGTTGTTGCGTGTACTGGGTTTTCGCCTTTTGTGATTATGTGAACCGAGCCTTAATCAGTCATCCGTGAAGGGATGCTCTGACGTGTCGCTACTATTGCGGCGTCTATTTTCAAGGATTTTTGTTGCCTGTTCAAGGGTTTCTTTGTAGAAGATGTTGTTTTCTTCGCCGGGTAATGAATATTTGGACTCATCGAGATGCCAGGTCAAACCTAGGACTATGTTGAATGCTGATGTATCGTAGGCATGGCAACCGGAGTATCGGTATTGTGGCTTTTTGTTGTATTTACATCCGTTGGATTGTGCACCTGAGAATATAGATAAACTGCATTTAGAATATCTACTGTAGAAATGCTGTGGAGGAGCTATTTACTTAAAAGGATGTCAACAAGTGATTGGGGATATCTATATCTACAAGCGTTATATAATTGAAAATATATATACAGATAGATGTAGATGTAGGTAGGTGTTTGCAGATAAAACGGAACAAAGAGGTGAACATCATTAGTCAATCATTCCCATTCTCCACATAGTTACCCAAAGAAGGTCCTTCCGACAGTAATTTTAAATTGTCATTTATCAAAAGTCATTAAATCCACCTTTAACTATTATTTTTCATGCTTGCCAATGTCACATCAAACCAAACTATTTCGAGCATAAATCGATTAAAAAACGAGAAAAACTTCCATCCATCTGCTGCTTCCATTCAATTCACTCAATTTCGATGCAAATTGTGTAGAACTCATGTGCAATGAAGTACCTGGCTGTGCCAAAAATGGGACACCACTTAAACGTTTTCGAAAAGATTCGAATCTACTCGAATGCACGAGCACTGCGAACACGGTACATTGAGTGTGTGCACTCGGTGAGCTCGTGTTCTTCAAATTAGGATATTGCGCTTACAAATGGATTTCTTTTTTCAACTCACGTGATGCGATGACATTCGGTTCTAATGACTTGCATAAAGCACAGTATGTAGTTTAAATAAATGAAAACTGTCAGAGAACAACCGATTTTCGGTTCATGAGCATGAAAACGTTATTTTTGTTATTGATTGATTGATTCCCCCCCCCCCCAAATTGTAAAGCTCATATACGGACATATATTGAAAGAACACATGAGTTCGAGGATCTGAGCTGTAATTCTTCCCATACAAAAAAGTTACAAGGAAATGAAAAGGTAATTCTCATTCAAATTATCATGTTGTTTGTCATTCGGTGGAGTGAGGTGGAGTCTGTGATGGGTACTTTGACATATATTTCCATTAATGTCCTTGAGTGGAAAGCGAGATGTCTCTCTAAGCCCAACAGGGCGTGTGATAAATGGAAGGGATTCGGGTATCGGCTTTATTAGGTGAAAAAAAGAAATGAATGGAAAACTGAATTTGTATTTAGGAAAGGGAAATAAGAATAGTATTTCAACCGCGCTTATGTTGTAAATAAAAGAATAATAAAAAAATGTTCCATTAATTGTGCAGAACTCTAACCTCTTCAGCAAGTTGTCACACCAGGGATAATTCAACGGTGTTGTCTGTGCTCGGTATGGTTACCGCCGGTTAAGGTGTTCCATTTGACTGGGATTTGTAATGAACAAGTCGCTAAGGAGTCGTTTCTTGAGCGCGTGTTGCGTGTGAACACGACACTTAATGGGCGCTGGGAACCCTCAGCAAATGAAATGTCGTGTAAGATTTATGAAGGGGATTGTTTTTGCCTGTTTTCCATTTTTATTTTTGGGTTATTAGAAAAATAATAACATTTTGGTAAGTGTAACATGAACCGGAAATGCAGATGAGATTTTTTTTTTCGTTCTCGCAAAATGTTTACACGAGTGTATATATATGACAATGTAATATCGTGTGTAAAGCAGACAGATTATTGGGCGTATGAGAATGTCGTAATACAATATGGATTGTATTTTGTATCATGTCAATCTTTACTGCACCTAATGGGCGGCATGAGAGTAAGAGAATGAAAAGTCAATGTAATTTAAAAACGTATCTCTCGATACTAGAAGACGTAAAATTGAATTCTAATGCGATTGCGAATCAAAACAGTTATTATGCAAATTAGAGTACAAACGCATGTTTGTTTTTATTCGTATCTTATTATTTAAAACATTTTCATTTGGTGATCAAAGCCCAGCTTAAACGGTAAGAGCTAGGAAGCTGACGTTTCTGAAACAAATTTCTTTTTATGGCCAAGTGATCATGTTCTGTATCTGCATACGGATACTGTTCTATGAACAGATAAAGGAATGGAATACCTACGAAAAGACGGACATATGCACACAAGTCGGTGAATACCAAAAGTACACAGCGGCTGCAGGAAATAAGGCCCCAAAAGAGAAAATGAAATAATACCCCAATTTCAATTATGAAATAAGGCCCCACTGCGATGAAATAAAGCCCCACAAAAAAAAAAAAAATGAAACAAGGGGGTTACAGGGGGGCAGCTAAAGGTCTAAAACTTTTTGGATATAATAAAGGGTCCGCCAAATAACTTTTTTGTTTTTGAAAATGCTATAAAAAAAAAAACTACTGAATATTTTCTCAAATTTCTTTTTTTATTTGAAAGTACAATCCTTCCGGTTAATAATGGAAAATAATTTCATTCAAATGGCTGCCTCGGCTGGCCATGCAGTAGCCTACACGATCGGTCCAATTTTTAAGCACATTATCGATTGTGTGCAGCTGTATTTCACCAATGGCTTCACGAATATTGTCCTTTAAAGCGTCAATTGTCTCTGGCATGTCGGCGTAACACTTATCTTTTACGGCACCCCACAAATAATAGTCCAACGGTGTCAAATCGCAGCTCCGCGGTGGCCAAACGACATCAGCTCTGCGGCTGATAATGCGATCTTCAAAAACAGGGCGCAAAACATCGAGTGTAGCTTCGGCTGTGTGGCACGTAGCGCCGTCCTGTTGAAACCAAATGTTGCCAATATCCTCTGGCCCGATAACGATCGCCATTGACTGTAACGGCCACTCCTTGCTCATTTTCGAAGAAAAATGGCCCAATTATGCCTCTGGACCAAAATCCGCACCAAACAGTGACTCGTTTTGGGTATACGCACTGTTTTTGGCTTTTCACGCTTTGGTTTATCGATGAGGATGCCAGTTTCTTTCACTTTTTTCACAAGATAACGAACATACGGAGCTGACGGTGATTCTCTTCTTCCAAAATCCGTACGCAATTTTCGCACACATTCTGCAACATTACCATGATTTTCAAAGTAATGTCGCAATATTTCCCAGCGTTGTTCAAGCGTATAAACAACCATATTCGTTCAGCGGAAGGATAAAACTAATTATCTGTCAAATCAGACATGAGCTAAGTGTTACCATTCGCGAAATAAGCACTAGTTGAAAAAAAAAAAACGTTAGATGGCGGACCCTTTATATATAAAGGAGATGTTCAAATATTGATAAAATGCCAATTTGGAATAATTTATGCAACCACTAATTTTTTTTCCAGAATTTAGAAAAAACTATTTACGTCCGTAAATACGTAATACAATACTGTATATGTAATACCATTTTGGACAGAGAGAGTAATGCTTAACATGGCTTTTCTATATGAGTTTAGCAAATTCACTCAACAAACTTAAGTCGAACTCAATGCGAAGCTTATATGGCGATGCGGTCACTTTTATTCTCGCATTGCTAATGCAATTGTTTTAAAAATAATTCCTAAAGAAACTTAACTATTTACGCGCATCCATTACCATTTTCGTATAGTAATTACAACTTAACGTATTTTAATGAAAAAAGTTTCAAAGTTGAAAAGAGTTACGAGAAATCAAAAATAAATGCATTTCAGAATACCATGTCAAAAGTTCTTCCATAAAATGCCTTTCTCACTTTATATACGTAAAAGGATGCAACGAATTATTCAAAATTAGTTTGTCGTCTGTCATTGACATGCTCGCATACGTCATTCATTTTGCATAATCTCCGTAACCTATACCTACACCTACATATCTACTGACTGCGAGTACTCAACACAGTTCTCAAAATGCATAATTTCAAACAGTTTTCCCTGCACAAATTTGAAAATTGGTGACGGCGAGCACAAAGGCACCACCCATAAAGTGGTTAATGTGTGGCTTGGATTCCGTCGGGCATTGTTTTAAATCAACGAACCGGGTTAAAAGGATATGCTGACATTATACGTAAATGAACACGTAACGCGCTTTAAAAATGTCACAAGCATAATATTCTAGTGCAGAGTTTCCGTTTGAATGCCGGCATGTTGGAAGATCCGCCCTCTTGCGCCACAGAGAGTGTAAAGTAAAACCACGATTACGTGACTTGACGCAGTTCAATTATCCTTTGGATATGTTGTGTATGCAATAATTGTTGCACATAATTTTGATTCTCGCACGTAGTTTTTTGAGTTTTTTTTTTTTTTTTGCTTAAATGCGCAAGAACAAAATCGATATTCCATTCTAGCTGGTGTTTTGGGGTTTGCCGTTTTATATCATGGTACATGTATAAAAACCCGACCAGCAATGGTAGCAGAAAAACTTTTATACTTGGCCTTTGGCTTATTTGTTATGCTTTCTGGAAGAAAAATGCACTAGTGGTTTTTGGTGTAAAATTATGAGCAAAAGGAAGTGGAAAATGAAATAAGAGAAAAGTCCTTGCCAAGCGCAAAAGAGTGGATGCTTGTGCGGGTCAGTTGAGGCGGTGTAGTGGTATGGAGGACGCCAACCCTTTGGCGATGGTTGCTCGGAAATAGTTTGTCTGTGGTTGAACTTAATGCAGCAGTTAGACATTTTTTTTAGCATCATTTAAGTTTCTCGAGGCGTTTGCATTTGCGTTTCAATTAAAATCGCATTCTTACGAAAATATTCGTTTTTAAATGCATCCTTTGCATTATTGGTTGTAAGAAGTTATGATTGCCCACAGGGTTGGCTAATTGGTAGTTTGTAAAAGTGGCCAATTATTTTCGTACGTTTTACCAAAGTCGAACGACTGTTGAAAGCTTTTTTACCCAACCTGCCCTAGGACGATAGCCATTTATGTATCTGCACTTATCATTACGATGGTGCGACCCTTGACGGACCGAAAGTAAAAAAGCACTTATAGTATCAATTCAACAACCGTAAACGATTTTACAATTTGTATTTTATGGCCCAGTGATGTTGATGTTTGGAGTCTCAAGGAATTGTTTATAGTCCATCAAATAGTGTGTTCTTAAGAAAAGAAATATAAATCTAAGACCTCGACCGCAATAACTTTAGTCAGCTGTTTAATTTGATAAGACTACTACACACTAAACAATTTTCAAACGCTAACCTAGGTGGCCAGGTCATAGTGGCCATTTACCTCAGATGGAAAATTCACGAATTTAGTTGTTTTCAGCAGACGGCAAGCTGTAAGCTTCGGCATAGATTAAGCATTTTGAACCAATAATCTACATCTATTCTACATCAATGTGAATTTAAGGCCGAAAAATCAAATTGTCACCTTATCTAAATAGAACAAACTGACTGCAGGGGCTTGTTGGGTGAGTCTTGAGTCTGCCCCGGATTATTTTTATGTATGAAATATCACATCGGATAAACGCCACGGTTTTGCTGGCAAGTACGTACTCTTTTATTGAAATTTTCTTTGACCACCTGACCAGCTGCATTTTGGAAGAAGAATGGTCCGATAATGCCTCCAGCCCAAAGTCTGCACCAGTCCCGCGTTGTGGATGCATTTGTTTCTCCACTACTCGTAGGTTTCTGAAACCCAAATGCGACAATTTTGACGATTATAACGAAGCCATCAAGATGAAAATGCGCTTCATCACTGATGATGATTTTGTTCGAAAATTGCGGACTGTAGGTGACAAACCTTTATATATAGCGCTCCATTTTTACTAACCTCGAACTGTCAGCTGTCACATTGTTATATTTTTTTCCGGTGGCATCACTGTACTATGGCGCAAATTTCAAACGCCCTTTACTATACTAACTAACTTCACGCAAATGGGAGGGTAGTTTAAAAAGTACGATAAATTGGATACAAATTTGTCAGAATCCAAGCTTTATGCAGAGAAAATATTACTGCTACATGTACACCTACCTATCAAAAGAAAAATGTATATTAATGAGGGCATTTACACCGCAGTCAGTCATACCTCAACAACAGTACTATTGGAAATCTACGAAACCAGAGAAAAACAACTACTTTTTCCGATAGGTAGTCGTTACACATAATTATTGGTCATTGTACTTAAATTACGACAGAAGAAAACCACAAAACTGTTGACAACGACAACTGTAGAAAAAATGTTGAAATTCAATCAAGGTGCGGTTTCACCACCATAGCAGCAGATTGTGGTAACTGCGACATCGACATCGTCTTCAAGGTGTCATTTAACTGGAGGAACGCAAGTCGTTTCTCAACTGCATTTCCAATTGTGGTGATTGTCACGAGTCAACTCTCTCTCTAATCCCAATCGATTGATGGCGTATTCCTTTTGCTATCGTTAGTAACCTCCTCAATCGCGAACAACCGATAGATTCATTCATTTAGGGACCATTGACTGGACTCCAGTAACCCGGCACCTTAACCACTGTCCATATGGCTTGCAAAATATTAAATTTCTACTCAGCAGACCCATAATGGCAGAGCTATATCGGAACTAGAAAATCTCATTAGTGTGAAAGGGGCCTCACACTCCACCACGTCCATTGGTAATGAAATACTGTAGTAAGCAACTTGAAATCGGATCCCTGCAGCTTAATTTACATTTTACCAAGATGCACTTGAATGCGCCAATTGGGAATGATGATTCTGTTTGTATGCCCGATGCAATTATTTTATTTCGAATGGATGGCAATTCATCTAAACATTTCTTTTGAATTCTTTGTCAAGCCAAGTGGAAGGACAGAAGGTCAAATGTAGATGCGGAATTGAACTCCCTATGCAAGCTTGCAATTTGAATGAATTGAGGGGGGAAACGTCCTCCCGAAACAGATGTAAAGTTAATTACATGTGGAGGGGTATATTAGGGCGCTGTGCGCTCACTGAATGAGCTTAAGTTTGAGAGTAATTGAGTTTTACGTAATCCCATAGTGAAAGCAAAGTAGGGGGAGACTGGAGAGCAAATTTGCTAACAAGGACTTCTTAAGGAAGTTTAATTACGAATGAATGTTAGCAGACTATTCAGCTTTTATTGAATGAAGTTATGGTTCTGAATGTACATTGGTTCAAAGAAGAAAATTAACTAGAACGGAAGGCAGGATATCTTGGAGATATTTTGGTCTGTGTGAGTGTGCTTTGTGGTAGTAAAGAATTAATTAAAATTTTGAAAGGGATATTTGCGTGTGAAGGAGTTGGACAGCTCTTTAGTTTATAGATGGTAGCTCATTAAACTTGAGTAATTACCATCTTGGAAGCAAGGCAAGGGCTTTTATGATGATTTAATGGACGTATCATTTGGCAGAGGAACCTGAACAATAGTGTAACTTTACTATATCATATTCGTACCTTCCCGGTTAAACACATAACTTAACTTAAGACTCTTATCAGAGTATAACCTACATTTTGACTATACTGAGTTTACGAAGCATGCCACGTTTCGGAATGTGTTTTAAAGTCAGTTTCTTAACGCTTCGTTGTGCTTTGTGCATTTCATCGCGTTATGCTTCGAAGCGCAACGTTAGATTTAATTTTTGTATTTTTCCCGAAGGCAACCAAGAAAGACGCAACGAACGCGTTGAACTGTCAGAAAAACATATCTGAGAACAGAACAGAACTTCGGGTAGCTCATATATTTTCGAAAATGTTTCCAACCTACATATCAACGAATATATCACCCAATTTCTGTGGAACTTAATGCCTATGAAAACTACCCCGAACATGTCTTGGGAATGAACTGCATTAATATTAGATGGAAATGAATTATAGTAGATACTGTAAAGATGAGCTGTTCGCGACTCTTAAGCTAGTTTTTGAATACAATTCGTGTGTATATCATAAAAGGTTCACCATTTTCCCAGTTCATACATATACAAAACATACATCCTTAATTTTGGTCATATGGCTTTACAATGTGGCTATGAAAATGGGTCATAAGAGCCATAAAGTCCTATCAGCTATACAAACTGAATTTTATGGTGGACTAATTTTACCATCGCGTGTAGTCATAAAGCAACTTTTGCAAATGTTTTCCTCTGCAATGCGACAGCAGTGGAATGGTTCTGACTGTATGATTTGAAATTCTACTCTTCTTAAACTATAACTTACCAATTGGATCAATGCATTCCAAGGTGAGCGCACACTTTATCCACGGCAGCAGAATCTTATCCTCCACCGTTGGTGTGTCGGCAAAGAACACCGTATCCATGTCAACCATTCGCAGGAAAATAAAATCTTCTGCATCTGTTTGAAAATAATCAAACATTTTTGGATGTGTTCGAGTTGACACAGCCTTTGGTGTGGTCCATCCCAACACACCATGGCCAGCCTTGCTCCTGAGATCGAACAGATCACGACTAGTACCACGAATCCGAATGTAATTTTCGGCAAAGAGAATATTTTTGGAACGCATCAAAGCATCCTTTATCACAATGGGACGATATGCATGCATCCGTTGATCCGTAAGGTGCGAGGGAAAAACGGACAGGTCATAGTTTATAACTGAACACTTTGAGTTATTACAGAACGCGGATAGTGCCCGCGAATCGTCCTCGGACAGGCCGAGGTCATAGATGAGTAGATACTCATTTGGAAATTTGGCGGCTATGTTTTGCGAAAGAAGGATAGCGGATGGTGCCTGACCGTCCTGAACGTATGTAACGATCGTAAAGTTCGCCTTCGTGCCATTGTAGGGTGTGGCATTTGTGGTTGCAGCCTGTGATGACTGCTGCGGCGATTTACTTAGATAGAGAGTCTGTGATGGTGACGTTGGCAAATTGGTGAAGCCCAAAATGGCCAAGTACTTTGGCTCGATGTCGAAATCTTTCTTCTCGGTTGCACGCAGATTCTCCTGAAAATAGAAAATAAAAAAATGTCGTTACTTATAGTTAAGTAATTACTCATTATAGCGTTATTAGTCACCAAGCTTGTATAAAAGCAAACACATTTTATAGGTGTTTGATCCTCAAAAATACGGTCTGGTGATAAGCAAAAACTGTGCGTTACTGCCTAAATTTAGACTCGAAAATCACGCGAGTTTAAATTGTAATCAGTTTGAAAGACACCATACACATTTGGACTCCAAATATGAGTCAGTCAAGTCGGTGTATTTTATGTAGACAGTGAATAGCGATTACAATGATTCATTGGTCACTGAAAAACAAATCGACACATATAAGTTGAACGTTTGTTTACACTCGACTAACAATCCCTGATTACGAGACAAAACAATCCAAGCTATGTATAGATAAGTAAACAAGCTTTATGGTAACTGCGTCTGTCTCGGTATTCCGTAGGAAAGTTTGGGTTTTGATTTTTTTGCGCATTATCTACTAAAATTCGAGTCCCCCGAAAGCTGCTCAGTGCATTTTGATCTCGTTTTTATGTCTAAATTACAAGTGAGGCATTCTGAACTTAATTTTTTTTTCTACTAAATTCCGAAAATTCAAATTGTAAATTGGTTTAGGGTCTAACATCCTTCGTCGGAACTTTTTCGATAGTGAACGATACTTTGTATTGATTTTGAATCGCCTATACAATTAAAAATTGCCAAATTGCATTCGTCTGAAATTTTGATAAAATATTAAGTATTTAAATTGCAGTTTTCAAAAAATTATATTCCAGAATCAAATACATGAAAATCTCAAAAGACTGAACTGCCTGTTTGGCATTATGCTGCAACCGCCACTCCGAACTGCACAGAAAATCAAAACACAAAATCATTGACAGTATAGGTACTGTTTTTAGACGTGTATAACCATTAATTATGTTAAGTTGATTTTATTTGCATTATTAATTAATTTTTGGTTTTTCTAATTCCCAATTGGCAAATGCATTGCACTGAGAATATCTTCTGTTTGCGTCAATTGCATGCTACTGCAACGTCAACACCTTCATTCATATGTAAAGACCACCATGGCAGTCGCTTGTGCAGTACATGGACCATAGAGTGGATTTTCTTTTTCAAAATTAAATAATTTTAAATTGGATTCCTTTCTTTTTCTTTTTTTTATGAAAGACAAATGTATATTAATGATTTCTTTGCTAATAAATAAATAGGCGGCGCAACAGGCGGTAGACACCCAAGGCCTAGCTTCTCGCAACCATTCGTTTTGTGTGAGTTTCTATTTTTTTGGAACGAATGGAAGGGACCTACAATTTTATGCCGAGTCCGAACGGCTGAATTGAGAAGCTTTTTCAGGACAGTCATACTCTCGGATGTTTGTCAGACGTTCGCGAGAGGTGGCGCAGTAGAAAAAACCTTAAGATGTAATTTGTGTTTTTCCGGGGATCGAACCTGGGATCCCTCGCACAGTAGTCCAGCACACTAACCACTGCGCTACTGCGCCCACTTCTTTGCTAATACATACAAATAATATTCAAGAGGTTACATTTTTCCTCTGATCATGACAAGCATACACATTTTAAAATGCTATTTACTGATATTGTAGTGGAAATTACAAACTTTTGTGTCAAAGAAAATTGATTACGGTAAAGCGAAGGCCTTGAGTCTATTGCCACTGCCGAAACAATTTCGTTATCGACTGCAGTTCATCATCAGAGTCAACAGATACAGAATGGAAATTATGTATTTCCAAGAGCAAATAAACAAATCTGTATACACACGTAAAACTTCAAAACGACTGGACCAAATTGGATACTTCCATCTGCGGGTTTGTTCGTAATTGCTACGCGAAGGTTTACGAAAAAAGAAAAAGCGGAAAATTCTCAACAGGTGGCGCCGTAGGCGCACTGTCTTCTCTATAAATAAAAATGTTATGTTGGTTTGTGCGCTTCAAAAACTCGAAAAGTTTTGTACCGATTGAGCTCAATCTTTTATGTTGGCTCTAGAGGGTTTTTGTGAAGTTTCGTCAAAATTGGACAAAGGGGCGTGGCAAACGCTATTCACGGAAGCCAAAGATTGTAAAATTTGTAACATTGAAATACACTGTCCTGATAGACAAGAATATTATCTAGGCAATAAGATTCCTGGAAAAACTAAAAATGTTGTTCTACAGAGCATTACAATAAAAATAGTTTTTCATTTAATTGAATTTGAAATTAATTTTTTTATTTTTCTATTTTGCACTACGAAGTGTGCAGGGGATTCGCTAGTTCTGAAGTAAAATTTACATAAACGAAGTGCAAAACGTGCGGCTTTTTCTCAACAACACTTAAGGAGCTAGTACACGGCATGTAGCAAGCCACATACGTATGTAGCTCTGACGTCAACACAGAGAGAGAGCACAAAGAGAACTTGTACGCGGTATGTACCCACTGGGATCATTCACTGACGTAAAAATGACGTCAGTGCTAAATATGTGGCTTGCTACATGCCGTGTACTAGCACTTTTACAACAATTTAAGTGCGGAATTAACAGCTATCTGCAAGCATCTCTTCCCGAGACAAGTTTACGAAAAAAAAAAATTTGATTCTGGCTCCCGACAGTACAGACATTAGAACCCTAGAAAAAAGATAGAAGACAGTTCTCTCCAATATCATTCCACACGGTGGGGAGTATGACATTGAAACCTTCAACCAAATAATAGTGAAGCAAAGTGAAGCACATAGAACCTTCATTCTGGCAAATTTATAGATCATGTTGACAACTTTGTGACATATTATACGCCACCTATGACATCTTATCACAAATGTTTGCATACTTTCAGGCTGATTAGTCCCCATGTTCAAAGAAACTGAACATAATGTTCGATATGCGAGTCCCATTAAATTTGGTGCTATTGCGAGTACTTGGTAGTGGAAAAAGGTACTGCCGACAGAAAAATACAGCATGCCTTGTGTCAAAACTTTGCAGCATATAAATATATCGAGACTGCTGTGGATCCTAACAAGATGGTGTCCTCTAGAATTGTAGATGATGTAAATTACGTAGACTCCTTCTGGCGTCATTGATAAATTGGTCTGCGAACAGGCTAAATGCCACATATCTGTTTTCAGTATTAATTATGTAGATACTAAATTGGTAAAAGCACTTGTTCCTTTTTTAGACACACGTGCCTAAACTTTGTACTATCATTTTAAAACCTCAAACCTACTCTAAAACATTGCGTGTGTACCGACTAAAATTTTAAAATAAATTTCCAAACGCTTCACATCCAAATAATTGTCATTTTCCAAATGTGCTATCTTTGGCGCAAGAAAAGGCAATATCAACCCAACCGTATGTTAAACACACATTTCTTATAAGGCGATGACTTCACCTAATTACCTCTCGATTCCGGTGACATATACCCTAAAAGAAAAGCAAACAAATTCACAAAGGCATATCGTGACGGAAATTGCTCTTCTTATAAATTAAAAAAAAAAAAAAGTGTAAACTAAAAGCAAAAACCCATGGAGCTCGAACAAAGACAACAAAAGTTGTCTTCCTCTCGCAATTGCAACAGCCTAAATAAACTCTTGTCCAAATATATACCGTATCGTCATGATAACACTTTTATTTGGTTATTTCTTTCCTTAATTACCTTATCGAGAGTGGGTTTAAAATAAATTATTTCATATTTTTATCTCAACTGATAACGTGTAATCCCCACACTGTACTAGTATAAAACAAAAGCCACAACAAAGGCATTCTCTACTCAGAGAATATTGTCGTTTAAAAGTCAAGTCTTCGGCCACATAGAAATCGAGTCGGGAAGTATGTACCTGTCCTATACAATTGACGTATTCTCATCGATTTGACAACCAAATGGCATCGTAATAAATTATGGACAGTAAACATAGTAATTGTAAATTTATATACTTTCATGTTTCTGGCACTGTCACTATGGCAAGGGCGAGTGGATCAAGGACACGCATCTAGGGCTAATGCCACGAATCTAATAATTTATTCAAAGCCTTTAATGCGTGATATTGCCCTTTGATGCCAGACGAGGCTCGAAAGATACGAAATGGAAAAATACAGAGCGACATTTCTTATTGATTTATGCTGGGAATTTCCAACGTCTATTACTAAAGTGACGAGTTAGTACGAGCCACTTCGACAGCAATGATGATGATGATGAAAGCAATAATAATGAACATGAGCACTTGCACTCGCTGTATTGGCAATTTTATTGAGTGGAAAACGCGGTGCTTGACGCTTGTAGCTGGTTTCTATGCCACGTTATTTATCTATTTGATATAATTTCTCATTCACTGCTAAATGGGGGGAACACGTCTGTCCTTTACTTTAAGCGGGAGGAGGTCTTTTGTAATTAATCGACTACGTTTCTGTTCGTAAGCGATTATGGGATATAGCAGCGGAATATTAATTTAATGAGTCGCTTAATGAATGCGGTGGGGCGTGTACAATAAATTCGTAAACAATGGAGATGGATTTTAATTAAGCCATGGCTTGTCGTTTGTTTTTGTTGTTTTGGATGTGTGTATTTTATTTGAATTTGCATCATGATGGGGATTGGAAAACCGTCTAAATACAGAATGACTTATATTAGAGCAATTAGGGTCGTGCAAAAATGTCATCAGTCGAATTTTGAGACGCTTATCTTATCCACAGACTACTTGAAATGTGAAAACTAAGAACTAACTGTGGAAGGTAATTTCTATCTTGAATTTTCGACAACCTGAAGATGTGCCAATCAAATTGGGATCTCCCTAATGTTATTTCCAAAAAGTATTCAAGAGAATGAAGTGCAAATATTTCCATTCAAAATGCCAGAAATTCCTAATCGTGATTCGTTTATGTAGTTTACAACTGAGAAATAGCCAGAGAACGAAAGGAATGCATTCATAAGCTGATAAAGCTCATTTACGTCCAAGCCGACTATTAAAGAAGCGAAACTTCGGAATATTGGGGTTGAGGAGACGCTGGTTACATTCCGATGCTACATTCGATATTTTTGCATTCGAGATTCGAGCCTTCCAAACTGTCATTGGGCCTAAAGTCATATACGGATGGTTATAAAATGGACTCGCGTGTAGGAGCTATTTTTTACGGACCCATACTAATAAGACAAAAACCAAAATTTTAATTAATTACAACTCAGTCTTGGGCTGTTTCAGCTCCATACAAACAGTCATCTCTAGGAAGATAAATTAAATTGTGGATCCCAGTATAGACAGGAGGGATCTGAAGGTAACGAAAGGAATGATGAACTGGGCATAACAGCAATAAATTCAGCTCCTAAAAGTTTGGAACTCATGAAGTTCATCTCAAATTTATGAATCATGCCAATAAATCGCTTATATGATATCAAAAATTTGGTAAGATATCTTACACCTCATTCAAGTCACCAGAAAGTTTATAAATAAAAAAATAAATAGGTGCCGCAACGGGCGGTAGGCACCCTAGGCCTAGCTTCTCGCAACCATCCGTTTGTGTGAGTTTCTATTTTTGGGACGAATGGAAGGGACCTACAATTTTATGCCGAGTCCGAACGGCTGAATTGAGAAGCTTTTTCATGACAGTCATACTCTCGGATGTTTGCCAGACGTTCGCGAGAGGCGGCGCAGTAGAAAAACCTTGAGATGTAATTTGTGTTTTTCTGGAGATCGAACCTGGGATCCCTCGCACAGTAGTCCAGTCCAGTCCAGTCCAGCACACTAACCACCTAGGCACTACTGCGCCCACCACCAGAAAGTTTACAATATCAAAATGAAACTTATCGACTTTCTAGAGTGCCGACAGTATTTTGAAGAAAGCGAGACAACCCTTTCCAGATATGAAACCAGAAAATTATTTGCTTGCAGTAGAGAATCTACTAGACTTACTAATATTCTGACATAATATATGGCACACTAGATCTTTATAGGACTTTCATCGCTTAGGCGAGTAAGAAGTTAAAAAAAAGTCGGAGGTGACTAACACAGTTTGTATGTGGTTTAATTGGCGCAAATTGATCACATGTCTCAGTTGACATACTTTATACGGAATGCGGTTAACTGGTAATTTTTTTGACTGGTATGTAAGTGTGTACTCTATTATTTCAATGTCAGATGCGATGAGATAAATAAATAAATTATTGTTGGGTCAACAGTTGCCATGTGTAGTTTCTCGCAAACATTTTTTGTTTCCATTAATCAAGTACATATTATGTCTTATACTTTCGTCAAAATATTTTATATAAATATTTACCATAACTTTAACGAATTTAAATTCGTATTTTAGAACCTTACTATTGGGCGCATTCATTGCTATAAGGTTCATACAATTGGAATGACATTGACGTTTTCAAAGTTATCACAATATGGCGACGAAATTTGCACCAATGTGCGCCCATATAAATACAACCAAGTAATTGCGGATATATAATTATAATGTGGATTTAAAATGTTGCTTCTTTAACTTCTTTGTTTATTTATTCAATTTCTATCTTCACAAATTTCCCAATTGTTGCTTGTTGCACTTCGAACCGTGTTCTTTATTCATAATGACTCAATTGTGTTGACAGTCTGCGATAAATGATAATAAAACAAAAACTTTATCAGTATAAGTACCTATGTATTTTCGAAAGTGTCATAATACTTTAAGGGATTTATCGTAGTTAAAAAAAAAAAAAAAAAAAAAACATATCCATCATTAAACATTCCATAGTCAATACAATCTGTTATATTTATATTGATCTGCAGCTAATTGATTAGTTAGCTCTTCGTTCTGTGTGGGTGTCTTAATAAATTAATGCACATCAGATATATTATTCTATAGCTTCAGCTGCTGTCACCCCTTTACCAAATAGAGTTGTTAATTGGCCAGCAAAATAAAACACCGCTCACATTATCATTATTATTATTTTATCACTTAGCCTGCGTTGACTGTCATAAAATTACGCCTGAATCACCGCGATGTGATTAGAAATTTATGATTATATGGCACATGCCAAATCTCATATGCGATGATAAGTCATTATATCGCCCCGCATAATGACATTTACTCTTCATTTCTAATGGAAGACAACAAAATCGAGTAAAAAGCTTGCAAAACGAACGAGAGAAAAAAATAAAAGAAAAAGTGGTGGTGGTGTTGACAACAGCTGTATACCTTCACCTTGCCAGTCATCATTATACCATGCCCCCACTGACAGCGAACAATTGTTGATAAACGGCGCCAACAGGCACGAGCGCATATTTTGTTCGCATCAAATAAAACGAGCTTTTCTTCCTCGTATCACACTTTTCAATTTAAAATATTGTCGCGAGCGCAAAATGCTTGAAGCGTTTGTTGAGACACCGTAAATTGATTGCACTTTTCAGCAGCGCTGACAGTGTTAAGTATCATTTTACAGAAATGCAAATTGGATTTTTTTTTCGAGAACATAATGCGAATGATAATAGTAGAATAGTAGAAGTATGAAGGTATGTACGCGTTCAACTAATCTAGTTCGTGGCTGAGAAAAAAAATTTGGAGAAAATTCTTCTACTCGGTTTTCACTAGTAAGTTTTGAGTGAGGATGAATCCGATGAGAGATAAACTACCTATGTAGTTTCTAAACTAGCTCTTAACGAATTTTTGGAAAAATTGCATAGAGTTGCGAATATGATATTTCATAGATATTATACATACAGGGGAGATCCCAATGGAGAAGTCCGTTTTTACTCCATTTTAAGTTATAGTCCTATAGAATGGGGGACTTTCGATTTCGATTTTAAGTAGTTACCTACAACTTAAATTAGTCGTCGGTCATAGCCAGCAGAAAAGTCCATCCGTAAAAACACGAAACAGAACAAAACTGACACATTTAACCATAGCATATCATAGGAATTCAGTGGAACACTTCGTGAAACTGATTGAGAAGTTGAACAGAAAAAGTTTTTCGTACGCAAAAATTAATAAATTCGTTTTCTAGAAAAGTTGTAGTTCAATTGCTTATTTTTTTTAGATGACCTGACTTTATAATTCAAAAGCAACATTTTAAGACCAAAATTGAGTTCAACAATTAAGTTTAAGTGCGTCAAAAAAGCAAAAAATATATTTTCGGTTGCATTTTACTGATATAAACGGGGCCTTAGCTTGTGAATTGTGATATCTAAAAAAAAACGATTATTTGAAAGAGGGAATTAAATAGCACGAAAAACTACGTGTGATCTTATGCCACCCAAAAATAATGAAGCAATCCCTGTTCATTAGACAAACAAAAAAAAAACAATATCAGCTTTTGGCGAAGTGGGAACAATATGAAATGGCACCTGTTTGCGTGGGAGCGCAGCATGTGTATTTTGGCGCACCTATATATGAAAATCGAATATTCTACACCATGAAATGTAAAACAAAAGCTTGCGACCTATCGTAGCAGTATGACTGGGCGGGCACTCAATCGAAGTAGATGGTCAATGAACCCTAAAGAAGAATATACACTATATCTAAAGGAAGACGTCCACCCTTGCTATTAGATACGAATAAATCAAAGGTGTATCAATATGTAAGGTGGTAAGACTTTATGGCATTCATATTGTCTTTCATAGAAGTCTCTATACCTACTTTATTCATATAGGTGGTTGGATTTCGATCAGAAATTATTAGTTACTCATCATTAAAGCAAAGCATTTGTAACCAAAAGTTTTAACAAAGTGTGTTCTCTATTTTACACTGTAACTAAGCAATCGGTATGTTTTTTTAACGAGATTTTCGAGTTCCAGTTCCAGACAACCATTTAAAAACGCACAATGAGAAAAAAGTGCCCGACTGGTTCGAACGAAACTTTTATGTTCATTGCAAGTTGGGAATAAAAGTTGAAAACGATCATGTACCTAACATTAATTGTACACTTTCTTCATAATTTTAAGAAATCGTATAATCGGTTTTGAGAATGAGTTTTCTTAAAAACTGAATACGTGTTATGTTGGAAATGTTCATAGAAATAGAGTCAAAAGAAAGTAGTTTTTGAAAAAAAAAATTTAAATTAAAGCAACTTCGTTAGCCTGCAGCTACTGGAAGAACATGGGACAGCAGCTTTTGAGCTTTTCCATGATCATAAGGTGTGCTAATCAACTCGTTAACGACTATTTGCAACTATTGCAAATAAAGGGTGTTTTTTTAGAGGTTTGGTTTTTAAACTGGCAATAAACTACAGGTTGTTAATTTGACAGTTGAAAGTTTATTTGTGGTTAGAACGTTTACCAAAAACGCGTGCAAATTGTGCAAACCTATTTTGAAAACCATGGTTGGGTTCGCCAAACTTATCGAGCGCTACGTCCATTTTACGGTCGACATAATCGTCCATTTGGAAGGAGCACGATGAATCGTTTTCGTACCACGTACACTCTAGTGGATAAAACGCATCCCAAAAGACGACAAACAGTGCGAACAGAAGAAGTTATTGCCGTTGTGGAGCGCAGATTTGAGTAGAATCCGAATGCGCCGATTCGCCATCGTGCACAGCAATTGGACCTATATGCCCAACAAATTTGTGGAAGATTTTACGGAAAGATCTTGGTTATAGAAACATGATTTGTGACTTATTCGTTCCTCATTTGAATGGTATTGACGTGGCAGAGCTTTGGCTTCAACAAGATGGCTCAACGTGCCACACGGCGCGCGACAGGTCGCCGTTTCGCGTAATGGACCTGTGAACTGGCCTCCACGATCCTGTGATCTCCCACCTTTAGATTACTTCCTTTGGGTGTATGTGAAGTCACTAATCTATGCCGATGTTGATGTTGACGTTGGACGATTTGGATCTTGGAAGTCTACATTCGCCGCGTTATTGCTGATATACGGCCCCAGTTGCTCGATAGAGTTCTCGAAATTTGGACTTCACGATTGCCCTTCATTCGAACTAGCCGTGCCGCTCATATGCCCGAATTCATTTTTAAACAGTAATGGCATAAAATTATCTACTAAATAAATCATAGTCATTAACATTAGCTTCAGGTGTTTTATTTCATATTAATTTGTATACATCTAAAAAAACACCCCCTTTATTTATTAAATCATTAGGTACGTGTTTCGTTAAAATCTTTTCAATATTTCCAACTTAAGTCACGATTTCCAAGTGTTAAGGATTTTCTTTCTCCGATTCACTGTACAAATAAATGCCAAATTCAAACATTATTTGTCCACATTCCAATAAGTTTTTGTAGATTTTTTGTGAATAGATTTCCAGCTGTAGATTTCCAATATGTATGCAAAGCTTTAGATTTATATTTTCTGTGTGAATCCCCTTCGGATGCATTCAAATATCCTTATAGCCGATCCACACCACTCAATATCCTTTGTATATGAAAATGCTGGCAATGTTCTTGTAAACGTTCCTTTAAAAATACAGCCGCACCTCGTGGCACGCTGTGGGTTCCTGCATTTTAACATTCAGCTGGATTAGTCCTACGTCGGTCGTGGTGCAGATGCATCTTCCCACAGAATACTACACTTCTGTAAGAATTTTAATTAAATTTTTTTTTGAATAAAGTGTTCTGTTATGGCACTGACATTCCATGCAGCAGTGCACGTTGCCGCGAATGAATATTCAAAGAGCTTTAATTTAATTTCCACCCTCTGTCGAGTTTTGCATTGATTTTGGTGCAGAATTTGAAATTCAAGGATGTCTCTCGGTGGAGTAGTTATTAGAAAACTAATAAAATTTGAATATAGAATCTCTATCTACTATAACATCTCCACTGTGCTGTGCTGTGTGGCATGTTGGAGAGAAGTGCAACCTCATGTTCATTGGATTTAACTGTGTTCAATGTCACGGCGGGCGGCGTATGACCCACTTTGTTGGGTACTTTGGTACCCTAGTACCTACAACTGATTGTTATTGTGAAATTAAATTGGAAAGTCATCACGAGACGTACAAGTATATTTCGGATCTCACGTGACTGCAAGTACTTGGAAGTAACTCGCAAACATTAGGGTGACATGCAATCCTTGTGATGGTTCTGCAATCTATTTTTTTTTTATGTAGGTATTACGAGGAAAAAATGAGACATTCGTCTCATGGAAGTGAAACTTATTGTGCTCACGTAGCATCTAGCATCCTGGGTGTCAGTGTCATTTAACATTTTCTCGGTTTAGCGGTTCAAGAGAATTCTGCTATTGTTTTTTGTTTTCTGTTTGCGTTATCCTCCTTTCAAATGAATCCTCTTGACATGTCGTTTAATATCTATTTTTATGTTTTTCCTTTTGATATCATGCCGAATAAGAGCATGGAACAGGGACTGCAATAATACTCTACTCGGTAGATGGGTTGTTTTTGTTTCTTTGCACTATTTCAAATGAGTTTTTCCAGAAAGTGCAGTTCACAGTGCAAGTGGCTTGCAAGTTTTTTGAGAAATGTCTTTTAAAGTTTCTCAATCGGATTTTAAATGACACCTACAATAATAGAAGTGGAATTGAAAATAAATCGGTTTGTCCATGAAACGGGACAAAATACTCCAATCAAAGGTAATAACTAATAATATCCTTTCTGTTGCAGTTGAATGGTAGTCAGTGAATGCAGTATTAGAAGTGTGACCTCATTCACCAATCATCACATTTAAAAGTCCCAAACACGACACAGTCATAATCGGACATAAGGCCATAATCGGACATAAGGCCATAATCGGACATAAGGCCATATTCGAACACATGGCCCTATGTCACTTTGATAATATAATGCGTCATAAGGCCACTTTTAAGTCATTTTCAGGTTGGGTGTACTTATGCAAGGTTTCAATGTCTCGCATAGATTTAAAGAAACATAGCATGTACCCAACCGCGCACAATTAAATCTCGAATTCAATAAACAATATTCAAATCGGAAAACATTCAACTTGAACTGAGCAAAATAAGGCCCTCAGGGCATGATGGAAATATGACCCTATGTCGCAAAAAAATATGGTCTTATTTCGCTTTTGTAAAGTGACATAATGCCATACGTTCGAATATGGCCTTATGTCACGGCATTGGCCTTGACATGTCACAGATGCAAGCATAGTGCAACATGAACCCTTCATAACAATTTTGGGGTTGTTCCTCGCCGTCGCGTCGGTTGTTTAGTGGCGAGGCAAATATCAATTTTCGAAACTCAGAATGAGAAGATTTATGGATGAAGTAAATGATCGCATTGTTATCTATTGCTGAGTTTACATTTGTATCTATGCTATTTTTAGCTTATTTTAAATGGTTCAACATTAAATAGTTGTTTAGCTTATTATTAATATGAAACATGAATGGTAGCTATGTATATTTATGCATGCAACAATGCCGGCTGGCAGTGTTTAAAACACGCGGTTGTATGCTTTAACAATTGCAACTCTAAATAAAAATGATCAAAGTGCTCAATACAGCACCAAGACAGAAAACATATATAATACCAAAAGTACTGCGGTGCAATATTATACACCCACTTGAATATATAAAACTGCTTATTTCAATGCCCCCATATACTAATGAGATATACATTTTCCATTGCACACTTCTTCAGAACAATCCTCTTTGCTTACAATTGCTTCCAAGAAATACTTTTCAAAGCCAAATATTTATAAAATATTTTATTCCGCATCCTATAGAACCGAACCGAGTGCAACTAGCTCTCTTCGAACAGATCCATTATCAATATTGACTTCAAGTACATTTGATTTTACATTTCCATTTAACATCCTCATACCTCGCTTCCCCTTGGATAGAGCATTTCAGAAAAAAGAAAGAAACTGTTGGCCCATTGAATTTCAAGACACAGAATCCATTGTAATACCTCATGAACATGTATACTGTACACAGCGTTATTGTGCTCTGTTCAAACATACAAGGCATTTTCTTTGTTCGGTCAGTAGTGCTGTAGTAATCCATTTACGATATTAGACAGTATATTACATTGTTTTATTGCAATCGATAAAATAACAAGTGGGGCTTATTGATTAAATGTCTACCCTTTCTACAGCTGGGTGGGTGGGGTGTGTATCTTGTCCCCATAACATAAACTGAAATCTGACATGATGGACATTTTGAAACAAGACGGGTGATGAAAGAGGAGAAATATTCAAATTGAATTGATTTTTTCGAATGCAGAGATATAAACATATTCAAGTGAACCCGTCAAAATATTTTGTTGTTTTCTTTATGGTAATGTCAGCAAAAGGATACACAACATGAATGAAAGGTTATTGGCAGTTTTACTTTAAATAAATCTGACAGCCAAATAGGCTGTTCGACATAAATACTGAATAAGCTATGGATAACCTGTACGATAGCAGATGTATGGGTATGTCAAGAGAGTCCATTGGTAACCTTATTTACATTTTATTTATTTATTGGGAGATATGTATTGAAAAAATAAATCTATATTTACCAATAATTTATTTATGACAATGGGAGTTGATAGTACGGAATGAATGGATTTTCGGTGAATAATTCACATAGGGCACTTCCTTAGCAACGACAAACACCTCCTTTGAAGAAATAAATATTGTTATAGCTGTGAAAACAAGAAAACTCGTTGAGTGATTTTGCTTACCACCAGTCGAAAAGTGACAAGTTCAACTCTTTGACAGCAAACTTTCAATTAAGGACTAACCTGTCCAATAAAACTACAATCAATAAGCACATCTAATCATCATCACATGTCAGGTAACGCCCGCATCTGAACCAAAAATATGTAGGTCTTTTTGAAAATTGAGGCAGTTCAGACACTCACTTATATTTAATTGAATAATACAATATTTAGTTCAACCTGTATGTGGGTTGACAGTTGGTTAAACTTTTTAATTTAGACTTGAATTACATAGGTATATGTGCACTTCGTGCAATTCAATCGATTTCAGATTGCTATCAAGCCGAAATTATTGCTGATGAACAGAAATTGTCACTTGATGTACAGAACGACGCCTAATTATATAGAGTACGAAAATGTTCACGCTAAGTAAGTGTCCTTTTGCTGAACTGTTTAGGAAATATGAAGGTTATTTGCTTGTCACGAGAATGTATTGTCGATTTGGGGTTGGGAATGAATCGAGGTAATAATATGTTATTAGCGTGTTTGCTGCTTATTGTGCTAATATGAAATATATCACTTTGTTTGACAGATAGTACCGTACTGTGTATAGTCCTAATGCATAAGGCGGATTTTAACAAATTGGGTTTTAAATCGGTAACCGAAATACACATATACCAAAAGGTGCGTATAGGCATTTATTCAGCTATACTCAGAACGAGGCTACAACCATATGGTTAATTTTAATTAACACACTCAAAGTTTGCAAACGTTGAACCATACAAACAGATTTGGAGACAAAATTGCAAATAAAAATTTTTCTTGATTCATATCACTTGTCGATGGGGTTATGGATTTTTGAGTTCTAAACAACCCTTTAAAAAAAATAAATAAAGAGCATAGCACATTTTCAGGTAATCCAACACCTGTGACAAGAGCTACATATGGACCGCTTAACTTGTGGCAAAAATATTTCAGACATTTTGGAACATTCACCCCTATTGTCGTCGTCGTCTGTCGCAAACGACTGGCGACGTTTGTCGTGTCGAGTCGTTTGGAATTTGGTATTGCGAAACTGAAACGACTCGACTCTCTGAACTCTCACATCCCACATACATTCCACAAACTATGACACATGGGATTTGACATTTCAGTCGACGAATTTATATTTGGTCTTGTGTTTTGTTTGTGACTTGGTTAATTATTTAATAAAACAAATCAAAAATTAATAGTGTGACATGTTTTTTGAAAGTAGTGATGAAGAAGGAAACCAGAAAAAAGTGCTGGTAAAGTTAAGGAAGGAAATTCGAACCAAATCCAATCCATTGGATTTGCCCGACATTAAGTGGGTGGTAGAAATAATTTAAATTGCATACATTGAGTTAATAACAATTATTTTCAGATTTTAAATGTATTTTAGACTATCGAAGTGGAAGGTGGTCCAAGACAATTCAGAGATAAGGCTATGTCGTCCCATTGCCGATTAACCTCACTTTTGTTAGGCCTTTGTGAATGATTTTGCCAAAGGACTATTTTTCTGCATTTCGTTCACTAAATGTAGAAATTGATTTTTATTTGTTATCTCCATTCTGCAAAATAACTATAATTGTCTTTTTGTTAACTAAAAATTAAGTACACATACTTTTTTTTAACACATTATCACACAGTCGTCCGCAAAATAGTCGACGACAGAAATGTATCATTTCCACGACAAACGTCGTCACAAAACGCCTCACGCAATACCGACGATCGTCGTCAAAAATACAATCCACATTTTTTGACATTTCAGACGCCATTTGTCGATCGTCGGTCGCCGAGACAAAAGTCGTTTATTTTCAGTCGCCAATACCAAACAGTCGTGTCGCTTTTTTTTAGAGTCGTAAACGACGACGACAATAGGGATTAACAAAATGTTATTATCTCAGTGAAAACGAAATAAGTGTGTCCACTTTTATTATTTACTTATTATTATTTTACTTTAATTATCCGCACATACAGATCGAAGCAAGTAAACAATAATTGGCATTTTCGTTGGCATGTTCAGCAAAATAAAATCTGTCGTCATGAGAAAAGGTGATCTGCCTGCATAAAAATGTATTAAATTTCATATAATGAAATTAAATATTGCCACATACTTCAAATATTTGCGGAAAGTCTCAGAAAAAAAAATTATAAAATAGGTTTAGAGAGAACTTATTATATTAGTGTGCGTAAGAATTATCGAATCGGAATGGAAGGGATCTACAATTTTATACCGTATCCGAACAGCTGATATGGAATGGTTTTATGCCATGGCAATTGGACGCTTGGATATTTGTGAGAGGTTAGCGAGAGATGGCGCAGTGGAAAAAGCCTTAAGATGAAATTTATTTTTTTTTCGGCGCGCAATCAAATCTGAGACCTCTCACTCAGTGTAGTTCAGAACACTATAGCCATTTAACCACTGCGCCAACACATAGATGTATAAATTCAAAATATGTACCTTCTGATGTGAAGTGGTAATAGTTTTTAACAGACTTATCAGTAGACGAAATACCACGCCCGGACTCGGTCTAGATGCACTGTTTACACGACGAATACCGAGACTTTTAAGTTCACAAACAAAAAGTCGCTGTGAACCATGAACCTATCCGAATCTTTGGTCGAATACAAATTGAGGACCATCATTTTCTTTCTGAATCAAAAATTAGTTTTTTTTAAATCATAAAGATATCAAGTAATGAATATTTTGTGCAGTATTTACCATTAAATTATTGAATAATTATTTTCAGTACAATACACCTACCCTGGCCATAAAATCAGTAGATATTCACATTATTAAATCCATATTCCGCAATTAATAAAATAAATGCTGGTGTCTTATATGCATACATAAATATTTTCACTTTAAGTCAGAAATGAGTGCGACAAAGTACCTTGCATGCGTCTCGTAAAAACTACAGTGCAACCAACAGAACCCATAATGGCTAATTCATGGTTCACCCCCATGCGTGAAAACTGTATAACAGCAACAGACCCAAATTATAGCGTCAATTCAATTTGAAGAAATTCATAAGCGCTATGAGAGCTGAATGCCTTCATTTCCCTTAGGAAATAGGGTGCTTCCTCTGAGTGTGACATTTCTTAGTTTATTTATAATTCAGCTTTATTTTCATTAGATTCCTCACCGCATGCTTGGCCATACTCTCAGAAGCACGCTGCCTGGCGGTTTTTTGGGGAGCACTCTGCAGCAGTAATTAAAATTTAAACCCCTTCCGTGTTAGTGAATCTAATTTGCCGAAGCCTATTTCGCCAGAACAAACAATCACCGCACCAGAGAGACCGCGTGCAAACATAAAGTCACAGTATATCTTTTAGAGGAAAACAAAATGTGTGCAGGTATTTGTATACATCTGGACTAAGGAATGTACTACGTAAACTGTGGACTCAGCACAGATTAAATACCAGAGTAGCAGCAGCAGGAACGGTTGTAGAGCTGGAGCTTGAAGCACTGTGTGCTGTCGCTGTGCCAACTCCACCTCTGTCGGGTCTATGACAGCAATTTCCCATTTTAATTTTGCCCTACATAAACACAAACATGGCGGGCTCTGGTCCGGTGTTTGAATACTTTATTTATCTACCTGGTTATATCGGCCGACTAAGGGTTGTTGTTCATGCGTCTCCCCCGGGGGAGGGTGGGCCATTATAATGCTTACGTATAACCACACACTACCCATTGAATAACAAATTGGCGCTGTGAGTGCTTATCACGTGCAATGACTAATGCGTCATGCACACGACTCGATTTGCATTCGACGTTTTATTGAAAACGGATTTGAGTGGATGTGTGTTGTCATTATAGCAAATAGAATTCGATGTCGTGTGTATTTTTGTGGGAAAATGTCTTCTTGCACTTGACATCACAAAGGAGTAGGTACCCCATTGCAGGAGGATACGGAAATTGTCAAAGCGTAATTATTACCAACTCTAGTTGTTGAAACCGAAGGTTTGCACGCCTACCTGCACAGCATATCCTGCTGCGTATTTTTTTTTTTTTTTTGCTTTGTTTACCTTTTCCTCCTTCTACGAGTAAATGGGTACATACCTACAAAGAGAAAAAAAGACTGGTGATTAGAGCCACAACAAGTGTATAATTGACGTCGGAAACAATTGTCAACGCGGAAGGCGGAAATTTAGCAGAACTTTTTGCCAACGTTGAGGGAATTGTTACATGTAAACGGTTTCTATGGGACAGTGTATAGCACTCAAGGATGTTAACAATCTCTGTGAAATGAAAATGGATTTAAAATTAGGTCGATCCTAGGGATGTTTGCTCGTTGTGATTGTTGTCTAAACTTTGCGTATTGCTATTTATTGGCATGCGATTTTAATGAAGCAACTGCTAAATCCCTTTAAGTGTTTTTTCCTGTTTTGTTTCCGTGATCAAGTAGTACAATGGAGAATACTGTTTTACTAATTAATATAACTTCGTCATTATTCAGGATAACAAAGGTTTTATTTATATAGATAGGAACGCCATAAGAACCAGTATTTGAATTTTGCTTTTGGTCAATGCAAGACTAGATTGTTCTTCAATCCCTAAAATCCCTAAAATCCCTAAAACATAGGTAGGTACGAAAAACTTGAAGTCAGTGAGCTTGATATGGCCTAGTCACGCGAAAGCTGGTGAGGGGTGGTTTTTTTTTTTTTGATAAGTACCATTGTTTGACTTAAGGTACAAAACTCCATGTGGCAACATTTCAGAAAGATTAATTCAGTTATTCAATTTTGACAGATGTTTAAACTTTAAAGCTGAGTTTTAAAATCTTTCAAATGCTGCACTAAAACACTCCGCCAGCTTATGTCTAATACAATAATAACTCATAGTTACAAAATGAGTCATTTCCTTTGCTAATAGAAATATGTATATTCATGATAAATTGTTTCAAGTGCAACAAGGTATTGGTCAGAGTGATTAGCTTAATTATACAAAATCAAATATGTACAGCCTCAGATTTTGTCGAGAGACAATAAACATACAAAATACCACTTCATAGAATTTAAGAATTCACTGGTTGAATTCAAAATTTCCAACTGACAAATGAATAATTCCAATTAACGGGTTTGTCTACAAAAAATGTTTGCTGGTTCGTCAACAAAAAAAAACCTGAGATGGTGTTCTGCTAATTTTCTCACATTGGAATTTTTTTTATTGTTATTTAATATTTTTAACTGAAAAAAAAACTCCAATCTGCGAACAGAGCAGATTAAAAACAAAATCTGACTTTCGTAATTCAAATAATTTCATTTAGAGATTTTGTCACAAAGAATAGAAATAGAAGAAACCTTAATCCCGCAGTGTCGTATTTGGATAAGTGTACAAAAAATGTATACATTGACATTTACCGAAATCAGTTTTCAGACGCCACGTCTGTCAACATTTTGGCGAAATGTTAAGTGTCTGGCATAGACATATCTTCTTTTTCTATATATATATATAAATGAATTGCTGTTCGTTAGTCTCACTAAAACTCGAGAACGGCTGGACCGATTTGGCTAATTTTGGTCTTGAATTATTTGTGGAAGTCCAGGGAAGGTTTAAAAGGTGAGAAATTGGACAAAGGGGCGTGGCACCTCCCATAACATTCAAAATCTTATATCTCTAAAACCAATGAATCGATTGAGTTCAAATTTACATACAATCTTAGGTATCAGCCCAGGAGTATTCCTGTGAAGATTGGTCAAAATTGGAAAAAAGGGCGTGGCACCGCCCATACAAAAAACATTCTCTATTGGGTGAAACTCGTTGACGTTATAACTCGATAACCGCTGAGCCGATTTTCATGATTATTTTCTTGTTTTGTTTGTATTGCGTTTATTTCAGGTTTACGCAGAAAGAAAATTCCAGAAAATCGATTTTTCTCATTTTTCGCATTTTACAAAAGAACATTATTATCTAAGAACTGTAAGCAATACAATTTCTGTGCACGAGCAAAGCCGGGCGGGTACAGCTACCTTATTTAATTTTTCTGTACGTGTGTTGTAATCGAACTCCTCCTAAACGGCTGGACTAATTTTAATGAAATTTTGTGTGTGTGTTTGAGTGGGTCCAAGGATGAATCGAAACCACCCATTTGGTGAACATTGAACAAAAGGGCATGGCACCTTCCATACGAAAAAATTCCAAAAATTTTATATCTAGAAAACTACCAAACTGATTGAAATCAAATTTTAAGAAAATATTTGTTATTGATCCAAAGGTGTTTCTGTGAAAGTTTGATCAAAATTGGACAAAGGAGCGTGGTACCTACCGTATAAAAAAATATACATTTTAAATCCTATTTCTCGACACCCATGGGAGCTAAAGTGGGTGGGATTGGAAAACGGGCCATGGCACCACCCTTACAAAAAAAGTTATTTAAATCACTATAACTGAACATTGCCTGATTGAATCATTTTATAAAACCTGCCGGGACTGGACAAAAGGGAGTGACACCTCTAATAACAAAAAAATACATTTCAAACGTTATTCTTCGACAGTCATGGGAAAAAAATTGTCTAGACAATACAATTCGTGGTCACACGTCCGAGGAAATATCGGTCGAAGCACACGGAGTACATAATCAGTCTGGACATATCGGTTAAATAAAAATGAAATGAAAATGTTCAAGCAGGCAAAACAACATTTGCCGGGTCCGCTAGTTTATAATAAAATCACAAAATCCCGAAATTGAATCAATTGTCTAATTATATGAAATTTTGGTAGTGCAGTTATTATTTTTATATTAATATTTTGGACGCATCTGGCAACGTCTTCTAACTTAGGAAGCCCTTGTCTGTCATTAATCAACAAATTATATGGGAATTTTGAACGAGCTTGGTGTTTTATACTATAGACGCAATACGACCAGTTAATGCAAAGCCGAAAACTGAACTGACTTTATTCAGGACTCAGTAGTTTAGTATACAATATAAGATTAGTAAGTAATACATAATGTAGGTAATTCATTGTTTAAGTGTAGTATGCGTGTAAAAGCTTTCGCACAATAATATAAATGAAATATATATCTTAGTATAGTGTTAGAGTATTTTCTGTGTATGTAATTTCGTAATGTGTAATGTGTAATATGATAATACACAACACTTGGTATGTACTTGAGCTTGGTATGTAGTTGAGTCTTTGGCGATTAAAATATTCGTGGTAATTCGTGGCATCTTTGTATCTTATTTTCGTTAGCAATTTTTATAACAACATATCATGTCGATTACTTAACAATTGTTACCCTAGCTGCGTTTTTTTCATCCCCGTCTGCGTCACTATGAAGGGTTGCCGAAAAAAACGAACGTCGTAGAATGAAAACATGAGTTGGCAACTCATCAATCTGGTAGTAAAATTGACAATAAAATTTAATTAAAAAAAATATTATTAATGGAAAATTCGAATTCTAAGGAAGCATTGGTAAACATTTGAAATCGAATGAAAAATCTAGTTAACTCAATAAAATAATTGTGTATTGTTTCAGATGCATATTGACATTACATTTGTTGGTATAGACGCTCCGTCGAATTAGGCGTCGAGTGGTCTTACCGACGAAATTGGAGAACTAGAACAACTTGTATCCTTAGGATGGCCAGGATTATTTATGTTGTATTTCTTCTTCCAGAATCTGAATATGGACAGCTCAAACCTATTTTATTTTAATTATGTAAAGGATTATTCTTTTTTCATTCGCTTGCTGAGACATTTTTTTTGATTTGTTTTGTCTTGTTTATTATTTTTTGTTGTTACTATAAATGTAGTATACAGTGGCAACACGGTTTAGATACATCTGTATCTCTTTATTATCTATCTTTTTCTATTAAAGTATCTTCCCTTTTTCATTCTTCTACTTACTTGACTTCTTCTTAAAATAAAGATGGTGTCTGGCAGACACGCCAAGCTAATATATATTTTACGTGTTCTTTTATATCAACATACTTTAATAATATATTACACAGAACAACTTTTTTCTGTGTTTTTCTTTAGTTTTTGTCATTTCAGTACAAGTTATCGATAACATAGGCAAATTTGTTTTTGGCTACACTTTTCTCTATTCCCGCGAAGCTGCCAAGCTGGTAACCCCGATGATTATCCAGGTAAGATCTTTGTTGTAATTAATCAGGGACTTGTTTATGGTACGTATCCTATAGCCGTGACGGGTATGAAAAAAACGCAACTATTATCAAAAAATATACTCACAAATCTCAGATCAATGCATATCCCATCTGTATTACAAAATTATCAAGGATTTATCTCCGTTGTGAAGAGAACTGCGATCGCTAAAATTTATCGGCTTGTGGAGAGAAAAACGATCGCTAAAATTCACTGCGAGCAGGATACTGGGCCGTAACTTTGAAACATAAAATAGTTCAATCCGCGCCGATGCTAAATATTTCCACACGAGATCGGCCGTCCGGCATTCAAAATATATTGCATCTAAATAATATGGTCATTTATTCTGAAAATGATCCCCAAGTAATTCCCGTTAATTTCAGAGATAAACACTCAAGCAAAGCAAAAACAAAAATCCTTGGGAAGACCTGATGTCTATCTGCTAGTATGTTGCCACCCCCTGTGGCATTCGTGTCGCACCATTAGAAATGATACGGAAGCACGCAAAAACTGCTGCCACTACTGAATGGAACCACACAGCGCTCGGAGCCTTCAAACCACCTGTACCAGAGGTGTGGTTAGTTCTAATAATTCATGTAATTAGTGCTGCGCTAAAACAACCGTACAAAGACCTAGCTCCCTGTTCCCTGACGCTGGCTGCTTATACGATACGAATTGTATGCCATTCGAATACAAGTGGGTAGCATTAACGAAAGTACTTTAGGACTGGTCAGTTTCACTCGGCAAATTTGGATTAAATGAAAAATTTAGATTTATAGGTTTTGCCGACGACCTTTGACCAGGTAATGTGCGGTTCCACCCACCCATTTGGTGCCGAAAATGTTAAAGTCGGTCGCGCCCACAAGAAGCTCCTTTTTCCTTTTGTCGGTATGCGTCTTTTGGCAAGCGGATGGTATTTATAAATTTGACATCGTTATAGGGGTGGCAAGGACTGGGAAATAAGGGTCACTTCCGTTGCAATAAAGTACGAAATTAAATGGTTCGGTGCTCGTCGCTCCTTGGCAAATACGAACAAATAATTTTTCTATATGAATGGAATTTGGTGAGCTGATTCTGATGGCGCGTAGGCGATGGAATATCAACAAAATGGGGTTGTTCACGATTCGGGGTTAGGTATAGCAAGAGAGAATTTGGGAAACAATGTGTGGGCTTGCCGTCGTAATGACATTTTTATTATGTCTGGTGGTATTTGGTCAAATAGAAAATAGATTGGTGTTGATTCCGTCTATTGTATATTCAATATGCAATCATCTTTTTGTTTGTGTATTTATCAAAGGATTGTTAAGGAACTATGATATCACAATTGAGTCAGACTTGTATAAAAATCTAATTTCTATAAGGGCAAAGCTTTATTCGGTTGCTTAGCAAGGGTGCCTTGGTTGAAGCATTTTTTCAGTTCATTAAGGTGCTCGTGAATCTAACTAAGTTCAATGAGATCAAACAATAATTAAGTTTCACATAATATAATTTTCAACACCAGTCAGCGCCATTGCGAGAACCACAAAATGTGCGATGCTTTGGTTATGATTATGAACATAAACAGTGAACCAAAGAAAAATTAATTTTTGATGCAGCCAACAACATTAAAATTAAGTAAGGTCATAAGAAACTGAAACTGGAAGCACATTGCGTCACTGTAACAGCTTTGTGGCAAGGAAGCATTTAGTCAACGAATTTTTAATGACAATTTAATTAAAGTAATGAACTCTCGCACAGCAATTTAGGCTTGTACCTTCTTTGTTTGTATTTCTAGAGAGGCGTTTGCGTGCAAAAATGGCGTTTCAACAAATATACATAAATGGTCAGCACAGAGTTGTACGTAATGGTGAACAATTTGGTTTCATTCGTGGATTACCAACGAACGACGAGCCAATGCATTAACATTACAAATCAATCGTTTTTTTGCATAAGTTAACAAAAAAATAAACACTATATAGCTAGTTGATGTTATCAAGCCAATTTTCGATGGCACTTCCACATGTTCGTTCTGGCAAAAAATGTCGAAAAAAAAAATAATTCTCAAGGAGATTGGATAGCGCTCACTTTTGCATGTGAAGGGACAATTAGGTGCAATAATGGCACTTCGTTTAGAGTGTTATGATACATGTTATAGGATGGACATAGGATGGGCATTGGTAAATATACTATTTTGAATATGGCTATGGATGTGACAAAATGAGTTCATGTTACCGAAAGGCAACTCGGAATAAGGATTGGTCCCATTCAGACCAGAATACGGAAAAAACTATTCTTTTTATGGAGTTGAAGCTAGTGTGTTCGTTTCCTGCAGAAGATGTTAATCTAGCGTGCGAATCAAGTTAAATGACAATAACCTTGGATTACATAGTCATACAACGTTTAGTTACAAATTTGGTCATTTTTAGATCTCCTAAAACCTAAACGGACGATGATGTGTGATGATGATTCATGCGCATGTGACGGGTAAATTTTCAAAATTAGTTAAATTTGTTTGACACGACAAAATAAATACCTTTTGCGAAAATCTTTGACCGAAGATTTCATTGCAGGTTATGAGTCACAATCAGTCTCGGTAAACATCGAGCACACAGTGTATCTAGGCAGATGCGGTGGTGTGTCCGAGTCTGCCAGCCTTAGGGGCTTATCATACTTTCTTAGAAGGTAGTGCCCTGTCAAGATTACTACAAGTGTCATTCCTGAGATGTTTTGCGATCGAATTGAAGCAATTCGTTTCCGTGAGTCTTATTTTTTTTATTCTGGATTCCAATGAAAGGGGTTTATAATTTTATATGTACCTAATCCGAGCGGCTGAATTGAGAATCAGTGGAAAAAAACCTACCGAGTCGTTACGGTCAATGGAGTTCATTACCACTACATGGATGACAGAAATTCGGCGTTTCTTGTCATATACAGAGAAAACAACCATGAACTAGTCATAACTAGTCAGAAACAGCGGCGGTGCCATATTTAGATTTCAAGTTTTATCGGATTTAAAAAATGCCAACCCCCTATGAGTGGAGAAGAAATGCTGAACTTGATCTAATCTTTGGCTTAACTAGAGGACAACTGCTGGAAGGCAAGGATTCCATCTTAGTACGTCTTGGTGACCTGTGTTTAACGTGAACAAACCACCAAAGCATTAAGAAAAAGCTGCTGGACATAATGTAGATACACTCTGACTCAAGCGTGTACGTTATTTTTTCATTTCAGCAGAGTGTCACAACCAGCGTTACCACTTGTACTACATATGTAGTACTGTGCTACATATTTGCTTGATTTTTCAACGCTGTACTACATACTACATTGTTGCCCTAAAGTACTACATTTCTTAACCATTTTACTTTGTTTCGAAAAACTTTTTCCTAGTTTTTAGAAGTATAACAAATAAAACTAGCATCTTCATTCTAAGGCATTTACTAAAGGATGTGTGCAATTACAGGGGGATCGGTCGAAGTCTGAAAAGTTGTCGGACAAAACCAAATTGCCAAATTACATATTGCCAAACAATTACTAGTAAAACAAAAATGTTATTTTATAGTTTATGAGACTATAGCTATTGATGTGTCAATCGAAACCTGCCTAGTGATAAAAGCTAGATAATTTGACGAGTATGCTGTAAAAAATAGATATATTGGATTTCAGCAGCTCAAGAAAAGCATGAAAGCATATAAGCGGAGCGAATGGTGTCCACAATGCACGCTAACATTAACTCTTCGGAAGTGCATCAAAATAAACATTATCCTTGAATTATGGAAATGGATTCGTCAGAAGAAGAGGACTTTCCATTAAATAATTTATTTTTCAGCCATTCATTGTTTGGAAAAAGACAGTCAATATATTAAATATTAAAAATAAATAAATAAATAAATAAATAGGTGGCGCAACAGGCGGTAGACACCCAAGGCCTAGCTTCTCGCAACCATTCGTTTTGTGTGAGTTTCTATTTTTGGAACGAATGGAAGGGACCTAAAATTTTATGCCGAGTCCGAACGGCTGAATTGAGAAGCTTTTTCAGGACAGTCATACTCTCGGATGTTTGTCAGACGTTCGCGAGAGGTGGCGCAGTAGAAAAAAACACTAAGGTGTAATTTGTGTTTTTCCGGGGATCGAACCTGGGATCCATCGCACAGCAGTCCAGCACACTAACCACTGCGCTACTGCGCCCACGCGCATATTAGTAATATAATTAAATTTTACCTACGTAATAAATATGACGAATTTTATCATCTTTACAAAGATTTAACAAGACATCCGAAAACATCCCGACGACAATTGCTGAATACTTTTGAATGTCATTAAAAGTATTCGATCAAATCTATTGACAGCTTCGTTTTAGCATGAATTAAAAATGCATGAGCAGAATAGTTTAATCGCTTTTAGTGCTAGCTTTAGCTTAGCTTTTCGCATGCACTCTGTCCGTAGCCTTAGTAATGTGGGGACTCACTCTTAGCGGGCTGAGTTCTCTATTAAAGCTTTATATGTCCACTTTTTTCATAGCCCTATACGCGACAAAATCAATAAAAAAACATATGGTAGGTACTACATTTTGTTTAAAAATGCTACATTTTGTTGGCTAACGTACTATATTTGCCTTAGATTTTAGTGGCAACGCTGCACAACACAATAACTAAATTAACAACAAATTGAGTTGTCATAGCCACATAATTACTCGATGAAGATGAACTATTTATTCAAGTTTGGAAAATTCTTATTTAACTTCTGTCTGGTCTAGACCATTTCAATTTTCTCATATACATGAAACGGCGTCTCTTTGGGCGTAGTTCCTTTGGCACAAAAGAAAAACTGTCATCAAAACTATACCCAAGGTCAAATAACCAAGTGGCTGCTTGTGGCAGGGCTTTTGTTCAAAGTTGTGAAACACAATTTCAGATATTCCACAAAGCATTTTCAGATGCTTGACTTATTTATATCTGCATCCATCCAGCATGATTGCCTTGCTGCCTATCAACCCCATGTCAGAGCATGCTTTGGTTTAAAAATGAATTCCTTCTTTCTTTCGTAAAAAATAAAAAATGTCCTATGAAAATAGTTATGTGCCATTCTAGCAGAGTAAACAACATCCACAATCTTCTTCCAAAAAAAAACAAGAAAGTTATGCAAATGAATTCGGCGACAGTCAGCGTGACTGTTCATTATGTGAAAATTAATTTAAATCGCGTATACGCCGTGTAGTTCCAAATTGATTTCGCTTTTACTACTGTTTCAAGTTACCCCTGTGCCGTCTTTCCAAGTCATTAATAACAGAGTTGCATAATACATAATTAATAACCAAACAACAAATAAAAACAAGCACATTGTACTTGAACCACACACTGAACACACTGAATACCAAATAAATAAATGAGCAGAGAACGATTTTACTAGGAAAATTGTGTTTTCTCGAAAGTGGCGGTTAAATCGTGTGCAACCGATACACAACCCCTTCCTCATACATATATCCATGAGTACAACTTCCACAAAGTCGAACAAGGTAAATGCTTCATTTATCCGATTCAAGTCGGGTTGTATTTTCTTGCACGGTATAGGGGTTACCAGTAGCCCCCCAGTTTGATTATCATGAACGAAATTGTTGTGATTTTTTTCTTACTGAAAAGATTACAAGCTCTATGAAAAGATATAGATTATATTTTCAGATTTAGATGACAGTGCATAGTTAACCTGGGTTAGCATTGCCGCCGCTGGGTGTGCTCTTGGGAATTATCGCCGATTGTCAGACTATTTAAGCAGTTTAAACGTTGATATTGGTATAAGTAGTTGTTCTGTTTTTTTGCTAGGGGGCGGTTGCATGAACATATGTGTATGGTGTGTGTGCTCAGACTTTGGCCTACTTTGGTCGGGATAATTTCCGTTTAGGTGTCCCAAATGAGTTAAATTTATTCGGCTTGTCACTGTTGCCGTCGCGACGTCAGGGAACTCGATTAAATATTGATTAAGTGTAAAACGAAAAAGGTAGTACTGTTGTAAGCGTATATCTACATATGTTGTCCTTCGTGGAAAAGGTACAATTTTATTTAATTTAAGTTGGTTGGTATGAGTCTTAGATTGGAATAGAAAGGGCGTAATGAAACAGTCTATCTGCTAGGTTCCACATTTCACTTTCACTCGAAATGAAATCGGAAATGAATTTTTGTGTTCTACATTTCACTGTATTCAAAATTTTCGGAATTGAGACAAAGTGAAATTGTGATTTCGAACAAATTTCGGAGTTTCCGAATCGCTCGAAATGCAGAACACTGAAAACGAATTCACTAGATTTGCAATTTCGATTTCTGGAACCTAGCTGTATGTTGCATTAATTTCTAAAAACAATTCAGCCGCAGCCTCGTTCTGCGTTTTTTTAGCATTGAATGATTACAAACAATTAAAAGCAGCAAAATAATTATAATTATTTAAAAAAAAGTTGTATGAGTGTTGTGTCTTGTCTGATTTATGGGGAACAAATCGTTTACTTCACTCCCATTGGGTAGGTGACAAATGCTACCAATGTTTAACAATATAGTCTGTCGTGAATGAATCGCACTTTAGTTTAAACCAGTTCAACTAGATTTTAGAATATTTGTTTATTTGTATATGTCCGCTTATCACAAAGACCCAGACAGAATGTCAACTTACGACTGTTATATTACAATAAACATGCGAGAAATTATTTTATTTATCACTACACTGTCTCAAATAACAGCACTTTAAGATGACTGGCATTTAATACACCGGCGACGATCCCTATAGTTCACAAAAATATAAAACGGGTCGAAAAACCAACGACTCAAACTCACTCATTCAGTCAAAGTATGTGGTAAGACCTTACTATACTCGTAAATTACGATTTTTGCTCGTAATCGGAAACTATTAAACACTCGACTTTGGATAGACCCCAGCGATGATGATGATGATGACAGTGCACATACTTATATGGAAAAGTTGCCGAACGTGATAATGGCCACTCAAGCAACTAGACTAGACATGTTAACTTTATTTCTTTAGCAGAGATATAGAGATATGCCTACTCTCTGGCCACAAAAAGAACACTAAATCAATTAGAAGACACTTAAAAGGTCAAGCAGTACACTACACATCGACGTAACACGTGTGATTCATCTGGTCGAGGAAAATAATGCAAAACAAAAATACATAAAACGAGAAAAACCCCCGGCTAGTCTATTCCCATGTACGAAAACAAGGCAATCTCATACTGAAGCTGAATGACAAAGTGCCTTTGTTGCTTTCTTCATCGGAACTCATTACTTGTAAGAGTATCGTTTTCCTCGTCCCTTTGAGCGATTAATTTTCTTCTCATTTCATATGGATGTGTATGACCTTCAAACGTCGTTCACTTATCACCGTCGACCGGCTTATATCATAAAACATAAACAACCTCCACTCCCTTGTAACTTGTGCTCAGTCGTCATTGTCAGTGCACTACATCCTTGGTCGTACCGCCGGCCGGCCGGTCGTGTTTCTTGAAATATCGCGCAGTAAATTACTTTGGAATACGGTCGGCTTTTAGCGTAAGTATTTGCTGCTGCTATTTATATTCACGCCGAGGAGATTCCCTCAATGTGCGATGTGAATGAATGCCGAGATGGAGGCTGCTAGCTAATGAAAAGCATCCAGCCAGCGCTACGACGACCTTGCCCAATAAATTCCACCCACAGATAGGTTGAAAATGACGATCTTCTGCTGACTTGGGCTGGGGGGAAGGCGATGGCAAATTCATGTTTTCTTGGAAAAGATTTTCCCTTCCACTTGCGCCGGCAATAATTGATGGCTTCGTTGGCAGTGGACTGAATGGTTGTATCTTCCCGAGTTAGCACAAAGTTTATGATTTGTACGCGTGTGTTTTGTGGGTGGTGGGGTTTGATATAGGGGTTGAAGCGATTCTTCAGAGATACGACGATTAATTGGTTTGGATATGACGGTTGTCGGCGCTGAGAAATTATTTGTACCTATATTTGGTAATGAACCACTTCGATTGCTTATATAAATCAGGTTTCCACTTCCCTTGCACCACAGGTGTGAATGACCCAATTCGTCTTGGAGATGCCAGCTCTTTGTATTTTTAAACTAAATCTCTTAGTGAGCACAAGCACTTTATGATGACTTAGCTTTGCTGCTAAGCTTCTAAAGCAGCAAGTCTGTTGAGACAGAAAAATATTTGTTTGCGATAAATACTCGTTGACTTGGAGACGGTGTGAATTTCTCCTCTTCAGTTTATATTTCAATTTGGAGAATGTGCTAATTGAAATTGTTTTGCTTCCAATGATTAGGATCAGCAAAAGCACAACGAACTCCAAATTAATGATAACGACATTTGAATTGATAATTTTCAAGGAAAAATAAGTTCGTTTTGAAGGGTTGAGTTATCTACTTGATATTAAAGTCCAAACAAATATTAAAGAAACTCACAGTTCTCGCTTTCACTATGAACGCAGTTGTGTCCGGCATTTAGTACATTAATCCGAACAAAATGAAAAACAACAATTTTGTAAGGCACAAAAAATTGAAATGGCATTGTATTGTACATAATTCCAAACTTGTAAGTGGGAACGCTTCTGCAATTTCTTGTAACCGATCACAATATTTTTTTTCACTACATTCGTATCTTAAAATATTTCTAAACCATGGAGATAGCCAAATCATTATGATTTGTATATGGCTGCTGCTTGCTCACAGCCACCAATTTGTCTGGTAGGTATAACGCTGTCAAACGGTGTTCGGTGCTTCAAGTCAACCACTTTTCTTTTTTTAATCTAGTTAATGTATACATTTCCTGATTTTATTTATTCCTTTTTTGTTATAAATTTCAAGACTCTCAATGACAACCCAACACATCTCCCAAGTGCCTGTTGAATTTGGCAAAAAAACGTGATAAGATCGCTATACTGTTACAAGTTGTGTAACTCTGTGTAACATTTCTAGAAATTAACTTGCAAAACAAGTACATAATATTCACGTTAGGTACTAATATTTGCTCGGTTCTAATATTTGTTCGGTTCTAATATTTGTCGTTGTTTTGGGGAGAAATACCGAAATTTACAAAATTATAGATTTATTGACTTTTTAAAATTCATTTACAATCTGAAATCGCTTAGTTAGTGATTCAATGGGTTAACATTTCTTTGACCAATTTGTGTGTGAGATAAGGAGGTTGACAAAACCAATACCTTTCTGTTTTTGGTTACTGATTTCACTGATTTTATGACATGTTAAATAGGTGATTAGATTATTAAGTTAAACAGTCGTAGGTCAATCAAGATAGGCGATATCGCAAACCAACTCCGATAAGATAAAACCTACCTATGCTTCATATTTTTTAGCAGATCTATGTTGTAATGGAAATTACTGGAACAAACAATCTCTACCCGATTTTTATCTGAAACATTTCGAAAGACAACAGAATGGCGTTGCTTCCTTTACTTGACACTTGACACGATTAATCATATCAGGGTATGCGGAAGCTACCTGAGTTAACAACAAGTCTCTTTTTGTTATAATCGTTTGCTGATATTTTAACCACTCGACTTGCTCGTTTTTTGAAATTTTATCTTGCATCAATATCTGATACTGAATTTAATACATGACAAAGAGAAAGAGCGATTTAATTTGTTGTGTTTCTTCTGTTGCCTGGGCTTTTATTCTTATCGCGTACGAATGATCTCGTTTTTGGAAACACTAAGGACCATAAAAAGACTGTCTTCTGACGATCTAAATTTTACAATTTGCAGAGTTTATTGGACTGGAATGTACCATAAAAGGATTGAGCCTGGCAGAGTTTTCTAGTACTATTGGTAATGTCTTCTTTGTGTTTCTGGGGTGACTCGCAGAAATCTTATGAGGAGCACAAGATTAACGTATCTTTGCTGCTATATCTCCTCTACCCTACAATGAAGTTGTCATGTATTCGAAGATCCCTCCCCCTCGCCGAAGAGTTACGGCCTAATTTACCAGCAGATATTTGAAATACCAGACTGACGATAGGTACTACAACGTTGCTATGGTTGTCTAAGGCGCTCGCTGTTTTGAAATATCATGCGGAAAAATGCATGCCAAAATTGTGCGACCTACGTTGGGCCAGAAAAGCAAAATTATTTCATTTATGTTGGCCATCTCAAGCCACGGCTCCGGCTTCATCAGCCCGCTTGCTTATCAGGCACTGTCACAATTCACTGCCAGCTACTTACGGAAGGACATTCGATTACCTAATACATATACCTACATAATAATGAAGATGTGAGCATTCTTTTTTTCTAATCACACGAACGATTTCCTGTAGCACCCACTGTAATATTAGACCTTCACGTCCAACTTATTAATACGTGCGTCGGTTACTAATTCAACCGCTTGCTACTTTATCCAATTAAATACTTTTGAAGAAGTATAATATGTAGGTACAGTAGCGAACACTTGACGTGTGAAATATTTGATGTTGCATTGTTTCCAACCAAGTACAGCTTAATGGTCTATTCAATAAAAGATCGAATAATTAAAATTAAAAGCAAAATTTGAGTACAATTTCCTGTAGAGCGATGTGATTTATTTTCTAACAAGATTTTGCTAATAAATCAATGCATTGCTTATCACGGAAGATAGATATATTGATGAATTCTATCTAGATAAAAATTCCAAAATAGGAAAATCAATCACAGCCAGTTACTCTTACTTGATAAAAAAAAGGAAATACGCGCTACTTTAATTATTGATGGAATTGTATGGGAACGAATATTGACACAAAATTGATTCATAGGTTTTTAACTGATAAGCCGAAAGCTGGTGTCCAACATTTTTGTTTTTCGTTTCTTAACAAGTTCATGTAATCCGGACCCAAATACACAAGGACGTTGTTGGGTATTCATATACATAACTCCATTTGTGAAAACCGGACCTTCAGCTGGAAGATGCTTGTTTCGTTTCGTTATTTCGTGTTCCTTTGCGACGGTTAGAACATAATCAAATAGTCACTTCCCAATCGCTCTTACTATAAGCTGCGCCGCAAAGACTCAGCGACGGACTGGAAGGGCGAATCATTAGGACACGTCAGTTTTGTCTCTCTATCTCTATATGTATAAAACAAAGTGGAAAAAACTGTATGTTTCCCTCTGTCGCCCGTAATTTTCAACCAATTTAGTTGATTTTTTGTTAAAATGTCGGTAATTACGGTGGTCGGGCAATAGGCTAAACAAATTTAAAATCGGACAAAGGGGCGTGGCACCTCCCATACAAAAAAAAACATTCAAAATCGTATATCCCGAAAACCACCAAATCAATTGAGCTCAAACTTACAGGTAATATTACGTATTGGCCGTGGAGTGCTCCTGTGAAGATTGGTCAAAATTGCACAAAGGGGCGTGGCACCTCCCATACAAAAAAAGCATTCAAAATCGTATATCTCGAAAACCACCGAATGGATTGAGCTCAAACTTACAGATAATCTTAGGCATTGGTTCTAGAGTGCTTCCGTGGAGATTGGTCAAAGTTGGACAAAGGGGCGTGGCACCTCCTATACCAAAAAGACATTCAAAATCGTATATATTGAAAACCACCGAATCGATTGAGCTCAAACTTACAGATTGTCTTAGGTATTGGCCGCAGAGTGCTCCTGTGAAGATTGGTCAAAGTTGGACAAAGGGGCGTGGCACCTTCCATACAAAAAAAGCATTCAAAATCGTATATCTCGAAAACCACAGAATGGATTAAGCTCAAACTTACAGATAATCTTAGGTATTGGTTCTAGAGTGCTTCCGTGAAGATTGGTCGAAGTTGGACAAAGGGGCGTGGCACCTCCTATACCAAAAAATATTCAAAATCGTATATCTCAAAAACCACCGAATCGATTGAGCTCAAACTTACAGATAATCGTAGGTATTGGCCGCAGAGTGCTCCTGTGAAGATTGGTCAAAGTTGGGCAAAGGGGCGTGGCACCTGTCATACAAAAAAAAACATTCAAATCGTATAGGTACCTCCAAAACAAAAAAAATCTTCTATGGGGTGAAACTCGATGACGTTATATCGCTATAACCGCTGGGCCGATTTTTATGAGTCTTTTTTTGTTTTGTTCGTATTGCTGTATTTCAGGTTTAGGCAGAAAGAAAGTTCCAGTTTATTCTCATTTCTCGCATTTTACGAAAGAACATCTGTATCTCTATGTATATAAAACAAAGTGGAAAAAACTATATGTTTCCCTCTGTCGCCCGTAATTTTGAACCAATTGAGTTAATTTTTTTTTAAATGTCGGTAATTACGGTGATCAATTGATAGGTAAAAAAAAAATTAAAAAATAAAAATTGTAAAAAGCAATAAAAGGCCTGGCGAAGCCGGCGGGGGTTCAGCTAGTATTCTATATAATCTAGAAACCAAACGATTAATCGATAACCTTATCAAATATGCAGGCAGCAAGTTCAGGTCCAAAGATGCTAACGTTAGTTATTTAGTGGTTCTGAATGAGGCAGAATCTCTGTTCATTGTGAATACCACTGGAGTAAGGGGGGGTAAACACCTTGCTGACTTATCTATAAAGCTGAAAATGTTAATGATGCACTTTCGATACCGGGGACAGTCGATTAAATGAAATTATTTACCTAGATCACTCAAATAATTGAAAAAGAAATTTCTTAGAAAAGCCTTCCTGACATTGCCAAATTGATGATTCCTTCTTTGTCTCTGCAGTCGATGGAAAGTCTTTGTGCATATCTGCCTCAGATTCTAAACATTGGAGACCTTGAGTCTCTTAAATCATAGGATTAGGGGAGCATGTTCTAGCTAGTTCGGCTATAGTGACCAAAAATACAGCAAAGAGTAAGGCTGTAATAAATGTCTTTAGGAGATACGCAGTAATCCTTTACCGCTTTAGAAGTTATTGGGCTGGATGTTAGGGATTTGACTGAAACTCGGATAGACTTTGAGTTCAATTGTTTGAGAACTCTTTTGGCTCAAGGTAGCAGAAGAACATCAAAGAAGTTGATAAAAATTAGTTGCTTGGTTGTTACTTTCACTTTGTCCATATCACAGGAAAGTCTGTATTAACATAAATTTGAGACCTACACGCATATTTTTGTAACGAGTAGTAAAATCTATCATATTTGGACTCCACAAATACTCCAGCAACAACAACACTTAAAGAAACCACGCATTCAAAAAAGAAAACAAAATGAGAACATTGTTTTGCTCGAAGATATTTTTATTTCGTTCTGTGACGTCGATGTCCTTTAACTCCAACTAAAGAACATCGGCGTCGTACGATTAACTATTAATTGAAAGTAAGCCTTTTCATTAACCGCCCAGTTGTTAGCAAAGCAATTTATCAATTATAGCAATTTATAAACGCAAGTGAATTATGTTTCAAATAGAAACATATAATTTTGTTGCTCAAATCAACACCGACCACATGATAAAAAAAACTCTGTCAGAATGCCGGCCGTCAGTGTGTTGTCCATACAAGTAACCAAACATGCAGATTCTAATAATTTTCTGTGGCTAAATCAATCGGTAGAAAATGAGACACTTAATCTCTATCCCAAGAGGGAACTTTTTGCAACTTGTCATAGTTCACTCCAAAGCACTTACCTGTAATTTGTTTAGTTGCTCGTGCGTTTGTGTGACTATGTTTTTAAGTGAATCATTTTGTTGACCGACCGGTCCCAGGATTGCGTAAATAAAACTCGTCAGCACAATACAGCAAAGGATTAGAACACAATTTTTTGTTCGCATTGCCGCCGCCTCCGTTGTTTTCCGTGATCGTCGTGTAACACTGATGCAAACAATTTGTAATTCATTTAAACAATTCGCCCGGGGAAGAGTTGTCCGTCGTCGTTGGCACTAAATTTTGTTTATTTCGCTGATAATTTTTTAACAAAACGTTTAAGTGACCGCACTCAAGATCAAATTTTAAATGTTATCTACTTGGTATCTCTCATTGAAATGCACAATTTTGATATATTCACTTTGAACTCACAGACACAGAGTCTATCAGTAGAAGAGCACCAATCGCCACCTAGCTGCGGTTATTGGGTGTGTGTAGATATTAGTTCTTGTGCGTATATATACTCCTGATTAGTCCCTGATACGCCTATCGGGTGAAAAATTATAGATTTTCCTTGTTTATCAGTCTGATCTGGAATACAAATACAAATGGAGGCAGTCAGTTTGTTTACACTTCTGAGGCGACACAGAGGGAAATGTATTCTTCACTCACAATAGCTTTAGGCTGAGCACTGGCCGCACGCAAAAATTGTTGCATTCGTAGGTGTTCTGGTGTCCGGGTTGAGCCTTGAGCACCTTATCGAATTCTTATTGGAGAGCATCGATTTGACCTGATAATGAACTTTGGAAAGAACGCTCTCGAAACGTTTATTGGAAAAGACAAAGCACGTACACGAACACGACGAATATGAATCGCACACGAAAGTGCAACCCCCAGTCACAATATCGCTATTGGGTAATTAATCGGTCAAAGTCGTCGTCACTTTGTTTAGCGGAATTTGCGACCCGTGATGATGGAATAAAAATAACTTTTTCTTTTTTCACTTGGAATGGAACGGCCTTGCAAACTATGCGAAAAGTTGGAATATCTTTTCCAAAGCGAAGCTTCTACGGCGTTTGTCTAGCTGTCACTGAAAAAAATAGCAGTCCAAAGAAGAATCGACAAAAAAAATGTAGATGACAGTTCATAATTCCCCATGAAGTTGGTTATAGTTGTAATATTAGTTTAGATTCGAACCACAAGCAGCAGAAGTGTGTCCAGGGCGTATATTCGTAATGTTATCATTATTGACGAAATGCACGAAAATAGTAGTTACCTACCTAATGATATAAAAATCAATGACACACCTCCTGAAAATAGCAAATAGCATTATCATGATCTAAACCACGAAATCTTTAAAATAATTGTTTGCAATTTTACTGACAAATGTTGTCCTTTTTTTTGTCCACATAAAATAAACTTAGGCGCGATGAGCGATATGATATGAAAAATATTGAGAGATGCGATTTTGTGCGCACAGTTAAAAGCTTTTCTATGATGTCGTTTTAATGACAAATAAAAATATTAGGTAAATGACTTAATAGCAGAAAAGAGCAAACATTCACGGCATGTGTTTAGAACCAAAAGAGTCAGGAAAGTTTCATCACATCTCGGTATTCCTAATTAATTTATTGTATTTATAATTTTTTTTGTGGATCAGAACAAGAACCTTTACCCCCTTTATTTTGGTTGTCCATAAAAAAAGTGGCCAAAACAGTTTGTTTGCGCTTCACTGTGTGCGCTTGCATAAAAGTTAACAATGCAACAATCATCTTTGATTTCTTTATAGAATGCTAGAGACACCAATTGGGCGTTAGTGAATTTGGCAAGTAAAACTGTTGAAATTCAAATTGTTGCTTCATTAGCCGTTTTTTATTATCAGCTATGATCCATATAGATCATCGATTTACATGCACTTACAACAACAACATGTGATTCTGCTTTTCATTGACTTATTATATATGAACTGCTAGTGAAATGTCAGTTCATACAAATTTTGCCCAGAAAATGACGCCAACATAAACTAGCGCTCTTGGTTCGGAGCGAAAAATAAGTGAAACAAAATGACGAACCATCTTGGATTTCTCCATAGAATGCTAGAGGCACCTATTGGGCGTGAGAGAATTTATGAGGTAAATTCAAATTGTTGCGTCACTATTTAAAGTAGATGGCATTGGAAAACGAAGCCAATGATCACAACCATATTTGATTTCTCCATAGAATGCTAGAGACACCTACAGGGCGTTAGTGGATTTGGCAAGTAAAACGGTTGAAATTCAAATTGTTGCGTCATTTTTAACAATAGATGCCACTACAAAAAAGTGTGAATCTCCAAATTATTCCGCTCCGAACCAAGAGGGCTAGTAGTTATGTTGGAACCAACGGGAAGACGTCTACTAGCAGTCCATATATAATAAGTCAATGCTGCTTTTCATCGAGATCACGAAATATGATCTGAAAATTAATTCAACTATTTCTCGTTGTTGTTTCGTGGCGTTGTTTATTTCATTCACTAAAGGTTGGTGTCCCTGTAAATTATAGCAACACAGTAATGTTGCCAGACCAAATGTGAACCATAATTAACAACACAAAAAATCAATTAACATTTTTTCAAATTCGAATAAGTTTCTACTCCGACTTTCGAGATGTTTTGTTTCGCTATATAGCACAGAAATATAAATGGAAATATTAGCAGTACAATACGATTAATTATAATGCATATTTGAACTTAACATTTGAATATAGTTTCCCCAAAAAAAATATTCAATGTTAAATGTATGCAGATTTGTATCCATATGGTAACACCCCGACACAACAAGCGAAATGTCAAACTCAAATATGAGCAAGTGCAATGGAGAAATCATCGCATTGTGACGTCACATTGTACCGTGTGGCTGCAAGATGGCTGGTGGCAATACGAAATTTGTCATAATTGGTATTGGATTTTATATGTTTGTTGCCACAAATCAATCAATGATCCAGTTTGTTTTATTTTCATGATCTGATCCGGATCAGATCACGCTGATAATAAAAAACGGCTGTTATTAACTTTGAATGTAGTTTTTTATTGGCGTTTGCCTCAATTATGTGTTTTGGCCGGTATGATTTTTTTTTATGAAACAGTTTCTGAAATTTTTAAAGATGAACACACAAACATTGCATCGTGTTTTCGAACACTGCCTTAAGGTTGGCGTCATTGCTAAGTAACTTGCACCACCTACTGAGTGATAGAACTAACATATTAAAGTGGTTAAAGTATAGGGTTCATTTACATGCTAAATAATTTCCCCTTTTTGGTTTTACCATTAGCACAAATGGGTTATTATTTCGTTGCCAATAAAGTGAATTGAATATTTTATTAAATTTTTGTTTGTTTTAAAATCAAAATGGCATAATATTATATTCAATAATAGTCTTTATTTTACTCTGTTTTTGGCGCGCATTTTGATGTATTTTTGAATCGAAATTTCGTTTTTATTATCCGTTTTTATGTTTAGACCCGATTCAGGTAGGTATGTACTTGCACCTACCTATATACCTTTCTGAAAAGGGTTAAGTCAAGTATTGAAAGTATACTGGCTTGAAAGGAGATCCACTGGATGAAACAGTTTTCCTATAAGCAGTTGAAGAAGAACTCCACAGAAATCCAGATAGTCAAAAAAAAAATAGGCGGCGCAACAGGCGGTAGACACCCAAGGCCTAGCTTCTCGCAACCATTCGTTTGTGTGAGTTTCTATTTTTTTGGGACGAATGGAAGGGACCTACAATTTTATGCCGAGTCCGAACGCTGAATTGAGAAGTTTTTTCATGACAGTTATACTCTCGGATGTTTGTCAGACGTTCGCGAGAGGTGGCGCCCAGATAGTCTGTCTGGGAAATTTAGATAGTGGTGGAGAGACGAAAAGGAACGCGCGCCGCATGGCGATCTGATTCGAATAGATATAGTCACAATATATATTTTCAATTTTGCTTCATGTAACCATTTCGAATCATAGTTAAGAACATCCGCCTGTATAATTAATCTCTACTCAGATTAAATAGACAGAGAATAATTATACTCATTATAATGAGATCTGATTATACCGTTAAGGATTAACAGCAACCACCATTGTGCACTAATCCATCGCCGGTTTTTTGCTCAAAGCGCTCATAAAGATTAATAATAAATTTGCTCATTATTGGCAAATACCTAGGTATTTTATAAACCTAATTAAAAGATGCTAATTCGAGACCGCGACTTTACGCATTAGCATACTTTAAAATGTCTTTCATTGACATTTTATTATTGTAATCAATAACTAAATGTTTAGCGCTGTTTTTGCATAACTATACCCAAGTAGAAATCGTTGGTTAAAGTTCTAGCGCTGTTACCACAATTCAGAAAGTTTACTATTACGGTCAAAGTGTGTTTTGATTTATAAAAGTGCAATCTGTTTCTCATATAGGAGGGAACCGTGATCAAGTGGGGAATTAGTTTGACGTACTTATTTGACCATTCCGTGATATACACAATATGGTATAATCGGCTATGATTTGCAACCGAAACGTTACCGATTTTTGCCAGTCACAGCTTGCGATGTATTTGCAGTACAGCAACTACACAAAATGGTCACAAAGTATTGCATGCAACACATAAAGTGAACTGTCAAATTTGTCTTAATGTGTTTGTAGGTTTATTCACACAAATAGAATATACCGCCTGTCGCGCCGCCTATTTATTTATTTTTAGAATATAATAAAATCGCTACACAAATACAATCAGATAGGTACAAATAAAATGTATATACATATGGAATGAATTATTGGAAAGGAACAAAATGGAAACATTAAATTAATATTAATTGCATTTCTTCGTATCCGTAGCCCAAATATTAAAACGAAAGTCAGTTTTACCACGAATGTGAATAAGTTGCAGTGGAAAAAACTCACGCGCTCAAGAAATATTGAATATTTAGATATACAATTTTATTTTCAAAAAATTCTACTTTTTCCAGGGACATCGAAAATTATCTTAATAGCTTCAAAAATGAATTGAAAGAATTATAAGGTATATTTCAAGGTGATACATATACGTACTTATAAAGAATAAAGAGTTTGCGAATTTCAATTGTGAAATTAGTTTATTAAAAATGGATGCCCAGTACTTACGATCGAAAATGGCGATTAGTTTTCGTATTAATGCATGTGCATTTCACTTGGTAGGGGCAAAGGGTGTATGTGCTCCCCAAATTGATAAAGTTGTTATTTTCGTTTATTACTTGCAATAGGTCTGAAAATTGGGGAATAGGACAATGGGTAAAAAAGTTTCATTGAAATAGGAGTAGATAGGCATGAAATTAACTTTAAAAATGTATAACGCTTTAGTATTGCCATTTTTAAGAATAAAAAAAACTGATATATTTTAACATTATAAAAATAACTTCCTAGCCATGTATAGGTAGACTAGTGCCATGTGGTAGATTTCTCGAGATATTGGGGCGTGAATCTCCTACGATGTTGCAAACTACTATTTTATACAAACTCTTATTACTATTTTACACTTAAATTACATTTGTTCACACCTCATTTATTTTTCTTGTAATTGTAAAATATTTTATTTAATAAAATCACACTGCATTCTTCCTTCTAATGCCCAAAACACATGTGCAGAAATTCTGAATGCTTCACTGCATGCAGTACTGCAGATGAAACACATGTGCAGAATTCAATTTGCAGCGGTTGCTGTCATTGAGGGGAAAAATATGTGAGTGAAACAAAGACGACAAATAAATCCCGTCTCTCTTTTCCTCGTATGCATCAGTAGCTGAATTTAAAAATTGGATGCTGCCAAGTCTACTTAATTTAATTCACTGCGTTGCTATGCAGTGGATTTAGAAATAGAGACATGTTGCAGTGCTGCGGTGGCTGCAGAATTTACATTTGTTTCACCACATAAGAACATGTGTATTCTAATCCTGCTGCGCAGCGAATTCTGCACGTGTGTTTTGGGCATAAAGATGTGCGTTAGACGTAGTAAAAGTAGAAAAGAAATTATTAATAAAAGCGCTGCATGCTTTGCTACTAAAATTGCATCATTATTTTCAGATATGTTCCCAAGATTTTACGATTAGTTTGTTAAAACTATGATTTCTATTTTATGGAAAAACAATATGGGAAGACAGTGTCAATAAAATAATTACCAGTACATATATGAGATAATTTCGAAACGATGTATGATATTTTTTTTTCTGTGCCCCCTTTATACTCTACGCCTATGAGCAACACCGTCATATAAAGATACACTATCCGTTCGTTTACACACAAATTACATAAAACGTGCATAAAAATCCACTTCAGTTCGTACTTAGTGTTGATACAATACCTGGTACAATATAGTAATTGTGGAAATAACATTCAACTATTTTGTGTAGATATTAATGCGTCAAATAGTGTAGTAGTTATTTAGGCAATGTATTTGGAGATTGTGTGCAAATAAAAACCAAAAGCGAATAATGCACTTTATGGTAACATTCAACGGTCACAATTCAGACTGGGCGTAGTCTATTAGTGTAGTTGTGTAGTAGTAACTGGGATTGACACTTTCAGTAATTTTTTAGACACAACATTTACTGAAATGTTACGTTAAAGAACATTTGTCTCTTTAAGGCACGTAATAGTTACAAAAATGTCAAACTGTTTCCATATTCATAGCAACGCATTTATCTACTCAAAACCAAGTCAAATATACCAAACGGTGACCATAATTTAAAATAAATTTGAATCAAAGTCACAAATTTCTACTTGGGTACTTAAGCTGTTCGACCAATACGTCAACAGAGATTAGTCACACGTCCAAAAATTTATATAAAAAAATATCTGCGCAAATTCCGATTCTATTTTTGCATCAAGTTCGAAGTCATAATTCATAATTCATAATTACGTAAACAAAATTAACATAGCTTTTCTAAACTCCCCGGCTCACACGACCAGCGCTAGCGGTTGCAGACCTTCAACTTGCACATCTAGTTCTTATCGTAGAATACCGGTATAGGTAGGTACATAAATTGAGTTTATCAAATAATTTAAGAATTTAGCAAAACCCATCACTTTATGGACATGCTAATCGAAAATTCTATAGGACGTTGCCTACCATAAAATCTGAGAAGGGTTGGCTTATACTTAGTGAACAATCAAAACAAACCTATATTTAATACAAATCGACCCGGATTTGGGAATTTTTCTTCCACTTTTCTCACCAATTGTTAGCCAATGATGACGCATTGGCTGGGAAAAACCTCACAGTGGACTGTGGAGTTGCTGGTTTGAATGAATATTCATTTTAACTTGCAATGCAAAAGTCTCTAGCCACCAAGAGTGCTACCGTTCATATTGTATGTCAAAAAATCTGAACTCTGAATTACCTACTGACCAGACAAAACCACCTACTGATCAACATCGATCGTGCGGTAACACTTTATATCGATTGCGCTGATGTTGTCCGACTACCCGACTCCAAATTAATTGTTTTGATAAATTATATTTTAGGCATTCCGAATTCCGATCAAAAGTCTCGCAAAAGTAGTAAGATTGCGTTAGAGCCCGCCGTTTTTTTTTTTTGTTTTTAAGACGAGTACAAGATTATGACAACGGTAGGCAAAGAAAAAATTCGCATTGACTTTTAAGTCCTCCTAATTAGAAATTAATTGAGCGGCGCCATTAGCCCATTACAGTGAAAGTGAGGTTTTAGTTGTATTACGTCAAGGGACCGTGATGAATTTGATTCAATTTTGCATTAGCAGTAAGGTACCAAACCCATTAATTTATTATCGGCAATATATTTTCGTCTCAGTTGTATAATGCTTATGCGGGTAGCCAAAATTGGACTCACTAGCTTTGATTAAGTGGGTCAATCTCAATACGAATACGTTTGGATTACTATAGTTAGCTCAGTCTGACAGGATTTGATTTTCATTTCATTGGCCTGTTGGATTAATCATGTTGAGTATACTAAACTATGCCAATAAATCTAGTGCGCCAGGGATGCTAATGCTGGTCCCAAAAATAGAAGATAGGTAATAGGGACGTTCAAAACTTGATGTGTTTGAGTTTTTATTGGGCTAGACAGGTACAGGTTGACTTTTCGATTGTATGTATGACTGACGTGAGACGTAGTCCCGTTTCTGACTATTCTAGCCTAGAGACACAAAAATGTAAGAATCAAAAACGGACATCTTCATTACATTATTAACTAAAAAATAAAAACATATTTTAAAAGAGTTTAGCAAAAAATGGGTCACAACGTCTAGGCTCTAGATAATGGGTCTATTCGCGTAAAGCAGCAAAAATCTGTCAAATTCGAAAATTTGAGCGCAATTCTCGCAGAGAACGGAAAATGTACCCAAAAGTAAGCGTATACACTTCGAACTGCTTCGAGCCATTTCCAACTAAATACCAATTTAAAGTTGAACAAAACAAAACTATTTCAAACTTCAGCGAAAATTCACAATTTTAATTAAATTTTGTATTCTATTAATATAATCTGTATAACCATGTATAACTCATAACCGAGCAACCGTTGGAAAATATTTTTTGTTTATTTAGTTTATCTGTCAACTTTTTGCTTTTGACAATTACATCAGTAGGTAGGTAGATGATACACGCAGTGTTGCTATGAAAATATTTCCAAAAATCTGCAATTATGAAAAAAAAAATCTGCAATGCGGAAAAAATCTGGATTCATAAATATTGCGATATCAAAAAAATTAATTTTTACAGACAACATTCAGTACAGCCTCATAAAAACAGAAGTGGATCAGTTTTAGACAACATTATTTCTACTCATGGTAGAAATGTCTACTTTTCTCTTCGCTTCTATGTAGTTCAGAATCACTAAAACAAACTAAAAAATATATATCTACTATGCAGACAAAATCTGCCACCCAGATTTTGGGATTTTAAAAGTCTGCATCTGGGGTGAAAAGCTGCAAAATGCAGACAAATCTGCACTTATCACACGCCTGAATAAATTCCCTGAGCTGTTTCGATCCAAGAGGGGAACTGCTCGTTACTCGTTATTTCGTTGGTTTTCTCTTTTTCTTTGTGCGATTGCGATCGATTTAAACCGCGTACGCGAATGGACATAATAATGAATGCCGAGCAAATGTACTAGATCAGCTACTTATCCATCAAAGTTCCAAAAGTTTGATAAATTGATGCACTATTGCAGAGCTCTTTCTTGCTGGAGCTGGATTCTCTTCCTTTCCAAATAAAGGACTCTTTTTCATCTGTAGTTTTCTTCTAGACCATCAACTCTCGTTTAATTTTGTTTCTGATCATGATATCCTATTTAGTCCTTACGATAAACAAAATAGTTAAAATGACGGACGAGTCTTGTTGTTCTGACACAGAAAGTAGGTAAACCAGACTAATAAATAACCATAATGACAGCTTTGCGCTCAAGTGTGTTTCATAAACAAATCAGAAGGATCTGAGCACTGTCGGTTCAGAGCACGCTCAAAATGCTCGAGCTCTATTCAGAACTCAGCTCTGAAATAAAAAAGAAAAACGCCTATTGATGCTGGGGAAACTTTTCGCAAATCTATTCGGGTTCGTGCTTATTGAAAAAACATTAGTCAACAACTTATTGTTATTGCTTCTTATTGATGTATTGTATTGAGGTGTATAAGCCTTCAACTTTGTTTTCTTATTGTTATTCGTGTTAAAACCACAATTATCGCAGGATCATTGCCGTACATCTGACCTATCTGCTGAATTGTGATGAATTCCATACCTCATTACAAATTCTTCGTTTTGAAAAACCCCCTGCCAATACTGAATACAAATGCTTGAGTATTATACTTGACCGTCGACATGGTCTTAATTACCGCGCAACTAAATAAGCATTTAGTAGGTACCTAAGAAAACAAGTCAATACAAAATTGTTTTGAAAATCTATATAAAGAAGAATTCCTTTCTAATAGCTGGACCTTGCCCGCGTGCACTCATCGCATTCGCAGCTCATTAACAACGCGTTAACGCGTCAACAATTCGTTATTTAAAAAAAAAGCTGTTAAAGTGTAGATATTCTTAAGCCAAGGCAAAGGCCCCCCCCTTCTGCGCACAATTAAATCTGCAATTAAATTTGCAACATAAAAATATAAGTCAAAGTTGGCCAACGATTCGTGCATATCCATCGAAAACAAATCTGGCATCTAAAGTCTTTAATCATCGCGTATGTATGCGCTGCGGGGTTTGGGGTACTACTATGGCGTCAATCATTTTCAACTGAGGTTATGAAATGGACCATCAAATGATGGAGCAGTCCCCATAGGCCACATTATGATGTACCTCCCAAGACAGGTAGTTGGCACTAAGTGGATACTTAACCGAAAGTATCTCATCATATTGACGATGCAGTAGCTCTCCAGATAATTGCTGGTCATTTCCTATGGTCATTTCCATGCCACTTCCATTCATCGGTGGTGGGTTTTTTTTTTTGGTCTATTCGCTCAAATGTCATCTCTTGGATCATACACACTACGCCCGGATGCATAATAATATCAAAATGACACACTATATACCTACTTACACGGTGTCAATATGTGGAGTGGCAATTGCTTTGATTGCTGCGATTCGACTAGCGGATGAATGATTTCGTGACATGAACATGGCGAGTGTATAAGAGCGCTACAGGTGATGACGATACCCGCGCAAGACCCTTGTCAAGTCGTTTATATGGTGAATGGGAAATTAGTAGAGAATAACGAGGTCGAATCAAATCTTGAGGCTCACACTTAATTGCTTGTTATTATTTGAAAAGGTATTGTTGACTCGTGACATTGAGAGAACAGAGTGTGTGCAAATGGACGTATATTCTTCTGCTTTTTGGTAGCATTAAGTTTGCTGGTTGTGCTTCTGGCAGTTTCATGTGCTGTTCATGACCGAAAGCGGTGTGAAAATTTGTATATACCACATGCACACTCACAATGGGATGTAAAGCACCAGAATTGATTTGAGAATGGTATTAAACTTGACTTTGACGTGATCTGATGCTGCACTGGAGATCAAGCTGGGTACTATAACTAGGAAGCGGTAGTTTTCGAAAGAAGAGGAACTAAATTAGTCAGTCAAATTAATACGCTTGAAGGTTTAACTTCGAAACAAATTGGAAATGACGGTAAGGGATTTGGAGATACTCTAAACACTATATACCTCCCTAAATAGTGTAGTCCTTATTAAATTTCCTACATCAGTTGTAGTCCAAATAGACTGAGTTTTCATTCAACTTTCGGGCATGATCACCTGAACGCGAGCTTTTCTTTTGGTATTAAATAAATATTTGCGGGCCGTAGCGGTGATGTCCTGATGTCAATTCTTCAAGTAAGCCCACTTAACGAGATAGTAGAAATCATACTTTCAATGTAAATTTGTATACGACTTATGACACTAATGTCGTTTTCGATTGGTAATCCAGAAGCGTCCGGAAGAACTCTCCGCGATTCTGAATTCAAATCCAGAAGCAAATTTCTCTTCTTTTCAGTAGAAGAACTGTCAGTTGAGTGCCAATCGAACGCTTTCAGAAGCGTTCGGATTGCTTCCGGACGATTCTGGATTACCAATCGAAAACGACATAAATTGATTGACTGTTAAGTTGTTGAATATCTTCGCAAGGTTTGTAATAGTTGGCTAGCAGTTCTGTCACTGAACTTTCGCTTTCGAAAAAGGTTCAGGTGGGGTCTGTTTCGATTGTAGCTGATCGAGTAACGTCTTTTACAGTATATCTCTTCGTGGTTGTCATGTTTAGTTTAGAGTCGGAGTTCGCACTAAAGGCGTTCCTGACGTGCGTCGGTAGATCACAATGAGGTAAACTTGTATGAAGGTTTGAACCTTATGCTTGGTTTGACCTTTTGCTCTGCACAAATCAGTGCGCTTTATTAATAATCTTTTTATTAATCATTCCATCTTAAATATATATAAGTTGAAGGTTAAAAATGATTATTGGTATAAATCCCAGTGAGTCAATTTGCAGAAGTGCTATTGTATACAAACCTCTTTCTACTTCTGTCTTAAATTCAATCCGATGATAGACTCACTAAGTGCTGAAGAAGTAGAGTCTACATCTCTAAGTTACTCTTCTTGCGCTAATGCCTTTTTTTTTATTTGGCCGGAGTGTTTGATATAGCATCATTTGTAGATCAGTGGTGTCGGCGATGAGGTCAGCTGAATTGTAAATCAGTGCTTCATGCCTCCAGTGCCATCATCCATGACAGTTAGGTTCAAAGCTTGAATTCCAAAACCTCCATATTTCTGGACTATGCCAAAATGGTAACAATGGCTATAACATTAATGTGAAATAAATTACTTTTGCATTGTCTGGTATGCGTATATCCGAATGAATAGGTCCGTTTACGACTCACACTTGCAAAACAATCCCTCAATGAAAATGCTGCCATTCTCGGAATTAATCTTCCAATCCAAGAGGCTTAGCTCCAAACGAAGAAGAAGGTCACTTGTTATACTATATATACAACATCTTCTTTTCTTCTTTCGAAAAATAAATAAAGAATACTGTTTGTCGGATTACTGTTTGTTTATTTGCCAATTAAATGTTTTAATTGCCAGCCCACCTTTCCGGAAGGCTTCGAGCATACAAAAAAGTTCTAATTACGGCATCGCCACTCTTGTCTTATACATTCAACTAAATGTCGGAAAAATGAACGCCATTAACCTTGCGGCCATTCGTAAATAAGATACTACGTCTACAGCAATTTCCTTCCACGCTGACCACTCTTTACATGAGTTGAAGTGACAAGCAACGACCGAAGCATCACAGACGCTCAACACCTTGACCGTATCTCGCTGCGAACGCACCTACATACACGACTTGTCACAATAATTCAGACTGACATAAGCAAGCGCTAAACCAGAACGAAACCTGAAGCAAGTACACTTCGCGTGACAAGACGACGTTAATAATCTGCCAAAATGACTAAGTAAATTTGGAAGTACTGCGCATGTATCATGGGAAAGGTCAGGCCTCAAAGGGAAGGAAGCCCCAAAACGCCTCGAGCACAATAAATTTAAGAATCGGTCGGTAATTGCGGCTGTGGGAGAGTGTGCTTGTGTTTGCAGGTTTACCTTTTGGCACATATCAAGGTCACAATTTTATTAGCGCCTTCAGCAATTTGTTGCGATAAACACCGATAACACCGATAACATCATGACACTATTCTTGGTGATTGGTATAATGAGATCGCGAGTTGACAGCGGCACATAATTGATGGTTTCGCTCCTCTGAGGCACACGCACAAAGAGCAGTGATGTCCCAATAAATCCAAAGCGCTACCAAGATTGTGATCCGACCAACGTCCTGATGACATGGCCTAAGCCGCACCGATCCATGGATATATGGGTTTGTTGGCTAAGCCCGTATAAGGCATATCCACTGTGGTTGTCGATGGTGATGGGGTGATAGGTGATTGTCACGACTCGACTTGGGAAGGCCACTGCTGTGAATATTTCGCAGGGTTCATGGAGTTCGCTTGCTCTTTGCGGGAAAATTAAAGTTTATTGTTACACTGTGGTGGTGGTGAAGCAATTAGGCTGTGAATGAATTTGGCAATTAATTAAGTTGGATTTAAAGGAGATCTCAGTTTTAAGATAACACTATATGTGATATAGAGAGATGATGACTTTATTTTTGCAAGTACAACTACTACAGTAATTTTAACCATGGTTTAATGATGTTATCGAAAATTTGCTTTGGTGAAAGCATAATTTTTGATGGGAAAATTCAAAATTGTTATCCAACCAAAATTACTAACAATGTAGGTCGATTAGAGGTGAAGGAGTAAGGCAATCTAGAGGTTTTTGATTGACCTATTTGTTCGCTTTGCTTATTTATGAACACAGACATGGTCACTTTAGACCAAGAGATTTTGTAAAGCCATCTGCGTGGTGTTTTATGAAATGTATTGTCTCTGTTTTGATCCCAACTGATTGATTGAAGGCGCCTTGATTTGCTGATGGTGTCATCAACAAAAACGAACAAGGTCATATTTTTCCACTTTTAAAAGGATCCATAGAGCAGAACTGTTTTCGAGTCTTATAGAGTTTCATTAGTAGCTTGGAAGAGGCTCTTATCACACAGTTGTTTTCTCATTTATTCTAAGTTTGATGTCAGACGTAGTATCGGAGCTCAGGTAGTCCCTTACTCCCTTACTAAAATTGGACTTTTGATACTATTACAACGGACAAACTGAAATTCGATCGAAATCATCACAGAGTTTATTTACAAGTAGCTATCTACAGATACTATTTTTAAAATGTATATCAAACTAATTGTTTCGTTTCCATACGATGTCACAAACAACGTTGATCGTCTTTACTTTTTAATATGCCAGCAGACACTGGCTACCAATACCGTCGCGTCACTTTGGTTTTCTTTCTAATAAACTATTCATTAAAATTTCAATCAGCAGGTAGATTAATATCTATTCATATTTTAAGTGGGCAGATACCACGCCCCCTAAATAGAGAATATAGAATTTTAGATTTTTTTGTTTCTGTACACTGAAAGTCCTACCGCTCTACCAAATTTCAACTACGGCAATGAGAAGTGGTCCAAATAAAATAATGACCGATTTTCAAAAGTGGGCGGATACCATGCCTCCTAAATGGAGAATAATATATTTTTATTTTTTTTCTTTGCGTACACTGCAAGTCCTACCTCTCTACCAAATATCAACATTCTACAGCAATGGGAAGTGGTCCAAATAAATAATAACCAATTTTTAAAAGTGGGCGTATACGTATACCACCTCCCCTGAATGGAAAATCTTAAGTTTTAGACTTTTCCCAGTGTATACACCACAGGATCTAGCATTATGCCAAATTTCACGATTCTAGGATGGTCGGAAGTGCTTCATAATTTTGATGATCATCATCTAAGTGAGTGAGAGAGTCAGTTACGGTTTTTGCGATTTTTGAAATCCTGTATGTTGAGAACCACTATTGCTAAAAAAAAAAAAAAAAAAAATAGGCGGCGCAACAGGCGGTAGATACCCAAGGCCTCGCTTCTCGCAACCATTCGTTTTGTGTGAGTTTCTATTTTTGGAACGAATGGAAGGGACCTACAATTTTATGCCGAGTCCGAACGGCTGAATTGAGAAGATTTTTCAGGACAGTCACACTCTCGGATGTTTGTCAGACGTTCGCGAGAGGTGGCGCAGTAGAAAAAACCTTAAGATGTAATTTGTGTTTTTCCGGGGATCGAACCTGGGATCCCTCGCACAGTAGTCCAGCACACTAACCACTGCGCTACTGCGCCCACAAACCACTATTGCTATGGAGATGAAATTTGGTGAGGTGGACCTTTTTAATAAGCTTGGTAAATCTTTTAAGTTTGAAGTTTTTGGCTTAACTGGTTCGAAAGTTAGAGGAGGGTCGAAAACAGCCTGAGATTGTTCCTGTAAAAAGGGTAAGTGCCTTTACTAGAGAAATTGGCTGGGGCACTATCGAGCCCTTTGGTATGATTTAAAAACTAATAAAAATCAATGATACATAGTTTTTTATTTAAAGAATTTCTCGTAAGATTTGGAAGAAAGCCCCCTATGAAACAAAATCCTGCCATACACATCTGCAAGAAGCTTGCTCTAAGGATCAACACCCATAATTTGCACCTGACAATTGATTTCTTCCATAACTAGGTATTTTTTGGTACATAGTAAAGCCAACCTTACCTACTATAAACAAATCATTAAAAAGCTAGTTCGCGTAATATTGTAAATTTGCGTTTCGTTTATCTAGTTAAAAAAAAAACATATTGATGAAGCGCCCATAATTGCCATCTAAGGGTATCAGCACTTATCGTTATAAGCAATAAATATGAATGGAGATCATAATAATGCAAATGATGAACGCCTTCTTGTATCGAATTGACTATGTCAATAAACACCCTCATACAATGTCGATATCGAATTCGAATACCAAATATAGAATTAGAAGAGCGAAATAATGTTTGCCACAACATTTCTCGAAATTTATTGCTTATGATTTAATGCAGCAATCTTTCGGTGAAATCTCTGAAATTGTCTTGTATTGCCAAAATTTCCGCCTGTTATGTAGCGATATAGAAAATTGTTTATAGATGAATTTTTATCAATTTCAGTGTATGTCAAGTGTCCTCGAACAAAAAGTGTTAAAACAGATGTTTGAACACTAAAATTCACACAAAATGCATGTCAAACTGCGAGTGTAGCTTTTTTGTATTTGTTTTGCAATTTTATAAAGTTCTAAAATCAATCCGATCCGCAATCCATTTATTTATGTCTCATGAACAATGAATCAGTGGAAGAAACCAGACTGGACTTGGACCGCAAGCTCCCACGCAAAATGGAATTTGCATCTGATTCAATTTTTTATTTGTTTAAATATTTGTATATTTTTTGCGCTTGAAAATATGAATCATATCGCAATTGTTTTAAATATTACCATATAGGGGAATTTCAAATGACTTGAGTTTGATTATGTATTGGTGTCGGATTTGAATAATACGTACTCGTACATATATAGCTTCACTTGCACGTAAGCTGTAGATCGAGAGCATCCCTGTCTTTAAGTGTTGGTTTGCTCCTCTGTTAAGATCCCCGTAGGCTAATTATTTTCTTTTTGGGTTAGTACGCTGAAAGAATATTATGACCAGTGTTGCCATGAAAATATTTCGAAAAATCTGCAATTATGAAGAAAAAAATCTGCAATGCAATGCATAAAACCAAAAGTGGATCAGTTTTAGACAACATTTCTATACTCATAGAAGGTAAAAACCTCCACTTTTTTCTTCTCTTCTATGTAGTTCAGAATCACTAAACAACCTTAATATATGCAGATAAAATCTGCAACACAGATTTTGGCATTTTAAAAGTCTTCAGCTGGGGTAAAAATCTGCAGAATGCAGACAAATCTGCACTTATGGCAACGCTGATCATGACACTTATCTCTCCGGGCTAATGTTTGTTTCCGCAGTTGTTTAGACAATCGTACTTTAACATTGCGTTATTACATAAAACAAAGAAATTTCCAACACGGGTATCTATTAAATGTACAAAAAATAATTATTGATTTCAAGGGAAGAAACACTCTTGCCAACCGCTGGCTGTTTCTTCGGTCTAAGAAGGCATCTATAAGAAGTAAATCCTTCTCTCACAGAACGGAGGGAATATTGTACAAGACCTTACACATCCCGGTCCCGGCTGTATGCTGCAGAAGCATAGACCTTACGAAAGTTGATGAAAACCTCTTGGCACGCCTTGAGAGAAAGATTCTTCGAGTGATTTTCGGTCCAGTTAGTATTTCGACGGAGTGTGGAGCAGGAGATTCAACGATGAACTTTACGGGCTATATAACGACCTTGACTTGGTCAAAAATACAGCGACTGAAATGGCTGGGTCACGTGGAGCCTGTCGAGTCTTTGGGTCCACTCCTGGAGGGACAACGAAGCAGACGAAGACCCTACCTTAGGTGGCGGCCGGCGTGGCGCGCACAATTGGAGAGCGACCGCAACCAACTTGGTGTGCGTAAATTGAGGCATCTAGCTAGGGACCGAGCTAGCTGGAAGGGCTTGTTGGTTGAGGCCGTGGTCCACCTTCGGCTGTGAGCGCCATCTAAGGTAAGTAAATGTTTCCAAAGGTTCAAAAGTATTGACGTTTGACGATTAGAAATTGCGATGACGGGTCGATGGGGAACTAAAGGAGCAATCTAGAACCTGTCAGTAGGCAGTATTCTGTATGGAAATTTGGAAACTCTATCGAAAATTTAAGAAAAATCGTAGGCGGCAAAAATTTGTCCAAGAATAATTAAAGTAAATAACAAGCAAACAAATAAAATCAGCAGCGAAAATGATTGGTTAGCAAAGGCTAGTTGTCCGCTAAAATATTGTATAGAACACCGCATTGTCAGGTTGGAAAATATGTGATTGACAAGGACTACCTACACATAGATCTACTTAAACGTGGAAAATTATCAAGCCATTCTGAAGACTTCGGAAACTAGTTTCCTGATAGTCGTCGTATGGCGTAAGCTTTGGAGGAAAAATGTTTGATTTTCTCGCATATAAAAAAATCCACCATCTTCACCATCACCAGCTCAAGTTAAGTTAGGTATCGAATTTTCTACTACCAATAGTGCATTATGGTCTATGGACCATAATGATAACTGGATTTTGGCGGAAAACTAATTTCGAATTGTACCACCTTTCTTCAAGTGCAAACACAACCTTCAGGTTAATAAGAGCAAAAACAAAGACTGTACCTACAATTGGCCCATACACCGCAACATCTGTTTGCAGACAGGAGTAAAATATGTAGTTGGTATGTACTCCTCACCCAAGGAGTAGGCCACAACAACCAGAGGCCAACAGATCGCAGTCAACATCAATTTACTGTGGCACGAGTTTGTCGACTTGTTTCGATGCTACGAAAGACGCGACGCGACTCGACAACAACGACGACAGATTCCCTGCAGAGCAATGGCGCGTACCAGACGATAACATGGTAAACATTCGATCTGTTAGTGTAGTGCCTCTTCCCCCGAGACAGATCGTTACATAACGCACTGGGATGGATGGAAACTTCCATGTTATCCAATTCCAATGTGGGGAGTGCTCCGACTGCCAGTGGTGTTATATTAATCGTATCGCGTATCCATGTTCGATGTCCAGAGGTTAATGGGTTCAGGTCAGCAGCAGTTGGTCTCACTGACTGTGGCTATTTTAAGACCGATCATACAGATTGGAATGCAGTGAAGGTCAAACACCAGACACTTCTCCTTCCCAATTATTATTGACGTCCTTTTGGCAGGTATAACTCGAGAATTTAATCAATTCCACTCGGCGAATCCATTTTTATTTTTAAACAAATTTACATAGCAAAAAAGTGACAAATTATTTAATGGCTTAAATTAACGCCACCCGCATCAGCTTAAATGTTAGAAATAAATAAATTCAGCGCTTAATTAAGTTATGAGTTAATTTCGCCAATAAACTAGAATTTTAAAGCGCCACGGGGATGCAAGATTTCTAAGGCAAGCTAATCTCAAAAAAAGAAGCAATAAACTGTCGACTTTGGGTTGACTTTCGGCGACAGAATGTGGTCGTTAATGTGACACAAGTTGGTAAATCAAGTCAAGTCCGGGTTAGCAGCCGAGTTCAAATAATGACCTGAGCTACTGTAACAAATTCTAAGATTAAGAGATACTGAGTGCGAATTTATTAAAAAAAAAAAGAGTGTCAAGTTCTTTTAACTTTGATTGACAGCGAAGAGTGGGCGTGAACAAGTTCATCGCGCAGACGAATAAATTAAGTAATTTATTGTGGGGAACTTTGTTTTCTTAATTTAATATCAGTTATGTGATCTTTGATGCGATTTTTTTTTGTAAAAGGTTCTAGCGCTTTGAAGCTGGAAATTTATTCATTGGAAATTAATATTCAGATTTATTGATATACAAAAGGCATGAGGACGTGTCATATAAGTCAGTCATAAGAACCGGAACACAAAGCTACCCGCCTGCCATTTCTATTATCAAAATTAACAAAACAGCATTAAAATATTAATTTGAATAGAGTTTTATGATATATAAGCAGTGGCGGTTATTAAAAATATTTGCATAGCGGCTTACGGGTGGGGATTGGTATTAACCTAAAAATATTGAAATTTTTTTTTGCATGTGGTGTACCAATTAAATTAAAGTTAAGCTAGTGCAACACGTGCAAAGGCCTTATTATTAAATTTTCAAACGATTATCGTCGAAACCATAGGCCGACAAGACTAGTAACTCCATTTTGACGGCATCCTTTTCGTTCTGGGTCACGTGGACGGGCTTCTCACCTATAGCATCTATATTTTTCAACGGCTCATATTTTTTAGCAGCAGGATCGTTACCGTAATTAATCATTTTCATTACGATGAAGTGGGCCTACCAAATGCACCGCTACAATGCTCGGCTTTTGCTGGTTTTGTTTCTTTAGGGCATCGGTTTGGCTTGACAAGTTCTTTTTACCATTCTATATCCAAAAAATGGCGTTTACGTCAAAGCAATAATCTAACTTATTAATTTGGGTGGATATACGTCAAAACAATACTAGATATCTCAGGCTTGGCTAGAGATATAGATAAAATATTATAACATTTAAAATAGATAACATATTTGGAAGAAGCATACTCGAAAACATAAGACTGCATTCATAGTCCAAAAAGTGTATTTTGGCGTATACGTCAAACCAATTCTCAGGCGACGATTTGGTGAATCTTTCGAATCACATTCCGGGGGAGTAACAGGTAACAGCCCTCAACGCGCCCTTTTTAATTTTTTTTTTTTTTTTCGGAGAAATGTTTCTTTTTCTAGCTTTTCACTACAGAGACACATATTCTTTACCCTCTTCATTTGTTCACCAGAAAATAAAAAAAAATATACCTCTACAGCCCCTGGATCAAATCTTGTGCGAAAACAGTCCTTCATCGGAAGAGAGTCTCGTGGTCACAAACCACATAGAACTAGACCGCCGACTTCCGTGCACCTATACCCCATTCTCCTCGGAATTAATTCCCCTGTCTGTGAATACGTGTGAAATGTCAAAATCAATGGTGGCAATGATTTTCCATGCTATACTATGGGGGTAGGATTTTTCAAGTATGCGTGCGTTAATGGCGCTCCTTTGATACATGAATAGCACCAATACATGAAAAATCCTGGGCCCGCAGACAGCTTGTAGGCAAAGTCCGTTATGTGGGAGGAGTCAACGGAATAGAATAGTGGTTTGTGCTTGTGGCTTTGTGAGTGGCAACATTTGGGAATCGCGGTTTTTAGTTTCACACCATATTGTCCCACTTCCCAATAATAACTTAGACCATTTTTTGATATGGTGTGCCGTAGGCTTTACCGTGACCATTCGATCAATATTATTGCTTACATCAGTTCGTCTCTGTGAGCTCGTAGAAGCATTCTTTGTATAAATTGGCGCTGACTTTTTCGGGGGCTTTTGGAGGCACCTGTGAATAATATTGATAGTTATCTGTCTTAAAGGACATTCCATAGTTCCCATTGTTTCCAGTCCGGTAGTTGATAGTTGAAGATTATAGTCCCTTTAAAGTGGTCAGGGTTTTTTAGAGACAAGCATGTCAGCGTGACGAAGCATATTCCATATGTAGGTATGACTCGTTTGCTGTTCGCTGCAGTGTTTGGCTTTCCCTGCTACGATTGTAACATTTTCTTTCCTGACAATATCCAGCCAATGAAAGTTAAGGATGATTTGCAAAGAGGAAGGCGTGCGGTTGGAGAGGTTTTCAGTGCACTGGTGATAAACACGTATGCCAAATTTTGCTTCTTTCTAGTGTCATTATCGATTAGAAATTAGAATTAATAAATTGAAGCTACTTATCTAGCTTCAGTTGTTGAAAGTTGGAGTTTAGCTTGTTTTGTAACTGTAATGTTAAGCCCTGATAGATCTATGCTGTCTGGAAAGCAACTTATATAATATGGACGACCAACTATTGTAAATTCCCTGATTGAAAGAAACCTTTTAATAGAACCAACAATAAAGTGAAAAACTGTTTCTATGGTCTTACCCACTTTACTGATGTCGGTGCAGGGGTCTTATCCTATTGAAACATTTGTTATTCAATCGAGCATATAAGTCTAAGTTGAGCATCAATTTTTCTGCAAGAAAAAGTCATCATTTATAGAAAAGAAAGGATTTATTTTCGACTAGTCTTCTAAGCAAGACAAGTCTAGTATATCCGTCATACATGTAGCGTTATATGACGATGTTTAATCTACAGCCACCATTTAACATTTGCACTAAGCTCCACTAAAAGAGGCATAAGCCCGTTATTAATAAAACCTGTGGCCAACCAAAAACAAAAAAAAAAGTCTTAATTCTAATAAATGTTTGTGCATATCCATATGTAGTATGTGTATGTGTAGGGGAAATTCCCACTTAAATCCCTAAAATATGTCAGCAATTAACTAAAAAGCTTAAGTCTACCTACCAATAAACACATTCCCATCTAAACGAAATTCTCAACCGCCCACTTATATATATACTTTAAAGCTTAGTACGACCATCTTATAACACCGTCTAATAGACATAAGCTGGTCATTCTCAATTCATACTGATCAGCTAATAGAACCACCCTCTCATTTTAAGTAAGCAAAAATCATCGATTTCCATATTTGTTCGGCATCCATCCATCTAGCGGAAGAACACGTTTGATTCTAAGCTAATAAATTCAAATTCGACAACACATACCAAAAAAAAAAAAAAAAAAAAAAACAATATCTACTTCAAGACTGGTTTAAACACTTTTACGATGATTATCCATAATAATAAATTAAAAGATGAAATTTTTGTGTGGCAAACTGTTGCCGTGGTTAATGATTTAAATTTATTTTTATGAGTGACTTTTTTTTCCGGTAAAACCCAAAAGACATCCGGACGAAAGCGAACGGCGTTAGTGAGTGTTGACTCTCCATGCTACCATGCGTTGATCTTTTGCGGTGTCCGTTCGGGTTGTCGTCCGTTGTGCTAAGGAATTCTGACTGTTGTTTATGTTTATCAAATTATAGATAAATTAGCACGGTAAAAACTGTAAACCGTATAGGTTAGTTCTCGTTCTATGAAGAGAATGTGGCATAGTTGCTTATCAAGTTGATTAGCATTATAGCTGTCTGCTTGTGGGTTTTGAAGACATATCAAGAAGGTTTGTAGATATGTTTAAAGGGCACGTAGTATGCGTTCTTTGTCAAAGATTGATGGCTTTATCTGTCATATCGCCAAGTCTATACTTCAACTTATTATTGGCTGTGCAGATGGCCACAATCCACAGATCGTAAACCAGGAGCAGTGCTTATTATACAAGTAGGAAAGTTCAGGGGACAACATTTAGAGTGGAGCGCGTGGAACGATTATTGACGATCGTCTAGCTTCAAACATCATACATGTCGAAAGTCGTCAAACAAACACTGTTAGTGGAATCTTAATGCTGATGAGTTATGTCGGAAACCTGAGACGGAATTAAGAGACTGCTTATTGCAGGAGCTGCCCAGTACCATACTCATCTATACAAACTTCTATCCGTTCCGTCGAATGATGCTATATACTCATCGTGCCTTCAGAAAAGAAAGTTCTTAAATTCGAGACAGTCCGTCCGAAAAAATACGAAAGAAAACGCTGTTCGCAGAACGAACGGTTAAAGGGAAGCTGGGCACATAGCTTTGAGCGAGTAACTGAAGGGTTAACCAAAATCATGGAGAAACAAACTTCTCCGACTGAGTTATTGACAGATCATGGCTGAGATAATATTTCTCTTAGCCCGGACATGTAAACAATCCAAGTTGAGAGAGTCGCACCTACTTCGAGTTTTCCCTTTCTGGTTTGATCCATTCCATTTCTTGTATATTGAGCTTCGGCTGTTACGTATGTAAGGACCTACGAAAACCAAATTCAAGCTTGGACCAAAAACCGAAAATATTTAGTTTTTTCTAAGAGGAACTATATCCAATTATCTTCTACATTAATTTGGGCCAGAGTTTTGACACAAAAACTACACCAAGTTTCTCAAATCACTGCTTTTCTATAAATATACCAATTTCTTCCCAACAGATTCTTACCACCATCAAACTGAGCCCATCCGCGAATCGATCACCCTTTCCAAATTCAAAGCTTGACGTTTCACATTTTTGCTTCTCAAAAGCCTTGAACGGTTGACCAACTTCACTGTACCGCATCAGCAATACACTAAATTCCGGCAACAAATATTTATATCGTTCAGATATCGTGCTCGGATAAGAGCTGCATTATATGAATCCATCTTCTAACCTTGCAATCGATTTCGAGCATCTTTCGCGTCTGCCCTGTGAACCGAACTTACAATCCACGTGGAAACGCAATTTATGCAAATAGCTTTGATGGGAAGACAATGCTTCTGTGCGCCACCTCTCCCCGCAGTAGGTCTCTGTTAATGAGCCTGGAACATTAGACTATGGATACTTGTAGATTGTATACAATTTGCGCAATGACATGGCTTCGCGATCACAGTGCCAGTACACTCCACATCCGCCACAACAGATGCCAGCTGGTAGTATGGAAGACCGTTCACGATAGCCCAGGCAGCCAACACTTCAAGTTCATTTTTATGGCTGGGTAGGTTCTACAAAACCCGATGGATGGAACTTATTTGTTCATCTTGATCTATGTTGGCATAAAATTTAATGGATCATTCGTTGGATGTATATGGAATGCGAATACCACCGGCGGCGGCGTAGCATTGTTAGTGCGAGACTATGAGTGGGCTGAATCCAGAGGCAGAGTTGCTATTGTTTTACTGGGAATTTGATTTGTATCTTTGAGACGTGCATTTTGAAATGTTTTTGGTTTTTGTGTACACAAGTGAACTTGTTGTCTTTGAAAATGGTGTATTGGAGAGTAATGCGATGGGAGTAAATTGGCGGATTGGATGTGGTGTGGACATTGTCGCGAATTGAGTTCAAAACTGCGGTATGTAGGTATATCTTTGAATGGGAGATATTTAGTTGGCAATGAGCTCTGGCAATTTCTATAAGAAAAGGATTCATTTGGTCATCGGTTAGAAATTGATCGAAATTGATAAATTTCCAATTTCTTTGTGCTCTTTCACTCTCAGAAATTTAAATTTGTCCTAATCTCAGACAGACAATGGCTTGCGAGACGATGATTTTCATTGGCAACACAAAGAAGGAGAGGTACCGAAAAAGGTACACGATTAAAGCAAAGAATTATAAAAACAACTCAAAAATGCCTGCAAACATTATGAATACTGCGTGGTTTAAACATGGCGACGAATAAACTTCACTTCACATCGCTTACATTTCCAGATAAACCATGGCCTCAACCAACATCAACAAGCCTAGCTAGGTTTATCCAATTACACGCACCAAGTGGTTGAGGTTGCCTTTGAATTATACGCGCCACCCTAGGTAGGGTCTTCCCTAAGGTGTGGACTCAAAGATTTGTCAGGCTTTTGTATTTGTACGCTACACTCACATCGAATCTACAACCGTTGGTGCACAGAAGACAAGTCGCAGACCTTTGCTTGTTCTATAGGTACTTCCATGGTAGATGTTCCGTGGAACTCAAAGACATTATCCCAAGAAATGCAACTATTGGGGCCCCACAACCCACAAGGGAGGCAGCTACTGCTCATAACCATACAGTACACTTGCGACAACCACGAGAACATCAATTTTCAAAAACTCCTTCTGTTATAGGACAAGAAAACTTTGGAACTCGCTTACTGGAGATATATTTCCAGAAGACTACAATTTGTGCAGAACTAACATACATCTGCAAGCATCTCGGGGCGCTGATGAAGCGTTATAGGTTCGCCTTTCCCTGGAGAAGTATTTAAAAAAAAAAACTTGACCTATAGCCACTTCAGTCGCTCTTTAATTTTAAGTTTTTTGACCAGGTCAACGCCGCTGTATTTAGTATAAAAAAGTTAATCGTTACTATCGCTTTAATAAATCACGACTTATTAACTGAATACGAACTGAAAGTCAGCATCCGGAACGGACTTATTCCTTATTCATAAAAATAACCTACAACCTCATTCACTGTCAAAAAAGGGACAACCGTTTGTGTATAAGACGAGTTTCCATTCTTCATCTCTGTTGACGGATAGATCCGCCTTCAAACAAAGGCAACACTCATGAGAATATGTTCTGCTGTTTAATATTTTTTAAAATGTAAGTCATAGAAAAAAATGCAAAAATTCTTCCCAGCCGACTTGTTGTTGAACAAACTGTCTGACAGAACATCGAAAAGAAAATATTAATTGAATTATAACCTTCAACCATACGAAACACAATAATGTTGTCATTTATTCGCTTGGTAGAATCCAATCCCTCCCAAGCTTGTGGATAGTTGTTTACTACGAAGTAGACGCACCCACCCGAAAAGATCGTAATCTGCAAGCTTAATGGACACAATCACCGTCTAGCCGGACTGGACATTAGATGTGTCCAACGGCAATTACAATTAATTTCCTCGAAGAGTATACAGTTTTGATTTTTAATTAACTCCCCGCGCCGCATTGCTTAAAACGATCGGGCTGGACGCAGTGATGTTGAAAGAGCAATGGTTCGATTAGATAGATGACTTACCGGTAGAAATCTTGTCTCATTGCCAAATGCACGTGATTCAGTGTCTCACCAAATAACTGCCGCGGATATAATCGCCTTCGAAGGGCTTCACGTGCTGTTAAGCTTCTTAACATCTCTTTTCGATTATTCGGTTGGCCAAATTACCAGCTTAAGCACCTGACAAGTTATTAATTTCTCCAGTGCGCAAAAGAAGACACATGGTGTGGCAAGACCTTCGGCGTTCGGTTGATTTATGAAATTGTTTATCATTAGCCGGGTTAAATTGGCCAAATTATCTCGCCAACAACGGCGCGCGGCATAGCTATACATTCTCACTGGAAACTGAAAGTATCTCGCGCCTCCTCGTAAAACAGGGGATTAAGTTCAAAGATGAAGATTGTGCATCCAGTAATTGGCTAATGTGGTCGACGCGGCCGGCGCAGCGATCGTAGTCCTTTTGCAATGTTGATTGCTTGGGTTGGCATGTCGTCGTGTCCGTTGTTATCTCACAAAATCAGTTAAAGAACTTTATTTCCCATCAATTACATCCCCTTTGTAGATAATTTCTTCTGCGTGGCTCAAAAAGGCTTTACCAACCCAACGAGTATTTCGTCAAAGACACCTGTCAGCTACATTGGACGCATGCTTTACACGCACCGGTTAGCTGGCGAAAAACATGGACTCAACTATGTAAACAGGAAAGTTTATGAACATCGTTGTGGGTCAGTGAGCCACTGTCTCCTAACTGGGTAGCGCAAAATTATTGCTCATAAAACTTTGGCTGGGTCAGCGGAGTTGTAACGCAACATTTGGTGTTTCTGTTTTTTTTTTTTGCCTGCGAGAGACTTTGAAAGTGCAACAGCCTTTTTAAGCGGAAAACTGATCACATCGGGCTCGTCTGCCTCCCGTCAAATATTTAAATGTTCAATGGAATGTGAATGTCGGTTGCAAAATGTCTACACTGCAAACGGGTACGGGACACCAGATAAATTATGGGCGCTGCTGGCCTGCTGCAATCCACGCGACTTAAAGTTTCAACTAATCCACGCATTCGGATTCGAGTGAGTCAGAGAGAAATATGTTGAACTTCCATGTCGCGTCGTGTTGGACTTCCATCTTCATGTCAATCTTGCAAATTGCTGCAAATAGTAGCTGGCCGCCGAACACCATAAGTCATCAGTTCATAGAACGAAATCGACTGCCATATTTGGTCACTCGATAAAGATAGACCTTTTGTTTTGGGCAGGTGCCAGATGCCTTCGGTGGATTGGCGTGAATGTGTGGGATTTCGGTGTTTAACATAAAAATGGATGGGTATCGTCAATCGTGCGACTTGTTGCTTTATTGCTAAAAAACCGTCCTTTGGTCGTACATATTATATTGACGATTGTTAGCCAAGGTTGAGAGATGACAATAAACACCGCTTTTTATGGTAAACATTATTGTTGTGTGTCGATTCATTGGTCGATGATTGTTTGTCAGTTGTTTTGCGCCCACACACATCTGCCCATCTGGATCTGACCACAATTTTGCCTTTCTAGAAAGTGGTATGGGAATTGATGCAAATTTCTAACCACACTGCATATTTTTAACCGAATAAAGTTTGCGGTCATGACATGACATTTTTTATTTGTGGAAGAGAAACTTCTTATATTTGTTTAATTTGGGATTTCACAATTTCTGTGATTTTTCCCAAAGCTTAAGGAGAACCCCATTAGAATGCAATTCTATGTACATATGTAGGTGCAGGATGGTTCTAAGCTGCGTAATTTTCGAGGTATAATTGGTTCACCGAAATATGTTTTTTTGCCGTCCCGTTTATATTTCCGTTCATATAATGGTGTGAATTGCTAAGATTATTTTTTCCTTTTTCAAATAGAAAGGGTCTGGTTTAGTAGTACCTTGGAGATGTGGTCTTCAATGTTACCCACAAAGTTGCACCTATATCATTTGGTATTATCGTGTAACATAATCAAAGTAGGTATCCATAACAACTGAAAGCTTTGTACCTGTCAGCCGCATGCCCATTCCTTCAATTAAAAGCCGAATACACTATTTCATCGTAAATGCCGTTTTCTTTAATGAACATAGTGACCTTAGCCGTGTGATCTTAATTAAAAAAATATTTATACAGAATGCCGTAGGGCTAGCCCTTTAAGTAGGTTAATTTCTTATTTGTTAACGTTTGTCATGAATACAATACATAAGACCGACAAGTTGTAAATCGACTTAATTAATCATTGGATGAGCCCAACCATTATATACGCGTGCCGACGATAGCTTTGATTTTTATTGATGTCTAAAATGCCGGAAGGCTGCTCAAACGACCTTGTGACAATTTTCCAATTTGAGGTATGATGGATTTAATTTGGTAAAAAAAAATCACAAAGTGGCTTAAGAAAGCCCGACTAAACTGTATGTTAATTTTGAGGCATAAAGAACTTTCACCGCTAAGGGGTTATTTGTTGCCTTTTTTTTTAAGTTGGAAAGAGGATAGATTGTTGCATTATTTAAAAAATAACAACTATGTACATAAATGTAGCTATCTTTTTTTGTATGTATTTAACGAAATTATGGAGTTTGATGCACTGAATAATCTATATATATAAAAGAAAGTTGAAAATATGTTTGTCCGTTTATAACTCGAGTTTGGCTATACCGAATTTGATGATTCTTTTTTTTCTGGAAAGGTATTCTTTTGTAGCAGGTTTGTATGTGAAAAAAATTGGATAAAGGGGCGTGGCACCGCCCATACAAAAATCGTGGTATATCTCGAAAACAACAAAACCGATTGAGCTCAAATCTTAATAAAATCATTGTTTTCTGTACGAAGGCTATTCTGTGAAGTTTGGTCAAAATCGGACAAAGGGGCGTGGCACCGCCCATACAAAAAAACATTCAAAATCTAATATCTCAAAAACCACCAAATCGATTGATCTCAAACTTACAGATAGTCTTAGTTATTGGCCCTGGAGTGCTCCTGTGAAAATTGGTCAAAATCGGACAAAGGGGGAGTGGCACCGCCCATACTAAACCTCGAAGACCACCAAATCGATTGACCTCAAACTTACAGATATTCTTAGGTATTGGCCTTGGAGGGCTCCTCTGAAAATCGGTGAAAATCGGGCAAAGGGGCGTGGCACCGCCCATACAAAAAAAACATTCAAAATCGTATATCTCGACAACCACCCAATCGATTGAGGTCAAACTAACACAATAATCTTAGGTATTCGCCCCGGAGTGCTCCTGTAAAGATTGGTCAAAATCGGAAAAAGGGGCGTGGCCCCTTCCATACAAAAAAACATTCAGAATCGTAAATCTCAAAAACCACCACAGCGATTGAGCTCAAACTTATAGATAATCTTAGGTATTGGTGCCCTGGGGTGATGCTGTGAAGATTGGTCAAAATTGGACAAAGGGGCGTGGCACCTCCCATACAAAAAAACATTCAAAATCTTATACCTCCTAAAGAAAAAACATCTTCTATGGGGTGAAATTCGATGACGTTATATCTCGATAACCGCCGGGCCAATTTTCATCTTTCTCTTTATATTTTGTTCGTATTGCTGTATTTCAGGTATAGGCAGAAAGAAAAATTCCACCAAATCGATTTATTCTCATTTCTCGCATTTTTACGAAAGAACATTATTATCTAAGACCTATAAGCAATACAATTCCTGTGCACGGGCAAAGCCGGGCGGGTACAGCTAGTTACAAATAAAAGTCATTCCCAATCTTGATATGACATTCCTTAGACTAGAGAGTAGGTACTGCAATTTATTGCTAATTAACAAATTTTCTTTTAAAAACAATCCGACAAGGAGAATTATCTGAATTTCACCGTGCTCTACTTGATAATATTTTTTGTTTCAATTTAAAATTTGTACACAATATAGATTTTGTGATATTGTCAATTATTGCAGCTGATCATGTGGAGCGCAGTAGCTCATTGGTTAGTGTGCTGGACTCAGATTCAAGTTCCGAATAAATATAAATTACACTCAAGGTTTTTTTCCACTTCCTCACCTTTCGCTAACGTCTTTCAAATATCCGACAGTATAATTATCCCGAAAAAAGCTTCTAAAATCAGCTAGGTTCCAATATATCTAGACCTTTTATGCGAACAATTCGGCTACTGCAACAAGCCCTTGTTTCTATAGATATTTACACCTAAAAAACCTCTAGAAATGTAGGACCGTTTCGTTGGCCAAAAATACTTACTTTTCTGACGATCTGAGAAGAGCGGTTTGCTTCCCAGTGTCAAGTAAGAGTCAACTCCAAATGTGTACATTAAAGAAGTAGAGAAAGGAGATGGAAACTCAAGCAACAGACATACCTAACTTTATAAGCATCATAAACTGGTTGAGTGGTGCTCATAGCTCAATAAGCGCAAGTGGTAAGTTAGGTTGTAAGGCATAGATATATGTATATTTATTGTATCCCTTCTGCTAAACGGTGTGATATTCAAGTGAGTCAGGCTTATTGAGTTAAGTTCGTAGGTCGTATTTGACTTTTTAAGACGCTTGGCGAGTTCGCGCAGTATAAATAAAATCTTGTTAACAATTTTATGCCTGTCTTCGAGCTTTGGAAAATATGTTGCTTTCGAGCTACATTTAGTTGGACATCTAAAAGAGACGCCTGTAAAATAATAGCACCTCTGTTATAGACAAACAAATAAATAGTTGCCGTAACAGGTTCATATAAGGCTCTAGGGCTAGCTTCTCACAACCATTGTGCGTTTTTATTTTTTGGCACGAATGAAAGTGCCTCTGTTGGTTACAAAATTTGTGAAATTATATTTCACTAGCAGTCCATATTTGGTATGGCTATATTATAAGGGAAGTAAGGAAGGAAGGAAGCATCTGCTCCATGGGTACCTTTTGAAGTATTTGGACAATCCCGGTGAGTCCCGCCTGTCTGACAACATCCTATGTATGTTTTTGAAACTTTTAACATATGCATTGCTACCTACCGATAAAATAAATTGTTTATCTATCAAAGTAAGCGCAATAATTATCGTCTTATTGACATTTCGTTTCCAAATTTTGAAATCTCAATCCGTTAATACAAAACAAATCATAAAATGCTGAAACCGGCTTTAAAGTTATGATGCGTCTTAAATACAATAATAATCTATTAATTTTCGCGGAAAAATGCTTGTAAGAATTGTGTTTTAAGAAGTACATGATATATGAACCTTTTCAGATAGTAAAATCATATAAGCGTTTACAATTACCTAAAAAAATGGACGTATGTATGTATAGCTAGTCCGAGATGAAACTGAGTTAAGTCTTAAACGTTTCGAAGAACCTTTCTGCGTGCATAGAACTTCCATAAAATAGAAAAAAATAATATTGGATGATGATTTCCTCTTGTTGGGTAAGTGCATTTTTTTTTTTTGAAAAATTGATTTAAGTCAGGGGCGTAGCGAGGGTTCGAGCCTTGGGGAGGGGGTTGACCTTCATTGAAATGACCACTTATTTCAGGAACTTGCCGACTGTATAGAAATCATGAAAATCGGCCCAGCGGTTATCGAGTTATATCTAACGTCAATGTCGTCGAGTTTCACCCCATAGAAAATGTTTTTTGTATGGGAGGTGCCATGCCCCTTTGTCCAATTTTGACCAATTTTCAGAGGAACTATCCTAAGATCACCTGTAAATTTGAGCTCAATCGACTCGGTTGTCTGCGGGATATAAGATTTTCATTGTTTTTGTTTGTCTAGCAGGCGCCACGCCCCTTTGTCCAATTTTGACCAAACTTAGCAGGAACACCCCTGGGCGAATAGGTACCTAAAGGACCATTCACATAAGAGCGACCAACTACCTACGATCGAACGACTATTAGCAAGTTTTGACAATCCGTTCACATGAACAATTTTCTAGGTCGCAACAGTTCACGAATTTCAGCCATCATTTTCTACCCGCAGTGTCTAGTTTGAGGTTAAGCTCGAACGAATGTTTTATTCGCTAGTTTGTGGAACGTGAATTAAATAACGTGGATAGCGAATAAACTTTGACAATTCGCGCCGAGGGTATTTTCGTTCTCGGTAACAAGTTTGGAATTCGAAATTTCGTTATTTAAACTGTTTATAAACTCCCCCACGCCCCTGATTTAAGTCCATATAGACATAACCCGTGTAAATTATAAATAAGAACTCGCCCGGGTTAAGCAAATTCCTAAAGCTCCAAGTATACCAAACGCAATAAATCCGCGATTTGGCAAATCTCTCAATCAATATTTTTTCTGAAATCTCCACATGTCCGAACATCCAAGATTTTTTTTAATAACTATTTCGAATAAGATCAGGGCCATATTAGCAAAACTAATTACACACTGGCGCCACGGCCGAACTTCAAACACTCAATACTCAAAGGTTAAATCAAAGAAGTAGAATGTGCGACCTATGTCAATTCCCGCATACTTTACTGGCGATCTTCAGTCAATTGCAACAAGGCGACCATACCTCTGTCCGCAACTTAAATGTCTCATTTGGAATTCCTTATCCACTTCGAATTATTCGAATAAACAACACCATCAGAAAAATGATTAATGGCCGCTAAAGTTCAACTTCCTCGACAAGTTTTTGTCCCACTAACCTCCCAGCTGGCCTAACATTCAATTTACACGCAAACCGTCTGACAAGCCAAATACAAATCTCGCAAATAGCACCGATGTCGTACTTATCGAGGCTGATTTACTGAGCACATCATTCGATATGCAATTACCATAGCTCACGGGTAAGTATTCGAAAAGAATACTGTCGTGGCACCTCCCCAGCGTCCGAAATTAATTCTAAATGGCGCAACAACAACACTGCCTGCATGTCGAAGTCGAAGCCATCTGAATATTATTGATATCTCAAGATGTCACCCAGCATGGGGCATCGTTAGAAGCCTAATGATAATTATCATTGCGGCGCACATTCATGCTGTACCGCCGCACCCGGTGGCAATTGTTCGTCTAAGAGCTCAAATTGTTAATTAAAAAAAATTTAAAAACGGTATACTTGGTGAGCAAATTGCCGCACTGATGTGCTAATAAGTGTTTTAAATCAACGAGATGGTTACATGCCGCCTGCGCAGGTCATCCGCACGCGATAATTTGTTAATCGCGCCAGAATCCGTGTTCAAAACCATGGGGACAGCCTCCAAGAACATGCGCTCGGCGACAAGAGACAACTGTAGGACATCTCAACAAGTTGACAACGCGCCTACAAGAAACACTGCCGATGGCAATGTCTAATGCGACATCGCTGAGATGGCGACATTTTATATTGCGCTGGATCTGAGACCAAGAATCTAAGGCTGGGAGCTGGACGACCGACGACGACGGATCGTTCGATCGGGCGGCGAGGTTGTGGTTTATTAGCCTCTAGTGCAAATTTATGAAGCACTGCTAATGAAATTACGAAACACTGCTGTGGTGGGTGATAGGTTCTCTGAGGTTGGACAGTGGTTAAATGTTAGTAAGCTCTGGCCCATCAATTACCAGCAGGTTCGGAGGAATTCTATTCAGATGCTCGGCGATGGCGGGAGTTGACAACCGCAAACGAAAACGAATTGTTCTAATGAGATGATAGTGGTCAAGCCATAGGTCAGGCTGTGATTCACATGCGGGATTAGCGATGCAATTAACGTGCTGCCGAATGATTCTCTCTATCGAATTATGGATAATTCAAGGATGCTGATGATTTGGTATTCCAAATGAGTGGTAGTCAATGCAATTTTCTGATGGACAGAGAAGCCGGTATAATTTGAGAATACGCATTGCGAATAAAAAATGTATATTTTAGAATTTTCTACAAATGCACACACATTTATTAGGTTGTATTTATGTGCATTGTGCACTCTTTGCAAGCTCATTTTGTAAGAAAGTTGCTGAGAAAATGTTTAAAAATCCATAACACCCATGTTTTGGAAAATTATCCAATTTCTCAGATTAGTAAGGAATAAGGTAGGTATATCGTTTCATGAAGCCTTTAATGATGTTAATTGTTCGAGGTGTCTTAAAAAAGTTAAGTTCCGTTTTCTAAACAAAATCTTTTTATATAAAAATGGATCGTGGTTTGTGTTAAAAACTTGAAAACCACCAACTCGATTGAGCTAAAATTTACAGATAATCTTAGGTAGGTATTGGCCCAGGAGTGTTCCTGTAAAGATTGGTAAAATTGGACAAAGGGGCGTAGCACCTCCCATGACATTATAACTCGATAACCGCAGGGCCGATTTTCATGATCCTTTAGGCCAGAATATCAATCGATTTATTCTCATTTTTCACATTTTACGAAAGAACACTATTATGAAAGACCCAAGCAATGCAATTCCTGTGCACGGGCCGAGCCGGGGGTGTACAGCTAGTGTTCACATATATGTAAATAATTTCAAAAGAATACTCTCCATCTCCAATCTCCAATGATCTATCAATTTTGACCATTCTATTAATTTCCGTAGGAGTGATAAATAGATCTGTTCCCTTTCTTTCGAAAATGTGGAGGAATCATAGCTTTACCAGTAATTGTACCCAATAGAAAGTTTTCCAGGAGAGATCTTCAAAGGACGTCAAAGAGAGAGAGCGGAAATTTTTCCCAAATGAAAATAAAATTAGTGTTGTTTTAAATATTCGATTACAGTCAAACTTCCATAACTCGAACTTCTTTAAGTCGAATTCCTCTATTACTCGAAGTTTTATTGAGAACTTTGCGCTTTCAACGTTTCAACTTTTGGCCTCCATAACTCGAAGTTTCTATAACTCGAATTTATTTTCTTTCATTTTGAGAGTTCGACTTATGGAAGTTCCACTGTAGATACTCTAATTTTATTCAACGCTGAGGTTATGTGGCATTTTTTTTTTGACTTACCGAATATGCCATTATATACTCCTCTTGATTGGAGGATTTCTTTCTCTTGCTTGTGCCAATTGAGTGATGAGCGCCCGCCGGCGAGGCCATTAAATAGTGAAGATCGTTATTATGAATCCTTAGAGCCTTTTGCTGTGCAATTGGGGCGGGTTTCCATTATGAGCAGTGAAAAAAAAAATTTTGTATGCCTTAAAATGGCCTAAAAAACATAAATATAATATTTTTTTCTTGAGGAAATGAACGAAACATTTTTTTTGTAATTTTTTATTTATTTAATTTTAACAATTTCTTTTTATTAAACCATGTTTATGTGACTCGTTCCAGTTACATAGTTGGTTGAATAAGTGTATACCGAAAACTGTCAGGCAGGCGCCTTAAGAAAGTCTGGTGTATTTAAAGTAGGGGTTGGGTGGCTCGGTTCGCTCACTAACAGGATTTTAACCCTTTTTTCGCACAGTGACTTTGTCGCTTTAAAAAAAAAAGTTTCCGAACAAAAATTCTTTTACGTACATAGGTATTAGAATAAGTCAATTTAAACAAAAAAAAAAAAATAAAATAAAAATACATAAATAAAATAAATTTGCTTAGTGCGTATAATGGAAACCTCAGCCGTGCATTCGTGATCATGACGTAATCTCGACAGACTATATCTCGAAAAAATCGAGAAAATAAAAAGTAAATTCGAGATTTTTTTTTGCACCCGCCCCATATCCAAACAGTAAACCCAAGCAGGGGGGTTGCAGGGGGGCAGCATGTTCCCCCATACTTATCTCACTTTTTAACACCATTTTTAATATTAATTCGAGATTTTTGTTATTCGAGATTATGCATTCTAGATTTTTTTTCGAGATTTTTTAAATTCTAGATTTTTGTTTCGAGATTTTTACATTCGAGATTTTTGCTTTCGAGATTTTTTTTTTTCGAGCTTTCGGGGTGTACGGAGTCTACCGTGCATTCTCTTCTAGTTCAACAAAGCAACTGACAAGAACCTTCAATCTTCCCTTCTTGACGGTGCGATAGGGCAATCGCATAGTAAGCGAAGGATATAGTATACTTAAAACAAATTCTATTCAGTCTACGTTCCAAAACTTTTACGCACGACTGAGTTAAATTTGCCAAATGCACTAAAATTACGATATGCGGTTACCAACAGACCACACGTTCTTAAAAAAGTTGGAAATATAGATTTTATCCAAGCCTTTTCAACATCTGTGTTTCAAATCTCAGTAGATATATTTTTAAAATTAAAATAGAAGCAGATGGCTATGCTTTCCACCCCATCGACCTTCATTCCCAAGTCAATCGCACATAATAATTAATATCAAGTACTCTTATTTGCATAAACATCCTGCCAATCGAATATCCCTTTGTCCATTACGAACTTCATCCGCATTCCCAAACACCAACTGGCTTGCAAATTGGCTCCCATATCCCATGCCTAATTAAACATTCTCAAGCGATACTGCCTTGAACAAGGACGCTGGCGTACGCGACTTCACCTGATAAATCCGCCCCTTCGGGATGGCACACAAACACAGATTCATCATCGTTCGTCATTGCATCAGAATGCAAACGAATAGACCACAAACAGAAATAAATTCGCAAATGACTTGGAATACAACTCGCCAAGAAGAATAACCAAAAGCCGAGCGCGGAGGACGACTGCAGAGGCAGGCGAGAGGGACATCTTCGATTTCAATAAATTTTGAAGCAATTGCGATGCGTTCGCGTCTGGCATGATTAACAAGTCCAAGATCTTAATTGTGAGTAAGTAGGTATGCCATACGGAGGCGGCTAACTACGCTACGACGACAACGATAATGCATGAGAAATCGAAATCAGGGGGCGATCAACGGACATGTTTCGAATTGAGAATCGAACTCGAGGCTCAGTTTGCTTTTGGTTATTGTATGTACATTTTTTGTTTTGCACATTTTTGAATTTGTTTTGGACGGATTCCTGGGATATTTTGTTGCCTTTTTTGGATATAAAATTAGACACGGTCATGCGTGGAGCTGAAATTATGTGCGCGCATTGTAAATCTTAAAGGAAGGTGCACATGCACAATGAATAATGAGGCTGCTCGTAACCGATGGAATGAATGAAGGATTAATTGCGCTGCTGGGTGAAAGGTTATTAAGTGCAATTGGTTTTGGGCGCGCAGAGCTGCCTTTTTAGTGGATCTTAATAACTTTATTAGGTCACTTTGTATGCTGTATATTAATATATTAATTGCAGAAATATTTCGTAAAGGTAGTCTTTATTTAACATTGCAGTGAACAGCTGGAGGTGGACACTGGACAGCGATAAATGGCCTAATAATGAGGAGCTTAATATGGCAAATTGGCAGAGGATGTGGAGATACATATATACATTTTAAATTAGTGGGCCAATTTGTTATGTACATATACAACCATTGTATGATTATTGTTGCGATTTTGTGATATAGCAATACGATACTGGATTTGTGACGTGACTATGCGACAGCTAAAAATATCTCACAAGGACATCTACCTACCCTATTATTGCAAATTAAATGAAAATTAAAATTCGCGCCAAGGGTGTTTTCGTTCGGGGCAAAAAGTTTGCAATTCAAAATTTCGTTATTTAAACTGTTTATAAACTTGTTTTCTTTAAAACATTTTGATGGGATAATTAATTATCCTCCTCTTGGAATAATAAAATGTGCAATTTTCTGTTTATAAATGCATAAAAAGTGGTTTGTTCGCATTTCATCAATTCGTTCGTTCGCTCCCATGTGAATGGTCCTTTACTACCTACTTATGTGTTATCTTGGCTTTGCTTATATAAAATAGTTATTATTTGCTTCAGCGAGGACATTTGTCGAAACTAATGTAATCTTGGATCAGAGGAAGGAGATACGACTTCTACTTGTACCGTCCAGAATCCAACTTAAATCTAAGTTCAAGACGTTGAAAGAGAACTCGTCTGAGATCCAATCATCATTTTCGAATTCATTTCCACTAACCCGATCCTATAATCCCCCGGGAAATTCCTCACATACATGTTATCGATTTCTTGTTGCCACAATTGATTTGTAACCATTGACCAAATCGAAACCACAACACAACATCATGTCCAAAGTTGCCTTATATAATCACGAATTTATTTTTAAGGACTCATTAAGATGGTCTGCAGATGCAGCCTCAACATTGGCCCACATCGACGAAAATGAGACGACCTTGTCTTGTATAGTAATTCCCTCAACATGTTGATGGGATGGCGCGGATGCGTTTATATAGCTTACCGATACTTAAACCTTTGCAGTGCCAATTTTATTAAGTGCAAATTACTATAAAAACGTCGTCGATATACGAGTGTGTATGACTAGTGACTATGTGCGACTCTCGTGTTGTTTTAATTAAATTGCGTTACATTTGCTGCATTTTACCAATCACTGCCAATGGAGTTTGCTTTGTATCAATTTGGTAATTTTTTGTCTCTCTTAATTGGGAATTTATTTTTTTTACCTTCTCATCGCGATCGAATGGAAAAGTCAAAAAAAAAAAAAAAAAAAAAAAAAACCTACAATCGACACCAAAACAATTTGTCATAAACAAAAGTTGAGGAAGGTCGGCGCCAGCGATATATGCATACATTTTGTCGGACATAAAAAATACGGCAGCAAAAGAAAATATGTATTATGTACCTAAATGAATGGACAGACGACGACGAACGGGCAGAAATGTCGTCGATTCAAATTACTCAACCCCTCGAACTCGAATCGATAAATTCACTGGTGGAATTCGGATTCGAGTGACAAGATCATATTGAACAAACACAAAACAGACTATTGTTTCAAGTTCACACTGGAGGGTGATGACGACGCGTTGCGTTGCGACCGACGCGACGATTATAACGATAAATCATGAATCCGTTGGATTTGCGCCAAATTACTCATCGATCATCGCATTGACGATTACATCATTTTGGGCGAAGTAAACAAATGGCAAACAATAACAAACACACTAATTAATATTTTTGTGGGAGTTTGGCCATTGAGGGGGATATTTTTGGTGACTGGCACCAATGAGGAAGTTGGGAGAATTTGATCGCTTAAGGCCTACCAGTGCCATCAAGACGCGATGATGCGATCTCGGTTTAATCTGCGAAATTGTATGCTAAATAGATGCAATTTGTCATTTTAAATGACGGCGGGCCGGGCGGATCTGCGGCAAATTAAAATGCGAGCCACGATTTGTTAATATTTGTCTTCAATGTATCTCTGATGGAATGTTATCAATCACAATGTGATCGCCTACGCTAAGCAGATGCGGTGGCTTTTGTTGCTACTATAAGCTGACTTAATGAAAGCGCTAATTAGGAGGATTTATTTTTATTTGTAAGGAGTGCCACCTACATTTGTTTGATAATTAGTTTCTAGAGCCTTGTTTGGGATTTCTTGATATGGAGAGTGTTTTCTGAGATTCGTACCTCTAGGCTATCGTTCAGTATTGCAGCGTGAAAGTGAGTTAAATTAGGACTATGAAGGCAGGAAAACGAATGATTTAATAACTGGAACGGGATCATGACGTAATCTCGAATGACAAAAATCTAGATTTCTTTTTTCGAGACTTTTAAATTCGAGATTTTTACATTCGAGATTTTTGCTTTCGAGATTTTTGTACATTCGAGATTTTTGCTTTCGAGATTAAAAGAAAAACTTTTCGAGATTTTTAGCCTTCGAGATTTTTGTCATTCGAGATTACGTCATGATCCCGTTCCAGTTATTAAATCATTCGTTTTCCTGCCTTCATAGTCCTAATTTAACTCACTTCTCGAGATATCGTGGTAAATCCAACTGGAACAACACGGGATCGATCAAGCCCTGAACAGGGTTGACAGGTTTTAAAAACCAGAATCGCCAAACGTAAAATAAAAAACGCCAAAAAATCGCCAAATTTCAAAAATTTCCACTCCATATTCAAAAACCATAAAAATTAAATGAATTCACGCAACCCGTAATTTTTACGTAAAAAAAAAATTTACGCGAATTCCACAAGCTCCTGGAATTTGTACACCTTGTTCCAAAACTTCAAAACGTCTTCTTCGGGTAAAATTTTAGATAAAATTCATTTGACTGCATTTGATTCATTAAGTTGTAAACTTTTGGGTGGGAATCAAGCTTACAAGCAGACTTTCAAAACGGGGTCACAGTTGGCTTAAATAAACGCCTGGTGGTGGTGGCCTGAGGCGCGCGGTTGCTGAATATGTCGTAGAGGTTCTCTCGACATCGACCAGACGACGACCGCTCTGTGGAGCATTTTTATGAAAGATTTGAAGGTGTTTCCTTACAAAGTACATACAGACAGTTTATCAGCTGATGAGTGTTGAACGTGAATCGAGTCTAACCTACGCTTGTTTCCTCCTAAATCAAAAGAAAGGCGATTTAGCTTCAAAAATAATCATGAGGCCTATTTTCGCCCATGTGAATACGCAAAGAAACAAAATTTGCGGTTGGGCCATTAAAAATGGATCCCCGGGAAAACACAAATTACATCTTAAGGTTTTTTCTACTGCGCCACCTCTCGCAAAGATCTGACAAACATCCGAGAGTATATGACTGTTCTGAAAAGCTTATCAGTTCAGCAGTTCGGACTCGGCATAAAATTGTAGGTCCCTTCCATTCGTCCCAAAAATAAAAACTCACACAAACGAATGGTTGCGAGAAGCTAGGACTAGGATGTCTACCCGCCTGTTACGCCACCTATTTATTTATTTATTTATTTTTAATGTACGAAGAGGATATACTATCCATTCAAAGTCACTGGCTGCTGTGCTGTTTACGATGGAGGAATTATTGGAACAATTTTTTTAGAACCGCAAAGGCCAAATGGACATTGTGGATAGTGAGCGATATACACAGCTCTGATTAATTAATTTTGCAATCCTCAATTGGATGAATTGGGGCAGAAGGATATGTGGTACTAGCTGGACGGAGCAGCGACGCATATACTGTACGAGCCACAACCGACATTCTAAAGTAGGCGTTTCTCGGTGGTCCTGTGTCGCGTTTTGGCGATTTGCACTGCCCCGTAAGATCATCCGATTTGAGTGCCCTAGACTTCTTTCTATTAGGTTATTTAAAGTCATGGGTTTATGTGAACAATCAACAAAATCTGGCAGTCCCCAAGGAGAATGGAGGACCTATCGCGCGAAGTAAATTATGGAAGATGTCATAGAAAGAGTCAAAATTTGAATCAACAATGTCAGCGGCTTCTTAAGCAATATCATTCTCAAAAAGTGATGATCAAAAAATAAAAAATAAAACACTTTAATGCCAAAAAAAAATTTAAGAAAACTTTATGAAAAAACTACAAATTTATTAAATTTCTGAAAACCTATAGTCACATCACAAACAGTAAAATAAAGCTCTTTTAAAACAATAACTTTATAATGAAAAACATTGAATATAAGACCCGCCCCCAACAACCGAAAGCACCTGCTCAAAATTTTTTAATGTGTTTCCATATAGTATTAATTAAAAAAAATTATTTTCAACAAACTTTTCTAATGACTACGGTGACAGGTTTTATTGATGGGGGCCATCACCAGTTCTGAACACCTACGAAACGATCATAAATAATCATTTTACTCACTTAAGGCACATCTTAATCGTCAACTTCACTTTTAAATCCTTTAGAAAATATACCATAAGATAAAACGTTTAATATTAAAATTCAATTTGTGAACGAAAACTGGTTCGATTGGATATGACGTGTACTAAAACGTGATCATAATACTAAATCAATGGCTAATTATTATGCAAGTTTGAAAAAATATTCCGCCTTATTCCAGGTTGTATTGTTCTTAATTCAATAAAATATTGATTTACATTAAATATATAATTTGCAAATTTTCGCACAGGTTTTCATTCAGTGGTGGAACGGGTTAATATATAATTATTTCTAGACGATAAGGTTTGCGCGGCTTTTAAAATATTGTAATTAAATAAATTGAATACCTAATTATTATTCGTGGGAAATTAGTTTGTTTGAATAAATAATTTCGCAAATTTTACCTTGATACCTATGGATATGTCATTTAATATTGGTATAACATTTTTGCAGTGTTGTTCATTTTAATTTACACAATTTTAATTTGATCTTGTGCGATAATTTGATCTGTCTGATCACTTTGCACAAATTCGAAGGGGTTTGCGACACCCCGATTCACAAGACTTGCGCGGGCGGATGTTAATAGATGAAAATCAATTTTTATTAAAACTTGTCTCGGAAAAGACGAATCTATAACGCCTCAACATTGGTCGAATATGAATCTAGAAAATAGTATTTACTAACTCCAAGTGATTTCTAACCTCAAAATTGGCCATGAACTCTCGACAATTTAGGCAAAATCTGACGACGGAAAACAGAAAAACCTCCTTTTTTGGTATCAACTGACACCATATTTTTGTTCACTATTTGTCTGGCTAATCCTCACTCAACACAGTGATTGAGCGCTTGAACCGTTGGAAGTCAAATCACTTTTTCACTGTCAAATTTTGTTCGGTGATATGAGGAGAATGCTTCCTTTTGTAAATAAGCAGAATTGTCGAGTTAAGAAAATTGAAACGTAACTCTTAATGCCTCTGGGTCTGGGCTCTCTACTTATTTTTTATTTCCGAAAGTGTGTGAACATATGCCGCACTGCTCAAGTTATTGAAGGTCGGTATAACAACATTATCTGTATTAGAAATGGACATTTGGCCTGGCCAGTCCTGGGAGGCATACATCGAGTGCACTATACTTACTCAAATGTTCGAAAAAGTGTAGATCCAGAATGTAGCTCCTGAAACGCTCCCATTGTGGTCACATAGCTATCTACTGGAAACTTTAGTTAGCTGAACTTGTGGGTATTTTTTTAAATGCAACAGCTCTTGAAAAAGTACCCTTTATTTCGGAGAGTTGCAGCTCATTGTTAATTACCCAATGGAATGTAGGTATAGACAGGAAAAGCTCAATGCGAGAAACAGATTGGCCGCGTTCCAATGACCGCTAGATGACTAGCGGCATGCCAAACTCCATATAAAAAAAAAACTGACATTTCACCATTTGCGCTAGAGCTCTAGCACATTTTGTGAAATATCCTTTTCTGGGAAATTTTTCAATCTAGCGCAAAATGAACTGCTAGATTGAAAAAAATAACGAACTGTCAAAATAAAAGTGAAAGTGCAGAAGTCAAATATTTCCAATTTGGTGTAAAATGGGAATTCCAACTTCTATGTAATTAATATACATTGCATTTGTTTATTTAAATTATAGTGTATTAATAAATATGCGGCATGATGGCACAAAATACAATTTTGACTCTCATGAAGATGAAATATAATACGAACTCAAATTGGTTCTAATGTCACTTTGCCGCTGCCGCTAGATCTCTAGCCCCAGCGTTCCTTCATCAGGGATATTATGGGCTAGACGACTAGCGGTCATTGGAACGCTACTCTTCTGGATCACCTAGAATAGAGTTATTAAGTTACTCTAGTCTAGATCCTCTACAAATCACCCAGAGAAGGCCAATCCCTCGCCTGTTGCTCAATTTAATTCAGTTTCAATTTCAACTGCTCATGAATCACACCAGTGAAATTTTAAACGTAGGTTTAACTGGTTTCATATCTTTCCCACTTTGCATTTAATGATGAATTTCGTTGCCCTTTAAGCAAAATTTTCCATTCGTCATCATACTTTCATAAGTAGAAAGCCATTTCAACACCATACATTTGAATGAATGCAGTTCATTGGGGACGATAACGGCTGTTTATTAGCAGTGTATCCAATAAATAACTTCTTGCTGAAACGCGCGCGTCTATTGTAATGTGTGATCGAAAAACACATTTAAATTCCAATCCGTTTTCATGCTAATTTAAACTCAAGCTCTTTGGCAACCCTAGTATGTCAGACAATGCAGTTTTATGAAGTAGGTACCTCCCAACATCTATCAAGTTCTGCAGAGTTTATTGAGTTCATTGGTGTCATTGAAAAATTGATGCCATAAAATTAATTGCTGAAAAATACCGGTGCTAAGCTTTACTGTCGAAAACCCTTTTACGGGTCCCAACTTAATTATCGCCGCCTAATTGGGCCTAATGGCAAATAAAATTTCATTCATGGATTTGCGCCGATTCTCTCTCAGCTGTAAAAATAAATACCAAATCAAATTTATTAATCGAGTGGCCATAAAACTGATTTTTATAACTCTGACAACATCGCTCAATGTCGGAAATCATATAAACGGAAAGTTTCATGCAACTCCCACTCGTGGGTGGGTGTATTGCAAAATTGTTTGGTGAGTGGTGTGGTGACCCCTAGAAAAACCCATTTTGCGTGATTAATCTCAATTAATTCTCGACCTGACCTACATTCGGCCGACGAAAATATGTGTGAGAAGTATCTAACACCTGCTAAGGGCCAGCAAACGAATTTTTCTTCATCACCTCCCAAGAACAGTATCAAAAATTGTTTTGATCTTGAAAATAAATCCAAGTTGACCTCGAGCTTCAATTAACCACGTCTGAGCATATTTTTTGAGAGCCCCGCCAGAATCGATACAAATTTGTGTTATGTTTCAAAATTGTATAAAATCTCCATAATTGGCTTGACAATTTTTACATTGTCAGCAGTTGTGCTTGGAATTATAATAATAAACCAATATTACACGATATGAGGTGGCAATTGGTGGTGGTGGTCTCTCTCTCTGGCTCTGACCGATTAGCATTTGTGATGAAGCTTTTTGAACTTCTCGTCTGTCACCACAGCATTGGATTGATTCTTTGTTTGGGTATACAGTTTAGGTCTTTACGGCCGCCCAGCCACGTGCTTTAAAGAATGTCGAAGTTATTAATTGGTTCCGTATATAGAGGCTATAATCATTTCAAATACGATCTAAACCTAAAGTGATCGAGAATCACACTACCAAGACAATGCGACGATTTATTGTTCGGAAAGAAATACCCCGCCTAAAATGAGGCCATCAAGATTTGGATTTAAATTATTAGGCGTAACCTTAAAGAGGTGACAGGCGCATTGTTGAAGCCGAAGGGAAAATAAATCATTCTTATAATAATCAATCATTCCAAATTGAATGCAGGTAGAGCTGTTGAATTAAAATGTCTTGGGAGGAAGTGTGAAAAATGTAACCCGAACCCGAGAGATGTATGCTTAAACAGCAGGAAAATGATAAGTTTGGGTGATTTTGACATTTCCGAGGTGAATTTGCGTACTTTTACTTCTCTAACTTACAGTGGGACAATAGTTGATAGAAAAACATCAAACATTTAAAACAGGGACATTTGTTTTCCGAAGAAGTGATGGATTAGGGAAAAATTTAAAAACATGTACTAGTTGATATTAATTGTGACGTCTGAAAACTGATTTTATTACTAGCCTTTTTATTCCTTGCCCCTTAATAGTCACGAAAAGTGAAAAAAAAAAAAAATGTTTCAAAAAATCGTCCAAAAACTGCATGAGAAAAACTGCTCAAAAACGGCCGGCAAAACGTTCCAAAAAATAGTTACAAAAATCATCTCACAAAAACGCCCCAATAAATTGTTTATTCTGCTTTGTTATGTTTAAAAAAAAATACTTTAGCTGGCACCAGCGAATAAGTTTCCATAAAAAATGTTTAAGCAATGAAGGTCAAAGTATGCACTTACTTATTATGTCGATTACATACCTGAATGTTTACCGGAAAGGATCAAAATGCGACAAAAGGCAAGAACCCGTATCCGGTGCCAAAAATATATGATCAATCAGAAACTGTTTGCTTTGGATAAGTCAGCTTTTGTTTGTACTTCTCTGTTCGTTCATCATCTTCGTTGTTCAAGATTATTCAAGATTATAATAGTGGTGTATTACCCGTGTCGATTACAAGAATCAAATTTTCAAAACCAATGCCTCAAATACCACTTAGATGAAGTAAAAAACCAAAAGAGCAATTCTTAATCAAAAATCAACATAAAACAGAATTTTTATACATTGTAAAATTGTTAGATACTTTTATTGTTTGGCTAAATACACTTAAACAAACGTCCTTGGCCAAATTCCATCAGCTCAGCAATCATCGCTCATAGAAGTTTATGTGTAATCTCTTAACATATTTTTTAATTGAACGAACAATGCCCGCTTAAGAGATCATTAATTATAGGTATATAATTTTCAAAGATATGAGTACCAAGCATCAAAGAGGTACTCATACCGAGAAGAAACCTATTCTATTCTAAAGCACTTATCAGTGTGGATAACATCACTTCTATGGAGGTTAACCTTATACAATTTATTTAGGCAACAAAATGTTGGTTGTGGTGTGAATTCTTATCGGTCAACATCAAGGGGGCTTAAAGGCTGGCAAATCAATTATGCGTGCAAAACTGCACGCTATTGAAGCTCGTTGTGATGATGCTATAAGCCGCAGAATATCGTAATTGTATAATATCGGAAGCACCTTGGCTGTATGGAGTTGATGTCAGGTGGTAGTTCAATTGTTTCTTTTCGATATGCAAATTTAATGAAGATTTTTCAAGAGAGATGGACTTTATCGGATTGGCAATGACAATGAGAGAAGCTTTGTATTATAGTTTAAATTGAGGGTTGTGTGGAATAGGTTTGGCAACACTACTATAAATACCCGATAGAGGTTTTAACGGATAAATACGAAATTTTAATTTTTTTTGTTCGTGTTTTGAAGATGACAAAGTCAATTTCTTGAATTTCAAAGCATGATTTAATTTAATGCAATTTCATAATTATCCACTAAACGGCGTCAAATTTGTGCGCCAGTTTTTAAATTTACTTAGACACGTTCGTCGCGACTGCATGCCTACCCATTTTTTTCCTAAAACTGCAAATAAGGCTGGTTTAAAAAACCGACTATTCTTTGAAAAACGTTTCTATTACTCACGATTTTGACGAAACTGCAGAGAGTTATTATAGAAGTTCTAAACTCGATGACATTGTCAGTTTTCCTTTGTAAGGTGTCGGTTATAGCTTAGCTATCCAAAAATTGCAACCGAAAAAAATATTGTTTTGCTTTTTTCTTAAAATGTTGCTTATGAATTATAAAGGTAAAATAAGTAAATAGGTGGCGCTACAGGCGGGAAGACACCCTAGGCCTAGCTTCTCGCAATCATTCGTTTGTGTGAGTTTCTATTTTTGGGACCTACAATTTTATTCCGAGTCCGTACGGCTGAATTGAGAAGCTTTTTCAAGACAGTCATACTCTCGAATGTTTGTCAGACGTTCGCGAGAGGTGGCGCAGTAGAAAAAACCTTAAGATGCAATTTGTGTTTTTCCGGGGATCGAACACTAACCACTGCGCGAGATCTAAAGGTAGATAAAAAAAAATCAAGAAAATTCTCTCTAAATTTTCTAGAAAACGAGTTTCATTTTCTGTTCAACTTCTCAGACAATTCCACGACATGTTCCACTGAATTCCAATGAAATGTTGGGGTTAAATGTTTCAGTTTTGTTTTGTTTCGTGTTTTTACGGATGCATTTTACTGATAGATACATATAATCGACGCACGCCTATGCTGTAATGGGATTTTTTAAAACTTCTTCCATAGTTAACTTTGAAAGCTATCTAACGCATGTATATTTGTGTAGAATTGGTAGTTCTGATAATTCAACAATCTTTGCTGCAACAACTCGTAAGCCGCTTTTCACGATACCTCTCGAACGGTCAGTTGTATTAATTTAGTAAGCAGGTAAAAATGGGATAGATGTTTCGCCATTTTTCAAAGTGAAGTACAAATTTAACCTCTCGCTCAGAATTTTAGTACACTAACCAATCACTGAAATTACTACGGTGGAAGCTGAATTGGAATTCTGAATTTTCAGAAAAGCGTCCGTAAGTGAATGTCAAGCTCGTTGTAGAAGGAAGCACTTCGGACAATTTAGGAGGTTGGTTTCTCAAACAAAATTGATACTATATTTAGGAATCTGTTTATTGGATCTCGAATTGGTTTATGTTCTGACTATAAAGTCTAAGCTTAATTAGCCAACAAGAAGATGAAGTTTAATCGCAACTGCAGTATCTAAATAAATAAAATAAATAAATAGGCGGCGCAACAGGCGGTAGACACCCAAGGCCTAGCTTCTCGCAACCACTTGTTTTGTGTGAGTTTCTATTTTTGGAACGAATGGAAGGGACCTACAATTTTATGCCGAGTCCGAACGGCTGAATTGATAAGCTTTTTCAGGACAGTCATACTCTCGGATGTTTGTCAGACGTTCGCGAGAGGTGGCGCAATTAAGATGTAATTTGTGTTTTTCCGGGGATCGAACCTGGGATCCCTCGCACAGTAGTCCAGCACACTAACCACTGCGCTACTGCGCCCACCAGTATCTACTATAGTTAAAAAATCAAATTGCGTCATTATTGTACTTCAGTAGTACCTACACGTGAACCTTAAAGATCAATAAAATGACGATTACTCGTTAAAGTAATTTATTCCGCAACAGGCAAGTTCATTAGTGCACAAACAATCAAAACAACTCTAGCGAATTCCTCAGTTTCATTCACTCAAAGGTAACTTAAAAACCTCAATAAACGATCAGCCAAGTGTGAGATATATCCAAATAACCGTAACATTACATTCAGCATTTTACAACAAATAGATATTCGTCTTGCAACGTTAGGTAGGGGCGTCTCATGCCGCAGGCACATAAGTTACGTCCATAAGAAATATCTTCACCGATTGCCACGGTGATTTGCGTTAAGCTTCTTAAATCGATTTTGAATTGATTAATTTGTCGGCATTGACGAAAGTGATGCCGATGACACCTTCCAAAAGCCCGATCTACGTAAACAAAATTTAAATTTATTGCTTAAAGTTACCGTAAAAATGAAGCAACAACAAATTTTTTTTTTATGGACGAAAAATGAATATTTCCTTCGATGAAATGTCAAAGCAGAAGCTTAACAAATTAAAAAAAAATTAATATAGTTCCGCATTGTTTGCTTTGATGCGGTTAAGCCTGTTCGCAGCACTTTCACTTTCAAGGCGATATTCTTTAATGATAATTGTACCGAGACGAAAACGAAACCATAATTTACAATTCATTATAAGTTTTTTTATGCTGAGAGAGAACTATGACGATATTATCTTACCTGGTAATAGTTGGAGATATTTTTACAGGCGTGACCTTAAGATGTCCACCTACACGCATATTCTATACTACGGCCTAAACTATTATAGTCGAAAAAAAACATCCAAAGTAAGGCAAAAGACAAAAACAACATTATAAATTCGTGAATCGAATTTATTTGCAAAAATTACCATAATTGAAAAATCTGTACGTCTTAAATATGCGACTAGTCAATCAATCAGATTGAGAGACAGGATATGCCGGTTTCGAAGAGGGAGCGAGAAGAATTTAATATTTTTTCCAGTTTCGGTATGTTTGGATTTTTATCTAATCGATTCGCCAGATAGCTCAGGGAGGTCATTAATTTTCACTCCAGTTTTCTGGGCACTATTAAATGACCAGATAACTTTTATCTCTCAGATAAAAAAGTTATCAATAAATGTAATTACAGCTGTATTACGCTAACAAAAGACTGCTTTCAGAAACTGAATTGCACCGTCTGTTCTAAAATTTATTGTAAAGTCCTTCAGCTGCAAGAACTAAGGAGGCATATCCCTTTTAAAAGTATTATGTAATAACCACTCACTCCGCGAAAAAGCCCCTACGGAATGACATGAGAAATTACATTCACAGTTGTGATAACCACAAGTATATCGGGGCATATCTTAAACATGTCCAAAAGAATAAAAAGTCAAACACTCAATTCTGTACTTGCTGTCATTCAGACGAGAATTCTGAAGAGGCAATTTCCAACTAAAACCTCTTGAGATATCACTTAATCCCCTCAGCGTAAGTGCTTAATTCGATTGCGAAATTTATCTCGTACTCTAATCGATTTTCAGTAAATTATATAAAAAGTAGTTAAAAAGCGACTATAATTAGTGCTTCAGGTGTCACTACCCGACTTAAATCAAGTGTAGTCTTTGAATGAGATTATTTTGAATGATGGATCTGTTCGCAATCTGTTCGCACATCCTTCCCCCAACTCAAGTGAACAAAACGTCATGTCGAGTCGCTGATTTAACCAGCTCAAAAGTTTAAGCCCAGTGGCATGTTATTTCGCCTGTCTGTCAATTTAGGCCCCCTAGTTCCACACGGGAACCGTTTTCGTTGCACAATCCGCATTCAAATTGAGTACCTTAATCTTGATAGCGAAAGCAATGTAACATCTAACATGGTCAATGGACTCTCCACGGTATGTAAGTCCTCTTAATTTCATGCAGAAGAGGGCTTTCGTTCCATTGAAAGATCTAGATGCAAGCGGTGGTCTTGCTATTGTTTGTCTCCCAGTGGGAATACCACATTGAATGACTGAGCAAAATGCAGATACATTTCAGAAATTTGATTTGTTTCGCTCTAACAAATGCTGCGATGCGATTAATAATTGTGTGAATTAAAAAAAAAGACTGTGTAGCTTCATGTTTACAGGCGTTTAGTGTGTTATCGGTTCAAGCTCCCTTTGATGAAGCTACACTTTGGTTGCGAAAGAAAGTGCCACTATACGTAGATAAGTTGATAAACGAATATGCGCAGTCACTTGATTGTTGGTTGAGTAATGAGATTTTGAAACAAAGCACGTCAGCTGGTAGCTGTTATTAATACGAGTAGACACATCTGCTTGAGTGCTGTTGTTAATTACAGATTGACCTATATAGGGCGTAATAGAAAGGTGATGTATGACCTTCGAATAGGTTTCATATCACAGTCATTACATCCGCTCGGAGTAGGCATAGGCATACCTACTTGAAAGGTTGAGAAAGGTACCTTAACTTATTGTTTATCACAAGAGTAGATATATTATTGCGAAACTGTGTCGGGATTTGGTCTTTATGGAAATGCAGTCTCCAAATTTGACTGAGAACTGAGAACTGAAACAGACACTGAGACTTGTTGTGCGGAAAAAGGTCTTACTACAGATTGCCTTCTTAGCCTAAATAAACAGCCCTTAACAAGAGTTAGTCCACTTGCTTTCTGAAAAGATTTTGTTACCATATAACAACAGGTGAGGCAATTCCAGCTATAGTACGGCTGTTCTAACTGAAAGATGGCTCGTATTTAACCATGCAAAAATGCATGCCACAAAACGACCGTATAATTGCTTTGCATTTTGTCCAAATCTTTACTGTCCATCCAAGGTAATTGAAGAGGCAATCATTTTCGAAATGATCTATATCCTATAGTATAGACCGATTAGTAAAAGACAGACTTCGCAGCCGTCGATTTGATTGGTGCACGTGACAAAGTAAAAAATGCTCAGTTAGCATTGCCATTTCACCATGAATAGATTTACCCGCGGAACAAATTATTGCAAATTATTGTATTTTATTACCAAAAATTGTACTCAGTAAAAAATGTATTTAGAGCACACTTCGTCCATTTTATGGTCGCCGTAATCGTCAATGGTGCTCGCTATCGTTCGATGGTTTCGGACTTTTTTTTTGCCCAAAATATGGAAGAGCTGGGTTTGGTCGACATGTGGTGTCAACGGAGCGACATGCCACATAGCAGGCGAATCAATGTGGACATATTGTGAGGCGAATTTGGTGAGCAATTCATCTCACGTTTTGGACTTGTGAATTCGCCGACTAGATCGTGTGATTTGATGCCGCTAGTCTATTTTTTGGGGGATATGTGATGTCTCTCGTCTATACGGATAAGTCAGCAACTATTGCCGCCTTGGAAGACAACAGAACTCGCGTGTTATTGGTGAGATACCAGTCGATATGTTGGAAAAAGTAGGTATGCCAAAATTGGACATTCCGGATGGACCACTTGAGGAGTATAGTCGCGGTGAAAATTTACACGAAATAATATTCAAAAAATAAATGGCAGGAATTATTTACCCCTATCGTGGAATCCGCCGGGGGGAATTATTCACGGAAAAGAATATTTTGGTACCGTCAAAATCGCAAAGTGAACAGTTTCCTGTTCGGGAAAAATTCGATTTGAACGTTTTTAACGATATATTGAAACTCTTTCACATTACCTACACGGGGAACTGTTCACTTTGCGATTTTGACGATACGAAAATATTCTTTTCCGTGAATAATTCCCCCCGGCGGATTCCACGATAGGGGTGATTGATTTATCGACTTTAATAAAAATTTCACTCAATTTAAAAAAAAACCAAACGCTTAAAAAATCAGTTTAAACTCGATCATCTTTCGAACCCAGTATGGTGTCGGGTGTCTTGGCTTTCTTCCTATTGAAATCATAATATTTCCTTGGTCATTTCCAGTGTATTTTTGCTACAAATTGTACATCACCGTAAACTCGTTCTACCAATTACGTCAATATCATCATCATCACTGTCCACACTGTCCACAAACAAAACCATTGTTACTAAACTTAAATCAAGCTCATCTACGATTGTTTCGAATATAAACAACCGTAAATATATTAATCTTTCTTAAACATAAACAAAGAAACTGTATGACAACAACAATTAATATGCATAAGCTGTGTCACAAACCAATCTCACGTATTTAGCTAGTTTCTCTCCATCGCGAACTACTGCAGACTGTTTTAGAAAAACAACACGCAAATTTGAATACTTTATTGCAGCCGGACATGGCGTCAGAAAAACCCATCTTCTCCATCCACGATGAAAGAGTGACCTTCTTATTGACCAAAAGAAAGGCTTACATTCCTTCTACCCAGCTGTTCCCGAAAATAACAAACAAAATCGCCTGCGGTCACAGCTAATTTAGCAAAAATGACTACTGCTAGATACTATTTTAGATATCTTCATGATGTGGGAATATCTAAGCCGGCCGTCATCAATTAATTCATACATAGTTTGGTTCTAAATCCGAGCCTCTAAGCGGTGAAATGAAAAATAAAAGCAAAAAACAAATATTTTTCCAACTCAACCAGCCTTAGCCGTAGAGATCCAAAACAAAGAGATAAACCCAGCCACAGCGAGTCGTATATCAAAAGAGAAAAAATACTTAATTTGGTCCAAAGGAATCTAAATCCGGTTGAATAGGATGACGCATCGGTGTCTGCTACGAATTGAACATCGAGGAGCGATCGATTTTATTTGTTTTACTGTCGGTGGTATACATTGTACTCGTACGTAATTGGGTACAGAAAGATAGCCGTACAATAAATTTGTACCTACACAAATTTCGCAGAATTTTGGAATTTTTTTTTTCTAATTATTTGCTGTAGTACCGCTTGTGGTAGATTTCAATGATTTGCGCATCACTGATTAAAATTAGATTTTGCAGATTTAGGCGGCAAGATGTTAAGTACGGCGGCACTTTGGTAATTAACTGCTAATCGTTGAGGAATTAAAAAGCTGTAAAGTTGTCCGCAAAAGTGATGTAATATTTGGAGGACGACACAATATCTAAGTACTACCAGTAGCTAAATTGAAATTCATTACTCCATTAAGGTAAATTTGCTGGTTAGATGTCTTGAATTACTTTTTGATGAACATTCGATTCAAGGCTGGGTTGAATGGCTTAAGCTGGAATTTATGTTACGATGGAATTTGTATGACGAAGGCCAGCTTTTGAAGAGGGCCCGCGTCACTGTGGTTGGAGGATGCATTAGAATTATAGTTTATTAACCGTTAGTGTAAAGATTGAAAATATAAAAGTACATAAAGAAAAGCCTTTGCCCGTACACAAGAATTGTATTGCTTATACATAGGTCTTAAATAATGATGTTCTTTCGTAAAATGTGAAAAATGAGAATCAAATCGGATTTTTTGAATTTTATTTCTGCCTAAACATGAATTACAGAAATACAAAAAAAAAAAAAAAAAAACAAAACAAGAGGCGCACTCCTTGGCCAATACATAGGATTGTCTGTACATTTTAACTCAATCGATTCGCCGGTTCTCGAGATATAATATTTTGAATGTTTTTTTTTGTATGGACGTTGCGACGCCTCTTTGTCCAATTTCTACCAATCTTCACAGGTGTACTCCTGGGGTCAATACCTAAGATTATCTGTAAACTTGAACTCAATCGAGTCGGTAGTTTTGAAGTTGTAAGTGGCCGAACACAAATCACAATCAATTTTTATACACTCACCGGCACAATTAACCGCCCGCCTATCTTTAGTGCCACCAACTTTGTTTACGTGAAGTTATCAGTTATCACAATGAATGTTTTTTGTCATTCATTTGTGAACGTGAGTTTAAATTTTAAGTTCAACTCGTCCGATTTCACAATATAATCTGAACTTCAATTCAATTGAACTCAGTTTAACGAAATTTTATTATATATTGTACAGTACTTAGCTTTTATATGACTTTTGCGAAATCGGTCTTTGTCGTTTCTTTCAGAAAACACTCAAAACAGAACGTCAAATATTTATATTGTTGACACTCGGCAGCTTTGAAATTGAAATGTCACTGTGTCAAGTGATCTGAACTACAGTTTAAACTTTAGTTCAACAATAATTTCGGTTTCACAGTTTCGTTTAAACCTTGAACAGAGTCATTCTATAGTTCAAGTTAAACTACAGTATTCTGACGTTTAAACGTCAGATCAGCCGATTGTCAAAAACACAAATATTTGACGTTCTTTTGCGTGTTCTTTGAAAGAAAAGACAAGGATCGATTTTGGAAAAGTCATATAAAAGCTAAGTACTGTACAATACTGCCAAATTCTATTCAATAAATTTAGTTAAACTGAGTTCAATTGAACTGAAGTTCAGATTAGATTGTGAAACCGGACGAGTTGAACTTCAAATTTAAACTCACGTTCAGGTTCAGTTGAACTTTATTTTAAACTTCCAGTGTGAAACTGGGGGTAAATGAAATTATAAAACCGAATTAATTGTTGAACTGAAGTTTAAACCAAAAGTGTAGTTTAAACATCTACTGTGAAACTAGGGGTTAGCGATTTTATTACTGTGATTTTAAATCCCTGTTTTCTTTATTGCTGAATATTAGAAAGTGTTTAATAAAAGTTTGTGACCCTCTGGTTATTACAAATCAGAAAGAAAAATGTCATTAGACGCGACTGGAGCTAGGGCTGTAACTTTTACGGATGCTGGCTACAGCCAACGTCGGATTGCGGTGACTCTTGGTTTGGCTCGAATCACTATAAGGGATGTCATCAGACGATTTCGGGAGACTGGTTCTTAAAATAGGAGGCCAGGTCAAGGTAGACACTGGTGCACTTTCGCCGGCTTTGTTGTCAATAATCGCTTTTGTACATCAGCTACTAAAGCAGGTCGCACTTGTCCTTTGGAAGTGAGAGATTTTGCAGTTAGTGATCGTACAATAAGCAGAACCAGAAGGCTGGCAGATAGAAATCTAAGACCATTTTGCCCAGCTCGGGCCCCAGAACTACTCCCGCACAACACCGTAGAGACTTCGGTTTGCTCGAGAATATGTTGATTGGAAGATAGATCAGTGGAAGAGCGTATACTGTCCAGCACACTAATTCACTGAACAATTGCGCCCACGGTGTTCTATGAAACTATAAAAATATGAGAATGTTCCTAATATTGAAAATATTTCAAAATATAATTGACGACTTCCATAGCTATGGAATCCGTACCATCGGGCACTCGTCCTCTAGGTAGACCCAGGATGAGATGGTTAGATCAAATTCATAATCTCTCCTGTACCCGCAGGTATGGGGATTGCCCTTGATGATTTGGAGTCGATGGCGGAAGATCGAGAGCTATGTGGAGGGTCCACTTGAGCAACCTACACCCGCGACCCAATTAATGGATAAGCGGGCCATTGAAAATGTATGTATGTATGTACATATGCATAATTGACGACTTCAAAAAGACATTGTAACAAAATTGATAGATTATTAACGGTAACAGAGACTATACATAGAATTACCGATTGTATGTAATTGTAAATTCTGTCACTCTCTCAATTAATTTGTCATGTCAGTTCAATATGAGATCAACATGTATAGCCACTGCATTTCTTCGGGTTAATATTAGGTACTGCTGACTCATCTTTCACAAAAACATATCCAATCATCACCTGAACAACTATCATCATTAAAATCCACGAAGAATATCTCTTGCAAGATACACCATACAATATGGAATCGTATAGTATCCAAGAAGCTCTGACCAGTTAAACGGAACTCAAGGTCCTTGGGAATAAGTGAAGCCAGGTTATAAATATATTTTTATTTCCCCATTAAATAATTTGTGAAGATAGACGCCTGATCAAAATTCTGGTCACACCTTACGAAGCGACACCGCACAGTGCGTCGAGGGAACAAACAACGAAAAATATATGCCATGCAATCAAGCTATGCAATCTCGCGCAGAAGAGCTGGTCGTCCTTGGTAAACCTGATGATGGACTTCGGCAGTTGAAGAGGTCTCAAGGTCGTAGGGAATTTTTCAAGCCGAGTTCTGTATTTCCCCATTAAGATCGTTGTATGTATGGTGTGTAAGAACGTTCTGGACGCAAGGCCAATGCGTCAAGTCATGCCATAGGGCGAAGAAACCTCTGGTAAAATATTTCACAGTGTAATAAAATTGCAGCTAAGGAGGTCGATCCCATGGTCATGGGAAACATAAATTTACATTTCCTTGTTGAAATTGTTGTTCGTTTGGGCTTCTCATCATCTTAGGCGCTTTTTGGCCAGAAACACACCATACAATGAAATTGAATTCCTCGATCTTGCAGAAGGTCATATTTGTAAACCTCACCCAGACCAGTTGAGGATGAGCAGAGAACCAGCTAAGCCAAGTCGAAAATACATTTTTGTGTCGTCATTAAAATTGTTGTACGCATTCGTAAGGGTTCAATGATTACACACACGTGTAAATCGGTTGTGTGCGTCCCTAGAACTTCTTTGACTATATAGGTACTACATCAATTATTATACAATTATACAAAATCGTATTTTATTTTTTAAACAAAACACTTCAACGCTAATATCAATTAATTTTAGGGTAATTTAAATATTTAATTCATTGTATTATGTAAATCTCGTGTCGCTGAGCCTTAGGCTATTTTTTTTTTATGTATACCGTATACGAGTATTTAGCGTACATTTGTTTACTTTTGTTTATTAAATTTTTTTTTTGTTTTTGCATAATATTTATCCACCATTCAAATGAAAGACAAGAAAAACCTGAAGGGTGGATCAGCAGTCGTATACATATTAAGTGTTAATTTATATAAAATTAAGATAGTAAAGTTATTGACGTGTGAGAGGACCCTAGACTTATGACTTGCGATGGAAATGTCACCGCTTTGTGGGGAGAATAAATTAATAGATTCGTTAAGAATCCCGCCAGCAAAACAAAGATCACAGATAAATCGCCTTCTCCATTGAAAGGGGATTATAAAAATGAATATTTTGACATATTTTCATTTCTCCATAAAAGCGAAAAATCAATAACCGAAACGACTTCATTAAGTATTCTTTGATTGTGGTTTATTCTAGGAAGGAGTAGTAGTGGTTAATGTTCTGGCGAACCTCTTCATATAATTGAATGGTATCTATGAGTCGATCGAGTAGAGTTTTAAATCATACCAGTGTTTCTGTGGAAGAATGCGGAAATTAAGATTATTTTTGGTGTTTACGAAAAGTTGGATTTTTTTTAATGAGTTCTGTTTGATTTTAAGTCCAATTTTATTGCAAGTTATTTTATACCTACAATCTAACTATGTATAATATTTATTTATTTTTTCATTTTGTTGTAGGACATACTACTGAACTTTAACTGATGGGGATATATAGTAACCGTCTAAGAAAGTATCTTTCTGGTTATAGCTACTCTACCAATTCGTCTTTTAAATTTAACAAATTTGTTTCCAAAGTCAGAACTAATCGAAAGTGCAAAGTACAAAAAATATTGTTCAGCTTTAAGGCCTGTGACTAATCTTTATACAAATATATCTTTATACTAGCGGTCCGGCAAACGTTATGTTTTGCCGGCTCGTACATTTTCATTGTCTGTCAATTGTTCTGCGGCAGTGTTTTATTTAACCGATGTGTCCGGACTGATTCTGTACTACGTCATCCGTGTTCTTCGACCGTTATTTCCTCAGTCGTGTGCCCAGGAATTCTACCCACACTTCGTGCGGTTGTTTGTTTGGACAATGTCCATCAATGTCTACAATTCTACAACTTTAGCTGCCATTGGTGTCGAGAAATGTATGAGCTTCTTGCTTTTTAATTATTTTTTTTTTGTTTAGTGTTTATTAATTGAAATTTTATTCATGAGATTTTTGCTTTTTAATTATTTTTTTTTTATTGTTGAGTGGTTATTATTTGAAATTTTGTGGAATCGCATCGCAGCTCCACCTACCGGGTCCAATTGTGAATCTAAACCATCCGTAGACCAATTCAAACACACATACAAAATTGCATTAAAATCGGTCCAGCCGTTTAGGAGGAGTTCGGTTACAAACACGTACAGAAGAATTATATATGTAAAGATATAACATTTAAAACTAAAGTTGAAATCTAACAAACTTTGATTGAACTATAAACTCTTCAGATAGTCGTAATATTGGTCCGGGAGAGTTTCTGTACAGTTTGGTCAAAATGGTACAACGGGTCGTTGCATTTTCCATTCAAAAATAGTTCAATATCTTTTATCTTGACAGTTTTTTTTACGTAAATGCAAGAAAATGGAAATCAGTACAGATTACCTGTGCAGAGGATGCGTTGATGAGGAGGTGCATGCACTTTCTTTGCCACTGCCCAGCGCTCTGCCACTTAAGAACTACAATCCTGACTAGTTACTTTTTCGAGGATTTAGTTGAACTTTCAGACACGTCATAAATGACCTACTTAAATTTGTAAATATCTCGAGATGGTTTTTCATAGGTTTCCAGAGTGTGGGAGTCATGAGCCCCTAGGGCATCACGATGAATCTACATTGATCTAAGTTTGGCATCTACAGGTTTCTTTTGTCTAGCCAACCCACAAACCTAATCTAACCTAGAGAACCCCAGGGGCAGTGCAGACAGTTCACTGTAGAAGTGTAAGGGTGTTATTAATGTCGTATGCAAAAAAGACAGTCAGCAGGATGCTGAACTTGCTTCTGAAGTGTCTTAGTGTAGATCTCATAGAAACAATAAGATGGTTCAAATTAGTTGTTAATTAAGAAAAACATAAATAAGTTAATAAAATATTCTTACAAGGAAATAAGTTATTGAACAGCTTGAGATGTTATGGTGGTAAAAAATTTAATTATTTCCAAGTACAACAAAAAAACATTATACAATTTGAGATAATGAGCAGATTACAGCTTTCATTATCTCCTATCGAAGTTTGTACTTCGGAAACAGTTTCCGTCAAATCGAAGGCGACACATAAAAAACACCTCTCATATGCCACATTAACACCCAATCTTCGACATAGACTAGCCGAAGACATAACCTCTTCGATTGCTATATTTTACCCCACACTGTGAAAATTCATTTAGATAATAATTTAAAATTTAATCAAAACATAATCAAAAAAAAATTGTCTGGTTCGTTCCACTTGGTATGTTTTTTTACCCCACTGAAACACTTCCTCTTCAAAAGAGCAATCGATTATAGGATATTGAAACTAGAGCCGCAAATTCAATTAACAGTATTCATTAAAAATGAAACTCTTCTTTTCAGCAAGGTGATCAATAGCAATTTCCATTCACACTACTTTTCCACAGGCGAAAAACGAAAACGTTCCCCACGAATTAATTAACTAAAATACATCTCTCGCTGAATATGTTACCAGAAAACTTCATTTATGAAATTTTAATTAAGGTCAGTAGCCTCATCTACAACGCAGCCGAACGATAAAGTGTTAAAAGGTTAATTTTGTTTGTCTGCCAAACAAAAGAGTTGAGTAACGAACTGCGTGCGTTTTCGGCCTATATATGGTACACAGATGCAGCCAAATCATAGTAAAGCAAATTCTGTTTGACCGAGTCTAATCGATTACAGCTAAGACTAATTAGACAAGTCATCGCTTTTCAAATTAGGGCGAATGGTTAATTGTATTAATCTAGTCTTGCGTTAACGCACAAAGTCGGTTAATCGAAGCATTGTTCATGATGCGGTATAGGAATATATAAATTATAGAAAAATTACCTAAAAAAGTTCGATACAATTTCAACAAGCTTGGTGGTTTCTTAACTTCCTTGGATCATGTTTTGTTTTTATTCGAGATCGATGAAGAAGTTGTTAGGCGGAATTAAATGATTGCTGGGCGGTCAGGTTCGGCCCTATACAGCTTTGTGGGATCTTTTGCGTCGACCTTGACAACAAATGTTTGGTTTCTGTTTGTGATGCAGATACATAATTCAAATATTTACTATTGTGCGTGAACCGAGTTAGATTTGACGAGCAAGTCACACGGCAGCAAAGGTGAGCATCGTGCAGCTAATCAGGTATTCAGTTCTTGCCTGTGAATGATTCACTGCGATGTTGCTGCTTTTGATTTCAAGAGCACACATTCATACAACTTCGTTACGATGCCGTTTCTGTGACCTTTGTCTTGAGTTAGATTTTGAAGGTTATTGCATAGCAGACGGTGAAGAGGGGTGACATGTAATCGAGCAATGCGGAATTTGGAGCTCTTTGAGTCATTGTGGCTAATTTGGAATGCTAATGGTCAGTGGAAGAAAAAGAATAAAAATACCCATAAATTGCTGGTGGATTAGATGCCGATGAGTGTCATGGGGAATACTGAATACAAAGCCTGAACAACTCATCGTCAATTAGAATCATCGTGTGAACAGTAGTAATTAGTCTGAAACTATTGACTCACAGACTAGACTATACAACCGGATGATATACGACGACCCGTTTGAAAGGACGCATATAACTTCTTATGATCTAAAGTGTGCACATCAAGACTAATAATGCTCAAATTTATGTGAATGAATTTTAAGTATAGCCGTAAGCTTAAGTCATTCATCAAATCGTTAACAAAATATTTATAAACGTGAGATTATTTTTGGAATCCAATAAAGTTCACGGCATTATAATTATTATTAGCCAACCGCACGTCAATAATTGCATTTGCCCATCAGCTTTAGAGAGCGTTGCGTATAATTACTTGAGAGCTTAAAAGATCAAAAATGATCCGTTGTGGCAAATATGCGGGCTGCACATGTCGGAAGATACATTTTGAAGGTTATATTTGAGACAAATGATTTCTTATATATCTGTTGGTTTGTTGCTTTAAAATAAAATCCGTCTGTATGGCATATAAGTACGTGCAGAGACTACTTCATCCTGCCAAACTAAAGTTTACCCGGAAATTAACAGAAAAGCTTACATTCAATATGTTATTATAGGCTTGGTTGCTATCCCCCGAAAAAGGTGGGTTCTTGAAGTTTTATAGAAGTCATTAATAGAAATTAAGACAACAATAGAGCAACAGTTGCCAAGAAATGACGTAAGGTTTCCTTATATCACGTCCAGATAAAGATCATTTAATATTTTAAAATTATAACAATGAGCGATCGCACGTAATTATAAGAGAAAGTGGACTCGGTCTTTGGCTTTCAGCCTTGAAATTCGTTGAAAACTGATTTAGTTTAAGGAATATCCGCTGGTCGTTTCAATTTCTCGAAAAAAAAGGTTAAGTTTTCTTTCTTCAAAGAAATGGTCGAAGGATTGTTTATATAGGTGGCGAAAGTGTAATTATTAAGTATGTTAGCAACTGGCCTTAACTACGGGCTATAGGTTAATCACTTGGCAAATAGAACCGAAAAACGTCATAAAAGTACCCAAAAACGGCTAAAAGAAGCGCCCGAAAAGAGATACAAAAAAAAAAATACGCTTCGAATAACCCGCAAAAAATCACTCGAACAAGCACAAAAGTCTTCCTATGAAACGTGATGAAAATCGACCCAAAAAGCGGATAAAAAATGCGACAATAAATTCGCAAAATTTGTCCCAAATAAAGCGATAATAATAAGTTACAAAACGTGCGAAAAAGACTATATAATACACGCTCCAACAATTGTCCCAAACAACGTGACGAAAAATGTCCCGAGAAACACAACAATAAAAGACATAAAAATCGATCCGAAAATCAAAAGAAAAATGGCTCAAAAATGTCCCAATATGCATCTAAAAATTCTACAATAATCCAGCAAAATACTACCCAAGAAACGCCCAAAAACTACACAAAAGTCGCCAAAAATCATGACAAAGAACAATTATTCAAGATATGCGCCGAGAAATGGAGCTCTAAAACGCAACAAAAGACTTCAAAGACCGATATTTTCTAAATATTCTTCATCTACGTGGTGTGATTTTGAAGACATATGTTATTAAGATTCTGCAGTTGGACTGGGCGGTTTTTCTTTTCTCATCGCCATTTTCAAAGATTTCCCTGTACAAACTTCTGATATTCATGTCATTTGTTGAACCCTGATGTTTAGTATTATCGCTTATGGGATTAGTCTGCAACTGTCGATTATCAAAGTTATCAACGTAATTGCTATTTTATGGGGCTTAATATCATGTCGTAAATCGCAATATGTACTTCAATTAACTTAAACTGACGGTTTTATGACCTATTTGAGTGCAACGTACTTATAAAAAAAAACGGCACACAATAACTGTCGAATGTTTTAAATTGCAAAAAAATACTCTGCATAATTTATTCCTCATTTAATTGGACACAATTGAATAGTATCTACATAAGTAGGTATAAATTTGAAAAGGAAGTCTCCAAAAGGTGTCCGTCGGTTGCTTTTCACTAATCTCGAGACTCGAGAAGCCATGAACGCATTTGAATGCGGTTTTAGATATTATGATCTGCATATCTCAGGGAAGGTTTAATCGTATTAAAAACTGATAATAGATTAGAGGGCTAACCCCCAGTTTCACACTAGAAGTTTAAACTAAAGTTCAACACACGTTCAGGTGACTTTAAATTTGAAGTTCAACTCGTCCGGTTTCACAATCAATGCGCAGATTAATTCATATAATTTGTAACATATTATTGCAATTTTAAGTAAATGGAAACAAGGAGAGTTATTGAAAAGAAATGCGCCAAAAAAACACCAGCAATTACAACGAGGAAATCCATCATTTTTAATTATATTCATCACATCAATTGGCCTTACAGAAGAAAAAACTTAATAAATTTTAAACTCTTCCGAGGAATAATTTATATTAAGTTTGTCTTTTGCCTTTAGCCGCATCGTCCATTTCAATTTGCTGATGATTCACGAACATAATTTTCTAGACCGTGGAAGATTAGTTTAAATTTTTACGGATGTTTTTGTTTTTTAGCAATCCAATTACTATAGACAAAAATAAAATTAAGTAGCTACTTTTGAAGAGTATCCAGTCATCATTGGGTGATGTTGTTGTTGTGACCAAATCATAAGCAGCTCAAGGCCAAAAGGTTGTCGCACTCGTTTCTATTTTTTTTTTTCTTTGCCAAGCAAAAGAAAAGAGAAAAATTCATAGAAGAGCAATTAGCATACCAAATAATATGCGATGTGACCTTTGTGGGTAACGAAATTAGTTTTTAATAAAACTAAAATCCGTGTAGGTAGCTACTTTAAGTCAGTATTAATAAACTCCGCAGTACAGTTGAGATATTGATGGTTTCTCACACGAATTTGACTTATATCTAAGGAAATCTATATAAAATGACGGATTCAGTGATTTCTCCTTCAATATTAATTGCATTTCGGTTTTAGTTTTAGACAATCTGTTGTAGGTGTCTTATTTGGACCACATTTGGCGTAGATGTTGAGTCCTATCCTGTGTCAGTCGATCAAGTCAAAATATTTTATTTTCTATTTTATTATTTATTTGATTTTGACGTTTGACACTACTGTTGTCAGGATACTACAGTAGAAAAGAAATCTTTTCACACATGAAATAAGGTCACATCTTTAAATAGTTTGGCACACAAATTACATACCGCCAGTATCCTGGTTCAATGTCATAACCACCCAGTATAATATAGTATCTGTAGTATCCTGGTAACAGTATTCTAAATCGTAAGTCAAATAAATAATAATAATAAAATAGAAAATAAATTGTGATTTGATCAGCAGACACAGTAGAGAGCCAGCGGCTTAGGATAGGATGTTAGATAGTATCTAAGGTAACACTACATAATGTACATAGATACAACAAAATTGTAGATAATCACCTTAAAGGAACTATCTTTAAGAGTAAACAAAAACTGGGAAACGCCAGCAATCCAGCGGAACTGGATATATACTTAGAAAATTAATAAATCGGAATTCCTATCTTTATTCGAAAACCGGTAAGGACCATTATTTATGATTATTAAGAAAAAAACAAATGGCTACATCTATTGGTACGGATAAGTCAGTGCACTCGGAATCAGGTTGTAGTATGACGTTGTTTATAAATATTTGCCGCGCAACTTTATTTTAAAGGCATTTCAAGGTTGATTTTTCTATAGAGTTAAACAAATTGTTATCATTCTTCACTTATTTGTTCTTGGTTATTATTAAATGTAATTTTTATTTGAATGAATATCGAAATTCTACCAAAATCACATATTGATACAAAATCGTTCAATAAATAAATTAGTATTTCAAAATAAATATATTTTTTAACCAGCTTTTAACATCGTTAATAAATGGAATAATGAATTAACTAGCGCTAATGGAAAATCTTATAAAATTAAGCGGGTTGGTGCAAGCGGAAATAACTATTCGCGCTATATATAGCAATGTAGGTTAATTTCTGTACTAATTATAGCGTAGCAGCGGCCGTGAATCTCGTTAATGCTTGCTGCTGACGAAATGCTTCGCGCATACCTCTTGAGCACGCGTGAATACACAAAAGAGCCATTCATTACTCATTAGTTAAATGCGTTATTGTGATTAACTGGCGGAAGTATGATCGAAAAATAAAACATAATAAATCTGATCGATTGACATACTGTTTAAAATTAGGAGATGTGAATGTAAAAACTGTAGAAAGCCACCTAGCAATTAAAGTACTAAGACGAATCTCTTCAAATCACACCCTGCTGAAAACCTACCTACTTAATTTTTCCTAAGATTTCTGAAATGATGGATAATACATTTTTTTATTAAAATGTATGCAGAGTAATGATCTAAATTACTAAATCGACCTTATCAGGTTCCTGATTTTGGGTCAGTCCTTCTCTTGAAACTTAAATTCCATAAAACTTCATCTGAAGCATTGATTCAATTAGTCGAATTCAACCAAAATAAAAAAAAAATCGGCCAAGTGCGAGTACACTCGCGCACCCAAGTTGATGTCTTGAAAAGTCAGTTGTTCTTTGATATAATAGTAATTTCACCAAATTACTAATTATGTACTACAAAACCTGTCAATTTATCGCTATCATTGGTATGTGCCATTTAACTAGGGGTACGTATACGTGTGCAAATTTAAGCCTTTTACGTCAAATAGTTTTTGAGATAGACCTTGGTACAAAATTGCCTTAGTGGGTTCGGACAGACGGACAGACATCGTAGCGAAAACAATAAGGTTCCGTTTTGTCCCTATGGGAAGGGAAGAGAAAAAAGAATTCTGACTAAAGATACAAATGACGTGCTATTATATTGAAGCTAATAGTACTTGCGCCCGATGGGCCAGATTGGATGTAGAAAAATAGCCTTACTAATAATAAATTAGTACCTTCCCCTTAAATTCATTGTCGATCACAATAGCTAATTTTATATGAACATAATTTCCCCATTGTGGGTTCGCAAAATGTTCGGCCGGACACTAAAAGTGATTCATAGATATTGAATGCCAAAACAAACACAATTGGTTACATTGTCCATCATTTTGTTCCAAGGAAATTTAAAGAATATCCACATCAAAATCAATACTTATTTTGTATACACATTTTAGAAGATTTAATTATATTTATAGATCTAAATGTGTTGCTATTAAGTATTTAATATATTTACATTTTTTGCGTTCATAAATAAATGTCTCAGAAATAGTTAAAAATCTCGATCTAAAAAAAGAACTGTCTGCGATCTCTCCCAGGTATATAAAACGTAACAATTTGCAAATCACCATCGCCATATCTCAGCTGGAGATCAAAATTCTGTTTTTAAAACCTGCTCTAAAGAATAGAAAGAAAAAAATTAGAAATTCTTCTCACAGATTATGGATATGACCTTGGTACATCAAACGCTTTCAAATCATAATTGTCTATTGCTATTAATTAAATAACAAAGAAACACAGCTACTTGTCTTAAGCCATTGTTGACTCGAATATAAGCAAATGTAAATGGAGAATCATTGTTTGCACAAATATTAGCAACATTAATTTCGTGCTAACTCATAATATTAACAGAAACATCCGAATAATATTTTTTTTCTAATACGGAACAAATAGAATCATCCATCAATCAATAAGTCGAATTTCTCGTTTATCTATTAAAGTACGTATATTGTCACTGAATCCATCAAAATCAAATGACTTCTCCATGTCTGGTAAATATTTATGCGCACAAAAAATGTAAAACAACTTGTTAATCACTTTAATTCGCGGTATTTCCCCCCATCATACAGCGAATAACATAATAAAAATCCGTTTTGCTGAAATCCACACAATATCAACGACTCGCCCGCCAAAAATTCATCCGCACATCCCAATGGTACAACATCAAATGATTATCATATCGCCGAACCAAGGTGCACGCTTCAAAACAATTCTCAGCGAAAAGGCCAACAACAGCTCAACACCTTTGAATGAACCGAAAATGAACGAGATGAATCAACCAAATTAAGTGAACTCAGCGAAAATGTTGATGTAGGCCCAAACACTATTGACCTCATCCATCCCATCCCCCAAAAAGCAAAAAGCCAAAAGCATCACCAGCACCACTGCGATGCGATGAATTCCATTCGATCGATGGAGGATGGAGCCCCCCCCGACTACGTAGCGTAGACGATGAAGAGGTTGCCCGCTCATATGGTACATCGTCACCTCTCATCAGCGAAAAAATCCGTTTTACACACAATGACGACACAAGCTAAACAACTTGGCTATGGCAACAGTAGTGTGGGTATATAAAAAGCTGCATAAGCAAAATTTTCTACAATCAAAGTACGTCGTTCGTTCCGATCGTGTGTGCTTAAAACAAAACGCCGGTGGAATTCAAAGAAAGAGCAACTTCAAATAAAAAAGGAATTCATTCAGTGCACTACTAAGGATAGTCAACAAAAAAAGGAATTTAATTATTGTGAATTTAAATGTAAGAAAAAATTAAAAAAAAAAACATAAACTGTTCTAATCAGAGACAATAAACATTTTGTGGAATGTGCATCTTAAGGATATTTTAATATTTATCGTGTGTGATGAAAAAATTATAAATTCATGTGCCTAGTGATTTGACCACAAGTGGATTATGTGAATATTAGCAAAGAGCCAAAAATAAATTCTGACGTAGAGTTCCTTTCTACTACACCTGACTGACCGCTTAATTGAAGTGTGCTTGCATAATTAATGACTACGAAAAATACCAAAGTATCATTCGCCAAGTTAAAGCAATAAATATCGCTTCTTTATATTATTGTGAGCTTTCTCGTAACATCAGCAACTGCATAAGTATTTCCAAATTCGAAAACAAAAATTCTGGACTTTCCATTTCTTCTCTCGCTCTCTCGGCCCCCGTTCCACTGTTACATAGATCAAGTCGATATTTTTTTTTTTTGTTTTGCCTGAAAACATCCGCATTTTGGCTAAGAATATTTATGGCCATCTATAGATTTGCATAAAATTGTCATCAGTGGATGGATTGGCGCGGAGAATATCAAAACTGGAAACTATTATATCAAAACAGGATCTGTCCATATCTCGGGCTGAATATTGAATAGTTTAAATTTGGAATCTCATGATTAGATCAAGTGTTTGCGCGACTATAAATCTTTTAACTATATAATTAAACTGACACACTTTTCGAGTGATAAAGTTTGTTGTGCTCACATTTTGGTATTTCCGAAAAATAGAAAAAAAAAAAAAACGAAAGAGTTGATGTGCGAACTGGTAAAATCGGAATTTTTAAATTACAGCCCTAAACAGGATACGATCAGCAAACACACATCTAAATAGCTGATGTTTCATAATTTTAGTCAATTTCATTGACACAAATTGCTAATCTCTTTCAATTCACATTATCGCTGTAATTAAATTAAATGGTCGAGAGATGGGAAATGCCTTCCAATAATCGCTGACTGTAATTAGCAAGCTTATTTAATTTTTTATTACATACTAAATTGCATAATTTGATCGAATCGAATACAATTCGAAAAAGTAGGTATACGAGTCGGCTGAAGTTTGTGATGCAAATCTCCTTTTATGCGCCCACCTAATAACGAAAATATCCACTCGAAGTGCCACAAGCACAAAACCTATCGTAAATCAAACAAAGTCAAAAAAGACGCCAGCCGCAGATGTAGAGCGTCCACAGATGACATGAGACAAATTTATATTAATTAAATTTGCCTTCCACTATCGCACAAAATCAATCGTAAATCGCCCAAGAAGTCACATTAAACTTGGTCTATAGCACACGCGAGCAAATTATGTCATCGATGTCAAAAAAGATATATATATTATATTATATGTCATATATATCTATTATTATTTTACAGCTAACAAATTTGTTTTCGTCTCTTCCTTTCAGTAAAACAATGGCACGGTGTAAGCTTATACCACTAGCCCTGGTGCTAGTGTTGCACTCAACATTTGCAGATGTTGGCTCGAATATCTTCCTCTCGGGCGAATACAAAAACTCAATTGATTCTCATCCGTTAGTGTCGGCATTTGACAGTTCGGTTAGTAAAAATATTTTCCTAGAACATGCGGTCTTCAGTCGGCAAGCTCAGCCATTCAATGCGCCAACCTATTTGCCACCTAAGGAGTACATCAAGTGTGGCGGTGGACAGCAATGTGTGAAGAAGAATGTCTGCGCCGGTGGATATTTTACCAATAATCCAAACGGATATATTCAGGTAAGTCAACATAGCAAAAGAGAAAGATATAGATTGAGATATGCTGGGTAGTTAAAGCAACAAAAAAAATTTCTTAATTTGACACATGATTACTGTACGAGAGATTTACAATCATAAGTTGATGGTAAACTTGTTCTAGATAGAAGGATTCTGTTTTGTTTTCTTTGCAAAACAAGTTGTTTTCAATGTCTTTATTTATGAGTTGCTTTTTCGAATGGTCCAGTAAAGATGTGCTAAAATGGTTGTCGTTCGGCACTAATAATAATTTATGCACATGTGGGAGACAAGGTAGTTAAACAGTTAATTAAATTATTTTAATTAGTAGCACTGTGTCGTAAAATTAATATGCATAAAGGAACTTGAAATGAAGGCACACTTCTTGAATGAGGAGTGTTTTTTATTGGACATATCTACACAGATAAAATTGAACACAATGTTAGGAATTTTTATTGAGTGATGCTTTATAGGTTTTAAATCAAGAAATGTACAGATTTTGAACACAATTACGCTATAGATCAGTGGGATGTGTGTTTCTTTACGAGGTGATCAATTTCTGTCAAACTCTGTCAAATAACATTAACTGGGAGAAGGATTGTCAGTTAGTTTTAAATTTAAAAAAATAAATGTTGGTTATGAGATCAGTTCAGATGAAAAGTGGTAGTGATTAAGCTCCATCATATTTTTATTATCCCTGGCTATGTATCTCAAAGTCGTCAGCCATTTTTGCATTCATTTTTGGCTGTCTAAAGAATGTGTTCTTATTACTGCCGCCATACGTTTTTTTTATAAACATTTGAATATTTTTCCCTACCATATGGTCTAAAAAGTTTTGTTTTCTTTGCAAGGGGAGTATTTATTGCAATAAGTAATTATTGATCGGCTGATTTTTTCGATAAGCAAGTGCATTGGCTTTCTGATTTTACACGAGGGAATCAAATAAATAGGACCCTACTTCGGGCTACTCACAACCATTCATTTGTGTTGGATTTTTTAGACAGTATTAACTCAGTAAGAGATCAGTCTCAAGAGTGCTGAATCAGTGAAGGAATAATTTGGATAATGACTTATATTTCAGTACCATATTAGTAGTAACAGGTAGACCGATTTTTTATGTGTGACAGATCGGTGAATGATCAGTCTCTAACTTACATCTGAATGATTTCCAGAACTGTATGGATTATGATGAAAACTTCGAGTTCATAGTAACACATTTGTTTCATATAAGTGGAAAATTTGAACCGCTCAATGTCATATCAGAGAAAGATCATCAATGTCACTACTAGATCAGTGCTACGATTTAGCATTATATTTCCTAAAGGGCCTACCAGTTTCGATCTAGCCTTTTCTTAATAAACAAAGTCATATGAATTCTTGTTAATATGAAACACCTCGTTGACCTTGCACTTTGAAGCCAAGAAGGTTTGATTTACATTAGAATCCCTAATGTATTTTAATTAATTTAAGGTCAAAAACCTGTATGGCCTACTTTTACCGTTGACGTTAACTTTTTGATCACCAAATTATGGAAATTGTAATGGGCCATCTGAACCTTTAGTATGAAAAGTCTTTGCTTTGACATTCACTGCAATGGAAATTTGACCGCTCAATGGAAATATTTTTTTTTTTTTGTAAACGTAAATTATTATAGTTTATGGTCACTTTTTAACATTGTTAAATATTTTGTTCGTTGGTCACAAGTTTTAGAACGCAATTGAAGGCTTCTTCTTAAGACGTTATGGCAGATGGTTTTCGCAAAAACTGATTGGAAAGGGCATACATTTTGGGCCGAAACCTAACGATACACACATAGTTTAAATCATAAGAGATTAAGTTATGTGCGATCCAGTCGTGCACATTTGTAATAAATGTTATTTGGACATTTGGATAATTTTTACGTATCTTTTTAAAGTTCACCCTATTGGCCCTTGTTATATTCTAACAGAAATGACATTGCAAACACCGTTCTATTTTAAGTTACCCTTTATTCAATAAGCTATCGCCAAATGCAGTGCAGCTTCGTTCATCCGTACACCTAAAAACAAGCAGAGTTTCCGATTAACGCGGTGTCCAGATTCGAAAATATGAGAGAAAAATTATGATTTAAAAATCAAAATGATATACATATGTATATATACAAATATAAGGCACATAAACACATAAACGTAGTAAAACTTACGTAACATTTAACTTCTTCCAATTTTCGAGAAAAAGCTCGAAATGCAAGCAGAATGTCTTGAGTAGTTTATTTTGGTGCAGGGAAATAAGTCCCCGGGAACTAAGTCCAATGAGGGACTAAGTCCAATGAGGGACTCAGTTCCCACCTAGTGGGAAATAAAACCACTTTCATTAAGTGGACTTAGTTCCCAAGTGAGGTGGGAACTAAGCCCACTTTCTTATGGGAACTTAGTACACATAACACATTCAACAGTTAAATACGTATGGGGGGCATGCTGCCCCCCTGCATGGATTTACTGTCAGACTTGCAGTATATGTGCGAAATTGGGTATATTAAAAGGGAAATAAAACCACTCAGAGTTTTCGGAATTTATTTCCCACCTTACATGGGAACTATGTAAGTCCACTTCACGAAAGTGGAAGTAGGTCCCTCAGTGAACTTAGTTCCCGGGGACTTATTTCCCTGCACCGTTTATTTTCCCAAAAGCAGTGGGACATTATGAGTGTGGACTACCGAGAGCACCGAGTTAGACGGGGTCTGGAATACAGGGGCTCCATTTCTCCACTGTAATTGCATAAATGTCGAGAATTTTATAATTTGCTAATCTTCTGATTGCTCTTCATTGTTGTGTAGCAAGAACTAACATTATATTTTATGGAAATGTGAGGCGATTAGAATGACTTTCAATATGTGGGCAGAGCTTCTAGTTTAAAGATGCCTCACAAGTTTTCTTCACAAACTTGTCTTTACGTTCGAAGTTTTCGAGCCAATATAGTCGACGTATTTTGGTTAATTGGACTACACCCACATTTAAATACAGCTTATAAAGTTTAAGGTTATGTCTTGTTCTCCATTTGGCCACATCGCACACCAAAAATCGGTTTCTTTAAAAGAAGCCAAGTAACACACGGATAGCCAGACTAGTATGCTAATTTGAACTCGAATAGATTTAGCAGATTTAATTTGGCAAAGCTTTTAGCAAAGATTTCTCCTGTAATCTGTAAGCGGTAATAGTTCATTTCCCGTCATAACGCAACGGACATCCATTTGATTCCATAGAAATAGTAGAGTATGCAGAGTGATGCGAAATTCTATTGTTTGAATACTGGACTTAACTAGGTCTCAATTGCAACTTGGATGCCTTTAATCTGATTTGCATTTGACATAAAATAGTTTTTAGATTTACGTAATTCTAATAAAATTTAAAAACAAGGCCGAAGTGGTTTTCTTGATGAAGATTAGGAAATCCTTAAAATATTACATGGCATTTTTAAGACTGTCCAATATGCCTAAAATCATTTCACTTTAGAGAGTGTTTTCGGTCGAAAAAAAAACTATTTCAAGTATTGAGGTCTCAATATCCATATACCTACTCATTGTCACACCTTCCCAATTTTATCACACCACTAATTTTGAACCAATTCGACGACAAGACAACTAAATATTTATCGCTTTTGCCAAAGGGCGAATAATGTTGACGTTCATGTTCCGATAACTGCTGGTAATCAATACATCACTCAATAACTCACTCGGATATCAATTCCCTGGTGAAGGGTGTGCTATCTGAATTCTCTTCGCAACACAGATTACTATCAAATGAACTTCAATCAGAAAGTTGAATCTCGCGATTAAATTGAAGTAACAGAGAAAAAAAAAGTAAAAACTTGCTCTCAGAGATCGAACCACCTTATCATCGTAATAAACTCGAAGACATATATCCACCTCGTGCATAAAATTAAAATTACATAATAAATCAAGAATATCCGCGTTTCCCGCACTCTATGTACATATCATGTCCCGCTCGAGAAAAAAAAAATATGCAAGTGCCGAAAAACAAAAATTCCCTTAAGTGCAGTTTTGTGTACACATTGCAGCAGTCTGCTGATACCGATGCACTTGTGCTTACCAAAAGTACTTTGTGTAACCCAGAAAAAAAAATTTCGTAATCAAAAAAATTATTTTCATGATATTTTGATTTCGGTGCGTTGCGGTGTAGGTTTGTTGTTCGCCTTATTCCAGTGGCACAATCACATAATGCAACAACTATACAGCTTGCTTAAGTGCCCCTACAGAGGTAGAAAGAAAGCGGTCTGATCACCTGCTGCCCGATTTTCCTCTGCTTTTTTTTGTTAAACTGATTTTTGGCGGAAACTTGATTACTTTTTGGTCGCAAGTCAGCCAAGAAAAAAAAAAAGACACAACTTCCTTCATAAAAAGAAAGTTCAAGCATATTTATTACCACGACAATCAGATGCAATGAGCAGCTCATTTGAATGTTTATTCTCTTTATTACCCCGTCATGAGGTGACCTTTAACATCAGATCATCGACAAAGAAGAAGAATGCCCGCGCATCCACTTACATATGAAGCGCACGCTAATCGTATGCAATTTTGATTTGCCACTTTATCCAGAAGTATGTTGCTACAGCGAGCACAAAACAAACTGATGAGGCTCTCAAGATACAGTCATAAGACATCGCCATCACCACCTCCCAACTCTGGCATTTAGATAGCCGTATAGGTTTTGTTAGCTTAACAGAATTATGATGGAAGTAGTTAGAAAAACCACTTGTTATAGCTGATGGCGTCTAATGTCCCGCAACCCATCATTTGTTCGCCGATTAAGAACCCTAGCACACAGCGCTGAGCGGTTTGTTTTGAGGTTGTGCTCAATAGGAGTCATGTCAAAAGGTCAATTCGATGAGCATCACGTCTGGACACTACCTATTAAGATGGATATCATATGATTATCCGATTGCCTTCGGAGACCACAGGCGTATTGAATTCTCACGAAGAACGAGCGCGCGCCATCCGCACCATCATGTCGTAGAGGTGTCTTCCTAGACAACTCTATTAAATTGATAAATCTTTTTGCAGATAGGTCTGTTATCCATGATGATGTTTGCACGATAATTATTCATAATGTATATTGTCATTTTGAATTGAAGAGGTGCGCAATATTGCATAACCCCAGGGGTTTTTAAATGCGCATGGGGTGTAAGAAACTGGAAAACCTTGTCAAAGATCACCCCACCTATGCCGGCGGGTATGCAGATTGTAATTCGAGCAGTGGAATTCTTGGAAGAAATCATTTCCATATGACATCAGCTGATGTATGACCCAGTCAGTAGGTCATAAGGTGGAAGAAAATAAATGGTCTATGTGGAATTTCAACGCATTCATGGAATCTTCTTCCTGAACTTACTACTCTTATAGTCTGGTGAGGTGTTGAAGTCATCAAGATGCATTTACCTATAGTGGTAGCGTGTTCCTTTGAAATGTTTATTGAATAGATGGTCGTACTTGTTGACAAAATGATGGATTTCTTGGAGATGCCGTTCTTAAGTAATGTATTTAGCTATGGGTGTCAATTTTGCTTTGAGGGCTACGTAGATTTAGATCACAAATAGCTGGCAGCTCTACAACAGCATTCTGCCGTTTAAACCTCAGATCGATTGACACAGTGAAATTTCAATTTCAAAGCTGCCGATTGACAAAAACACAAAAATATTCGACGTTGTATTGCGTGTTTTTTGAAAGAAAGAAAGAAACTTTAGTCTAAACTTCCGCTGTAAAACTGGGGGTTAGAGATTGATTATATTTCAGGATATGTTGCTAAGGTACGGGTTCAATTATTTTCTCTGTTTTAGCTTTCGATTGCTGTAAAGAAAGTGTTTTTAAGAAATAGTTCTAGATTGACCCTCAATTGATTGGAAAATGTGAAGCTCTTTAAAAATAAAGCTGAAAGTTATAAGTGATATGAAGACGAAGAAATGTATGTGCTGTAGGACAAAAAAACTGTTCTATTTATAACGTAGTAATCAACAAGGTACTTCAAATAAAAATTAACCCGAACGAATGTTCTTCAAAGACACATACGGGACAGAAAAAAAACATACCTACATTCAGCAAATGACTCAGCCAAATGTCATTTAATTGTCATCTATCAGATAATAATACCGCCCGTCATTTAAATGCAAATATTTGCCATCAAATCAGTCATCGACACTATGGTGTTTTTCTTTTGTTGCTGACATTAAAAACAAAAGAGTTCAACTGCGAACTGGATATTTTTTAATTCAAAAATTTTAAATAGAATATGCGCTCACGTGAATAAATTTCAACTACTATAACTATAGAATCTAGATCTTTATCTTAAGTGTTTCAAATTGCGAAGCAAACCAGTCCCCAATTGACTTGTAATTGAGTGATTTACATTTCAAATGAGAAGCGTTAAGCGTGTAAACATATGAATCAGTATCCGGGAGGTTGCAAAGCGAATGCTGCAATTTGAAGTAATTCCTTCTTTTACGACACATACACTGACAGATCATCAACCTTTGGGTCAAATATCCATTCATCACCGACAAAACAAATATATGCTTTATTAATATTCAGCAACGATTTGACTCGTATACAGTAGCCACGAACCACCGATGATGACTGCACTTGACTTTGACACGGAAAGGAGCATGTTTTGAATTAATTTCACAACCATCTCCGGTTCGCATGGCAGACAAATTGCAATTACTTGTATCTCGCACTCGCCTGCGAATATAATGGGCATACTTGCATTTTATTACCGCACTAACAAAATTAGCGTGGAATTCTGAAAAAAAACCCGATGATTTAATCGTGGCAAAAATGTTGTGGGTGAGAAAATAATTCTACAAGAGCAACTCCAGCTCACCCACTGTGCGCATTTGATTACGTAGGAGTCACACTTGAAGCACCAGCCCACATTTGCCATTTTTGTGTTGTTGAAAAATTCGCTGTGATGCTCTTCATTTTTTTGTTGTTTTCTTTAATTCAAATATTTGTACACCTGAGTCACTGTTTACACATCAATAGTCGAATGAGGAAGACTAGCGATAATGTATCGCATGTCGGAAGGGTTTAACAACCTTTCGTGTTTTGCAGTTGATTGATTCATTAAAATGATTAAATGTCTAAAAATGCTTCGGCATACCTACTAGAATTCTCCGAACAATTATCGCATAAAGGCGCGTGTATAGGAGCATTACCTACATCACTCGCTAAATATGTTTAACAGTAACATGAGCAACTAATGAGACGAACAAAAAAATCTAAAGTAATTAATTGTCACCTTGCGCGACTCTATAATCGCGATTTGATAATGTTGGCTTAATGCATAAATTGAGACAATACATTGTTGTACATCTTCAATTAATTAGGTACATAGTTTGAAAATCGATATTATTTTTTTTTTATTTCTAATTTTAATTATTTCGACTTCGTTGAACCTGTTTCCCTTTTTACACTTAAGACGCTTTAGATACGCGTTCCAGTGCTTTTAGATCTTTGCGCAGAAACTGGTTAGTTCTTTATGCTAATTTTTCTGTGGACGATTCTTTATTTTTCCAAACTATTAGAAGGCTTTTACTCAAATGGCACGTGAATAGTGAACACACGCGTTCGCCAAAAACAAAAGAGTTGTGTAACGAACTTAGTTTTTTTCTGGCTCTACTCATCAACATTAACTTAATTGAAACAACTTGTATAACCTCCTTAAATGTGAGTTGGAAGATAACCTCAGCAGGCTACCGGCTGTTGCAATATAGTTTCTATTGGCTAATATACAACCAAATGGCGCGGGTAGATGACCATTGACCGATAGTTTTGAGCGCACGAAATGTTAAATTTATCACGTGTCTGTAATCTGTGTTTAGTTGAGTTGCGCGAGAGAAGAGTTGCTAAAGGCTCAGGTTTCTGCTTCACAGATGAATGTTGTTTTATCCTAACTAACTGTTTTTTTATTTTATTTTTTTTTTTGCAGAACTGTGAGCCTGAGACTGATGTCTGTTGTACATACCGTGCACCACCAACTACTACAACAACTACCCAACGTCCCTATGTGCCATGTGGCGCTGATTCGGATTGTGTTGCACCAAATCAATGTAACCGAGGAACAATCAACGTATCTAACTATGCCAAGAAATCATCATCGGTGAGTGTTGTTAGTTTGGATTTGCTTGTTTAACTGGGATATCCGGAGGCTAGTTTTGTATGTTCCACGAAATTATAGAGATAGTGGTCATATTTTTGGACGACCGATTAATAAACTTTTGGAGTATAATTATATTTGCTGCTAGACATATACATTATGTTCTATGTATATATGTATTTCCGAAAAATGATGAATGATGAACAACATTTGTGATGCGTAAGCAGATTACTCGTAGAATAAATTATTTATTGAGCTGTGGACAAGCTTAGAGTCGTAGATTTGGCCATTCATGGACTCATACCACTAACTGAGGTTTGAAGATATGATGTAGAATCCGGCAGGTGTCCTCTAGGTAGATCCAGGATGAGAGGTTTGGATCAAGTCCGATATATTTCCACCAATTACGTATGTATTGCCTGCGTCGATTTAAAGTCTTGAGCAATTTGAAAAGCAATATCTCAGAAATCCACAACTGGGGTTAAGTGACGGAGCAAGAAATGAGCTCGCAGTTGTCTGTCTTATGTCACCTACCGGTTAAAGCCAGTCGGCTTTGGTGACAATCAAAAATAAATTCCGCAAAATATCATCAACTCAATTTTGTATGAACTGTTAATGGAAATGTTCAGTATTTATTTGGTTTGTCCGGTCCTTAAATTTTTCGTATATGAACTTTCTATACCTAACCTATACAGTTGAAATGGAAATGGCTGGGCTATATGAATTTGAAAAAAATTCGAAGCACCATAAGCACTGAGTGGATGCTTCAGCACATGAACAGCACATCACCCTTAGTCTAACTTTGGTTGTTCTTGCCCTCGGGGGCATATTATTAACGAAGTTAGTGCGGTCATTAAAGTCATACTAAAATAAGTAGTGGACCCATCTGCACTTGTTTTTAAACTTGCGCGAAAGTGTGCCACATTTTTGTCGATGTCATTGCTTTCAAATTAATTTGTCATTCGATTTTAAAGGAAGGGTAGATGTAGAATTGTAGACGCTATATTTCAGTTTCTTGATGGATGTAAGACCAATTTTATTAGTGAGGTATTTCACTTTGAATATGGTGTATCATTTCGTTGTAAATTTGTTATTACGACCTTACGAATATTGGTCCCAATGAATTGGATGTTCTGTCCATTTCCACTGTGAAACAAACTTTTATACAACTTTTATAATGTTTTTGATTTTGTTTAACAAAGCCTTCTTTTAATCTTTCTATATATGTATATTTAAAAAAGAAACCTTTTTTGCATTTATTAACCATTCAATTTTCAAAAATTTTCAATCAAGCTTTCACTTGTTACTTCCTTGCCCTGATAGATGTCGCTGTCTGGATCACATGGATATATTTCATTCAAGTCCTTTTTCCAAAGTCCATATGTGCTTTTTCCAATCTGATATGGCATGTTTTTGTTTTTCCATCAAGCTCCAAAATGCAGAAGCTCTTGTATCCTATAAATAGCACTCTCAAATCAACCCAACAATGTACGCCAAACATCATCATGCCGAGTGCTTTAATCAGACATTCCGTAAATTATTATTCAATCTGTCGAAATTAGTAACGCCATGCGATTTTGGGTATACGTCAATTATTATGAACTTGCATTGTACAACAAGTTGACAAGCCCACAACGTGACACAAATGTCAGTCCCGCATAAACCCATAAACTGTCATCAATTTATGGCTTTATGACCGCAACTCTAACATGTATGGTTGGTTTTATAATTCCATCGATAAACGATATTATATGTAGGTATATAAGAGATGAGTGTTTTTGTTTTTTGTCGACAGAGAACTCCATTATATGCAGTTAACATTCCAACATCGAGTTACTCAACAATTTTAACATTTTCCAAGTCACAAGCCACAACTCCCATGCTCTCATTCCAAATAAGTGCGCTGGTATGCATATTATGACAGATTGCTTTGGTTTTCATTCCGCTGGTGTTTTCTTTTTACCACTTGAATTTATTCCTGATGCCGATAAGATAAGCCCATGCCACTGTTCAGTAATAGCGTGCCTCAAGTCACGCCAACGTCAAGAGTAACCCACTGTAATGGTATCTCTACCGAGATACCGAACTCGTAAAGATGAATGAATTTACAATTTGTAAGAGATTGTGTGTGATGAAAAGAACTGCAGCCAATCTCAGTGGAGCGCATTACATAATGCACAAAGAATGCAACAACAAGATAACAAAAGAAACCAAAAAAGAAACCTGTCATAAATTTGTTTTTCTTCTCGCTGGCGCTGCCAGTGCCATCCATCTCGAGGGTACCAGTTTGCGTGCGTCTTTAAAACTTACTGTGCAATGGCAATCTGCTCCCTATATGCTATGCATAAGAAAAACAAAACAAAAGCGAATATCTCCATCAAAACAAAATCGACGGCAAGGTCGTCTCGTGACGTTGATTATGCGCATCACTTATGTATGATCGAAACGATTAAATCCATTATATCGAATACCAGCATAATAGTGACTGCGACCGACCTAATGATGATGGTTATGGCGCCCGCGACCATCGACCAACGCCATTCGTACGCATCACTTAGCCAGGAAAATCATACTCTGCGTACTTCCTTAAAAGTGATGATCGTGATGATTTAAATAAAATCATGAATTTTTAGTGCGATACCATTAGTGCGGCTAATTAGGTGGTTTGACTCGACAAGCTTTTGAAATGTCTTCAAATTATATATTTTAAAAGTAACGGCCTAGACCTTGGTCCAGCAGCCACCACTTAAGTTCTTGTAAAGGAAGCCGATTGTCCGTTTGTCTTTAGAGGTCTCTATTAAATGCCGGAAGACAACTCATTACATTGGAGCCATTCACTCTGGGCCTACGTGTGTAATGTCGTGCCTGCCATCAGTTATCAGTTCGTGGCGAGTATCTGCCAAATTGAACAGCAGCTGATCACGTTTTGGGTTTTCTAACACTTTTTGCTGTCACCATTGATTGAGGTTAGTCGGTCGGGTTGGTCGATCTAACATCCAATCCTATGTGCAATCCACACCAGACCAACTATACAACAAAGTAATTGAATTGTCATAGTCATTGTCTAAGCGGTGCGGGGAAACTAGAAAATAATCTCCATCCCACAGCAACGACTACTGTGGGAAAACGAAAGAGTTGAATAGCGAACTGCCTTTTTATTTGCGTTTTTTGTGGTGAAGATCTATTTGACTAGTGACACACACGCGATCAGATGCAAATAGACGTTATTGCATGGCTGAATGATTGCAAAAAAAAAAAATTCTTATTAATCAGCATAACCGAGATGTTCAGGTTCTTATTTTTAAAATGGAATAACGAGAAGAAGTGTACAATTTATGATGTTTCTATATATCTACTGCCTAATTTCGCATGTACGTTATTATAAATATTTGCAATAGAATCCGGTTCTAGAAAATATTTTTTTTTTTTTGTTCGAAGAAACACGCAATGAGTCAGGAGTCTGTAAAGTTTTACTACCAATAATTATCGATACTGTACTGTTAATCACCAACCTATCTGAAAGGCCTCATTGGTTACGTGAATCGAAATGTAATTGATTTGATTTCAAGATTACACTTGGGTAGGTCCACCAGATAGCCAATGAGACATCACAATAACACAATAGCATTTTTTGGTTATATTTTAAAATTCCCCCATTTTCGGGTTGCTTATAAGAACGGTTTCAAAAATTAATAGAAAAATGTGTCTAGGGAATAATTCACCGCACTACATGCATCGTTTCGACCATATTGAACTATTATATGCCAGTACCAGTATGTACTGTTATTTTCGTTTATTGGCAGATTCTTTTTTTTTTTTTTTTGTGAAGATCCAGTCTGACAAGGACAATTTACCGAGTTGGTGTTGTGAAATCTCCTGTTTTCGAATTTCTATTTATTTTCAAATCGATCAGTTTTTTTTTATTTGTGACTTTTTTATAAACTCAAACTCCCAAAAATCTGTTACACTATATCATCTACCATTATCTACAACATAGTCATGACATGAAGAATATCAGTGGGCTGCAGGATGATTGCTGCTAAAGTTAGGTACTAATGTCGTCTCCTACAATGTCTCCTTAACACGTCAACAAGATGGGCAGGTTTAGGAGTGATTTGGGTCATAGACTTCCACAAAAACTGAACTTCTGAATTCTTCTCTATAGAAAATACACTGGATTCAATCAAGTTTGAGATTACAGTTCTGTGCTACTCGACTGTGTGATCACGTTGCTATGAATTTTTTGTATGAAGATTTGAAGTAGGGATCATGACGTAATCTCGAATGACAAAAATCTCGAAGGTTAAAAATCTCGAAAAGTTTATTTTTTAATCTCGAACGCAAAAACTTCGAATGTACAAAAATCTTGAATGTACAAAAATCTCGAAAAACTATATCTCGAAAAAATCTCGAAAATAAAAAGTAAATTCGAGATGTTTTTTTTTGCACCCACCCCATATCTAAACAGTAAACCCAAGCAGGGGGCGCGTTGCAGGGGGGCAGCATGCCCCTTCATATACGTATCTCACTTTTTTACACCATTTTTAATATTATTTCGAGATTTTTGTTATTCGAGATTATGCTTTCTAGATTTTTTTTTCGAAATTTTTTAAATTCGAGTTTTTTTTCGAGATATCGGGGTAGACCCCTTTGAAGTAAAGTTAGTCCAATAAAAGCTTAATTGAAAGATGGCTATGCACCCGACTCAGGTGTGGGGTTGTGTAATTTTTTATTAGCTTGGAAATGTATTTCATATGGCAGGAAAGTGATCACCGAGTTTATTTCAACGGCCTATCTATAAATGTGTCTTCTTCACCACCTGCAGTAGCGAAAGCCTACTTCTTTACAAATAAGATGTATAACATAGCAATGGAATGGTATATCTATGCTGTGTGTACCGAGGAAGCCTTGTTAAGTCATGGACAGCTACCAACCAAGGTGGTAGGTATCCAAATCTGCAGCAGGCTTTTGCACTCTATTGCATTCTAATTGTGGTGATCCGGCTGTCGTATGGCAGTCTGTTTTTCAAAACAAGTCTCATCTAAATGATATATGTGTTCGTGGGCAACCAAATGGTCATTCTGACGAACTCCCCAAAGTGATTTCCACAAAAAGAATCAAAGAAATATAGATCTCATCCTTCTCTCAGTTAAAGCTCATTTAATGTCTGCATTAAGCCATCGACTTATCATTACCATAGCATCACCAATCGAACACCGCATATTCTACCAGTCACTTGAATCAAACATTTTTGACGCTCTTGCCAACAGTGCAAACAAAAAACAATGTTAACTAAAAAAAGCCTCCGTTTCTTCGTGCCCATAGCACGAGCGAATACTATTAATAACCCATGCAATTAACTTTAATATACCGTAAATGCAGTTAGTTGTGCAATAATCTCTTATTCTTCCCCCACCAACCGCTTACCATGATGTGTGCAAAGTTTATCTCTTGCATGTGTTGCATGCAAATCTAGCTTAAGACCTTATAACCCCGCGTTCACACTGCTGGTGAGATCAAGACTATCATACGCCAGCGACGCTGTATAGTATAGACAGCACTCCGAATAAAAAGGTGTCAAATCTCGTGTAAGCACCATGCGCAGCCAATAACTCGAGATGGCATTTTATACGATATTGTTGTTTTATTACGAATATCCAATTCCGAAAATGGGTGCCAATTGACCACAGTGACAATGTGCTGTGAAGCTGAATAAATGATCGGCCTAACGAGATTGCATAATAAAAACAAAGTAGCCTCACTTGACCGAGCTAGACTGCAGACAGTGCGGTGCAGACCGTCGGCTACCGATGAAGGTTAATAGTCGTTGCTCATTTTTCCCAATTTTGATCGCCAAAGACAATACCATTAGCGCACAGAGATCGCATCGATGAAAATTGAATTACCAATTAAGAAATAGCTCTTGTGCGCGCTTGCAGCGCTGCGTGCAGTGCAGCACTGTTGCTAACTAAAAGAACGACATTCTCAAAATATTTACACACAGAAATCTCAGTGGTTTCGTGTAAACACATCCAACTCGGTGGAAGAACATGTGCCAAACGAAATTCTTAAAGTCGTAACAGCGCAGGGGCTTGCAACAAGGTCGTGAGCCTAACCATGTATATGATTTGATAATTTGCATATTAAATTTTGGTTTTATTGCATGCGCTGTTGTTGTTGTTGCTTTCAGTTATAGCCAGAGCTGGTTGTGGGATTTTCTTTTGTCAGGAAGACTAATGATCTTGTAGGCTAGAGTGTCGGTTATTTGGAAATTCACAAGAAATTTCCATTGCGTGCGGTAAATGCAATTGGGCGGGCGGAATGAATCCAAGATGATGTAACATTTATACTTATAGTTTGAGACGAAGACAACGGAACCCGTTATAAGTACTTTAATTCATTGGGGGAAAATGTCAATCACATGCGATTGCATTGGCATTCAGAGGGCAATAAATTTGCTGCGATCTTCGACCAAGAACAATGGACCCGTTATGGGGGGGAAATCAATTAAATTGATGGTAATTGTTTTTCTGCAAGAGCTTTATGGACGTTGTAGTTTATGGATATTGGTAAATGATAAAGATGGGTCACAATGGGTGATTTGAGAATGTAAAGTTACCAGCATTACATAAAGATTGAATTTATACGTTTAGGTAAGAATTTACAAGTTGTTTTGAAATTTATGATGGGTCTTAAATTGGATATCAAACGAAGAGGAGTAGTATAGGCATGGCGCATGGGTAATATCTCGGAGCAATGGCTATCTAGTTTTTCGATGCAAAGAAGGTGAATTTTGAGTTGTAAAATGTCATTTCAAAAAGTATTGTCGAGTCACTCATTTTTCATAATGGGTTTTAAAGTCAATTGACCAACATCTGCTAAAGAAGGTATTAAGAATACGCTGATATAGAAGGAACTGTTCCAATTTCATATAGGGAGTTCAGTGTTCTTAGTTTCTACTTACTAAAAATCATTAAAGTCACAATTATAGTTGGCAGTTCAACAATGATGCGAAATTTAAAATGACACTACATATGCACTTACCTAGAGAGGATTCTTGATTAAGAACTTTGTTTTGAGTGCCAAACAGATTTCCCATAAAGTGCAGTCCAGAGTTCTACGTGGAATACACAAGAATCGCTAAATTTTTTGTAAGCCTGCAATTTCGTTAACGAAACCCAGTTCGCTAGTCAACTCTTTTGTTTTTATTGCACCTACATACTTATGGGAAGGTTCAATTTCTCTGCAAAGGCTTTGCCGATAAAGAAAAGCTTCATGTGTCATGATGTCGAATATTCCCATAGTACTCTGTACACACAAATGACATCAACTGTTCCATATGGTAGTCGAAGTATTGATTGGAAACAATCATCTGAAGATATGTGCTCCGCACTATGCCGACCAATCCAATGTACAAAACACAATTTACTAAAATATGTGGCATAACCTGTAACCACATTCTTAAAGCTAAATTGATTAGAAGTCAAGTCAAGTTATGTGTCCACTATCCATCCATATTGGATGAGGAAGAACAAGACGATTTACGACTTGTGCATAAGGAAGAAATGAGACAATGAAACTCCTCATTTGCAAAATGAATTATTACTAAGCAACATCGACAGTAGAGCTTGTTTTTTAGTCTGTCTTGTCTTGTGCCTCCTAGTCTGGTTTAGTTTTCTTCTTTATGGTGTCATTTTATTGATCTTTTTAATTAAATTCTATTTCGCTCCATATTTTCCCATAACTTAGACGTTGGCATACTCCAAGGTAACAGAAGTCGATGAACGACTAATTTGTAAGCTATTTGCCTCTCAATGATCTTGAGATTCAAATTCTAGTTGCTTTGTTTTTTCCGTGTCTTTAACCTTTCTAATTTCGAGCCTTATCTTCGTAAACAGTTTGATATAAGCCACTGGGGGACTCACTGATTTTATTATGTCAAATGGTTGACAATGACAACATAACTGCTATTCTATACTGCAGGAAACTAAGCACTTTCTTGCATTGACATTGCTGTATTCAGTTTTTAGTTTTCCTTAAACATTCCAATATTCGGCGTGGGTGAACATAATTTTCAAAGATTTGGTGCAAGTCCATTTTCAAGTTAACAATCTCCATATCTAGCAAGTCAGACCGTATCATATGAGGAGAAACCACCAGAGTGATGCCAATGCTGATGATAGAAAATAAATTCAAAAGAAGTAGTCAAATACAAAACAACTTTCCTTATCTCGTCAAGCAATATAGGAAATGTATGCCTAAACAAGCGATAAATCGCAACAAGCCCCTCGTAAGACAACACACGTCCAAGTAATTGCAAAATCAAATAAAATATTCATATATGTACTTGTACTAGCAAACAATCAATAAATCTAAAATATATTTAATAACTATGATAGAAGTGAAGAGAACTTAATAAGTTAATTGTTAGTTGAGTTAGAGATACATTTAGCCAAGAATCACATTGCTACCTCTGGCGAACGCATCAATTTCCATTACAAGGAACACGTTTCTGAGGAATGCGCATGCATAACTATTCTTTTAAAATAAATTACCACCATCAGCAGCTGGCGTTTCTGTATAATTATTTCGGAGCTCGCAACACACGCCTTCCCAACCGCCTTAGCTTCTAGTTAAATACCATTTGGATTCTGCCGATAGGAATCTTAATTAAAAGGCTACTTAAGAATTGCAAACGCATTTCCACATGCAATCGTTTTGATTAAGGAAGTTCACTAAATATATAAACCCATCAAATTGGTTAAAACCAGTTGTGTGTCGATTTAGCACCCACTCTGAAGTTATTAAGGTCAATCGGTTAAATAGGAACTACATTTGACTAATTAGTTAATGAATCAATTAAAACGTTTGCAGCCTTTCACCGGACATCCATCAAGATGAAGCGGTCTCGCCATCTTTGGGCTCAAACTGTGTTTGGAATTTTAAATCATTATTCTTCGTCAATTAAGCTGTCCACCTATAGAGTGCGTATACGCTAATAAAATGCATATTTGTCTTTGTAAACGTTTTGACACTGAACCGTCATTTACGTTTATGGCCATAATCCATCTGCAGCTTCACACCTTCGCCACCTTCTTGCGGAGAAGAACATGCTTGATATTGGATTCTGTCAGTGTAATTGTGTGCACTTAAGTGCAATACAACTTCTGGGTTAAATGGTGAATCGACGTCCAAAGAGGCACTTAGCCTCATCCAGTGAGTGAACAACAAGAATACTACACCTCAAAGGCAAGGCATATTTTCCATTTAAGCGAAAACTTATGAAATCGCAGACTAGCTGAAAATTTGGCCTCCGGATAATTTATGATCCAACTTAAGTGTACTCGTCATTGGCGTTCATTAATCACTCATTTTAATGAAATTAATTTTTTTCTTTTGGTTCTTACAGGCGAATCGTTGTTATGCCCCTGAAGTTTGCTGTCGTCTACCAGCTACTACGTTAACGCCAAATGGTTATGTGTTGACTGTACCAGAAATTCCGTTCCCTCAGCCACCATCACCACCAGCATACCAGCCACCTGCACCAAAGACGCCACAGACATACATTCCACCATCGCAGCCATCATATCAACCACCTTCGCCACCAGCTCCCCCTGCATATCAGCCACCGAAACCACAACCCCCAAGATATCAACCACCTGCACCACCAGCACCACCTGCATACCAGCCACCAAAACCACAGCCACCAAGGTATCAACCACCAGCACCACCAGCATACCAGCCACCAGCTCCACCAGCACCAAAGACCCCATCGACATATATTCCTCCTGCACCACCAGCACCACCACGTGTGACACCACTGCGTCCAACTCCAGCACCCAGACCTATTAATGAGTATTTGCCACCAACCCCAAGGCAACCAAAACAGCCTTTCAATCCAGTTGGAAGCCCATCAGACCAAATACCAATTCGTGGTGAAGACATCCTTTCAGAGCCAATTTTCCCCTCAAGGAAGCCACAAGTATTCGGAAATAATCTATCGCCAGCCAGCCCACAGAAGTGCTCTGCTGCTCTCGTCTGTACCGATGTTAACTACTGCACCAGCGCAGGAATCATCTCGGACTCGCCAACGAATCTTACCCCACAACAGGCTGCTTACCGTGTGCCTTTGACAGACTGTATCGTAGAAGGTACCGGAGCTCCAGGGAAGTGCTGTCGTGACTCGAACTATGTCGATCCATGGCCAGTGAACCCATCTGGACAGTGTGCTGCTAGAAATCGCGTAAGTTCTCTTTCAGTCTTTAAAATGTGAATCATTTCTAAAATGAATTTCTACCTTAGAACACAAAGCCCCGTGGTGTAACAGATCAGGACACTTCCTTCGCAGAAATCCCATGGCAAGCAATGGTTCTTAAGGAGTCATCCAAGTCTCTCTTATGCGGTGGTGCTATCATCGGCTACGCTATGGTCATGACCACAGCGTCCTGTCTTTCTGGGTAAGTTCAAAAATAACTCATCCCTGGGTCCCCTTTGAATGAAAGTCCCCCCATTTCAGTCAAAATACCAAGGACGTCGTTATCAAGGCTGGAGAATGGCAACTGGGTGTTGACGATGAGCCACTTCCATTCCAATTGGTGCGTGCCACAGAAATTGAAGTTCACCCTGGATACAATCCATCAACCGGAGAAAACAACTTGGCCATCATTCTGTTGGAGAAGAACCTTCAAACTGCCATTCACGTCGCCCCAATTTGCATTAGCGATCAGGATCCAAGCCCTTCAGAGCGCTGCGTAGTAACTGGATGGGGCAAGGACGCCTTGAGAAGTAAGTTAACCCAACTCCCACATTAAAACACCTCTTAACATGTTCCCCACAATTTCAGTTCACGAACAAGGTGCCCTAATGCACCAAACACCAGCTAATGCAGTGTCCCGCAGCGATTGCGGTGCCAGCTCAACACAAGTGTGCGCCAAGACGACGTACGACGCGTGTAGCGTCGACTACGGTAGTGCGTTGGCCTGCGGTGCAGGCGACACCTACAAGCTCAAGGGTATTTTCACCAGTGAAAATCAATGTGGTGATTCCGTGGCGACTTTCGCCAAGCCCGACATTAAATGGATCAACACTGCCTTCAATAATAACAATCGTGCTCTACTTCTTGGTTAAGATGTGCGTGTATGTGTATAAGCTTTCGGTACCTTGGTGCAATTTCAGATCCTATTTCGGTGTAAAGAAGAATTGGTTTTATTTTTGTTTTTTTTTTTAATAAGCAACGGAAAAAGGAAAACAAAAGAAAATGCCGATATACAAAAACAAACTTAAAACTCATGCAAACGAATACTGTCATTAGATTAAAATTTAATTTAATTTAAGTTTAGTTGATAATTATATTGTTTCGTAATGTTAATTTTATAACTCAAAAAGAAAAACAAAAAAGCTTCTACCTGTACCTACCCTACTGTAGAATTGCGTCCCTTACGTGAGTCTCATATAATTATAGGACCTGGCCAACCTGTCACGCTGTTCCCTCTATATTTCTGCTATTTATGATTTTGTTTTATTTTTCTGTTTATAATTTTTGTGAATATATTTTGTTTTTAGTTATTTCTTTTATTTATGAACCATATTTCCATGATTTTAGTTTTTATTTTATCTTCCCATTGTTTCCTATTATCATTTGTTTAACTATTTTTTTTTAATTTAAAAAAACAAAAAACGGAAATAAATAATGAAAAAAAAATTACAAAGTTTGCGTTTCTTTTGGAATTTTTATTATTTTTACTTAAATCCGGTCGACACTTTCAAATGAGCCAGTGCAAAATAACGCTTTATTCAAATTATCGTTAACTTTTTACAACAGATGGCACATCTCGTTAACATCGTTAACAGAGCATGGCAACAGAGTGCAGAGCCTTAAACAAAATAAACCTTTGGTATAATCTTCACTTGATCAGTCCGTGCAAATACAAATTCAGAAAATTTAAACATTATGCTGCCTGGTAGTATAAACTAGAATTTGCAACGTTCCCAATGTTCACTTGTTTGTTTAGTGATCTGAGTCGCAGAGAAATGAAATGTTGACTAAAACTGTTCTCGTCTCTGTTCTGAACTGCTACTTCCGAGGTGAAGCAGACTTGTAAAAAGTCTTAAAATCTGTCGCTTTTCACTGAAAATGCAGTTTACTTTTTGAAATTACTTTAAACTATTTTAAGATGCAAGATTTCAGTGCCTTTAGCGCGGTCTGACTATCAATGTAGATGGCGATATTCTTGTTGGATATTTATACCATTTCAAATACATAGTTAATTATTAAAATATACTCTTTCAGTTTATTCAACAACAATAACAAAATTGGGCCATCTATTTTCGAGCTATCTCGTAATTGTCAGTGTACCACTGCACCGACGATTTCACTGATTCCTCGAAATCAGAAAACTTGAAATCCGGCTGTAGACTCCTTAACTTCTTATTGGAAGCAGTCTTCTTGTACTGCCCATCAGCCTTGCTTGAGTCACAGACGATCTTACCCTGAAATAACAACAACGACACTCAATAAGAGGATATTCTTTACAAATTCAGGTACTACCTTGAAATTAAATGCCTTGGCAATGGATTCGGCCACTTGTGCGATGGTCACCTCATCTGATTCATCAACTAAATGTTCGGACAATATTGTTATAGTGTAGTTAAATTATTTTAGGTATTTATTATTTTACCAGATAAAATGATAGGATCCACCTGTTTGTATTCCCTCAACACCCATAACATCAGCTTTGCCAGATCGTGTGAAAAAATGAACTGCCTTAGCGGCTTTCCGCTGCCGAAGACAGAAAACACCTTTTCCTCCTCCTTCACACCACTGTCATCATGGATCAACTGATGCATTCGGTATATCATTCCTGGAATGACGTGGCTAACTTCTGGCTTGTAGTTGTCGTGTGGTCCAAAGATGTTGCACGGAATCACCGAGGTAAAAAGAGAGCCATGCTTCTCGAAATACGCACGATTCTGAATGTCAATCAATCGCTTGGCATAGGAGTAGCCATAGTTTGAGTCATGCGGCGGTCCATTATGCACCATTGTCTCATCGATTGGATACGTAGTCTTGTCTGGGAAAATGCAAGTGGAAAGACACGATACAACTTTCACACAGCCGTGTTCGAAAGCAGTCTGGAGTACATTGTCATTAATTTGAAGATTTTTGCGCTAAAAATGGATAGAATCAGGAGCTTGTGAGGGTTGATATGTTTCGAGTTTACTAGGAAATCCAAATTGTTGCTCATATTGTGGAACAAGCCACCAACCATCGCAGCCAAGTGTATAACGTGCGTAGGTTTCACTTTATCGAATAATAACTTGGTCTCAGATAGATTCCTATAAACGAATGTATTCAGTTTGTGTAATGTGTTAGACAAACATTTATATTTACGTTAAATCTGCATCCTTCGAACCGGCAAAATACCAAACTTCATCACTGGGGTTTTGATCACTGATAACAGTTTCAAGAGCCTTCCCGACTAGCCCAGTGCCTCCAGTTACGAGAACTTTTATAGCCATTTTAATTGAATTGATGTTTGTCCTGGAGTTAATGTACTATGCCACAAAATGATTGGATATAAAGGATGTAATCAAAAGAAATACAAAATTTTAGCTGCCACCGTAGAGTTTCAAAGTAGATATCTCTAATGACACTTCTTGACGACAATCTGGCAAAGTGACGTTTTTGGCCTTAAACACAACTGTCAAAAGTGACAGTTGTTTATTAATCTATTGAGGTGGAAATGTAATGATTATAATTAAGGGGTAAGTTGCAACCTGCAAATTGAATAAAAATATTAATTTTGTAGTAGGCATAAAAATATGTTTTTCCTATTATTGGGGCAGGTTTGTTCAGAGCTGGTTAAATCTGAGGTTAGGTTACCATAGATTTAGTTTAACCCATGATTTATGTGTGGTAACCAAAAGGCGCTTGTTCAGTTATTTTTCACATTGGTCACCAAACCATCATAGATTTGCGACAAACCGTTCCAGTTTTCTGGTTAATTTATCAATTCAGTTGTTAGAATTAACCCTTGGTTAAAATTGATTATTTTTTGCGTATTTATTTACTATAGGGGAATTCATGCAACGTCGTAAACTTGGTAAGCTTACGACGTGGTAACTGAACTATCAAAATTTCTATGGAAAATCATTTACCACAAACGTGAATTTGGGTGGAAAATCGAGATGGTAAACTTACCGCGACGTCATTGTGACATTTCACACTTGAAATAAATGCGCAAAAATCAGAAAAAAATACTTTGCATGCATTTATAATAGATACCTTTGATGCATTTATGTTATATGTATAAATAGAAATTGCACATTTTATTATTCCAAGTGTAGGATAATTAATTAATCCTGCAAATTGTGTTAAGAAAACAAGTTTTTAATAAAATTTCCAATTCTAAACAAAGGGAGTTTTCATTCGCGGCAAAAAGACTGGAACTTTTGTTATTTAAACTCTTTTAAAACTTGTTTTCTTAATAATTAATAAATTATTCTACACTTCATACGATAGTTGAACGTAAGTATCTGTTCAGGGGTCTAATCGCGTAAGGCTAAAACGATCGAACGACGTCGTCTCGACGATACTTCTACTTCATATAACAAACAAACAACGATAATCGTCGAATCGATAGGACGATCATCGCTTTTTATTGCTTCACGTAAACAATTATACTGTCAAATGGCGTCGTCGAAACGATTCGATTGAACGATGGCTATTTTGCAATCGTTTCATCGTTTTTGGTGTATTTTGTTTATGTTTAGGTTTTTTAAAAGTAAAATAAATATTAAAGGAAACATTTTCCAATCAAAAGCATACATAATGTTCACAAAGGACACTGCATTAGCATTAGTTTTAGTGTGATGAAATGTGAAAATATAGGACAAAAATCCATTTTCTTCATACTTGTTAAAAGACAGTTCGAACCCTAGCTGTGTTCTCTTTTGAGGATGCAATCATAGAATTGCATTCACTAAATGCGTGGCTGTAAATGATGACAAAACAAAATATACTGTCAACGAGAAAGGAGTCTCAGCATCGAGATATTAGGTATATAAGACCCTAATCATCCCGGTCCTGCTGTATGGTGCAGAAGCATGGACTCTGTCAAAATCGGAAGAATACCTCCTTGGATGTTTTAAGAGAAAGAATCTTCGGACGATATTCGGTCCAGTTTGTATCAAAAAGCTGAAGATACAACGGCTGATATGGCTGGGGCACGTGGAGCGTGTATGGACAGCAACGCATCAGCCCGACGAGTCTTTGAGTCCACCCCTGAGGGTGAGGGTCGACGTAGCAGCAAAGCAAAGTTAGTAAATGCTTTAAGCAAAATGCATGCACAAATCCTCTTCTTCCTCTTCTTTTTCTTCCTTTACAAACCTTATCGATATAATTTCTCGTGCGCCTATGCTTATTTTCCAACGTATACATGCATTTTCACATAAACGAGAACAAAACAAACAAAATAATATACCAATTTTATTAGTTTTCAGTTGTCACAGTTTGTTTACAGTCCTGCTCAAACTGTTCAAAATGAAAACGATGAACGATTCGATTGATCGACGTGATTGTGATGTTATATGAAGCAAACTTAAAACGAGGTCGTTTTATACAATCGTCTCAACGATGATAGTCTGATAAATTACGCGATTAGGGCCCAGGAATTATCAACATTCTGCAAAAATCATAAACTTGGACACAAGTTTGACTTATTCGGATATATTGAATTGAATCTCTCTATTTTTTTTTTTTTTGGAAAAAGAAAACATTTCTCCAAACATATTTGGATAAATTAACATCTTGTATTTACAAAAGAGATTACTTTCGTGTAAATATTTTTTTTACCACCGGAAACAACAGTAAATCAGAAATAGTTTCTAGCTCATATTTTCTTCAAGAGTATTCACTTAAACGTGTAAAAGCCTCAAAAACTGCGTAAACTGCAGAAATTTACCACCTCGTAAATAAACTGTCAGATTTTGTATGGAGAATAGTTTACGCAGACCTCATAATTTTCCGCGACGATTTGGGCTCGGAAATCAACCGCGGAAAGTTACGCAAATCACAAATGTCAAACTTTGACAGACAGTCGTATGATTTGTTTGTTTGATTCCAGATTTACAGTCGATTTACGCCATTACATTTCCGAGGGGTGTTCACTTAAAGCACCGCAGACATTTATACATTTACGATCTGCATAAATTTATCAGATTAACAGCCCTATTATGGCCATCAAATATCAATTAGTTGATACTTGATAAGATCTATCAATTCATTGATAGTTTGGTATTATGAGTATCAATTGATACATTTTACCTCAATGTGAATACTTATCGAAATTTCATTGAGAATGGGTTCTGTTTTGGCGTTTGACGTTTCTGATTTGTAGTTGGTTTTTGTTGTATGGCTGACTACTAGTTTTGGTTAAATAATATTGTTGTTTTTTTATAAACAAAAGTTGTTTTTTTCGCAAATCAAAAGAACGAACAACACTGTTGATTGTGCAATGCAAATGCTAAAGTTATTCCCAACGCTCAGTTGATAGTTTCCTTATTGAGTAAATAATTTGAAAATCGCTGCTACTCGTGGTTTGAGTATACATTTGGGATGTCTACCGAAGACATTTCGCTCTAAAGTCGTTATTTAACAATAAAAACGAGGATATACATTTTTTAATTTGATGCACCGAATATTTGATACGTATCAACTAGAAATTTGTGGTTGATAGAAAATTTGATGAAAATCAAATTTTTTGATAACCGTAATATCAAGTTTATCGATAAAACTATTCACAATAGATCTTAAATCTAATACAATTCACAATTCATCAAAAATGTTGATAGGTTGATAACCATAATACCGATTCATTCATTTTGTTGATACGTATCAATTATTATCAAATATCGTGTTTATATTTGATAGCCATAATAGGGCTGTAAGTGAAAACCCTTTTCGTTTTTTTAAGCGGGAAAGCAATTTTTGACATTTTTGGTATTGTAGTGTGGATTGAAAAGTACTACTTATTGACCACAACGCCATCTAATGGAAAGTAGACGAACTTATTCAACGGAACTTCGAATCTTCCAAACTCAACGAATGGTGAATGGTCTAAAACGAAACTAGTACATTCTCGATTGTTCCGGTTGGAGTATAGAATATTCGAGAAGCTTTAGTGGGGAGTATAAAAAGGGTTGCGAAATCCGACGAGGGGACAGTTTATCTTTAAACCGTGTAAAGCAAAGTTCGAATAGTATCGGTAGTGATTTAAAATAAGTGGAAAAGATTGTAATAAGTGGAAAAGATTGAAATAAGCGGAAAAGTTGATTTTAAGTGATATTGTCTTGTAATAAAAGTGATTTATTAAAGTTTAGTAAACAGAATAGTGTTTTATCTTTTCGAATCCCAGCCAAATGTAACATTGGTGTCAGAAGTGGGATAAAACTTATTCTGTGCGAAGTGTTGTGAAAAGAAAAACAGTGAACTAAATTGTGAATTAAAAGAAAATAAATAAAGTGAAGTGAATTTGAATTCTTACAAAGTGTAGTAAAGATTAAGAAAATAGAAATAGAAGGAAAAAAAAAAGTGAAAAAAAAAAAAAAAAAGAAAAAAAAAAATAGTGAATTAGTAAAAATGGTTCGTACGTTGGCATTACTACAACTCAGCATACCTCAGCTAAAAACTGAGATGGAAAAACGGAACCTCTCCACAGCTGGGGGAAAAAGTGACCTCATACTTCGTCTGCAGGAAGCTGTCGAAAGCGAGGGAGGAGATCCAAAATCCATGCTATTCGAAGTGGCAGAAGAACAAGTAAGTACAGGCGTTGACATGGCTGCTATGATGGCATTGCTTCTTGCCAAGTTCGAACAACAGAAATATGATCTGGAAGAAATGAAGAACTCTATCGAATCTAAGTTGGCAGACCAGAGCAATTTTATTGAATCTAAATTCGCAGAACTGAAGAATTCTCTAGAAGGACAGACAAATTTTCTAGATGAACAGAAGAATTCCATTGTCGCTGCACACAAAGATGCCGTGGAAGAGTTTAAGAATGCTCTAGAAGTAAAATTCAGCGCGATTGATAACAAACTAAACCAGCATGAGACACAACTTGAAAAGGTAGAAACAAAGTTTGACGGGATCAATCAAACATTACAAAAACATGAAACAAACCTTGAGAACTTGGCTAAAGAACTGGATAAAGTCCAGAAACAGAAAGCCCGAGAATATTCTGCTGATTGCCCAAGAAGGAGGGAGTTGCAACCGCCTGTTTTTGATGGTCATCAAACATCATGGCGAATTTTTAAGAGGCAGTTCGAGGCAGCTGCAGTGATCAACAGCTGGGACGACGAGGAAAAGTGGATTGCACTAACGCTAGCACTGCGAGGTACAGCTGCAGAGTTGCTTCAAACTATTTCCGAAGAAAAACAACGCAACTACGACGCATTGGTTAAGGCTATCGAAAGGCGGTTTGGTGATGACCATATGCAGCAGGTGTATAGGGTACAACTACGCAGTAGAATCCAGAAGCGGGGAGAAACGCTCCAGCAGTTGCAAGCGGATATCGCACGGCTAGCGCATTTGTCGTATCCCAATGCCGGCGAGGATGTCATCAACGAAATGGCTGTAGAGGCGTTTATCCAAGCCATAGAGGACAGGCAGCTGCAACTAGCTCTACGAATGGCTGGAAAGAAAACTCTCCCTGAGGCACTGGCATTTGCCTTAGTAATGAAAGCTGCTGACCAAGCATCACAAGGGTTTCATCGCGTGAGAGAAATTACAACCGTCGAATGCTCGTGCCAAAGGGCAGACATCATAGAACGAAACAGTGCTCGCAGGGGACTGATCCGCTGCTGGAATTGCAGCAAGATAGGACATCTACAGCGACAGTGCAGAGCTCCACCCAGGCAGGCCAGTTGTTCGCACTGCAGTACTAGGCGTTATAATGAGGAGGCATCTGAGAGTCAACCGAATCAACTACGTGGTCTATCGAATCCAACGTGGAAGAGACAAACTCAAAGTTGTCCATGTGGATCGTCGTCATCGTTACATTGGGGAAAATGTTGGCGCATTTGTTCGGGACGAACAAGTTTAAGAGGGGGATATTGTAGTGTGGATTGAAAAGTACTACTTATTGACCACAACGCCATCTAATGGAAAGTAGACGAACTTATTCAACGGAACTTCGAATCTTCCAAACTCAACGAATGGTGAATGGTCTAAAACGAAACTAGTACATTCTCGATTGTTCCGGTTGGAGTATAGAATATTCGAGAAGCTTTAGTGGGGAGTATAAAAAGGGTTGCGAAATCCGACGAGGGGACAGTTTATCTTTAAACCGTGTAAAGCAAAGTTCGAATAGTATCGGTAGTGATTTAAAATAAGTGGAAAAGATTGTAATAAGTGGAAAAGATTGAAATAAGCGGAAAAGTTGATTTTAAGTGATATTGTCTTGTAATAAAAGTGATTTATTAAAGTTTAGTAAACAGAATAGTGTTTTATCTTTTCGAATCCCAGCCAAATGTAACAGTATCTAGTACAATTTTCTTTCAAGGTACCTATTTTTTATTTCAAATAACCTCAATTTCTGCTCATCTAACTCAAATATATTAATTTTTACCTATTTCAATTGTATTTGTTTATCCAATTTGTTTTTTTCATATTAGATAGATGTGCTCAAATTAGGCAATATCGTGAACAAGTGAACATCGCATATTTGCGAGTCTGGCAGTATCCCATCGAGCACAGAATCTAGGTTGTACTAGATGGCCCTTTGGTAATCCGAACTGGTTGCAAAATGAACTAGGAATAATATAGGTTCATGTACAAGATTTGCTCCTGTGGAAGTATAAAATGCTCAGAGATGTCGCCACAATATGTCAGGCTGACTTAAAATGTTTAATGAAGATGGCGGTATGTACAAAATCGTTATTTTAAATGAATTCCGTTATAAATTAACAGCGCAAGTAGACTATAATAATGAAGAGATTTATTAGCCGATATATTATGTACTACATTTGAGCCGACTTTGGATGTACATTTGAACAACCATTTCAACAGAACTTGTCGCTTAGGTGCTGTCAGTGGTAGCTGTTTCATTAGAAATTATGGGTTGCTTAGGGAAAGGACTAAATAAAGCTTGTGCTATGTTAAAAAGGATCTATAGTGCTCTTGATTAATAAGTTATGTGGGCACTACTTATAAGCGCAATGAATTCACGTGTATTTGAATTGTAATGAGCAAATTTAATAGAAAATTGTGGGACAACTGCTGGTTCCCACTGATTAGTGCAAACACCTTGATAGCTCATCTCAACGTTCGTAATTAAATCAAGAAATTTGTTAGAACATCAAGGCGCTCATTCAAATTTAATGCGAATTCCATTCTTTGACACTTTCCCGACATCTCCCACACCGTTCGAATTAGAGGTTCGTTCCCCAAGGCAACTGGTCTTGATGGTCTTCTAAAAAATGCAAAAAACGCGTCAGTGCGAACCATAAAAATGCTTTATTGCTTATTCGGAGCTCAAATTCATTCATTTTTCTTATAGGCAGACCACAAATTGTAAATCAGACCTCGTGCATTATGTTCATCATTATATATTCAACCGGCGCGTCCTATTAAAAACCCATAATCCCACTGTGTGTACGTGTTGCGTTGGAAGTTGTCAACTCCATCGTTTGTATACAGCACCAGGGGTGGGCTTACAACTTTTTTCGGCAATAAACGAATATGAAAGACGTGAGCGAAAAAGTCAAGTTTGTACACCAAATCTTTTGTTTTTTTATTTTTATGGTTAGTTTTCACTTTATATCTAAACCGTGTTTGGATTCAATGAATATTCAAGGAATTCACTTCCCCATTCTAGTCATGGACTCTGGGCTTAGTGTTGACTTGTGAGCACTTCCGACATTTGGGATTTTTGAGCCGCAGGCCAACCGATGACGGCGGCGGTACGAACTCCCACAATCGCATCAGTCACATTAATGCCTGGCCAAGAACCACAAAAAATGGATCGACAGAAATGAGCACGACTTTTGTAGGTACCAGGTACCACCCGTACCACCTAACCTTTGACGCTAATAAAAGAAACAATCATCGTCTGATGTCTGTACGGCATCGCATCGCTCTCAACTTGACCACACTCGTCTTCGTCAAAAAGGAGATAGCCAGCAACCTGCGCATTTCTTCTCGTGACGTGTGCAGCGGGACACTGCGCCGAAGCGGATTTCGTGTATCGCAGATTTTTTATGATCGACGTTGAGTATCTATCGTGTGGTCTATCGATGGCGCACAATCATAATTGGTACCGATTTATGGGTTGGCTGGCAGCAGGAGGGGGATTAGCTGGACAAACTTATTTTGTGCGAACATTTGTTTGCTTTTGTGTGATTGAGGAGGACGACTTTATGGGATCTGTGTGCTCTATGATGACGGTTCGTAGCCGCTAGAGGGATCGTGACTCGTTAAAGCCATTTGCCACTTTAGCGGGTGAAGTCAGTTTTAATAGCCAGGAAATTGTCAAAATGGGCCGCCCCCGGTGGGAAACAAATTTGTGGGATGGTTTTTGCTTGAAGCTAGGATGTCCCTGGCGAAATATATAGATAGTCTCGCTAATTGGGGAAGAGTTGGTGAGATCTGAGAGCCGCACATGGTGCCGCAAAGGCGTAGTCGATGACATATAGAAAACGTCTATTAATGGAATAAGTAAGATCAATAGAAGTTGCCTCTTCATACAATCCTTTGACCCGTTTCCAGTTGGACATCATTTCAACACCCTTCCTCATGACTCACACGACAATTCACACCAATATTCAACTTTCAATGCACGTCCCTCACTACATGACAGCCTGCACACTAATGGGTTTCCCAAAACACCCCCAACGAGAATGCATAGGCTGTAGCAACTCCGTACACACTTCCATGAATCATAATCATTTTACAGTCCGACTGGCGTACAGATTGTAAGCACAGATAAAGATCCAACAACAACAACCAACCTAAATCACCCATCACATCTGTTCTACAGACAGACAGCATTTACTACTCCACCGCACTCCACATGACACAGCAACAGCAGCCAAGTCCCAGACATACCTACAAAAAGTACAAGAACTACCGCAGCAACCGATCGCCCGATCGACCACCACCAAAAGCTTTCAATTTCGCTGACTTGTGACATATCTCTGGTCGAACAACAAATTGATATAGTTTTCAAGTTTAATTGACATTTCAGACATCCGCACAAAATGACATCCGAATCACTCCAGCTCCAGCAACAGAGACCACGTGTTTCCATGTACTACCATGACCAGAAAGATTTTCTGTACGAGTATGTAGTGTGTCCACCACCGCCAGATTCGGCATCAAAAATGACTAAGTACATCCGAATGAGCGAACTCGGGCGCGTGCGATTGTTGTTCTTGGTTCTTGCTTCTTGGTGCGGTGGACGTGGACCCAATCCCATTGAGATTACATAAAAAGAACGCGAAAAAAACCCAACAGAAACAGACAAACAGAGACAAGAGCGAACAGAAAAAAGGACACAAAGCGTTCCTCTAAGGGGGAAACAATGACTGGCCGACCGAAATGGGAGCACAGATACATTAATAAGCGTCAATCGGCAAGTCTCTGCTGGATGAGATTATCATAGTCTGTTGGGAGCGAGAGGACACAAGTGGGTAACTCTGATTGCATTCGGTGTAGGCAGGACGGATAAAAAGGGACCATGCAAGATGCAACAACGATGTTTGTTTTGACGTTGAACGATGTACTTTTGCGGATTGGTTTGCTGGTGAAAGAATCACAACACAAAATGACAATCAGCATTTGGAGCACTTACTTAGGGATGTCCATCTTTGACATTTTCATATATGTATATGTCGTATGTACGTGTCAACGGAATATATAAGGAACAAAAAAATGCGACTTAAATGATTAGTACGTGTCGTTGAAGTTGGTGTATTCTTAGACAATTAATGTAATTCGATGATATGCTCCTCCATAGATTGACACATCATATCGAGTAAGAATTGAGAACCGTGTCAATCCCCTAGAGCCTAGACCACAACTTCATATTATGAGAATTGGTGCAACTACTCCCGTAACCAGTGCATTAATTTGGAATTGATGCCTCACCTAAGCTCTGAGATCCTTTTACAGGTGCACAGTGCAATAGCAGAATACTTTGCGAATAAATTTAATATGTTATTTTAACTGGAATCGCATCCTGGCCGTATTTCAGTCCCTCTGACTAGAGTTGACAGAACACGTTCAAACAAACCTTTTAAGGTTGGGAGGAATTACAATCATCCTTACATCATCCTACAGTATGCATGATCTCAAAAGCCTTCTGTTTGGAAAATACATGTTATGGAACTTCAAACCTATCAATTTTTTCAATAAAAAAGCGGATAGGCTGTGAGCCCGTCGGTGTGGTCTGAGAGACCTTTGCCGTCTTTGGTAGAGAAAACACTTTCACCTCTATCTATTACTTTGACATGACGTAATATAATCTAGACTTGAAAAGAACAGAACGCAATTATAGCCAATGGCTGAGAATGTTGCACTTGCTCTCGAATTATTCCTTCTCGCCCCGTCCGTCGAGTTATCAAAAAGTAAGTTATTGATCGCCATAAAAGTTTGTGTTCGCCTACGAAATCTTTCGAAATTAATAAAAAATGAAATAATTAACCAAAGTGAAGTCGTCATCCACTGTACTTCCTAGAACATAGATGTCTAAGCCACTTAAGTGATTTTTGACTAGTCTGTGTTCAAGTTCCATCAAGTTTCTTTATAAAACTAGAGAAGACTTTGATTGGATCTTCCTAATTCTATACTAGCCTCGTTTTTCTTTAATACAGATGGAAACAAAATGATGGAGAGATTTGTTTGCGTCTTTTTAAGTTCTCATTAGAAAGAGGAAGTCCTAAAGAAACTTAATTTACTTTTGACGGCGCTTACAGTCCGGGGTGGACCACGGCCTCAACCAACAAGTCCCTCCAGCCAGATCGGTCGAAGTTATATCTGTCCATCGTGATGTTTTGTCCGAGTCGTCAATGCTGAGACTCCTTTCTCGTTGACAGCATATACTTCTTTTTGTCCTCATTTACACTCATACCCATCTTCATACCCACCCTCCGTTTCAATACTTGCAAATGCGCCACTAACAGCTCGCTGTGATCTTCCGATAATGTCAATATCGTCAGCATATGCAAGCCAGATGAAATTTATACATCTGATGTTAGCTTGTGAGTTTCGTACAATAGCTTCAAGGATGATGTTAAAAAAGTTACACGATAGCGCATCGCTTTGTCTCAAACCTTTTTCCACATCAAAGGGCTCGGTGATGTTCTTGCCGATTTTGACTGAGCAGCGAGATTTCTCCATCGTCATCCTGCACAGACGAACGAGTTTGGCAGGAATGCCGAAACGTGGCATGGCTTTGTATAGCTCGTCCCTAAGTTCGTCATAGGCGACTTTAAAAGTCTATATAAAAAGGTAATGTGTATTGATCTAAAATTCCTAAGATCTATTGTAGTGTGAAAATTTGGTCGATGGTAGACTTTCCTGGTCTAAAACCGCCTGATATGGGCCGATCAGGTTGTTGGCGAAAGGTTTTAAACGTTCACATAATACAGCCGACAAGATCTTATATGCAAGATTAAGGAGACTTATTCCTCTGTAGTTGTCGCAGTTCAGAGCATCTGCTTTCTTGTGGATGGGTCACACGATGCTGAGGTTCCATTTATCGGGCATGCTTTCGTCAGACCAAATTTTACAGATGAGTTGGTGCGTGCTACTCATCTCAACTCATCTCCCGCTTTCGCAGCTTTGTTTGACTTTAGTTTGTATATCGCTATCCTCACTTCGTGTAGGTCGGGTGGACAGAATTGTTGGCTATTATCGTCCAGGCTGTATGGGCCATTCTTCCTGACAGCGGTTTGGTGATCGGTCTGCAGAAGTCTTCTTTCCAAATCCTCAGCACCGACTGTGAGTCTATACTACTGTGTTCCCATATTTATATCTGCAGGCTTCTGTTCGGGCCCTATATCCTTGGGTGGATAGTTTTACTCTCTGGTAGAACTTTCGAACATTTCCCCAGTAGTACCACCTCAATTGATTTGACCGCCCGCTTTTCGTTCTCTTTCTTTTTCGAAGAAATATGGCTCATAAATCTTGCGCGAAGTTACGGCGCAAAAAATACACACGCGAAGCAGGAGTGAGGGACGTTGGTTGAGATTTTTGGGATTCCGTCTGCAACAAACGGTGATCATAAAATTGCCCAAAATTCTTCGAAAATCTGGACGATATTTAGGACAACTCTTCAGTACTCCAAATAATTTTTGGGTCACCAGGATTGACCTGCTTTACCAATATTGTAAGGATCTATATCAGATCTTTTTATACCCTCCACAGGAAGGTATATTCACTTTGTCATTACATTTGTAACGCCAAGAAGGAGTCACCGGAGACCCTATAAAGTATATATATTCTGAATCAGGATCACATTCTGAATCGATTTAGCCATGTCCGTCTGTCTGCCTGTCCGTCTGTCTGTCTGTCCGTCTGTTGAAAGCACGATAGCGTCCAAACGAATTGACCTAGGGGAATGAAATTTTGTGAGAGGACTTATTTTTACCGTCGTCAGGTTGGTATTGAAAATGGGCTATGTCGGTCAAGTAGTTCTGGTACCTCCCATACAAAACCAACATTAGACTGGCAAACATTTTGCATTACTTTTATGCAGTGGAGGGTATCAAAGCATCGGCCAGGCCAATGATAACACTTTCACTTGTTTTCAGATCTTTTTTTGTTTAGAGACATCTTTTTTTTATCCAACGAATTGTGCCACGTGGCACTATTTATATCCAACTAAAACATGGTCGAGTCGGTGCTTCAGGACTAGCTGGAACCCTTTGACGAACGATTTGGATGCTTTCTGCCGATCGTCAATAACGAGGTCTGCCCTTAAGCCTAAAATCTCGACCATTCTCATACCACTCAAATTTTGTGCAAATTGTGGGAGCTGTTGGAACAATTTTAACTCCACAAAATTGCCGGTACGGTATGACCACCACCAAAGCTATATAATGGGCTGTTTGAATCATTAGCTACATGAGCCTTCTGAATCATAATAAATTGCTCCCACACCAACAGCAACACTCATTCCAAATGTTCATTACTGAACAAATTCCTTGGATCATTTCCAAACGCCATCTTGAACTCAGCAAACAACTTTCCCATCTAACAGCCACTTATACGCATTCCCATACAACTCAATTATAAAGTTAACTCCCAACTTGTAAGCACCTACTACCATCTTCCGGCACCAGGCAGCGGCGGCCATTACTCATGCAAATGTCCTCAAATACATTTTGTGCAACACAAAGATTCCTAGTATTAAGTCCTCATTGTTGTGACATATCTCAAACTCTAATCTCCGATTATGGCTCCTCCACGGCAATTGACATTATACTACGGTTGCTGCCCTTTACGTGCGACGCGACGAGACACTCCGAATTACATTAACTGATCCGTCGCGTCGCGTAAAAAACAACGTGTTCACTTTATTTACTCTGCGGCACGTCTGCTTCTGCCATGTCCAGTCCATGGCTGTGGCTAAGGCTATCCGCCATCTCTCTTCCCAATGATTAGACAAATTTGCGGCCATAATACGATGCCATCCCTCTGTCCCAGTGCGCAGTGTGCCTGTGCGCTCAGTGGCTCAGTCCATCTCTCCTTGCATTGATTTCGTTATTTCATCTGCAAATGTGTTCCTCCATCGTCCATCCATCCATCTATCCGTCCATTTGTGTTTGCAAGTTCTGGCACAAAAGCAGGCAATATAAGTCGCCCAGGCAAATGCCTGCACTTTGTCAAAGGAGGATTTATAAAGCGACGATCTTCGACTGCGCCATGCTGGCCAGGGCCGTGTCGGCATGGCGGGGGGAGAAACAATCGATTTATCTGAATAACCGCACAACATTTATATGCTAATACACCGAGTCGAAATGGTTTGTCCGAGTGAGAAGTGAGAGACGACGCAACGGCCCGACCGCGAAATCATTTTTGCACAATGTCATGTTGTAGTCCGTCTCCGTGTGGCGGCTGTGTGTGATCGGGTAAATCGAACTCAAATCGATCGGTCTCTGTGGCTGGACATCTCTCAAAATGTGCATAAAACGGCCTACACACACCGACACTGGCAGTCTGGCAGTGGTCCCTGAATGAATGGTGGCATGCATGTGAGACGTGAGGTGGCTCTGCCCAGCATCCATCCACGATCTGTATCAATGGATTAACCACGGCTGCGGCGCGGCGCGGGAAAAGTATGAGTGAAAAGAAGCGTAGGGTGATTCCCAAGAAGAACCACAGAATGAATGCTAATCTGCGTCGACTCTGGTTGTGGTGTGAGTGGTTCTGGGCGACGGTGGAGACGCCGAGCCAAACAAATTACGCTGTAACGACCGACAGCTTGAGCAAATAATTTAATTCCATTGTTATGTCACTGGGCGCAAACGTTCCTTCTTCGATGGTTGGGGCTGCAACACCGGCGCGCAGCCCGATCAATCGAGCGATCTTTATTCACTTGTCCTCTTCTTGGGGTGGCTGGTGGTCGGTGGATGTGCGGATATAGCCGTCTAAAGGAGCGCGGTGGCGAGAACCGATTGTGGTTCGCGCGCCCATATGCAAAGCAGTGAGTGAGTATTGCTGTGGTTAACAAGAGTTTTTATTGTGCTCGGTGCACGGATCGGAATTCGTGTTCCAGTGGTGATGGTGGTGTTGCTGTGAGATATTTGCCCAGAGTGTGAAGTGTGCACCGAACGACGACTTACCGCTGTCGGGGCAGTTGCAGATATTTTGTCACCTTTAATGGTGCCGGGTGTTTGGTTGTTTTCGCACCTGTAATGAGTCTCCCCTTACATTGGCTGACTTTGGGTATACCGTATATACGAGTGCGCTTTGGGGAGATGTCGAGACATGGCAAATTAGCATATTTGGGTCAAAACTGTTTCGCCTTAGGGGCGAATTAATTTCCCATTAACTCAAGCTGTCATTCTGTCAACGTGCAAAAGTTCAAACTGACCGATCGTGCAGGAGGTGAGTATTTTTCTTGCAACTTGGAGAAACTGACAACTTTTGCAGTTAACTGATAGCAATATTTTTCGAACTTATTTAGTTGTCTTAACTGCAGCAAATGCTCAGCTCGAGATTGAAGTAGGTACCTACTTTAATTTGGTTTGTTTTTTTGCAGCATTTGGGCCAAACTACCATCCTTTTGGACAGTTTAGTTTCCGTATCTTCTGCCAATTTCTAAAAATATCTAAGGTCACCACTATGAACAAAATTTCCAATTAGAGCTTGGGTGATGATGTATCTATATAGAACAGGTGGCCTTCTACATTAGAGTGACAAAGAAGGTGTGAGGTGTCCTCATGCACCTCCTCATCACCGAATCCTCTGCACATGTCATCTGTACAGCATATTGTCTCCGGTGATAATACCCACAATGGAGGAAGGAGGACAGGAATCGAGCTGAGCTTGCTCCATCTTTCATTTATCGACTTTAGTATTTTGTTCCCAATCGTCTGTCTGAGATTACAGGGGGAATTATTATTGTGGTGTCGGCCTGATTTAGTTCAAGGGAGGACCCTTTTCTTGTCAGCTCATCAGCTTTTTCATTTCCAGACACACTTCTGTGCCCGGGAACCCGCACCAAGAACCGGTAGCTCTTCGCGACAGCAACTTACAAGCTTCGATTTTAATTCAACGGCAGAAATCGCTTTTATTGCCGCTTGACTGGCATAATCAGCCCTATCAAGCTATCCGTTCGGAAGGGAATTTTCATCGATTTGTACGAAATCGGAAAAATTCCATTCGAGGTATCCGTTCCGATTCACTTTCGGGAATATTCTCCGATGACTTGTAGCGCAATTCGCCGCATTGCGATATACCGCGTTATGCCATTAACTTTTGACAGCTACACGGCAAATTTCTTTCGACAACCAATTGCTGCGAAATATTGTCCACTTATATATAGGTACCTATGTCAACTGAACGCGTTTATACACTACAATTATTTTGTTCCGAAACGGATATCTCGAACGCAATTTGAGTTCCGAAGAGTTTTGTTTTTCGTTTCGGATTTTTGAAATATGCTGCTGTAGTCAGGAAGTCTGTGGGCGCAGTGGTTAGTGTGCTGGACTACTGTGCGAGGGATCCCAGGTTCGATCCCCGGAAAAACACAAATTACATCTTAAGGTTTTTTTCTACTGCGCCACCTCTCGCGAACGTCTGACAAACATCCGAGAGTATAACTGTCCTGAAAAAGCTTCTCAATTCAGCCGTTCGGACTCGGCATAAAATTGTAGGTCCCTTCCATTCGTTCCAAAAATAGAAACTCACACAAAACGAATGTTTGTGAGAAGCTAGGCCTTGGGTGTCTACCGCCTGTTGCGCCGCCTATTTATTTATTTTATTTTTTAGTCAGGAAGTCTGATTGAACTGGATAGTTCGAGATGTTCGAGAAATCCGTGTAGATAGGTATGGTTGATCAGATGGATGTCGGTTGATCTTCGCACCATTCGTCCCTGCTGGGAAAAAAAGTAGTAAAAGGTCTTGTGAAATCTAGCTGAGTAGTAGTGTAGTCCGTAATACATTTGTGCATGACCCGTCAGGCTGTATTTCCAGAAGGGCGCTGTTTGCAGCACACTCCTGTATGAAAAGGTCTAGTGGTTTAAGACTGAGTATAGCCTCTAGTCCCGCTGTGAGGCTGGTTCTCATTGCCCCTGTGGTACCAATACAGACTTTTAGCGTAACTGCAGGCCGAGCATGTAGATCCAGTTCGTCCTACGAAATAATCCCACCAATTACAGGATGAGCTATGTGCGATAGCAATTTATTTCAGCTTCAGCTGCTGTTTTTAATGGCAGCGCTTCGTCAATTTTTGAAACTGGTGTGCCTCAAGGTTGCATCTTAAGTCAAATTATTTTTGACTGTTTATTGATGATGTATATGTTAATATTTGCAAGTTGGCTTGAGAGATTGACACTTAGTGACAGTTTCTCAAAAAACAGGATTCTTAAAGCTAGAACGGAAATTGTATTGTATCCATTCCTTCTAGGAATTTATAGCCTATGCTCGGATGGGGAGGTACATAATCGTCTTCTGGTAACAGTGAAGTGGTTCTTCTTTCTTCGTTGATATATTCTATGTTCATTTGTCATTCACTTCTTGCAGGACTTAGGTATATAGAAACACATTTCATAAAAGAAAACCCATTACATGAGACACAAATCATATTGCGAATACAGTTCCTAAGTGAAAGTTGAAATTGGCATAAAAATCCATTTCCATAATCAAAATTGCATGCTGAAAAATCTCAACGAAAATCTGAGCGATCGAACTCAGCCATCTCATGTCCAACACGAATGCCGTGCAAAACACCAAAAAACAGAACGAACTATAAACAATCTCAACAAATCCGATTGCGATGCATCTAAACAGATCCATTTCGACGGGTCATAGTATCAACCACTGCGGGACGAACGATTTTCCTTGCCTATCTCACAAAAAACATATTTTTATTAATAATAATAACATGGTAGCTGTGCATAGTTATCATGTAAACGGCAACCGAAGTTGAAACGCGAATTTGTTGGCCATGTTTGCTATCTTCACTATCATCACCATCAGCGACTGAGAGACATCGCTTTAGGGTACGACCAGGCAGCATTGATTTGCTTTCTTTGGATTGTATCTCGCTGTGGAACAATGACACAACTTTCGATTTTATTTTCAGTTTGACTACAATAGTACAAGCGGGTTTGGTGTTCCTTGTAAAATTTAAATTTCAATCTGTTGACTTCCTGTGGAAATTTGTTACCGAATTTGCCTGCCTAATTCGGTGTTCAGCACATCGATCCGAGAGGGGACGCCCCACTGGCGATATCGATTGTTTCCTAATTGTAGGTCAAACGAGATGGATAAATCCCATTTTTATATTCAAATTTTGTGCTACTTGGAGGATGGAAGCCTAATACATCTTCGTGTAATCCCGCATACTGGGAAACAAGTAACATTTTCTGTTCGATTGTGGCATTCCATGGGATTTTCGTGTTTTCAAAAAATGTTTGCCCTCCTTAAAGAGACAAAATGTCTAGTGGAAAACTGACAGATCGATTGGGCTGATATGCACAACATTTATTCTTAGGAAATCCTTTAATGAAACACCTATCCTATAGGCTATAGGTATGTTAATTAAAGTCTCCACGTGGGACAAAGTGTGCTAGCATTAACTATTTACAAAACAATAAACTAGTTCCACAACTATCAAAACTTGGGCCATTAAAAAATGGGTTTCCGTCTTGATCTTTGCGTAGCGCATAGCGCGTACCTGTCATGCAAATGTCAGAAGTACCATAAAATTCACCTTAGAAGAAAATAAACGAGTTTAAACAAATTGTTAAACCGAGAAAATAAGTTATCTCGCTTACATGTTAACAATTAATTGACTTTTGCCAGTCCCCAAAAAAAAGACGGTCGTGTAAAACAATGATATTAGATGAAACCTTTAACCTTACAGCTGTCAGCTGTATATATAGAGGGGATCATTACCATGGTGTTGTTGTGAGCCGGAGTGATCCATCATTCGGGGTTTTATCTATTTCGGATATGATGACAGTGCCGTATATCTGTTGGTCAGGTGTACCGGGATACCTTACCTAGTTTACCTAGTGCAGTAATATAAATTGAAGTTAACAAATAAAGGGAATTGAGTTCGAGTCGTGTTTGTTGAGAGCATTTGTTTATTCACTCAGAAAGCAAGTCTGTGACCTTATTTTATCATTGTTTCTTCTTTTAAGAATTAAGAGTTACAAACATTTATGGACTGGCTAATATGCGACGGCTTGACAGTAACCAATTCTGTTTCTGTCAACTTAATTCTGCGGTGTATTTACCCACTCAAGATGTACTGAGGTTTAGTAACTGAAGCCTTGTTAATTAAAATACGTACTACATAAACACAACGTATTAACTACAACACTTTATTACTTACTTTCAAATTTCACCCCGAACTGACACTTGAGGGAGGCAAGTAGGCGATGAATTCCGAATTCCCATTTTTGATTATTTAAACAAACAATAATGGTCGGGATTTGGGTAGTAATTTTTGAAAACTTTGGATTCGAAAGCACTGTTATTAAACTGTTTAGCTGAAAACTGAGTACGACGTATTCTTCAGGATATAAACATTACCTAGCAGTTACATTTTCATCCAAATCGAAAATGGATTTTTCGAGATATGAGCAGTTTTCAAAGTAGGTACCATTTTTAGCGAATGGGGTGGAAATCGAAGGAGGCATTCATGGTTTAAAAAACAATGGTTTGCAAATGTTTAGCTCAAAACTGACAAATGGTACATACTATGAATTTAAGCATTACCTGCCAGTTACATTTTTATCATAATCGAAAATGGCGTTTTTGAGATATGAGCAGTTTTTTTAAAGTACTATTATTAGGGATTTGGGTGGATATCAAAGGACGCAGTCTTTTTAGAGAAAAACTGGGTATGCAGTCATGTTAAACATACATACATTAACTGAACTATCAATCAATTTGGAATCGTTAGAGCCGTTTTTGAAAAAATCTAATTTGTCTAATATTTCGTAAAATTTGTATATGGCAAGTACCGTTAATATTAGGGCAAGCGTAAAACAAAAAAAAAAAACGCCTCCTAGCGGGAAGCCCACAAACTCTAAATACGAAGTTTGAAACAAATCCGTCCAAAGCGTTTAGATTCCCCAGGGAAGGGACAGACAGACGACGGACAGAATTGCGAGACCCACTTTTTTGAGTTCCCCTATCATCGTAATATTAGAATTGATCAAAATCTCGAGTTCGAAATTTTGTACGAAAACAATATCTTTCTCTTACTACGTAAGTATACGAGAAAGTTAAAAAAAATAGTTTTGTATTCACCGCAAATATGTACTGACTTTACTGTTTTTAATTTGCCATTACACTCAAGTAAATCTTATCCCCACAGTGCAAGTTTAAACTACACTTTTAGTTTAAACTTCAGTTCAACAAATAAACGGTGACATTTCAATTTCAAAGCTGCCGATTGTCAATAACAGAAATATTCGACGTTGTTTGTTTTTTGAAAGAAAAGACAAGGGACGATTTTCGAAAAGTGTATAAAAGTATACTTTATACAATACAGCCAAATCATATTCATTAAATTTAGTTAAGCTGCGTTCAGGTTCAGTTGAACTTTAGTTTAAACTTCTAATGTGAAACTGGCGGTTAAAAGAGAAAACAAATTCTTAAAGAAGCCTTAAATATTTGAAGCTACTAATCAGCTTTCTGAGGGCTGAAACAAAGTATAATATGCTGTCATCAAGAAAGAATGTCACTAGACATAACTTTGACGTGGTTAAGGACTTTGTCTATCTAGGCTCCGCTATGAACTCAGGTAATGACACCAGCGCTAAGATTAAACGAAGAATAACTCTTGCCAATCGCTGTTTCTTTGGGCTAAGAAAGCAACTAAGTATAGCAAAGCCCTCTCTGAAACAACTAAAGTGACCAGGGTTGTTAGGTTTTAAGAACCGGAATCGCCAAATGTAAAATATAAGCGCCAAAAATTCGCCAAATTTCAAAATTTTACACTCTCCAAGTTCAAAAACCATAAAAATCTAATGAATTCGTGCAACTCGTAATTTTTAGCCATTTGTCATTTTGTACACCGTGTTCCAAAATTTCAAAACGTGTCCTCTTCGGGTACACTTTCTAGATAAAATCAATTGACAGAAATGAATTTTTCCCACTTAGCCTCAGTAAGTTGGAAGCATTTGCGTGGAATCAAGCTTACAAGCAGACTTTAAAAACAGGGTCGCAGTTGGTTTAAAGAACCGCCTGGGTTTCAATATCCCATAGAAACAAAAGGTGTGTTGCAGTCAGACAATCTTTTTCGCATTTCTTTTAGTAAACAATAATTAAATTTTAAATCGTTAACTTGATTCATAACTTCATTCAAAGTCTGGTCTGGGCTACCACTGTTTTCCATCGCGATTCTTTGAAAATCCGACCCTAAACCAATATCTTTCCAAGCAACTTTAAAGTCTTCATTCGTTACTAATTTTAATATTTCGTCATAGTCATCACAGATGTAAGTTTGCGTGAAAATTATAAAAAAGAAAATAATATGAGGATCTTAGTTAAACAAATTTAAATCGCCAAAATCTAAATATATCGCATTTTTTGGGGTGCGTCGCCAAACCGGTTTTCGTGTCGCCAAATGAAATTTAAAATCGCCACATCTGACAACCCTGTAAGTGACCCTTTGTAAGACCCTAATCATGATGCCAGTCCTTCTCTATGGTGCAGAAGCATGGACTCTATCAAAAGCGGATTAGGTTGCTCTTGGTAGTTTTGAGAGGAAAATTCTTTGAGTAATTTGCGGTCCCGTCTGCATAGACGTTGAGTGGAGGAGAAGGTACAGCGATGAACTGTGTGACATCGACCAATAACCAGAAGAGTGATGGTCCAACGATTGCACCCCAGACTGTAGCGCCACCTTAAGTAAGTAAGTATAATCAGCTTTCTGCTTCATCTAAAAGCTGAACTACGGGCCAAAATCTGGTACGAATAAATTACATTTATTTTATGTAATCGATAAATATCACAAGTGATTATTCTCTATCGTGGTTCTGCTGAAGCCTGTTAAAGCCTTTCAATTCAGCCGTTCGGACTCGGCATAAAATTGTAGGTCCCTTCCATTCGTCCCAAAAATAGAAACTCACACAAATATCCATGTAGATACTATGGCCGATAGTTTATCGTATCTACCCTTAATTAGACGAGTGCGCATCTCCTCCGCGACCTACGCCATCTATGGGTTGTTAAAAATAAAATAAGCCAACATTCTTAGTCACTTAAATTTCAAATTTTAATTATAAAAATAAACATGGCTAATTTTCAATCATTAAACACACAAAAAAAAATTATTAAAACTAAATTTTGATTTATAAACACAAATAAAAACTAAAACTAATAACTGAACATTTTAAATATGTTGTGTTTAACTTAAGTTTGTCTTATGAAAGAAAAGAGATCAAAAATATACCTTGAATTTTGTTGAAGTCCGTGCGCACGAATTCTTGAAGTTTTAAAAATTCTTAGGAATTTTGGAATAATTAAATAATATAGACCTACACAACACAAAATTAAACTTACCAACGACACAAACTTGAAAGAAATAAAAATGAAAATAACACAAATCACTGTAATTGGCCGTCAATTTATTTTTCTTTTTCCTTTCTTCCTGCTTGAGGTTTTATTATTGGTCCCTGTTTTTATTTTTTAACCTTTTATCTATTCTTATTATGTTTTTTTTTTTGATTTTATTTACCCTCAAACCGCACACTTCCAGACGTTCAAAGTGAAGGCCTTTGGAGTCAATGAATGAAAACAAAATTAAGGTCTTTACCTTTCCTTATAAATATCTCTTAAGTCAATAGTTAATGCGTGGTGGATGTTTATTCGTTTAATGAAGGGAGTTATTTTATGAACGTTTGCTTTCTAATGTGGGAGTCGGACAGAATCCCGAAAAACGTAATCCCGAAAGCCCAAAATCCCGAAAATCCAAAATCTCGAAAGCCCAAAATCCCGAAAATTCAAAATCCCGAAAACCCAAAATCCCGAAAAACCAAAATCCCGAAAAGCCACAATCCCGAAAATCCACAATCCGGAAAATCCAAAATTCCGAAAGGCCAAAATCCCGAAAGTGAAACTAAAAATTTTATTGTAGCAACAAAAATATAAGCCAAATTTATTTAACAAAATAAACAAAATAACAAACTTCAAATAAATAAAACATAACAAAATCAGTTTAAGTCTTATTAACAAAAACATATAAAAAACGATCCATGACAAAACAATATCTAATACAAGTTCATATTGTACGCAATTCCTGTTACAAAACTTATTTCAGAACGCTCGTTACGTTCCGCGTAAAATTTTTAAATTTTTTTTTCCTTTGTCACATAACGTTTTCTTAGTTGCTGCTTCTCACCGGCAATTATTTTAGCCAAACATGTTTTCACGCGGATTTTCTCTTCACATAAAAGAGCAATCAGTGAATATACACCAATGTGTGAATGCCCTGCGAGAACTTTCAGCCGGCGGCGGCGGAGCCACGCCTCTACGTTGTTCTGTGTCCGCGGCAGATTTTGTTTCAAAAGGTTACAAACCGACCAAAAAATAGGGGAGTATGCAGGACTACCTGCAAGTCCGTAACGTTTTCTTTTTCTACTCACTTTGTATTACGATGTTCACTGGCTAAAATCTAGTCGGTCAGCTATCACACTATATGAGATCAGCACACCTGAATGTACATTGCGAATTGCAGCGCAACATTATAAAACATTATTAGGTACGGTAAATGGAATGGACAAACACTTGTCTATTTTACATTCAAAACAAAATAAAGAATCTCGAAAACGAGATCCGGAAAAATTATATAAAATGAAAAATTTGCGCAAATTTTTCATTTTATATAATTTTTCGGGATCTCGTTTTCGGGATTCTTTTTTCAGGATTTTGGCTTTTCGGGATTGTGGGTTTTCGGGATTTTGATTTTTCGGGATTTTGGTTTTTCGGTATTTTGGATTCTCGGCATTTTGGATTTTCGGGATTTTGGATTTGCGGGATTTTGGATTTGCGGGATTTTGGATTTTCGGGATTTTGGTTTTCGGGATCGTGTCCCCAATCCTTCTAATGTTTGTAGTAGTTTATATGACAAATAATTTTATTTTGTTTTCTCAAAACAAAAACTAACTAAAATAATATTAGCAACAGTATAATATCCAAAGTATTTATGAATATTCGGACAGACGGAAAGAGCTGAAACAAGTCAATCGTTACAGAAGCCTTAGGGTGCCTATTCGCAAGTATCGCCCGGGCTCAGTAAATGGCCGCAATTTACCCTATCTACATGTCCCTTAGTTAATTGTAATTAAATTCATCAATGGCATGCAATATCTGCGTCTATATACCCAAGGTAAGTAAAGTACCTTTTGTTATGACACTTACCAGGCTGTTTAAAATCCCCTTAGCGAATTTGAAAACTCCACAAAGAAAGCAATCCGCCAGCTATACCCATTCAAACAAAAACTACCGCAATAAATTTGATTCCCTTATGTAACAGCCATACCCCGGGACCATTTGAAAAGCCATCTCATTTCACACCCCATGATGAATGCCTTGACAAAATGTATCTTTTATCATTATAGCTAGCTCCGTTCACTCATGAATTGAGTCACAAATTTGAATATCATTTTCAATAGCGTGCGCAATAACTCACAAATAATGACGTCAAGTCAGGCAAAAGCCCATAACCATACCGCTCCGAAATGGCCCAGCAACAAAAGCCAATTCTCCGATATCCCGCCACAACAATAATTTATCATTGCCTCAATCTCAATTAAGGCAGACAAATCTCGCGCTAAACCGTTCCCTGCTCCTTTGCTCACACGCAAAACTTCACTTCGAATCCAGGTCAAATTGTCAGTCAGAGTCAGACCTGACCAGATGCAGAGATTCCGCATAGACACTAGACAGACAAAGTAGCGCGCTGCATCGAACACAGCAAAGGGCTCTGTTCGCCAAACAATGGACTCGAATGCGCGATAGCGATCGCTCCTGCCGCTGAATTAGCCCGACGATTTTATAATAGACTCCCTTAACAGGCGCATCAGACAACAGACAACAGTTATGCCATTAAGATCGAAAGTGTTCTTCCTGGACCACTGAAACTGAGTGCTCGGGCGCGCTTTAGCGCACGACTCCCCAGCCGAACAATGGTCTATCGAATTACAAAAGCGCACCGTTTTGTTAGTCATATTGTTAGCGATGAGGATGCTGATGATTGCGATGATGGTGATGAGATGCGCTACACTGGGTTCTCTTTTTGGTGATTGCACTGGGACTAACCGCTAAGGGAGAGTGAGATCCTTTTCATCATGACATGAAAGTAAGAGTGCACTTTCTATAGGCAGGCCAAACCCTGCCAAGAAGCAGACGAATCACATAACAAAGGAGCCCGGGTCATGTGACTTTTGTGTCTAAATGTGCGATGAAATTTTATTACAGTCACGATTTTATCGCGCCAGCAATTTTCACACCACACGAAACGTCCATGTTGACGTCGCGCGTCGCCTAGTTGCTGCTATAGCGGTCTTTCATAGATTTCACAGAGTGGAGTTGCAGTGTGTAACTCGGTTCCAGTAGTAGCTGCAGATGAGGAAATAATAAATTTTATTAGGTATATTTTTTTAATTTTTTATTCGTTTTTCATTTAAGTGGGTAGTTAGGAAAGTGCATTCCAAGGATGAAAGAGAAATTTTTATGTTTTTGTTCCCGCAGCCAGCTAAAATGAGGTACAATGTGAGAACTTGTGTTCGAGGCATTCGGGGAAGTAATGAATGGAAGATGATCTATGATTGTTCCAAGCAGATAGTTTGGAACTTGAAGATCCATAAATAAATCTTAGCATCATTGTCTATATAGGGGACAGCGGTCTGGATGAAATTCAATAACTCCTGTTGTTGTCACAGCAAAAGTTAGTCATGTCTGAACGTCTGTGTTGTCCTTTAGGTTAATCGCAAAGACTTCAAAATTAATTAGTTATTTGTATTTGTACTTAGCTCCATTCATGCACAAAAGACACATCTCACCAGTCTTATATAAAGGAAAAATTCTTCAACTATTCTACCAGACCAAAATGTGACGACCAACCCATCAATTCCGCATGCACATACCTGGAGTCACAGTCATTCCAATGAGGGCTCTACAAGATATACAACCAGGGGCGTAGCGAGGGTTTGAGCCGTGGGGGGGTGACTTTCATTGAAATGCCGACTTATTTCAGGAACTTGCCGACTGTATAGAAATCATGAAAATCGGCCAAGTGGTCATCGAGTTTCACTCCATAGAAGATGTTTTTTGTATGGGAGGCGCCACGCCCCTTTGTCCAATTTTGACCAATCTTAACAGGAACACCCCTGAGCTAATACCTAAAAGACCATTCACATAAGAGCGACCAACTACCTACGATCGAACATGAACGTCCGTTCACATGAACACTTTTATAGGTCGCGGCAGTTCGCGAATTTCAGCCATCAGTTTCTACCCACGCAATGTCTAGTTTGAGGTTAAGTTCGAACGAATGTTTAATTCGCTAGTTTGTGGAACGTGTATTAAATGATGTGGAAGTGGATTGCGAATAAACTTTGATAATTCACGCGGTTGTTTTCGTTCGCGGCAAAAAGCTTGGAATTCGAAATTTCGTTATTTAAACTGTTTATAAACTTATTTTCTTAATACATTTTGATGGGATAATTAATTATCCTACTCTTTGCCCAAATACACGTTTGCCGCGAATTGTTAAAGTTCACATCAATAAGCCGCGAACTAGCGAATAACACATTCCTTCGAATTTAACCTCAAATTAGAAATGCCAACCGTCCTTTTCAAAATCGAATCGAAACTCGATAAAATTTAAGGATTTCAGTCGGCAAAATTCACCGATGCCGACCGTTTATTAAAATCGAATCTAAACTCGCTAAATTTTAAGGATTTCAGTCGGCAAATTCACCGGTGCTGACCGCCTTTTTTAAAATCGAATCTCTAAACTCGCTAGATTTTAAGGATTTCAGTCGGCAAATTCACCGATTCGATTTTAAGAAGTTCATCTGGAACCTTTGAAAATGCCGACTTTTGTATCCATTTACAAGTTTAAAAATCTATACCTAATGGAAATTCAAATTTAAGACCTAATTTTAGAAAATTGATGGTAGATTTGCCGACTCTTGAAAAGCGTGGGGGGGTGCGACACCCCTCGCTACGCCCCTGTATACAACCAATGCACATCACCTATCAGTAGCGTTGCCATCCGTCCTGGTTTTCACGGTCATGTTTTCTTTTTCGCTTATGCGGCGAACGTCCGGGATAGATTGTCCGGTTTTTAATTTTTCGTTATTATCAAGAGAAAAGAAAATTGAAAGTGTGAATTTTTTTCCCGCTTTTTGGTAATGATTTTAAATCGTAACTTGTTGCTTCTGAATTCTGCAACGTATTATGGTAATACATACCAGTTTTGGTAATCGACAAAGAAAGGTTCGAAAACACTGAATGAAAAAACGACTAGTGTTGTATTTGTATGTCCACCACAGTACTCTATCTAATGCGATCTTACCTGTCCATGTAATTACTTTAAAAATATAAAATATTTTGCTAAATTGCTCAAAAATTAATATAGAATACCAGGCACTTTTATACCATTCAAAAAGAAGATGGCTTTCTCTTAACCCGGCAGTGGAACGACTTTATATGTTTGAAACCATAAAATAATAATATTTCGAAGACTTCAAAAATCCACCGAAAATATATAATACTTTCTTCAATAACTACTTTCTTCGATAATTACTTTCTTCAAATTATTTCTGATGGCAACCCTATACCTATATCAGTAGACTTAATAACCACGAGGACATAATCAAAACTCCAAATAGGGCAATCAAACTTTGGAAATCGTTTCCCTCTTTAAGCGGTCTACGTCTAGTATACACAACAACACAGCACAACAAACGACCATCCCAGTTCCCCTAACATATTTCCCCGCTTAAACATATATGTCACTTTTATAACCTTCAATGAAACTCCCAATATATCCCTACAATTTTGTTAAAGCCTAAGCATTACATTTTTTTGAGCCTGTAAAACTATCCCTATGCTCCATCACGCAATTAATCACCTATGGCAGTATTACAAGCATAATCTTGTATGTAATCATCCACTATAGTACCGCTGCGATTGACAACCATTTCTCTGCACAGGACGTCGATAGCATCTGGAACAAGTTAATCCCTGAACACGGTTAAATGTTTGTACATCCGAACACGCAATGCGAATTTTGCGCACAACAATGTTGCGTATTCACCTCGGTCATCGATGATGATCTATATTCTCGTATAGGAATATCCCCTCTGGCTAGAGTCGTAGATATACAGCTCCGCCTCTATTAAAGTTCCGTAAAAATTGTAAATTACATGCCACCGCCACATGTCACGTTACCGCCAAACTGTGGCCGCTGTCAAGTTCTTATAAGTGAGATTAGATTTCTTTCCAAAGATGTGCTGGTCCTGGCGGACGTCCATATTGAGTTACGTCTACTGGAACAATAGCAATTCAAGTTTTGATATGTGCGGCATACGTATCCTTTATGCCCGTCGGTGCTGGACAAATCATATTCAACTATTCTGCGCCCTCTGTGCCAATGTGACATAAATATGTACATGCGATGTTATTCTATGCGCTGTTTATGGTTGCTTGACATTCAACCAATATCGCATTGCATGACAGATCTCCATTACAGTGTCCAACATGCGCGCAGTCGGCCAGCCATGTGGGTGACAGCAGAGGCTGTGCTAGATCCTTTTTGTTTTTTTTTTTAAATGTTTAATGACACCATTGCTGTGTTTTCTCCACACCACATATGTCACGGTTAATTTGTCAAAACTAAACAAAATCGTGATTTATGCGATGACTTTTGAAATCCAATTAAACGCGGAGCTTAACGAACACAGCTCGAACTCCTACTCGGATTAATCCACTCCCACCTGGAAGTCTAATTAATTTAAATGTGATTCGAGTTCAGTTCCCGATTGTGTCACATTAGACAGGGAATAAATCATTTCGCTGTCAAAGAAGCGCACGCATTTTAGCTTGTCGCCGCTGATGTGTTTCACCACATTGCGCCAGGGCTCTTGAAAGAGAAAATTTATGCCCATTCGCCCGATCGAGGAGAGAGTCTCTAGGGAGTCGCAACTACAACTGTCAAATCGTGGTACAGGTCTGGTTTAGTGCCTACTACACCATGAGATATTGTGACCGAAGATGCGAGATATACAATATTTTATCGCCTCGGAGACAAAGTGATCAATTTTTCATTTCTAATAATCGGATATTGAATTGGAAATTCATCATCTCCCCGGCATTGGGGATACAACATACAAGGAGAAACTTTTTCTGGAGCTTATAGCTACGTGTGTTTAGCAGTGAAAGTGGTCTTTCCAGAGACAATGGAATTGGAATGTCACGGGAAGAGGTAACATAAGTTATGTTGAGTTTGAGTTGCCCTTATTTGACAAATATTTAGTTGTTCCCTTACCATCATGCATTATAACTGGGAATGGTGTTCGGACTCTGTGATCACAATCAACGTTTCTCGATTTTTTGGTAAAATTTAACTTTTTGTGGAGAACAAACACACTATTTTCCTTAATGCTCTCAACGTGCGCCAACCACCAAAATTTAGACTAGCGGGCTCGGCAAACGTTGTTTTGCCTGCTCGTACATTTTCATTGTCCGTTAATTGTTCTGCGGCCGTTTTATTGTTTGAAATTTTATTTAGGTTTTTTTGAGTATTTATTTGTAATTTTATTCATGAGCTGAGCTTCTTCCTGCTTATTAAATTTTTTTATTGTTGCGTGTTTATTATTTAAAATTTTGTGGAATCTGATCGCAGCCACGACCCTTTGTCTAATGTTGACCAATCTTCAGAGAAGCACTCCTGGGCCAATACCTAAGATTGTCTGTAAATTCGAGCTCAATCGGTTCGGCGGTTTTGTAGATATAAGATTTTGAATGTTTTTTTGTATGGGCTGTGCCACTCCCATTTGTCCAATTTTGAGCAATCTTCACAGCAACACTCCTTGGCCGATACGTAAGATTGTATGTAAATTTCAACTCAATCGATTCAGTAGGTTTTGAGATATACGATTTTGAATGTTTTTTTTGTATGGGAGGTGCCACGCCCCTTTGTCCAATTTTGACCAATCTTCACAGGAATGATCCTGGGCCGATACCTAATATTGTATGTAAATTTGAACTCAATCGATTCAGTGGCTTTCGAGATATAAGATTTTTAATTTTTTTTTTATGGGAGGTGCCACGCCCCTTTGTCCAATATTTATTTTTTTAAAACCCCTACTGAGAAAATACCTTTCCAACAAAGTTTTAAGTGGTAACACCTCCAAATTAGAGGTCACCTACTTTGATGGGCTATAACGGGAAATACGATGAAAACAGACCCCTCCCCCTGTCATACAATTTTTTGTTCGGCATAACTTCAGGAATCTTCCCTTAAAGGATTGTCCTTCTTAACTGGGACACCCTGTATAGATTACATTTGAGATCTTGTGATAAAATCTTGCGCTGTCTGAGGACATCCCGAATCTAAGGGCTGTGATTTAAAAAAGCACTTGACTGAGGGATTAATATTTTTTCGATTGATGTGCCCTACCCAATGTAGTTGGTGTATTTTATTTTGGGTTTACAAGTTCGCTTTTGTTTCTTCTCTTACATTCGAACACTTTTGTCTTTCAAACGAGCCAAGTCTTTCTTCCATCGATCTGATGCTTTTTATCGTCCAGCAACTGCGGTAAAAGAAATCAGAATTGACAGGGTATGACTTCTGTACTGCTGGTACACGTATTTTAGTCGGATCCAAATCCTTTGAATGCCTTAATATACTGAAAATCACACAAAGAATGTTGTGCTTTCATACTCCTTCTACAAAATATTTCTCGGATGAAGATTTCCCTTATAGCGTTTCTTGGTCACCATTTTCATAACCTGATATACAGAATGCCAAAGCTTGTCAAGTATGCTTAGGTTCCATAAATTCATCTGGAATACTTTTCTCCGATAAAATCTCTCAAATAAGTTGGGGTGGATATGCTCATGACACTGTCATTTCCCGCTGCCTTGGATATAATTTGTTTGAATTCAGCAAAAATTGAATAGATGTAGTAGCATTTGTATATGTAAGCGATACCATCTTGGGTACATCAATTGTATCAGGCCCGAAACTTTTGAATTTAAGACAATTAAAATAAAATCATAGTCCAAAGCACTGTCTTTGACCTGCAAATGTAATTTCTTAGACCTCCAGTGCTGCACTCTTAATCTTAAGACGTATATCAACGTTCGATATCATCACCATCATGACATATCACCAAAAGGATGCTGAACATAAAATCTTTATTGGAACACAAATCGTGGGCACATCTACTCCTATGACGAACCCAAGGTGTCTGATGGAGCGCATATAGATCCGATAGATATCCACGAGTTCATTCTCATGAGCCTTAAAATTATTCTAATTCGTTGTTAATGTGTTAACCTCTCTCCGAGGGATATTAATCATCCCTATACCAATACAAATGACTTTCGGCGGAGCAAGCTCCAAATCTTCATCCGGACATGGACACAAACACACACCATGCTATAGGGGAGATCTGATCAGCGCAGCGCCCCAACTGTAGGCGTCTTCGGTAGGTACGCACGCTCCGTATTAAATTTAATGATACACTCAGCCGGTGTATTTAGTTACTCCGAGGGAAGAGGGGAATCCATTAGCAATCTATAAAATGATTTTTATGCCATCATTAATTTGTTTCATGTTGCTATGGTATAGGTTTGTTGTGCGCCTGCGTTTATTTTGTTTTTCTTTAGCTCATATGGAAGCTGGTACACAGAACGTGACGAATTGTAGGAGACAAAGACTACAGTGTGGTTGGCCCAGTTCGGCTGGTATTGTTTCCATTTCGGTTTTTCCGGTTCAGATTGAAGACAATCAATATACCCAGATGTCATCTAATGGCAGCGTTATTGGGTGACTTTTGGTGATCGAATGTCAACCATGATAAGATCTATCGCGACGTTAGTCATTCGAATGGACTTCCTTTGCGATAAGTTGTCGAACGTCGTGTGTGTAAATACGTATAGGTACCGGGAAAAAGGGTTTCTCTGTCACTTTAGTGCAGTGAATGGTCGGGTGGAATTGATGTCGCTGCGATAAGTTAGACTTTTGGATGGAAATTTATGGAACTGTTTTCATGATGTGACATTCGGGACATTTTGATACATATTAATGAGACGAGAGATTAACCACGGAGTACAATTAAAATCTCATGAATTCAGCTTTAACAAGCTGGGCAAAGTGCATTTTGGAATATAGTAGGTGTAGGGTGACACGGCTGTGAGAAGAATAACTTTTTCAGAAGAAGCAGGCATTAGCTGAGTGATTTGTACTTAATGAGTGATAATAAGTTACTCAGCTGGCAGTGAGAACGAATTTATGCAAATTCCGATGCGGAAAAAAAAAATCGGTGAACAGGGATGCTCTACGACTACCCACTAATAAGAAAAGAAATGCAATATTGAGATATGAAAAAAAGCATCGAACCCAAGTTCAATTCTTGACATGCTGACAGCATAATAATTGACTCACGATTGATTGTGTCCCAAAATCTATAACATGGTCGCTTTGTCATTTTACTAAATGACAGTAGCGAGTGGGTGACATGGTTGACTTTATGACCTATAAAGCTTGACGTGGCTTTTTTCCTACATCATGGACTTCCAACCAGTAAAAAACCTGTCAATCGCGACATCTATGACACTGTAGGAAATCGTGGAGTGTCACGTGTGGAATATTGTCAATCTGTGACATGCTTTCAAATATGGTTGGTCACTTAGTCCAGACAGTAATTTAAATCAGTCCAGTTGATCGTGCCATTCAAGTAGTATCAGCGATCACTTTACGAAATGACACCACTCGTGACATTGTGTAATCGTAGCTTAACTAGTACTAGAGTAGTAAGCAAAACTTGTGTCGAGGGGAATTTTCAAATAATTGAATTTATAGTGTAGTTTAAATTTTGATTTTAATAAGGCCATGTTTGCAGTTGCTGTATTTTAGCGCCATCTTACTGAAACCATGCTTCGTGCACTCAGAGAAAAAAATAGTTACTTTTGTAACTATTGCCATAGTCGCTCTATGAAATCCAATGAAATTTGTCGAATGACTATTTTTGCACAAAAATAAATTGAAAATAGTTACAAAATAGTTAAAAAATAGTTAAAAATCAATCATTTTATTTAGTGACTATACAAGATAGTTAATTGTGACTATTTTGATATTAAGGCATAGTTATTGAACAGTTTCTTCAAAATAAGAATTAACAATCAATTCTGACTATTCTATAATTACTTCCTACTATGAAATAGTAGTATTTATTTTATTTAATTCACAACGACTACCACATAGTTAAAAATGACTATGTGTAATAACAACATTAGTTGGAAATAACTATGTCGAAGTAGTTTCGCTTGCACGTGGATTTCTTTGTTATATGATGATCATTCTGTGCTGAGTGTTGTTTGCAAGAAATAAGTGGTAAATAATTTCCAAAAAAAAAATTGAATAACGAAAACTATTCTAATTATATTTGTGAAACTTTAGAAGTGCTCGACGCCAGTGGAGAAAAAGTTCAAGTTCAATTTGTCGACAGTGAAGGACATGAAATACGTTTAAAAAACCAAAGTGAAAATATTTTCCAGACAAATCATAGGTATGTACCTGTGAGACAATCGAAGATGGCAAGCTGTATTCTATTTTACAGAATTGGGATCTGGAAATTCTCTATTAACATTTTGTTGGTAAGTTTTTATCATAGATTTTGATATATTAACTAGATAGCTAACTCATACATTTTTGTGTGGGACAGAAGTAAAGCTCTGCCACCATTTTGTATAAGACAAAACCGAAACAGTTTTTCAATTGTGGACAATTTTGTCTAATACAAAATGGCCAATGAGCTTAACTTTTCAATGTGAAGCTAGCTTTGGCTTTATTTCACGGCGACGAAGCGATTGTGTTTTTATGTTACTCTAAAAAAATATTTTTTTTAAAGATCTGGGCCTCGAATTTGATATTTTAAAATTTTTAGACAACGACGATCTAAGATAAATTGTGGGAAGTGACCAGAAATCGTACGGATTGTTCGTCTGTTTGCGGGGAAATTTGTTAATGTGGAAAAAATCGGAGGTAACTCTGTTAACTTAATTTATGTTACATTCTTGTTTTACTTTTAATGCAAAATAAAATCCAGGTATTTCTAGTGCATTCGGCAGCTAGCGCTACTACAATGGAGGGAAGCATAAGTGGTTTGTTTGTGTTTTTGTATTAAATAATATAAAATTAACTTGGGGCTGAATACAAAAGACCTTTAATTTTTAAGTTTAACGAAATTAATTCCCCACCACTTCATCTTCATTTTGTAACGAACAAAAAATTAATAAGACTTAAATATTTATAATTGTTGGTTTATCATTTGAATTTTTTTTTAATTCTTATATAAGATATAATAAAATGTCAATTGAAATTATTTGAGAAAATTTTTATTGTTGTTGATTTTTTGAAGAATTTTCAGGAAACTAATTATTCTTCTTGTATACGCGGCAAGTAAAAACCTACCAGGTAAGCATTTCCAAAACGTGAAACAGGTATTGAAGATGACCTGACCATATTAATAGTCATTCAACGACTATTCGATAAAGTCAAATTTAACTATGCACAATAGGTATATGTTGCTGTTTAAATAGTTATAGTGATTATTAAAAAGTTAATTCTGAAAACAAAAAAATAAAAAATTGAAAATCAAAATGGTCACAAATTACTATTATTAATAATAACACTGACTACTGAATAGTTGATTTTACTATTGAATATGTAGCTAAATTTGACTATTGAATAGTTAGTTTTGAAAAAACATCAACTGACAATAAAATAGTTAAAAATAACTATTGTAACTAGTAATATTAACCATTAAGTAGTTGATTTTACGAAAATTTTTAAATAACAATGAAAATAGTCATAAATAACTATTTTTTAACTATTTAAAATAGTGTTCCCGATTTTTACTATGAAAATAGTTAAAAAATAGTCAAAAATAACTATTTTTTTCTCTGAGTGTGCGGAGTATTAGAAGTCATAATTTCATTTTTGAGGAAATTAGATCCGATGATGCCATCAGCGTGTAAAACGTAAAAAGAGGTGTATTTTTGTGGATGTAATGAAGACTGTATATGACATCTTGTGGATTTGTTTCACTAAAATTATATCCACTGTTTCAAGGATGTCTGTCTCACATGAGTGATTCGGCGCGCGATTGAATTTCAATGTCAATTATTTGGTATCGTTGTTTAAGAATCTATTCATAGTCACATTGACCATAAATATCAAAAACCAAACTCAATATAGCAGCTCGTTTGCTTGTTGTTGCGCTACTTCTTTTTTAAATTTGATACAAGCTTCTCCAGAGTCGAAACGTGTTTCGCTGGATTATCGCTGCATCTTACGATAACGTTATCTTCAGTAATTTCAATAGTAGGACTGCTACTTTTTATTTTCTTCATATTAATATTCATATTTTTTTTTTCTATCTCTCGCTATTTCAAATTTCAATTTCTTCTAGTTTCTGATATCAGATATGGACGTACAATCCCACATGTGAAGGTGATCAATCTTCTTTTGAGATGTGTAGTTCTCCTTGTTATTATTATTATTATTGGCAATATTTTGTGTCATACCCCTTGTAATTGCTCCTTGGAGTCAGTATCACTGCGGCTACTGTTATTCTCATTATTATTTTCTACCATCATGGATTTCAATATGTCGCTATCAATCTTGATTCTTGATAGTGCATCGGCATTTGTGTTCATTTTGCCTTGTTTGTAAATTATTTCAAAATCATAGTCTGATAAGTCTAGTCGGATTCTTGTCATCTTAGAAGATGGGTTCTTATGTGCAAAGCGTTCATTTTGTTGGTTGTTTGTGTATATCCTCTTTGGTTGGTGGTAGTTTGTGCATCTCGGGTTATTATTGTTGTCGATGCTGTGGTTGTTTTTGCGGTACTGGCTGCAATGGAACTGGAGCGAAGTTGTTATCCACTTTTGTGTGCATGATGTCCTGTTGTTGCTGTGACGATTGTGACTTCTGTTGCTGCATTATTGAATGGGCGGCGCTAGCTTCTGCAGCAGCCCACATTAAAGTTGGTGGCTTACCAACTGCAGCTTGCAGCTGTGGCACAGCCTTAACACATCCCGAAATTGTGAAATACATTTTAATCGGCGCGGTTTGGTAACTGGTAAGTCGTCTGCGTGACCGTTTGGTCAGTTCATCAAGTTGAGGCATTTTTTTAAATTTTGATCAAGATCCGCAGGATCAGTTGGGCAAGATCGTAGTCGCAGGTTAGAGTGGCAGGATTCTTCAGTTATTTAGAAAATTCCTCAAAGCAAAGTTTCTTGTATTGGTCCTTGGTTCGAGTGGCAGGATCACCATGTAAGTGATCAATCTTCGTGATCTTATAGTCCTGTAAACTCAGATGTAAGAGATCGGTCTCAGTGATCTTAAAGTCCTGTAAACTCAGAGGAATAAAGAAAGGGCAGGGCTCAAATGCGCCATAGGGTTTGCCATAAAGTGAGAAACAAATTGTTTGAAAGTCAAAATTAATCTGTTTTATTTTTCTAAAATGTTCTACTTATATACTAGAAGGGTCACCTTAGCATTCCAAAATCTATTTCAATAATTGACCCGAATTGAAAGAGTAAGTAAGCGATAAGTAAAATGCATGACACTTGTGTATCGTAAATTATCGTTTGTTTATACAACATGAACCTGAGTGAGTCAATGCTTATGCAATGTGAAGTGCATAGCCATTAGGTCACTCGTTTTGCTTATTGCTTGGCGCCTTCGTTTGTCGATAGCATTGCTGTTATTGTAATATGATTTATTTTGTGTTAATTTGATTGTTCTAATTGTGGGTACACTACACTCTTTTGTAAGTTCATATCAAAGCGAAAATATTATGGACCGTATCAATCACCCAGCTTGTATTTGGCCCCATCTAAAAAAGTTATTCGTTTGGGGTATTTTTTCGTTTACGCATGAGACAATTCGACCCCTCCTCGCCAAGTTTTTGGACACTTTATTCTACATACTTTCCTTTTCGGATACTTTTTTATACCTTGCGATGGAAAATTGGAAAGCCCAACTTTATGGCTGTGTTTAGTGCGGCTATGAATCATATAACGAACTTTTGACATATTTTATTCCCTAGAGCGTACTCCTGTCCATCTCAACAATGGGTGCACCTTTAATAAGGGTGCCATCAATTTTATTAAATGCTAGACAGCCTGTCATCTTATTATTGATTCACTTTGACAACATTCAATACAAAATTATTTATTTAAATCATAAATTATTTATAACTCGCCACACATCACTATATAAAAACGGAAATATTAATCCCAGTTTCGGAAGCCATCCCTAACCACTGATAAAGTGTCAACTGTCACAATAAATAAAAAGAAAATGTTATATCCAAAATAAAAAATATGAATGAAACGCGTGTGCCATATCCACTCTCTTCTGCGTGTGACACAACTGCACATGGCAGGTACATGTTTTCAGAAAACGGTACAACCTTAACCCACACAATGTGCAGGTTGCGCAGGTACAATATTGATTAAAATTCCCGACATATGAAGTTCATTAACACCCAATGATGCCTTCCAGCGGAGGAGGTAGCTCATTGTCCACTTGAAACGTTGGAACACCTGACACATCCTCCTCATTGAGCATGCACCAGCATGGTAATGTAGGTAGGCATTCACTACACGGCGCATTCCCGCAACGCAGTATCCGTTTATTTTCATCATGTCCCGATGGTCATTGTCGCAACCTCCATGATAGTTGATGATTGTATATTTATGTATATTCAGTTGCCTGTTGGTTTTTGTGGGAAATTCGCTATCCATGGGGCCACTTTGAGTCATGGGCAAGGTGATTTCGTTCTGACGCCACATAAAGCAGGGCTTACCCACCGAGTTTTAAGACGCCAAAGTGACAATAATTCTTACACTCCATTTCGGTACCCCCAACTTCGGGGCAGAGTTGGTTGGGTGTTCCCGGCGTGTTCCTTATCGTCTCCAAATTGTTAATTTTTGTTTTTTTTTTGTTTTCACAACCTGCGTGACATGAAGTGCTGCAAAGTATACGTTTTATTACTTTTCTAAGACTTACCTATAGAAACGCTTTTATGGCTCTTTATCACTGTTCAATCTGTCAATACGACGAGTTGAGAAGACATAAAACCCCAAAACAACTTCATAGGTTTCGGACCACGTTCTCTATGGATGTTGGTCGTTAAATTATTGTTTATTGTCAGTTTCCCAGTGGAATTCGTGTTCGGAAAATCCACAACTAACGCTAGAGAAAACGAGTGAGATCGCCTGTTAATGACTACTTTGCCATTATAGAGTCATAAAGACAGAGAAGGGTCTTTATTATTTCTTTAGGATTTTTGTTTTATTTCTGTTTTAATATTTGAAACTAATTTTAACGATGATGGAAATGTTTTTGTGAGTCTTGTTTAATTATGGGGTTGATGGAACATCCTCACAATCGGGGCTTGTCTCTTTGATGGTCTTTAAGGAGATGCTGGATAAGGTGACACAAATAAATGCGAGATTAGTTGAAGAGCGTACAGCGATGGGAATGTACCAGATTATAGTAATAGATAAGATGAACTCAAAATATTGTAAAAATAGTACGTAGGTAGTAAATAGCACTAGCAATAGAAGAAGGAATGAGAATGGACGACTTCGGTGCAGAAGCATTGACAATAGCAACAAGTTTTGGACCGTCGAATGGTTTTTGGTCAACTGTATGGTGACATTATGACATTACGTTAGTGGTTATATAATTTCTGTAACTAGAATTTTATCAACTCAAATTTGGCTTCTGTAAAATTCAGAATTTCCAAACTTGTGGTGACAGGTGAAGATGAATAACCTTTACCCCAAATTTCTCATAATAAATTTTCTATAATGTGCCTGACAATCCTTACACTTTAGTAAGCAACCAGCTTACCTATAGTTGACACGTTTCCTTGCATTCACTCAACCACATTGCATTTCTTTCGCCGCATAACCCCCATACCACCACCCATTCACTGTGCATTTAATTGATTCTTCTTGGAAGTCTCGTTGCTCAATTTAATGCAAGTCATAAACACATCAACCACTTTCCATTATCGCATATCAAAGCCCGAGCCATGACCGTGACGTCCTTCAATTGTAGCTACACCATCGCCTCACCCCGAAATAACCTCACATACTATGCCACAAGTGCGGTCCATTCATTTCACCCGCTTGGAATGGTCCGGTCCGGTCAGTCTGAGTCTGATTCCAAATTAACTTGCACTCTCCTACGCTCTCCCGCGCACACAGTTCTCACAACAATTGCTTGGCTACCACCACTCAAACACCACCACAACTGCCATCAGCAGCACCAGCGGTGTGTCGGCGCAGTGGCAGCAGACGTCCAAGATCTTCCTGATTGATGACTTTCATTTGCCACTCAGACAGTTGCATATTAATATCACGGCGCGCACCAGCCTTTCATAGACGTGAGAGGGCTGTGCGCTGGACCCACTGTGCTCTTCTAGAACACCCAGGAATTCAAAATATGTCAGAGCACCGCACCGACTCTGAAAGGATCCTCACGCAACAGATAACTATATCGAGAAGAATATTCCATTAGCATAATCTGAGCGAGACCTCATATGTCAAAGCCCCGAAGGTTTACTCCTTAGGTGAACTATTCCCTTAAGCCCTGGCATATGGTCCACGGTCGCGCCGAGGCCCGAACAAATGATGTTCCGCACTTAATGCCATTTCAAAGCGATTTGAGTGGTCAATTTGATAAATTTTTGTCATTTATATAGCCACGGGGAAACGGACTGGGCTGCTGCGCCAGCTTGTTAAAAAAACATGCAGGGCTCTACCGCATTCCCCGTCTTTACAAGCGTTAGCAATCTTCGATCGCACTTCGATAAGATCTGCCTACTTACGTCTATGTGTGAGTGTGTTATTCGATATTATTGATTTTAATGTTTTCGTATGTTTTGAGTCCTGGCATTATGATATCAATTTTTCAGTCATACGCTGGAAAATCACCGGCTATTAAGTGAGGATCTTGGTACGGTCTGTGTATAGCTAGTAGGCTGTATGAACATCATGCATAGCAATGAGTAGGTACGAGCCGATGTGTGTTGGATATATTCCAGGGAACCCAGGAGCTACCTACGTATAGAGGGTATATCTGCACCGCTCGTCTTATTATTATTATCACAGCCAGCAGTCTCTAATCTGAGATCATATAGGCAAGAGCTAGAAAGTTAGAATGGTATACAAGGTGGATACTTTGGCAGAGGAAAGCTGTGTAAACAGGTGCGAACTGCGAGTGGTTTTATTGGGAAGAAAACAGTAGGGGCCATAAATGATGACAGAGATAGAGAATCCAGTAAGTAACGTGTAAAAGAGACGGAAAGGCACGAATTTTTAGGACGACGAAATCAATAAATAAATAGCGTCAAATGTACAAAGCGAAGCATGTGAACTAAAGCTTGTTCGAGGCAGTAGTGCAGTAGTTATAAAACTGCTAGATTACAAGCGAAGAGTTATCACGCAAGGCCATTGAATCACATTTCAGGAAGCTTTGTAACAAGAACGAAACTCTCGAATTTTATATAATCGACCGCAGGAACCTTAGAATGCACCCAAGCCGTCTACAACAATCCGTGGTGGTGCGAAAGCATAATATCTAAATGAGGAGAGTTGACTTTCATACCGTGCGTCGATATGAATTTAGGCAGGCGCATTCCTACTAAAGAAAGGTTCCATAATTCATGCAAAATTTGAATGTTGCGCCATTTGCCAACGGAAAAAAAATACATAATAACCATGTGACAGTTCGAGCTGACAGTTCGGGGCTAGTAAAAATGGAGCGCTATACGAAATAACAACGCATTTTCATTGTTGAGCAATATTTTAAAAACAATGAAGGTTTGTTCGAACAAAATCATCTTCAGCGATGAAGCTCATTTTCATCTTGTCGCATTTGGGGTTCAGAAAACCCACGACTAATTATTGTTGAGAAACAAATGCATCCACAACGCGTGACTGTTTCGTGCGAATTTTAGGCTGGAGACATTATCGGACCGTTCTTCTTCGAAAATGCGGGTGATCGGGCAGTAACAATTATTATCTAATGGTGCTCGTTGTCGTGTCATGATAACCCAGTTTTTAGTGCCTAAATTACAAGATGACCAACATGTGGTTTCAACAAGACGGTGCCACATGCCATAAAGCCAGAGAAAGAATTCAATTACTGCATGAATCATATCCTAAACGTGCAATCGGGCGTTTTTGTGATAAGCATCGGTCATAGAGATCTTGCTATTTAACGCCATTGGACTTTTTTCTTTGGGGTTTTTTGAAATCCAAGGTCTATGCAAACTAGCCTACGACCACCAACGCCTTGAAAGAGGAAATTGGGAGATGTATTAATGAAATTCAGCCACATTTATGCGAAAAAGTCATAGAAAATTTCAATAAAAGTGTACGTACTTGCCAGCAAAGCCGTGGCGGCCATTTATCCGATGTGCTATTCATAACCCCAATCTGTATACCTACTCTATGAATCATTAAAATATTTAAGATTTCTAATTAAAAATTTGTATTTTCTATCAAAATTACATTTAGCGTGATTTATGGGACACCCTTTATATGATTTAGGCAGTCAGACAGATAAAACATCCTTAAATATCCGATGAACTTGGCACATTTGCAGAATTGAAATTCAGATGCGAGTAGCTATATTGAGAACTTTTAAGTCGATTTACAGCATTCTGTGGCGGTATTCCGCGGACATATCATTTTTTTGGTATATCTTACATAGGCTTAGCGAAATAATTTCGTATAAACGTTAGCCCAGATAATTATCGAGACTTATCATTGCTTTAACTGTTATCGAATAAGTACAGCACGTATCTGTCCGTGATAACCAATAGTAATTTAAGAAAGGAAAATGTACAGAATTTCGAATAGTATACGACGATTTTTCGAATTCAGTTACGTGAATGATGCCATAGAAGGTATGCTGCTAAATCTATCAAAATTTGCACACTTCTCTTAAACTTTTCGCAATATCCGCTCTATCAAGTGCACTTTTTTCAACCCTCTACTGTAAACAGAAAATGCCTGTGCAAATATTATGTACAACAAAACACGATACAACTGTCCACCGCTACGCAGTCTAACTGCTGGCCATTACTCAACCTAATCCCAGACCCATTTAGGAGTTGAGATGAAAAATGATTCGCGTTGTATTTAAAAATTTCCACCGTACGTAATCTAGGAAATTCATTTTCACCGATAGGCAAGGTGAATTCGCCTTCTCGCCCTGCTGCGCCGATCTTCTATGGTCCTGTCGGCTGCTTCACATCAGCTTACCAATGGACACAGGAGGCCAATAGAGAAATTGAGTTGTTCCAACGCTGGTTGTAGATTCTGCGATCATGTGGCTGCGATAGCTGCGATGAGCGGTAAATATCATAATGGGATCGCATTTATATTCATATTGGCACAACAGATGTCGTTGGTGTGCGCGCCATCCTTTGGATTATGTTAACACTGAACTTTTGTGTTTTTTTTTTTGTTGCTTCTTCTATCCAAGATGGCTTAGTATCTTAGCTGGAACAGATAACGGGGTCTTAAAGCAGCATCATCATTCGAATAAGGAAAATGTGTATTTTGTGTTAGTTTTTTGCTGTACGCTCGTTGCGAGAATTTCGGACTAAGGAAAGGAATCCAATTAATTGAGATCGGACATCTTTCCCAGAAAAGGCTGTCGTGGCCGGAGACGGGGAGGAATGCACGCGCCCCATGGGGAATGTCCGGTGACATTTCGAATCGAAATGTCATTGCCGCGATTTTGATGTTCATCAGCGAGATTCACAAGCAATCAAATTTTTGATTTGCGTTTTTTTTTCTAAGTTGCGTTTAATTGATGGTATCACTGGCATAGCAATCGTGCGCTTTTCGGGGAGATGGATGAAATGCCGGTTTATGTGGTCACCATCAGAGCAGCGGGTATTTGATTGGGGCTGCAATTAAAATTGACAAATTCTCACCAAAGGTACCAAGAAGTTTCGACATATCTTTGACGGAATGTTCGTGATGCGTTCAATTAACCAGAAGATGGAGTGCCAATAATCGCTGCTTTGATGGTCGGCTTTGTGTTCTGAGGGATTTGTGTTCTGATGGATTCTGATTCGGATACGTTGGTTTGGGTTTAGTTGCAATCGAGTAATTTATTGAATTGTCTTAATTGCTCACTTTTTGTGAGCAGGCGGCAGTGATGTTCTCGGAAATAATTATCTTGTTTTTGCTGAAAGGTGGTTTCTTTGTGATGTACAGTGAAGTTGAGTGAAAATAATTGCTGTAAATCCCAGTACAGAAACAATTCGAAGCACGCCTTAATGAACTCTTACTTCTTGTTGTTACAGTTTTACGACAAGACATACAACTCGTCTAGCGTGCGCTCAATTTTCGTGTTTTGGGCAATTCGAAGATGACGCCGATGACGGCATCTAAAAGAAATTTTGGTCTATAAAATAGGTATATATATACTTATATCTAGTTTTCCTCGGACTTGGGGACGGACATTTAAGACCTTCTTGGAGCATTGTAGTCCATATGTCAGTTTAGAAGGTGATGCGTTTATTATTTTTCTATTACAACGCATGGCGGTGATAGCACTGGGCGCACAACTAACCGCGGTCGAGTGATTTGACCGCCATCGTGGTTTTAAAACACACATTTGTTCATCTATAAGGGTGTTTAACTGCTTCGTTGGGATCCTACGGTTTCCCAGAGTTTGACTTCACTCCAAGAACACTTATATACCCAAGAACTCAACTCCACTTCCGCCCTAACTGACTGTTTTTCAGACAAATGTGCTCCGAAACCAGTAACAGAATTATGCATCCACACAGCGGCAGCACCAGAAGTGTCTTCTCCAATCACCTATAGGTGTGGAACACCCACGGTGGGCTACCTACCCACGCGTGGATTCAGAAAATGCAACACACTCCTGAAGTTGTTTACGTCCTGTTTACCGCTGATTGAGCACTTTGCAATTATCCTAATTATATATCCCAGTTATAATCGTGTACCCAGTTTGGCACATACACGCAAGACCACAATAGAATTGAAGGTGGTCCCTCGCAGGGATAAATTTACGACTTTCTGCTTTGCCCCGGACGCGCAATAGTGGTGTCAGAATCACCCGGTCCTGTTCCATATTTATCACCCCTTAAACGCGTTAAAATGATGATCTAAAATATCACCTGCTCCCCGATCGTAATTCATATTCGAGACACAATGGTGGCCTCTGCATGTATCACAGACAGAAGCTCAATGACGACGATGACGACGACTTCGCAAAAGGACTTCCAGACAGAAAGCGAATTGGAATTGAACGGCTTTCATGCCTCCCGAGGGCGGAGCCAGGCTATCAGCACTGCCAAGCCCAGCTTGTTTACCCAGCTACAACGATAAAAACGAACTGCAACTGCATACAAGGAGGACAAAAACAGAAAACAAAAAAAAAAAAATGAAGAACCTCTCCTGCCTCCATGACGGTGTCCAGCCAACAGCGCCATCTAATTTGAAATAATAATCTGGAAAATAAATTAAAACATAACACGCGGTCGCTGGGCGGTTGAGTGTCGGCGATGGCCATGGCGGTGCAGAACATCTCTCCGAATGCAGCAGGTTGCAGGTGCGGCAAGTCGCAAAAACTTCAAATGGAATGACGGGCCAAAGCAAATATTAATTAAGGGGCGAGGTAAAACGTCGATTAACGGGCCACAATTTAATCACTTTTGAATGACCGACCGCCCAGTTTATTATTATTAGTCGATGTGCGATGTGTATGCGGTCTGCGCTCCATCTTCTATATGCGGTTGCATCCTTCGCTGCTTTATATTAACATCATCATCAGAGTGTGATCACTGCCTCGAATCTCCCCATCTGTCCAGCCCCAGCGTTGCATAACACTCACACATACACCGATCCGTTTGCGCAATCAGCACTTGTCTAACATGTTTGTTGGCTTCTCTCGAGTCCTACTTCTGCTGACTCACTTAGTCGGGTCTAATTCGACACCGTGCGCCAAACACAAGAAGCAAATGCGTTTCTGTGCGCCTTCGCAAAGCATCCGCCCGCTGCCGCCGCATGTGCGCAAGGACTCGAAACGCAATAACAAAAAAATAATAATTAATTGAGTCTTCTGCTGAAGGCCATTTGTAAATGTAGCAAATGCTTAGAATTAGAATGGTTAATATGAATTAATTTCGCAGCGGACAGATGCAATACGTCGCTCTTCATTCGAATGCGGGCATCAGGCTATATAGGCTATACCCATATGCTGTGCAATAGATTGCGGCGTATCTTGTGCGGCTAGAATGCGCCAGAAGGGGGTCCCGACGAATGGGAATGGTGACTGATTCCCTGACCGTAATGGGAGTCCATCACTTAAATGCAAGGTGTAACAGTAGGTGTCTTCGGGAGATGAGAATTTGAGTGGTTGCACAACACAGAACGTTTGATGATGATGATGTGGCAGACGGCATGATTAATATCTTTAATCGATGCGTGCTTGAACATTTGATGTATGGCATGAGGGTATGGTATGGAATTCAATATATCAGTAGGTACATATATACCTGGCTCGTGGACTTAATTAATTTAAGCTCGTTACGCTCTGGCGACTGAACTCAAATTTTTCCATTTTGAATATATAATTTATTAGAGAAACGACTGACTTCTTGAGTTGAAAATTGTGTCTTCTGGTCTCAAACAAAATTCCAGAGCGACAGGACTCCTAGGTATTGTGAAGTCAACATCAGATGGATGGCCAATTGGCCACATTCATGAAGAAATTTGCTGAGACCTGAGGTAAAAAATTCCGAGGTAAACGTAAGGGTAAAGTTCCCCATTTGGATCTCAGGGAGTTTAGCATGCAATTATTTGTGAACAGGAATATACCAGACGACAGTCGACAGACAACATTCAGTGACTAAAGAAACTAAACCTTGGCGTAGGAATTAGACCACGGGCTGGCGAGGCCCAAATCACTCCAAGCTTCAGTAGAGAGAGAGAGATGGCGCCGTCTTGATTCAAAAGATCTGGTGTTTGAAGTCCTCGTCGTCGTAAAGGGACAAAGGCAAGGTAATCGACCATTCATTGCATTCTTTGGATGGCCTATCCAAATTTTAACCTACGATACCTTCATAGACATAGGTATCTATAGGTATTGGATGACCATCCAATCCATCTCAATGACTCAATGCACATTCTGGGAGCCACAGTCAATACACGAATCACATGGCAGGACCACATATCCTATATCGCAAGATTGGCGTCCGCTAAATTGAGCTACCTGGTTCGTGACTCGGAGTAGGTGAACTCCTTAACTACCTCAAAATTGTTGCTATCAATAGTGACGTTTTGTCCTAGGCGGTGGACAGATGCATGTTTGCTGGTTGCTGGCTTCCTTATTTACTTCAAGACCGTTAACGCTTTTATCACGGCACGCTGGGAACGACCGATGATATCAATGTCGTCCGCATACCCCAGCAGCTGAACGGTCCTGTTGAAGATGGTGCCTTCCGTGTTGACATCTGCCCTGCGCACTATCCGCTCCAGTACGAGATTGAAGAAGTCGCATGATAGCGCGTCTCCCTGCCGAAATTCTGTGCTCCTGTGCATGTTTGAAATAGTTCGGATGAGCTACTTCCAAACTGCAAGTTGCAGCGCGTGTTTGCCAGCGTCACGCGACACAGCTGAATAAGTTTTGCAGGGATTCCAAATTCGGTCATCGCCATATAGGTAGAGCTCCTGATGATGTATGAAGTATGCTATATATACGCGGTTTTGAAGTCGATAAATAAGTGCGAGTGAGTTTCGACTTGAAATTCGTTGGTCTTTTTCAGTGTGGAAATTTGGAATATAGTCGATCTGCCGGGCCAGAAGCCACACTGATACGTGCCGATTAGTGTGTTGCAGAACGGTTTAAGTCGTTCACACAGTACGTTGCGTTGGATAGGATCTTGTATGCGACATTAAGCAGGTATACGCCTCCATAGTTCTTGCAGGACACGTTGTTCTTAAGCTTTTTTATATAGCTAAGCCGCAACTTCTTCTATACTAGGTGGTGGAACTGGTTCTTCATTGACTGGACGTGGGTTCTCTTCTTGCCATATCACAGCAATGATCATTATTAAATACAACCGGATCACATTTTTGGTAGCTTAAAAATGTTTAGCTGGCCAGGGCAGTTTTTTCGCCCTTTTAAATATACCAAGTTAGGTGAGATTTCAGATGCACTTAACATACTTCATTTCTGGGTGTCGTGATCATTCTAAAACTTAAGGATGGAGACTGTAGGTTGAAAGTTGAAACAAAAAATACTGATATCACATTTTGTATCTTTCTATTTTCAAAAAACGACACGTTCGCAAATTGGTTCATCTTGGAGACTGCATTTTCTGGGTATAATAGGCATATTTTTTTGGGAATCTAAAGCTAGCTCACTTTTACTTTTACATGCAAAACTGTTATACTCACTTTTGGTTATGTTATACTCACTTTTATTTTTCATGCAAAATTGTTATACTCACTTTTGGTTTTGTTATATTCACTTCCCAAAAAAATACGCCTAACAATGGATTAAAGGGATGGATGAATTTATTCGTTATAAGCGATTTCGATTTTTTTATATTTAGTAACAAATTGTAGATTCCGATACATATGTATATACGTATTCATACATTGATCACTCCTACTTAAAGTTTGGCTACCTATCTGTTGCGATATTCCCGCCAAAATATGCCTGTGCTCATTCATGTACCATAGCTAACTTGCTTTTACATATGTATCATTACCGAAAAACGCCCACAAATCTTAGCAACTTTCTTCGAGAAAACAGATGCTTGTTTCCTGCCATTGGAGACATGCCAAAATACACTTAAGACCAACAATCAGAAAAAGAAAAAAAAAACTCACCCAACAGCACAAACCCGCTGAAACCGATGTTTATTGTAAATTATTGCGATTCTCATCAGATGAGTGTCCAAGTTCTTTGTCGTTTTGTGTTAATGTCCGTCGCAGCTCACCCGAGAAGAGTACGCGATCTCCGTTAACTGCATCTGATTGGGATTGCTGCAAAGGGTTTTGCATTCGAATACTCCCATCCTTCTCTTGTGATATTCCGCACTCATAACAATACCTCATAAAGAGGAACTTATGTCGTTTTGTTGTCGGATCAGATCTGCGCGCACCGATTTATGCTTCTGGGCCACACACTCGCAGCGCGCAAAATGTTTTCCATAAGCTCATCACCCGCCAAATGATTGTGGATTTTAATTGCGACGCGTAGGAGACATTTAACGCCGACACCGCCGCCGCATGAATTCTATTTCGGTGAATGCAATCATAGATACGGCTTGCTGGATGTCCTGGATTTAATTAGTGATCGCCGGTCATTCCAATCCGAGACCACGCATCGATGGAAGAAAATCACCGCAAACATGACAATCGGCTGTGAAATCAGGATTTATGTGGCGATCAACGCCATCTAGGCCATTGTGTTGGACAACATTACGTGAATCATAAAACATAATCAGCAGCCGCAGCAAACGGTCGACTTCGTCATCATGATCATCACCATCATGCCGCCATATGCCATTGCCGCAGCTATTAGGGAACACACCTTCATTTCGGAAAGCAAATGACTCTGGAGTACGTATATGTATGAAGTTCCTTCAGGACGTGCCAGAGGTGGGAGATTATATTCCATTATTTATGAGCAAGACCCAGGTACGCCGTGCCGCCACGCCAAATCCATGCATGCACTCGCAGCGGAACACTACTCAACTTAAGATATCGGCCGGGATTGTGGAGCCCCGTTCCCATATGGTGACATCTAGTTGATGGCAAATGCATTAAAATCGTTACACCTAATCTGACCGAACAGGGATTGTGAGAGGATCAATATGTGTGTGCACACAATTCCATTAATGGGCGAAAATGTGGGTGGGTTTGTTTGCCAAGTGCTTTGGCTCGAGGATGGTGAGGATGCTGGCGATGATGATGACCGTTGCGTTGCGTCTCCCCGTGGGCTTCGAAATGCGAAATGCAAATCTGATTGTTGAAGTGCAATGGTCCTCGGCTTGCGTCTGTGTATGTGTTGTGTACTGTGGGATGGTTGAAGAGCTTGCGCAATTGAGTAGGTAACACTCAGTTTGTTATCTTTAGAGATTGAGCAGCGCTCCAAAGAGTGCTGAAAGTGCATTCAGATTTAAATTCAAATCCGGAGTTCTAACGCAATTCATAGTTTGTAATGGAAAAGTTACAGCACAGATAAAAGTAAGTACACAGAGTGCAAATGGTGTATGCAAATTAGATCGCGCCGTAGATGACTGTTTGTAGACCAACCCTGGCGAACAAAGATTGGATGTTTACGGTGTTAATTGAATGTTGACTCACATCAAATGATACAATGTAGTGTATAAGGAAGCGATACGCGTTCATCTCGTGAGTGTAGGATGTAAGGAAAATGTAAGGAATTTAACAATCCCAAGAATTTGTATGCCGCAGTGGCTCAATGTTTAGTATTGGACTATTATAAGCGGTAGGTCCTAGGCTCCTACGTTTAATCCCCGCCTCTGTTGGGCTCCCTGTATCCAATCACATCATCACTGATGGCAATCACATGCTTGCCGCTGGTGTTTTACCATATCCAGGAGTTGTTTTTAACAAAATATTAAGAGCATTGCCAGGAGCGTGGAGCGTCCTAAATAATAAAAACTATTAAATACCTTATTACGGCAACAGAGTTAAGGTAGTTATATCACTTTGAAGTACATTGTCTGGACCAAGCATTCTGCAGAATATAAGCGAGATTGAATCTAAAAAAAATGTTAACAAAGAAGCTAAAGCAAACTTTAAGCGATCAAATAATTTCCAAAAATTCTGAAATTTCTGTATGGTAAAGTGTAGAATTGTAGATACGTAAATAAACACATCTCTGAAGGAGAACCTTCGTGTTGAAATGTATAGCCGCTGAACCCGCAGATACAGTGAGCGTCAAAAGTGAGTAGGCACCAATGCTCTTTTAAATTTTCTTTAGGGTATTGAAAAAGTTCTTAAAAACCAGCAATCTGATAACAATAACAAAACGTATTTCATTTTGACAGGATAAGGCCTTCCGCACACGGCTCGTATCGTCATCGTCACATCATGAATTTGCCGTGCCGCTACGATGACGATAGGCGTACTAAACGGCACACGACGCAATTTCCAATCGTCAAAATAAAATCTCGCCTGACATATTTTTTTTAAATAAAATACGTAGGTATGTATTGAAAAATGTAAACAAACTCCAAGCGTACTCATACAAATACGATAAGCGGCCGACACTGCTTGACGATAGTCGTCATGTAGTGTGCGACAACAAAACGTATGCCTCTCGTACATCGCACCGCATACGCTACGATGACGATACGAGCCGTGTGCGGACAGCCTAAAATACTTTATAAAAGGTGTCCCATAATTCACGCAAAATTTGAATTTTGCGCCATTTAATAGCACAGTGATGCCAACGGAAAAAAAGATAACAATGTGACAGCTGACAGTTCGGGGTTACTAAAAATTGAGCGCTATACGAAAGATCAACGCATTTTCATTGTTGAGCAATATTTTAAAAATAATGGCGGTTTGTCAGCTACAGTCCGCAATTTTCGAACAAAATATGGCCGTCATAGTGATTAAAAACCGGCCATCCAGATCTTGCGATTTAACGCCATTGGACTTTTTTCTTTGGGGTATTTTGAAGTCAAATGTCTATGCAAACAAGCTGACGACCACCCACGCCTTGAAAGAGGAAATTGGGAGATGTATTAATGAAATTCAGCCACATTTATGCGAAACGGTCATAGAAAATTTCAATAAAAGAGTACGTACTTGCCAGCAAAGCCGTGGCGGCGATTTATCCGATGTGCTATTCCATACATAAATTTAAGCTTTGTAATTAAAAATCTGTATTTTCTATCAAAATTACATTTTGCGTGAATTATGGGACACACTTTAGGTAATCCAAAAAAATTGTTTTCAAACTTCAAAGACAAATGAAAACATCATTACACTAGTGTTCACTCTTATAAAGTGTCTTGGAAAACGCTCTAGAAGGAACTGTTCGAATGAAGCTATTCTATATACGTAATTCTAAAAAAAGTACATATAAGAAAAAGAAATTTGTATAATGTACTAGTATAAAGTAGATTTCATCCCACCCTGTAGTAGAAGAATAGTATCTATAGAAATACAAAAAAAAAAAAAAATGTCGGCAGTCTTTTCAAATGGTACTTTGGATGGCATGACTGGCTAAACTATGGCGCCATCTTAACTAAAGCTTAGATAAGTTTGTGTCTATGGCCTCTGAACAGTATCTGTATATATCTTTTTCAATTAACCAAGTATCATCTGAGAATCATAACCAACCAGAGAACACCCAAACAGTAAGCAACAGAAACCCAAATCCAAATTGTATACACACTGCCCTAGAGTAAATTTTGTAGCCACCGACGGAACTCTGGGGGAACATCATTATGCTGGTGCCTTTGTCGCTTGCAGCCAATTTCTCATATCGCCATTAATAACAGCAGCAGCAGCGCCAACAACTTGAGTGCAACAATCCATTTACAAAACATTCACATTCGTCCACTGCCGCTGCAGATACGCAGCACGCCGCGCCTGCAACAGCACCGTACAAGACCAGCACACCACTCACTCGCACTTCGGCCCGTTCCGGTCCTCTCGAGTCTTGGGAAACAAATGTTAAATTGCCCTCTCGGAATTATTAGTAAATTTGCACGGATTCTCATTTTGGCTGGAAAGAGCCCGCTCGCCCTGCTCTTCACCATCGTTGGCGGGAACAAAGTGTGGACGCGACTTTATATATGGTCGTTCATAAATCACACGGGAGCGGCGCTTCAGTCTCATTAACCCGACAGAACAGACTCTTAAGGTTGAAGAGATCGACGGCCTATACGCGTCGGCTGCGTCCCTCCTCCTTTGACATGCACACAAAGCAAAGCATTTGGCATTTTCGGATCACGGCAGATTTGTATCAATGTCACAACACGGACCGTATTGTCACATGTCCGTATAGTAAGGGGGATACGGCAGATGAGATGCGTTTCATGCGAATCGTTTTATGAGAAATCACGACCAAATGATAAGTGAGACATTTAAGAATGCCTTCCCCAGTGGCAGCGAGGTCGTACCTTGTCCTCGATGGTGGTCCAACAGCGACGCAAACAGAACAACAACAAGTGGTCCTGACCATGAGTAAGGCTCGCAGTGTGCGAGTGTGTCGCGCAACTTTTGTGCCAATGATAAATTTCCTGTTCAGAAATTTACATGCTACCGTATGAGCACAGGCTATTTTTAAGGTTGTTTTTTTTTTTTTTATTCACCGTTCAGAGTTGCATAAAAATTCGGATTCAGTTAGAATATGGCTCAGAGAGTTTTTTGTTATGTTTTTTTTTTTTTTTTCTCTTGACAAATTACTGTTTGTTGTAAATGTGACATCCAGAGATCAGTGTCCGGCTGCAGAAGTTGCGAGGAGACGAGCGAAAAGTGCCAAAGCCAACGGATGAGTGTAGTGTAGGCATTGAGGGCATATGACGGGATTAATGTCCCGAATTATGCGGTTAATAATCTCTTGCGAACTTTTCGATCTTTATGTTGACTGTTATGTGAGCCGTTGAGGTCAATTAACTTAAAATTTTGTGCGGAAATACGGTAATGTGAGGAATGATGATACGGTGGTATTCGTGAGGAAGTAGATGTGACGTGATGTGCTTAACTTTTTGGTTGGCATTACATACCTATATGTACCTATTCGAAAATGGTGGAGTGTCATCTCAGACATATCACACCAATGTGAGTTTGGGCTTGTCAGCTGTATCGTCTTCTTCAAAAAACAGTCGACACTCTACAATGTGTTGCAAAGGTGATCTGATCTGTCAGATTTTTTATACCATGGAATTCATGGAACTCTTGGCATGATTTCTGAAGGGCTGAATGGTTAGTTTGGACTGCCTTGAGTGTTTTCTCAATATAAGATGCACTTCTTGGTTCTTGCGTTCGCTGATTTTTAGAGCTACATTATTTGCTGATTTAGGACGCTTTCCTTCTGGTTATGTAAATAGGTTTATCGAACCAACCTTTTTTCTGGCAATTCATCGGCCTTTACATTATTTTTAATTCTTTCATGGCAAGGAATCCACAGTAATCTGATTTGGTTTCATCTTACAACTTTTTGGGAGTTGGACTCAGTTGACACAGAGCTAAGACCATGTTCACTGTTCGCGAATAATATTGATGTGGACATTGCCAAAAAATTCATTATAATTGGTCACACTCGGACGTAAGTCGGTCGCGCAGTTCATGTCTATAGTTCGGAAAGTTCAGAGAACAGAACCATTGACTCTGGGGGTCTGGGTCGGTTATAGAAAACATTTTATTTTGATTTTTTGGGCCACTTAAGTTTAATCGTTGAACTCAATATTGGTCTTAAAATGTTGCTTTTGAATTATAAAATTAGTTCGTAAAAAAAAAAAAAAAAAATTAAGCAATTGTTATCTAAATTTTCTAGAAAACGAATTTATTATATTTTCAGTACGTACCTACAACTTTTTCTATTCAACTTCTCAATCATTTCAACAACAGGTTCCACTGAATTCCTATGAAATACTGGGGTTAAATGGTTCAGTTTTGTTCTGTTTCGTGTTTTTACGGATGGACTTTTCTGATATCCATAACCGACGCGGCGACGCGACGCCAAAGACCCTAAATTTGCACAAAACTTGTGTTCAGAACTTTTTTTTTCATATTTATATGTGAAGGCGTCTTGTTCTTGACCATAGCTGCGATTTGACTATGTTCTTTGGCTGCTGTAACAACAAATCTGTAAGTTCTTAGCTTCTATATATCAGTGTTGTAAGGACGAGCCTCCCATAAGCAATTCCGCATATTAAAGGCTTGTCTTCTCTCTGATGGCTTCTTGATTATAACCTATCTAGGCGTTTTAAGCCACGCGAGTCTCTTCGCACCACAGCCGTTCCACTTCGATAAGCAGTTCAAAATAACGGACATTCAATATAACAATAGGAAATTGTTCTAATTTGTAAATGCATGGATAACTTAGGACTTATGAGATCTGTGTCTATATTACGCCATATTCTGATGAATAATGAATCTAATTTCTCAAGCAGTACATTCTGAGTTACTCGTCACTTTACGACGTCGACGCCTTTAAGTCTAGTTCAGTACTCGTTAGACAAAATGTCAAATCAGTGCAGTAGAACAAAACCCAAATAGAGTACATTTTAAAGTAAATCAACAGAGTATTCCACCTCCATCCTTAGGCTCCCAATAGATCGTCGTACTCTTTATTAAATAAAACTTGCATCGATTCATTCCATAGCAATTGCAAAGTCTTTCTAACTAGGCGCAGCCCGCCCAACTCCCAATCAATCGATCGACAACAACCCAATTTCCGTTCTAACTAATTGCTAAATTGTTGCAAAACTTCTGCATCGGTCGCACAACTGTTCTAAGCGACAACGGCGGCAATGGACAACAAGTTCCAGATCATCTCGTCTCCCCATGTCCGATTGCACGCATACTGGAGGACCCTAACAAGCATCGCCTAAAGCCCTCAAAACGCGTCCCAAAACACGTTTCCCCTCCGATCCTATATATATGCCCCGACTCTGGTCGTTGTCGGCGCGGCCGGCGTGTTGGCTATCCTCATGCGATTCGATCCATGACAGAATCGATCGGATTCCATTCGAAAGTTGACAGCAAATCAACTTCATCATCGTCGTCATCAGCCACATGATCACCATCGTCATCATCGGTGCAAGCCCCCATTCGATCGATTGGCAATATTTTTCAGAGTTTTTATTTTATTTTATTTTTTTTTTAAGGGGACGGGCCGGCAAATCAAATGCGTTAGTTGAAAACCATGCGCCAAAAGCGCACTGCGATGAGTTCTTTGCTCCGCATAGGCACTGCAATAGATACAAGAGTGCACATAGCTGGACTCTAGCTCGGCTCTATCAATTTATCACACTAACACAGGTACTGCTGCTAAACCTGCACTTGGCAGCAGCCACAAACTGATCGAATTTAGATTGTGACCAGGCCCTGGCATATAATACGGTATGAGGAAGGCAAACAATAATAAAAAAAAGTTATAATGTCCACTCGCTGGTCGCCATGCCATAGCCAGTCCGCGTGTGCAATGAGAGCCATGAGAGCGGGCGCGCACATCTGTATCTTGGCGAATTATCTACGCCCTGCACTCCTGCTGCACTCATAATTTATGGCTAGATTGTAAGCAAATGAGAGCGCGCTCGCTGCGTCCACGACCAAGTCCGCAACCGAAAAAACGCTTTTGGCTAATTATTATGGTAATGCAGGGTTATCCATTCTTAATTACTCAACGTCCGCCCAGCTGAACATTGGCGAGCTTACTTGCAGCAGCATTCTGCCTTCCTCGCGCTTGGTGTATACTTTTGGGAAGCTGCTGTTGGTTGTTGCTGGGCGGCAGAAGCGATGGTGTTGTCCTTGGTCGTAGCCTTACTTGCCGCGGACGCTTCCTGTGAATGGCCGCAAGCAGAAATACTGATATTTTTGTTGTTGCAGTTATGCTGGTATTTTGTACTGGTACCGGTGGTTGTGGCGCGTTTATGGGATTTTTTTTTTTGTGGAACCAAGTGCAGTCCCGATCAACTATGGAAAATTGTTTCTTATGACGCGCCAAAATCGATCCGAAAACATTGATAAGCCGCTGTACGACTTATTGGCTGGAAGGTGTGCAACGGCGGGCTATCGGACATGAAGTGGGCTGATATTTTCAAAATAACATAAAAAATAATCGAAATTTCTGATTGATGATGATGTGGTTGTTGAGTGCACAACATGTCGCATTTGCATTCGTTTCGGGGATTTTTTTTTTAATGACAGCGATAATCCGTGGTAATATTGTTTGGCACAACCAAAACATGCAGCAAAAAGGAGGAAGGTTTTAATTACCCTCAGGTATTTGACTGATTTGCAATCTGATTAGCAAACAATTTGATTCGTAATCTCAGGGAGGGCTATGCTAATGTTGTACGACGAATATTTTTGGTAGTGATTGTGATTGTGAATCGGCTAACCGTTAGTGGGCCGATAATGATTTTCGGAGCAGGGTAGGTTTGAACTGATTTCGATTGCAAATTTAGTTTAGAGCTATCTTCGTACGCTATGTAAAATGTAGGTTCTGTTAAGTTTAAGCAGTTTAAACCAATTATAATATCAGGCAATGAAGTCAGGAAAAGAAATACATTTTTATCAAAAACGATCCTAAAGGACCGGACGTCGCAATGAACGACACACTCTATATATAACCATCTCGCAGTCTTAAGAAATATTTAAAAAAAAGTTTCATTAAAATCTGTCCCATAGTTTTCTCGATTTGAGGTAACAAACATAATTCCTACAGTTTTATATAATACTAGCGGGCCCGACAAACGTTATTTTGCCTGTTCGTAAATTTTCGTTGTCCGTCAATTGTTCTGCGGCCGTTTTATTATTTGAAATTTTATTTCTGATTTTTTTGAGTGTTTATTATTTGAAATTTTATTTATTATTTTTTTTTGTTGAGTGTATAGATATTAATTGAAATTTGATTCATGAGCTTATTTTTGCTTTTTAAATTGTTTTTATTGTTGAGTGTTTATTATTTGAAAGTTTGTTAAGTGGTTATTGTCTGTAGAATCCATTGTGTTGTTCGGTTAGTGGCAAAATCAGACACCCTCCAAAATAAAACTCCTTCAAATTTTCAGCGACGTTTCGTTTATTCTTTGTAAACTTTATCAAGCCTAAGAAAGACATGAACATAATAATATTTTTGGAAAACACAAATGAACAATAGACTTTACCTCAATTAACAGAGTTCTTAACATAAAAGGGTAAATAAATAAATTAAAGAAAAAATATCTGGACATTTTTATTACACCGCCAAAACAATACTGGTGAATACATAAGGGGCAACACTGAGATTCCAAAAACGAACACTAACAAATACCAATACTTATATTTTTCCAATTAGATGAGTGTAAACACAACTCAAATTGTCACTATCAGTCTTATAGTTCATGCTCTTCTGTCTTCTCCTAATTATGTGCACACATTCTAATATTTTTCGTTTTTTGTCATTCCCTTCTACACCCAACACAGAGAAATTATCGAAATCCATAATATGCTCTTTGTTGCTGTTCTTATGGTGCTCTGATAGTTTTGTGGAAGCACCACCTACAGGGTCCAATTGTGAATCTAAACCATCCGACTGACTTATTTCTCCTCTTAAACGTCATTTCACAATTCTCATTCATTTGCATGAGATCCGAATAGACAACCAATCTCGTGATACCTAAGCCCAGTAAATTCAATTGATATCTCCATCAAAACCAACTTTCGTTTGTGAGTTTCCACAGGCTTGATTAGAGTCCGATGTTTAGTTTAAGCTAGAGCCGGACTTCCTCAAAGAAAATAAAATACTCTCTCTGCATCTTCGAAACTTTGGCAATTTGGGGGATCCAATCTGGCTACCACCAAGGTATTCTACATTTTTGTATGCAAGTCAAATATTCATGGAAGTGACGCCATTCATCGGATTCGTGCGTATCTAGCTCCTACCTTTAAGGTATGGAGTTCAAAAATACTTCGTTCTGCACGAGTGGGTAATAGACATCCTTCGCAATTGTTATGCGAAATGTGGAACCACTTTTCGGCCACTACACCAACTACTGGATCGGGATTGATCTGAGTGACCCAGGATATGGAATGCGCTTAAAAAAAGTATAGACAATTACCGATTTGCGATATTTGAAGCAGAAAAATTCAAAAAACAAAAGAGTTGTAGTGCGAACTGTAAGCTAGGTCCTCCACAAACTTCATCACCTGTCATAGCTGGAAATGTTTGTCGTTTAATATTGCCCTTCATCTCTACAAATCGAACCGAATATCACTCGAAGAATCTTGCTCTCAAAACGTCCCAAGAGATTTTCATTCGTTTTTAACCAAGTTCGGTCTATACATGGGAGCCAGGATGAATAGCATCTGCTGGATATGGATACTACATATATGAAAAAAGGATTTATTTCTTAGATGCCTTCTTCGTCTAAGTAAACAGCGATTGACAAAAGTGATTTTAGATACACTTCATCTCTGCGGGGATGTATTTAATTTTGAAAGGTAAAAATGGAGCCCAAGTGGACATGGACATGTTCATCTTTGGGAGATACAGTTCATACATTATATATTATTGCAAACTATCATTCAGTACTTCAAAAATAGTAGGTGCTTATTGACAACTTATTAATTGGATCATCCTTTGCGCAATCAGTGCGTCTCAAACGTGACTATTCCCAAAAGCAATTGACAACTCAAACTTTTCACAAAATATGAAAATATATTTCTGTTCTGTTCAAGAAAACTATATACCAAACGCTAAATCTGTTAAGTATTTCGCGGTCCTCAACCTCAACTTCCTTTGGAAATCCCATCAGATGCAGCCTGGCTCCAGTCGCCATTATTACCGCTAATGCATTAACCTCAAATGAGTGCTCCAACATTAAGCATACCTTATCAGATAGGAACGTGTCTGTTCTTCTTACATAATTCCATGTTAAACAAACCTTCGTCCCTTTTAGGCATTTTCGTGTTTTCTGTCCGAGTAAACATTTTTGTCGCACTCAAATAAAATTAATGAACACCTTAACGCCTCATTTACATTCTTTAGCGCAAACAATCTCTTTCCTGTTCATACCCGAATTCATATGAATTCCATCATCCTCACCCCAATTCGTATATGAACCCCGAGCCGGGGGTCATACACTGCCAAACCTAATAAGTCACATAAATACTTAAGGTACTATATACGTATACGCGTACATGTATTGTACACCCGAGTTGTTCTTGTTGACGGGCGTCGTGTTCTAATGATTGGTTTCTGTCAACAGTTCGTTTTTATTTGTCCATAAAAGGTACAATGCCTCTTCATCATCCGCATCATTACCATGTTTGTTTTAGACCTGCCTCAGGCCGAAAACCGTGAACTTACACAGAAAGTCATAAAACCGAGAACATTTTCCGAGTAAAAACAAGGATTCCGAGCCGAGAGTAAGGAAGAATTTTAAATGTCACAGAATATCCACGAGTAAAGATTTGCAATGTGACCTGCCTCCAGCCTACATACTTTCCAGTCGCATGTCCGTCGTGCCGCAATGGGTGCTGGACTGTGAGATTTCATCTATGAAATGAGTGCATTTTGTACACTTTACTCAAGTCGACTACGATCTTTGACATGGCGTTCATCATCCTGTGAGAGGACAACGAATCTACATGCTGGAGAGACCATATACTGGATATTAATGATCCTAGATGCCGGAGCGGATAAGTCCTTTGAGCTGAATAAATGAAACTAGCAGTCGGTCTATTATCACATCACTGCGCCAACAGGCCCAAGTTGTAGTCGTGCCGGTGTTGGGGTTTGTGTTATTTGCTCGAGAATTGATTGCGCACTGCATCGTGGATGGGATAGAGAAGAGTCCTTTTTCTATCGTCGGTCGGCACTAATGAAATCGTGGGTGTATCTGTGAAATTTCCACTCGGGACAATGCGATTTATTAGCACGTCAGGTAGCATTTCTGTATCGCGCAGAGTTGTCAGCTGGAAAAGTGTACACTTTCTGCAGGAACAAGAGGAAACATTGGAACTAATGTGAGAACAACACAATTTGTGTATTGTACATTGTAATGGGAAAGGAGATGGCGGTAATGAGACAACTGATACTGATGGGATGATATTTTTGAATGCCCGTGCGGTAACTTTTTAGCGTTAGCCATACAACAAGCACAAGAACCGGACATGGGAACAAACGGACCATTAAGGTTACCAAGTGTGGTGATGGGTAGAACCTGGATTACTTTAGAACCTTATAGGGAACTCATAGGTCAGATTTCGAGGAATAATCTAAATTCCTCGAAATTAGGAGCTTATGGTTAAACTTATGAAGTCGGAAACTCCGAGTATGTATTTTGGACCAAGGTTAGGTTAAGTTAGGTTGAAGTGGTTGTCGGCTAAAGACCGACGCACTTTATAAGGTCCCTTGTGATACCACATGAATGTAGTAAAAATTTCATCCTACTCGGTGAACCAGTTAGAGCTTCTGATGAAGCGTAGGAAACTACGAATGTCTAGGATTGTTAGATCGTTTAGATCATTGTAATAGAAGGCTCCCAAATGGAGTTTCCATTTTCGAGAGAGTGCCGGACAGGTGCAGAGGAAGTGATGAATGGTCTCCTCCTCCTCCTCGTCGAAACAGCTTCTACAAAAATCGTTTGAGAGTACGCCTTGTTGCATGCCTGCTTATAAGGCAGTGTCCCGTAATAACACCTATGGTGGCGCTGATATACCTTCTGTCAAGAGAGATCAAATTCTTAAAACGTTTAAGATCCAGCTTTGGCCAGTTCTTTTTTGTCGCTAGACATGTCATGCCACATGTCCACCTAAGGTTTGTTCCCTCTGGCATCCAGCTTTATTATGGGTTTACACGTAGCGAACGGGATACCTAAGGTACATTTGTTTGGTACGACGTACGATAGGTAGTGTGGTTCCGAGCTTGGCAAGTTCATCAGCCTTACAGTTACCTGGAATGTCTCTGTGCCCCGGCACCAAGCAGAGGTGAATGTTAGAGTTTATAGACACCGATTCCAGGCCATTAATTGCAGCCTGAATATCCGAGAAGATGCGGATATCTTTAGCGGATATAACGTTTTCTTTTAGCCAGGATAAGACTTCTTTTATTGCCATTATTTCCGCCTGAAAAACGCTACAGTGATCTGGGAGACGGAAGGAGAGACTGAGATTTAGTCTATCAGAAAAAACACCACCACCTACATCATCAGACGTTTTCGATCCATCTGTGAAGATTTGAACCGCCTCATCGTCCAGATGCCGCCGGCCGTTTGTTTGCTAAAAATATCGATGGGTGTCATCTGAGACAGGATATCAAGTGCAGCAGATGGTGTGGTGCGAAGAGCTCCACTGATACACAAGCATGCGGTTCTTTGGACTTTGCCTAGTTTATCGCGATTTGTCACTTTATTTAAGGCAGTCCACCAGACAACCACACCGTTCGTAAGTATCAACCTTATGGCCGAGACGTATAGCCAGTGAGTGAGTGGTGCGAGGTTGTAGGCCCCATTTAGTACCAAATTCCGAGACAGATTCCATCCGACAAGGACCCATAATTCAGGTTGTGAAATTCAAAAACGTTAAAACTTACATAGGGTTTTCAATGTCCCTATTCCACTTTTGTATCTCGTGTGAGAGATTTGAACGTCAAAGAAATCTGACACAATGTGTTCACTTCCCAGAACTCGCAAAGGCACGCAAACCTTCAATTCGAAAAGGATCAGGGAGGCTCATTAATAACTACTACTTCAGCACTGAAGTATTATTTGAACAACTTCAAAAAGGGCTGGTAAATGCATTTAGTCAGTCAGAAATATAAGTCCGATGGGCTACAAAAGACATCATAAAAACTGTCCGAAATCTGTCGAAGATAGACAAAGGATAGTGTAGCATTTCCAGGCATTTATAATCGGTCATCGGTAGCTAAGTCCTAAATCGTATCATCAAGATCACCATCACAAAGTTAGTACCTTCATACTAAAGAGGATTATTTAACTTTTACACCCGCTTATATACTTCGAAGGCGTGACAAAACCTTTTATCAATCCACCTCCAAAGTGTGCGGCTACGTTCGAAGTTATTGATTTAGTTTCAGGCTGCCAATGCCTACCACTGACGATGATTTCAGGCCCTATTGGACGGATAGGTATTAATTTTATTGCCCTATACGCTATACCGCATAGCTCCCATTAACCGATTATCACATTAAATTGAAAAAATATTTCCCCCGCTAACTTTAATCGAGAACAATAAACGGAACGATTACAACTTTTCTCATAGGGTTCATGGTTCTGCGCCCGCATCTAGTTTAGTGTTCTAGAATTTACAACCACATATAACTCAAGATTAGTAGCCAAAAACTGCGATAAAATTCATCGCGGTCCCAAAAATATTTATGCTTCTGTGAGGTATAAGATACTGAGCCCATCGATCGGCCACAATGCACTAAACTGAATCGCTGTAAAACGTTCACAATTTCCCGCTCCGTTCAGTGTTATTTCTTATTTAATATGGTTGCCATTGTCAAGACGGGATTTCTTATTTCCATAACAAGAGCAAACCGTATCAGTCTGATAGTTAACCAAAATCAGACATAAAATATTTATAGCGCTTCGGAAGCGGCATAGCTTCTGTTTTATACACACATAGCTATGGGAGAATATTTTCTTAGCAGGATTAGTGTTTTGATAAAGCCACCATTACACTGACCCGTGGAATGCATTATTTTGCCCCCCTCTTCTATCGAAATGCAGAAGGTTAAAGATACCATTAAAAAAAAAGAACCAAAACTCAGCATGGCTTCATTCTTTTCTGGTCGCGGTTTCTCCCTCATAATTTATAGGACAACATTATATTTTAAGCGAACGAAGACTTTTCCCGGTCACCCCTTCCCATGGCATATTCTATAGAGAATGGTCGGTGTCCGTCCGACACGGTCGACGCCATTGTTATTTAAAGCGTTCAATACAAATTTTTATAACATAATTTCCGATCGTTTATATGTGATTTTTGTCGGATAGGGTTAATGTGAGTCGAACGATGGTGCTTCTGGAGGTGGACGCTTTGTTTGGGGTTCCAGCGATTAGTGCCTGGGTGGACACGTTTGCAATGCTTTGCATTGGATGGAGCTGCTGCGCTGCGGTTACCCGTATTTTTAGAGATTTAATGTGAGCTGAGGAATTTTGTTGGGGGTTTCCTTTTGATTTCGTTGTAATAATGGTTTAATTTATTGGAGTCATTTGTAAGATTATCGAATATTGATGGCGAATGTTGCAGATAGAGAGGTGTTGGATGGCAATCTGTGAAGATGCCACCATGATGTGTGTTGAGTAGGACGGTTTATCGAACTAGTGAGTGGGTTGGATTAGTGAGTTCAATGTGCAGGGATTAAAGGCCTACGCAAATAGATGCAAATTATAGGTGTCCATCGTTTACTTTAAAGGTCATAAGGTTTAACTGCGAATTGAGCACAAATGGCTGTCTTAGAGAGACTAAAGGCAGAGGCTTTCCGAAAGTAGATTAGATTTAGACAGTTAAAACTAGATATATACAAGTTCAACGGTATGGTATATACAAAAACCGTTCAAAGATTGAAAAGATATAAAAAACTTTATCAAAGACGTGGAAATGAGTCACAGAGATTGCGTACAAAACCCTGAAGACTGTGCTATAAAAAACGCGACAAAAATCCGTGAAAGATTGCCCAAAATAATACCTTCAAAAATTCGTTAAAAAGACGGAAACAAATTCAAGAAATGACACAAACAAAAAAACAAGAATAACGTATGAAAACAACTATTAAAACGTGCCAAAAATCGCGTGAAAAGCACTAAAAAAACGATACTGAAAACCTAACAAAATACACGAAAAAAAAATGCTACATTAAACTACATTAAATAAATTCTTGAAGATCGCATAAAAACCAATGAAAAGAAGCCACAAACGCTCTTAAAAAGAGCAACAAGTACAGGTTGAAATTCGGATCACAGGACACGAATAATATATGCGTACAAAAAGATATAAAACTTGTACAAAAATCGCAAAAAGAAGTGAAACACCAAATAGAGTAGAAAATGTGAAAAAATATTCACAAACTATCGAGTGAAAAAGAGCAAATACCTAATAAAATCGTCGTCGGTTTGACCATATTTCATCCGAAGCTCATCAACTTCTTGGATGTAACTTGGATGTTTTTTTCAAGTATCGGTGCTGTTCTTTACTTTTCAAAATTGTTCACAAGAAAGAACCAAACTATCTATTTAATAAAATTTATTTATGTTCATCTAATCGCTATATTGTATTGCGACCTGCCACATACACCTGCTTGACATCACGCAGGCAATTTTTCATTTATGCTGTCAAACTCTGGAACAATCTACCCAATCATGTGAGGTCTAGAATCGAACACAGAAAATTTCTCACTGCCTGCTTTGAACACCTTTCCAACTTGAACTGATTTCCCTTTTTTTTTTCTCTTTCTTAACTTTTAACTCGTCCTTGGTTGCGTTTTTATCTAATAATGTTTAACTTAAAATTTTGTATTCATTTTTAAATTATTGTATTTTCTTTTAGTGTTTCTCTATTTTTGCACTTTATAATAAAAAATATTATCTTATTTTATATCCTGTACTAACTATAAGTTTATCTTGATGTACAGCGTTTCCTATATCAATAAATTACAAAAAAATGAAGCCACGGATACGGATGTCGCATGAAAATAAGTGAGCTTTTGTGAGAAATACGAAACCACTCAGAAATGTACTATTCAAGCGTTAGTAACTTTATTCGTTTTGAGACATCGTATAACTTCAAGCGTATAACATTTCATAATAATTTGACATACTTGACGGAACTTATACTTACACAGGTGAGGTGACGCTACAGTCCCGGACGTGGGCCTCAGCCAGTACGCCTCTCCAGTTAGCGCGATCTTTGGCTAACTGCCTCCAGTTGTGCACTCCAAGTTAGTTGAGTCCTTGAGGTCCCCTTCCACATGCGCTCGCCACTTAAAGCGTTGTCCCTCCGGGTTATAATCGACGACTTTTCGGGCCGGAGCGTTGGTGTCCATTCGCTCAACATGTCCCAGGCATCTTAGTCGCATGATAAATACTTTTTTGACGTCGTCGATGTTGCGGTGCAGCTCATAGAGTTCGCTCATATAGTTCTCCTCCACCAAGGCCCGTCAATGCAAACGGGACCAAAAATCACTCGAATTTTGCGTTCGAAGCGACCAGAGAGATATTCATCCGCCTTTGATAGCGTCCATGATTCTGCGCAGGACTGGGATGATGAGGGTCTTATATAAAGTCTCCTTGGTGTTTTTCGACAAGGCCTTACTAATCAATAGGGCAACCGGAAATATGCTCTAAAAAAACCGTTTAGAGCGCTTTAAATATGCTCTTAAAAATGTGTTATATGATCTAAAAAAGGTGTTATATGCTCTAAAAACTATTAAAAGGTGGTCAAATCGTGAAAAAAAAACATAAACTTTTTTTTGTAATATTTTTTATTAGGTTGATATATAAAAAGTAGAATCCAAAAAAAAAGGAATCCCGACCTTAGAAAAAAATGATTTCTATTGTCAAAAAGTGTGATCGCATTGATATATGCATATTATGTATGAAAAACTGTTAAACCAAAATGGTGGTCCTTTAAAAAATTAAAGGACCACCAATAAATATATAGGCTACCATCGTCAATCCTTGTTATAGCTATCATTTCTAAGGTATAGCTTGCCAAATACTCAAAAAAATTATTGCTGTCCTGACCGCTGGCTGATCAGGTACAGTTTATCCCGACAAAATTAGCGCATCCTCTTGTTAATCGGAATTTTAAGAGTCTTTACATCTTCGGCCACATCCCTTATCGATCGTCGTCTTGCGGAAGCACACCATTTACATGGAATCTTCCAATGAGGCCTAATTTACCAACGAAACGTTGATTACCGCAAATTATTTATGTTAACTGTATTTACAGCAATCTTACCACTGCAATCGAGCCGCCTGCGGGCATTAACTCCACCTTTTTGACAAAGACCTAAAAAACGCTGCCATATCATTCGTGTGGAGCAATCCATCGCGCTGCCATCTATTTGCATGATAAAACAGTACACGACACTGGCAGCGGCACCGGCACCGAAAGCTTCCAATTCGCGACGAGTCAACTAGTATACGACCCACCATCCCTGTTATCTTTAAAAGATACCTAATAACATTAATTTCCGACAACCCGCACCTTCAATTATCCATCATAAAGCAGGGCCTCGAGTTGGTGCGATACGAAAGTATCTGCCATCCGCATCTCGTCTCGTGTGTGAGTGTGTGGGGGAAGGACTTTCAACCTGAGAATCGATCACCACCAGCACCAACAGATTCGCAGCACCAATCAATCGCAAAATCTTTGTCGTCATCGTCGCATTCCCGATGCACTTTGGCGGAGTGTGTACGCGCAGTACAGCCCAAATGAAATTCTTATTAAACCCGAACCAGATGATGCCTTCCGGTGAATTGGTGGGCATCTGTCATGTGAGAGGACATCAAACTTCTCGAATCGAGACAGAGCATAATAATCATCAGGCTGCCGCGCTGCGCCGCCACTGTGCCCTCCGCAACATCACAATACCGATCGACGGCCTGTAGTTGTTTGTCAGATTGTTCGTCAGAGGCGGGCGACTCTCTGTGTCCTGATGGTCTTGCGTCTTGATCAAAAGGGGGTGTGTATCTGATAGAACAATATGCGGCGGTGGGGAAGCTACAGCAGCAAATAATTCCTCGCAGGGTTAATTCCTCTCTGCGAAGGAACACAATTTATGCAAAAATTATGCTAAGACTCAACAAAGCATACTCGTACGCCGTTGGCAGACTGATCGATGGACAGGAGCGTTAAGCGCTATATGATGTTCTGCACCAAAGAATAGGAAGATGGTATTGGTGGCGGATTTTTCGCGCTCACTCGATTGAGGGCCTAGATAAAAGGTTGACGTTTTGATCGATATTTATTGGTAGCCCCCATGATGTCGATCCGTCAGATCGCCCTTGTTTGTTTGCGACTTGCGAGTCCTTTATGCAGATGATGATCGGAGCATTGCAACTCGTAGATCTCTTTTTGTGGATCGCTGCTCTCCGGCCGTATCCTGGAGTGATGATCATCGCTACTTGACCGAGGCCCTTGCACTGCTGCTCCCTGTCAGATGCCATGCACTGCCACCACCACCACTACCACCACTTTGATGGATTTTTATTTATTGCGACCGAGTAGAAAATTATTATAATCGCTTCTCGCTTTTAGGAGCTGCATCACCAGTGCAACGGGGCGCAACAGAGACTTTGGGGCTGGCACTGGCAGAGAAGAAAATCGATCGATTCGGTGATGGAGATGGAATTCCCTGGCGCATCTTGTACGTAAGCCAAGATTTAGCTGGAAAGTATTATTTTGCCAGCGCACAAAATTATTGATGGAGATCAAACCTACCTAGCCTGGGATAGGCTAGGTTAGGTATGGCTAGCAAAATAAAGTGGCAGTATAAAGTCATTTGTCACTGTCAATTTTCACTCATATACGCGCATATACATGTGGATGAGGATGTGAATGCAGCCGGTGGACGGTTTTAAGTGAGCGTAATGATTATGATTAGCAAAGTATTTCGGGATTGAATGTGCGTACAATAAATGATTCCAAGGATCATCACACAGTCGATCGAGATAGAGAGGCTGCCGCGGATGATCTAGTGAATGGTTTCATATTTATGCAAATTGCCACCGTAGCTGTGGGGGTCAATGATCGGTCTCAGCAGCCGGTAGATGCGATTGATCGATGGCATTGCTTTGTTTCAGGGTGAGGAGCTACCTTGATATAGAACCCATGATATATGATCGGTGGTAAGAAAAGGAATTTCCTATTAAGCTCCAGGTGAGTGTCTATATCGCATTAATCTACTTGTAAACAGTTGCAGCGTGAGTAAAGTTGCACTAAGCAGGAAGTTAATATTTTACTGTTTCTGGTACTGGTTTGACACTCGTTGATATTTATTTTGTGATGGTATTTTTTTTATTGCTTTTACACCGATATGACTTCCTATATTTCAGAAAATGTGATGATCGGAACATGGAATATAATATTACAATATGTAATACAAAAAAAAAATATTTTTATAGACAAAAAATATATTTGACGAATGAATGATAAGTGTGTCTATGTACTACTTGTCATATCCATATACAAAAAAAAAAAACAGTGATAAATATGCTGAAAAACCCATAGATTCTATAATACTTGTGTTACTCAATTGCAGCGCCATTTACACTCGACAAGCAGCTGGATTGAGTAGGTTCATTTCACAAATGTATTCTTTTTGTTCTTCATTGTGGACGAAGGTGAGGCCGTCAATAAATCAAAGTCGAGGCAATCTGATCAAATTTTGATCAAATAAAATAGGATTTGAATTACATGTAGCTCAGCTTCTGGATGGAACAGAAGACTGAGTATTACGTTAAAGTACTCGGGAGAGTATTGCCTAAAAACGATTTCAAGATTTTTTTTTATTAAGATTTCTGATTGTAATAACAAGTTGAAGGAGGTAAAGTCAATTTAAAAGCTCCATCTTTTATGATTGAATCATGTATTTATTGCCACCATGTTTATGCAACAAAAAAATGTGACTAAATTCAAGCGGCAAATATCACAAAGGTCCCACATCAAAACTGCAGCCATTACACAGCTAAACAAATCACACTAAACACACACAATAACTTATCAAAACAAATTCAATAAATTATTTCACATTTATGCAATTGCAGCAGTGTATTCCCCGTATCAGCGTATCTTTGAAAACAAAAAAAAAAAAAAAGGAGAACTCCAGCATCTACTCAGTTTCACGTGAATCCCTCAAAATCCCCTTGTTCGGCGTGCACTCAGCACTGCATCTCCACATTGCACCGCGCAGAGAGATCCTCTTATCTATGCATTGATCTTTAATTAATGCTCGATAAATAATCGAACCGAATGGGTGGATGTCATTATTGGATTCCAAGGAAAACCTAGATCCCGGCAAGAAGATGCGGAGAACACATCGTATACTTCATTGTGGAGTACGCGCCATTCGAGTGTTAGCTTAAATGGCCTGATTGTCGCCTCTTCATGCCATACAGATACAATACAATAAAAATCTCCTCATCTGCGCGTGCAGTGCACACGCACTCCTCTCCAGAGTCCAGAGACGCAGAGTGATCGGGACGCAACGCGACCAAAGCTAAAGCGAGAAAGACCGTGAAAGATCAAATGGAGAATACGAGTAATGGAACCGAGTTTATAAGAAGATACAACCAATATGTGCCGCAGTAGTGCTGCGGTAGGCTGCATTCTCTAGCCGCTAGGCCTCTCTCGGTGCACACTATACAGTGTAACTGGGTGGTCAATATAACGAACTATCTGTGTTGGGACATTCCACAAATGATGGTGGATTTATTGGAAGAGGATAGAGCTGAGATACTGCATTTCCCTGAAATGTTTTACTCGAAATTTATATTCTCCTAATGAGTTAATTTGTTGTTTGACAGTCTGACATTGTTGACATTTACTCTTGTTCTCTCTCATTCGATTTCTCTGATGGTGGTATTTATGGTGTTTGGTGTTTGACTTAAGACCAATTTGAATTTCCAGCTTGACACTCTCGAATCGATTGGTTCCGTTTGGTTGGTTCGGAACATTTACATGATAATTGGTTGAAATTTGTTTGACAATATTTCTTTTTAATTTCTTCGATTGTGTATTTTCTAATCAGTTCGATAAAATTAAGCGAATCATATTGATATCCGATAGTTATGCCAACGGATTTATGTCGAAAGTGATATAAGATGGTTCAAACTAGCTATATATACAGTGAGTGTCAAAATAAAGATACTAATGAAAACATTTAACCAAGCATTTCATAGGAATCCAGTGGAACAATTTTTGGAATCAACTGAGGAGTTGAACAGAAAATGTTTCGAAAAATTAATAAATTGTTTTTATCGAAAATGTATACATCTATCAATTGCTTAATTTTTTACTTTTAATTGAAAAAGGCCCCAGAGTTTGATTTTATTACAGAAGAAATTTTGAAACAAACTATCGCAGATTATAAATGCTGTTCCAAGCATTTATGATACCAAAACCAGGCAAACCATCGCCCAATATCTATTCTACCAATATTGTCCAAGTTATTCGAGAAAATGCTGGTAAAACGCCTGCAAAAAATAATTGACGAAAAATTGCTTGTCCCAATACACCAATTTGGATTTAGAAATAAGCACTTTGCCATTGATCAGGCAAAGTGTGCTCTACAATAACTGCCAAAGCAATATTCGACAATTCTGGAGTCATATATATAATAGTATATCAGATGGATTCTTCAGAATTAAACAAGAGACAGAGTACTCAACATTAAGAGAAATTAAAGCTGGTGTACCACAAGGCAGCGTGCTAGGTCCAGTTTTATACCTTCTATTTACTAGGGATTTTCCTGAAAGTGGGGCAGATGACACAGCTGTCCTTGCTTTGGGAGCAACTGTCGAAGTAGCAACAAAAAAGCTTCAAAGGGCAATAGACAATATCTCAGAATGGACACAAAATGGCAAATTAGACTAAATGACCTTAAGTCAGTCCATATTAATTTAACGTATAAAAACGTACCACACATTCCAAGTTAGCCAAATATCTAGGCATGCGGCATGCCTCTAGAGCTTAGATGCTAAACTGCGCTGGAAAGCGCACTTAAAGAAAAAAATAAAAGACGAGTTGAACATGCGATACAGTAAAATGTATTGGCTCATTGGGAGATACTCTTTCTTGTCTAACTACAATAAGTTATTGCTACAGGCAAGTTCTGCAACCAGTATGGACCTACGGGCTCCAGTTGTGGACATGCGTAGCATATGCCAAACAAATTTACAAAGAATTCAGGTTTTCCAAAATAAAGTACCTACTAAAGAAAGTAGTTAATGCGCCTTGGTACATACGCAACGCCGATCTGTTAAGAAATCCGACAAACGGCTAAAATTATTCAAAAACAAATTGCCGATTAGTCAAACGAATAGGTTCAATCTCGTTCGGGTTGATGAAAATCAGTCCCACGGGAATTTTTTTGAGATAGGGTTAAAGTCCATCACTATTGCAGAAGCATCCCTCGCGTACTAGCTCTGCAACATCTTTGGATTATTTGTTTTCTTCGAGCGAATTCCCAGCACAAAAAAAATCGCTGACCTATAGTTGTTGGCCCTTGAAGCTAAATCTAAACTATGATATAGAGCAGCGGTTCCCAATCTTTTTTTTAGTAAAGCCAGTATTAGACGATATGTTGAATCAGCATACGTATGCTGAAAATTGTGTTCCAATCACAACATATCGTGCATACTTGATGACAAAAAATTTTTGTTTACACGATATGTTGTGATTGGAACACAATTTTCAGCATACGTATGCTGATTCAACATATCGTCTAATACTAGCTTAAATTGTGACCCTGATTTGATCGGAGAGTAGCAGTCGCTGCTTTAGTAGCATATTTGCTTCATGAAAAATATCGAATCTTTTTTGGTCGCGGGGCACTTTTCTGGAGAGAAATTCCTCGCGGAGCATTTCATTGTCCGTATCCCATTTTTCGCAGTTATGGAAAATGCAATAACTATTTTCCGTTTTTTTTTTTAATTTTATTAAATTGAAGAAATAAGTAACATGTACTTATGTGATGTTTTTGAATCGTTTTCGAGTTGGCCACAGAATAACAAACACTTTAAAATTCCAGTTGCAAAAACCTACAATTAAATATTTAGTTATAAGCCTTAATTTTTTTAAAACGCCAGTCAATCTTTTCTGAAGACACAAAAATCCGGCAACTTAAATAAAAAAATATTTGGCGCAAAAAGGCCGTTAGGCAACCTAGGACTAGCTCCTCAAAACCATTTGTTTTGTGAGTTTTTATTTTTGGGACGAATGGAAGGGACCTACAATTTTATGCCCAGTCCGAACGGCTAATTTGAGAAGCTTTTTCAGCACAGTCAGAGTCTCTAATGTTAGTCAAACGTTCGCGATAGGTGGCGCAATGGACAAAACCTGAAGATGTAATTTGCGTTTTCCTGGGATAGAAACTGGGCCCTCTTTCATAGTAGTCCAGCACACTGACCACTGAGCCACTGCGCTCATCCGGCATCCTAATATGGTGGTATGTACAATGTACATATATAGTTCCAGACCTCTTTAATGTTTTCGAAAAGCTCTTCAGCATTTCTTGATTTTTTGGCTTTTAATGCTCTTTCGATATCGGCCTACAACCACAAGTTTTCAATTGGGTTCAGGTCGGGACTTTGCGCTGGTCAATTCAAAACAATAATTTTCTTATCTGTAAGCTATTGCTTCACTCTCCGCGGAGTATGCTAAGGATCGTTCAGCGATGCCAACTCAAAAATGTGATTTAGAGCCAGAAATTTGATTTCAGGGCCAGACCAAACTACTTTAGTATATATCTACACTGCTTTGACGTACAAAATACCGAAACAAAATTTTAGTTTTAAATAATTAACTAAATTTTCACAGAAAAACAGTTTTATAGCAATAAATAAATGCGTATTGCTGAAAAATATAAATAAAACGCAGTGCTAAAAGCGAAATTTACAGTGCTAGATCGAATGAAACAGTGCTATAGAATTTCACAATTGGGCTAGGTTTGGCATCACGATCATCGTTGTAAATTATATGTTACGGGCATGAATGAAAGAAAAAAGGGTTTTCTCTAATATGCTTTTATAAGCCTGTTGATCAAGGGCAAGGGTCGACCCTTATGACCCGAACCGAACCAAGAGAATGCATACAGACCATTACTTTCTCTCCTCCATGCTTTATGGTCTGAAGCGTGTACTTTGGCTGCAATTCTTTCTTTGGAGGACGCCTTACACTCACTTTTCCATCGGATTCAAATAAATTAAACTTGGATTTGGCACTCCAAAGATTTTTTCTGAAATTGCTATGGTTTTTGTTTTTGTTTTGGCTCTTCCTCAGATTTTTGTTGACATAATGCGTTTTTTTTTGTGGAATATGCATCCACGAAGTTTTTGTTTTACGACATAATGCCTAACAGCCCTGGGCATGAGTTCTTGATGGAGTTTAGGTGCAAAAATCTCCTTAATTTGTATGCGGGGTTCAAGGAAACATGATGATGCCTCGAATACCTATTACAAACGCCCTAAAATACTCAAAAGTAGGTAAGGTAGGTATATTGTATGCAAATGCCAGTCTTAAAAAGGTTTTATAAGATATTTCGAAAATTTCTCATATATCTCTCTCTGGGGAGGCCTAGCTTCTGATTTGGCACCAAAGCAAACAGCTGCAGCTCGCCTTTTGTTCTTATGCAACTATAATTGTAGATACACAAATATCTGAGATAAAACAAAACTCGTTTTTTCTTCAAATCTTTGATTAAGTATAATAGCCTTCTTTATTAATTTTTTCCTAATCTTCTCGATATTTCATCAACTTATCTCCTCCATCTCCATATAGGCCTTATATCGCATATGAGGGCGAATGTTCGTTTTTTTGTTGAGAAAACCAACAAAACCCGCCTTTTTCCACACGGCGCGTTACTAATGATCTACCAATCATTTACAAATATTATCTCCGTTTCCATTACCCGGAATCAGAATCATCATCATCATCATAACCATGGTCTGTCTGTTGAAGTTTGCCTATTGAAATTCATATCACATCCTGCATGCTGATGCCTCTGCTAGGCTAGTTTCCCTGAAAAAATAAATTCAAATTCAGTCTCATCGCCTGCTGTGAAAATACCCTAAATAAACAACAAAGAGCATGTTGGAGTTGGAGTATGTATTTGAAACAGCAGCATCGGCACGGCAGCCCAATATTCGTCGAACCGAAGTTATCGCTTGCACGGTTATCCCCATAGTTAATCGATGTCGCCCGAGGTAATGAGAAATCTTTCACGGAATTATTCTAATGGATTTTTCTATCTAATTAGGAGGATTTACGAGTGTATGCGTTTGGTTTAGATACCGCAACTGAGGGCCACAGAGATATTTACGAAATATTTTCCAAAAAATTCGATGACCGATTGGATGGCATGTGTATCTACGGATGAGATTTTTTAGATAATGCTATTATATTTCTGAGCTGACTGAAGAAAGGTCTGCAGTTGGTCTCAATTGGGTGCGCAATGGATTATTAATATAAATTTCCACGGTAGGTAGAGGAAGCGCCTCCACGATTTACATAAATACATAATAAGCTGATTTGAATCTGTGAAGTCTGCGGCTGGGTATAAGCGGTAGTAAATCGCGACCGAGTACACCTAAACGGTGGGAGGATGGCTAACAGTGGGGCGCTACTGCTGGAAGAATAAATATTTGAAAATGGTAACCGAGGTAGTCAAGGTAATGAATTTTTCGTTTACATGTTGATTTTGTGATCCGCTGGCGCTGGCTTATATTTTCAAACCCCCGTGAAGATGGTGAGGATATCTAGCACTTGGAATCGATTTTTACCCACAATTCCTCATAGCTTGGGTTATTTACTTACTTAGTCTGGTGGCAACTGGTTCCGGATCCAATACTTTAATGCGATCTTTGGCTAGAGTCACCATTCCTTTAAGTCGAATAGAGAACTTTTTCTACTGCATCTCTTAGAAGTAACATTCAAGACTCATCGGGTCGGAGCGTTAATGCGCCTATTCGCTCGTAATGTCCTTGTCATCTTATACATGGCTTATTATTCGGTTAGGTTAGGTATTAGATAATCGAAATAAGGGACCCCTCATACAACACTGTTGGCCCATTGCGATGTTTGCGGAACCAATTGAACTAAAAATAGTCAAAACGAAAAGCCTAAACACTCCTGCTTGATCGGCTGGTATTCGTAGAATACCTTCGTCATACTAACCCCAGTTCGCACTACAACTCTTTTGTCAAGTTCCTTAGCAGCACTCCAAAAGACATGTACTCAATATTCAAAACCGCCGTAAACACATCTTCTAAGGACATTATGTGGGTAGATATAAGGTTAAGTTTACTGATAGGAAGAGCAAAGTGAATCCTAGATACTATAAAAAAAATATAGGTGCCGCAACAGTCGGTAGACACTCTAGGCCTAGCTTCTCGCAATCATTCGTTTGTGTGAGTTTCTATTTTTGGGACGAATGGAAGGGACCTACAATTTTATGCCGAGTCCGAACGGCTGAGGTAGGTAGGTAGCAGTGGCGGTTCACCTTGAACCCACAATTAGCACTAAGATGTGCCGTTTTGTTACCACGACTCGTGTGACCTATTTTCTGGTGATTGTTTAGGATGTGGTCCGGTCGGTGCCTATAGTTTCTTTTTCATTTGTGTTACCGCAACTGCGGCAATGCGGGTTGGGGATGGGATACCTAGCTTGGCCGCATGGTCTCCAATTGGCCAATGCCCCGTGATTACTGCCGTGATTCTGGCGATATCTGGGCGGGTTTTACTTAGTAGGTTATTTGTTCTGTTTTGGTCGTAGGTAGGCCATATCTTCCTTGATATGACGCAGTTTGTCAACCCCGACCATCGGAGATTGGCTTTCTGCATAAAATGCGAATGTATTTGTCCCTTTACCGCTCGTAGCGGAATGTGGACCCCCGTTGAGAGCGAGGCGTGTAGTGCTGAGCCCTTCCTGGCCAGCTCATCTGCGCGCTCATTGCCTGTTATGTCACTATGCCCTGGAACCCAGAGAAGTGTGACCCTGAATCGCTCGCTTAGACGGGCAAGCTCGTTCCGGCACGCCTGCACCAGTTTGGAGGATATGGTCGCAATGGATAGCAATGTTTTGTTTAAGCGTTGTGTCCCGCCCCAGTTGCGTACAAGCTTCTCGGATGGCCATTAATTCCGCCTGGAAAACGCTGGCAAAATCCGGTAAGCTGAATCCGAACGGCTGAATTGAGAAGCTTTTTCATGACAGTTATACTCTCGGATAATTGAAAAAACCTTAAGATGTATTTTGTTTTTTTCCGAGGATCGAACCTGGGATCCCTCGCACGCTAACCACTGCGCTACTGCGCCCACGAACCCTACTGTACCAACACTTATAAGTAGGTCCTTGTGGACGCATTGTGATGCTCTTTTTTGGGGTGTTAGCCGTTGCTTTGGCTTCATGTTTCTACTCCTTGTGGCTACCCGACGATCTCCAGCCAACCTGATATCCTCAAACTTCTGTAAGGATTATATTTCTTTGAAAATTATGAGCCGTTGGACGTTGGAGCTTCTAGTAAATTAGACAGCGACGATCTGTGAAACTGCAAAAGTGTTTTGATCCGACTTCCGTGGTATTTCACAGGTTTTTCTAAGGACATAGCCAATCACAGTGAATCAGTGAGCGGTAGCTGCTTTTCCTTGTATAATTGCCAGACAACCAATATCTGAATACCATTAGAAAGAGAGAAGAATGCAAAGTTTCAACGGCTGATAGTCGATAAGAAGAATTATTTGGAAAACTAACTCGTTAGAGACAAAAAAATATATCGGACCTCTGCACTATATAGATACTTCCTTAGAAGTGGCGCCGTCCGAAAGAGTGGTTATCTCCATTCGCTGTCCTTCTCCTAATCATCTGAATATCCCAATGCGCAGTTTATTGACTCTACATGTCGCTGGTTAGTTCCTAGAGTTCTTTGTTGAAATTCTCCAAAATTAGTAAACGGATCCCAATACCTTACGAACACTATTCCTTTCGCAATACTACTACTACATAGCTATGTAGTTCCTAGATTAAAAAGAGCAATGACCGCATGTACTTGACCTACCATTAAGTACCTTCTGAACCCAATTCTATATAGGTGTTTAAAAAATAAGCGTTCCTGACTCGATTCCGATTAATACCCATGGGGCATTTATATGTACCTATATGTATTTTCAATCTCCTCATTTCTCTTTGCAGTTAACTTGTCAATATTCGCACCTTTCATAACACTTTCAATTGATCTTTACCCAATTGAGCTGCTCGTTGATATCGAAATACCGTTTGGCATTTCATAAAATTAAGCGAATTGAGACCGCCGCCACCAGCAAGGCCTTCCAGCGAAAAACCAGCATCGCCAAAACCTACCCTCACAGCACAAAACCTAAACACCTACCGCAGCCAAGACAGCTTCCAAAAAACAATCCAAATGAATTCCACTGTCCACCAAAGGTGTTTCGAAATATGCAAACAATTTGCAATGCGACCCATCTAAGGCCATTGGACACATGTCGCCGAGGGGCTCTTTAATATGCGCACTATTCGCACAAACTATGATGAGGATGACCATAGACAGAGCGCTGCAAAGCAATTGCTTAGCATGGAACTGTGCTTACGCTTATGACAACTGCAATTCATCAGCCAAACAAGCGCACAATCGTTTCGAATCGAATCGAATAAGTTTGGAATTTATTCCGCTGCCCGACTTGGCGAACACAGCCACCCCTCCTATTATACGCGCCAGCCAAATAGGGATCTCTGCATGCGCGTAGCGTCGGAACATGTTTGCGCTGTGACACAGAGCTTTTCCAGATCAAGACGATCTATGCCGGCGGAATGTTAATGCTGAAACTGTGCCGTGCGCAATGAGCACATCTAATGGCCGACTGCTAGGCATCTGGTTTTGGAACAGTTTTTACTGAAAAATTATCACTTGTGGTGATTGGACAACAAGCATGGTACGGGTGGTCCATTAGATGCGAACATGGGGTGGTCTGTTGCCTTACAACCACCGGATTGGATTTGGTTTAACATTCCAATCTGTCGGGAGAGGGATTAACTACCGACAGAGTCGCATTATGAGAATGGGAACAACAAGTGTCACCTGCTTATCGAGGGCCATCGCAGCTTAACTCCTGGCAGATACAAAAATGCTCATTATCATTAAAATCTCCTAACACGCAACATTAATGCGATGCAATCGATGTGTGACACAAGGTCCCAGCATACCAGGACATAGTATAGATACATGATCTACGGATCGATCTGCAGAGGTCTTGGCATTGCTGCCATACAACGACCGCAACTACCGCCGCCGCCGCCACCACCATCTGCTGTCGAGTGCAAGTACGACACCTTTAATTATTCCAATCTATTTAAATGTCCCCATCCATAGGCGTAGGTATCGTAACCTTGCATCTTTCGTCCCGTCCCGTCTGGTGTGGTTGTCGCGAGAACCGGCACTTACGACCGCGTGCACAAGCCCATACTGCTGCTGCTGTGCAGTGTGCAGTGCCATCCTCCTAGACACTGACCGTGGATGCAAAAGAAGGAAATGATCGAAGATTATACTCAAATAGATTACAGAAATTTACCGAATGCTCCAATCCGCTAAATGATTACCTCCGCCACGGCAGCAGCAGCAGCAGCAGCAGCAGCGGCAGCAACAACCTGGTGCGTCGGCCATACCATTGCGATGATGGTCCAACAGGCCATTTAAGAGGCTCGATCTCTCTCGCTTGTGCGCGCTGCTTTCTGCTCTTCGCCGGGACAAGTCAATTTAATTAATTAATTAGGAATAATTAGTAAGTGGCGTTTGGTATATGCGAAGGAACTGCAGGACATTTATTTCCAGCAATTGAATTACCTTTGCCCATTTGGCCACTGATACAGCCAGTCGTTGCTCGCTGCATTGTGTTGTATGCTGTGCGATTTAACGCATTACTCACATCCTTCCTATGTCCGGCCGTTGTCCGAGGGCGGGGAACAGGTATATTATACCTGCACATGGAGGAAAGTGGCCGTGATTGCATTGTTACTGCAGCGGTGGCTTGCACTTGGACTTGTCAGTGGGAACATGGTCCTAATGAATATGAGGTGATCTTGAAAGTTTCCATTAATTGTGACACTGCGCGCGGTATGGAGGCGTGCACACGTATACTTGCTTTGACTTTAATTGCATGCGCGCTCTCACTTTGGCCAGCATCAAAGGAAGACTCATTTGGTAATGACACCAGCGCACAACGCGAGCTTAATGAGCCAGATTGGACGAGTGAATGGAGTGATAGTGAAATCATTGCGGAAATATTCCAATAGATTTGGTATATTTGAGGGTACAACTTATACTACTTTCTACTGGTTGACTTTACGAGTATCTAGAAGTTCGAGAGTATATCACAATTAGTATGAATGGTGTAGGATGGTTATACCTGCGAATGTAACTCTTTGGGGTTAACATCACGCCTGTGATATCTGCAGCACTTAATTTCGTTCTGCAGAAGGTATCGGCAGATGTATCAGATGTGAGCTGAGCTTCACCTTTTTAGTGGCGTCTTAAAGCAGGTATTTATAAAGGCATAGTTCCTCTCTTAGAGCTTCCGAGTGAGAGAAGATGATGTTGTGAAGAATTCAGGGTATGTAGTAATGCCTGTACTGCCTCAGTTCGGGGAAATGAGGACCTTAACCGACAACTCCCTCAAGTTATCCCGCTTCGAAGAAAGGGGATAGGTACTCTCATACAACATGGACACCCATCGCGATCCAGAATGTCAAAACCTCCCATTACAACGTATTCGTTTGATTCGCTGTGCAACAACAAGGTGCATACCTACATCGGTACATAGTTCATGAAGTCTCACGGCGCCTTGCACCCCGAACGTTTCAACTCCGAAGCAGATCATCGCTCAATCTCGTCATAATTGATTATTATCCCAAGTTCCAAACCACCCACTTAAAAATTTAAGTTGAGTCTTCTCTGCGACATGCCATCCATCTGATTTCATCCCTCCGCAGGTTATTTCGATTTGTCCTCGTAATCTAATTGGTTTCATCTTGAGTCGTTTATATCGCCCAATCCGAACTGAACAACTGCCATAGCAATCCGACAATTCCCAGTCGCCTCCCGAAAAATCTCTCGGGTATTTGTCAAAATTAACATAACAAAGCCCTCAGTCACAGCTCCCCAATCGCACCAAATCCAAGTGTCATTTCCTTCTCCCACACTCCGATCCGATATATTCCCAAATCGCACCGCACAAAGCGAATTTATCAAGCCGAACAACCCAACAAGGACACAACAATGCAATGTCAAAGAATGACCAAAACAACTGTCAAAAAGTCCCATACGAAACAAAACGCAGATCATTAGTCAGGGAGAGACGAAAAGACTGAAAAAAAAAAAACGGTCCATGCATTCCAAGAGTAGTTTGTCGATCGGGGGGAACATGGTCATATGGCGGATATTGCATGGTGGCATTATTAGTGAGGTACGTGCCCGGTTTTGTGTTGCGCAGGATCAGCTTTTCGGATGCGGTTATCTAAATCAATCTTTAGGGACCGACCAACCGACCAACCGACCAACCGACTGCGACGACTGGGACCGACAAATAAAAGAAACACAAATGGATTTTGGGATTCGGCTGAGGAATAACGTGCGCACTCATGAATTCCATCGATTTGTAACTTTTTGTTGTTGTTGTTGCTGCAGCCAGTTGGAAGCATCACATGGGAAAGTTGTGCCGTGCGGCCAGGAAAACGAGGAACACCAAAACGATTGGAGTCACTTTTTTTAAGGAGGATTAATAATATGCGCATAGCTGTGGGATGGGGGAGAACCTGCTTCTGATGATGGTGCTGGTGCTGTTACTGCCACCAAAGCCGTACGAAGGGATTATACTTTATGACAACTGAGTTAATCATTCGGAGGTTTTCGGAGATTGAATGGGTATGGTAAGGCCTTTTGAAATATCAATGAGTGCGGTTAAGTGTAATAATTTTTCATTAACTTTGTTCCGCAAGCCTTTGAGCATGTATTTTTTCCTGTGCCTTCATTTCGAGATAGGTATTTCGATGTGGCTCATTAGTATGTCAAAAAGGGCAACAAAGTTGCGGGAATTTCATTTGACGAAACGTGAATTTAAAGTGGTTCCGTGGAAGACAAAAAAAAATTAGAACGAATGAGGAGGAACAGCTTGTAAATTTGTATCGAAAATGAACAAAAATTCGAGTAGGAAAATTTTGCAAGTCGCTTCTGAGGACATATTTCCAAGAGACTTCGCTTCGTTAGAGATTCAACTTTTCAAAAAAATAGCAGTTACTGCTAAGAAGCTGTTCTCAGTCAATCTCAAGTGGCTGTTGCGGGAACATCGACTTTGGTATACCTATATTTTCGACATCTAAAATTCTGTTTTCTTATAACTGCTAAAACAGTTCAACTTTGATGGGCTGGACAAAATAAGACTCAAAGATTTCTTAGTATACCTAAAAAAATAAATAAATAGGTGGCGCAACAGGCGGTAGACACCCTAGGCCTAGCTTCTCGCAACCATTCGTTTTGTGTGAGTTTCTATTTTTGGAACGAATGGAAGGGACCTACAATTTTATGCCGATTCCGAACGGCTGAATTGAGAAGCTTTTTCAGGACAGTTATACTCTCGGATGTTTGTCAGACGTTCGCGAGAGGTGGCGCAGTAGAAAAAACACTAAGATGTAATTTGTGTTTTTCCGGGGATCGAACCTGGGATCCCTCGCACAGCAGTCCAGCACACTAACCACTGCGCTACTGCGCCCACAAGTATACCTATGTGCACCAAACTGAGACGAATTAAAATGCCTTTGCTCTATTTAACAAACATGAATTGTTGGGAATTTGTTTCCTTAGGTATACCGATCATTAGGGTCCGAATTCTTCGCTTGTCGGTACCCAACTACCCATAACCGTAGTTTGTTATCTATAACTCAGGACATTTCTCTTCTCTGATTTGATGTAGTTTGAGTTTGAACATAATGGAGATCAGCAATGCCCCTATATCTGTCAAAAAATCCTCCAAAGATGCATCAGCAAATATGTACTTAAAAGCAGTGACAAGAAGGAGCATAAATCGACCAAAAAAAACAGAAATGCTCCAAAATATTCAACAAGAAAATGCGTCAGATAAGTCTTAAGGTGCTAGTACACGGCAGGTAGCAAGCCACATACGTATGTACCACTGACGCCGTTTTTACGTCAGCGTATGGTCCCAATGGCTACTATCCGTATACAAGCTCTCGTGCACTCTCTGTTGATGTCAGAGCTACATACGTACTATAGTCGGCATAAGTATTTTGACGAAATAAAAATCGTGAATTTTTTAACTTTTAAATGACTTTATAAATTCTTGTTAATGTTTTCATCTTCTATATATATAAAAATGGTGGCAAAAATGTATAGTAATTCATCAATTGAGAACGGCTGCACCGATTTGGCTCAAATTTCTTTTCAGTTGTTTGTAATTGCCAGGAAAAGGTTCTTCTAAAAGAAAATTTTGGGAAAACCCTCCGGAAAAGTCGGGAAAACGGAAAAATCGAAAATTGAGAACGGGTGGGCCAATTTGGCTCAAACTTTTTTTCAGTTGTTTGTAGTTGCCAGGAGAAGGTTTCTCTGAAAGAAAATTTCGGAAAAACCCTCCGGAAAAGTCGGGAAATTGGAAAAATCGAAAATTGATTTTTTGTATGGAATTTTGTGTGCAATTGTTCCGGAATGGCTTTTCGAATGGGAAAATATAAAATTGTTAGTGGAAAACTCGGAAAATTCCGGAAAAACCCAAAAAATTTGAATTTGTTTAGACGAAAGATCTCAAAATGCGTTGGCTGTTGAGTCCTCTGGCATTGCTGCCACATTCTTGGAAGGCGGTCGAATTGCACATTCCGCTTTGAAGCTGCCGATGAATATTCTCACGGTTGGCAAGCAAACGTGCACAATGACTAAGAATTCGGCGACACCGAAATTGATGCGAGAATGTAAAATCATCATTTGGGATGAATGCACGATGGCGCATAAACGAGCTTTGGAGGCAGTTGACCGAACGATGAAGGATTTACGAGGTGATTCGAGACGATTTGGTGGGGCTATCTCCGCAGATTTTCGTCAAACGCTTCCCGTCATCCCGAAATCAACTGCTACCGATGAACTTAATGCATGCGTGAAATCGTCGTCTTTGTAGCGGCATGTTAAGAAGTTGAAATTGACCACGAACATGAGAGTCGCATTGCAGAACGACCCATCCGCTGCTGAATTCTCGCTATCGACGCTACCTGCTGGCGCTTGGCAATGGCCAAATTCCCTTTAATGTTTCGACTGGATTGATATCGTTCCGGCATGTTGTTGCGGAATCGGATTCAACCGAAATTGTACAACGGTACGCGGTTGTCCGTCGAGAAACTGATAAACAATGTGATTCAAGCGACGATCATCAAAGGCAAATTCAAACCAGAGGAAGTCCTTATCCCACGAATTCCGATTATTCCAACTGATCTTCCATTCCAATTCAAGCGGATTCAGTTCCCCGTTCGATTGGCTTTTGCGATGACAATCAATAAATCGCAAGGCCAATCGTTGAAAGTCTGTGGGATTAATCTAGAATTTCCCTATTTTCGCACGGTCAGCTGTACGTTGCCTGTTCACGTGTTGGCAAGCCGTCTTCGTTGTTTGTTTTGCGCCGGAAAACAAATCGAAAAACATTATTTATCACATCGCTACTGATTTCGATTCCATTCAAATAAATCACATTAAAATTTGAACTATCTGTGTTTTATTATCACTCTGGAGTTTATCTGAAGGCGTTAAATTGAGGCGAAACGAAGTTCGCCGGGTCCGCTAGTTTTTATATATAACTAATAGAAACTTAAAAGCAAACAAATGTTTTTTCATAGCAACTTAAAAAGAAATAAATTAATTAGTAATTTTATATGTTGGCATAAGTATTTTGACAAGTATGTAGGTAATATTAAGAAAACAAAGTTTGAACTTAACAAAAGTAAAGAAATGAAGAAGAATTTAGTGAAATGTATAACCTTCTTTGACTTTAATAACTTTTTGAAGGCATCTTTGTACTAAATCCATTAAGTTTTTAAAAATCTCTGGAGATATCTCTTTCCAAAGGAAAATTACATCAGAAATTGTCTTCTCTCCGGTTTTATTTAACGAAACTGTTCTTTTGCGTTTCAAAAGAGACCATACGTTTTCTATAATATTTTAATCTGGATTTTGAGGTGGCCTTTGGTTCATCGAGCCGGTGGTGATAGGAACCAAGTCACCCAGCCCATTATACGCAGAGCATGACAGAGCCACCACAATGGCTCATTTTTTGACAAACGGGCAGTCTTTTTTGCCATACTACCTATGGCAATTTTATTTACTCAAAGGAGCTTTCATCTGTCCATAGAGCGCTTCTCCAGAATTCCTTCGGCTTGTGCAGATGTTCCTTTGCGAAGGATAGTCTCTTAACTTTGTTTCCCTTTGATATGTACGGCACGTCCTTAGCTTTAATTCTCTTAAAATCTGCTTCCTTTAAACGTCGGACAGTGCGCTCACTCATTGGATTTTTGGCCGTCGAATTCCATTGATCTGCAGCGGATTGAGGCTTCACAAAAATATATATTTTTTTTTAATTTCCGTAGAAGGACTTGGTCTTAGTGGGCGTTGTTTTCAATGAAAAACGATCCAAAAATGCGTCGAAAAACGACTCCAATTACCATGATCAAAAGACGCAGAGAAACGCCCCAGAAACAAAGACAAATCGCAGCTTTAAAGCAACACTTCACAACACAAAATCCCGCATTTAAAAAGAATGAAACGTTTCAGCAAATACTCAAAAAACACCACTGAACTCGCCTCAAAGAAATGCCAACTAAAAAAATAAAACACATTACACCAAAAAGTAAAAACAAAAGTGTCAAAAACACCCCAGATGGTTTGCAAACAAATGTACACTCTCCGAAGAAATACAATAAAAATCAGTTCAGAAATTTGCTCCAAACAAGCATCGAAAATGCTAAAAACCCGCTAAAATACCAACTGAAAAATGGTTTTTAAATAACATTTTAGGGATTTGAAAAACGTAAAAAAAAACCAGTAAGACAATTATCTTCGACTATGCCGAAGCTCAAATACCCGGTACTATATTATTGTAAAATAAAAAAAATATTTTAGTATTAAAAAATTATATATTTGTATGGGAGGTATGGGTACTTTTTATTCGATCAAGCTCATTTTTTGTCAAAAATTTTTAAATATTATTAAAACAATATGTGCAAAGTTTAAACTTGCTATCTTTACTGTAGCTATTTAAATTTAATTTTTAACATAAAAAGCTATATAAATCTGATATTTTTGTATGGGAGGTAGTAGTAGTTTTCATCCGAACTTGCTCATCTTCGAACTTAGCCTCAGTTTGGTGGATAAAAGCTTACATACCAAATTTCAAGTCGATAGCTCTTAAATTACGGCCGTAATCGTGCGGACAGACGGACAGACAGACGGACAGACAGACGGACATCGCTAGATCGACTAAGAAAGTGATGCTGACCAATAATATATATAGTTTGTCATACCTACAACGCCTCCTTATGGGCGTTACAAATGGAATGACAAAGTGAATATACCCTCACCACAGTGTGGTACCGGGTATAATTAAAAAAAAAATATGTACCTATTATACGCTAAAAAAAAATTACACCACCCTATAACGCGGTTTTAACCAAAAGACTTGAACTAAGGAATGGTGGCCTACACTATGGGCCTACAGTGTAATTCGAGCGGTTGGTGTGGGTTCAAGTCCCACAAGCAGAATAATATCAGGGTTTCTCCGGGAGTAGTGGTCTTCTGAAAAGAAGTTCCTGCTTGGAAGTAGGTACAATGGACCGAAATTCGAGCCTGAATTTGAAATCCCCTTTTTGATAAAGAACATTGTCTATTATAAAGGAAGTGTTCAACATACTTGTCATACAATTTTTGGACTGCATTCGAGATAGGTTAAAGTCACAATTTTCATTGGTGGCATAAAACGTTTTTCCAAACAATAATTACCTTATACAAACACTCTCGTAGAGAATAACATACTCCGAACTAATCCTTTCCCACTGTTGTCTCCTGGCATTCAAATAGGGTGGTCCCACTCAACCCAATAAATATAAATGTCCTTCAATTTTTCTTCACCATCCTTATGCTGCACCTCGCTATGGCTTAAAAAAACAGTGATAGCCGAAACAAAATTATAAAAAAAAAAACAAATCCCTCAATTCCTGGGATTCCTAGACAGATGAGTCATCCTGATAGCGCAATCGCAACAAAGACAATTAAAACACAAAAACCCTCTGCGGCTTCAAAATTGGGAAGCACAAATTCCTTCCATGTTATTCTTTTGCCTTCTACCGAGAACTCTCAGCAATAAAAGGACAGAAGGACAGCTAAGAGTCAGAGGGACAGGTAGAAATGTCGCTCATTGATTGTGTCCATTAAAACGCACCCCGAAATAAATGGAACGCAGTGCTGCGAGGCGATAGTGATCCATTTGTACTTCTCCTTTCGGTATCATCTGGCAATGATATCAAAATGCTGGAAAATGAAAAGAAAAGAAAAACCGATCCTCATTTGGTTTTGTATTTTAAGAGGTCGTAACTTTGGACCTTATCAACAGACAGTCATGTGACACTCATTACCTGAAAAGTCGGAGACGACTTCCTTTCTCTTTCCATCTTCCGTGCTGAGGCTGACTGCCGAGTTCCATTCTAGAAAAGAAAACTCCGATAAATCGTAATTTCTGTCATCGAAGAGAAATGGTGACAGTGTCCAAAGGCAAAGATACCAATCACCAACTGGGCGGCAATTTGTGTACACAAGCAATCGTCGGTCGGTACAGGATGTGAAGAATGCATTTTCGAACAGGAACTGCACAAAATTGTTCATAAATGAAAGTCACGTAGAGAATTAAGTGATGTTTATGCCAAGTTATGGATGGAAAATTGTCCAGCAAGACAATAAATTTGATCGGGCAACCCAGAGCGGAAAGAATCAAAGCGGACAGACAGTTTCTGTGCGGGCCAAACGATAACACGTCACACGTCAACTTCCGGCTCAGTTTGACAGTTTATTGCATTTCTTGATGTCACTATGTCAGGACAAAGTGAGACAAATCCTCTCGGGAATCTCAACTTCTTCGTTTCCATACAATAAACAAATTTGTCCAAAAGGTGCAAGCAAATTGCAACCTCCACTTACAGACTGACGTCGGCGTCGCGTTGCGTCGTGGCGCGGCGGCAGAAACACAAATCCCTTTTGTTCCATGCGAATTCCTTTCAAAGTCCAATGTCGTCCGTGGACCATTAAATCGGTTGCATGAGTAAGCACTGCGTGTGGAAGGCAGGGACTCCAAATGGGGGAAAACAAAATCAAAGAGTGTGGTATGGCATCGGTCGGTCGTCTGGAATAGGAGGATGTGGAAGACGAATTTGCATACCATGTGAACACTTTTCGTCTCTGTAAAGTGTTGGAGCGGCACATTTTTTCACTGCAAGGAATTTTCACAATAGTCGCAGGTTGTAAGTTGGTTTGCGAATGTTAACGAGGTGGCACTGATGAGAGTGAGAGAGATAACTTTTTCCTCTGTAGAGGGTTGCGAATTTTTTATAGGTACGAGGTTTTCACTTTCAGCTTAGGCCCGATAACCACTTAGAGATCTGGCACTGATTCAGTCGATCTAGTGAGGACCTTTTCCGCTTAAGTAATAATTGGCCTTACCTACTAAAAATCATTCATTACCTTAAATTAAATTAAATTTAATTTATTTAATTTATAATTTAATTTAACTTATTATTTTATTAAAAAGCTCTAACTCAAATCAATTAAAAATATTTGATATAAAATTCTGCCATATTAAAGCTTCGCAGAAACTTAAAAAATATTGTAGTTTAGTTTTGTATAAGTTTTTTTTTTGATAAATACAAATAAATAAAATAAAAATAAACAAACATTTTAACCCTTTTTTAAATATTTCGGAGGCCGCAATAGATAACTTTCTATGGAAAATATTGCAGACACTAAAAATGATTATTATTAGTACCGCGGAATGTGTTGCACAGAATACGATCGATCGGCTCTCATCTATCAATATTTGTTCTTCTCAGAGGGTTTCGAAATTTTTTAAAAACTCTACTTTCGATCGACTGGATTGTCAGACAATTTTGTAATAATTTTTTTGATGGCCAGTCAGAATATCGGCACCAGATCCAATTAAAATAATACAATAATTAGTTGGCTTTTTTTTGGCTCGTTTTTAGACGCTTTTTGGAGCAGTTTTGGGCAGTTTTTTTGGTTGGTTTTGCGGCACGATTTTTGAGGCATTTTCTGTCGCTTTTGAGGGAAAAAAAATCTATAAATCAGTAAAAAATGTTTGTTTTTGGTGCATGTTTTGGACCGTATTTTGGGCACCTTTATGAGGCGTTTCCTGGCGAGTTTTTTATGCGTTTTTTTGAGGGCTTTTTCAGGCATTTTCTGTTGCTTTTGAGGGAAAAAAATCTATAAATCAGTAAAAAATTTTGAAAAGCAAATAAATGGTTCTCGCGTTAAGGATGTACCTTCAACGTTGCATTAAATATAAATATTTTCTAAAGCGTAAGTCAACCCCTATTTAAAAGTACAGACATGCATAGATACAAGACAAAGAAAGAACAAACATTGCTGCAACAGCTCTAATCTTCAATAATTGCTGCAAGGAATCTAAATTCTAAACCATAATATTTCAAAAAATAAAGCACACCATTCATCCATTCATAATGAGCAACAATATTGCACAATGCCTAAGACGCATTCCATAATTTTACCAGCCTCCAAGATTCAGCAGCACACAAAAATAAGAAGAAGGGAACAAAAAATCAAATTAAATGCTCCGTGGTCCGTGTGTTGCAAAATATGGTGGCAAAAATCCCTTTTCAGACACACACCCAAACACCAGGTAATCCTCTCGTTTTCATTTACGAGACCGGTTTACACCGGATCCGATCTCAGTAAACAAACCAAAAACCTCCAGTAGAAGACTTGTGGTGACCACAATGGGAATTCAATGGCAGGGGGAGAGAGAACAAGCAAAATACAAGCCATGTCATGTCGATGTTACCACTAAAAAAAAAACAAATACTGACCACTTCTTTAGAGGCCCGTTTGTTTTTTTTTTTTTTTTCAGTTATTTATTTTTTTCTGTATGTCAAGGAAATGGAAACCGAAAGGACACAATAGAGAGACTCTGACACTGAATGGTTGATTTGGTTTTTATTTAAAATTTTCACGCGATCCCCAATCCTTTTCAGGATCACATTACAAAGAGGAATGCTATGGTATGCTGTATGCATGTGATGATGCTGACTGCAGATGCATGAGGCAAGTTGAACTTTCTAGAAAAATCCGTCACTATAGAAACATCGAAATCTCGTCGCCAACAATGTGCTTAAAGCGCCAAAAGTGTCCATCGTGTCAGCTCCATGATACGGTGTCCTTATTTTGATGTTTTCACCACTTGATCGAGGGCATCCAAGTCCAACCATCCGTTGAGTGCTGTGCTTCTGTAAGCTGATATCTCTATACCGTGTGTTGTCCCTTTTTCTAACTCCTTGCCTCTGCCATCATCCTTCCCAGGGGTGTGTATAGCACCAGACATAGGTACGTACATCGGTTTCTGTTCTTTTCCCTTGAATGACCATACTCCGTCGAATAGCGTTCTCATCAGACAGACACCATCTCGGTCTAGAGTTCGGTTTCGTAATTCCACGAAAAGGTGTTGAACAGTGATGTACCGACAGCGAGCAGCACATAAGTATCAGTTTCATCGCATCTCCATTCCCCCTCAAACAGACTTTGTCACTGCGAGCGGGTGAGTCTCCTACCCCCAAAATTGATAAAATCCGTTCACTGCATTGCAGCGATTTTCTTGGGAAATCCTAAAACGTATATTCCAATTCGACATTCCAATGTAATTTATGTCAAATCACTTTCAAATCAGTCAAATCGACTTTTACTACATTGTCCCAGGGGACGAACGATAGACGACTACACAAGCGTGTCTGCGACTGAGAGTCGTAATCGTAAACCAAGCCAAAACCAGAGCGGACATAAATACAACCATTCCCCATGTACACATGGGCTGATTTGACAAGTGTCTTGTTGCTTATTAAATAATAAAACGTTTATGGTACTCGATGGAGCTGACACAAAAAAAAACCAATGAATGGCCAGAGCGGGACAGACCACGCAGTTTCAATGAAAATCAATAAAACAGCAACAATAAAAAAAAAACCAAGCCCATGAGTTGAAATTTGAAAATGGGCAAATTCCAAGCAACTCATAGACTTTTTTGCCAATGTGACCACGGTAGGCGATGGCCATATGCCCATTGCCCATTATGCCAATGCAAGCAAAAGAAAAGAAACGCCTGATGGCGCGACGCGGACAGTTCAAACACTCGGCAGCTGAGTAACCATCGGTCTCTGCCACAATTAGCCATAAAGCGTGTTGGCAGATTTGTTCGCCTAACACTTGTTGATGGTAATTTTTGGTGCTCTGGCCGCTGGTAAAGTTGTTACCGCTAAAATCGGCCATTAGCTGGCAAACCGGCGAACCACTGGCTTATGGTGCACGACGGCATTTGATGGCTTTATTTGCGTGAAATGAGGAATTATGATCGAATTTATTAGCTCATGGATTACTAATTAAAGGCTTAGAAGGTGCACCGTACCTTACTTTGTCACTGATCGTTTGTCAATATTTTATGTGTCATTATAGAGTGTGAATGTTTTGCGGGGAGGCCATGTGACAGTAGACTGAACGATTTATAAGCTGCAGTATAAACAGCTTCTTGGTATTGAGAAGTAATTGTTGTAATTTCTTGTGAGGGGTGTACATAACTTGACACAAAACTAGAAAAATGCCAAAAGCTAATCATTGAAGTTCAACAAATGAACCTCGCAAAGACCGTCAAATATGAAGTATAGCTTTTTCGAACTTTTTGAAGGAAGAACTATAACAATTGAAATGAAGCGCTAGAAATTCGTTTTTATAGGTACCCTTTTCGCTAATGATTTATAATTTATTTTTAAAAACCCGACAACACACGAACCCATGCACATATGGACCTAAAAAGTGACGTAGAGAAAGTCAAAACTGGACCTGAGATATGCTTGCAGGTTGGTGTAAGATGCCGAAAACCGTGCCAATTTTGTACATGCTGAGATCAATATGACGACATATTCTGTCTTAAATTTGTGTGTGGACAAAATCTGACATCAGCACGTTCTTTGGAAATACAGTGAGCGTCAAAAGTCAGTAAACAAAAATGTTCTTTTAAATTTTCTTTAGGGTCTTGAAAAAGTTTCTAAAGACTAGGAATCAGTAGATATACTAACTCTAAAGACAATGAAAACATCATTGGTGTTCACTCACTTCAAATAGCAAGTAAGAGATGAATCTCCTTTTTATTAAGGTTCCGTTCACTCATGAAATACCGGACAGAAGCCAATGGAATTCAAAAAGTGTCCTACAATTCACTGTCAATATTCACAGACGGTTCTAAGACACTAGAGGGAGTGGGTATCTTTTCAGAAGAACTGAATCTGTGGATCTCCTTCTGTCTTCCAAAACACTGCAGTGTCTTCCAAATTACAGCGTGGCTGTCGATTAATTCAGTATCACAAAGGGATATCGTCATATACATTGATAGCCAGGCTGCAATCAAATCCCTAATATTCAGCGAAATAAGATTTAAGGCGGTGGAAGATTGCCGCGTATCTCTTAACGAGATATAGCTGAACAGTACAACTTCACCCAGTTCCTGGTCACTGTGAAATCCCAGGAAACTGTCCAGAGGCGAACTAGCAAGGCGAGGCTCCTCTGGCGTGGATAGTATAAGTCTGCACGACGTATATGTACCACTTTCCTACGCTAAACAAATAATTCACGCCGACGCAGCAAGTAGAGCAGAGTTCAGATGGAAATATCTAGGATACTGCAACACTGCTAGGCTCACCTGGCCAGCTCTGGACACAAAACGATCCAAGGAGCTTCGTCGACTTAAAATATCCAGCATCTCGAAAGTCGTTAATGTGATCTCCGGGCACTGCATATTAGGCAGACACGCGCATAGGCTCGGTCTGCCATACAATGACTTCTGCAGAAGTTGTAGAGATGAATAGGAGAATGAGTCCGTCACTCACTTTCTTTGCAGTTGCCCTGCCCTGGCCAATCTAAGAAAGGCCCACTTAGGAAACTATTTTCTTAATGATCTCAGTGATCTAGGTAATACCAGCGCCGCTAACTTTCTTAGCTTTATAACCGGTAGCAAATGGTTTACATGAGTAAACAGTAAAGGAAAGCTCCCCAAATCCCAGTGGTATGCACAATGGGCCGATAAACGGCCTAAGTGTTTCTCTCACCGAGAGCCACTGTTAACTAACTAACTACTAACGTTCCGTTTCCAAAGGGATAAAACGGAACCTTATTGTTTTCGCTACGATGTCTGTCCGTCTGTCCGAACCCACTAAGCTAATTTTGGTCCTAGGTCTATCTCAAGAACTAATTGCCATAGAAGGCTGAAATTTGCACACAAAATCAGGTACAACGTACAACCCCTAGTTAAACGACAAATACCAATGATAGCGATACATTGACTGATTTTGGAGTAATATTTTCCTTCATACAAAAAACTGTTTACTATTTGTACCTAGGTCAAAGAACAATCGACACACTAACGCTTTCAAGACACCAACTCTGTCCAAGTACGGCACTTTCGGTGCGCGAGTGGTCGCACTTGGTCAGTGTTTTTTTATTTTTATCGTCATAGACTCACTCGTATTCCCCTACGTCAAGTATACTCGTATCTTTCTGCAAAGTAGATTGGTTACACAAAGTTATGTCCTTCAAGGTTGTCAAGTTTACAGATTATCTGTCTTTTAGGGTGCGCCAAGACTGTACCGATAGAATAGGTACCTAATGTAAAATTAACCGATAGCATCAGAAATCCAAACCAATTTCACCGGCTATAGCTACACTGAGGTATTTCTTCAAGATTTTGGAAAACTTCGTCCTCTATTATATTACGACGACTGATTTATTAATCAGTGTCGTACGTACTTACCACCGAATACCGTCCCAAAGACTGAAAAGAAATTTGTATGGATAAATGTCATAAATAGTCTGTCCCTTTAAAAAGAACCGAGGCAGTTAGGACACAAATTGTAGTCCCTTTCATAATGAGGCGTGTATTTCAATTCAACTGAAATCTATCAATACAACATCCGCAAACATACGAGTACACGTGGTTCCAAGGCTGTTTCCAGATTATTCTTAAACAGGTACAACATAGCATCAGTCAGCTCCTTCAAACTCAACTCAACGACTATACACAATTGTCTTTGCAATCTCGAAACAAAGCATGGTATTCGTGTGAAAAATGCGTCAAATCAACAATCCATTCAGTTGATGCCGCGTCGTCGTCGCACCGCTGGCTGACGTCTATAGCCTATCGTCTGCATAAATTCACATAGCGCATCTATTCCAAGAGCGCTCAGCCATCCATTACGCCGCCGCCGCCGCTGAAATACAAGAAAAAAAAATCTGTTTAAATAATGTCTTCACACTTCTGTGGTCAACAAAACAAAAATTCGAACAAAAAACTGGACAAATTGGACCACAGTAGGACGAGGCAGCAAAGACAAAAGGAAGCCCAACGAATGGAGCAAGTGGACAAGAGGTATACGCAAACTAAAAACAAGGGCTCAGGCGATAGTGTATGGAATTCGCACAGCAGGATGCCACCACTGCTTCGCATTGCTCTCTGAAGGTTAACCGGTAAAATATCCAACATCTCCCCCCGCCTAGTGTCCTGCTAACACAGTGGAAAACGAACTGTCTCCGATGCCATGTCTCCTGTCCCGTCACGTGCAATGAATAGAATAGTTCTCTGTGGACGGGAGGTTTTATTTTGTCCATTTTTAACTCGCAGCTTGACGCTTGTATGACGACGAGAGTGTGTTGTTTACTTTAGAGATGTCAAAGTTGTCCTCCGGTTTCCATTGACAGAGCATAGAATTACAAAATAGAGCGATGCGATGTCCATTAGTCACAGAAAAAGGTCCAAACACCATGTAATATGGGCACGCAAAGCGCCAGATTACATAAAGCCTCTTTCTAGTATCGCCAAACAAGCTTCTATCAATACGAGCCTCTACACGTTCACTATGCTGTCCGCTGTCCTTCTGTTCGTCTGTTCGTCTGTTCGTCCTCCTCCTTCACATCTAATCACTTGTGGTGTTAAGTCTGAGGAGGCGAATGTAATTCGATTGTTTCCAGACGAATTAACGCAATCGGTTCTTTCTTGCAAAATGGAATGTAAATGGGAATAAAAATGGACGCAGGGGATGACGACACGACGGTGGCGGTTACCGGTGTTGTGGGACAATTATAAACAATTCATTTGGCACGAATGGGGCTCCAGATTTGCTCGGACGCAGAGGCCTGTATGTAGTGTTGTTTGTTACCTGCTGAACGCGCAAAGGATATCTGACGGAGGGGAGCGCTGCAGCGCTCTCAACCGCAAGAGACGTCATCATCATTATTCCTTTGGAAAGATCCCGTGTCCTGTGCTGTGTTATTTTTGTTTTATGAGACAGAGACCTTAGCTCGGCTTTGTTAAGAGCTGTTGTTTTTTTTCCTGCGTGCACCCATATCCGGTTCACACCTCGAGAGATTATTTCACACTTTTCGCAACGCGACGACAACGAGATATGGGGATGGTGTGACGTGTCGCTTCGGTATGGGGGAGGAGGCAGTTCAAACTTCAAGCGAATGTAATTTGAATTGTGATGGAAGTGAACGATCTCAGATGATGTGGCTTGACATGTCGCGGTTGGACGGTGTGCTCAGTTGCAGCTGCAGATGGAATTTTAACCCCGCTTGACATAATTTGAACTGGCACGATGGTGACATTGTGCACATATTTTAAAATATTTCAGATCCGTTGAAATGGTTTTGTGCAAGTTTGTAATAAGTTGCTTAAATGCAGCTTGAAGGGGTGAAACGTTCTCAGTTGCCGCTGGCGGTCATTTAAAATGAACGATTTCCAGTTCATATGTTCATACACAAAGATGCACTATCGGTGGCCGCACACTTTTCTAAATATTTGCTGTTCAAATAGCTTCTTGCAGCCATTCGTTTTGTGTGAGTTTCTATTTTTGGAACGAATGGAAGTGACGTACAATTTTATGCCGAGTCCGAACGGCTGAATTGAGAAGCTTTTTTCAGGACAGTCATACTCTCGGATGTTTGTCAGACGTTCGCGAGAGGTGGCGCAGTAGAAAAAACCTTAAGATGTAATTTGTGTTTTTCCGGGGATCGAACCTGGGATCCCTCGCACAGTAGTCCAGCACACTAACCACTGCGCTACTGCGCCCACTTAACCAATAGTTGGTTCAATAAGTTAGGTTTACTTAGTTACGTCTCTAATCTATGGTCGCTGTTCCCGTCTTGTGTCAAATAGTAAAGGTAGGTACTTGAGCAAAAGCATGACCGATATTAGAACGCTTCATTCATGGTTAGTTTACAAGTATAGCTCAGTGGGACTCTTGTTAATTGGAAGAAGCTTAATTTGCCATGAATGCCTTGCAGGTCAATGGTGTCTTTTTAGGCATTGTCTAGCCATCTTTTTAACAGTCCAAAGTCGCACCTACCGATTACACTCGAATTGGAACATTTTTCGAAACCGTCTGAGCACCATTTCTAAATCCTTAGTTCCTAAAGTGGAAAGGTTGCGAATAGAGCACCGTATTCCAAATATTTTGACAGTACTGGGGCAGCCCTTCAATTCCATGGCGCTATTCAAACTACCTACAACATCTGTGGGTAGTTTACCAGTTACACTTCACTATTTCACCACAAAGGCTTACTATCGTGTAGGTGCATTCCAATAATGTTGTGGTTCTGTCTTCCAAACAGCGCGGCGGTTTCTAAGCCGGGGATTTTTCTGATCGAATCGGCCGACTCTTCATTCCCGGCTATTAGTGGCTTTTGATGAATGAGACATGCAAGTACTCCCTGCCAGACCACTGATCTCTATCAAAGGCTTACACCTGCTGAGCATACAGTCATATCTGCGCTCAGCTCCCGCAAAATGACACTTAGAAACCAGATAAGCGTCGACCAACGGAAGGATTATGACACCCGGAAAAACTATCCACTATCGCGTCGTAATCCCGTTTCGCTTCAACTAATTACCAATCAGTCGTGAAATCTCTATCTCCACGCGAATTCTCTCCAATCCTCTCCCATCAAATGTCACCCCAAATAGATGGCAGCGACTCGGTCGCTTTTCCAGCCATCCACATCAATTAAGTCATTTGCAAATCAAACTAGACATTCATCTAATTTGACAGTTCCATGTTCGACACTGAAATCAATTTGTAATTACAAAGTAGGTATATGTGTTGTGTGCCTCTCTCGCTCAAGACGTACATATACTGTATACAGTGTGCCTGGCCTGGCTGCTTATGCCTGTGCCTGTGTGTCAATGCGACGACCATCATTGATTGCCGATCTACAACAGCGAACAACGTCACCGATGTTATTGCCGCTCATTTGTAGAGCCTGTGCAGAGATCCAGTCACCTCAGTCAGTGCGGCAGTTTCAGCATCGTTAGAGTGAAATTCACCAGCTCCAGTGCACCGGGGTTCCCTCTGTCCCTGGCATGCCCGCACCATTTATCCACGCGATCCCGATTCGTACTCGATGGGTATAATGTCGTGACATTACCAGCCTACCTTCCCAGCCGATCGCCCCTTGCCGGGGCTGTGCGCTGCTCGCAGATCTCGACTGAAACCATCTCATGGTGATTCGATACAAATCTGACAACTTTTCGAATTGGTAATTAAACTTTAGCCATCGCAAGGACGAGGTGGGAGCAAAGGAGCCGTTCCCCCGGCCTCTGGGCGATGCTGCTGATGGTGAGAGAGAGAAAAGATGCAAATGCTGCTTTTGGATTCGGATATGGTCCACTGTTTGTGGTGCATGGTGCTGGTGGAATGTTTTGGTTCATACTGAGGTGCATATGACCAAAATCGCGCGCACTCCAGGAAGAGAACAAATGAATAAAACGAATCGATACGGAGAGCGAGAGAAAGAGAGGCAGTAAAGGACGAGAAAGCGCCTCTCATGTTCAGTCGTCGTGTCGTGATTCTGATCGATTAGGAGTCGGCACTCAAAAGTTAATGCGCGCAATTTGGAAGACTGAATCTGATTTGGTGTCTTCGGAGGGAAATTAATTGCACTTCGTTTAAATGATCAATTAAGATGGCTGCAGAGTGCAGTCGAAATAAAAGAAACTAAACGCCTGATGGCGATGGTCGAGACAGGAAGACGAAACTGAATTCAAACGTTACTCGTTCAGAATTATTGAACGAAAAATGCAGATTAAAGGAATTTTGGTGTAAGGCGATGCCAGATCGCTTTCTGGTGAAGAGGAACTTGTGAGCAAGGCTAGGTTTCAATGGCTCATTGTAGTACTGGAGGAATAATAATACATTTATTTAAACCTCACTTATACCAATTATGTGACGTTTTAGAAGTACGTTCCTTTGATTCTTATACTAAACTTGTTTCTCAAAATTTTAGACAGAAAGACCTAAGGATGACAGGGTATGAGAAATTGTTATACCTACTAAAAGTCAAGGAACCGCAGTCGATGATTTTGTCGCTGAAATCGCAATCGCACGATATTCAGCTTTACAGCAATTTTGGTGGTATGTATATGACAGAGGAAGATCCCACCTTAGGTGATGCGCACAATTTGACAATCAACCAAAATGATGTGCATAACCGTAAGCAGCTAAATAGGGATGCAAATGGACCTCTGACCGTAAACGCCATATTACGTAAGAAAAGTCTGCATCTAAGCTTCATCTAAGCTTGGCAACAATTGCAGTCATAAGCAGGAAAGCAGTCCGTTTGTGTACCAATCAACTGGTCCTTCCTCTGTTCTAGATAGAAACCCTCCAGGTCTGACTGGGAGAGTGTATTGCAGTGGATCCGTCTGATTTTATACAGACGGGTCCAAAATACAAACAGGAGTGCGCGGAGATGTTTTCTTCCAAAATTCAAACAGATAAATCTCAATTCGCGTTCCTAAATACTGAAGGATGTTCCAAGCGAGTATCGAATAATATCGTCAAGGGATATCATCATTTTTACCGATAGTCTAGCCTGGATTCAGTCAGTCACCTTCAAGTAAAAAACTGTCCCTAATAGTTATTTATCTCTTAACGAAAGGGGGATTAATCTTAAAGAAAACTAAATTTTGAAGAATATATACCAATCGTCAACAATCTCGACAAATTCATTAAAATAAGCATCAGCCTCGTCCAAAGCTTCATTCATATCTCCTGCAGATTCAACGGGTGTACTTTTGAGATCATTCACATTGATATTACTTGCATTGAGCAGATTCATTACATTGAAATCCCATAACTCGTCAATTTTCAGAATTTCAGAATGAGGATGACCAAATTTTATCGCCAGCTTGGTACTTTGTTTTATAAGGTCAGTTCCTTACCTATAAAAGGTGTGGTAATATCAATGCCTCAGAAGCGTAAAACTATTTGTCAGAAAGCCCTTTTTTTCCTCTTTTTGAGAGGTAATTCCCGCACGGTTGTAATTTGTGCTTTTTCGAGGTTGAGTCTGAGACAACTCTCTCATTGGTATAGACAAGTTACACAAGGCTTGTAGAACACGGGACATTGAGTCGCAAATCAAACAAAGAATGAGATTGACTAAGAGGGTTATAATTGAGCCGTTCTCCTTCGAGACATACTCTACCTGTTGACCATAAAGCCGTTCTGGCTACAAAGCTCTTCATGGTCGCGTTACAAAGACCCAGCGATATTCTGTCTGAGAATCACCACCTAAGTCTTGGAACCATAAACATCATCCGTCCGACAACAATATACAAAAACGTTATCTACATTCAAGGCAATCCCTTGACATCTACACAAAGAACCCCAACTCCGATCCGAATTATAGTCACACAAGTAAAAAGAAAACGTATGCGTCATCGATGTGCATTTAGCATCATAGTCTAATCCCACCAAACAATCACATCGATAATTGAAAATCCAACGTGTCTCCCGCGTAATGACGTGGGTACACGGTACAACGAGATCCATGGATCAACCGATTAAATGCAAATGTGGGTCAATTGCATTTGGTAGCTGAGTAGCGAGCCGCACCTTTCAGATAACCCTCATCATCATCATCATCATCATCGTAGTCGTCGTCGTTCTGGTTATGATCTTTCCTTTCGGGAACAGTTTTAACAACAATAGAAGACAGAAGAACAAAAAATCTCTTAATACCCCAGTCAGGCTCATGTCGCGCCAGAAAAGTAGCAAAATCACATCATCATCCCAAGTGAGGCGTGTGCGCGCAGCGTAGGTGGACAAGAAAGTCCCATTCCGTATATGTCTCTCCCCAGGGAGATGAACCAGCTCAAAGGTGTGACACTGCACAGATCGAGCTTGACGTCAGCCCTGCTGATCAATCTTTTGTATGGTTCGTCTAGCTGAGGCTATAAATCTTCGCTGAACTCTTATAAATTAAGTTCTCCGTCATCCGAGCGTCGTCATTTGAATATACGAATACCATCAGCAGCACCTCAATTATATTTTTTTTTCACATTTATTGTGACTTTCCTTTGGAGGATTGTGAAATAAATTTTCCAAAGATTGCCTACGAAAAGGTGTGGCTGTGCGGCGAAGATGCCACAGGAAGTCGACTGTATCAATTAGCCGCAAATGATTCATTGCAAGTCTGCAATGAAGTGAACCAATCACTCGGCATATTGCGCATGCGCATGCATTACCAATATAAAGTGAAGGGTCACGATTTGTTATGATCAGAGATTGACAGGTGTTTCCAATGACATTATGTGTTTGTTTGGGTATATGCACATTCGCCACAGGTGATATTGTGTCTGCTCCGCTGATGTGGTTCCATGTCGCGCTTTTGTGCGGGATAATGATACCCGACAATGACTTTATTAGATCACTTGCGATATGCTATGCCTTTCTCTTTTGGTCTGTGGATTTGTGTTTTGCCATTTTTGGGACTGTTTATGCACATGTCTTCCTGATTTTAATATGAGGTGTTAGGAATGACATTAAAACGGTCAGTTTCGAGCTGATGTGAAAGTGAAATTTGTCACACAAAATTATACCCTATCTGTCTATCTGTCATTTATGTAAATTTCGTTTATTTATGTGGTCATTTAGCACATGTGATAAAACTTTTGACCAGGCGACTGTGGCCTCATTTGAAAATATTTTACGGTCATTCTGCTGTCACTACCTATAGTTTTCTATCATTTACCACACTTACACGCACTTACATGATTCAGCAATCCATCGAAATCGTAAAAATGTATTATCAAAACTTGAGTTCTGTTCATAGCAAGGTTTTTCGGGCTACCAACACAAGAATTAGGTCCCGAGCACGCCTTTCGTCGTTTTATGAAGAAAGTGAAGGAAAGTGATTTAGTGGCTGATCGAGCAGCCCGAGTTCGGCAACGAACGCTCGATCGAGCGAAAATATTAACGCCTTAATCTGATCTTATACCTACACCTCAACTTGGCGAACCATTTGCGACCATTCCCGAACAGACTTGTGAGTTGTGACTGTTTCCGTATACACAATTCAAGTTATTCAAAAGGTAAGCCTACTGACCAATTCCCGCCTTACATAATCAGCTCTAAGGTTAGAAAACGATCTCAATTTTGGCCAAAAAATCATTTTCAGCAACGAGGCCTTTACTTAGGGCCGTTTACGGCCCTTTCTTACTTGAGGTGGCGCTACAGTCCAGGATGGACCTGGCCCTCAACCAACTAGCGTCTCCAACCAGCACGATCTTTGGCCAGCTGTGTCCAGTTTCGCACGCTAAGTTGGTCAAGGTACCCTTCCACTTGCGTGCGCCACCTGAGTCGTGGTCTTCCTCATCTGCGCCATCCTCGGGTGTGGATTCGAAGATCTTTCGGGCCGGAGCATTCGCGTCCATTCGCTCTACATGACCCAGCCACCGCAGTCGTTGGACCTTCACTCTTCTGGCTAGGTCGATGTCGCCGTACAGCCCGTACAGTTCGTCGTTGTATCTAATCCTCCACTCACTGTCTATGCAGACAGGACCGAAAATTACTCGAAGAATTTTCCTCTCAAAACAACTAAGAGTAACCTCCATAGAGAAGAACTGGGATGATTAGGGTCTTATAAAGGGTCACTTTAGTTGTTCGAGAGAGGGCTTTGCTACCTCAATTGTTGCTTTCTTAGCCCAAAGAAACACCGATTGGCAAGAGTTTTTCTTCGTTTAATCTCAACGCTGGTGTCATTGCCTGAGTTCATAGCGGAGCCTAGGTAGACAAAGTCCTTAATCACCTCAAAGTTATACTATCTATCTATAGTGACATTCTGTCCGAGACGTCGGTGTTGGGTGTCCTTTCTTTATGACAGCATAGACTTTGTCTTGCCCTCATTGAGGATTACATTTGGCAAATGCAAGACCGACTTTTGGCAATCACACAACTTCTCTTCCACCTCAAAAACTATTAAATTCTCATACAAAGCTTGTTAACATTGAAATCGAAGTGCATACTAAAAATATCCATACTTTTACCGCTCGAGCGACACAATAATTGGGGTTAAGCTTTAAAATAAATTCTTAACACTAATCCGTGAGATTAAAAACTGAAGCCTACATTTGCCTACACGAAGCTTTCCAAAGCGCCGCCCGTCACTTTCAATTTGAGAAATTCCCTTGAAAACAAAAGAGTTGACCACCGAACTGGGCACTCGAAATAAATCATCATAAGCCCTGATATGCGTTCCTGTTCTTTATTTCTTTTCTTATTAATCGCCAAATCACTCCTACAACTGAAGTTCTTCTAAATTACAACCACACACAGACCAGGGCCGCCATACGGTAGCCGCACTCTCGTTGATTAATGTGATCCGATAATATATTTGAAAACGATCACATTTGTGAATGTTCCATCGAACCGACTGCGACTGCGCCGACGACCGTCACATCAGATACTCGTAGCAGCTCTGCCACCGAATGCATTTAAACTATTATTGTCGCTAATTAGTTGTAGCAACATTTTTGCCGAGATTAACATGATTTAAGCACTTACACCGGGTGCCAGCTCGCCATGTAACTCGCGGTGGGGTAAATATCAGCCAGGCAAATTGTGGTGGCCGTGCGTCGTTGTCGCGTCGCTCGTGAGCGTGAATGTCTCTGCCAGTGACATTTCAGGCGAGATTATTGAAATAAATCATTTTCTTTGGACATGGTCGCGCCAATTGAATTTAATTCTCTTGCTCGGCACTTCGACGTTCGGCAGTCGTGTGTGTGGCTGTCTCTGTCCAATGTAGGTGCAGGAATTTGCTATATACCTCCATCAGTTTGTGCTTTGACTGGGCATAATGCCATAAAAACGGAAACTATCACTTGAGTCTCGGTTTGTTTTAGCTAATGAATTGTCAAGTAGAGATATCACTAGTGATACGGCCGGCCGGCGCGGCGGCGCAAGGGGAGTGCCTGGCAAGAACATTATGTAAACATGTCCTTCGAACAAGACCAATTCAAGCAAGCCATTTCACCTGTCAGCTGTGTACTGTGCCATGCCACCACGGTCCCACCGACACGACGCCACAGATAACGAGGAAAATCTATTATTAAAACAATTATAATCTTGTTCATACCATATATGGTATCCAAGAATGTTGTCAGTCGCGACATTTGACACCTCAGTCGACGCCAGCTCAGTGAGTGGTGCGGGCAATTTGCATATGCGCGATCGAATGTCTTTTATGTAGGTCAGGATCAAGAGCTACACGACCACACGCCGATAAACGCCGATGTTGTAGCTATATTTTGCGAATTTTCTTTCCAATTTACAGTTACTAATTAATTACGCGCTAAATTTGAATTACGATTCTTGCACCTACACTCAGTCTGCCTGCGCCTGCGCCTGCTCCGCGAACGACCGAGGCTGAGGCAACGACGACCGCTGAAAATAAGATTTATTGGCATTTTCATCTAGTCGACTATATACCACGTCCCGTCCAGATATACATACACATACGTTCGCATCTAGTACACCAGCATAGAGCAGAGCAGTCTGTATTGCTGGCCATTTTCCAATGTTGACACAAAAATTATCACATTTTAGCAAAGTTGAAACAGCAACAAGAACATGTGAACACAAAAAACACCTTTTAACGCCATTTTAATGTTTGCATGTTAATTTGTTAAGGCCAACGTGAGAGATGGCGACTGAAGTGGGTTCAGCAATTTAGAGGCAAAGTGGTAGGAGTCTCTCGGCACTATAGAGTCGAGGTACGACTAATATGGCTCCACTATCGCAATGGAACGACACAACAGACTCGCCGAACGCAATAAATCGTGAGATTTACCTGCATTTGCAGTCGACTGGCCATCATCAGTAATGTTGCTGCTGTTGGTATCTTTTCTTAGCATTAAGTGCACAGCAGTCAAGGTCTGGTTTGTTTTTGTTGTTTGTTTGCCTCTTCTTTGGAACGAGATCGATGTGGCTATTCTACGGAGGAGATAGAAAGAATGGCATCGGCATTCGTTGCTTAAATAAAAATATGTCTAACAACTTGTCAAGCTGGTTGGTAAGGAAATCAAAGCTTTTCTTTGAGAAAGTGCTATCTGCTCGGTGATATTATGAGTATCAAAATCAAAAAAGAACCTACCAATTTTTTTTAACATTTAGGGCCAGTTTCAAAGGTTCCGGATAAAGTTTCGGATAGTTAGCAGACACATAACGCTTTCCACCAGATAAAGGCTTCTGATATTTTTTTTCTGTTTCATCGTCAAAGCCTCTGATAAACTAACTTGCGGAAAAATTTATCAGCCGCTACGTTTGTTTCGATACACATGTCATTTGTTTTGTATTTTTTTTTTTGTTTCGTGTTTTCTAATACTTTTTGTTATTTTAGGTAAACAAAAAAGAAAAAAGACCTTTGAAAAAGTAACAGAAGAAAAAATTGAAGCACCAAAAATCCAAAAACCTCTAACAGTCTAACGGATGAGCCGCGACCAAAGTAGCGCATTAAACCCATTTTGTAAGTCCGTGCCAAACGCGATCAAAGTACCCGATTTAACCATATTGTTAATACTTTACATACTTTGATCGCATCTGGCACGAACTTCGCTGCGTGTAAAACGTCTTGGACTTACATTTCTGTGTTCAGCAGAGTCTTCCCTAGACTTAGAAAAAAAAATTGGGTGGTTATGTCAAATATTACAAAATGGGTTTAATGCGCTACTTTGGTCGCGTCTGGCAAGGACTTGGCTGCGTGTAAAACGTCTTGGACTTATATTTTTGTGTTCAGCTCAGTCTTCTCTACACGTATTAAAAAAATTGGGTGGTTATGTCAAATATTAAAAAATGGGTCTAATCCGCTACTTTGGTCGCGTCTGGCAAGCACTTCGCTGCGTGTAAAATGTCTTGGACTCATGTTTTCATGTTCAAGAGGGCATGTTCTATGTTTATGGAAAATGACATTCGGATATGACAAATATTAAAAAATGGGTTTAATCCGCTACTTTGGTCGCGTCTGGCAAGGATTTGGCTGCGCGCAAAACGTCTTGGACTCATATTTTCATTTTTAAGCTGATCTACTCTGTTGCTTAGGGCTAAAATCAAGTGGTTATATTATTACTATTGTGGAAAATGATGCATATTCAACGCACTGTCACACGCTTCGGCTGCCACGTTTTGCTGCCAGACTTTTATTTTTGATATACCCTCTACTCAGGCTACACAGTAATAATGCAAATATCGTTCGGTTACCTCTCAGACCGAAAAATTACTTCGGGCTCTTGGTCTATAGAGAGAGTGGTGATTTGTGGATAGAAGTAGGAGGAGAGGGGTGGGGGAGAGTCTTATCGAGCACTCTAACTAAGAGTTCTGTGTAGTTCTTAGTTCATTGTTCATCAAAACAGTCTGTCTGTCATGGGTGACCCTAATACTGGCGACTAAAACAGCCACCTCCACACCACTAACGTCTAGAAAAGGACACAAAGGCAAGGTGACCACCCCTTCGTGGTAGGAAGGTTTAGAAGAAAAGTGAATAAAATTTTCCTTTTAAAGTCGCTTTCAGCGAAATACTCTATTCCTACGGGGCAATCTACGCTCGTCAACAAAAAAATGCTCTGAAACTATATTTTTCCCAGCCACGTCAAATAAATATTTTGTTTATCTTCCGGATATAGGATTTAACAGCCAGTTGAACCGGCTGATAGTCTATCCGAGACTATATTTGTCAGATATCACTATCCGAAACCTTTGAAACCAAAAGTTGAAATTTAGCTGACAGATAAGTTCCGGATAGTCTACCCGAGATTTTATCAGCTAGTCTTGAAACTGGCCCTTAACCTTTTTAAACTAAGAACTTGGCGTACATTTAGATCTCATTACTTTTCGTGGCTGACTAGTTACGCACCTAATTTTTGTTGTTCTATATAAGAGAACTTGGCTCTTTTTTTTACATTTATGTTTTTGGTGTGATTATGTTTAAAACGATTTAATCTCCGTAGTCCGGTAGATAGGGTTTTCAAACGATCAGCTTTCCCACTGTATGTATGAATCACTTCGAAAATATCCTCTTAAAAATAAAATAAAGTAAATAAATAAATATTTGACGCAACAGCTCCGTATAGGTCCGACTAGGTTCTCACCATACTTCTCACAATCATTTGTTTTGTGAGTTTTAATTTTTGGACGAATGGAAGGGATGCCAAGTCCGAACGGCTGATTTGAGATTCCATATTGCAATGGTTTTTGTAAGTAGAGTCTTTCGAAATTCCGCCTCTTCCTTGGGTTTTTGTTGACATATAATGCGCCTAACAGCCCTGGCCGTGAGCTCTTGAGGGAGTTTAGGTGCAACGGTCTCCCTAATTTTTAACATGGACATCAAAAGTGGATTGGCTCTACTTGTCCGGCAAATCTTTCTTTGGAGTAGTTTTGCGTCCAATCTCCTTTCTTTTGCAGTTCTCAAAACTTCCGGCCGTCTTAGAACCCTATTTCCCCGAAAACAAGCTTCGTAGAACAACCAAATCTTTTCGCTATCAACGCCATTGATTGATTCGTTTCCATTTTGATAGCTCTGAAGTTCTGGAGCACCAAGTGCTCCGCGGAACACACTTTAAGAAACTCGGAGTTAGAGGAAAATATAAGGAATACCCTTGCATAATTCGTCCCCGGGCATACAACAAGAAAGGGAAACGAGAGGACCGGAGTAATACGCTCCACAACGTACTACCAAGCTAGCGTATAAGAAAATCAAATTTTTCGAGATTTTAATATATATTTTCAACTTACGTTTCAGGATCGCCGGCCTATAGCATTTATGATGGCTTGGACTTATAGGTGTTATTATGCTATATAGACATTTTTGTAATTGGAATTAAAGACAACCCACAACATACCATCAAGCTGGTGTGTAAGAAAACCAATTTGTCGCCAAATCTCCTCAACATCGATTACATAATCTTTCGTAATGCCATCGAATACTGTCGGCTACTCGCAAACGGCCATTGAACTAAACCGACGTAATCTCTATGGATCTACACCACAGTTTGGCCGCCCTCATGCCACAGCATACCCTGACCCACCATTCCTACCATTTTCCATCCGGAAAAAATTGCTGTATTGTTTAAATCGGGATCTTTTGAGAACCATAATTTTCCCTGGGTGACTAAAGGTTTCACGGCAAACGTTACGCCAATGAACTCCACCACCAGCAGCAGCAACAACGAACGACCCATAGAATACACAAACAATAAATGCAAAGGCAACAACGGTGCAAAATTGTATCCACCTTTCGCTTGCTATACTCATTTTTGTTGTTTAAATTCCCGACAATGTCCCAGGGGCTGAATTCGGCTTTATACCAGCGCAGCACACCAAACTCACCCAACTATGGAAAGAAGCAACAACTACAAATAGTTTTACCAATTCATCGATATACATAATTTGAGCGGGGAGCGGCTAAAGCCATCGATACCTTCTTTCAATCGCGCCAAACCACTATCCACCTTGCGCGCACGCGATCAGTGCAAAAGGGAAGCAGCCACAACAAAAGACGCGATAGAAGACGACAGCAAAACGAAGACGTCGACGATGCGCACAAGGCAAAGAGGTGGATCTGGATGACCATTCACTGATGCACTCTCATGCAAATTTTTGCGCAAAACATTATAATTTCATACACACAAAAAGGCAAAACGAAGAAGATCCTCAAAAGGACGCAAAAATGTCTGTTAGCGTTTTGTAGTTTTTTTTTCCCTTTCGTTTCCTTACTCTACTCCTCTTGTGGTTGTTGCTTCCTGCTGGCTTCCTGGCCTATGCGGAGGACTATGGACAGAATGGAATTCCTATTTTGATACACTTCCACCTAAATATAGATCACTCTTGTCTTTTGTGCTGGTCTTTTGGGACGGATCTGAAGGACTGTAAGGTAGCGCGAACGAACACATCTAACTTTTTGAAGCGAACCATGATGATCTTGATGGTTGTTCCGCTGCTGGATGGTGCCGGTTGCGCGCTGAGCTATAAATAATCAGAGATGTGTTTTGCATGGATGTAGAAATGACGCTAGGCCATCATTAAGATCTAGTTCGGTTATGGTAAACACTTATGGTTTGTTTTGGTTTTACTCTGTGAAATGGAAACAATCATTTTCGAAGGAGCGAGCTGTGTACGGTTCGATGTATGGCCGCAAGTAAGTTGCAATCGAAACAATTGATCATGTCAAATTATCAACTCTAGGACTGCTAGTGCTATGGCTGGTGGGGTGCTGGATTGCGTTTAAATTGCACTGATTGATTTTATAATAGAGAGCTGCTGGACAGAGGGCATGCAATGACTAACTGATGAGGAAGTGAAATACCAGTTCGATGTTTAACTCTTTTATTTGTCTTTGGCTTTGTAGGCTGAAGGTTGGATTAATTGGCGAAACTGAAAAGTTTCGAACAAGGCGAGCTAATCAGTGAGATCGTTTGCCATTGGTGTGCACTCTAACTATAGCCTTTCGAAACATGGACATTTTCTGCTCCATCTACATACAGTTTTGGGAAACTATTTGAGGTAGAAATACTGGACCGTACTAAATGGGCCAACGGTGTCCCGACACTGGACCCAAAAATATGGAATATGGAGTTGGTCTTTGGACCCAAACGTCTCGATACCTGTGGGAATGTCTCCCACGGTTTTTCAGGCAGAAATCCATGGCATTGAGATCTGCGCCGATTTAAACTCCAAAAGGGGAATCATAGGCTCCAAAATACAAATCTTCTCTGATAGTCAAGCGGCCTTAAAAGCTTTATCGTCCAATACAATGGACTCTAAAACAGTAAAGTGCTGCTACGATGCTTTGCAAGCCCTATCCAAACACAACAAGGTCAAACTTGGATGGGTACCTGGCCATCAAGGCATTGCCGATAATGAATCGGCGGACCAACTAGCTACAGCTGGATCCGAATCCGCGTTCTATGGTCCAGAAGCTCTGGGTGTAATTGACGATTGGGAACAGCAGCTTCGTCAAAACCACTGGGAAAATGTTCCGGGTTTAAGACAATCCAAAAGATTAATTAAACCTCACTCTTACAAGGAAACCCTCAGCGTAAATAAATAAGGAAAGTATCAGAAAGCTGGTGGGCTTTCTCACAGGGCATTGTGGCCTGAGATATAATCTTAACAAAATGAATCTGTGCCCGGAGACAGAATGCAAGTTCTGCCTTGAGGATGAAGAATCCTCGGAGCACATTCTCTGTGATTGCCCGGCACTTCATTGGTTAAGAAAACAGGGAGACACGTACACCAGCAGAGCGTAGGAACTCCGATACTAAGGATATTTTGGCCTTCGTTAGGGAGGTAACCCGTCTCTTGGATTAACTTTTTCCCTCTTCGATACAATAAATCTTTTTAGTTCGCATTGTCAGCCAATTGGGCAGGGAACTTAAAAAAAACTATAGCCTTTTATGTCATTCGGGTAATTTTGCGGTAGGGAATCAGGAGAGTTCAGGCGACATTGGCAATTCAGGTAAGTTTTTCTTGCGCCTAAAGTGTGACTAATTCGTTGTAGTTAATGGTAATATGAAAAGAAAGGACCATTATTGCAAAAGAAAAGAAAGGACCATTATTGCAAAAGAAAGGAACAGTTAGTACTTTGCCTTCACGTCTAGGGTCCATAGGGAATTGTTTTCACTAAGCTTCAACTAGACTTTTTATTTGTTTTATTCGTGGGAATCTTTTGGTGGTTTTGATACGTTACGTTCCTTCGACTTAACAAGCGAGTGCCACAAGCATTTGTCCTATGAACGGTAAGTTTTGTTCGACCGAAGTAAATACGCAACTCTGGCGGGCAACATGCCCAGTCTGACCCTAACGAAGAACCCCCCCAAAATACAAATGACAAGTTGTGGATCTCTTTGGGGAGGCTATGGACTAGATATCGTTCGCCTCAAGAAAAGCTCTGGTGGTGTTGACTTCGGACCTACCTCCTTTAATTCGAAACCACTGTAGACCTTGCGGATGAGTGAATACTCCTCATACAATCAGGTATAGCACCTTCAATGTCTGCTCATGCGGAGTGGGAGTTCTCAAACGTTTACGGCTAACAGGTATAGATGCGATCTTAAAGCTTAAACTTGAAAGGTCAACGATGGATTCCAGGTCACTCTGGTAACCCATCAGAGAATTGTGCAGATTGGGTTCCTCTGTCCTAATAAGAAGGCCATTGATGTGAGCTCTAAAAGTTGACGAATTCAATGCGCAATACATTGCCGAAATTAACATCACAAGACACTAACCAATGAACTTTCGGCTTGACATCTCCGACTCCGACCACCGAGATAAATTGATCAATTTTTCAAAGCTCTCGAAACTGTTCAAAACTCCACTTCCTTTACATTCTCCATTCTTTTGCCCCCGTCCGATTAAACATTAACAACAACGGATCACAGTTACACGAGTTCCATATGTTCACCTGACACTATCAGGCCTTTCTTCCAAGAATCCACCCAATTTCAGGGATAATACCTCGCATCGCCGCATCGATCTCCCCCATTTTACATCCCTGTCCTGGTATACTACTCGTACTCCGATTGCAGCTCAATTGCCAGCCACTTATCCTACCAAAAACACAACACGCACACACACAATACCAGACGACGCTAACAAATGGCACAAGGGGGTCTGCTCCAACTCCAATCCAAAGCCAGCGAGTTCCGTTCCCGAATCAGAGTACATTCTGCCTTCACATCGTTGTGCCTGAAATTGTGGAATTATTGATTCGTATATAAATAAAATGTCAAAATAATAAAGAAGTAAATTATGGCCATCGGAATGTGCACACAGCATGGCCACAGATCCGTTGAGAGGGACGAAGCAGAGCAGCGCACCGCATCAGGCAAACAGAAATTAGTGTGTGCACACGGATGAAGTTGTGCCATTGCCAGCGCGATTCCAACAGGAAGATTGCTGTTTGCGCAGTTTATTTATTGATTTCGTGTTTACCGAAGATGATATTCAATTGAGTTTTAGGCGCATCTGCGCGCCGCCGCCGCCCAGTCATCGTGGGGCGGAGGTGCGCCCTCACCCTCACCTTAGATGTATATGCGTATACATCCCGATGATGTTTGCTCAAGGAAAACCAATTATTTTCATAAAAATGACCATTACTGTCCGTGAGCACATACTAGCAGAAATTTATGAGCGAATAAGTGCTGCCCTTTGTTGCTTCGGCAGGGCCGGGCAGGGGGAACAGCATCGATTTGGATGTAATCAGAGAGAAATTGGGTCAGATGAGATGAGATTTGGGGAGTTCCTTGTGGAATTTAATTTCGGGGGATCCGATGATTAATACACGGCTACTAGTACTTGTCAGTGAAATTGGGATACGTTGATCAGCGGTTTCCATGAACATGGTATCGAGTAATTGGAATCGTTTTGATCTCTCTGCAGGACTCTCCATCTGGTTGGTCATAGGGGAGAGGAATTCCAACAGATGCTCGATGCTTGCAGGGAAATCGAGAAAATGTTCAGGGCTTGAAATTACAACGAACGCACAGTTGACTTGCGTTTGGTACTAGTAACGAGGGTTACCACTGACATTCACAGGATGGCTTTGTTCACAAAGTGCCTGGGATAAATTATGATGGCAATTTGATATTTGAATTGTATTTCTCGCGAGGATTAAGTAACGGCAATTATTTAGGTACGTGAAAATGGGACCGGAAATTTACATGTCAGCGGTGAGCCACTTTATAAAAGCGAATGCAGGAAGTACGCTCCCTAGAGAAAGTTTCCTTTTCTTTACCAGGCCTCATATTTGTTGAGGGTTCTTGTTTTCATAATTGAGTCAATAGGGGTCTATATCTATATGTAAGTATTTCATCCCCGCAGAAGTGGTTTAATTTTTAAAATGCTAAAGCAGCGATTTCAAACTATTTATGGTCACATAAAATGATATTTGAACTTCTGTGGTAACCATCTTCCAAAAGTAATTATGATTGGCTATCCTTGGGGTCCTGCTACAAGGCTTGGAGTCACCGCTAGTGATTTCTGTCGCTTTGATGAGCAGAAAGAGGTAACATCTTTCCAAGTACTGCGTAACTGCCGGGGAACTTGCCGATATTGCCGAAACGGATATCAGAAAAATACTTACGGAAATTCCTCCACAATTGGTTTCAAGAGTAGTGGCATGGCAATAACTGACGGTCCCTGAATTACTTTGTGGCTCTACTACACGGTGCCAATAAGACTGGTATATTGGTATACTAAGGCAATCTGGTCTGAAGCTACCAACTTTACTCACTGACTAAAATACCAATAACTTGTGACACAACTGTGACAATGACAACCACACTTGCAACTGATGGGCTGGGAGGTATACTCATTCTGACACTTCTTGATATTTCTATGCACGAAACTGCCGCTGAATCTTTGGCTATGGCAAACTAACAGCTAAATGCCCAGTCTGACGGCATTTTACAAAAATATGCAGACTACTAGTCCCTGTCTAGATTTTGCAAATAGTGCGGATAGGCTACATTCTTTTCCGATACCGATTTTCGCCTCATAAAATGCTACCCAAGTATCCATGGGATACATTCCTTTTTTAAAGTATTTCATGTATTCATTGCCTGTTCTTTCACAGTGATATAGAATTGGAAAATGGTATTATATATACTCCAAACCAATACATATTTGAAGATTATTCAATTTAAAGACATACTCTTGATAAAGACACCTCTTACCGCATCTATGCCCACATGTTGTTTCCGCTAGAAAACTATATCAGTTACTTTCCATCAAACAGCCAATCTAATTCGCCTTTGGGCATTGGATACACTCCTCAAAATGTGTCCCCTCCTTAATTTAAAAAAAAAAAAACTCAAGAGGACAACTATCGTCGTCGTCAATTGTAATTGTTCCAAATTCAATATTTGGATAGTGACTTGGCACTGGTTCGTTACCGAAAACAAAACAAATTGCTACAGTTGTTATAGTGTCTTACCACCAACACTACTCCACTGTGTACCAGGGGTCACTCCCTTGGATGAAAAAAAAAAAAAAAAATAATAATAATATGAATACCCGCATATACTTATTACCCTTTAGTTCCCCCCCCCCCCCCTCACAGCACTTTTTTCCAAAAAAAAGAATCAAACCCCGCACACATACAAAACTATTTCTTTGGGTCATTTATGTAAACACTTGACAAGATAGAAACCAGAAAATGATTCTTAGACCTCGGCCATTTTTCCAGTGAATCAATCGCACCATCGACAGACAATTGTTTCCATTTCTCACACATGGTCTTAAACAAATGTTGGGTTGGGTACCAATGCCTTTCCACTTAACGCATCGCGCAGCACTTCCAATTTCTTTTCATTTTCAATATTTTCTTATGGACTTGGATCGAGAGAGAAAAAATTAGAATTTCATTTGAAAAGCTTTCTATGGACCTAAGCCAAGGAGTGACTGAAGAGTGGAAGTACTTGAGAATCGAAATCGGTTCGAGAGCGAGATCGCTCGCTGCGCTGTCTTGATTGACTGGAAACACTTTTGTTCGTTTAGTTCTTTTTGTGTGTGTTTCTTTTTTAATTTGTTTTGACTTTTGTTTACTTAGGGATGTTTGAAGGAGATTCGCAGATAGAATGTCTTTAATTACGAATATAATAGAACACCAATTTTGTGCATAATGGGCAATTAGTTTATTTTCTTAGGAAGGAGCTAGTGGAAATTTTGTAAGAATTAAATTGTCCCATTGATTGGAAAATGTTGGACAAATATTATAGTTTCATTTCAGTTATTCAGTATACGATTTACTGTCAACTCTGTGTGCCTACTTGGGCAGTTTGAGAACTTTTCAGCTCAAATTTATTACAGCTACCTGCCTGTTTACGATTTGAAACAAGACTATTCAATTCAGTCAACTAAAATGAAAGGTTTGAGCAGCGGCAAATAGTTATAAACGAGTTGGCAAACCACGATCGAAGAGCACGAAAAGAAGACAAACAAAAAAAAACGCCGAAAAAGGCTTCGAAAACGCAAAAAAAAAATGCCCAGAAAACATGCCTCAACACACGCCCCTTAAAACGTCCCCAAAAAGCTCTCTACCAACAAAAGAGACGGAAGGAGCCTCGAATTCTTATCAAAGGAACTGAGAGATAAAACTCCAGGAACAGTTTACTGTTACGCCGAAAAACAATTCAAAACATACCGGAAAATTATTCGAAAAAGGCTTCGAAAACGCAAAAAAAATGTTCCAAAAACGCGATAATATAAACTTCCACAAAAAAATCTACCGGCAAAAGAGACGGAAGGAGCCTCCCATTTTCATCAAAGAAATCTATCCATCCATATGAATGATTGGGGGGAAGGTCAGTCCGAATAAACGAATTTTCTGAATTAATGAGAGTTTTTTTTGTATGCACTTAAACGCGTTCCTATTGATGAAAAAATGCAAGAACATTAAACCGAAAATTATTTTAATAACACAAAAGATTGGCAATAATACATAAAATGTATTCTAATTCATTTTTGTAACTATGTCAATGGTACTGGTGTTTTCCCAAACAACATCTAAATGTGGATTACCGCGGGGATTCCCCCAATATTATTTTTTTGTATAGTTTTCCCGACTTCTAAATAAATGGGGACTCCCCCAATAGACATTTTGATGATTTGTTCCGACTTTTACATATTTGAGATTTATTTGCTACCTATACGTTTTCAATCATTGCGTTATTTAATTTTTTCTAATTTAATTTAATTTTTAATTTTTACATAAAAAAATTTAAAACCAACTCTCATTTATTGGGAAAAATCTCTTTAATTCGGAAAATAATTTTTTTCCGAATAAACGAGTTTTCCGAATTAAAGGGGTTTTACTGTTACTTATAAAATGCAACGTCCGTCTGTTCGTTTCTCCATAACTCGAGAACCATTCGTCCGATTTTCATGATTTTTTTTTCTGTTTAAAGATCTGTGGCCAACTTAGTCCGTAGGGTGGGTGAGAATTTTTTTTTCTTATATTTTTCTTATAATAATTGCTCAGAAGTAAAGGGGTCGCGGGGAGTAAGGGGGGTCCCAAGAACCGTTGGCCATATGTACTTTGTAAAGTTTGTATGTTAATAGATAAGTCAAAATTATTACATGTCTCATTCATCATTTTTGAAAAATCGTCCTATAAGGGTTGAAAAACTTTTAAAACAAACTTTTCTATTTCGACCTTACTACGCTTAACTTTCCATTATACTCATAAACCTATGTATGTCAATTGAAGATATGCTTTTATTTGTTAGGCAATACTTCACCGAGCTAACATTCATTTTTCTGCACGACGGGCATTCAAAATACACATTGTAAATGCTAACTCTGGAACAATTTGGCCAATTTTAAAAATTATTTCAACATTGTACTGGCTACATCCTCCGAATCAGTATAGGTTACTATAGAGAGATGATGGGGGAAGGGGAAACGGGGGTATAGGAGCTATCTTCGGAACTACTCGGTCATTGCTGGAGTTGGACTTCATCCAATATGAGTTGCAGTACATTGCTAGTATACATATAATTGAAAGATAAAACTCCAGGAACAATGTACGGAAGTGTTACGGATCTGGCGTACAGAAAGAAACCTGTAGAGATACCGAGGGAAAAATTGTAGTTGAATCACGGCTGAAAATATGAAAAAATTATTATTTCTCTAATGGCGACAAAGGCTAGAATACTGTTAGTTAGAAGAACGTGTAGGTACAAGTCATGAATCCCGAGGAGTCGATTCATCGATTTCAAAGAAGCTTATGACGGCTTCTATGGAGACGAGCATAGGTATACAGAGCCATATCTAGTTTCAGCACCCCTGCAAAACTCGGTCGTTTGTGTATGATGACGATGGGATACATCAAGGTAGACAGCGGCCTTAAATAATATCAAAAATGGCTTTAAATAAAAAGACGTTCTGTCATGCGACTTCTTTAACATCATACTTGAAAGAATCATGCACAATTTACAGGTTAACGTTCAAGGCACGATCATTCAAAGGTGTTCAATTGCACACGCTGATAATATTGAAGCAATTGGTAGAACACATCGAGCTGTCTCTGGTACGTTTGCTTAGCGATCAACGATTACAAAACCAAGTACTTATATGCTGAAGTGACACCCAACATCGACGAATAAAACGAAACGTCACAATCGATAAGACGACAGTTATAGCTTTTAGGTAGTACTATAAGGGACATTTCAGAAGAATAACAGAGGCATATCCCGAAGAGCCATATCCCAAAGAACTAAGTATATTCTTTATAATACCTCTTTATCAGACAATGTCTGCTTTATGTAACTGAAGCTTGGGTTCTAAAGCGGATGAAGATATCCTCGCTAAAGATTCTTCAAAAATTGTCGGTCCAGTTTGCGTCGGCGGGCTTTGGAGGACGAGATTCAACGACGGACTATATAAGAGCTATCCATCGATATCGGCCTTAAAATAAAATAAATGGGTGGCGCAACATGCGGGAGACACCCTATAGGCCTAGCTTCACACAACCACTCGTTTGTGTGAGTTTCTATTTTTGGGACGAATGGAAGGGACCTACAATTTTATGCCGAGTCCGAACGGCTGAATTGAGAAGCATTTTCATGACAGTCATACTCTCGAATGTTTGTCAGACGTTCGCGAGAAGTGGCGCAGTAGAAAAAAACCGATGTAATTTGTGTTTTTCCGGGGATCGAACCTGGGATCCCTCGCACAGTAACCACTGCGCCACTGCGCCCGACATCGACCTTATGGTCTAAAAATTGCCCATCAGGCGTCTGGGTTGGCTATAACATATAGAGCGAATGGAGAGTACCGTTCCGGCCCGAAGATTCTTCGACGACAACCCAGAGGGGAACAACGAAGTACAAGAAGACCATGCCGTAGGTCAGGCGAGTTTTTTTCAACATGCTTTTTGGATGTTTTCGTTACAAAACAGTAAAATTTGAATCGAAATCGCCCTACGGGTGAACGAGCAATATATAAATGGATTTTTGTCAGGGATTGTATATGGCACAATGAATGAAACTCTCAGCTGTATTGACAGGTGGTACCTAGTATTTGTTGGCCATTTCACATTGACATTATTACATTTAAAATCGACACAATTTACAGCTCGGATGCTACGATTCGTCATTTGGTAATATGTAATCATCCCATTGGCAAAACAAGCGCCTTGTTGATGTCGACGATGTGTTGCCAGCAGTCAACACATCCAGACTTTCCTTAGAAAATATTCTCCCCAGCTATATGCGGCACTCTAGGACCTCGTCGCCTCATTTCCATTTAAATCCGTAAAAACAAGCAACAAAGTTCGAACTCCTTTACGCGTTGCTAAACTTAACTAATCGCCTGCGCCTATTAATCCACTAATCTAATTGATTACGCCACACTACCAATAGCGATATGTAAAATTTACCAAACATCCGATGTGTGTACTCTGCCCCATGCACATGTGTCCACTTAAAAAGCAATCTATTTTAGATTTTGTATCTGCGCGCGCGTACACACAGCACCTAGGCCCATCTAACATCTGTGCTGCGCGAAGCGCACCATTGAAAAAGAAGACATCATCACAACTTCGTCTCGCATTCGTATTCGCTTTTTGTTTTCACGACGACGATGACGACGACGAGCCCTCTCTAGCTCCTCGTCTAAGAGGGTCTGTCTCTATATTCAACATCATCCGCATAGAGTTTTTATTACTCGGTCGATAGTCCTCACGAGACCGAGCACCGGGGTATATTTGCATTTTCTGGCCATCACAGGGGATGCGGGGCAATGTAGTCTTGCTGCTGGACCATCCATTCGCTGGCTGTGTGTGGATAACGTGTGCCCATGAAATATCTACTAGAGCACCGATCGAAATCAGTTGGCATTGGCCGCAGCAGTCGCAGGCAGCCTCACTGGGATGGATTCCCATAAAAGTTGTCAATGGTGGAACTCCATAAACAATTTCGCAATATTAAATTACAAAACACCTCTCGGACACAAACTGAATGTTGAATTGATTTACAAAACGTTGAACGTGCTTGTGTTGCCACAGAGGGAGAGGGCTCGCCGGTAGAGGGAGAACTGCTGCAATAAAATAAGATATGTGCGACCACACGGCGCAGGGTGTGGAAATGAATTTAGTCCTTGGACATTTATGATAATCTTTTCGCTGCAGTGCTGTGCTGATTCTTTGCATATTCGAGTTTTGTTTCTCCGATTCTTTGGATGAGTGTGTGAGCCGAGTGTCAAGTTTGTAAGGACATTCCCCCGTTATCGGGGGGATTAAATTAAACATCCGACGATATGTGTGACAATCACAGCTAGATGCAGAATTTATGACAAAGTTCGAGAACTGATGTTAATTGGTGCAAATCAGGGAACCACAACCATGAATGTGGTCTTTGGAGCTTTGTTGTGGTTTGTTTATAATTTTAAGGTGTCCAATCAGGCAGTAGTTAAGATAGGCGATTTTATGCGCACTATAATGATTGGACCAACAAGGGAAACCTGTCTGTGTTGGGGAATCGAATCGAGGAGAGTCGATGAATTAATGAAGGTGTTACCTAGCACCTGCGTTATGAGACACATATACTTCCAATACATGGTACGGATTTACTTCATTTTGGTATTCAGAGAAAGACAGTCTATAATGGCTCTGGAGATGACATTTTTTGACAACGCAACGATAAAACTTAAATTTAAGGGCGGTATAGTGTTTATACGCCCATACTCAGAATTCATCGACAAGAACCGAAGAATGGTGTTCCTAAAAGATTGAAACTCCTTGAAGAAGTTTGACGGACATAAGTCAGGTTATGTTAGGTTAGGTTCGGTGTGGACATTACAAGTGGGAACTTTATTCCTATGTTTTGAGAGATAGAGAGAGACAGAGATCTGTGGATTCTACCTCGTAAAGTGGTTCTAACTCAATCTGTCACACAACAGTGGCTCAGTGGTTGGTGTGCTGAACTACTGTGCCCGGAAAAACACAAATTAATATCCTAAGGTTTCTTCTACTGCGCCACTTCTCGCAAACGTCTGACAAACATTCGAGAGTATAACTGTCCTGAAAATTCTTCTCAGTTCAGCCGTTCGGTCTCGGCTTAAAATTGTAGGCCCCTTCCATCCGTCCCAGAAATAAAAACTGAAACAAACAAATTGTGAGAAGCTAGGCCTAGGGTGCCTATATGGACCTGTTGCGCCAACTATTAGTTTTATTAGCGGTTTGCCGGGGTATTCGGGGAAAGACGGATAGTAACCGAAAGAGTGAGCCTAACACCCACCTATGGCCTTTTGCGGACGTAGTTTACATTTGAAAAGCCTTACCTGTATAACAGCTATGGGCATGAACTTGGTAGGACAATTCTTCAAAGAGCCTTCTCAGAGTTACTTGGCTTCTGAGAGCACCTTCTGGATAAACAGGCCGACAAAGAGCAAACCAATAAAAAAAAAGTTCTAAATGTGGGGAGTGGTATTTTTCCTGCTCTTTCATTTGCCAATCGCCAAGATAGTTAACAAAGTAGCTAGCTAAAGCCTCACTGAGCTCACGTGCACTTCATTAAGTATCTAAAAAGTGCGTTGGCAAATGTGTTCTCATTTGCAGTAAGAAGACTGAACTTTTTTTTAAGAATCAGTAAACTAAATAACGATGCTATCGAAATGCATATTCAATTCGAAATATATTTGCATAAAATGATCCCAACGGTTACCATGACCAGAGTGTAGGTGCTTTTCTCTGCATGATATAAGACATATTTGCCGCATTTTGATTTCCTGACAATCATTGGCGTAAAAATGACAGAAATGTCCAGACCATTTGGTTTCCATCTAGTAACGTTTATTCAAAAGGTGGATAATTAACTGAAAATGACTTGCATCTTGCGATAACAATTCGTCATTTGGCTGTAAAAGATATTGACCTCTGCTATAAATTCTGACAACCGGTCATTAAACGGTTTTTGGGAGCCGTTTAGGTGGACAAACGACCGACTCACACGTATCAGCCAGCGTCAAATCGATTATATAGCCAAATCTCAATCTTTCACAAAGCCCGAGCTCTTGCTTTTCTTTAAAACATCAGGCATTTCGCGGAGTTGATTAATGACAGCTTAAACATTGAAGTCCGTCAATAAAATATCATTCCATACACTCAGAGAAAAATCGCAAGCTAAAATCAAGTATGCTCGAGCTTGATTTTAGATTTTTTCATTCTTATATGCTAAATCTTAATATGACACCAATTGTTCTTGAAATAAGACAAAACAATCTTAAAAGTGGACATTGAAACACAAATGAGCTCGCAAAATCTTGAGTTACTTTTTTTGTTCTTGAAATAAGCCGAAACAATCATATTTCAAGCTTGTTCATGATTGAAATAAGCGCAACAATACTTAAACTGCATGCGCATGTACCTACTTTATTTTGATTTCTTTTCGTTCCTAAAATTCACACTCACTTACTGAGTGAATTCTCATAAGGCAACATTGAAAATTTAATATTATTATCAATGTTATCTACTGATGTGAAATGTGAATGAATGATGTGATGATATATTATCAGCGATGCCACTTCTGAAACATTTTCTGGAGTAGAATTGCCTAAAAAAGTGGAGTAGATAGGAAAAATCAGGAGTAGATTTTCAAAAAGCATCAATGTACATAACTTTTTCAAGGTAGAACGCCGAAATGTTTGCATTTTGCGAATATGATGATATAGGACATGGCTCGGGACTAAGTCTCCAAACTAAGTCTCCAAACTATTCTATCCTATTATTAAAACCAATATTTCATACATGGTTAGGTTAGGTTGAAATTGCTGCCGACAGAAGGCCGATACATTTAGACCATTATAAGGTCTCGTCTTCTGATACCACATGAATCTAGAAGAAGTTTCGTCCTACTCGTTGAACCAGTTTGAGCTTCTAATGAAGCATAGGAGATTACTAATGTCTAAAAAGCTCCCAAATGGAGTTTCCGTTTTCGGGAGAGAGCCGGACAAGTTCAGAGAAAGTGATGAACGGTCTCCTTCCTCCTCCTCCTACAAATTCGCCATACATAGTTTTAGCTGGGGCTACCAGTTTTCCTGATAAATTCCAGTAAATTAATCCATAAAGTGGCTACATACTACTTACTTGTCATTAATGGCCTAAAAAAACATTTTAAAAAATTGTGAAAAAATTTGTATTAAACAAAATAAAGAAATGGATTACAAATTTGAAATTGGAGTAGATAATGGAAAATTAGAAATAAGTGAAGTAGGGAGTAGATTTCTGAAATTTGTGAAAAAATGAAGCAGATCTACTCCATTTGGTGTACCTAAAGTGTCATCGCTGTATATTATAAGATGGTAGGTAACTAAGATCTTAGGTTTAGATCTTGAATACCCAAAATAAAATTTTTTCAGGCATCGCATAATGTAAGAACCACTTTCTTAAATCAATCCCGAAACAGGATTGAAGTAAGATTTTTTGGTCTTGTTTTAAGAATTTTCGAGCTTAAATCAATCCCGAAACAGGATTGAAGTAAGATTTTTTGGTCTTGATTTAAGAATTTTCGAGCTTAAATCAATCCCGAAACAGGATTGAAGTAAGATTTTTTGGTCTTGAAAAAACGAGCTCAAAATAAGATTTTCGTACTTGAAATAAGATTTTCCGAGATTACCATACTTTCGTCAACGAACGAGCTTGATCTGATACTGATATTCTTGATTTTAGCTCGTTTTTCCTCTGAGTGTATGTCGAAGGTATTAACTGATATTCTGAAAATATAGCAGCTTTTGACCAAGCGGCACCATCAACTTAATGTCAGCCAGTTTATAATTATAACACCCTTTGAAGAAATGGTCTTTAATTTCAGAGAGCCCGAAAATGTCAAAACATCTCCAGCAATATTAATAAAAAGTGGTTCAACTTAGTCTATGGCTTCCATTTATAGTGAACACAATCCAATTTGGTCCAAATTTGAAATTAACACGCTGATTTGTGCCTAAACTCCAGAGGATAATGAGGACGCAGTCAAGGAGGCTTTCTACGATCTTTGAGAAGACGTATAATAAGTGTCCGAAGTTTGTTGTCCCAAACTGCGTTTTAAGTCCACAGCCAGCAGCATATGGAACTCCAGGGTTAATCTCAACCATAACAATTGAAAAATAGTAAGAACAAGCTTTCAGAATCGTTCCCCGGAATGTCTTCACGTATAAGTCTCCAAAAAAAACCGACGAGCCACCTACAAGTAATCCACTCTCATTGGCGCCTGAAACGAGTGTCTCTGAACAAGTCTTAAAGAGAAACCAGTTCTAGGCAACGAAATAACAATGCAAACCTGCCCCCGCACCAGTATATCTCACCACGACGACTTGGTCCATATTAGCCACCAAACAATGACTTAATTTCATCCAATCTCCATCTCCACTCTGTGCCATAAAGAGCACATTCCAATTTCAATTACTCAATCCGATAGCCATCACATACAGCGGTAATAATAGGCCACCGCACCAATTGAGGTGACCAAACAAGCTTAAACTCAGGTATCCCGCTCAAGCATAACAAGTTTATCGCGTACCGCAAATCATTTGACGTTTTGATCCCACAATCAATAAATGAACGCACAAACAATACAACAGAAATTAATCCAATTCAATTGTGATTGCGGTCTCGTATGTCAATATGGATAGGCCCCTTGAACCCCTCTCCCACTGTGTGCGGCGCTGGATCGCAGAAACATGCCTAGAAGGCAGCACATTTTAATACGCAGCGAATAATTAATGACGTGATCAGAAAATTATGATTCGTCTATCGATCAAGTGGCGCGCATGGCTGATGCAGACCTGACTTTTAACTAATTACGTGAAAGTGACCAATTCTCTTCCTGGCCTATAGGCACTGGCATGTCAGCGGTACCATTAAAGATGGTTGGTTTGGCGGTTCTTTTTTGTTCTCTTACCATACGCTACGCATGTTGTCATCCTCGTTGTCCAATCAGCTAACAGGGTTGCGTAACTAAACTCGCACAGAATGCGTGGTATGAGAAGCAAAATGAGGAAAATCAAATCCTGGTTCAGCCAACCTGAGAACCGCCATAGAACTCCCCCTCTTTCGCGGTAGTTTTTCCCACATGTGCTTGTGTTTGTGCACTTTAATCAGAAATCGCGACCGGCTACTTCCATCGCAGCTCGCATGCTACAAGCCGATTAATGCCGAAGAAACAAGAAAACATGATGTCAGGGATTTTTATGCAAAACTATGGACATGTAGATAGTCCCAGCCGATACCCCGGCTGCTGTTGTAGCAACATATGTGTACACATGTGCCAGTGGTATCAACAATTAAGTGCATGTAACCTACCAGCGTTTAGTCAGCACAGAGAGGGGCAGACAGGGGCTCGCACCGTGAAGAAAATCCGCATGTAAATGCGACGATTGGTGCGCTGCGCACCGCCTAGCCTAGACCATGGATATGGAAATTCAATGAAGACCAAGTTCCACAGACAACATCATCCTCACTGCAGTTATTGTTGTTGCTTTGCGCCGGCCGCTCATGAGAATGTTAGTAAATCATTTTCCTAAGCAAATTGTTTGGTTTATTTCGAGAGCCTTTGGATATTCTATTTCGTCTTCTCCTTGGGCGCATCTTTCGTTCGGCTCGCTGTTTTGCGTGAGAAACAGAGTATGGAGCCATCTAGCGGGAGCCGGGAATGATTTATACAATCAATGTATTATTTATTACTAGTACAAATGCTGTCAAATGAGATGGTAATTAATTAAAATGATTTTCCAAATCGACCAGAGAGTCAGAGAGAGGCGCACGGCAATCGAAGAGTAAGAATAATAATATTTGACAGCTTTGAGGGCTAATCAGTTGCCATCGACCGCATCAATGCGGAGGGTTCTTGGCACATCACTGATTTGTCTATGTCTTCTACATCTACCTGTTGTGGGCAATTAACAATGATTAACGAGTAATTTTGTTGGTCTAAGCGAAGAGTTCAAACACAAAAACAAAAGAGTTGTCGTGCGAACTGGTTACTTCGATATGCCTCTAAAAAAATTCTCACGCTACTGCTGCAGAAGAAAAAAATGAAAATAACCCAAAACCCGTTCAAACCTTATCGGTCAAGAGAGTGGAAAAATTTGCCCCGTCAGCAGAGTTTCGATTCACATCGCGAACACCCTACGGAGTTACCTCAATTTGCATTAAATGATAAGCCACTCTTGGTATACCCACTTTGAGAGTATCCGAAAATTCATCATGCTTGCGCTCACCCACTCCCGCGCTGCTGGCTGGGCCGCCTTACGCGATAACCAAATTGTCACATTATTGGATTCGGGGAATAAATCAATCGGCCGTGCTGAAAGCATTTTGCAGATACAAATATTTTTGGACGATGGGCGATTAATTTGCGGTTCCTTCGTACAAGGTTTGGGCTCTGTTGCGTCGCGTCGCGGTCGTCCTGAGACTTTTAAAATTCCTGCGTGGTATCATCACTAATCTCATTCCTCATTTGACAAAAGTCGATGCGTTGTTTGTTGGTGTATAGTTTCGTATACCCGCTCGGCCCGTGCATATTTAAGCGAAAATTCATTGAAAGCCATTTTGGCGATGCACCACGCACACACGAATGCTCGGCTCTTCGATAAGGACAAGTATTCGATTCGAGTGTATAGTGAGTGAGAGAAAACGCATTTGAAGAAAGCCACCATCATCCACCAAACGCAGAGAGGCAAGAGGATCGACGACCAAAAAAATTATCAATTAAAAAGTAAATTGCTTTTGGCAAATGTTAAAATGTCCATTAAATGTGTCCATTTATACCATTTACGGGATCTGGAATTCTGTTCGAGTTAATTTTTATTGCCGTGAAAAAGGTGCTCATGGAGTTGTGCGTGGTTTCGGCTGTTTCGTTTTTGCGCCGTTTGTTTGCGCTCAGAGAGTTTAGTTGGTGGCGTTTAGCAGGTTTTGGAAGCTGCAACCAAATTTGACAAATGATGCCAATTACCTGGAACCACTGCAATTATTGCCGATGATGATTTTTGGGTATTGGTGGATACACGGTATCGAATTTATTTGCGGAGCCCATATGTAATATGGGGGAACTTTCTTTTTATAGTTCTGTGATGTCAAAGTTGGTAACAAGTTTGAAGATGTGTTGTTTTTATATAGTCATCCATGATGAGAGGGCAATAGTTCGAGGAAATTTCATAGAATTATCGTTTTTCCAAATGTTTCTAGATATTTATAATTACTTTAGTTTGCCTTGGGAATTTTTGAAGCTTCAATTCGCACACATACCGCCCCTTTATGAATGAAAGAAGTTGGAACGTTTCGTGTCTGTATATGGTCACTGATTTTTCTTAGAGCAGCGAAGAGCGGTTTAAAAGCCTAGGAATCAAAAATCACCTACAAAGCTTTTCATATCATTTTTGAGTCACACTTGGCGTGAAAACTGTTGCACCACAGAGCGAGGGAATTAAAACTACAAAGGCCCTCTCTGTAGAGGAAAAAATATTGCCAATCTTGGATTGAAGTCTTCCGCTCATAAGGAAAACTTTCTAAATTTCAAGCCTGCGCTTCATTCATGTGAGTGGATAGCAGCTTTACCGATGTTGTTGGCAAAGCATGCGATGATTTGAGGAATATAGTGATAGCGTGCCACTTTTTTAACTTCATCGTAGATATACGTTGTATAAAAGAAAGATATATGTATTGTTTTCATACAAAATTTCGAACTTGAGATTTTGATCAATTCTGATATTTCGGGAACTCAAAAAAGTGGGTCTCGCGATTCTGTCCGTCCGTATGTCTGTCTGTCCCACCACTTGGAAATCTAAACGTTAATGTAGGCTGCATACCCAGTTCTTCGCTAAAAAGTCCAGCAACGGCAGTTTTGAAAATTGGCTTTTTCCCGCAAACGGTAAAAACTATTTAAGGTACTACTGCCATTCTTAACTTGATAGTAAACTCAGTTTTTTCTAAAAAGACTGCGTCTTTTGATATCCACCCAAATCTCTAATAATAGTACTTTAGAAAACTGCTCATATCTCAAAAACACCATTTTCGATTATGATAAAAATGTAACTGGCAGGTAATGCTTAAATCCATAGTAATACTATTTGCTCATTTTTGAGCTAAACAATTGAAAAGCAGTATTTTTTGAACCATGAATGCGTCCTTCGATTTTCACCCCAATCGCTAAAAATGGTACTTCAAAAACTGCTCATATCTCGAAAACGCCATTTTCGATTTGGATGAATATGTAGCTTCTAGGTAATGTGTATATTCTGAAGAATACGTCGTACTCAGTTTTTAGCAAAACAGTAGGTAAGTTTAATAACAGTGCTTTTCGAATCCAAAGTTGTAGGTAACATTTGTCAGCATAATTTTAGAAAAAACCGCTCTAACGATTTTGATCAGAATACATATTTAAGACAACATGAGCATTCTAAACATGATCACGCATTTAGTTTTTCTCAGAAAACTCGAATATAGCCGTTTTATGAATATTTCTCAAAAATGACTACCCAAATCCCGATCTGTATTCACACCCGGCATATTTTTTTGCAAAGCCCAAAACTTCAGTGGCAATATAATTCGAAATTCATCGCTTACTTTCCTCCTTCAAATGTCAGTTCGGGGTGAAATTTGAAAGTAATATAGTTTTGTAGTTAATACGTATGTTTATGTAGTACATAATGTAGCTATATGTATTACGTTTTTAATTAACAACGGTTCAGTTACTAAACCTGAATACATCTTGAGTGGGTATGATTTTAAGCGTAAAATTTGCTGAAATGACTCTGAAATTCGGCGAGAGTCGCAATAATTGAGAAAGTTTCGTGTGACCCAGTCGTGCACATTTTTTTTAAAAGCCCTTTCAAAGCGTTCGGTGGTGTGGTGGTCACAAATTTAAGATGCAGCGGGAGTTCCCCAACGTCATTGTGCATGGATAGAAATATGTAGCTCTATAGAGCTTGTTTCTCAATATGATTATCAAGGAGAAATAGTTGGTGCAACAGTTCCCCACCCTAGACCCTAGGCATAGCTTTCAAAAAAAATAAAAGGTTGTGAGAGTCGATTCTTGAATCTCTTGCAAAAGCTGCTGTTTTGAGAATATTTGGTCAACTGTGTACTTTTTAGGCCTAATTTCTGTATATTCTGATTTATGTTAACTTTACTTTGGTAGTTTCATAACTTCTACTTCCACTTTAACGTTATACGGGGTTAGAGGAACATTTTTAAGCGGATCGGATAACTTCCACTCGCTCCGGTGTTCTGCTCGATAACTCAACTTAAGGCACTTATACTTTTAAGGCCCAAAAACTAATCCTACACCACCATTGGTAATGTTCCCAATACCATTCATTGAAGCAGATTTGATTGTAGTTTTTTTACGGCTCTATGCTAACGACGCTAACCGCACGCAGGTCTATAAGTAAAAGTAATTTCTACTATAAAACAATCACTCGCTTAATGCAACCCAACATAAACATCAGTAGCAGTTTTCACTTTGCAAACCACTTTTACAATTGCTGATCCATTACCTTCAATCCACTGCCGCACTGCACTCTCTACCACAATCCGTTTACCGCTTAAACTATCCAGCAGACACAAACTTTACGATTGCGTTGTAAATTCATCATTTTCGTATTAACCCGAGAACATCTTCAATTATCCGTTGTGCACGGAACCCCTAATTTACGACGACGACGGCGACGAGAAGGCTCAGTCGATCGTGTCCGCACGTCCACCACATCCATCGCATCGAACTGCACACACCACAACCAGCGAGAGCAACAGAATTGCACCAACACCGGGACCGAGGTAATGCCTTTATGATTATTTCATCCAATATAATAATGGGTTAGCGCCACTGCCACCACATGGGAAGTGGCGGCAATAGGAACCGGCGATTTGGAAATTGGACTCACCCGCCATCTATTTGCTTTGGGTATGAGCTTCATTGCCCTTAAACAGTTATTACCAAATTAGTGGCACTACCTCATCTCGGAGATCTCGGTGTGGCACGATTCAATCGTCATGAATTGATCCGGCACCCGAGGAAACAAATGTAGCGCAGCCGCACAGTGCCACTGCACACTTGCGCTACGCTATCGCACGAGCGCGCGCGCACAGACCGCGCGCTTACACCAAGCGGGCCTGTAATTATGTCGCCCGAAAAATTAGTTGGCCGACCAATTGATATTTAATTTGGGAATCTTTGTGTTTGATGGCCGTGAAATTGGCCACTTTTGTGGATTTAATGTGATCACTTGTGAAGATGTCGGCAACCATGGCTGATTGGCCGGTTATGGGCGTCGTAATAAGATCGTTAGGATGGAGGACGGCGCAGATGCAGCTATTTGCACAAAGAATTGCGCTGCAAATTGCACTGAGCGGTTTGTGACCGATGAGGATGCGTGCGAAGGAGCAGACGTGGTGCTTAGCTTGGCAATAGTCGAGAACGCCTAAGTTCGGTTTAATTGAAAGAGGTGGAACAACCACTGATGAGGACGTGAAAAAGACGATGGGCACGTCGCTGTTTTATGAGATCATTTTATTAAGATTACGACGCGTGATTGGATGATGGAAACGCAGTCGAGTATATAAGCGGCGAGCGAGCGAGCGTGCCCATGATTCTGATGAGGAGGACGACGACGATGATTGCTGCAATGGTGATAGCGGTGCTGTTGCTGCTGATGATGATGATGATGATGATGAGGATGCGGATGGTGGTGGTGATGGTAGAAGCGATGATGATGAGGTGTTAGCGGTGTGTTTACAGAAAATTGATAATTTAATGAAGAACTAATTGTTTGATGTGGATTCAGCGTTTAATTGGAGCGGAAATTCAAGCAGTTTCATCATGGGCTGGCTAAGGAGCATGCTACTTATTACGGAGAAATTGCTCATGATAAAGTGGCGTGATATTTCATTTAACCGAGAGATTGATGTTTCAAGGTCAAGGACTCGTATGTATGGGCTTCGATAGAATATTGTGTGAGGCAGATATGGACTACAACAAATGGGGACTTTTCTGCAACGTCAAACGAGCAACGTCTTCATCTATTTGAAGACCTGGGGCCCAACTCTCTATTTCGTTCCGAAAGTCAATCCTATTCGAAATTGGTTTTCGTTCCGCTTTCGGATTCGTATCGTACTCTATAAGACTTTCGATTTTCCGTATATCATTGCTTGTTTTTGTCATTCAAAATTTAGCGAGTAACAAATATTCGGTTTGGGAATATTGAGTATAGGGCCCCGCAGCTCTTTATATGGATTGATTCCAACTATTATATACTTAAGGTGGCGATACAGTCCGGAGTGGACCTATGGGCCTCAACCAACAAGCGTCCCCAGCCAACACGATCTTTGGCCAGCTGTCTCCAGTTTTGCACGCTAAGTTGGTTAAGGTGGCGTGCGCCACCTGAGTCGCGGTCTTCCTCTACTACGCCGCCCTCGGGTGTGGATTCGAAGATCTTCTGGGACGAAGCATTCACGTCCATTCGCTCTACATGACCCAGCCGCCGCAGTCGTTGGACCTTCACTCTTCTGGCTAGGTCGATATCGCTGTACAGCCCGTCGCTGTATCTAATCCTCCATTCACCGTTTATGCAGATGGGACCGAAAATGACTCGAAGAATTTTCCTCTCGAAGCAACCAAGTGTAACCTCATCCGCTTTGGATAGAGTCCATGCCTGTGCACCATAAAGTAGGACTGGGATGATTAAGGTCTTATAAAGGATCACTTCAGTTGTTCGAGAGAGGGCTTTGCTACTCAATTGCTTTCTTAGCCCAACCCAAAGAAACAGCGATTGGCAGGAGTTATTATTCGTTTAATCTCCAACCATATGCCTGTTCTAGTATGATCGTTGTTGCATCGTGCCTAGTATTTTTACAGCTGGGACTGAGAAAGAAGCCGAAGAAAGTTTCTGGGAAGGTACTTAGGGTTTAGGTTGTTTTCCTTTGTAGTTTACTGCAATTATGGCTCCCTAGGGATCGCGATAGGCCTTTATGGTACCCCGTGCAGTATTAAAACCTAACTTAACGTAACGCTAACAGTCTAATAGTATTAAAGAAACATTTTTAATGGTTTATCCCAATAAATACCCAGTGAAGCGAGCAGATCATAAATTAAAAGGCGACTTTTGTAAACAACATCTACAAATTTCCTTTGCAGATACTTGTACTGAATTCCTTCGAACGTATTACTAGTTTCATGCGGGCCACAGCCAGAGGCGTTATCACCTCAAAAATCCTCAGTCATAAATTGCATACTGTCTCCAACATAAGTATGTACCAGAGACAGTTACGAGTGCCTCAAATTAAAACCATCGACACAGAAGCAAACGTTTCTTTATCAATCTAATGCATTGCATGCTCCGAAACAGAGCGCACACATGGCACTCGTACATAACCTAAAACTTTGCACAAATAACTCATGCGATCCTGCCTTCAAGTGCAACCACTTAACTGCGACGTCATTCCCTCAAATACCTACTCCGTCCTCTCACAGATACTTGTCGCCTACAAATTGCTGGCTCTATTCCTATAAAATAGGTGACAGTTTATCATGCGGTAAAAAAAACTTCTTAATTTGTTGAGTATACTCAACCATATCTGCAGTCGCACGCGCACCGAATGTCCTTCTATAACCACCTGTGGTTTTGTCCACCAAACAGAGACACCTTCGTCCGGATAAGCCATGCCTATATGAAGTTGAATACTGTTCTCTTTCTGGCATACGTCATTTAATTTATAAACGCATCCATTACGCTCATGCTTCCGTGGTAGTTAAGTGCTATCTCACGCACCCCCAAAACCTAGCATTAGGTGCATATATACGCCACCGGTCCTGGCGTTGTTGGCGCAAAAAAAAAACCTGGCAAACACTATCTCCCCCGACTTGAGATATCAAATAAATTGAAAAGTGTTAAATATTCTTAATGTCAGCTTTTTATCCGCGCATTTAACAGATGGGCGATGGGCATAGCAAGGATGTTCTCTGCTGCACGTACAACAGAGCTGCCCAGCAAGTATATGCGTGTTTGTCCGTCTCAACGGGCAGGACATACACTATCTCTGTGGCTGACACTTTGTTTTGCAATGGCTATGACTGTGGCTATACTCGTATGCATCGGTGAAATAAATTTGATTGCGGAAAAGCGACCGCACGTCATATAATTTGCGCCGAGCCCGAGCTGGATGCGGCACGGGAGGTGTCCATTAAAGAGAAAGCGAACAAAAAAAGTTGAAGGCGGCCGACTATAAATATACACGACCATTAAATGTAATTTTCGTAGCCAACATAATATTGGACGTATTTCTAAATAAAACTGTCAATTGGGAAATTTATGCCGCATGAAGAGCGACGATGTCCGACGCCGCGTATACCTCTGCTGGGTATTAGCGTTTTTCAATCGTCAACTTGCGAAATTAATTACTATCAACTGTCGCTAAATGAGTAAGGGCATGAGATGCTGTCATGGGTTAATGGATTGGAGAAGCGCGAAGGAATTTCTAGCGGGGAGTCGTCATTAATTGGGGGAGCACAAGCAATGGCAGTTGCTCTGGCATAAGGGATTTGTGGTAATAGTTGATGTTGACACTGCTGCAGGACTACTCACCTAATCATCTTTCGGTTGGAAAATAGCCACAAGAACATAAGATGCAGACTTTCATTGAAAATAATATCATCCCAGGAAAATTAGGGCTGTTCATATACGAAGCCATAACCGAGAGACTCATACAAACATTTTGGAGTCATTTCGAGGGACAATTTTGAGGGTACAACCCTCTTCCTAATGCCACACTGGCCATGTGTGCAACACACCGGGAATAAATTCGTTTGAAGATACTCCTTTTATTCTCTTGACGAACTTTCCAGCCCACCAACAGAAAAGTTAGGTAATAAACGGGTATAGTCATAGATTTAGTCAACTTCCGGTTAAAGGTTATTGTAGACGGTTCTTTACTTGACCACTGTAACGATGCAGCCAAACTTTCTGCTATAGTTTTGAACCGTGATTTCTCCAGTGATGTGCGCAAAATGATCTACCCGATGTAAAAGCCGCCTGAATACGTACCAGAACTCCCAGTAAAGATGATATCACTACCACAATCAAGACTTTTAAGAACAGCAAAGCGGTAGGACTTGTTGGTATTCGCTGCGAACTGTTATATGCTGCGCTACGCCAACAACACCAATAAAGCTTCTCTGGACACATGTAGAGCGAGTTTTCGAACAAAGAATAAGTCTCATATTTAGTGTGGAAACTGTGCAATCAACCAAACAGAGCTCTATATTTTCCAACATTTATCACATATGATAAACGATGGGCCATCTAGTGGTTTCTTTTTAAATCATAGGTTATTTTGACACTGATAGCTGTATCCCGCTCGAAATCTTAACAGAAAGTCAGTATCTACCTCCGCGGAACGAAATGAGCAGATTTACGCATGAACAACGTTGGAAAATTATTGAACTTATTTCCAAAGTAAGTGCTGTGTAGCCTAAACAGTGCGTTTTTTTGAAAAGAAGTTGAAGCACCCACCGCGCCTGCTGTACGAAAGTTTGTTCAAAAAGTTCGTAAGACTGGTATGCTAGTGGACAACACTCATCTCATGGTCATGGTCCCCGTCGTCGTACGGTCCGCACAAACAGTTTGGTGCGGATTGTGGAGTGGTGGCATCATTGGACCATTTTTCTTCGAAAATGAGGCTGGGAACAACGTTTCGGCCAACGGTGGGCGTTACAGAGCCATATTAACCGACTTTTTTTTTACTGTAATTGAAGACATGGACTTGGACGACCTCTGGTTCATGCAGGATGGCGCGCCATGCCACACAGCCCATGCCACAATCGATCTTTTGCGCAACAAATTCCCAAATCGTGTTATCAGCCGTCTTGGCGATGTCAATTGGCCGTCTTGGAGCTGCGATTCAACTCCTTTGGACTTTTTTTTTTGTGGGGAACCGTGAAGGGCCGATGTTATGCCAACAATCCGGAAACAATTCAAGCACTTAAGGCCAATATCATCGAAGCAATCCTTGAGCTACAACCCGAAACCATCAAGGTCTTGGAAAATTGGAGTGACAGAATACGCTACTTCGAAGCCAGCCGATTCAGCCACTTGAACGACGTTGTGTTCCATAATTAATGGGAATGTTTGCTCTTACTAATAAAGCCATTTTGTTCATTTTATTGCATTTTTAAAAATAAACTTGTATTTGGCCCACCCTTTACATACATCGTAACTCGCAGGCACCTCAACAACCCAACTCCGAAAAACAACTGCAAAATGATTTATGGCCAAGACATTGACACTAATTATACATTAATTAGTATAGGTACCCACGGTGGTTGTCAAGCAGTCAGCTTACTCCTATAAGCTAATAGAAAAAGATTAATTTATTTCCCCAGCTCAGTGCCACATAAAACCTACTTTTAAAAAATCGTATCACATTCTGCGCCGCATGAAAAATAAATATAATTCTCGCCCTTATACCCTGCCCCAGGAGTACAATTTCTCAGCTCATCGACGCGACGCACTCATGTTCGTTCCAGCAACAACAACGTCGGACGGACACGTAACATATCCCATCCCAATCCCAAGTACCCCACACTGAGCTGCGGCAATTTATCTCACAGACATGCTCACTCGCATAACGCAAAGCCGAAAAGGAGCCCGTTTCTGTGATTAATTTTCGAAAAATGGTAATTTTCGGAAGAAAAATTCGGTTTCCACATCCACTCCGCGAGAACTCCAACTTCACAGCTCCACGTCCGAAAACTGTAAATTCCTCACGGCCCTTCGTCTCAAATCCAATTACTCAAATCTAAAGCGAACAACCGAAAAGCCGGTGTGGTCGCTGAGCGCCGGTGTTAAATTTGACCACTGAACCCATTCATTCAGCGCTGCTGAGCGATATATTCGAGAAAGGGTCAACGTGACGTTGTACACTGAAATTGTGGAGAAAATAATGATCTTTTGACAGTTGGACGATTTTGGGACTGGGCGACTGCGACTGACTCCTTCCAACTGTCACAATCGTCGGAGGTCGGAAATAAATTCTTCCTCGAAGAAGGGTGCGCGTGAGTGATGGTGCATTGTTTGGCTATAGCGGTAATCTGAGATGAGATGTTTGCGCGCGATATATCCACTTTTTTGAAGGATGAAGGCAACGAAAGTGACAGTTCGCATGAACACAAGAAGGCGTGCCGAAATACATCAATTCGGAGTCTCATTTGTTTGGAGAGCCATGCCCATGAGGTTGGATTGTTTTTTTTTTTTTTTCTGTCTTTTTCGCATTTCAAATTGAAGTTTCACTGGAGCTACTTAACGCGACTCGTTGATTGGTATCAATGTCCGCCATGTGATAGCTCTGACTGTTTGAAGTGCGTACGTGATTTGAATTGATGGTTGGAAGCGTTTTACCTACCACTGCCATAGTTTTGAGATGTTAAGTCCTACGCATATGACGGGGACCGTGGATTAACTGATATTGTTGTTAATTCGGATAAGGTGCGTATACGGTGTACAGGGAGAAGGCTGTAGGAGGGCTTGATCTGATCAACAAACAGTAACGGGGGCGTATTGTAAAAGTGTGCTTTCGGATTTCCCTTTGAGACATTTAATTGGATATTGCTACTGAATCTTAAGTGTCGGTTCGGTTCGGTTCGGTTTCACACGAAAAGGTATGTGAGCAGACAAATTAGTTCGATTGGTCGTCGACTGGTTTTAAATTAGGTACCTATCGCGCCCTAATTGGAGTCGAAAGAGAATACATAGAGCAAAGGGCAAGGCAACTAATTAACATCTTGTTGTCCCGCCAGCTGTATACCTGTGCATATATGGTTGAGATCTGATGACAACAAAAATTCCTAATGACATTGAATATATAGGAGTACGTGTTTAGTGTCTTTAAGGGTGTAAAGGCAAAGTTCATTTGTATGGCTTTACTTCGCATCTTGGAGCAGTCAAGATTCTAGGAAAGCATCGATCGTGGGCGCAATGGCTCAGTGGTTAGTGTGCTGGCGCTGGACTACTGTGCGAGGGGATTCAGGTTCGATCTTTGGAAAAGACAAAAAATTACATCTCAAGGCTTTTTCCACTGCGCCACCTCTCGCAAAAGTCTGACAAACCCGAGAGTAGGTATAACTGTTTTGAAAAAGTTTCCCAATGCAGCCGCTTGAACTCGGCATCAAATATTGTAGGTCCCTTCCGTTCGTTTAAAAAAAAAGACGAATGGTTGTAAAAAAACAATTCTTTTTATCCCAACCACTGCTAAAGGAACTACATACATTCATTATCAGTACAAGAGTCAGAAAAGAAGAGGTAGTTGGGTTAAGTTAGCGGGCTGCCGATAAGTTGATAGGCGTGTTATACTCAGGACAGATTAGTGACACATTGTGGTGTCCGTTGGGGAAAGAGCTTGTGACATACAAATTTGAACCCTATACTTAAAAATAATGCAATTATAGCTTTTATCTCTCCCCATACCGGTATAAGGTTTTTCATGTAGCTAGTCAGTTGACACCTAGCCGGCTTTTTAAGGCCCTATAATGTGACCAACATTCCAGAGGTATTCCCGATGGGCAAGGCAAACTCGCCGATGTCGTACTTCCCGTTCACATATGCCTGATCGTCATTGGCACCTTGTGATGCAGGATAAGATCAATACGAATTGAATATACTTTCCGCAAAAATGGTCTACAATTCTTAAAGAACTCTTGAAGGTCGCAATTTGTCAAATTGATCATTTGAACGGCTAGTTAACAAGCCAACATCGCGATAAATGTTCCAAAAACATTGGCTATGACGACCAGTCGTTTAATGGGCTTTCGCAACAATATTCCTACTTTGTACAAATTGGCATTTAAAATTCCACACGCTATCCTCGCCTCCAACACTCCATACAGCATTGCACGGCACAACATCAAACTGCCAAATTAATTGATTCTATCTGCCAAATTATGCCCAACAAATATTATCCCAAATTGGTTTTATCTGACTTTTGAGATGCACGAACCCACTGGCTGGTTTGCCTTAAAGCGTCGCGTCGCTGGCAAATCGGTCAACCATACCTCATCTGAAATTCAGATCACTACTACGAGTCTACCATGGAGGAGTTTGCGTCGTCGTTCGCGCTGTTGATATTCGTCCTCTGCGTTTTGGTTTGTGTAAGATTTAACTTTATAAGTTTTATAACCCGGATAAACAAAAGATTTTCCTCCAATACAGAATTGCAACATCATAACAATGGACTCGGTTAAATGTGTTCTTGGCGAGGAGCTTTGTCTCAATAAAACTTGTTTAATTACTGTGTCCCGCAACCAGCAGCATAAGATAAACGCCGGCTGCTATCTACCAAAGCCTATATACAATATAACCGTACTATCCACACTTTGATGGGCTTTGTTTAAGGAAGTACTGAGGAAAACTTTTTTTTTTCTGTTTTACCTTCCTAATATAGGTTGAAGTAAAGATGGAGCGGAAAAGGGCCGGTACTTATGAGACTTTGATCAATGCAAAGGATGACTTGTGTGAAGTCGCACAGCATACGATTCGATCACAGTTTATGGTGAGGGTATTCGAGCATGTCCGTCAATACATGAGCAACTTTCAGTGTCCTTTTGTGGTGGGTCCGCTTTTCGTTTATTGAGTGTCTGTTAATATTTTTTCTCTTTGTAGGGAAATGTGCGGGTGAATAATTTGCCGATGGACTTGAGCTTTATGCCTGGATTTCTACCCAAGGCACAATATCGTATTATAGTCGATATCCGAAACAACAAGGAGCTGATAATAGCGATGGAACTGGGGATTTCTATCGGGCCAACAAAAAAATATAAAAATAAAAAAATTTCAACTTTGTACAGGGAAGTGGTTGTTATTTTCCCACAGCTATTAGTATGGCGAGCGATGATAAGCAAAAGAGTATGGCAGCGCAGAAAAGTTATGCCATGGTCTTTATCTTGACTTTCCAAAATTGGGGAAGAGATGCAATGGTTTTGGAAGTGGTATACGATGTTGTGTAATGACGTGGGTTGCACTGTTTTCTGGTATGTTAGATGTACACAGCAGAGAAGTAATGGCCAAAGGAAAGTTTAAAGTTGCACACAAGTGGTGATCGATTTTTAAGAAGTGAATGATGAACGGGCGAACTTGTAACTTGTAAGGAACGTTATATTCACTATAAAGTCTGTTAAAACTACACATTGTGGTAGAGACAATATCAAAGAAAATTAGGATCTAAAAGTTAAAATGAAATAAAGCCCCAAATTGGGGTAATTTTTCATATTGCGACTCATTTTTAAAATGGAAATTAGGCACCAATGAAATGAAATAAGGCCCCACTAGTAAATGAAACAAGGCCAAGAAATTTGGAAGATCGTGGGGCTTATTTCGTTTTTAAAAATGCTTATAGTGATTTCATTTTTTCTCAATTTTAAAGTATAGGTAATTGCAAAATAAATTAAATTTGGCGGTGGTACTAAGTTCATAACGAAAAATAATACATATATTTTTCAAATTGTTCAAAGCTAAAATTAAAAGTTATTATTTGAGAAACTAAGCCGAATCTTAATTTAAACTTAAATTTAAAACTTAACTTTAGAAAACAGAAAAGTTACAAATTCGAACGAATCTTCTTCAAATAAGTTAGATATTTGTAAAAATTAAGTGAGCTTTAGAAAATTTGAGAAAATAAAAGTTAAAAATTCTTGTGAATTATTATTATTTATATAATTTTTACTATTGGGGGCTAATTTCGCTGAGCCGAGTCGGTCAATCTTTTTTATTATTGAAAAGTATAGTTCGGATCAGAAATACCACTTCTGACAAATTTTCTGAAGTAGAATTGCCTAAAAAAGTGTAGTAGATAGGAAAAAACGGGAGTAGATTTTCAAAAAGCATCAATGTTCATATTTTGTTCAAGGTAGAAAGCCGAAATGTTTGCATTTTGCGAATATAACAATAGGGTATGGCTCGGGAATAAGTCCCCTAACTATTCTATCCTATAACTAAAACCAATATTTTATACATGGTTAGGTTAGGTTGAAATGGCTGCCGACAAAAGGCCGATATATTTAGACCATTATAAGGTCCCGTCTTCTGATACCACATGAATCTAGAAGAAGTTTCGTCCTACTCGTTGAACCAGTTTGAGCTTCTAATGAAGCATAGTAGATTACGAATGTCTAGGTTTGTTATATCGTTTAGATCAGGCATGTCAAAGATACGGCCCGCCACATCAATTCAATAATGCTTTAATTTCATGTGTGTTTCATTGCAATTACTTTTGCAACACACCTCATTTGTGTTTTTAAATATACATATAATGTAGGTAAACAATTATTTTTGATTCCTTTCTTACGGTGAGTGGAAGAAAAGGATAGAACAACAATTTTGTATGACTAATGTGAAGACACATACACACTACCCCGAAAAGACAGAGCAAAAATGTGCAGCACTGTTTGACCCGTTTTATACGCACCGATTTTTGTCTTACGACACTTCTTAATTCTCTTTTGGGCACTTATGGTGCATTTATGGCTCAAAAGGGTAAACCGATGGAATACATGTGATGAATGCTGGCTTCACTTTGCGTTCTTAGTAGATATGACCGAGCACTTGAATAATTTTGAACGTTAAACTTCAAGGAAAAAGTGTAATCATTATACGCAACTACTGTATTCAAGTATTCAAGCTTTTCAAATAAAATTAAAGTTGTGGGAGTCGCAGCTGCGTGAACAAAAACTTGTCCATTTCCTTAGCATTTGTGAGATCGGCATAAATACAATACATAAAATACAGATAAATTGCAGATTTTTCATATCGTTTGTTTTATTGCTGAATTTGACAGTCGTTTTGCAGATTTTCGCGAGCTCAATACGTATGACGTTCCTCTTTTTAGTAATCCATTTATGTTCGACTTTGGTAAAGCCCCGACTTACTTGCAAATGGAACTAATAGATTTGTAGTGTGATACTACTTTAAAAAACAAATTCAATGAAGTTGACACTTTGAAAATTTATAAAAATTGCTTCAGAAATCAAAATAGCTATCCCAACTTAAAGAACCATGCTCATTTTATGCATGTTTGGTAGTTCATATGTGTGTGAACAGATGTTTTCAACAATGAAGATTAATAAATCTAAATACCGTTCAAGACTTACAGATGAACATCTTCAGTCAATTTTAAAAGTCAATACAACATCGTTGACACTAAACATCGAGGAGATAATGAAGCGGAAATGAAGTCAAGTTTCTGGTTCCTCAAAATAATATTTATCTTTTCAACGCCTCCACTTAAAAAAAAATTTACTTAGGTATACTTTATTTAATATTTTCATTTTATTTTTAATTTGGGCCGGTGTCATATTTGAGACAAGAAAATGGCACTTTATGTTTGAGTTTGACACCCCTGGTTTAGATCGTTGTAATAAAAAGCTCCTAAATGGAGTTTCCGTGTCCCGAAATGATACCTAACCTTAGAACTAACTTAACTGTGGGCCACGAGTTTAAAGTGCTTAAACCATCGCAAAATGGGCCGAGCTGTTGGAACAGTCGACATTGAGTCCCTCACGTATTAAAACTGACCAGGTCACATTGTTAATTACTTCTGTCAGCACTAATACAAAATGACCGTAAGATGGATAAAACACCGAATTATAGGCCGATAAATGTCTTTTGTATTCAATTTCGTTTATCCTGATATACATAGTCGATGAAGTTAACGGATTTGACGCAGTGTTATAAGGGACAACATGGCTTGTGAAATTGACCTAGATATGCTTGAACCGTTTCGATAGAACTCCATGGATAATCATCACATCCGATTTGAGCTTGATTTGGTCGTAAGAACGGTCATAGGAATTAGGATCCTTTGAATATCTCAACGGATCTTACGACCCGACCGACAGTCTCAATGTGAATGGGCCCCTTTCATGATAGAATAGAAATTCGAAGGTAGAAATAGAGTTCCCACATGTCGATAAGGACCTTCTCCAAATCTACAAAGCATGGTGTTCCCAGGTCCGAAATATTTCCAATATTTCTCAGTTCTCACCGGTCGGAGAATGAACCTTATAACCTGACCAAAAAGTGTATTGCTCATCCCCCAACCTTTGATATGATGACTGCTCTGCAACGTATTTTTAACACCTTAGAAAATACTTTCCTTATATTGCATTTCAATGGACACAATCGCAAGGTGTTGTGTGGCATTAACTGGCTGCATCAAACAAATATATACAGCATACAGGTCTATGATCACGATCTATATCTAAGCTGAGCTCCTTCCGACACTATTCCTTGGATGCTTCAACAGCCAATTTCAGAATTCGTCTCTTTTGGTGTACCGGCTTCGTCAAGTTGTTTTTCGCTTTGCTACGTTAAACCACTATCCTTTTCTAACAAGTCTCCACAACGGCCCGCTTCACAACGCAAACATCTGCGCCCCCGCCCATATATGACGGGATTGTCAATATCCGAGGATAGCTTATTTGGTCTTGTTATCGTAATCATGCGTTGGATCCAACGACTCTTTGGTCTTTATTTCATTTGAAATACTCCTCAAATATTTATTGCATCGGATGGACCGAAAACAAAATTGTCAATAGTCAGGTTTCTTCAGAAATTTCAAATCGCTCTACAAACACAATAAACATTCCACAGACCTTGCTTTATTTGTCCTCATAAATCGCACCTTAGCTGGCGCTTTTATTCTCGCAATCCGGGAAGTTCATAAAAATTCTTCAAAGAATAGGTATAGGTATACCTGCCAGGTGACAACAGGAATCCACAACGAAATTCATTGAATAGAAACTAGGAATTTCGGAAATTGCCAATTCGCAGGTAAAGAAGGAAAGTGAGTCGGGAACATCATAGAGCATCTTCACTGGAAATTTCCCAAAAGAAATCCACACGTCGCACCATCTGATGTCGTGTCGTACGTTGGTATATCGGAAACCCCTAATAATCCAGTTCCATTTGCTTAGCAAACAAAAACCTTCATCATCCTCGCTGTGCGACAAATGATCCGCTTGCAAAAGGACTCGGGACTCGGCACTCGGCAAACAAAGGCGATCTCTGCTGGCCTCATAATGTTGTCTTCCCAAATATTATACATCGAGATGTGTCGTGTCGTGCGCTGTACCATACCAACCAAAACTGTTTACCCAAAGCCAGCCGAAAAGAGGTTCAAACGAAATAGCCAAAGACACACCAGATAAGAACACTTCTTTGGAGGTCGGTGCTGATGATAACACACGCTTCCATAAGGCGACGACGAACGCCACAATTGGAAATGCTTCAATTTTCAGGGAAAGAGTTTACACTGCCTCTTCGGTAAATACGGCGTGATATCTTTGTTTTACCATGGCTAAGCAATCATGGGATAGTTTATGGGACATTTCCTGGGCGGCACCTTTCATTTATCTTAGAGGCGCGTAATGGGATATGTCACGTCACTGAAGTGACATACTTCACACCAGTCTCTCGCAACCAGTCATTTACCCATGTGATCGATAAATAGCTGAACGATGGGATCAGCATTAGCGCGGCTGCTCACGATCGCGTATCTACATCTCGAAAAGAAGACTCGCCGCACCAAAATACCAACTTAATTGAGTCATAGTCTCCGCCGTCGGTTGGTGCGGGAACCGACAATCGGCAAAATCCATTAGGACAGCGGAGCGGATGCAAGTCAAAGGTTGGCTGAATCTCGTTCGATACGTATAATCCATTAATTTTATGCCAAATTCGCCAATGGACTGCGGACACTCAGGGACTCAGGTATATGGAACTCGATTATGGGGTATCCTATTCGTAGGAGTGTGCAATCAAATTAAAATAAAGACAACTAAAACACACACGCAAAAACAAAGAGTAAGGAGGATTAGCGCTGCGAGCGCATATAGCGAGCGACAAACAAATCGCGGATCTGTTTCTCGGAATCCTTAGTCACAATCGCGCTCGCGACGGGTAATTCGTTGATTAATGACCCAGTGATTCTGGTTCTCAATGTCAAGCTGATCAAGTTATGCGCTTTTTTTGCGGCTGGGGAGATGGGATTTTAGTGTCGCATTCGCACCCCCCTCGTTAAGTTGTTTTCTGATTGAAAGTTTTTGAGGATTTGATCGGCTAATGTGGCTCTGCCTCGGTGTCATCTGAATGGCATGGTTCAGTGAGACCTTTTTCGGACTTGACTTTGAAAACTGGGTGTGGAGGAGGTCGTGAGAACGGTGATGATGCAATTTTGTTTTATCACTTAAATACATTCATTCAGTGCTTTTTGTTTGGCAATTAAGCGTATTGATTGGGGAAATGATTAATTGATCGTAGTCTTGGCGTACCATGTATCTAAAAACAGCAAAATATATAAATTCGGGCAATTCAATGAGGTACCATACATAATGAGCTATTGTTTTGAAAACTTGCACAATTTAAAGGAAGATTCCGTTATGCATTAGCAAAAGAAGATGTCTAACATAGAGAAGGAAATTTAAGGAATGTGTCTATAGCTTTCGCCAAGTAAGAGCAATCTATTGGTACCAATTCGCTCTCTGCAAATATTCTTCTTATATCCGTTCCGATGTAATACGAAGAAGGGCCAAAAATCAGCAATTAAACATACGTTCGCCGACTACTCCAAAAATTGGAGATCACCTTCCATTTTTCCATCGATTAAAAGTTGTAAATAGAAATGAGCCGGTCCATGTTGAAATTTTTGTATATATCTATCGCCAGGGTTCACTCGATAAGCTCAAAGCTCCTTCGTTAAGGTCCGAAAAAAGTGAATTGGAATACCGTTTTTTTTAACACCGTATACAGAAGCAAATCATGCAGGATAATTGAATTAACACTTCAGGCATAATGTTCCAAGGATATGCTTGGATGCCACTAACGCACTGCTTGAGGCTTAATAGCAGACCATATCCGAAAGGCATTCGGTTCATTTTTTACATTCGATTTGCATTTAGGAGTATGTACATTGTACATACAGTTTGTCAAGGAATTGTTTTTACAAAGGAAAACAACTGGTAATTAGACAGCTTCTTTATAAAACAAAAGAGCTTCTTTGATGTTTTACTTCATTTTTTTAATAAATGCCTTTTTATTAATATATCTACTAACGAACAGTTACAAAAAATACTACATTATGAAAGTAATAAAAAATACGCAAAAATGAGCTTGTCAAGAAATTTGTAAAAACAATTTCGTGACAGACTGTATACGACTTATCCAGAGACACAATAGAAAGAAAGAACATGTGCATGACGTTGTATTGTATTAACAATTCCGCCACGAGTGCTTTGTATTTTCTCTTACTCTGCGCAGATACGTCACAATATTCGAAACAATTTCCAATTTATATTTATTGTGACTTTCATGGAAATGCCGACTTATTTCAGGAACTTGCGAACTTGTATGACTGAAAATCAGTAGCCCAGCGGTTATCGAGTTATATCTAACGTCATCGAATTTTACCCAAGAAGATGTTTTTTTGTATGGGAGGTCCCACGCCCCTTTGCCTAATTTTGACCAATTTTGTCAGGAAATATCCCGGGTCAATACCTAAGATCACCTGTAAATTTGAGCTCAATCGATTCGGTGGTCTTCGGGATATAAAATTTTGATCGTTTTTGTTTGTATGGGAGGCGCCATATAGGAACATCCCTGGGCCAATAACTAAAGGACCATTCACATGACAGCGACCAACTATCTATGAACGAACGAATATTAACAAGTTTTGACAGTCCGTTCACATGAACACTTTTCTAGGTCGCGGCAGTTCGCGAATTTCAGCCATCAGCTGTATTAAGAAAACAAGTTTATAAACAGTTTAAATAACGAAATTTCGTTTCTCGTTTTTGCGGCGAACGAAAACACCCTTTCCGCGAATTGTCAAAGTTCACAATCCACATCAATAAGCCGAGTTCCACAAACTAGCGAATAACATATTCCTTCGAATTTAACTCCAAATTAGAAATGCCACCCGTTCTTTTTAAAATCGATTCGAAACTTGCCAAATTTTAAGGATTTCAGTCGGCAAATTCACCGATGCCGACCGTCAAATCTAAAAAATCGAGTCTACTCGCTAAATTTTAAGGATTTCAGTCGTCAAATTCACAGATGCCGACCGTCCTTTTCAAATTTGAATCGAAACTAGCTAAATTTTAAGGAGTTCATGTAGAACCTTTGAAAATGCCTTCTTGTAGGTATACATTTGCAAGTTTAGAACCTATACCATATGAAAATCCAAACCTAAGACCTTATTTTTGAAAATTGCTCGTTGATTTGCCGACTCTTGAAAAACCTAATGCAAATCCAAACTCACTTCTTCTATTTTAACATTTTGTTCAGACCTAATTTTTGAAAATTTCTCGTTAATTTGCCGACTCTTGAAAAGCGTGGGGTGTGCGACACTCCCCAACGCCCCCCACTCGCTACGCCCCTGATTAGGTACAATCATATACAATTTGTAATTATGTACTTATCAACTACGAAAGTAACCCTCGCATTGAAAGCTAAAATTTTCTTTTCAAAAAATAATTAAAATGTTCCATTAAAAATAACCACACAATCTTTAAAATGCTATTAACTTGTAACAGGGACCACAATCCATAAGCGTTGTTGTTGCAATTTCAAGTGCAAATTAATTTGTGATGCTTGTTGAACAAAAAGTCCCGTAAACGTAAAGTGTGCGAATATACCTAACCTAAACACAAATTTTAAAGAGTTTGTTTCTGATTAATTTTTTTTTTAAATAGGTAAAGGGTTTTTGATTGTTGACTTAAATTAATTGATCAACTTTTACTAAAAGCGGACCAATTGAAAAATGTATTTTTTTAATTTATTAAGAAGCATACATCGCATAAAATCTAACAACATTCTAAAACAACAAGTGATATTTCTTTTCACAGATTTGAGTACAATTTACACAGCTATCTACAGCTACTTATGCGTGTCTGAAATAACAAACATCTACTAGGAAACCTCAGCTGCAAAATTTTTACCGCATTCTAGTGTTAAATAATTATTTTTGAAGGTACCTAAGCTATTAATAAGGCCTAGACTGCGTGATGCACAGTGGCTTTTCCCTGATAACGATATAACTTAAATGAGTTGGAATAATTTACTGCTACTAGCGTCATTTATTGTATTTTGGTATATATCTATATGTAATTTCACAATTAATTTGTTAATTTTTATTGAGACAAAAAAAAAATGCATGCGAAAAATCATCTATGTTAGTTACCCCTTCTTTTGGTCCATATTTCATAAAATTTGGGTTTGAAATCACACCGTAATCGGTACGGCAAAAAAAGCGTAGCCTATCAATATAAAGATGATTAACAAAAATGTTTTCAAATATTCTTAAAAAAATAATTTTTGTAGGTACATAATGTACATTTTTCAAAATTCTCGTTTCCCATTTGGTAAACGTTTTCCCTTTTAGCTCAATTCGAAACCAAAAATTCCCTTAGGTATATTAGGGGTACATTATTTATTTATATGGATCCTTATAGCCACTGACCTAGAGCTAAACTGCCGTGACGACCTCTTTGAAATTCTTCTTTCTTCAGCTCCACTGTATTTTGTAAAAACCTTAGAAGTTTTATTTTATTTTTGTAGCTTAGTCATCTTAGTAGGGAGCATCCTCTTTTCCCGCATTTGCCAAAAATCAAATTTATCAATCACACTTCGTCTGTGGCAGTCCTTCCATAAAGTTGCGTCATCTGAGAGGGCAGGGAGCACAATTCCATCACCTCGAGAAATATCAGTTACTTGCCGCACACACCTGCCACGCCTCTTTTCCAAATATGAAAACACCACGCCGCCGCGCAGCACCTGAAACAAGCCAGCCTCAAGAGCAAGTGGCAAAAATCACGCCTGACTAATGCTACCGCCTTGCGATTCGTTTTTTGAGTCTCTCATATCATTGTGGTGCCTGGCTGTCCTTCAGACACACTTTATAAAAAAAATCCCAAATAAAAAAAAAAAACCGAGAATAAAAGAAAATCCTTTAACATACCTCACCCCGGTGGAAGAGAGGGTGAGACACTAAGTGTTGTTTGGGTTCCCGACCCGAAAAACGAATTACCCTTTTAAAATAATAAATATCCCGTGATTATTTTCGTACACCATAATTAAAGTGGCCAAGACCGAGTCCGAGTTGAGCCACGGTCGGTGTGTTCCTCGCGTGTATCGTTTTGTCCACAGCGATACGAATCTGGAGAGCTCTTCTTCGCGCCTTTGCTCCCCTTACCAGCGTGTTGTTTTTGTAAATTGAAAACGAAGTTGAATTCGGTTGGTGGGGCGGAACGGCAGCGGGCGACACAAAACAAAAACGCGAAAAGAATCCAACAAAAGCGAAATGGAAATCATGAATCGGTGGTCATCTCACCGTCATAGACGATGGACATGTCCAGTGTGTCCAGATCGACGATGAATTGTTCTTTTTATTGTTGTTGTGATTTGCTTTAGTGTTTCTTGACGTTATTCGTATTCCCTTTGGATTGGAGTATTTTTTCATCTCGAAGATATATTTTTTTTTTCTGGAATACTCATCGTCATCGTATTCAGATTTTTCGAAAGGTGAAGGTGGAGGACAATGGTTAAATGATCCTGAGCATAATTTATTGTTTTTTTTTTTTTTATCGAATTCGATTTGCTGGCAGTTGTGGTCGGTCACTGGCGTGGCCAACAAGTCCCAACTTGATGGTGCGGTGCTGGTGATGATGACAGCAATGGGAATGTATGGAGTTTCCTGACGATGCGCGGATGCGAGGGTCGAGGGAACGACTCGACTGATACTTGAGAACTTTATTTGGACAAGGTACTGATGTTGGGAGAACAAAACCATTTTCGATTTCATTCGACAAATTCAGTGCCGCGACTGGGGTGAGACAACACAAGAGTCAAACATAATTTACGGGATTTGACAGCGGTACAATTTTTGAAGGTGAGCGGGTTTCTTATTTTGATATGAATTCCAGCAGAGGGAGAGAGGAATTTTAATGGTTGCAATTAATTATGAAAATGAAAACATTGTGGTTGTCACACACGTGCTCTTGGTTGGGCTTTGGGGCAAGGGCAGGATTTAATTTAGATATATTGAAGGTCGCCATGAGATAGAGGTACGTGTATATTTTTGGGGGTAATATGATATTTTCCAGATTGCATTGTGACGAGCTAGATATCTTTGGTGACTAATGCGATATATTTGAATAAGATATTGGAAAGGAAATTATTTTTGGGATTAGAGTTTTCGAAAACTTAGATATTTTATGTCCTTCTTGGTTGGGGTAAGTATTAACGGGCTCATTAGGCGATCGCGGAACCTGGCAGTTGCAACATGCCCAATGTCTTTATAGATAAATGTAGTCGTAACTACGATGTCCTCTTTAGTTAAAGGTTTCCAAATTTCCAATGTTTTATATTAATGTAAAGAATTTTTTGACGGATAAAAAATGTCAAAGTTATTTAATAATAATAACAGCCGACTAACCGGTACCGCCTGCCGGGTAGGTATGTGTAAAATGGGCCTTAGGGACAAAATGCCTACTATTTTCTGTTGATCTTAAATATTCCAAATTCGTTCATTTTTTATACCGTTCTCCATATGTAGTTTGCATTATATTCCTCTATGCACTTCCTCTAATTGGTCGCGAAAGAAGATCGCGCGTTTTGGCCAATCTTTCCATAAACATTTTCTGCGACCTCAATAACAATAATAAAGAAAAATATAAACATATCACAGCAAGCCGGTTAATTCGCCGCATTTCTGTCGCTTTAAATTCCCTGGAAGAAGAATTTGTTCTTCACGTGTGTTCATATCAGAATCTGAAGCGAACGAAATGTGAATCTTCTGGTTTGCTATAGGATCTACTAAAATTGGGAACTATTATGTGTGACATTTTCCTATTGGATAATTTTTCCTTTTACTTAAGAGTTTAGTAGAAAATAAAATTGTATGTCGAGATTGGAGTTTGCGGAGTTTTTCTATTTATCACTCACATATGTAAACGTCAGAAAATCATCCTCGTTTTTGAAATAAAAGGGTTCAGTAGATACATATGTTTGGGTAGAATGATATACGAAAATGCAACACACAAGCAGCATTACAAGTATTACTCTTGGAGTAGATATACATTCAACAACGCTGCTCTTAACCTGGGACAAGGACATCCCATATCTCCTCCGAGCGCGCATTAAGTCTCTTTGGACGCGCACTGACTTTCAACTTCAACGCTGGAGAGGGACCAACATGTAATTTCCATAGGTGTAACATATCATTATGAATTTCATATGTGTTTATCATTTATCTACGTTGCTGCTTCTCGGGTGCAGCAGCGCCCATTGTGGGCAAAGCCACTTCGAGCGTAGTGTTGTTTTATTATTTTGTAAACTGTTGGTAATGTGCAATTTTTCGCGCTCTTTATTGAACTAAACATCTGTTAGCCAAGTGCGCGCCGACCGAACTCTTCCAATTGAAAGTGATTTCTATGTTTACTCCTTTTACGGAAGGAATCAACGACTTGCAAACGAGCAAACAACACATAAAATCAGCAAGACCCTGACCGCAAGAAGAAGCCTTTTTTTTTTGGTGCTCTTTTTGGTATCTTTCCGGTCGCCTGTCCATCCTTTTATTGCATCAACAAAAAATTGTATTTAATCGTTGATTTATATTTGCAAACATAATATCTGATCAATTTGCTTATAAATGTGGTTTTGCGTGTCATTATCCTCTCGTTTTTCAGTTCATCCGTTTTCTCTTTTAACTCAGGGCGGAGGTGGCGAGAAGGGCGAATAAATCCGGAGGTATGCACTATGCACCACAATATTCACATGGACGACGCAACGTTTTAAATCTGCGTGAAATGCAAAAATGCTGGTAACATGTCAGTAGACTCGGTGTTAAGTGAAAATGACCAATGTGATCGGCAGCGGGAGGTAAACGCGTGCATTTTTTTTTATAGGAAAACAAACGAATTTTTATTCTGTTTAAAAATCGAGATGTGTCTTTGTTTTTCCATTTGCCAAGATTCACATCACAAAATTGAAAATAAAAAAATTGTTCCTAACAATTATGGAATAAGTAATGTGACACCTACACGCAAAAGATAGCTGGCTATCCCCCTGTTCATTGCCTGAGAATGTGACATATGAAGGTAGGATGAGCGCGGATTTGAAACCTAAGATGAGATTTTTTTTTACGAGATAAACTGAGTGTCTATTCCCCCTAGCGACAGCTGACTACAGTAGCGCTATTGTCATTGCTTCGAGGATTAAGTAGCAATATGAGATAGGAATGCACCCATGGATGCATTCAAAGCTGCATGTACACATTCTTTTAAATATATGTATGTCAATTAAATGGTTTCGGTGCCGAACCTTGAATTGAATGCGGAATGGATGGTTTATATATGTACATATAACTAGCTGTACCCGCCCGGCTTTGCCCGTGCACAGAAATTGTATTGCTTATAGATCTTAGATATTAATGTTCTTTCGTAAAATGCGAAAAATGAGAATAAATCGATTTTCTGGACTTGCCTATCTGCGTAAATATATATGAAATACAGCAATACGAACAGAACAAAAAAAGAATCATGAAAATCGGCCCAACGGTTATCGAGTTATACCTAACGTCATCGAGTTTCACCCCGTAGAATATGTTGTTTGTAGGGCGGTGCCATGCCCCTTTGTCCAATTTTGACCAATCTTCACAGGAATACTCCTGGGCCGATACCTAAGATCGTATGTAAATTTGAACTCAATCGATTCAGTTGTTTTCGAGATATAAGATTTTTTTTTGTATGGGAGGTGCCACACCCCTTTGTCCAATTTTTATTTTTTCTAAAACCCGTACAGAAAATACCTTTCCAGCAAAGTATAAATCATCAAAATTGGTTCGGCCAATTTCTAGTTATGTGATTACATCGCACTTCGGACACTTTCTTTTATATATATAGATTGCATACTTCACTTTGGTTTGGCTGCAGTTGCATTGAAACAATCACTGAAGCCACTGAAGGGCTCAGAAGAAATGGCAGATGTACCATCAGATGCGCACAAATTATGCAAAACGAATGGCTTAGTAGAAAATACTCTCAATCGCTTGCAAATTTAATAAGAAAGGAGACTGCTTCAGCTGCGTCAACTGTCTGCTTAACATCGCATACAAGGTTCAATATCTGCCATATTGCGGGATTGCCTAAACCCGTTTATAGATAACCTGATTAGCGCACATTAAAACGTGTTTTGATTCAAGAAAGTCCTGGTTATCGATAAAATGTTTACACTTTAAGAAAGACCAAATCGATACTCGTACCGTGCTCTTATTTGATTTCAAACCCAACTAATATGACAACATTTATAGAGACTAGCTTTACAGAGAGACTAGCTTTACAGGACTATCAGCTCCATATGCCCCATCTACAAAAAAGGCGAACAAGAACTATCGAGGCATATCCCTGCTTAATGTCGCATACAAGATCCTAACCAAAGTACCGTGTGAACGTCTCAAACCGTTCTGCAACACACTAATCGGCACGTACCAGTATGGCTTCCGGCCCTGCAGATCGACTATAGACCAAATTTTCACACTGAGGCAAATCCTGGAAAATACCAACGAATTTCAAGTCGAGACTCACCACCTATTCATTGACTTCAAAGCCGCGTATGATAGCATACAAAGTAAGGAGCTCTATATGGCGATGGCCGAATTCGGAATCCCGGAAAAACTGATTCAGATATGTCGCGTGACGCTGGAAAACTCGCGCTGCAACGTGCAGTTTGGAAGCAGCTCCTCCGATCTATATCAAACTTGCACCGGATTTCGGCAAGGAGACGCGCTATCGCATGCGAATTCTTCAATCTCGTACTGGAGCAAATAGTGCGCAGGGCAGGTTTCAACACGGAAGGCACTATCTTCAACAGATCCGTCCAGCTGCTGGGCAATGCGGACGATATTGACATCATCGGTCGCTCCCAGCATGTCGTGATAGAAGCGTCCACGCCGATTGAAGAACAGGCGAAATCCGTTGGCCTTGAAGTAAATGAGGACAGACTAAGTACATGCTATCAACAAACAAACAAGCATCTGTCCACCGCCTAGGACAAAACGTCACTATTGATAGCAACAATTTTGAGGTAGTTAGGGAGTTCACCTGCCTCGGAGTAAATATGAACTCCACGAATGACACCCTAGTGGAGATCCGGCGAAGAATTACCCTAGGAAACCGTTACTACTTCGGTTTGGCAAAACAACTGCGTTCAAAACTCCTGACTCGAAGGACGAAATGAGTGCTCCAACGAAACCCTTATCCTGCCAGTTCTGCTTTATGGTGCCGAGTGCTGGGCGATAAGCAAGAATTGAGAGCTGATACTAGGCTCCTTCGAAAGAAAAATACTTCGGTGGATTTTTGGTCCCGTGTGCGAGGAGGACGAATGGAGGAGAAGATACAACCGCGAACTCTATGAGCTGCACCAAGATGTGGATGTAGTCCAAAAAGCCAAAACACGTCGACTACATCGGCTCGGCCACATCGAGCGAATGGACAATAATGCTCCAGCTAAGAGGATTTTCTAATCCCAGCCCCCAGGTTTGAGAAGACAAGGAAGACTGAACCTCCGTTTCAAAGACCAAGCCATCGCGGATGCCAGAGCGCTTGGTCTCGACAACTGGAAGCAGCGTGCCCGGGATCGTAGAGGATGGAAGGCTGCAGTGTCTCAGGCAGAGACTCTTCACGGGTCGGGAGCCCGATAAGTAAGTAAGTTAGTAAGCTTTACAGAGCCAAGTCTTGTTTTGACTGCTCTGCAAAGATCGTTCGTCCATCTAGTATAACGATGGAGATGGCTGCTACCCGAAATACGTCTAAGAACCTCACCGAGATCTTTGATGTCAAAATAGGACTTACTTATATATGGCTACTGCCTTTAGACCAAATCGAGCTGTCAAATAAACATGAAATATCATAAATAGCATGGCAACAAATATCCGCAAGTCCTTTCTAATTTATGCTATAAATGTACTATGACGCCGGTTGAAAGTAGTGAATTTGATATGTTACAGAACGCGACAACAATCTTGGATGCACTTGTAGCATAGACCTTCTCTTAGTTGGTCAAAACAACTTTTGTTAAATTTGTATATACCTGCGGTCATCAGTTTAAAAGCCACAAACTTCAAAGTCTTCAGTCTTTCATTGAGAGTTGAACCAAACTCAGAGTACCACTTCAATAAAAAATAAACTTGCAACTTCCTCATATCATACTACAAAAATTCCATCCCACTACCAGCACAACATTCATATACTCAACTGTGCACTCGACGGCCGACGACCGACGACGCTCTTGCGCAAATTGTCCATCTTCGCCAGACACAGTAGCTGATATGAGCAAATGGAGACTTGAAGGTTTAACTGATCGCCTAACGGAATACAGTAAGCAGGAATAAGTCATAATTAACCACTGGGTACAAGAGCGCAACACGATAAGAAATGATCAACGGCACCAGCAGCTACGGAAGAAGCACCATGAAGATCGCACCAGTAGTTATGGCAGCCAGTATTTCTTGGATTTCCCACACACTACGAGTTACTCCTACCCAAATGACATCACTGTTGGTTGGTTACGATGAAAAAGTTGGTCAAGCTGGCGATGATGTTGATGACTCCGCTTTCGCATCTCTCCCACAAGCTACGGGCACACGATGAATTTCTTTGCCTGATAACTTAACATACTTTCTCAGAAGCAGTATGCGCGCAAAGTGCGTTCTGTAGGCTTTAATGGATGATTGCCTGAACTGAGCTATGATCCTTTCAATGTTGAAATCGGCAATCCAGAATAACTGGTTAAGAAGCGTGATATCGGCAAATGCTGACTGCTGACAGTAGGCAAAGTCTATAATCAAACTGATTGATTTCGGGGCGGCCCATCAAACTGATATTAAGTGACTTCACACACTTCACACATAAGGTCGGGTGCACATAATGGAGATTCAAAGTACACTGGATCAGATTAAACTGAACAAAGTACCTAATGGAGATGTACACGTTGATGTTGTTTAATTTCGCGTATACGACCAAATTGCACTAGTTACTCGCTCCTATGTGTTTACATCCGTATACTATCCTCCTAATTCAAATGTAAATTTAATGTAAATTTAAACTTTCCTATCTTTCGTCGCTCATCAAATCGCCTTTTGATGGTGATCATAAATTTTGGGAATATTTTGTCAAGCCGTAAAATTTGGCAAACTCGATTTTGATTAATTAACCAAAAGCATTTCTTGCCTTAGTCTCTATAGTCTCGGACATTTGCATAAGAAATAAAAACGCATTTGCTTAGGAGCGACAGTTATGAGCTTAATCTTAGGCTCCACATCTGAAGTGTAATGAATAATACATATTTGAGAGCCATATTTGAGAGTGATTTTGCTGAATTCAATTTGACGGATATTTCGGTTGTAGTTCTGTATGTATTTACATTTCACAAAATTTAATTATGGCAGATTAATCAAGTCGTTTTTAGGCGTAGGTAGGTAGACATTGAGCATTCATGAACATTGTGTGAGAAAGTATTCGTTGAACACATCATGTAGTTTTACTGAATTATCTCATTCAGTAGTTGGAGATTTTCATTGATGAAAACATGAAAGTTGTAAAGGTGCAGGTATCTAACAGTAGAAATCAATTTTTACTTCTCTAAAATTCAAGTTTGAGTTATAGATACGTGTTCGAAAATGGTATCTAATGTGTGCCATACATACCACTGGAGTGATTTACTTCGAATTTCACATCAGGCAGGGGTGTGAGCGTAAATGCCCAGAGGGGGTTTCCGGAAATGGTATTCTACAGTGGGGGGCACAAGTATTTTGACAAAACTAAAGTTAATTCTGCTCATAATTTGAAACTTACTTCATGTAAATTTTGGCACCAATGGAAATGTCATTTAAGTTCCGTTTGAATGATACAAAACTTTCCTTAACCCATTAAGTACCCATTTAAAAATTTTAGAATTTAGAATTTTTGTCAATGTCTACTTTTTTGACTTTTATCCTCGGTCAAAAAAAATGTTTTGATGCAAAAAGTTTCTTCAAACAATTATAATAGTGACAAACAATTATAATAGTGACTGCAAAAAAAAATTTTCAAAAATCTTTTCGCTAATATTTTTTATAATTTTTTGAAAATTGCTAATTTTAGCCACTTTTTCCTCCTTTTCATACAAAATTTTCTGAGATCATCCCATTCAAAAAATCATAAAAAATATTAGCGAAGAGATTTTTGAAAATTTTTTTTGCAGTCACTATTATAATTGTTTGAAGAAACTTTTTGCATCAAAACATTTTTTTTGACATCAAAACATTTTTTTTTTTGGACCGAGGATAAAAGTCAAAAAAGTAGACTTTTACAAAAGTTCTAAATTTTCAATGGGTACTTATTGGGTTAAGGAAAGTTGTGTATCATTCCAACGGAATTTTAATTACCTTTCCATTGATGCTAAAATTTACATGAAGTAAGTTCTAATTATGAGCAGAATTAACTTTAGTTTTGTCAAAATACTTATGCCGGCCACTGTAAAGGCCTTAAGCTGACTGTACTTTTAAATAGCCGGTTGTATAAAAATCTTGATTATCTCCGAAATGGCTTTAATGTTTTCGATAAACTTGAATATATGGAGTAATGTTAATGCTTGAAATCAGATGTGGGAAGCGAATTAATTGATTTTAACAACAACATAACTTTTCGGCAATCACATCACTCTAAGGCTGTGGTTCCGGTGCCAGCGAATGTAAGCGAATTTTATTCGCGCGAATTCGCAAAGTTCGCTGAAATCATTTAAAAGTATACGCATTTCCTATGTAGTGGTTCGGGTGCACAACATTTATTCGCGCGAACACAACATAGGAAATGCGTACTAAAATGATTTCAGCGAACTTTGCGAATTCGCGCGAGTAAAATTCGCTTACATTCGCTGGCACCGGAACCGCAGCCTAAGGAAAATAACTCACTTTTCAAGAAATATTTAAATAACTTTAAACTTCTTTAGATATTTTTAAAAGAATTTATATTCTCGAAAACGGTTTTAAATGTGTTGAGAGAATTACTGGCTAAATGGAAATATGTATGGCAAGTGATATGGTCGTTGGAAATATTCAAACAAAATTCAAGAGATTATTGTGGTGGCATGTATCACCGCGAAGTGGAACCAATCCCTTCATCACTCTGGAATTTAGTGCTTTCAAGTCAAGTACAATGCTCAGCACGTAATATAGAAACTACGTCTCACTATAGATATTTATCCTTAGTTGTATAAGTGACTTGAGAGCAGCTTATTTCTGATTGCTAGGACAAATATTTATATAGTTCAGGTTGATACCTTTTTTTTTAACTTCTGACTTGCCGGAGCGATATGATGCAAGTCGACCTAAAAGATCTCTTGTGCTTGACGTCAGAGTTATGTTTAGTTTAGTAGCGTCTCTACTTTCCTAATGTAGCTGATGATGCATTCAGCGGAGGGTTCCCCTACTTCTTCGGTACTTATTATTTTTCTGAAAAATGATTTCCTTTCTTACCACATGATAATGTTCGGCTGTTTTGTCTTCTTCTAGATATATCTGCTCACCGGTGAGTCGACTAAATGCATTTTATTAAGGTGATATCGAAAACCGTGGTAGTCCACTAAATGTTTGATATCGTGCCTGCGTAGATTTAGTATCTTATTGGCATCTGGTTTGAAAGGCTGATTAGTTTTTGGCCTGTCTGAGACCTGATGGGACGTCTTCCCAATATGACGTACACTTAGTGTTCTCAGCTTTTTATTGCCGAATTTATAGCTGATTTGGGGATTGTACAGGTCGTATGAAAGGGGTTTCCGAGCCTTTTCTGGATAGTTCATCAGTTTTTTATTATCTTCAATCCCCTTGCGGCCGAGGACCTACCATACATTTTTTTTGTTCCTGGTACTAAGTGTTTGGAGGGAATTAAACCAGTGCAGTACTGATTTGGAGTCAATAATGGGTGAGCAATGAGCATGGGCTTTTATAGCTGATTGACTGTATGGATATATAAGGTTTGCGCATTCTTTTATAGTATGGAGCTCTGCCTGAAATAAACTGGGGCTTATTCCCATTGAGGTATTGAGATATTTCGATTCAGTTCATACCAGCTCCCACCACCGAGTCCATTTTGGAACCATCCGTATAAATACCTACCACATTAGACCGTTTTGGCAGTTTGAAATTTTTATGGAAGCATAGTGTCTTTGGTAGGCGGTTGTAACCGACAGATCATGCCAAGTTCTGGAAGTTCGGAAAGTTCCATTAGTTCTAGATGTTCGCTAATATTTAACTCTTTCGCTTGTGTCAAACTTGCTGCGTATTACCACTTTTTTTTTATACAAATGTGGGGAGTGTTAGTCCTATTAAGGCTTCTATATAGCCACCGTGAGACAGGTACGCATGGCTCCGGAAGCGCCCAGACACGCAAGCCGTTGTACCTTGTTGAAACCTTACCGAAATGTTGTATAGGTTGATACTGCTAGGGAACTATTAGTATCAGTGGATATACTAGGTGAACAAAATGATATAAATCTACACCAAAATAACCAGTTTACAGAACTTTACCACAAATGCTTGGGTCTGACAAACATCCGGACGTACAACTAGTCCTGAGAAAGTTTCAATATATTCAGTCGTTCTGAGTCGGCATAAAAGTGTAGGCCCCTCTCATTCTTAGCCAAAATAAAAACGCACACAAACTATAGACTTTTGAGAAGCTAGGCCTAGTTATAGGACACTGGTTCCGCCGTCTATATATTTTGTTATTCTTTCATTTCAGTTATTCGCTTGTTTTTATACCCTCCACAGGAAGGTATATGTATTCACTTTGCCATTACATTTGTAACGCCAAGAAGGAGTCACCGGAGAAAGTATATATATTCTGAATCAGGAACACATTCTGAATTGATTTATCCATGTCCGTCTGTCTGTCCGTCTGTCCGTCTGTTGAAAACACGATAGCGTCCAAACGAACCGACCTAGGCGAATGAAATTTTGTGAGAGGACTTCTTTTTACCGTCGTTAGGTTGGTATTGAAAATGGGCTATGTCGGTCAAGTAGTTCTGGTACCTCCCATACAAAACCACTATTAGACCCATGTGTCTCTCTGTCTGTTGAAAACACGATAGTGTCCAAAGGAATCGACATAGGTGAATACAATTTTGTGAGAGGACTTCTTTTTATCGTCGTCAGGTTCCTATTGAAAATTGTCTATGTCGGTCAAGTAGTTCTGGTACCTCCCATACAAAACCCACATTAGACACATGCATGTACAATACATACTAACTCGCATGGCAAACATTTTGCTTGCCTTTTATGCAGTGGAGGGTATCAAAGCATCGGCCAGGCCGATGATAACACTTTTACTTGTTTATTGTCCTGTTTATCCATTTAAGCGAGTGTATGGTTCTTTTCTGGCTAGTTTGTCTGCTTTTTCGTTAACTTCATACATTGTGTCTTGATATCTAAATGAAGTGGACTTAGTTTATCGTGGCAAGAAGTTGAAGGCAATCTCAACCTTTCACTGTGCAACCAGGAGGTGCTGTTTTTGGGTCTTCAGTTTTTCCTCTCTTGATAAACGCCAATTTTTCTAGTTTGTCTAGCCTCTAGCCCCAAGTTAAAACTTATGGCTAGAGCTTGTAAGCATGCAAGTCGGGATCTTTGTACATAATTTTCCATAAGATGCTTGGACAAAGACTAACATGCTAAACTCATAGACAAACAGACAAATTCGAATCATCTTGTGTACCACACGCTATTATACGTGTCTTCCAATTTGATGTGTAGGTTAGGTGGTTATCATAGATGCCAATTTATATGATCCTCAGGTCTTTACCTGGCTTGCTTCGACCCAGTATTTCGCCTTTAATACATTAAGACTTAATTATAAGCTTAACTTGTCATTTGTCAATCTGCATGTGTGACAAGTCTTTATTTAACATCTTCTATAGTCTTGAATTCTAGTCCATACTCTCATGAATCACTTAAATTTAAGATAATCCACTTGAGCTCCTAGGATCACTCTTTTCCAAAAGGGATACAAGAACATTCTCTGTTAAGCCGTATAGGCAGCTGCTAATTACTCAGTTCTCCTGTTGACCCACCCTCTTCCTTTCAATGAATTTCAAAAGAGGTGTCAAATACCTACTATAAACCATGAAACACAATGCCAGTCTTCCGGATAAGGGTGACAAAGAGATTCCTCCACTTGGGATCTCAAAATTCCACTTTATTCCCATAGGAGAATACCTATACATACCATTCTTTTTTTTCCACAATCCCATCAAAGGAAATCTATGAGCTTGGGGATTATGCATTTATTTGGAAATTGCTAATCAGATCTCTTGCATTTGCACCCGCAAACGACCACGGTATTCGATTTCACTAAAAGGTGTCGCAGTTGCAGGACCATTTGTCATGTCAGATGAGTCTCGGAGGGCAGCATTTGAAAATATTTACCAAGAATTTTGACATTTCTTTGAGAGCAGCTCATTATACTTGTACATACATATGCTAAATGGTGAAACAACATTGTATCTGCTACTGCGGAATTGGCAACAGTAGCCGAACTCGAAGTTAGACTGCCGGGCCCTGAACAACTGAATATTTGGCCAAAATGTCTGTTTATCCATTCCTTTGACTCTCATTCCAATGAGTTGTGTTCTTTTCGTATGTGCGCGTTGTCCGCTCTCCTCTGCACTACTTGCGCATGGCCTTCGTTTTGGCTGTTGCAGCTTTTTTTCGTACCATTTGCCGCAGAAAATTCGCAAATTGCAGACATTTGCTGCCGTTGCTGTGCTTGGACTTGGACTGGGACTTGGACCGCGGTGTATGCGGTAGCTGAAGTTACTCCGGTGGCTACTGGCTGCTGGCGATGGTTCTGCGTTATGCTATGACGATGATGACAAACAAGGATTCCAGAGTCAGAAAGCCTGCATTCTTTTGGATAATTAAAACCACTTAAGATGGAATTTTGAATCAAAATCATCATCGTCGTCATCATCGTGGTCGTGGTCTTCGTCTCCGTCATCATCATCTTTCATGTTGCCAGCGCAACTTGTTGTTGCTGCTATCGTTCGGGTTGTGATCTCTTGCATGAATGTGTGTCCTCTTGAGTACTCGTCGCGCTATGTCATTCTTTCGGAGGTTTTTCGGAAATTGTCTGCCAAAAAAAACCAACAACCCTGTGCATGTGCAACAACAACAATAGATATTGGACAGATTCATCATAATTACAGGACTATATGTTGGTCAATTAAAAATCAAGCAAATGGTTGCGGTATTCACTTTTTTTTGCGCTGTACTGTATTCCCTTCTGTTTGTCTTTGTCTGCTTCCTTGTCTCTTAATTCCCGCAGTAGCAGTAGCCATCACTGGGCATATTGGGATAAAGGATAATGACACAAAAATGTTGCGCTGATTAAAAGGGAGCAAGTACCGAGCAATGTGCGCGCATGCATACCAATAGTAAGTCCACGGCGCACCAGCTGAGAGAGTGTGCGTTAAGTTAATGAATCGCACAAGTATGCTCTTGGAAGCTGTAGCCTTTGGTTTTCGTTTTCGTTTCCTTGGAAATGAAACACCAAAATATGCACGGAATGGAGCAGTTGTTATGCTTTTTAGACGATGACGACTAAAATGTCAATGAATTCTTTGGATTGAAACTCCCATCATCAGGCGGAGAGGCGGTTTTTGTGGCGATGGCTCCTCTCAGAACAATTAAAGTTAAACAACAAAAAGTTAAATAAATTAATGCTGGCTTCTCTGTGGAATATTCGATTTGGATGCGGACGACACAGTTGCTGAGCGCTCAGTTGGAGCAAAAAACTAGAAATTACTCTGCGCTACAGTTAAAAATGAGGTTTCAGGCATAGCAAAACTGGAAAAAGGGTTCAAAATACGAAAGACTTGAGGCAACACCGCAACAGCAACCTCCGAAATGATTAGCTACTTTAACAAAGTGGAATTTAATCGATGGACTTTAGGGTGGGGCCCCGATCTGTGATGCTTTAACATTTAATGATAGTATTGGTATAGGGGTAAGGACTGCATCCATATAGTTTCGTCGGAGTCCCTCAATGCGCAAATGTTTGAGCACGGAATTTCGACTGCTTTCGCATGAAACTGGTATTTTGTTTTTTTGCTTTTTCAGCAAGCGAAACGCACAGTACAGTTTTTTGCTCGTCGTGCTTCTAATATGGATGTAAACGGAGGAATTATTTAAATTTTCACGCTAAGTGGTTGTTTTAACGGTTGATCGTAGTTGGTAAGTCAGTAAATTCAGTAAAAGTATGCGCGCTTTCGATGAAAGTATTTGAAAAATGCGTAGTTTTGAATTTCCGAGGAATTTAACGGACAACGGATGCATGGGATGTGAAAGGATCTATGGTGATACTTTGTTGACTCGAGTTGGTGATTACGAAGGAAATTGTGGGAATTGAATTTGGGAATCTGTACATCGCACGACTATATAGGAATGCTATAACAAGTAGGTAGCTCAAAATAAATTTTAATATATTGACAGTATAGACATTCTCAATTGTAGTATTAGTTCCTAATTTATTGAATTGTCACTTATATCGATTGGGAAGCAGTGTTATAGTATACTGCTACTAGTATAAGAAGTTCCTATTCGGATATTTGCATTTTTCGTCTTCGTTTATGTGCAAATATGTCAAATATGAGCATTTAAGTCATAGCTACCTTAACGCTACATTCCCCAGGCTACCTTCACCTTGGCATTTTTGACCCAGAAGCATTATCTTTTTGACAATTTTTTTTTTTTATTAAAAAAATTATTTAAAAATGGCATGCAAATATTTATCTAAAATGTACCTAACAATTATACCTAAATAGTCAGATATCTCTAAAAGTTGTCTCAAAAGTTTGTGGGATATAGCTATAATTTCTACAATGGTTCTAAATTTTTTCATCGAAAATTTTTGCAAATATTACTATCTCTAATTATCTCTAATACACTGATCTGAAAACATAAAATAATATGTTCCCCATTGTAAATCGTTTTTAAGATATTTTCAAAAAATTCGGTTTTAACTGCCTCTAAAATCGGGGTTTTTTTAGATATAAAAAACTTCTTTCTATTAAATAGTCGTAGAAATAGTCCTAAAAACATAGGAATAGTTACATATATCTAATGTTTTCGTGCCAATTGTACAACGCTCTTTAAATAGTTACTGAATTTGGCCAACAAATCTTCAAAATTATTTAGACATAATTATATGAAAATGAAAATCACTTCGAAAATCTCAAATGCTAGAGTGTCCCCAAATTTAGTTATAAATCCCCTCGAAAGCGTCAAAAATCTTTTTTAAATCAGCGTGTTAGTAGGTTAGGCATCTGCAAAAATTGTCTGGCTTATAATAGGGTGTCCATATTCCTCAAACGAAAAAAGAGGACATAATTTACAATCAACAAACACCCCCCCCCCTGCCGTACGGTTTTCGTTAGATAAAAAATATTGTTAGAGCTGGAAACACTTGTAAAACTGTATTAATACATAGTAGGGTAAAATGAGAACCACCTAGTAAGTAGTGCACTGCCGGAGCAAGCCCTTAAATTCCAATTTCATCGCAATACAACATTTTTTTAAACCTTCAGTTCTTACTGTATATAGTGTAGGTCATGGGTTCCCAATCTTTTTCTTACTGCGACTTTCTAGAGAGGTTGAAATATTTTTACGACGCCGGCGCCGTTCAAAAAGCACAGATATATGTGAAGCTGATCTTATTGAAGATTCACTATAGGGTTTTTCAATAAGGACGGTTCGACGTTGAAATATCGTCGTCTCATATTTATGGCAATTTTGCTTGTTCACATACCCACATTCATCTAAAAATGCGCCTCGTCGCTAAAGATAATTTTTTGGCCAAAATTGGGGTCCTCTTCCAAACGCTCCGAGGCCAAGTCAGCGAACAAAGGCTTTGTGTATGTTCATTAAGTTTAAGCTCCTGGATTAGTTGGATCTTGTACGGGCGTAAGCCCAAGTCCCGATACAAAATTCGCCAAGTTGGAATCTGCGAAAGGCTGATTTCTTATGCACGTGGATGAATTGACTGCCTCGGGTTCTCCTGTACACTCTCATGGACCACGGCAATGCTCCCGACGAATCTGGATGGCAAAGACCCGTGCTAATTGAAAAACCCTTATTTATTTTTGAGTGCCAGGCAAATATACGAGTGCCAGGCATGAAGCAAGTCTTACTGGAAATGCGGGAAACACAAACGCGCTTAATCTTTGCCTATTGGATTGACTCAGGGCGTCGCGACGCACGTTAGGGAACCCCTGGTGTAGGTATATAGTATAGAAAAAAAGAATACATATTTTTATTACAATAATTTCAATATCAATTGAATAATGATTCAAATCCGTTTTTGGCTGTGTTTGATATGATATGGACAGGACAATCAATTCCAATTAAGTCTTTTCCGATAGGTACTGGTCTTAAGTTTATAAAAAACGTTTTTCAAGCCTGCTCTTTTTACACTTTTTACATTCTTTATATTGAAATTGAAGGTATTAAAAAATAGAACAAAAAGAGGACACAATAAATAAAGAGGACAAAAAAAGATCCAAGTTAAAAAGAAAGTGTAAAATAGATCTCGGACAAAAAAGGGGACATGTCCTCTTAAAAAGAGATGTTCTGGAAACCGTAGCTTATAATCATGTGTCAGTGTTAGAGCAATGTCAAAGTAGTCGCAGGTGCTATTATTGCCAACAACAACATCATCTCTGCTTCATTCAAACACAAATATTACCCAAAATATACAGGAAAACAGACTTTCCATGTCACAAACAAGCAATATTCAGTCCCGCCATACCAAAATACACATCATTTCACACTACCCCAATACAATTACGCTCATGCAACGCATATATCTCAAATGAACGCCAATGCTTCTAATTTTGAGCCTACACCCTAGACTTCAAGAGCCACTACACATCATTCGACAACGAACACTGCTACACAAATCTAATTGGGAACCGTAATTGTTGAAATTAAATGATCATCCGGCTCGAAGGACCAATGTTTTTAACTCAAATTTACTCTGTTCAAATAAATTTAATATTCAACAAATGCAACAAATCTCAAAATGAATAAAACGGTAACTGCAACTGCCTTCTTAAACTCTATAAAAGGTTATGTTTTATTAGCGCCAAAAAATACAATTAAGAAGCATTTAATGTGAATGACATTTCATCTGTCACATACAATTCAGCAGTGGGTGTATCCACAGTTTTATGGTAAGTATCTGGTTACCAACAAGGCGGATAGACATAGTCTGTATAAAGAGTGTAGCAATTTTTTTTTTTTTTTTAATACTTCTCTCGGGAAGGCGAACCTATAACGCTTCAACAGCGCCCCGAGATGCTTGCAGATGTATGTTAGTTCTGCACTTAAATTGCTGCAAATTGTATACTTCTGGAAATATATCCCCAGGAAGTGAGTTCCAAAGTTTGCTTGTCCTGTAACAAAAGGAGTTTTGGAAAGTTGATGTCCTCGCGGTTGTCAAGTGTACTGTATGGTGATGAGCATTAGCAGCCTGTCTTGTGGGGCGTCCAAAATTTGCATTTCGAGGGATAATGTCTTTGAGTTCCTCAGAACATCTACCGTGGAAGTACCTATAGAACAAGCATAGGTCAGCGACTTGTCTTCTGAGCACCAACGGTTGAAGATTTGATGTGAGTGTAGGGTCTCCAATAAGTCGAACTGGTCGTCCCTGTATGCTGTCAAGTAGGTTAAGTGAATGTTTTGGGGCCGAGCTCCATATATGGGAACAATATTCCAGGCCTGGTCTAACCTGAGCTTTGTAGAGAAGGAGAAGTTGCTTGGGGCTAAAGTACCTCTTTACGCAAGATTTAAATTAAAAAGAAACCACCACCTACATTTGTAACGCCAAGAAGGCTGTCAATCTTTTTTTTTTTTTGAAAACGTGTTCAAAATCAACCCCAATGTAATAATTAAACCGAACTTCAATACGCCTTTAGATCGCCATTAAAATTAACGTAAAAGTGGTCCTCAATATAATTTTAATAATCATTTATAAAGGACGAAAATGGCCCCCAAACAAATTTAGCCAAATCTGTAAAAACATCAAAAGTGTGCATTGTGACTTAAATCACCTCAAAACTACCTTAGTTACTAAGATGGTTGGGATGAACCAAAGCATATACCAGTAAGCTTCTCCAGCCAGCTCAATCCTAAGCTACCTACTTTCAGTTGCGCTCTGCAATTCAAAACGGTCACTCATGTGTCCTAGCCATTGAGACGTTGAACATTGCGAAGCTGTTTGGCTAATCCTCGCTCAAGACCATTCATCGTAAATCTGACCGTATATCTTTGGAAAAGCTCTACAAATCGTTCCGTTTAAAACATGTGCGCTTGCGAGAATGCTGCATCGAAAACCGTTAATACGGGTAGATAGCCTAAACTACCAACTATACATTTTTGAATATTTTTTTTTCGGGATCTCATGTTCTTGCATTTCAAACTTCAATTCAGATATTCATCACCGATCCAGGACATTGGCCCACACAGATAGTTCAAAGACCACTATCCAAGTCGAAGCACATGTGCCTCGTGCTCTTTGCTACACTTGTTAGTTGAGGGGGCTACATTTCCTGGAAGCATGCTAGAACCCCCACTCAAACTCCATTCTTTTCGCTACTTGACAATCTGCCGCACCTCGCCCGCAATGCATCACACTCGCCCCTCATTATGCCGGCTTCATATTTCTTCACTTAAAAGAGTTCTTCGTTATTCCATCTTTCGTCTGGAGAAACGAAAACATTTTGATTAACTTAAACGATGATGGTACTGCCTGATGTCGGAGGTGATTATCATGATGAAACAATTATCCGCCACAGAGCATCGGCCAAGTTTCCAGATTGAATAAACAAAAGAAACACCTTCGACTTGCCCGCAGCCACTTGGGAAGATCTAGAACTCCAGAGCTCCGCACCCATCTCGGGTGATACCATGGCGCTGCGTGTCTCTGATGCTCCTCTTCTCTCATCATCGCATCCAATTGAATTCAAAAACGAAAAAAAAGCGCAAAGAATGACATTTTGTTTTGATTTATTTTGATTCCTTGGATTGCGCGCTGTTACGATCCACGGGATAACCACTCCGCGTTATTAATCGTGACCACTTGAATACGATGTGTCATGCTCGGCTCGGATAGGGTGCCCATGGATCGAATTGCCAAAGATTCGGATTCAGTTCTCCATTCCCGGAGATTGGAGGTTTTTTTTTAATTATTTCGATGGACCATTCAGCCAGTGTCAAGTGGCGCGAATGCAAAGATGCATCTCAAAGCTCTAGGTGAGTTAGCGGTTCTAGGAGCTCTCTCTAGACTGAAGATTTGCAAAAGTTGCGAGTCCTGTTGATTCTCGTCAGCAATTTGTGCGGGAATATTAAAGAAAACAATTACGAGTATTTCATAGGAGTTCTCGTCGAGTGGGAGTCCGAAAGGGTTCTTGAGTCCGGGTTGAGTGATGCGTTACAGGAGTTGCAAATTGCGACTTGCAATCTCCTACGTGTTTACCTTATATAGTAATAATAGTTTCAACACTTGAGGCAAATTCCAACTCTCGAGAGGGTAAACAAAAGTGATAAATCACTTAACCTTATAATGGAAACGAGCAAAGGATCTAAATGTACCTATACGTGCGTCATGGCCATTGTGGAACGATGATTTGTCGTTTTCGGATATGAGGTATATTTGTACTACCGTTCGGGGACTGGGCATTATTGTGCGTAAGCCGATTACGGCATTCCTTCGAGGGTACATTCAGTGGAAGTTGACAATAGCTACCTACCTGAGTGAAACGAATGAATATAGTCTAATGGGACAGCAGGACATTAGGACAGATGTTTTTAAAGGATTCTACGACAAAAAAAATGTAATGCCCGTTAAAATAAATAGATCCTGATAGAAAGTCGTTATAAAACTCAATGAAGATTAGTATAGAATTTTTTCTATAAATATTGAGATATGATTCATAGAAAAGGATGAATCAGGATCTTTGCTATTCCCAAATGACCTGTAATTTATTGGAATAGGAATTGCATTACCAATTCATGGAGGTCTAAGTTTTGTTTCTGTTCATCTGTTATTTTAACAATTATTATTCGACTGTTCTTCGGTGGGTTCTTTATTCGAAATAGCTATCATTCCTACCAAAGTGACTGTGTCTGCGAGTTTTTTTTAATGTCAGAGACATCAAAGCGCGCCCTATGAGTTCAGAATAAATTGAGTGAGCAGGCTGAGTAAAAAGTTGATTACATACACATTTTTGGCAGAATAAAAACAGGATAAGAAAATAGTTGAAATGGCGGACGAATCTTGTTGTTCTGGCACAGAAGCTAAGGCAAATTAATAAATAAGAATTAATAAATAACCATATGACAGCTATGTGCTCAAGTGTGTTTCAAATCAGAACGACCTGAGCACGCTCAATATGCTCAATATGTTCTATTCAGAGCTAAAAAAAAAAACGCCTTATAGATATAGCCGAACAAGGATTTTCTGGAGCGGAATATTTCCAACGTGCGGGGATACAATGTCCTACCTATAGTTTCATTCCTCGATTTAAAGAATTTTAGTCAACTTTTATGCGGTTAAGTTTTGATGAAAGGCATAGCCCCTTTTGTAGAATAGAAAGTGGACTTCCGCCAGCGATAAATGCTTTCGGTTTATGGAGTAGGCAAGTGTTAGAACTGCTTATACAACAACTACTACTCCGAAGACTGTAGCATTACTTATTCTGTCCATAGATGCGACTCGATTTATATTGAGCTGTGTTCAAAAAAGTTTTTGCAAAGGAATTAAAAAATAATTAATTCTTTGACTTTTAAATTTTACAAACAAAATTTGAGTCTTTGTTAAAGGGAAGCTTTGCATTGTTAAAAATTATTTCCAAATTCTTTATTTGTTCGTACTTTTACTGCTCATTATTGGTAGATACGTTTCGCTTCTTCAAAAAGTGCTCCAAAATGATTCACTTTACACAAAAAATGCTGAACTGCAAATACAGTCAGCCCCCGGTTTATTTCCTTTGACAACCCGTCAACCAGACACCAGACAAAGTCTGGTGCTGAGCAGAAGAACTTGATTGAATCAAACCATCCTACTGCTTGGTACCGAAAAAACGGTTATAGTTTTTCCTTCTGGGAGAGCAAAGACGAAGGGTGACTGAAACAGTCTAGCTCCATTGCCTCTGACGAGATGTTGAAAGTGTCGGCTCCTCTAGGTGGTGGTTAGTCTTCGGGGAAAAGGGGAATGGTAACCAAAACAGTCCAACCCCAGCTTGCAACTTCTGAATGTCCGCTTGTAAGCAGTGTGACTGGTACAGACCTGCTCTACAACTTGACGTCGGATTGCTTTTTTGATTCAATAGGTAATTGCGTGTTGATGTTTCAGTGAAGCCAGTTGGACTTGGACTCTGTGACGAACTGACAACGGAGCTAATTTTGTTTCTACAGGTGGCGCAAAAATAACCTTCCGATGTTTTTTGGCTGTAATTTAAAAAAAAATGAAAAACTTTGAATCTTCTTGTGGATTATTTTTATTTGGTCTTTTAAGTTTTTTTACATCAAGTCGAGAATATGATGTCATGTAAATGGCCGCCGCCACAGTTGATTGTCATTTGAGCCCTTTTTATGGCATTTTCCATCACTTTGGCCAAAACTTCCGGCGATAGGTCCTCACATTCTTGACGGATATTGTCTTTAAGAGCTGCAAGAGTCTGAGGCTTGTTGACATAAACCCGCGACTTCAAAAAGCCCCACAAAAAGAAGTCTGGAGCGGTCAAATCAGGCGATCTTGCTGGCCAGTGCAAATCGCCAAAACGGGAGATTAGGCGAACGGGAAATGCATCCTTCAGCATATCGGTTGTGGCACGTGCAGTGTGTGCCGTTGCACCGTCCTGTTGGAACCACATGTTTTCCAATCCCAATTCATCAAGTTGCGGCAAAAAGAACTCGTTGATCATTGCTCTGTAGCGTGGCGTCGTCTGGTCGATGTCGACGGCGCTTCCATGACATCTTCGGCTACAGCAGCAATATTCTCTGCAGAACGGCTACTCCGGGGTCTGCCACGCCTGGCAGCATCTCGTGTTGTGCCAGTCTCTTCGAGGCGAGCGGCTAAACGTCGCAGTGTTTCACCAGTAGGCGTTGGTCGGCTAGGAAATCTGCGACGAAATTCACGTTGTGCCAAAGTCACCGACCGATTATTGCTCAAATAAATAGTCACCAATATTCCGCGTTCTGGAGCAGTGTAGCGTAACATTGTTTATTAACGTGTATTTCGCATGTGTTTACTACACAAATGTCAAAACAGAACTGACATTAGGGGCCAATCGCAAAATTTATAGCATTTTCTGGTAGGAGGATTACTTTTGCGCCACCTTGTATTAATACAAATAAATTTTTTAGTTCTTCTAGCGTCTAATTTCGGCCAAAATTCGCCGGATGCTATACAGTCCTTGAGTAGTATTGATTTCTGACTTTAATAAATACAACGCTTTAATAAATAGGAACCTAGGCCTTACCTTCTTACAACTCCTTTGATATATGATTTTTTATTTTTTTTTTGTTTTCTGGGACGAATTATGAAAATGTAAAATGTTACCAAACAGCTGAATTGCGAAGCTTTTTCAGTAGAGTAGAGTAGAGTCGTCCCCACAGTGGAAAATATCTTAAGATGTAAATTGTGTGTGTTTCTCAGGGAATCGAATATGAGACCTCGAATAGTAGTCCAACATACTAACCCCTGAGCCACGAACTTATTTGAATGGAAATGATATATACATTTTTGAAAACTAACAAAACTTTGAACTTAAAAACAGTTGTAACTTTGAAAATCCGTGTTTGGCGAAGAGAATAGACGCTTTTTGTAAGGCCCAGGTCTTTTATAGCTGTAGCACCATCTATAATGATAAAATTAAAAGACGCACTCCTGAGTCGGAGACGATATACACATATCGCACAATTAAGTCATATAGGTAAGTGACATAACTCATAACTGCAATACGAAGAGTTTGCCATGAGCCAATTTAACGTGATGGAATAGATACATTTTTGTTATACTATCGACAAAAGGCAAAGACAATGTCATCGGTAAAAATGGTAATGCCCATCATCATTAGCCATATTCATTAGGGCGGATGAAATGACAATAAAAGAACTGTTAACAAATTTGCGCAGTGAGATGAAATTGGTGCAAAAGCAATCCAACTTGGCGAGTCTACAATCACTCATATGAATTTACCATTGGCAAGATTTTTAGAATTACGCTACGGACTGTTTTTTTTATCCACCTCAATTGAATATATTGTGGATTTCAAAAAAAGTTTTTTTCTTAAGGCAACCAGAGTTCGAAGAGAAATTTACCATCTAAAAAAAAAAAACCGACTCCATATTTCTATATTTCCTAAATATCACCCCAACTTTCGAAATGCAATGATTTTCATAAGAATTCAATGATTCACTTATAAGATAGATTTGAGTACTCTTGGGGGGAATGACGGACAGACAAAAAACCAATAAGGTCTGGTCTAATTTTAAACACATGAATATGAATTGCGAAATCGGATCACATCCCTGATCAATAAATGTTCACATTATTCGAATAAAACAAAATCGAATATAAAATATTTATAATTGAAGCTACTCCCTTGTTAATTGACACTCCAAAACACAACCACATAAAGTAACTAAGTCTGCAGAGTCCAGGGAACAACTTAGGCGTAGAAATAGTTGAGAATTTAATGGTAAAGTTCTTGAAATAGATTCAAAAACTGCTCAAGTACCTATATTGAAACTACATTTGAGATTCCTCGATTTTTAAATTAGGACATTCTTTTATGTTAAACAATAACACCTATAACCACCGAACTGAATTTGTTTTAGTTCCAAGTCTTTAGTGAAATCTCCATAAATCATTAAGCGATTTAATTGTATGCATAATAGTACAAACAAATTCTAAATGGGCTTCCCTACAAAGGTACCAATACACGTATCCATTAGCCTGCGGCAAAGTGCTTCATTATAATCGAGCTAGTTTCATTTCTGTAAGAATTACATTTTTTTCTTGTTATGAACATTTTCCTAATTTTATGAATGAATAATGGTGATTTATTGTTAAGAAAAAGACACATGCTGTTTCATTCAACACGAAGTTACAGTGATCAACGCTTTTGTTCAGGTGACAGTTCTGTTTTATTTGCCATGACCAAAACAAATTTACCGGTAAATTTAAATAAATTAAATTAAAACGCACATGGAAAAGGACTGCTCTCACAGCCATTCGTCAGTTTCAGTTAGTCATAACTACAAAGGTATCTCACAGAGAAAAAAAAATCATAACACTAAAAAAATCACTCCGTTTAGAGATCAAGACAAATTCCACGCAAAAGCAAAAAGGAAAGAGTAACTCGAAAAAAATCCAGATAAAGCAAAAAAGATACCCACTGCAACAGAATCCATCGTCCAGCGACAAACACTAAACAAACACATTTTTCTAACGTCGTCGTCGTCGTCGTCAAACACACAAGAAATATGTTGTTCCATCTGAGAATATAATTTCTTTCCGCCGATGAAGATGGGGCCATTCCTCTTCCCTTGGCCTCTTCGTCATTTACATGTATTTCTTAATAATTCCTAAGGATCCGAGGTCCAAGGGTACACATGTGTGTGTGTGCGTACAACACAAAAAAGACCATGTCTAAGCATTTTGTCGAGCATAGTGTTTTTTTTTACTCACAATTCCTTGTGGCCTTTTGACTGTAGAGGCCAAGTCTAAGTCGAACCATAAACGAACATAAACCACATTTCTCTACAGCTCGCAGTTCACCAATCCAGATATGAGACCAAGTCGGAGCGAAGGCTCTTCGGCGTAGAACGAGAGAGTTATCCTTTTTTCGTTTTTTTTTTTTTAGCACGAGAAGGAGCATGAAGCAGACTAGAGAAGAAGGAAACAGCAGCAACAAAGCGAAAAAATAAAAAGCGAAAAATGTTGCTTCTTAAACACACATCCACTTAGAGATTTCATAAGAAAACCATTAAAAATATTGAATGAGATGAGAGCAGCAACAGCAACACCAGCACCATCAACAACACCATACTAGCCGGGCCGCACAGAATGTAAAGCAACGAAGAGGAGCTGCTTTCTGCTCTGCTGCCGAGTGCTGATACCGAGCGAGGCATGGTGCATGGAGGATGGAGCTCCAGCAACAGGAGGACGAAGAACAAGTCTCGAAAACTGAAATTCTTGAAATTCAATGGAAAAATGACAATGTTGACATAGAAAATGCTCGTTTAACGTGCGCGCGCACACATGGCGGGGCAGGCAGAGCGTGTGTGCGTGTTGGCTCTAGGCAAACAAAATGTGCGCGACACTTGAGCACACTATCATAACCGAACAAGAAGAATAGCAGACCGCGAAGACGACGAAGATACCAGCCAAGCCACACATATAGAGAATTGAAGGTTTAATAATACACAAAAGGGTAATTGTAGCGCAGGCAAGATTGTGTAGTGTCAAAATGCTGACAAAGAGAGCTAAGCTTATGTGAGCAATCGAGACTGGAGAGCACATGGCGTTCCATCTGTAGTCTGTCCTCTGTCTCTGCGCTGAGAGAGAGAGAGAGAGTAGTCTTTGCAGAAGAGTGCTCAACATAGAGCGCGATAAGCAAAAAACAATATTTACAAATACCAACAAGGCTGTACAAGTGTACACCAAATAAGAACATATAAAGAGGCTAAAAATCGAGGTCCAGCTCAAGCCCGAGATCATATTATTATTAATTAACAAGTGTAGGTGACATTCTTTTGATGTTGTTTGTTAATGGAGTAAACTATGGGGTGTTGCCATTTGTTCGGGGATGTTTTTTTTTTATTTTTTTTTTTTATTTCAGTACGTACATATTTTTTATTTATATTGATTTAGCATACGACTTGATTTTAATCGAAACAATTCTCACAGCACTTCAGGTAGAAATCCAGTTCGCACACCAACTCTTTTGTTTTTGCAACCAAACTGAGTTTGCTAAAAGTACGGATTAGTTCTGATGAGTAATTGATTAACAGTGTAGCTAGCAACCGAATATCTTATTATGGCTCGTATTGGGGTTAAAAAAATTAAAATTTGCAAATTTGCAAGTTGAGCGAGTTTTCCTCGTGTTCTTTCGCGCTCGTTTTCTCGGCTTTTGGCAATTTAGTAGAGTCGACCGTGTTTTGTACTACATAGACCGAACAAGGTATGTCGCAATATTGAACTAAAAGAGTGAAAAATTAGCTGAATTGTTTTGGTTATTTCCATGAAAATAGAGTTAAAGAATCTATCCACCTAAGTCTGCCGAAATTTCGGATTTTTGGCTAACCATTATTTCATCTCAGACTAGTCGGTTATAGAAACATTCAAAAATGTGTCTTCCAAATAAAATAAATTACTCCCAGATCACATAATCGGAACTGCTTCGTCTTGATCATAATATGTAATATAGCGAAAAAACCCCAGTTCGCATCCGAACTCTTTCGTTTTTCAATTTGAACAGAATGACTAAAAAAGCGAAACCACGACAACGGAATCACTTCTGACACATGAATTGGAATTTATATTGCACATTTGACTTACAGTGGCGTTCAACACTGCGGGGGCTCTCACAGTCTCACCTGCGAGAGAAACAAAACTTCGTGGTTATCGACCGTCGACAAAAAGAGAGTCTGCAAACCACGACTAAGCTACTTTTGTTTGAATTCAAAAAGAAAGAGAGAAAACCAATTAGAAGAGATCTTCAACAAAATTTAGTAGGTATTCCATTTGAAGAAGTATACACACTTTTCATTGGGATGATTCACTCTTCAACCAAATAATGCTGTACAGCACATAGAGCTACCCAAGAATTCTATTGGTAAGAAGAACAAGACGAACAAAAAATACCAAAACCTTTCTCATATTTCACCTAACATTACGCCACCACCATCGTGTATAAGTGAGCGAACAACCACTTCATAGTGTCAGCTTTTTAATTTTTTGCACCTTCTCATTTTATTCACTTCACTTCAGCGCAGCCAGCCAGCAGTCCAGCAGCACAGACTTACTTAAGACTAGTCTTGTATTTTATTTTCTCTGTGTCTCTCTTTTTACTCAGCATCATCGGTTCCAAAGCCAGACACCATAAGAAAAGGAGCAAAAAAGAAATGGACAAACAAGAAAATCATAATAAATTCACACCAACAAAAGTCAAATTCACGAAAGACTGGTTCTCAACACACCTATACAACGGTGGATTCCAATCCTTACATTCTGCACACTATGCACAGACAGAGTATCTACGACATGCAATGCAACATTCAATTCAGTCTGTAGCAACACCTCAGAAAGTTCGGTACGGTTTTACGTTTGGCTCTCTAAGAAAATACCTTTTTTTTTTGTTTTGCTTAACATCAAGTATCTATAGAAGTTTCATATTTGAATTTCGTGATTATCCAGGCACATTTGTCAAAGTGACATACGGATAATCATAGCCGGTAACGAGCTAAATCGGTTGACATCGGGAAATGTTTTCATTTAAAGTGTCATAAAGTCTGAAGACAAGTTCATTACACATGCGTTCGTGTCCCTGTGCGGATCTCCCGATATAGCAATTTTATTAAAAGCCCGCAAAGTATCAACCAGCAACACGAACACAACGATTGTGGTGTAGGAGTTGCTGTCTTTTGAAAAGCGTGTGTGCAAAAACTTGAACCAAACGCGCGAGAAATACAAAATACGCAAAAAAAAAAAACCATAAGAATTCGCGTCGTAGTCCTTTCGTTTATAAGTGGTGTAGTCAGTCGTACAAAAGAATCTACAAAAAAAGGAGAGAACATCTCAAAACGACAACGATTTCGCGCGTGAAGTGTTAAACCAAAAAAGATTATTATTTTTTTTTTTTGCCAATTTAACACTGTTAACAGTGGAGGATCATAGAAATCATCATCAACATCATCACAATACTGTGCAGGAGTAGTCTCCTTGTGGATTAAAAACAAAATAAAAAAAGTCGAAAATCACGTCTACAACTCTACACAGAAAAAGGTTAATTCCTTGTTTTCTTCCTTTGAAACCAACCTCACCCACCCCTTGTTCTGTGCGCGCTTTGGTGTATATCGCTTCATTGTGCAACTTGGCTCTCTCGGTGGCGGTGGTGTTATCGCGGAAAGGCAATCAATTTATTGAAAAATAATCCCCCAGTCTTGTTGAGGGAGAAATAAAAGAAAAATAGTGCTTTACCAGTGATCGTGCACAAAATAGATCGATAAGCGCGCGCGTACTTAAGAGCAAATAAATTTAAAAAAAAGCAAAAGATACAAAAAAAAACAAAAGCAAGCGAAAAATTGTGTATATCGTGGTCTTGAAAGTGGAAATGTTTTCGATTTCCTTTGTGAATAGTCAGTCTTGCTGTGAATTCCATACGAGGACAATGTTACGGTGAGGTCGACACTCCCAGAGACTTTTCGCAAACGACAAGCACTTAAAAAAGAGGATAATCGCCCCTTTTCCAAAATTTTCGCATTTTTGGACGGAAATCATGTACGACATTAAGTCAATCGAATTTGTTCGAAAAGCGGATAGCAAAACAGTTACAAACTACTTTGATCACTACCAACAGATATCCGATAGCAGAGACTCGTCGATTAGCACCATCAAGCTGCCAATTGTCACGGATAATCACGAATCCTCAGGGGACGAGGATACGATGCAAGTGTCACTGAGACGTCGGCGGATATTTCAACGGCAGGCGTGCTTACTAAGTATACTGGCGGCGTTCATTCTTGGCCTGATGTTGGGCGTTTTCATGCCCATGATGTCGGGTATGTCTGGGGTCTTTATGGCCGGCGATGTGCTGGGTGCAGATACGGCGCCGACGGCCGCCGTTGTGAATAGGACAGTACTGCCACTGCATCCGCCATCGGACTTTCCGACGATCTATGAGTTGCGCAGTGAGGAGCTGATGCAACCAGCGACAACGCCTCCAACGGCTGCTGCCGGAGAGAACCTTTTCTCGGTGTCGTTTATCAAGGAGAAAGACTTGCCTGCTGAGGAGGTCTTTCGGAACGCTTTTCATCTGGAGCAGGATAAGCTGTCGGAGGATGCCATGATTGTAAAGAAGCTGGACGCCAGCGACGGAAGCATTAAGGAATTCCGAGTGCAACGGACGAGCGATGGACTCTTCCGAAAGGGCCCGGAACGACGCTTGTCAAAGCCGTCGGTAGTTGAACAAATGCTGCCCGGCGACAAGCTACTGGGCCTGAATGACGCATCCCTCAGCTTCCTGCCAATTGCCGAGCAGATCGTGCGTAACGCGCAGAATAATCGCAATAGTGGGATAATTGAGAGCGACATCTACTGGGGCGGCATGGTTGAGGAAGCCCTGCCGCGGGGATTTTCAAAAACCGACGCAACTTTATGGAATAACTACGTCCAGAGTGGGGTGGTGACCCGCCTCGAAACCGGCTGTGGGCGAATGCAAAATCGCCTCGTTGTATTTGCCGATGGTACCCGAGCCTGCGCCCGCTACCGCCAAAACACCGATCAAATCCAAGGTGAACTTTTCAGCTTTTACCTCGGACAACTGCTGAATCTAACAAACCTCGCGCCTAGTGCTGCATCTGTGATCGATCTTGAGTCGGCAACATGGTCAAACGCCCTCCAGGACATCACAAACTCCCAGTGGAAATCCACACGGCCAGTGGTCCTCACAAAATGGCTACCTGACCTCGAACCGGCCGGCATACCACAACCTTTCCAGCCGCTCGAACGTCATTTGAATAAATACGACGTCTGGAATATCACGCTGGGTACTTCCAGCACCAAGTCTTCCTCTACATCATCATCATCATCATCGTCGTCGTCCACTTCGACCGATCAAGATGCAAATCAAAAAGGATTACTCAAACGGTTGGGTGCTGCTGTCCCATCCACCATCACAAACAAATACAACAACTGGTCTTCTCGTCTTAATCAATCACAATCAGCTGCTGGTGGTGGTGGTGGTGCAACTTCATCTGATCCACCGACTGACAGAGACGAATTGCATTTGAATGCGACAGTGCTGAATCGATTAATCGAGCTGGCGCAATGGTCCGATCTCATCGTCTTCGATTATTTAATTGCGAATCTGGATCGGGTGGTTAACAATTTGTACAACTATCAATGGAATGCAGATATCATGGCTGCGCCGGCGCATAATTTGGCGCGACAAACCAATTCGCAGTTATTGGTGTTTTTGGATAATGAATCTGGCCTGCTGCACGGCTATCGTCTGCTGAAGAAGTACGAAGCCTATCACGGACTGCTGCTGGACAATTTGTGCATTTTCCGACGGCCCACCATTGAGGCGTTAAAAAATCTACGCGAATATGGTCCCGGCAAGCGGTTGCAGGAGCTCTTTGAGCGTACAACGAGTCATCAGATACGTGATGTGCTGCCATCGCTACCGGATAAATCGATAAAGATACTAATCGATCGCATCGATCGAGTGCTGGGGCAAGTACAAAAGTGTAGAGATTTATTCTCAGACAGATAATGATTTGAGCCAGAGTCGAATGTTGTTGTTAATTTTTAATTTTTTTTATTTTTGTAAAAGTGATGGAATTATGTAGTAGGTATTTGAAAATTGTTTTGTAAATTATTTTATTTATGATAAAGAGGATGGTTCTGTGAAGAAGGGGGTAGTGGCGTTTGTTTCGCATCGTTAATCTTCGGCGATTAGTTGGGGAAATTTCGGACATTGTTTGACGGTATTTATAGGGCTTAAATCAAAATGACTGTAGTTGTAGTAAATTTGGCTAGTGACAGGCTGATGTTTTTGCGAGATAATATGGGAGAAAGGCACTCTGCGAGATATAAATTTGACACACTTTTACAGCATCATTGCAATGGTTGGTCTACTGACAGGAGTTATTATAAAAGCAGTCTCTGCAAAGGACCAACAGATGGCTCGTTGTAGTCACGCAATAGGTATATGTCATGCATCTGGTCAAATTTAAGAAATATCATTCAAAAATACAGACATCTTTCTCACTGTGGTAGGTAGCAGGGATTGCAGTTAAGTAATTGCTATTTAAATGGCGGGTTAGAGTACAGAAAATTGCACGTCAAAGCGTACTTTCTAAGAAGTGCATTTTCCATTAGTTCCTTCAAAATTTTAGCCTAATTTTCTAAGGGAAGTTTGCTTAAAAATCTATGCAAAATATGACTACGAACTCAAATTTCGTATTGTCCTTGCCTCAGGCAATCTTCACTTCAAATTTCATGTCGGTTCAGTGAAACATATATAGGAAAAATACAAAAACCAACTCAAAAAAATTTCGAAATTGCGGCTCGCCGGCGAATTAAAGCCCAATAGACGAGGGAAATCGAAAAAAAAACACATGCACGTACATTTCTATGCATTGAATGTAGTATCGTTCCTTATTTCCTTTTTACTTGGGAGATCAAAATGTCTCCTGAATCGAAATCCATTTAAAATGTTGACTTGCCAGGGATTTCCAGTATAAAATACTCGGAAGTTCAAAATCAAAAGGTTGTACATGTACTTACTTACATAATATTTCTTCGTATTAAATGTCGTCTTCTTTTGCCTGTAGCCATTCAAAGCACCTTTGTCGCCCCAAAATAATAAGAAAGTCATATTTTTTACTTGGTCAGTGATTTTTAAATCGATAGACGTATGCATTTTGAAAAATAACTTCCCTTCTATATTTCCTATGCATTTAATGCGGTATCTGTCATTTATATTGCCAAGGAATTTAGATGTTCTACGTCTAGTAGTGAACACGAATCCATATCGATTAGAAATGATCACTAGCCACGTTTTTTTAAACATAAAAAAAGCGCAGTTTTGAAAAACAAACTTGCACATACATTGCTTGCATTGAATTACATCTCTATCCGTTTGATTCTTTATACCTACATATATCGATTCAAAATAGATCTTTTGATATACAAATGATTGAAAGATATGAATATGCATCCAATTGGATTCGAAAGAATCACTTGCCAGTATTTTTAAGTACAAAAGGGGTCAAAATTCCAAAAAAAGTAATTTCGCACATAAATTTGATAGAATTAAATGTTGCCCCGGAATTTCTTACTTCTATGTTCTCGGATACATATTGCGAAATGAAATACATAATTGAAAACATAAGTATTTATCCAATTGCATTCGATTTGCCTGTAATTTCGGAACTGATGGATCACGAATTTTAATGAACAATTTGTGTCGACTTTTGTTTCGTTCCTTCTTGTCTATTAAACTGAAGAAGCTTTTTTCGATGTGAAACGGTTCAAAAGAATAAACAGTTTTTCCAATGTTCTAGAATTTTCGAAAGGTGGTGATATTTTGACAAACAAATTTAAGCATAGATGTGGGAATATTGTTCATTTTTGCTTCTTGTTTTTCAAACTCTGAGTATAAAATATTTTGTATGTGTAAACGTTTTATAATTATCACGTTATTTGCATTTTCTAAAAGTTTACCTTTCCCATAAATTAAGTTTTAAATCGATAACACAGACATAAGTAAATTTGTAAATTTTTATGGCGACTTTCCTAACAGCGGCTTGCACCACCAAAGCCGCGGAGTTCACACGACAAATTCTTGTATTGAATCGGCTATCCTCTCTGCGATTTTTTTTAATCGAAATGAACACCAACCGCAAAATAACATATCAACAGCTTAAGTATAAATGCATGTCAACGTAAAAACAGAGATCTGGTTGTAATTTTCATCCAAAAATATTCAAAACATTGAAATTTCAAAATTCAGTTCGCAAGTCAACTCTTTTGTTTTGTTCATGAGTTTCCAAGAAAGATGTTTCTAACTTCAACTATTTAGTAGAACAAAATGTATGCATTGCAATATTTAAATTTGAAGGAATAAAAGCTATTGAGTTGCAAGAAGTTTTACTATTTTTGAACAAAAAACAAAACTATACGAATTTACGGTCTTGTGTGCTGTGTTTAGTTTTAGGCGGCTCGCGACCATTGTTGCTCTATAAAAATGCCAACAAATTCTTTCGGTGAGTTCATGTTTGAGAATCGAAGGCTACTTGTATGAAACTGATTTCAAATTTGTAACAAAAACACTCGACCATAGATCATAATCGTTAGAACGTTCGTATAGTCCAAATCTATAGTTGTGATGACCAATTTCGTGTTTTATGTATAAAAGCCAATTAATATATACCTAACCCAATTACATAATAGTCTCCATATTACGCCATAGAAACTCGCATACATGTACCAAATTAGCCATCTCTACACACGCAGAGGTATTAAATCAATGTCAGTCTTCGAATACATCATCTTTGAGTAAATTCCAACTGCCTGTTGTTCAAAATTCCAGTTTGTCACAAAGACGTCGCCTATAACTTTCATTTCTATGTCGAGATAGTATCATAAAATCTGCAGCTAATGAATCACATAAAGGCTGTCGAAATGATTTATATACCCGTCAGCCAAGTTGGAGAATATACATTTGAACAGAATTATTTCAGTTTTGACCGACAAGCAATATCAGTAGCCACATTTATTGCCTGGTGACAAGCCCTAACTATGTCATAAACTTACCATCTCAGAAAAGAGGAAATATAGCTCCCATCTTCACAAAACCGATAGGAAAAAAAATTGAAATCGACTATGCAGTAAAGGGAAAACAACTTAAGTAAGATAAAAAAAAACACTGACTGAACAAAATTATTCATGTAAATAGCCACCCAATGTGTGTACAGTAGGATTATCTATCTATCTATGTTAAACTATAAAATAAACGATATAAAAATAGACGTCTTTTACGGAGCCAAAAATAATTAAAAATATATTATAATTGTAAAGAAAACTAAGCGAAAAAATAGAAAGCTAAATTAAAATTGTAAATAAAGTCATTAATTTAAAAACAAAAAAAAACTCTTAAACGCATTACAAGCACTATTTTCTATCTAAGTGACACCTAAGTATTAAATCGTAACCCCTAGCGACCAATTCGTATCGATATGTGAATACGATTTTGTAAAAATTAAATAAACAGATAATTTAATATTATTATTACAAGTAATAATATTTTAATTAGCATTTAATAAAAATCTGCATCTTTGTAAATATGTAAATCAATGTGATATACTATTAAAAAAAACAAACAATATTTTTTAATATATTTTAGCTGATGTATGTAATTATTTTTAAACGAAAACCCAAGAAGAAAAAAAACTCCATTAAAAAACAAAATTTATAAAGAAAATACAATCATTTGGTGTTTTTCTTATTGTCATCTCATTCGCATTGCTCTGGTCAGTGTTGTTGTGAGTTCAATTTCAGATGAATAGCTGATGTCACCGCAGAGGGATGTCTCAATTAGGCAAAGAAATGTTGTTTTCACGCGCCATTTAAATTTCACAGTACACAAATAAACCGACCATCAAAAGTAAGCAACAACAAAAATTGTTATAAACATTTATTCGGAGCATTATTTTCAAATTAAAACAAGCATCGCCATTAAGAAAGGAATTTATTGTTATCGCATGGGTAACCAAAGCTATATACAACGACTGACGGGTCGTGTTGGCTTCAGGTGCGCGCCGTCAAAAAAATAATTTAGTTTTGTTTCTAAATGACATTCAGATACATTTAGAGGGTCTGTTTTGTATTTTTTGTCCGTTCCGCCTGTTCACATCTTGTAGACCTTTATTGAGAAGTTGTGTAATTTTGGAATTTATTTGGTCGTAAATTAAGTGGCTGGCGGTGGAGAGACAAAGAATTATTTGTTTTTGGGTAGTTATAACAGGAGATTCTATTCAAAAGTAGACTGATTGGAGGTGATTTTCTTTCGAAGTTTTGTTCAAGAGAACGGAAGTTGCTGGGTGAAACGGTCAATAGGGGCAGCATCGTATCTAAGGAAATCGATGTAAGACATCATGAGGATTGGAAGAACATTTTAACTGTTTGTCATTGAAAAAAAAAAGAGTTATCACAAGCAAAATGGAGTTTTTATACAACCAGGGAACTTACGATCTGGGGCCTGTATCAAAGATGTATTGGGTCCCGGCAGCATATGTTGATGTATCACGGGTGTAAAATGCGGCGGTGTTGTACACCTGTTGCTTTGTCTATACTCTATACACTATACAGAACACATGTTTTTGAGAAATGGTAAGTTTCTTTGAGCTTGAATCGAATTAACTGAATAAACACAAGTAGGTATGTAGTTGTCAATCTTTTTCATACTGGGACTCCTTAGGGAGGTTGAAATATTTTTGCGAAGCCCTTCTAAAAGCACAGATATCTTACTGAAGATTCACTAAATTGTTTTTCAATAAGGACGGGTCGACTTTGAATCATCGTCGTCCCATCTAGAAATGCCCCTCGTCGTTAAAGATGATTTTTCGGCCAAAATTGTGATCCTCTTCCAAACGCTTCGAAGCCAAGTCAACGAACAAACGGCATTTACAATGTTCATTAACTTTTAGCTCCTGGATTAGTTGAATCTTGTACAGGCGTAAGTCCAAATCCCGATTCAAAGTTCGCCAACTTGGAATCTGCGAAAGGCCGATTTCTTGTGCGCGGCGAGGAATTGACTGCCTCGGGTTCTCTTGTACACTCTAATGGACCGCGGCAATGCTCCCGACAAATCTGGCTGGCAACGACCCGTACCAATTGAAAAACCTTTATTTAAAATTGAGTTCCAGCCACGAAGCAAGTCTGACGGGAAATGCGGGAAATACAAACGCGCGGGAAATCTTCGACTGCAATGTAACTATTGGATGTCGCTCCGACCTCTCTTGGTGTCGTAAAGAGAAACGTAATGGTTTTCATTGTTAGGAGTCTTACTTTTACAACAGTGAAAAGACAAAACTTGCGACGCCCTTAGGATAGTGCCACGATGCCGGCCGCAGGGAAAAAACTTGAAGACTTCGCGCAGTTTGATCCAATCGTAAACAGCTCCTGCGCAAGTTCCAGACAATCCATCAACAAAAACAAACTATAGGGTCACTCTCGATTAAGCCAAAAAAAATTGAAATAAAGGTATCAGCTCCCTTGGGTAACTTGGATACTATTCTAATAGCAGCTATCCACTCTGTACCAACACCAATAAGAGTCAGCCAGGCATTTATAGAAGATGTAAAGGGTGTTTTTTTTAGAGGTATACAAATTGAATATGAAATAAAACACTTGAAGCTAATGTAAATGTCTATAATATAAGCTTTCTTTAATATATAACTTTATGCCATTACTGTTTACAAATTATTTCGGGAATATGCACACCACGGCTAATTCGAATGAAGCGCAATCGTGAAGTCCAATGTTCAACAACTTTATCGAGCAACTGGAGCCGTATATCAGCAACAACACGGCGAATGTCGTCCAAAGTCTCTGATTTATCGGCATAGACTATAGTGACTTCACATACCCCCAATGAAATTAATCTAACAATGTGAGATCATAGGATCGTGCAGGCCAATTCACAGGTCCATTACCTACGACATAAATAAATAAATTGATGGTGTCGCGCGGCGTGTTGCATGTTGCGCCATCTTGTTGAAACCAAAGCTCTGTCGCATCATGCCATTCAACTGAGGAACTAAGAAGTAAGAAATCATGTTTCTATAGCGCTTTCCATTGACGGTAACATTTTGGCCAGCATCGTCCTGAAAGAAATATGGCACGGTTAGGTTAGGTTAGGTGAGAGGGGCAGGCCGCAATAAGGGCAGCCTCACTTAGGCCAGAGGTGGTAACAGTTTCTAATGATCTGACAACTACCCGTTGAACCAGCAGGAGCTGAGAATGAAGCGTTGGAGGCAACTTATGCTTGCATTAGCGAAGAAGTATTGTCCGAGATATAGTTTTCTACGAGCTGAGAGGGTTGGGCACGTACATAAGAGGTGAAGAATTGTCTCTTCCTCCTCCTCGTCCATTCAGCTTCTACAGAAATCATTGGAAGGTAGGCCCAGCCTGAGAGCATGTCTCCCAATAATGCAGTGTCCCGTGATGACACCTATACTAGTGTGCTTATATTGGATATATTTATAGGCACACCAAACAGTGAGTCTTGCTAAAGGCTTCTGGGTTTTCTCCACCCCAAATTCGGCAATTTTGCTTGTTTACGTATCTATTTAACCAAAAATGGGCCTCATCGGTGAACTCGGTTTTTGAGTTGAAAATAAGGATCAAGCGGAATCATGTTTTCAACCCATTCACCGAACCTACCACGCGTATAATGGTCACGCGGTTTCAACTCTTGCATATATGCCAGATCTTTTAAGCTTTTAATCCAAGATATTTCCGTAAAATCTTCGACAAAGGGGATGGGCAATGGGCATAGCTCCAATTGCTATGCACGATGGCGAATCGACTCATTGGGTTTGGGAGTCTATTTAACACTGCGCTCCATTTGTCGTCTTTGGGGATGCGTATTATCCATCATTAGAGTGTATAGGAGGTTCGATTCATCGTGTTCCGAATAACTTGCTAAGATGGTCTATTATGTCGATTGTAAAATGGCAAAACGTACTAACCACAAATGAACTTTCAGCTGTCAAATTGACAGCACGGAAGCCACAACTGAAATTATTTTACTCGATATGGAACTATAGAATAGACCGTCGACTCCTCCTCCTACATAACGGACTTTGCCGGACACGTATTCACAGGCGAGGGAATTAATTCCGGGGATAATCTGGTGGGTGCACGGAAGTCTACGGTCTAGTTCTATGTGGTTTGTAGCCAAAACAGCAAACCCTATTTCAAAAAAGAATGTAAGAAACCACCGCAGCGAAGAAATGGCGGCCACAATCATTGAAACAAAAAATATTTAAATCACTTACAAAATAATTGCATAGGTATGTCAGGATAATTCACCAGCGTTTTCTGGTCTATGTACAGCTGGATGCGATATTCATTCTGACGGTGAAATCATGAATGCGAGCAAATTAGTTCTCTCAATGAAAACCTATACAAAATCTTGAAGTAGAGAAAGGAAACACATTAAAATTGACGACCAACCCATCCATCCCAAGGAATCCATGGACCTTTTTGAATAGCAGTCAATTCGGGAATAATATGGCAGGACCAATGATCCAAAATAGCAATAAGATCAGCGTTCTCAACTCGTGTGGCATGCGGAATATAGGCAGATTAGTCATTCGGACGAATTGCGATAAATATGAAAGACTTTGGGGTTGACTAAAATAAGATGGTTACAATCAGATAGTATACCTAATCCTGGCTGTTCGCCGCAATTCCCATACGGCTAAAGGAGAGATTATGAACTTGATCTAACCATCTCATCCTCGGTAGACCCAGGACCATCTCATCCTGGGTCTACCGAGGATGAGATGGATCTGATGGTGCGGATTCTATAGCACGTCGTGGGATCTTGGATATGCGCTTAACATGACCAAAACCACCGAATCATGGGATCCTGGATATGCGCTTAAAATGACCAAAACCACCGAATCATGGACCGCTCCGTCCGAAAAACTAGCTGCTCGACATGGAGTTCCTCACGTATTCTGATGGTGGTTCTAATGCGATCTCTACGGGTCACACCAGCAATTCAACGGAGGAATCTCATTTCGACAGCTTGTATCCGCGATATTATTTTTTCGGCCATTACCCAAACCTCATGACCATGGGTTTACTACGATATCTCGAAAAAAAAAATCTCGAATTAATATTAAAAATGGTGTTAAAAAGTGAGATGTGTATGGGGGCATGCTGCCCCCCTGCAACCCCCCTGCCTGGGTTTACTGTTTGGCTATGGGATGGCTGCAAAAAAAAAATCTCGAATTTACTTTTTATTTTCGAGATTTTTGTACATTCGAAATTTTTGTACATTTGAGATTTTTGGTTTCGAGATTAAAAAAAAAAAACTTTTCGAGATTTTTAGCCTTCGAAATTTTTGTCATTCGAGATTACGTCATGATCCCCTACCATAGGTCAGAGTTAGGTTAGGTTAGGTTTGTGGGCTGGCGAGGCGTAAAGAAGCCTTACCTATTATAACCCTGTATTCAAATTACTTACTGTGCTGCTACAGTAGGTAGCGTTAGAACAAACACCGAATTATAGACAGACAACTTAGCTCTGACACCAAGTTCAGTCCTCTGGGTTCGATGGAATCTGGTATACTTACTTCACATTTAAATAAAATAAATAGGTGGCGCAACAGGCAGGTAGACACCCTAGGCCTAGCTTCTCGCAACCATTCGTTTTGTGTGAGTTTCTTATTTTTGGGACGAATGGAAAGGACCTACAATTTTATGCCGAGTCCGAACGGCTGAATTGAGAAGCTTTTTCATGACAGTTATACTCTCGGATGTTTGTCAGACGTTCTCGAGGGGTGGAGCAGTAGAAAAAACCTTAAGATGTAATTTGTGTTTTTCCGGGGATTGAATCTGGGATCCCTCGCACAGTAGTCCAGCACACTAACCACTGCGCTACTGCGCCCACTACTTCACATTTGGTTGGATATATTAAAAATCAATGTTCCTTAAAGTGGTTTACCCCAACAGAGCTTGCAATGGCGGTGTAGCCTTCATTTATGAAAGATCCATGCCGCGGCGACAATAATTATAGGCGACATTGATCAAAACATTGGTACTTCGTTGGCGGTGAATTGAGCTGGGAGCTGATGATACAACATTACAGATGACAATGGAGATATTATTGCAAACTAGTGTTGCATGTTTGTTGAGTAGGTACATAGTTGAATCTGCCTTATGAGTTTAGTCGAAATCAACTACAAACCGTCGCTGTGAAAATGTGAATCGCTGTCAACTCTCTACATATACCTACCAATACCTACTTCAAATTGATGTTCACCTGCGCATAATAAAATAAACTCTACAACATAGGCTGCTGCGCACTCCACAAAATATAACCAGTATAAGAAAACCATTTTATGCCCCACAAAATATAAAACCAGATCTACGGTTTGTTGTCAAATAAATGCCGTTTAAGGCTATCTTTACTCACTCCACATAATATTCACCTTCCCATTTTAATCGCCTTTTCCTGTTTGACATCAGAAATCGCTTCTCACTGTCCCTTCATCGTTTTTCTAAAACCAACATTCGATTTCGATACGTGGAACCAAATCGAATGCACTCAGATAACATTTGGAAATTCCCCCAAACCAAATATACCAACTTTGTAATTTATTAAGCCCCACTAATAAATACCTTGGCCAAGCAACAGCGCGCGCAACTAAAAAAAAATCTCCAGCTTTATCCGTCAATAAATTATATCGCCACACCAGCCCCGGCCTACAAACAACAAAATTGATTGAGAAATTTCCTCATGTTACCAAAAGCTGAAAACTGTGATTAAAGCTTCGAGATTCATCTACTGAATGCGGGTCTTCTCCGCATCCAAACTGGTATGCCACGGAATTAATGCAGATCTATGGTGGTCCCAGCCATAGCCATCGATTGGTGATGGTAACTGGTAGGCTTCGCTAAGTTTCTCGCACGTAATAAATCACGAATGCTGGGTGACCATAGAAGCGAAGAAACGGAGCTGGAGTGGTCAATTTGAATAAACATCAAATTCGGCTAATTATGCTGGGAGAGAAGATGTTCTTGTAAAACAGCGAATTCGGTGGAGAAACTTCTGGCTGGTAGCCACCACATTGATGACGCGTATAAAAGTGAGAGCGCTATTTTATGATTTTAGGCTACACTCGACTGACGTGTGTATTTGAATAAAACTGCAATCAAAGGCTAATCCCAACACCGTGCCAGAGCGTTGGCGTTGGCGATACATTCCGCAACATCGTAACCATGCGCGCTGGCGCCAAATCGCCGCATGTTTGCCCACCTCCGGTACCGGAGATCAGAATCGTTAATTACAATTGAATCTCATAAACAATTAAAATTCAGAGATACAAATGCAGCGACACCAACACCATCGGCACCGCCGCGCCAGCCGGTACAGCGGTTAATTCATTCATAATTCGAATTTACATAATTATCGCGTTCCATGGGCAGAAATATAGCGATTTGCGCTTATTAAAACCATCGGATTAAGGTACCTACACCGGGCGATGCAAAAACAAATACAACAGATCACAATGGATGGAGCTGAGCGAATAAATCGTGCGCCTTGCAAGACAGTGGCATGTTGCGTGGTGGGCGTGAGATTTGTTGCCATTGGCATAAAAATGTGTTTGTATCTGAATATTGAATAGTACCTGGCTTTAGCTATTTTTATATATACCCAGCGGACTTTCAAGGTGAAGGCGATCGCCTGTAATTAAGTTCAGTCTGTTAGTGGCACCGTCAGATTTGTTTCTATGCTCAAAGTACAAGCTAAGTAATTTTATGAGAATTCATTTTCTCAGGAGAGTTGAGCACATAATTCAGGTTAAGTGTATGCAACGCGGTTTGACGTATGGGATACGAATGTGTACGGCGCTAATGCCGAAGATGTCCATTCCTTTGGTAATAAATTTCAATCAATGTCATCCATTGTGCACCATGAGCGTATAATGCCGTTGAATATTGAGGTTTTTGAACTTTAGTGTATATTTTGATGTACAGAAGAAGTAAACTCAAGAAATGAGTCTATAGTATGATTGTCCTTTAGTTACACATATTGAATATAGAACATTTGCTATAGAAATTGGATCTTATCTTCAGGTCTACGAATCTCGAAATGTTTTCGAATTTTAAGGATCTACATACTTATATATTGCTCAGAAACCTATAGAGCTACAATGTTCATTTTAATGTGTGTATACGTAGAACCTGCTAATCGGGACACTCTGTAATCCGACCGCACTTTATGCTTCCCCTGCTATTTTCCATACAACTTTCCCTCTATAATAGAGGCAGCTACTAATCGGACCGTGGACCACTTCTATGCTATGCGTTGCTCAATGTATTTACCTGTCTAATTGGTCCATGTGTAGAAAGAGATATGTAATGTACTTACATGTATAGCTACACCTATATTTCGTTTTTCTCCGTTGTTTATACAAATAAAACTTTTCTGCAAGCTAAGCTTCTTTAAAAAGCAAAAAATCTCAAGATTGATCATTTTAACGCTTCTAATGTATGGCTCGAGGCCTTCAAAATGCGACGCAGGGTTGTTTTTAGAATTCTCAGCGGGAAAGGTACCTATACTGATGTTGATACTGCTACATGTCAGGATTTGATAAAACGTTAAAAGTTATTTGTGATCGTTATGACTCTAAAAACATTTTCAACCCATCCAATGCGCACTTTGTTGGTACTAATCAGCCTCTCCGCTACTTCTGCCGGCAGGCTCACCAGTTTTCGTATTTCGTGATGCACGTTATAGTCTTGTCTTGTATGAATTTTATAAGCTCAGCAAGTGTATTCATAACATCATAGCCGTTCCTCGGCTATGGCCATACGGTTAGGGTATCCGCACTCTCTTTTTGGGGCGTTATTTCAGCCGCTTGTTCCATTTCAGGAGGAACTATTACTGTCGATCGAGCCAGAAGCGTCCCCCCTTCGAAAAGAGTCTTCGGATGTTGGGGTATTTTGTCTCCCGTTGGGCTGGTTATTTTCAGCATCTTTTTAAAAAATTATTTTGCTGGACTACTATGCGAGGGATCCCAGGTTCGATCTCCGGAAAAACACAAATTACATCTTAAGGTTTTTTTTCACTGCGCCACCTCTTACGAACGTCTGACAAACATCCGAGAGTATAATTTTCCTGAAAAAGCTTCTCAATTCAGCCGTTCGGACTCGGTAATATTCATCAATACATGCACTGAAAAGAGCTTTGTAAGTGGACCGGTCCAATTAAAAGGTGCCTCCATAATCGGACCAACTGCTATTCTGACCGCAATTCTTGGCTCCCAAGGGTGGTCCAATTTGACAGGTTTTACATGAACGTGACTCTGGCGTTGTCTTATGAGTTTCGTACAATTTTTCAAAAAGTTACGTGACAGCGCATGAGCTTGTCTAAATCGATTTCTGACATCAAAGGTCTATAGATGAGATGGTTTCAGGAGCTTATAGAAGCAGCAAGTGCGCCTCATGCTCATTCTGCGTAACCCAGTTTTTCAGGGTGATGGTAATAGGCGTATTTTTTTGCGAATCTATAGCTAGCTCACTTTTACTTTTACATGCAAAACTGGTATACTCAATTTTGGTTTTGTTCTACTCACTTTTGGTTTTACATGCAAAACTGTTATACTCACTTTTGATGTTGTTATACCTACTCACTTCCCAAAAAAATACGCCTAATATTAGCCTTAATCGTCCAGATTGCATGGTCCGTTCTGCCCACAGCGGAATTTGGTTAGCCTTCACTATTTAAGAGTATGCAAAAGTGTTTTTCAATATCTTCAACACACACTATACTACATAAAAGGTTTTCTTCCTCATTTCTACAGGCCTCTGTATAGGTTGTTTTGCCTTTTGACGACTGTTATCCTTTAACCTTTTGGTAAAACTTCTAAAAATTACTCCAGCTCTTAGCTCCCAGCAGCTTTATATGCAAGCTGTTTTGTTGCATATGTGCGACGCGTGAGACATTTCTCATTGCTCTAATTGGCAACCACATGAAATCCTTGCACAGACAAATTAGTGGACATTCAATATCGTTATAGACATATGTACTTCCAGGTTTATATGCATGGACAGAGTTACTTAAAAAATAATCTCAATTAAGCTTCCATTTTCTGCTGCACGTGCTCGAGGGGTGACAATCCGTCCTCTTTCCAATGAATATCCCAATTTATAAGAAATTAAATCGATCTTTAACGCTACAGTAATTCACTGATTAAAAATCCCTAACTTAGCTCTTAATGCTTCGAAAATAAACCCAAACGCATATCAACACATAACAACACAACACACAATAAATTAAACTGGTGTTAACCCAGAAAAAGAAGACGAACGAAGAACAAAACAAAAAAGAGATAACCAAGAAAAAAGAACTGCTTAAATTTAACAGAGAAAACCAGATCGGATGTCAAGCCCTCCAAATTGCTGATTTCAGTTAAATATTTTATTCAAACGCGACATAGAGTGGCCGATACATTTTGTATAGTCTGCGCTCGCACCCTCGCGCACACATCTACCATAATGTATCTCGGATAAGCCAAACAAGTCCAAATAGATACCGTGTATAGTATACACATCCACAAGTGCCCCGTTGTGCAACCAAAAAGAAAAGAAAGTAATTCGGTTCTTAAATATGTGATAACTTTTCACTTTGCCTCCTTTCATTCAGAGGTACTCTCCAACTATCCTAAGTCATTAAGGAACACAGTCGATACGACAACGATGACGACGACCAAGACCAAGACCAAGACGAAGAAGAGAAGACCACTCAAAACAGACGAAGGAAACTATGAAAAAGAATTTCAATTTTGTCCACTAGACTAGACAGCAGTCGCAGCAGAACCACAATCAGACCCAGCCAGACATAGGGAGATACACACAGATATGGATGGATAGATGCACAGATAAATGGGATGATGGGGCCGCAACAAGTGAAGCCAGTTTAGTCTATTTACAGGTACCATTATGTGCGCGTGTGTGTAGAAAAAGGAACAGAGATGAAAAGTAAACTGCACTTAAGACAGATCACCGAATAGGCTTTGAAAAGGGTGGTGGGGAACCCTCCAAACCCTCGGGGAGACCCGACCGCCTGATGTCAGATTACTAAATCGCCTGTCATAAATAATTCCGATTCTCACTGCTGATGCGAGCGTGTGCGCTTACCGCTTGCGCACACATCTCACATGTGATGTGTGATGAAGCATATATCTCACATTAGCACATGTTGAATACACAGATATTTGCTCAATACATATTTACAAACAGAACTCGCTCTTTCACTTGTCCGTCTGGAAAAGTCGCAGTCGAAGTCGAAGTTGAAGTCGAAGTTTTCTATCTCGAATTCTTCAGCTCATTGTTTGCCTATGATTAATGTGGCAAATGATTCCATAGATTTGTCACCTGTTACGTGCTGAGACGAAGAACGGAATAACCCAAAAAGAGAAACCCTAAACCATTTCTTCGTTCGGGAAAAAGTATCTGAAATTACACACGCGCGTGTGTATCTATGGAAAATTAACGACAAACTTTTATCTCGAGAACAATGACTGTGAGGTGAACTTGATTGATTGTTAATCATACATTTCTTTTCGAAAAAAAAACAACAAAAATACAAATAATCAACAACAGTATCTATACCAATGGAGTGGTATATTCTTCAGCTTTACCTTCTTGAAGGTATCTTCTTCTCGATTATGATGGTTATAGTCATGTTATTTGGCCAAGACGTGTGCATACGTTCATGAGGGAAAATGAAGAATTGACCACAATTTGTAACTTTCAGTCGGGCCCACAATGGGAGCCGTTTAAAATTAAATCTTTTACAATGGAAGGCCAACAAGAGAACAAGAAAAGCGACCATGTTGAGTCATTTCTCTTGGTCTTGCACTTGCGCCCCTTGCCAAGTGTATTCGAAAGTTTGTATGTTTATTTATAGAATTCAATTAGTTCGAGGATTAAGCTGCCTACGTTACTGCGGGTTAATTTGACCACGGAACACATTTTAAATCTATACTTAGGCGATTACTATACTTTCTTGTGATCAATATAAAAGTTAAGGCTGTTGCTTATGGAAAATATGGGATGACCGAATTTGAAAAAGATACAATCAACGGCACTATTCCGCATACGCCACGGCGGAACGACTTAAAGAATGTTGTGTCGAGTGTAAAAGTGCAAAGATAAATTCAGCTAATGGCTGCGCTATGTGATGGCTTCTAGGAACGTAGAAAGATGAACGATTTTACTGAGCGGACTACGAAGGATTGACTTACCTATGTTTATAAATTGATGATAGCGAAAAAAGATAATGCTTTGAATATAGTCTCGCTTAGAGGTGGCTCTTGTCATTACTTTTAGTTGCTTCAGAAGATACGATGATAAGATCTCTTAAACTTAGATCATTAATTCAGTTTCTTTTCCCTCGAGTCACTAGGGCTAAACGGAATACTTTTTTAATCGATCTATGGAGGCAGGACTGACGCTATGCAACACAGAAGTCTCGCTCTTCTATCTATTGCATACAATTTACATTCAAAAAACTTTAGAACTACGATAGAACATTAAAAATAGCTGTTACGGAACCTCTTTAGAGAGCTAGCTTGCCGAGCCGGCATTGCCTAGTGACAGATTTGTAATACAAACTCTCCAGCTCCTAATGCCTTTTCAAATATCTAAAGTACACTCCTTGAAAGCGGTCGTAGAATCTTAAAAGTCTTTTAAAATAATGTGTAATATAGAAGGTGATATAGAAGGCCGATATGTCACCAATAATTCATTACCTTGATGCCGCTTCATGTGCCTAGGTCAAACAAAATTTGACCTCCCGAAAATCGTACTCGACCAATTCATTAGATATCTTAACAGCACAACTGCTTAAAGTTAATATCAATCAAAATGCGAGGACTGATATCACTTAGAAGAGCAACATTGAAACAAGTATGTATATAGGGGTCGAATTGCAGTAGTTACACAACACCGAGCTTTAACAGCCCAGCCGTATGCCAGTTATTGTACCGAATTGACTGTCTGAGTTGATCTATGTAAACCTAATAGGTAACTCGCCACCGGTGCAAGGTGCCCATAATTGACTCAAATCTTATCCGTTTTCACCGATACTGACCAGCATATCCATTTGGAAGCATACTACGATGAGTCTGTGTTTTTTTCGATAGGATCCAACCGGGATCATTACGTAATCTCGAAGGCTAAAAATCTCGAAAAGTTTTTTTTCGAAAGCAAAAATCTCGAATGTACAAAAATCTCAAAAATAAAAATAAATTCGAGATTTTTTTTTGCACCCATCCCATAGGCAAACAGTAAACCCAAGCAGGTAGATTTTTCAAGATTTTTGTTATTCGAGATTATGCTTTCTAGATTTTGTTTTTTGAGGATTTTTAATTTCGAAATATTTTCACTATATCCTTCTATTCACTATAACTTGAGTATGGCAAACAAATGTTGGGGTCGAGTACCTATGTTTATAAATGATTTGTTTTTCAGAGTACCTTCTAAAACACACAGACAAAACATCTTATTCTGACATACCTATCATTGATTTCTATGAGCTACACTCTAAATATTATAAATATTTTTAATAAATATCTTAAACATTTTTTTTTGAAACATTTTTGGAAAAGGTTTGATTTTACACATTTTATGTTGATTTATAAACATTTCTTTCTGAAATTCTGTTGGATTTTAAACATTAATTATGTAAATGTACACTTAATTTGAGCATCTTAAGTGTAGAAAAAATCTATGTTTGAATTTACACAACAAAGGTTTAAGATTTAAGCTAGTATTAGACGATATGTTGAATCATCATACGTATGCTGACTATCATTTGCTAACAATTCTAAGCATATATGCATATTTTCGTCTGTCGTATGATGCCCTATTACACGATATGCTGAATTACTCCGAAAACAGCAAATTGTTTGCTGTCAGCATATGCTAGCATACAGTTTGCTATCATATTTTTTCAGGACGTATGATGCCATATTAGACGATATGTTGAAGTCGGTATGCTTACAAATTTGAAGACTCGTATGATTATATGCTGATAAATTAACAAATCGGGATTTTAGCATACGGGCGCGTTGTATTTATCGATTTTCTGCGATTCTGGTGAAATGTACGCGTTCGACGTAGAACGAAATGAAAAGACAACAGACTCAGAGTAGGGCACTAGCTCCTATACGGTTTTGGGCATAAGCTGTAAAGGGGTCGTCGGTAGGGGATGCTTGTTATTCCCTCTACACTGTACATGAAGGTATATTCACTTTGACATTACATTTTTAACGCCAAGAAGGAGACATCGGAGATCCCATGTATTCTGAATCAGGATCAAATTCTGAATCTATTTGGCTATGTCCATCTGTCTGTCTGTCTGTTGAAAACACGATAGCGTAGAAACGAATCGACCTAGGCGAATGAAACTTTGTGAGAGGACTTGTTTTTAGCGTCGTCAGGTTAGTTTGGAGGTATATCGGTAAAGTAGTTATGGTACCTCCCATACAAAACCAATATTAGAATACAATATTAGAACCATGTGTTGTGTACGTACTCAAATGCCTCACATTTTGCCTCACTTGTATGCAGTGGAGGGTGTGAAAGCATCGGCCAGGCCGATGATAATACTTTTACTTGTTTTGACTTGGCTTGTCATCGTGGTCATTTTTAATATGGTACAAATATGTTAAAAATGACCACGGCGACAGGAAGAAGATAAAAGAAACGAATGAATTTTTTTATTATTAACTTTTTATTAAAGAAAATGATAACATGCACGAGACAATTTACGTTTCGCAAATATCACTTATGCCGCTCGAAGGCTCCGCAATTCACCTGCAATATAATGCTGCATTTTCCGGCACACCCAAGTCATTCAAAATTGGCTTGTCACTAACCGCGGATGGCTAAAAAATGCACAACAAAACCAGCCTATAAGCTGCGAACAGAACAACACAGCCATTTTTTCGTTTAAAACCAAAAATCAAGGTAATATAAATACAAAAAACATGTCCGGCGCGTTCAAAATGTATCGAAACTTCAAAAATAACAAAACCGTATGCTGAAAAATGTGGTGTATGCTGATGAGCCTACTTTAGCTCGTCAGCATATATCATACGAGTCATCATACACCGAAAATTTGTCCGAATGTTAGCATACGGTCCCAAAAGGGGTATTACACGATATGTTTAGTTCGTCAACAAACGTATGCTGACTAGCCAACAAATTTGTCAACAAACGCCTTTCAGCATACATATGATGACAGAAATTTGCCTATTACACGATATGTTCCGATTCGGAATCAATTTTCAGCATACGTATGCTGATTCAACATATCGTCTAATACTAGCTTTACGCATTAAATATTTAAAATTGATACGTGCGTGAAAATACTGCAATTATGGTAGGCAAGTAGATTCCTCGCTTAATGATAGTAAAATTACACGATTTTTTCTTAGAGTGTAATATACTCTAGCTAGCATAGGCGTAGTGCCTTAGCTATACCTTTTTATTTAAAGTGGATGTAATGATTTTGAATTGGCTATATCCAAGCTTAAATCATTTATTCACAATTTGAAGACAGACGTAAAAAAAGATAGGCAAACGGCATATCCTGGGGTGGGCTTATGAAACCACTTTTTTCTGGCTCATTCTAGTAAGAATAATCTTTCGAGTAAAACTAAACTGATGCTATATTACCATCAAGTACAAAATTATGGCATTCAAGTTTCAACATCAGCTCAATAAACTAACCATATCAGGTACCTATAGGAGTTACCATAGACCAAAGCTTAATCTAGAACGTTCGGCAATGAAAGCTTGCGTCGCCCATAATGCCTCCAGGAAGACTTTTGACAAATAGCGCTTCTACTCAGATAGTATTTGAATCGAATCCTATTATACGGGTCACTAGTATGGCGGCTTACACTAAGTTTAATTGGAACGATGAGTGCCCTTAAAAATTTTGTGTGGGGTTCCAAGTCCTTGAGCACAAATTCCAGTATTCTCTAGTCTAGTCTACTACCCAGCAGAATCGTCTTTTTTTTTTAAATTGTCGTTTAACATTTGCCTTTATGGCACATACGCTGCTCGGGTCACACCATGGCTGATGGCTCTGACTGACCGCAATCGATTTTCAAGTTTCTTTCCATTTTTATAGCCCCAGAATTTAATGGAAAACTATAACACAAACCAAGTAGTAAGTACCATGTAGCAATCTTCGCGGGCGGGTCTAAGATGGAATGGTTCATAGAATCGCATATTTTCTCAGCGAGATTGAATATCTGCTAATTGTGCCGCCTTCCGAATTCTGGCAGGGATGTTCAGTCAAATGGAGAGCACTCTACTCACCGTTTTTACCGCACCAGTATTACAGTGCAAGGAAGAAATAAGCGGCAATTTTAATATCTGTCGGTTTAGATACGTTTGCCTGCAATCGAAATGCCCATTTCCAAAAACTCGTGTAACAAAATCCCGTATTACAAAAGGCCGTAAATCATATGCCCACAAAAAAAAGCCCGTAAAACAAAAGACCTTAATGGCAAGGGCAACCTTCGCCTGTCTGTGGACACTGTTAGGATTTGTAATGAGTGCAAGCCCGTAAAAAATACGGGCATTTTGAAAATAATCATTTACGGGCTTCTGTACGGCTATTTACGCCTTTACGGTCAACTTCGAAATGCTGTATTTGCATTTACGGGCTTCTGTGAATACGGGTTAAAGTTGTACGGCCAAACGTATCGTTCCGTCCTATACTACTACTAATATAATTTATGATAAAGTAAATCGAGAGAATTGTCCAGAAAAGTCAACTTCAATACGAAATGTTTGCAAAGTATCTAATTACTATTCGCCCACAGTTGCTTTGCTATTGAGTACATCAAATACTTTTATTATTATTATTACCATTTCTTAATGCGTTGTAAGAAAAATAAATAATTATATTCATTTCGTTTTGACTCAGTGACGTAGCAAGACTCATTGTCACTCTAGAAACCAATCAAAACTCATGCCTATCAGCTTCATTACCAGTGCCTCGTTTACCTCCGGTAAGCCGCTTTCTCGTTCGTCCCACCTAATGTCACTGGACAAACACTAAATAGCCGTATAATATCCGACATAATATTGCCGCTGCCTATATAAACAACCACTTAGATGAGCTCTTAACCAAACTATCATTTAATTAAGTTACTTCAAAATATAATCGCCAAAACATTGAATAGAAAACGAGACGTACAATACGCACCCGAGACACCGCCATGGGAAAGTATAGCTTTCAAGAGGTAACTACGAGTAGCACGATGCAGCCGTAGAAGACGAAAACCCCAACCAAATCCCCAAAGAGAGCCAGATTATCATAACTATTTTAAGAATGTGCCTGTATATAGCCCATAGGTAATAGGTATAGCCATTGAGCCCGTATTGTGTTACTCATTAAACACAAACGAATCAAAATGAATAGGTTTTGTACCGCTGCCCCGTCTGCCCAATATACCCAGCACATCACATTTTTTCAAGAGAACCTATAACCTATCTGCCGATGCTGATGATGATGGTTCACCACTGAAGAGTGGTGTATATCTATGACCACATCTCAACGCACACTCATAACTTGTAATCAAAGTGAATTATAAAGTATGACAAAGCCGCAGCACTGTGTGCGTGTGTATGTGCTGGTAGGGTTTCCATCTGTCATAATATCAACAATATCACAATTTATTGTTATTTCAGTTTTGGATCAAAACAAAAGAGTTGAGCGACAAACTTGATTTTCATTATCGTCGCCTCGTTCTCTCCACACAGTGTTTGAAGTGCTCGTATCCACTTGTCTCGTCTGGTTTTCATCTTCATCACCTTTCTGGAGACATGGTTTTTCTCGAAAAAGGAAACAATAATAATCACATGTGGACGAGAGATAACAAAAAACAAGCGGAGAGACGACAACCACAAAAAGAACCACCAGCCAACAGCCAACAGTCAGCAGCCACCAGAAGCAGGAGGCGCGGTAGAGAAGGGCTATGAAAACATGATAAAGCCAAAGCACATGCAATGTCACTGTCTGTCAAATCAAAATCAAGGCGTAAACTCTCATCTTCATCATCGCCAGCATACACGCAGAAGTGGCGATATGTATGTCTATGTATGGGACTTGCGGTCCAATTTAACCAGAGATCTATGTTGAATGCTGATCTATGCGCTGTGCTGCTGGTCAGGTGTAGTTGATGTGGACCCGAAAAGTCTCACTGGGAATTCGCGGCCAGCGGTAATGGTTTCGTATTGTTGTGGGCTTTGCCCGATGGAGATATATGCTAATCGCTGAAAATAGTGTTGATGCTTCTGATTGGTCTATTGGTGCCGTGGTAAGAGGGCCGCTTTAAAGGTGATTGGCTTCCACGAGGCTGAGAATTGAATGGCAAATGACTTTTCGAGTGGCCAACGAATGAAAGATGATGTTTGCGTGGATTTTCGGAAATTAATTTGGGTACTAGATGATGGGACTATAGATGCCGGTGCCCATATCTGTGGCAATCTATAACCAGCACCTGGAAATAGAATGACAAATTGGTAAAGTGGTATACAAATGGGAATTGATTTCGAACCAGCATTAATGGAAATAAAATCAGAAACGTGCTTTCGTAATTTGACAGAATAGACCCTATGGACGCACCGTTACAACTACTATTGCAGGAACGCCGCAGTGAACTCGAAATTATTAACGGAATGAGTATGAGTTGAGCGGATGTAGAAAATGGAAACGGTTTTCCGATTTTACGTAGGTTTGTGTTTGTATTTCCAATTGGTGTAAATAGATCGGCTCAGTATCTATGGAACTGTGTTAAGTTATACGTAGCTCTTTATGGACCAATATGCGATGTATTTCGGGAATAACCATTCGGAGTAATGTGGTTTGTGTGGATAAATGTACTCGTAACTCTGTCTAAAGTTTTAAATTATAAGCCAGCACGTGAAAGATTCCAATTATAATTGTTGCAGTGACATAATTTTACTCCAATTTCAAGCCACGCAGAAAGTTCAACCGACTCATCGCTTAAATTGTCGCCAAAAATTTTAAATTTAGCCAACAGGCCCCTAAGTAGAAACTACTAATTCTACGTCCGCAAAAGAAATCACTTATTTTTTATATGTCTATGCATTTATATATCACCACGTGGTGCCCCTATACCTATAGCTTTTTGAAGCCAATTTGGACTCTGGAAACTTCGGAATTTAGGTACAACAGATTGGACGGGTATTGTTTTTCACTCAAAAAAGTGCCTGACTACGTCTCTGGAAAAAATTCTTGGGGAATGGAGAGGAAAATAAGAAGTTAATCATTTCATTGATAGGTTAAAATGCTTCTCAGATGTCATAACAAGAAGCACAAATGGACACATGTGGAAAACGTGTTCTTGTAGCCTAACCCCGCTGTAAGGCCTTCTTTTATAAATCTACATCCGAACAATTGGTAACTTCGTCGACAGTCACGATATGATTTAAGCACTCGATTCAATCACTACTACAGGGGGCCCTGGCCCGGGCTAGCCATCGTTTCAAGATCATTCTCAATTAGGTTACCAGCCATGGAACGAATCTAATGAATTGTGTCATCTGCAGCATGATTTGGCCAGTTAATATTACAACTAAAACAAAGAACATGTATACACACATTGCCAGACTGACGGCCACACGTACAGGTATATACCAGCCGATAGCCACGCAGGCACTCAAGCTTTGCATGCCCTATAATACCCTTAAAAACTGATGTACTCTAGAATTGTTAAGCCTGTAAGACTTGTGTGCGAATGCCTATAACAGCCCCTTTATGGATAAGTTAATTATCTTAAGAGCCTCTAATCTGAGCATACCAACCGACGGAGAATAGTGACAATAGTTTCAACGAAAACTTTTACGAGCTTTAGGGGACGACATACGACAAGTGACATTAAGTCGAGGAAGTATATGGCACCTTTGATAATATTATTGATATATACACAGCTGCATCCGGGAACGAAAGAACGCACTTGCTATTAATTGACGTCCAGAAGGCAAAGCGGATTCACCTCATCAAAACTCGAACACCCGGATTGATGACAATGCGATCGACGGAAAACTTGTATCTTAGGCATCCGTGTATTCCACTAGCACCTCCAGATGCAGCCAAGTATGTGTACTGTCCTTAAATCGCATTCGGTCCTAAGAAGCTAAGCTTGAGAATATTTTTAACGGCTCTAATCTGAAACTAGTCAGATATATGTATAGTCGATAGATTTCCAAGGAGGGACTACCGACTGTCGATCTAAAAAAATAATTTTCATCTTCCAATCATTCAATCAAAGTGCGCGCAATATGATGGATATGCCTTCGCTACCTACCTACGCTTCCACATCAGAATTCACAAGTCCGATCACATTCAATACATCAAACCCAATATACTCGTGTAAATCCTTTCCCACAACGAGGAACCTATACATCTCTCATCCTCATCGATACGGTTTTCTCAAAACCGTTGGTTTTCGTTGCATCCACCATCCTCCGTAGCGGTCACTTCGCATCGTGGGTGAATGGAATGGGATTCAAAGGATTTTTGACACCATTCATGACCGTCGTAAATCAAATCACTTCTTCCCTCAAATCTGAGGCCATAACGAATTGACTTGCTTCTTCTCGATTCTGACCTGGACTTCTTTCCCGTCCGGCATCTGGGGGTGAATAAAACGACGTTAAGCTGTGATTTAAGAGTTCTTGCCAAACAAAAGATACCCAAGCCCCAACTACAGGGCGCGCATATCTATACGGATACTCGTACTATTTCTGATTGAGATATATTTTTCGCCACAACCACCGACACCACATCAGAAAATTTATACATTTTCCCGGATTTCTTCTCAAACGGGACCACATAACATACTGATCACCATCACAGCATAACCGCGTGGGGAACGATATATCCCTTCTTTAGCACGCTAGATCGAAACATTCTCCACTGTGGCACTAGCCATGGCACCATTGTGACGGATTGATTTGTTGGAATTTTACAATTCTACAACAATTGAGCTCTGGATTCGCGGACACACATATCCCAAAGTGTGGGCTCACATCTCACACATGCCGTACATAGGGGTTCCGCAAACAGCGCCGGCCGCCACGCTCAGAATATACTCTTGCCAACAGATTTTGAGATATGACGTAGGTTAGAAGAACAAACAGATACAGGGCAAACAATACAAAAAACACACACAACCACATTCGAAATTTATGTTTACACAAATCTTGTTCCGCCAGATATGCATGCGCACTATACACTTCCTTATTCGAGAAGGAGGGCTAAGTAGCCAATAAAACCAAAAAAAAAAAGGCAAAAAAGACGCACACATTTTATTGCATTGGCGAGAATTTGTGTTAAGCACATTTTACGATCCTGCGGACAACGTGTCATGCGATATTGACGGTCTAGTATGCAAAATGCTGTTCGCGCTGGCCACATCTAACACATCATGGGAAAGTATCTAAGACATTTTTGCCAGACGGATTTATGATTTTTCCCCGAGAGTTATGATTCAAATGAGATAAATAAAATCTCATAGAATTTGTGTCATAAATCATAGCACGATGATTTTAAATGTCTCGCCTCGGGCTGAGCCTATTTAGTTAGTACTAACAATACACAAAGTCAAAGTCACAAGGCTATGGATTGAAGAATCGTTAATTGATTACCATACGGGCTGTCTTAACAAATGGACACAGAACTGGGAAAAACAAACATAATCTATTTAAAGATGCTATTATGTTGTTGTGAGGAAATAGATTAACCAATAACAGGACGGTTTTGGTATATTATAAATGGTTTTCAAACCAACAATGGCGGAGTAGCTAATGTACATGTAGGTATGTAATGAAAGTTAACAACATTTTTTAGGTATTTCTCCTACCAGTATAAATAAGTTAAGGAAACGAAATAAGCTTATTCGATAGAAAAAAACAAATAGAAATTATATCGTCCATCGTGAACCGTTGGAAATGCTAAAGTCGAATTTTAAAAAAACATTTTCAAGAAGGCCAACATTGGCTGGAACAACATAGAACACAGATTCATGCTAATTATTCGGTTGAGCAAGTAGTTTCTTTCAATCGTCCTAAAATATAATATAACTCAAGGTAATGAGAAGCCAGTCCTTTTGATAGTCCTGACCCGTTGCGTCATCTATTTATTTATTTTCAAGTGTCTGCAGACAGCCCCGCCCCATCCCTAAATTTCGACATCGACTTTCTCGTCATCGTCACCATTCCCTCCAGACCACTCTGGAATAAGGACACATTTTCAGAAGATGAATCAATTCACTTTCATATTGACGATGGCTCGATAAACAAAGACGGAGTTAGTGGGGGTGTTTTCTCCGAAAGTATTAACCTTAAACTCACATTCCGTCTACAAAACTATTATGTAGCGTGTTCCAGTTCCAGGCGGAATGTATGGCGATAAGGGAAGTCTTATCTTGGCTCAAGAAAAACATAAAAACCGTCTTAAAGATATCTGCATATTTTCAGACAGCCAACTTACTTATACTTATGTACTTTAGATGACGCTCACAGTCCGGGGGGGACCACAGCCAAGCAACTATCAAATCGATGGACCCAATTTCTATACCTTCTTTCGTAGCCCTCGACTGCCGATCGTCTCTAACGGAGACGGCCGAACATTTCAACATTCAACTCTTTGGCATAGAGACATTCCAGGGAATTGGCCGATGAACTCACCAGAATAGGAACATTATAAACTCTACCTATCAAGCCAGATAAAGGAAAAACATGTCTATAGCGACAAAACAAATTTGGCCTAAGCTGGATCCGAAACGCTCTAAGAATTTGATTTCTCTCAACAGATTGCATATCGGCACTACCAAAGGTGTCACACTGCCGAATAGGAAAGACCGCCGTAAGGCTAGTCCTTTTCGCAAACGACCTTTGCAGAAGCTGAGTGGATGAAGAATAGGAGGAAACTATTACTCACCTTTTTGTTCCTACCCAGCTACTTCTCGTATAGAAGTAAGCTTCACTTAGAAGCCTTCTATTACACAACGACTTAGGTGGTCTAACCAGCACAGATATCAAAAGCCTCTTACGCTTCAGAAGAAGCTCAAAATGGTTCAATGAAGAACTAGACTGAGGTGTCTCCAGAGCCTGGACACTGCGATGCTATATGAATACTGAACTCCCTAGTTGCTTGAATACGTTGCCACGTCCGGAAAAATTACATCAGTAAACAAAAACACTTATTCTGGCACAATGAGGCCGTTTTTGAATCTTACAAGTTACAGGTGTCATAGTTTAAGAAACAAAAAATCTAAAAACATACTTTAAGGGTTATTTCATTAAGGACATGCATTTAAATTTCTTAAGATTACACCAGATTAGATTAGATTAGATTAGATTAGATTCTTTATTTCATGAAATATATGTACAATAGTTTGTGTTTGAGACCATGAGCATGGCACAAATAGCCGTCTGCCGATATAATATATTGTACATACATATATTTCATGAAATAAAGAATCTAATCTAAGATTACACCATTCCTGTGTGAATTCCATGCTCTAAAAATAAATATGTATAACCCTGTGGGCTCCTGTACTCTTTGATTATGTAAAAAAAATCGTTGATAAATAACAGGAACAATAGTGGGCCAAAGTGGCTACCTTGAGGGACACCAGAATAGATGAAAATATTTTTAGATAACAAATAACAGTTTCACATTTTGCATGAGATACTTCCAAATTAGAGGAGACTTGCAACTATTTTAATCAAAAGGCTCTCTATTCCTTCTCCATCAACTAAATCCATAAAACAAATTTCCCGCAGGCCCAACTACTACTTACATTACAACTCACATATACAATTGATTCATCAATCTGTTTGGTGGATCCACAGGAACTCAACTCAACTGTTCGTCCGAATAGAAGTAAAAACAACTGATTCCATCACCTAATGGATGAATCGATGATAATCAGGCCAAGCAATGAGGGCATCATCAAAAGAAAACGGATCACCCAACAACACCATCTTGAAAAACTCGGCCAGCACCAGCCGAGCACATGGATGCAACCGAAAAAAAAAACATGAAACCAGTTTCGCTTTTCGATCATGACCAGTTGCAGTCATACCATCGCCATCACCATCACCATCACCACACCATCGTCATCGTACAAAAGTCCCATCTCTGGAGACTGCGAAGCATTTGTTTTCCTCTTCTCGCCTTCTTCACGGTCTTCATCGTCGGATGAGTCATTGAGGAGACGAGTTAAGGACATTCCTCCATCGCGGATCGTTTCGTATTCTGATGGTTATCCCTTTTATTTCTCAGGGACTTTTCACGCTTCTTTAACGACTCCGATGTAGTAGAAAAAACGAAAAACAAAAACACCACCTCACCAAGGAGAACAATCTTTATGCGCTTCAACTTTACGCTGATAACGCACGCGATAGAATCTCCTTTTGTGGTAAAATGTTCTCAAGGCAATGGGCAACCAATACCAAACACCAAGTGGCAACTATTGTCGCGATCATCACCGTGCAACGAGATGATGAGGTTGATGCCAACCACGTCTATTTTTGAGCCTACTTTAGGCTATATGCCTTTTGCCGTTCAATATGGGGAATGACGCAACGATAATTGGTCCTACGTCGTCGTCGTCGTCGTCGTCGTCGCGGTCGTTCGGCAGGGTTATCTCTCTCTCCCGGTCCACTGGAGACTTTTCATTTTTTTTTTTGTTCAGCTCCCTCTCTGTGGGCAGTGATGTTGATTCAGGATTATTACTGCTGTATAATGCTGTGGTTGCCCAAAGGCGACTCGCCTATGGCACAGAGAGGGCCGAAGGGAGTGAAAGCGCACTCGCAACACTAGCTGTCAGATTCAGAGGAAAATTGAAAGGGTGACTCGGTGGTATTTCGCTAGTTTGTTGTGCGCGCGCAATTATCCCGGATTTTATGGGAAAGATCTATTAGATTCGTCTCCGCAAAAAAAAACAACAAAAAATAGCAAACACAGCAGTATCCTTAGTAAAGACACAGCCGCTATATAGAAAAGACAACAACTTGAGGCTGGAGATTAAGGGGAGACGACGCGACGCAACTTATGTGGACGACAGTAAGTGTGGTATGGCTGGAGTTTGATAAGCGACGGGATTCCATCGAGGAGTGGCAATTGCTTTTCTGGAATGTCGTCTTCTTCATCTCGACTTCGGCAAACATTAAACAGGAAGAAGTGTTTCCTTTTGACAAAGAGACTCAAGGACTATGAGCAGTCGATCGAAAGGTAAAATTCATAATTCATTGCGGAAAGCAACCATCACTATTCACGCTCAGTAAATTTGTGTCCATCAATATGTATCTACGACGCCATTAATCAATTGTTATTGGGCGATGTCCGTTAAAACAACAAAAACACTCCCTCCCTGCTGGGCTCACTCTATAAAGTGCTGGTGTACTCCAAATTTAATGATTTCACTTTGCACTCTCATCTATATGTGATAAGATACCTAACCAATTCCCCAGCATGGTTCATTTAATTGCTCGTCCTCTTGTTTACGGTTGTCTGCTGAACTTCAACCTAAGCCCTCATGGCTATGGCATCGAACATAACTACCTGTCTTGTAAGAAAAGAGTTCGGCTGTACGAACGAGCCTCCAATAGATACAAACAATGAAATGAGAACAGAGCGCGTCATCGGTCGTGAAACAATGGAAACCGAAAATTATGAACCAACAAACGACAAGCGGAGCTAGATGGATAAAGGTTGTATTTTCTGAGAAAGATCGGAATGAAATTCCGTCGAGATGCGTCTATGATTTATGACGAGGGATACATTGTGTCATTTCGATATTGACTCTTGGAAATTTGAGATGCGTTTAAATTGGGTCTTAATGATGACTACTACGGGCGGGAATGGTAAGAGCTATGCAGACATATTTTCATCAGTCGAGGGATGCGGATCAAATTAGACCTGGTTTGATTTTTAATTACTGGTAGAGAGTCAGGATTACGTTCAACGTAGCAGGCAGATATTGACAAACAAAATGTACTTCATAGTACCTGCGATCAATACTCGATTTCACAACGAACGCGTGATATAAGAACATATCGGAACCTACGGAAAATTCCGGAGTACGATGTCAAAGTTGTACTAGAAGCAGGGAGAAAATATATTCTACGAGTAGGTATATGTTAATTGGTAAGCACATACTCCACGTAACGGCAACAGTTAATGACTAGCCAAAAATATTTTTTGCAGAGTTCAAGTTCCACACTGGGGTCCGATTCTGTAAGATGTCATTGCTTTCATTTGCACGAACGTTTTGCTTCATTTAACTTCCAAAAGGAGAGGAATCTTAGGTTTCCACTAAAGCAAAAAAACAAAAATAAACGAATGCTATTTCACTGTGCTTTCTTTTTTTGTTGCACCAAAAACGAAAGAACTTTTCGTTTCGTGCAAAGGGAAAATAACGACAGATTTTTCATTGACGTTTTTCATTTTCTTTGTTTATTTCAACAACTAGCGGACCCGGCAAATGTTGTTTTGCCTGCTCGTACATTTTCATTTCACTTTTATTTAACCGATGTGTCCAGACTGATTCTGTACTCCGAGTGCTTCGACCGATATTTCATCCTTTTCATTTCATCCTTGGACCCACTCAAACACACACACAAAATTTCATTAAAATTTCTCCAGCCGTTTAGGAGGAGTTGCCCGTGCACAGAAATTGTATTGCTTATTAGTTCTTATATAATAATCACCCCTATCGTGGAATCCGCCGGGGGGAACTATTCACGGAAAAGATTATTTTGGTATCGTCAAAATCGCAAAATGAACAGAAATTTGCCGTTCGGGAAAAATTCAATTTGAACGTTTTTAACGATACAGTGAAACTCCTACACATTACCCTCACAGGGAACTGTTCACTTTGCGATTTTGACGATACCAAAATATTATTTTGCGTGAATAATTCCCCCCGACGGATTCCACGATAGGGGTGAATGTTCTTTCGTAAAATGCGAAAAATTAGAAAAATTTTCTTTTTTTTTCTGGAATTTTCTTTCTGCGTAAACCTCAAATACAGCAATACGAACAAAAAAAACAAATCTTGAAAATCGGCTCAGCGGTTATCGAGTTATAACGTCATCGATTTTCACCCCATAGAATATGTTTTTTTTATGGGCGGTGCCACGCCCTTTTGTCCAATTTTGACCAATCTTACAGCAACACTCCTAAGCCAATAGCTAAGATTGTCTGTAAGTTTCAACTCAATCGATTCGGCGGTTTTCTAGATATAAGTGTTTGAATGTTTTTTTTTTTTGTATAGGCGGTGCCACGCCTTTTTGTCCAATCTTCACAGCAACACTCCTAAGCCAATACCTAAAATTGTCTGTAAATTTGAACTCAATCGATTGGGTATTCGAGATTTACGATTGTGAATGTTTTTTGTATGGGTGGTGCCACGCCTCCTTGTCCGATTTTGACCAATCTTCAGAGGAGCCCTCGACGCCCAATACCGATGAATATCTGTAAGTTTGAGCTCAATCGATTTGGTGGTTTTCGAGATAAGGTGCCACGCCCCAGAAAAAAAAGGAATCATCAAATTCGGTCCAGCCGTTCTCGAGTTTTAGCGAGACAAACGAACAGCAATTCATTTTTATATATATAGATAAAAGATAGAAGAGAAGATTCGGACCAACTCTAGATCAAAAACTTTTGATTTTTACTCGCTCCGTGACTGACACCAAAATCGGTGTGCCGTGTGCTCACACAGAGCACACATTTCCGTACACCGACACCGGTGCAGACACAAGTGTAGTGTCTAGTGTCTATGCTCTATGGGCCGCTTTAGAACATGAACATGATCACACAAGTCAATTACGTGCCAAAGAGTAACATCTATTGTCTCTCTAATCTCTATAAAATCAGTTTGATCCGCATTTCTGAGACAGTCGGTTCTGAGATGTGGAGCTGAGCACATCTAGTTGCTGCCGATCACCGGTCATACCAAAACAAAACAAAACAAAACAAAACAAAACAAAACAAAACAAAACAAAACAAAACAAAACAAAACAAAACAAAACAAAACAAAACAAAACAAAACAAAACAAAACAAAACAAAACAAAACAAAACAAAACAAAACAAAACAAAACAAAACAAAACAAAACAAAACAAAACAAAACAAAACAAAACAAAACAAAACAAAACAAAACAAAACAAAACAAAACAAAACAAAACAAAACAAAACAAAACAAAACAAAACAAAACAAAACAAAACAAAACAAAACAAAACAAAACAAAACAAAACAAAACAAAACAAAACAAAACAAAACAAAACAAAACAAAACAAAACAAAACAAAACAAAACAAAACAAAACAAAACAAAACAAAACAAAACAAAACAAAACAAAACAAAACAAAACAAAACAAAACAAAACAAAACAAAACAAAACAAAACAAAACAAAACAAAACAAAACAAAACAAAACAAAACAAAACAAAACAAAACAAAACAAAACAAAACAAAACAAAACAAAACAAAACAAAACAAAACAAAACAAAACAAAACAAAACAAAACAAAACAAAACAAAACAAAACAAAACAAAACAAAACAAAACAAAACAAAACAAAACAAAACAAAACAAAACAAAACAAAACAAAACAAAACAAAACAAAACAAAACAAAACAAAACAAAACAAAACAAAACAAAACAAAACAAAACAAAACAAAACAAAACAAAACAAAACAAAACAAAACAAAACAAAATGCCAAAAACACCTTAAATTGTGGGCAAATACACACATTAAATAATTGTAATATGAGTAGCGTATTTAATTACGCAGGTACAGGCATTAAATTGCGAACCGGAAGTAGCATTCAATTGCTAAATGATAAAAGATTAAATTCATAGAAGCTTTAAGTTGCCAAAATAGAAGCATTCAATTGTGGTAAGATTATAAGCATTAAATTGCTAAACGAGGAAATTTTGTAAGAGGAGATTTAAATACATTCCGAAAAAGAAAGCATTAAATTGTTTGAAGAGAAAACGGTTAAATTCCGAGGAGAGAAATGGATTGAGTTGCTAGAAGAGAGAATGATAAATTAAGTAAAGCAATAAGAAAAGCATTGGCTAACGGCTGATGGATGACTTGAAAAGAGCATTAATCAACTGCATAAAGAAAAGAGCATTAAATATTGAATTGCATGTTGCTGTTTGTGAAAATGATAAAATTTAAAATGGAGTAAAGTATTCATTTGCATGACAAAAAAAAAAGACATAAGATATAAAAAAAACAGTACAAAATTAGAAAAAAACAATTTTAATTTATAGCCGTAGCACTGCTGGCAGTATCTAGAATCCCTACACTCAGAGAAAAATCGCAAGCTAAAATCATGTATGCTCAAGCTTGATTTTAGATTTTTTCATTCTTACGTGCTAAATCTTAATATGACACCATAATTGTTCTTGAAATAAGCCGAAACAATCTGAAAAGAGGACATTGAAACACAAATGAGCTCTTGAGTTAGTTGTTTTGTTCTTGAAATAAGCCGAAACAATCTTATTTCAAGCTTGTTCATGATTGAAACAAGCGCAACAATACTTAAACTGCATGCGCATGTACTTTATTTTGATTTTTATTCATTCCTAAAATTCGCATAATGTAAGAACCACATTCTTAAATCAATCCCGAAACAGGATTGAAGTAAGATTTTTTGGTCTTGATTTAAGAATTTTCGAGCTTAAATCAATCCCGAAACAGGATTGAAGTAAGATTTTTTGGTCTTGAAAAATGAGCTCAAAATAAGATTTTCGTACTTGAAATAAGATTTTCCGAGATTACCATACTTTCGTCAACGAACGAGCTTGATCTGACACTGATATTCTTGATTTTAGCTCGTTTTTCCTCTGAGTGTATGCAATTTCAACTACACTGCTTCTTAAACGTTTGCGAAACGTACATGAAGCAACTTTCGCTTTCGTATGATTTCAGTCGTTTTTTGAAAAGCGAAAGCGGGTTCCGATTCGTTTTTATTTTTATAGAATCGCACCCCTGGTTTTCTGAAAACAATTAAACCACAACCACATCGACCATGTACTAATGTAATCTGGTGACTAACTGTCGACTCAAATACTTTAGCCTGATGTCTATCGAGGATAAGCTGCGAACCGCTCAGAAGATGAAAATACGCCTTAGCACACCTGACTTAGCCAGAGTGTACCTACAGAGTGCGCTTGAGTGAAAATCTCTCTGCATTCATCTATCACAGACGTCACCAAACATTGGTCCCAGTATCGCAAATCATCAAAGTCAGAAGAACCCGTGATATAATGACGAATGTGTTCCTTAAAAAAAGATGACAGAAGATACACATATCCAGAATAAGTTTAATGAGGCAAGAGCATTGAGCTTAAAGAAGACAAATCGTAGAAAAGACCTAACATGTAACGGTATAAAATGACCTTCCACCTTTGTAGACACAGGAATCTACTATATTTGGCTTTCGGTGGAAGGGTGTCCGGTCGACGACGGTTTAGGCGGCATGCTAGCTTTAAGCTCGTGCTAAGCTCGTCAGTGGGGTGGGGTCTTTAACCGGCCTCCGGACTACCGTACCTTACATGCCTAGGATAAAATTTGATTCTAAAGAAGAAGGAAAAAGGATGGGATAGCAAAAAGGAAAGGAAAGAAAATTGGATTTTAAATTTTGAAGAAAAGGTACTCGAAACCACTCGATCAGACCGCATGCTACACATATGGTACCACTGGTGTTATGGGTACCAAAGAGCTGCCCTCCCCATTACCTTCCCTGTTACCAGGAAAAATACCGTAGTTGTCACTAGCTCTAATTTGTGTGACAACCCCTAAATAAACAATATACACAACCGTCTACTTCACGCTCTTCAGCCCCATCGCTTTAGGTCACCCCACTTAAAAATCTCTTAAATCACCATAATGTTAGAGAATGGTTTCTAAAAAAAAATCAAAAAAGTATATACCTGCAATATAAAAAGGATATCTCTTCAAGAGAAAACAAACACAAATACGCCGAATGTAAATCGTAACATTTGTATTTATTACTATATTAATACTATATACTACTATAAAATTGGAACCTTATTATAAATCAATCAACAAATACATAGGTACATAGAATATTTACAAAAAATGTAGGCATTAGAGTAAGGAAAATAAATCAGTATACCTAATACAGACAAATACATATAATGAAAAGAATTATAAGAGAGGATGAAAGATGTTAAAAAAAAAAAAAAAAAAAAAAAATTATAATCTAAGGAGCTTATTCAAAATGTTCATTGAATAAATACGCAAACGCAACACTTATTATTTCTCTTTTGCTTTCATTTGAAGTTCAAGGTCCGCAAAAGAGAATTTCAAAATTTGAAACCTAAACCGAATTAGGTCACGGTCAAGGCTACCAAATAAATAAGAATTTCAAATAAAAAAAAAAAAAAAGAGCGTAATATTATAGTATGTACATTATAGGTACAACACGGAATGTAAGAAGTAGTAAGAGAAAAAAAAGAAATTTACCTGTATATCCGGGGACGGTGATGTGCACAACACTTGACAGGATAATGGGATTAAAATTTGTAATTATGCTAGTAGGAAAGATGTTATATTATGTAGGTAGATATCTATTAAAAAAGACGCGAATAAATTTTCCTTCACTTGGTACACCACCTTGTTAATTTAGAAATATAGGACACCATGCGCAACAATGAACAAACTGAATTATATTTAAGGGCTACTTATAGCAAAGAAACTATAAAATTATAAAATCACAAACAAAATAGCTGAAGAAACAATATAGATAAGCTAGAACACTAAATATTTAATATTATTTAACAAATACCAATTAACACTCTTAAGATAAAGCAGAATGCATATTATGTAGGAGTTTAGAACTCAGAAGAAGTTGTTCCGAAGGGCAATCGTAGAGATGAAAGAACAAATATGTAGCAGGGATCTTCTTTGTCGTATCTATTTTCACACACAATCTTTCAGCGACACAAAAAGGACATTTTGAATTTAGTTGTTTTTAATGCACAATTTGAATAATTTTTTTTGTGGGCTTCAAAGAATGAAAATCACGATTTACATATACAAATATTATTTATTAGATTATTGAGCATTTAGATTGGGAATTTTTATTAGATATATGAAACTGTTATTTTGGTCTTTTTGTTGTATTATCGGTACGTAAAACGTAACTTCACTTTTTCTTCGGGTCAGCAGAATGATTATACTAGGATATAATATTTTTTTTAGGGAATCCCACTAGGCACATGTTTTACTTATTTAATTTGAGGACTTAATCTCTTTTCTTTATTTATATTTTTATTTATTTTTGTCTTCACAACCAGGAGAAATTATTCAACTCGATATGGATACAAAAAAAATCCATTTTCTTTTCTCGATTCTTCGATTTCTTTCGATCTAGTTTATTATTTTTTTTTCCTACGTCTGCCTCCTTAGACGATTATTGAAAAAGTAAAAGCCAGAGTCCTTTGTGAAAAAAAAAATTTGTTAGCGAGGTTTTCGCCGTTGTAAATTTGTTCGCTAACGGCTGAAAACCCTCCTAAAGCCTTTTCCCATTTTTTTTTATTTTTAAGGACATGTTTTGAATGAATGTTAGGGCCGAAACAGAAGTAGTGTGTTGTATGTTTTTGTATGTTTTTATGTTTTATGTTTTGTGTAATGTGTAATGTAAATTAGGCATATGTTTCAAGCGATTCCCACAAACACTTTCAAGTTGAGCCTCATTTTCAATGAGTAATAAGCATAAGTAAACTTAAAACTTTTAATACCTACGTTTTTCAATTACAACTTTGTCGACCGTTCGTTGGAAGACCGTTTTCTAGGTAGGTATACCTATATTCAACTGCACAGTATGTCTTTTATTCCATTATTTACCGGATGACGACGTATATTTTGCACTTTGGCTCACCCTAAACTTTCTGGTTCGTCGACATCACCACATGGAACACCAATTCATGCCTCCTCAAAAATACATTTCCATACCATTGAGTGTTATTTGACTGCGTGCATGATAATGAAGGACTAATTTCTCTTGTGCATCCATCACTGGAAAACGTTAACATATTCGAATGACTTCCCGCGACAATAACAATTAACTCGAAAGAAAACAAAACCGCACACCCATATAAAGTGTCTCGCCACCACTCAAGGACTCGAAAAGCATCAACCACACCCAGCACGATGCTCTGTGAAATTTAAATACCCATACCCCCGCACACAAACACTCTTTTCCATTTCGCATATGTTACCTGGGGTGCTTCAACAGACACCAGAGCTGACTTCGCGCGCGACACCACCGCGACATAGCGTACAGGAGCTGCGACATCTCAATCTACACATTGTATCTACATCCATGGAGAGGAACACCTTCTCCCTTTTTTTATTTTTTTTTTGTCGCTTTATTTCGGTCTGGTCCTCGTTTGCATCTCTTCGTGGTGTATCTTTACCATCTCCTCTCCATTCAGCTAGGCTAATGTCAAAACTTCCAACTCCTCCAGCCGAGGCAGCAATGAAACCTTCATCGGGTTCGGCAGTCTGTAAGCAAATCAATAGTGATTCTCGATAAAAAGAAAATATCGACGTTGACTCTGTACCACAGCGCAGCGGTGTCGTGCGATACAAATCGCGATATTTGCTTACCTCACTGAACCGCGCGCAGTGCCAACTACTTAATTGCTTAATTAATTTTCGTATCCAGATGGGGAAGGAGGACTTGAATCGGTCGCATTTTCAGTCTCCAATGACCATTGTCATTGTTGTCCGCAGTCCGCCTCCAACGCGCTGCGGATACTCACTTCAGCGCCAATTCCGATGATCTGAGGTCATGTGCTGCCACCATTACCACGCCACCACATATATGGGCAAATGTAATTTTGAAAGATCTAACCAAGTGGTTAACAACTGATGTGAGCGATTGGTGGATACGCAAGGTCGATCGCTAGTTAATGTGATAATTAATTGCGGCGTGCTTTACAGGAATGTGAGCTTTTATGGTCGGCTAAAGAGGCAGCGGCTCCAATGCCGAGCGCGGCTGCAAATGGAGCATAAAACTGACGAAACTGCTTGATTAAGATGTTTTGAATGCGTAGCACATAGCAAAGTCGTAAAGTTTCCAAACCACTGACTTTGGGCCGGTGGACCTTACCTATGAGGGATTAGAGTGCAAATGCGAGATCACTAATGAGCTACCAAGAATGGGGGCATAAGTTGCACTAACTGGTCCATAGTATATAATCCCTCGCGAGAAGGTCGGTCAGCTGCTAATTGAAATAAGTGATTTTAATGACTGTGTACAAGTAGCTTACAATTGCTGACCAAAATTGAAGTTGTATGTTGCATAGAAATGCGAGGGATGCAGACGTTTGATTTTTACGAATAATTGCATGTGGCATAATTTGTGATGTCGGACAATGTGGAAAGATTCAGGAGCTAGAGCTAGTATGCTATGTAGTTCTTGTTCTATAGCTCCACGGTCCATGTGACTTACTGGCATACATCAGGTCAATGTTGCTTTGCGATCTGTGACAATTCCGTTTGTACATCTGCATGTCGTTTTGTTCACACTAACGCTTAGTATATAAAACGTTAATTAAAAAATGATTAACTGGTGAGTGATGACCCACAAGTATCACAATCGATAGACAGACTTTCAAGTTCGTAAATATGTCAATTCATGTGTTGTCTTGTTTTTATAAACAACTAGCTGTACCCGCCCGGCTTTGCCCGTCACAGAAATTGTATTGCTTATAGATCTTAGATAATAATGTTCTTTCGTAAAATACAAAAAATGAGAATAAATCGATTTTCTGGAATTTTCTTTCTGCGTAAACCTGAAATACAGCAATACGAACAAACCAAAAAAAGAATCATGAAAATCGGCCCAGCGGTTATCGAGTTATAAAGTCATCGAGTTTCACCTCATAGATGATTTTTTTGTACCTATGGGCAATGCCACGCCCTTTTCACCAATTTTTACCAATCTTACAGCAACACACCTAAGCCAATACCTAAGATTGTCTGTAAGTTTCAACTCAATCGATTCGGCGGTTTTCGAGATATTTTTTGTATGGGCGGTGCCACGCCCCTTTGTCCAATTTTTACCAATCTTCATAGCAACACTCCTAGGCCAATACCAAGGATTGTCTGTAAGTTTCACCTCAATCGATTCGGCGGTTTTCTAAATATAAGTGTTTGAATGTTTTTTTTTTTTTTTTGTATGGGCGGTGCCACGCCTTTTTGTCCAATCTTCACAGCAACACTCCTGGGCCAGAATTTTTTTTTTGTATGGGCGGGGCCACGCCCTTTTGTCCAATTTTGACCAAATTTCACAGAAACCGTATATGGACCAATACCAAAGATGTGTGTAAGTTTGGTTAAAAACGATTGATTTTAATCATAAATTGGTCTGCACTTTAACACTGAATAGGTTTTAGCGAAGTAAATTTTTGCGAGTCTATAGCCCAAGAAAACTGTCTGCAAAATCAAGAAGCGGGCGATGTCCACCAAAGGAACAACATCATAAGCTTGCAGTTAGAAGAAGCCTAAGATATATATTTCTCGGCTAACAAAAAAAGGCTCGCTTGGCTGTAAGGCTAATCAGATAAAGTAATAGCTGTCTGCCATTATTCGACATACGCAGAAACAATTCTACAAGAATTGGAAGAAGATAAAAAGCCCCAATCTGCTTAAAAAAACTACCCTAAAGTAAAGTTAAAAACGGTTATTTTAAGTGAGTAAAAGTTACACAATTCATTCGTTTTCATATTATCCAGTTATAAGGGTTCCTGGAATACTTAAGTGAACCCTCAATATCGTCATAGATTTTGATCTGACCGAATCATCATGGGCATGCCTGCCTGATGCCACAACTTCCATAAAAATTAACGCTGCCTTCCACATACTTAAAGATCTCTTCCGAATGCTTCGAAATTTCAACAAATTTGCTGTGACTATTCTCGGAATATATTAACGGCAGACCATTCGGCCACCCCAATTTGGACAGTTTCACTTTCGGTAGGGCAAATTCTTATACCACACAATTAAATCAAAGCTTGCAAGAACTATCAACGTATCCTAATATGTAAACTTTCACTTTTAGAGAATCTTATAGGAAATATTTGACACGAACCTGGCAGATCTGGCCGACAACCTGCGAACTCGTAAACTTCCCTCCTATTTATGGGAATGCTTCGTGTTAGCAAATCTACACTAAAGGCGATGCGATAAAAATCTATCTCAACTCAACCAGCTTATCTGAATTCACAACCATTGCCCCGGACCAAACTGCATTGACCTCTGCACAAATTTATGAACACCAATCGAAAGTACCTAGCATCGCCATCCATCCATTTATCGAACAAGTCTCGACTCAGTGGGTATTCCGGTGGCATGAAGAATCAAATTTGTTTTAGCTCTGCAGAGTTGTAATATTTTTTCAATAAAACTTTCGCCATTAAACAACCAGGCCGCTGGCTGGTAGTGCGCTGTCTTCCCCACTCTTGCTGTCTTTAAATTAATAAAAAAAAATTATTGCCGACCAAATTAATTGGTTACTTAAAAAATAATAAATAAAGACTTTGGCTTGGGTTGCAACTTGCAAAACAGCTCACCTCCGATTGAGTGGTAGTGCAACAACATCAACAGCAACAACAGACAGACAAAAGGCAAACTCCACAACCCTCTCGATCCGGACCACGGTCGGAGAGTATTATTTTTTTATTTAAGACAGTGCGGCGGCGGCAGACAGGAGCTTGCAGTTACCTCCTGCCAGGTAGTCAACGAGATCTCAAAGTACCAAGTCACGAATTTGAATAATAAAATAAAAATCAGCGTGGTGACTTATTAAGAAATAAAAATAAGGAGGAACGAGGCTCCGCACCGTACCATCGACAATAGATCAACCCACATAGAGAATGAGAAATAAAATCTCAGAAATCGATAGCAAAACTGGGTCAAGACATTTCGAGCCACCAAAACAGAAAACCACCAAGCCAGCGAAGACAGATAGCTCAGGAGTCTGGGAATTATCGTGAAATTCTAATAAAATAAAAATAATACAAGGCACTTAATTTGGCTATAGAAATTATTATGAAGGAGCAAATTTAATGAGGAACAGCGGGGGGCGTATGTGGACTATTTTTGATGACACAGATGTCAGAATTGATTGAGGTTAGTTCGACTTGCAGAGCTTAATGCAATGGAAGATGAATTTGAAACTTAGGTTAACCACGGGTATCACCCTCGTTAAAGCTGACTTGTAAGGTGAAAAGTATTTTCACTGGGGAAAAGGTGAACTCTTCAATATACCCAAGATGAGTGCGGATAGATGTAAGTTCTGCATTTATATTTTTGTAGGTCGTAACAAGGTGATCATAATAGGTAATTCGAAATTATTAATTTGAAATTATTAAGGCCAAGTAGGTAGGTAGGTACCTGCATATACTATAAGCTTCAAATCAATATTACAAGCTATCCATTTCGATGTGTGTACGAAAAATTAAAGACTGTCTAAGTTTATTTCATAACGATTGGAGTTTTTTCCATATAAGTTAGTTTCAGTCAAGAATCAGAAGAATTATACCCAAATTTGAAAGAACAACACGTTAGTACTGAAATTCAATTTTGTTTTAAAATATGCATAAATGTTCAAAAGTTATCTGTTGCAGATGTTCATTTAAGGTTTAAGAATTTTAGACTTCAGAGTAAAAGTCGTAGATAGATATCTATACATATAATAAAATTGTAAATTTTTTGTTTGTTCCACTATCACGTAACATATAGGCTTTATTTGGACAAAATTGGACAAAGGGGCGTGGCACCGACCATACAAAAAAAAAAACATTCAAAATCTTATACCTCGAAAACTGCTGAATCGATTGTGTTGAAGCTTACAGACAATCTTAGGTATCGGCCCAAGAGTGTTGCTGTGAAGATTGGTCAAAATTAGACAAAGGGGCGTGGGACCGCCCATATAAAAATAAATAAGGCATTTTATGTGCACGGGCAAAGCCAGGCGGGTACAGCTAGTAATGACATACGAAAATGAGACAAATAATAAATACAAGGAAATACATATTGGAAACTGAGGTCGAATTCGGTTTTGACATTTTTGAAGCAAACCGAATTATTATTTAAGTGAATAAGCAATGAAACGCTATACTCTTGAAAGAACGCGGAATAATCATCACGATGCTATTGCTGAATAATTCGCCAGTGATTTTTCCGCAATGTCCGCGGTAAATAGAATGGTCACGACCAAAGATATAGCTTAGGAAAATATAGACCCACTTTCTACATTCAATAGTATATACGATGCAAGGACTTTATCGAATTTAGTATCATATTTTGCAGAGCTAATTGCAGGCTTACCAGAGTTGCTTCTCACCGGTCCAATGGGCATTTCGTGTTGGGCCCTAATGTCTGTTCTGAAATTTTGTCTAGGTATATGGTACACAACACATGACATTTAAGTATGGAATTCGATCGCTTTCATATGACTACCGCCACCACCACTCTAGGACACATATCGGTCGAAACGTTGGCAATTTCGCGTTCCTAATGAGCTCCTCTTACGCTGTTGGCTTGATGGCATAAAACAATGACTTAGGTAGCGTAAGGCCATGAAAATAAATCCAACAACACCATGTTGGACCATTTCTAGAGATTACATGATTATAGACAACTGATGCATGGCATTTCCAAGCGTTGCTCGTTCGTGAACCACCTCATCTTATTAAATTGCAAAAACCTGACTGACGCTTTGACATTGACAGATCATAAAAGTTTAAGGGTGCATTGAATGAAAATACAAAATTGGCATGTCCTTATTGAACCCGATATATGATTTTTGCTTTCGTTTCTAATTCCCAGAATTTGTTGTCACAAAGTCAACATTACTGATCCTATTCTATAGACCTATTATTTATTTTGTTCATAGAAGTAGTTTCAAGGTATTTACCCGAAACCGGACGCATAAACTCCCAATCAAGAAGGTACTTTAGGGTGCCATGAAATAAAGTCTTATGCAAAAAAAAGTCCAAACCGTAATTTTGGACTTTATTGCACTTTTGAAATTGCAATATAGTTCAAACCGAGTTTTGGATTTTATTTCATTTTTGAAAGTGCAATAAAGTCCAAATCGAAGTGGAAATAAAATCACATTTTTTATAGAAAGAAGAAGCCCTTAAAATTCCCATCGACCTCCAGGTAAGCAAGCAGCCCAACGCACATTTTTGAGACTACACAGAATAAACGATCCCAAAGATTAAACAGTCAAGTGTCAATATGTCTACTTATTTAAAACAACTATACTGCCATCAAAATCTTTCACCGAAGAGACAATCTTTTCGATATTCAAGAGGAGCCAAGAAGCCTCAACAACTTTCTTAGTCACACTTTGTAAGCAAAGCAGGCATACCTACCTCTTCCATGATAATGACAAATAGATCTGAAACTTGACATCTAACACTATGTTAGAACAACAAGTTCTGCACTATCGCAGCAAGTATCTTCATGACCATATTTTTCAATTTACTGTTTCTCGCAAATTCCTTGCTGTAGTTTCGCAAAAATATATTAATCATATGTGAATGTGAGAGGATTCCGGAACCGCCACCGCCACCGCCGTACTATGATCCTCGTTCAAATTAATCATAGAATTATATTCTTCACCGTACGCTGTGTACTTCCGTCTCACACCTGCGTACACTTAACACGATTTCCAATCCAATAAATTAAGTCACCGCGGAATTGTCCCATTTATTCCTGCGCTGGCTGATTGAAATAACCAGAGCGCACCGACACCGCCGCGCGTAGTCCACTTCTATCGCTCGCTACTTTTGCTATTGACTTAATCCACTTTTGTATATATTCGTACCACACCTCGCCTAAGGATGAGAAAGTGCTGTGGCACTTTCATCCGCGCACCATCACTTTGGTTTGGACTAGGCACGCGGTACAGCAGCACTCACTTGTACAGTCACTGATTGAACAGTGCCCCGAGCAGGCATCACTTTGCATAGAGAGGCGAAGAATTTAATTTAACATCAAAGTCAGGCTCAGGTATTCCTGAATTAGACCAAAAGTGCGCTTTAAGAGAACCTATCGCAGCACAGCCCTGATTGATGATCATTGGAAATAATTCCGTACTCGCGCGCACATCGCCCCAACGATGTGGGCGGCTGCACTCAGTCTCCTTCACGATCGATCTGGTTTCCTTACGCGCATATACGAAGCGAATGAATACCAGCAGCTCGGGGGTGGTGGTAATGTGGCGGCATTATCCAACCAAAGCGAACCACAGGGTCAAAAGCTGTTTACATTGCACCGCTGGGGCATTGCCAGTAGTAGTAGTGGATATCTATCTAGATACCGCTTGTAAAGTAATTAAATCCGCGAATGTAACTGGAGATCCGATTCCAGCCTTGTTGCCAATGCTGCACGATGTGTTTATGGTTTGTGAGTGATGAATGGAACTAGCGGCTGGGAGCGGGGATGCCTGGCGATATAGTGTTTCATGGTGGAAAAGTGGGCCAACATATTGGCGATTTGTTTCACGCATGTGATTATGTTGCGTGTGTTGCGGCCGGAAAACATTTGTTAACAACAAGTAACCATCTAGCTGGCCAGCGAGTATGACGGCCTCCAACTAGTGCTGTAGCACATCAGTATCAAGACCGAGAACCGATCACAGGCCGGTTGCACGCCGCCGTGGATGGCGTTACAGTGTGAGTCGATGTAGTTCATCGGTGTAACTCACTGTGTCAATCGATTTGGAATAGACTTTCTGATCGAGTGTGTCTGGAGGTAGAATTTCTGTTGTCAATGCGCGTTTGGGGAGCACGATATTGCTAATTTGAAAAATCGAAACCTAACTGGGTCAGAGTTGGAAATAGATATATCTTTCGGGCACGGATTTATAGGGTGGAGTTGAATTAGTCGAACATCATGCCAGGCGTTTAAGTTTCGGCCGAATACTGACATTGAAGTGACAAGTATGATTTAAAATGCTAAGGGCCAGTTTCAAAAGTTCCGTATAACCAAATAAAAGCTGCTGATATTTAGATAAGAGTTTTTTTGGTCAGTTCTTAGTTCGTTGTTCATCAAATCAGCCTGTCTGTCATGGCTTATGGGTAGGGTATGCATGGTTGACCCTACTGGCGACTAAAGCAACCGACAGCATAGCCTGTTGAATCATTACAACTTAAGCCTCCACGCCAACAAGGTCCAGAAAAACACGCAACGGCAAGACTGGGGCGGTAGTGGAAGGAAAGTCTAGAAGAAAAGTGAATACAATTTTCCTTTCACGTTTTCGGCCGTTTTGGTATAAGCCGGAATCGAATTCTGAAATCTTCATGGTCGAGTGTTTCAAAATAATTTAGCCTTGGGCGAAATACTCTGTTCCAAGGGGGCAGTCTAATATGATCACAATATTCTTAAAATTTTTCAAAAAACTCAGATAAAGGATTTAACAGCCACTTGAACCGGCTTGTACTCTATCCGAGGCATTCTGTAAAAAACGAAACGAAAACCGCTTTCGTTTTCACTAAACCTGTCTCTATGAAATCTGTGGCAATAGACAGAGACTGCTATTGTCGAAACGATAGCGTTCGATTGTTGTCGTTTTACATAATCTGGCCCCGGGTCTTCTTTCATAAGATTTAGTTCTGATGGCTGCATTAGCTAGAGCCAAAAAAAAAAAAGAGATAAATCTGCCGCGGTGTGACTTTATTTAAACTGACTTAATTTCTGTCCACAGTAGTTTGCTTTTAGACTTTTTTGGTCCAAATTTTATCTCTACCGGTTAATTCGTATACACGACTACCGAATCCTTAAATTAAGAAATGACTTACAGCGGTTTGGGGAGGAACAAAAATTGGACCTTTTGTGAATGCAGCTGGAGGTGGTTTTATTTTTATCAATGGGAAATGGTCAAACCTTTGTTGCTATATACATTTGAATACCTATGGAGCTCAGTAACAACACATTCATTTAAAATACTTGACAGCGTATACAGAGATGAGTAATCCGACTAAGTAATAACCTCCCTAAAATAACATCAAATCTATAACCGCTAAAGCATGAAATTATTCCTCGGCACGTGCCTTACAAGACAGACAATCAATGCACATAACCATCAGTACACCACGACGACATCACTCTTCTAAAATTCCTTTAGCTGCAGCTTCCTGGACACATATTTCCTTATAAACGAATACACCGAAGTAACACCTATTTGCAAGCATCTTGGGGCCCTGCTGATATATCTTTACCAAGAAGCCAGCGCGTATAGTCTTAGTAATTTGTCACCTTTTGTTGGCCTCTTAAGGTAGCTTAACCAAATTACAGCATCAATTTATTGATTCAAAAACAACTCCCGATTTAATTATCCAACCACACTCGTACTTGTACATATAACCCCTGAGAGTAACTTTCTTTTCAAGTGATTATCTCCACACAATGACCACACACACCTAACCCAAATATTTTCAATGACCACGCTTGAGCTATGGCAGTATCATCTTTCATGAACAACGCGGTATATGCAAATCCCTCTGATTAAAGTAAACAAACTGACAAGTGCCACTCGAACACAATGTTGCAATTCAGTACCTTCACCATCACCATGGCGTCTCGTTGGTAATTTTCTCAGCTTATATCGAAATATTCAAACTAATGAGTATACCCTGCCCAGGCCCAGACTTCAGACCACTTGATCGATCATTTGTTCTGTCAAAATACCATATCGATGGCACATACCATGGCTGAGAGTAAAACTATCCGCCAGCCCACCTAATCATCATCATCGTCGTCATATTGCTCTTCGGAACAATAACGATTTATCCTCAATCTTCATCTCTGTGAGCTATAATTATGGTCATTTCTAGATAACATTAGCGGTGATTACTTTCCAATATAGATACTTTGTTATTTCTGTACCTATTCTGCTCATACACACTCATATTCTCGGTTTGTTCAGTTGGACAGGCGGTTCTCAAGTCTCGAAAAGATACTTTTAAGCTTTATTTGTTTAGAATGACTAATGGCGCTTCTGGGCACGATACAAATTTGTGCCCCACTGCCATTTATTTAGCCGCAGATACACGGCATAATTGCTCATCGTATATGAGTAAGACGTGTCACAGCGCAGCTCTTTGCAAATACTCGTAAAAAAAAAAGATTATTGGCGCCAATGTGGTCAACATTCTGCGCAAAGGTTGCTACTCGAACTCGTATCTCTGACTGCACCGAGACAAAAGGAATGTGTATAGATACAGGTGATGGATTCTTCGACTGCTGCCATGAGCTGTTGACTCAGCGCGCCGCCACTCATGCAGTCGACTCATGCATCGAGGTGACACTATGAGCGAGTTCCTGAGCCTTGATTGCGTTTATGGTTCGAAACGAATAAAGTTGATTCATTGTAATTATCGGGCGGGCTTAATGGCCAACAATCAATATGTTTATCACCCCTGAATTTCGAATTTCGGCGAGTTTCCTGTGTGCCTGTGCCTGCTCTCTGCTCTGCTCCTGCTCCTGCTCTGCTCTGTTTGTATTGTCAATTAGCGAAGACTTATTCCGCTCTTCGAGTCACCACTTAATAAATGTTTTTGTTTTCATCTTGTTTGGATCCGCTCGTCTGCAGCTTTTTGTTTCTGTTTTATGGGGACCACAACTTTATCAGTAATTTATCAGGGGTAGTATTTCTTGGGAAGCATTTTTGTTTGTTCGTGTGGTTCGGGGTTTTTTCTTCTCTGATTTCGTTTTAGTTGTCGAAACAAAATCGGCTGTTAAGTGGTCGTTATTGGAGTTGGGTCTTCAGTTGCTGCGATTTTTCGGCGAGGTTTCGATATGTGCTGCACAAATCAATTCGTTTTTAATGGAACGCAGGCATGGTTATCTTTGCCAGGAGGCGGACGAAACGCAGGACGAGCAGCAGATGTGATGAAACCATAACGAAGATACCGAATGGAAACGGTGCTAATTGATTTTTGATGTCCATTTGCAACAAATAAAAAGCAGGGAATACTTTGGTAAATTGTTGACCAAATTTGCTTTAATTCTACGGTTACCATGATGGTTTTGTATGTGATTTAGTAACTTGCAACTCGGATTAGGAGCTACTGGATATCCTGCCAATATGGTGATTGGAATATATAAAAAGTGTCATAAATTGGCACTTCTACTAATTTCCAATCAAAATGTTGGGCGGTATGAACTGGCACATGATCAGTATCCATCTAAGACCACTTGCACTTGGCTTTCCGATGGCCCCAGTTAAAAGAGCATAATGCATTATTTTCATAAGAACTGCCTGTCTTTCCGTTTCACTTGAGAAGTCATGACATATTGTGTATCTTGCCTAATCTTGTTGTAAAACAAAAGAGTTAAGTAGCGAACTGAGTTTTTTTAGTCAAATTTGTTGCAAATAGAAAATGCGCCGTTAAAACCCACAAAAGATATACAAAGGCAATGCAAAGATGCATAATGAATTGTGGGAAACTGCTTGGAATTAAGGAAGCCTGGGCTGTAATCGCGTAATTTATTAGACTATCATCGTTGAGACGATTGTATAAAACGACCTCGTTTTAAGTTTGCTTCATATAACATCACAATCACATCGATCAATCGAATCGTTCATCGTTTTCATTTTGAACAGTTTGAGCAGGACTGTAAACAAACTGTGACAACTGAAAACTAATAAAATTGGTATATTATTTGGTTGTTTTGTTCTCGTTTATGTGGAAATGCATGTTGTATACGTTAGAAAATAAGCATAGGTGCGGTGCACGAGAAATTATATTGATAAGGTTTGTAAAAGAAGAAAAAGAAGAGGATTTGTGCATGCATTTTGCTTAAAGCATTTATTTACTTTACTTTTGGGGGCGCTTACAATCCGGGGTGGACAACGGCCTCAACCAACAAGGCCCTAGCTAGCTGCCTCCAGTTACGCTCACCAAGTTCGTTGAGGTCGCCGTCCAATTGAGCGCGCCACCTCTGCTACGTCGACCCTCACCCTCAGGGGTGGACTCAAAGACTCGTCGGGCTGATGCGTTGCTGTCCATACACGCTCCACGTGCTCCAGCCATATCAGCCGTTGTATCTTCAGCTTTTTGATACAAACTGGACCGAATATCGTCCGAAGATTCTTTCTCTTAAAACATCCAAGGAGAAACATCCGATTTTGGCAGAGTCCATGCTTCTGCACCATACAGCAGGATCGGGATGATTAGGGTCTTATATACCTAATATCTCGATGCTGAGACTCCATTCTCGTTGACAGTATATTTTGTTTTGTCATCATTTACAGCCAAGCATTTAGTGAATGCAATTCTATGATCGCATCCTCAAAAGAGAACACAGCTAGTGTTCGAACTGTCGTTTAACAAGTATGAAGAAAATGGATTTTTGTTCTATATTTTCACATTTCACCACACTAATGCTAATGCAGTGTCCTTTGTGAACATTATGTATGCTTTTGATTGGAAAATGTTTCCTTTAATATTTATTTTACTTTTAAAAAACCTAAACATAAACAAAATACACCAAAAACGATGAAACGATTGCAAAATAGCCATCGTTCAATCGAATCGTTTCGACGACGCCATTTGACAGTATAATTGTTTACGTAAAGCAATAAAAGGCGATGATCGTCCTATCGATTCGACGATTATCGTTGTTTGGTTGTTATATGAAGTAGAAGTATCGTCGAGACGACGTCGTTCGATCGTTTTAGCCTTACGCGATTAGACCCCTGTTTAAGTACCAAGCTACACTTATACATAGAAGACGTAATGAGGTAAGGAAACCTATCAGAATCATACACATCGGCACCTGATATGGCGGGAATTGGTGGCTGCATCAACCAACAAGTGTTTTTGTGGTTATAGAAATTGGTTTTGAAAACGCTTTAAGAAATGCAAGCCTGTAATTCTGGCAATATACAGTTGCATTCGACACTGCTATTAATTCATATTCATTGTAATCTGAAAACTTTCGTACATTAAAACTGGAAGCGCTTTGTTTTGAGATTTCTATATAACAAGAGACATACAATTTTAGACACTCCATCCAACTCCAACAGAAGGGTTCAAAAATTTAAAATAAATAAAAGTGTTTGGCTCCAATTCTTAGCGGGCCTCCCAGCCGCAAGCAATTATCAGATGGTTTCGATGCCTTCAAGTCGAACAAACTACACTTAGCTAATGATAGTGTCATTGTCTAAAAAAATCATTAGGTGAAGTGCACAGAACTGTGCCTAATGATGCATTGGATGGGTTTTCTTACTTGATTACTTATAGAGGCGCCAAAGTCTTGCGTGGACCTGAACTAAGACGACTCTCCAATTAGTAAGTTGTTCGGCTAACTGTGTCTAGTTTAATTGGTTGATGCCCCGTTTCACTTGTGTGCGCTGCCTAATGCAAGGTCTTCCTTTACTGCGTTGTGCCTCTCTGTTGGGATCGAAGACTCTTCGGGCCGGAGCGTTAGTGTTCTTTTGTTCTGCATTTCCATCTTAGATGACTCTTGATGTATACTTTTCTAAAAAGTATTGTAGATTTCGGTGTTACCTAAGTTTAATTCTCCAAGTCCCGTCGACTTAAAATGTCTTCTTCTCTATTATGTCATCAATGGTGCTCTGAAATTTCGCAGTATTTATATCAAGGTGCCCGCTTCACTAATGTTTATTTCCGATCCCGTTCTTGCAATGCACCCGTGCCGCCTTTTTGTTATTGCTAAGTTCGGGAACCCGTAAATCTTGTATAATCTTGTCTTGTATATAAAAATTGAGCCTTAAAATGTTTGTCGTCGATTCACGCCTTAACCCATTTACCGGTTTTAACCAAACTTTCACACATCTTTGGTATTGGTCCATATATGGTTTCTGCGAAGATTGGTCAAAATTGGACAAAGGGGCGTGGATTCGAAAAGCACTGTTACTAAACTGTTTAGGTGAAAACTGAGTACGACGTATTTTTCAGGATATAAACATTACCTAGCGGTTACATTTTCATCTAAATCGAAAATGGCGTTTTCGAAATATGAGCAGTTTTTAAAGTACCATTTTTAGCGGATAGGGTGGAAATCGAAGCACGCATTCATGGTTAAAAAAAAACACTGTTTTATGGATTTAAGCATTACCTGCCAGTTATATTTTTATCATAATCGAAAATGGCGTTTTTAAGATATGAGCAGTTTTTTAAAGTACTATTATTAGGGATTTTTTTTAATATCAAAGGAACCAGTCTTTTTAGAGAAAAACTGAGTTTGTTATCAAGTTAAGAATGACAATAGTACCTTAAAAATAATTATTAAACAAAATTATACAATTTTTAAATCGTTTTACCGTTTTTGAGAAAAAGCCAATTTTCAAAATCGCCGTTGCTGGACTTTTTAGCGAAAAACTGGGTATGCAGTCATATTAAGCATACCTACATTAACTCAACTATCAATTTTGGTTCAAATCGTTAGAGCCGTTTTTGAAATAATATATTAAATATAAATTGTTTAATATTTCTTAAAATTTTTATATGAGAAGTACCGTTAATATTAGGGCTAGCATGAAAGAAAAAAAAAACGCCTCCTAGCGGGAAGCCCTCAAACTCTTAATACTAAGTTTGAAACTAATCCGTCTAAGCATTTAGATTCTCCAGGGGTGGGACAGGCAGACATACGGACGGACAGAATTGCGAGACCCACTTTTTTTCAGTTCCCCTATTATCGTAATACATATCAGAATTGATTAAAATCTCGAGTTCGAAATTTTGTACGAAAACAATATCTTTCTCTTACTACCTACGTATACGCTTTCTAATTAAAAATCTGTATTTTCTATCAAAATTATATTTTGCGTGAATTATGAGACACCCTTTATAGGCCTGCGTTGGATAAGATATGTATTGTGGTGTCATCTATAGCTATGGTAGTGCAAGTCAAGCTCAAAATCAGTTCAATTTTCTGGGAAAACCCCCAACCCATTCTATTTAGTCCAGAGAGCTTTTTAAAGTGGATTGCATTTGTTCACCAGAATTAGTTTGGCAGAATCTTTTTGCTTTTTGCTTTTAATCAATATTACAAGTCCGTCCGCATAGGGCACAATTTTTATTCTCTTCTCTGTGAAGAGTATTGAAATTCTGTTGACGTTTGGAACATGGACTGTACCCTGTGACTCCTGTGGCTCTTGCTGTCATTTTTGTTACCAAAGTAGGCCCAATAAAGCTGATGATTAAGCATGCTTAGCCTATGTACTGTCAAAACTTATAAAGCTTTCGTTATTGAGTCTGCTTTAACATTATTGAAAGCCCCCTCGATATCGAGGAACGCTGCCACAGTGTACTCTTCCTCATCCAGAGAACGCAAAATTTCCCTTACCACACTGAAGTATTCATTTACCACCCATTTACCTTTAGGCCCGGTGCACACATGCGTTTTTTTCCCGCGCGAGCCCGCAGCTGGTCAAAAGAGTACCTATTCTGCTTTATACCTATAGGTTTTGGATCAATGAGTCGCTCTAGGACTTTTAGCAAAAACAACGAGAGACTCTAAACAGATTCCAACCGCCTAAGTTATGACTCACTGCAGCTCCAATTCTTTTCTAAATACTCGTCAGACCTGTGGGCCGTTTTATTCCCATCTATTCGAACAGAACAGTACTAATCCAAAAGATATCGAAAATCAACGAAAGTTGTTTGTGTGATATTGCCAGCAAAAAAAAAGCAAATTCAGCAAAGGTGAATAATGCGTAACACAGAATAAGTTTTCCTGCATCATAACTCAGACTTAATCTCATAAAATCCAATAAAAGATATACTACATACAACTACAGCAGCAGCCGACAGGCCAAAGCTGCATTAAAAAAAATGCGGTCCATGCTACCACAACTATACAAGTATAGTACTCCAACTCCAACACATGGCAGACACACCGCCATGTGCATTGTCTGCGCCTGCGTCTGGCGGCGTGGTATATACAAACCGTGCACTGCAATATGAGTTCCGAAATTTATTTCTGTTGTTAGGTTTTGATTTTTGCGTGGAGTTGTTTCTTTTTTCAATTTTTATCTTCGGGTGCGTATATCATTCATTAAGCATTGAACGGAGCGGAACTGTGTGACAAGCTGCAGACGCACGTGGAATATGACATAAGTGTCGGCGCGCCAGCCGCCATGATTGCCATGGTTGCATGTGGTGCTAGTTGTTGTGTGGTAGTCTCTTGCATGTTAAGATTTGAACAATAGACCGCCCACAACATTTGACAATATGTTGATTGAGTTTGGGTATAGGGGAGATGGAAATAGCTGTTTTTGGAACACAAAATCACATAACCATTGGATCGTTGATAAATGATGTAATCTTGTAATCTGGAGCGCAGCTGACGCTTAGATGTAGAGACATGAGAGCTGAATGAATGGGCTATGTCTAGGAAAGACTATGTGGGGCTTAGTATGGCAGCTATATTGAGGAATAGGTTAGATATTTTAGTGTATAGGAATAGGTATACTCGAGGTTAGAAAATTAAACAATACCCCTGAAATTGGAGCCTTCCAGTTGCTGTATAGTTAGAAAGAAATACATTATTTATGTACTTTCTTCCTTTTAAGTGGCACTAGAATTCGGGCGAGCCGACAAGCCTTTTCGATTAGTATACGGCCCTTAGCCAACTGCCCCCAGTTTGCGTAGTTTTTATGTCTAAGGGCTATATAGCGGATATACGTCTTTGAATCGTATCGTATTCCCCCGCCAATGCATACGGTACCGAATACCTTAAGAAAAGATTCTCCCCGAATCGGCCAAAGATATATGTATCTTCATTAAATTTTGAAACTGTCCATTCTTCATATTCAAAGCAGGACTGGGATTTTCTGTCTTATGTATACACAGAGTCGCATTAGTTGTTAAGAAGAGGACCTTAGTACAAAGTTGCCTTTTCAGTCCATAGATACAGCTGTTTCCAAGAATTATTCTTCATTTAATTTTTGATGATTATGTTGACGTCATATATGCCAAAGCAACAGTGACAATAATTTGTATTCTAGCAATTATTCGAATATCTGTCGCGGAAGCCATTACCGACTTAAGAAATATCAGATCTTATATGTTGGCTTGTAAATGTTGCCTTGTCGTCTTGTCTTAATCCTGCTTTACTACCCAAAATGTCAATTAGTTCGTTACCTACCTTAATGCATCAAGAATGCCAGAAACAGATATTGCTCTGTAAAGCTCGGCCCTCTAGATCCTTGGCTATGAAATGGGTGAGTTTCAAATTGAACTAGCATGAAAATTCAGTGTACAGTGAACATGCCTGGGCTAAAACCACACTGCTTGGGTCACTCACACTCAGATGGTCAAGTATTTTGGCAGATACGATCTTTTATGCGATCTGATTTTTCCGTACTTGGCGCCCAGCACCGACTATGACTTAACTGAAGGGCTTTCTTCCCCATCTTTTGAAGATGCTTATAGCTCTTAACTCTTACTCGATAGTGACATCTTCTGTGGACTAAAACATATTCCCAAATACTTCAACAGTTATGATCCCAGATAAAAGTATGTATACTCCTACATCCAATTTTAAGACGACATTATGCAAAATTATCACACCCTGTCTCACCAAAAACACTTTCCCTCAAACTCATTTCAAACTCGTTCGAAAATCCTATTTCAGATTCACTTTCGATTGTCCTCCTTGCTGACTGATTGCGCTTGAATTTCCTTCCCTTTATAACCATGTGGGCTACCTTCGTTACCCAGATGCACCAGACAACAAAGCTTCTTCAGCACTTTCACTGCGACTCGCACAATGATTGTGCATTGTTCTTTCTTCTGCCAAATTGCCGCCAACTGCTGGCGTCGGTCGTCGTCATAGTCACTCAGTCACTCACTCCGCCACTCACATTAGCAACAAAAACACCAACAAACCCGAATCCCACACACAAAAAGCAGCGCCCAACTGACTTCGTCATTGCCATTGCGGGGTCTCCTCCAGCTTGGCGGTTCTTCAACGACGACAAAGTTCCCGTTCCACGAAGCAGCGCACCGCACGTTGGAACCGTTGTTGGCTGCCACTTCAATCTGACACAGAGTACAAAATTGTTAACAAAAGTTGAAGTTTGCACCACGACGACAACGACGACAACGCTAGAGACGAGGACGTGGTGCACATGTTTGGAGAATTTTAGTTCTTTGCCGGTCGGCTTTATGGCAGGCGGATGGCTGAACGAGGGACACAAATGATATAACAAGCCTTTTGCAACTAGGCTAGTAGTGTACTCGTAATCGGTGTGTTTTGTGTACATAGGCCTATATGGCAAAGGCAAACTCCTGCGCGGACTGGAAGGTATATTTCAAGTCGTATGGGACAATTTTTGATTATAAATCGGGCGTCCATCCATTGGACTGGCCAGCACCTCGACCACGTCGATGAAGGCTTTCCGCGATCACTAGCAAATTGTTGTAAATTGTCGTCGATCCGATGGAGTATGGCTATGGACTTTTCTAGGTTGTACGTCGCTGGTTGTGCATGTAATAATGACCTGGTGAGGCTAATAGCAATTGATGCATTGTTTTCTGGGGCAATAAACAATTTTACATTTGGCCAGATTAGCGAGTCGTTTACGCCGGGGAAGTTATGTAAAATGAGACAGCCATACGGCCGGCTTGTAGGTAAGGACAATTCTTCGGCTAATTTGCTTGGGCATTCTACTCATACCTATGATCGTGAAGGCCTATACCGCACGCCGCCGCCGCCGCGCCGGCCGGCCTACGTGGACTGGACATGTCGCCGTTCGGTGTTTGGGGAATTTTTATTGTGCGTCGTAATAAAAATTCCTTCGCCCGTAGGCACTGTTGTGCGTTGGAGATCAGAAGTTATGGAATTAATTGACAAAGTTCGCAATGGGGCAACTAGGGATTATTATTATGAGTACTGGTAAATCACATGTGGGAATAAACGTTTCACAATGGTTGGTGTATGCGTTTTAAGGAGTGTTGCGATCTGAACATTTTAGTAATCTACAGAAAGTCGCTTTAAGGTTATTCACACTTCAAGGAGTGACTGCCATTCTGATGGCTATGTAGTTTTTGGTCGAACTGGGGTATAATGCTTTTATAACAACTCATCTAAATTTCTCAAATAAAATTTTTTTTTAAATACTTCTCCCGGCAGCACCCCGATATGCTTGCAGATGTTAGTTCTGCACTTAAATTGCTGCAAATTGTAGTCTTCTGGAAATATATCCCCATCAGGCAGGACCACATATCCTATATCGCAAGATCGGCTTCCGCTAAGTTGAGCTACCTATTTAGAGCAAAGAGGCAATTTAAGTGCAGAACTAACATACATCTGCAAGCATCTCGGGGCGCTGCTGAAGTGTTATAGGTTCGCCTTTCCCGGGAGAAGTAGATATTTAAGAAAAAAAAAAAAAATAAAAAATCGGTGGGGTATAGGTATTATTCTCTATCGAAGTTCAAGTTCTGATGGCCATTACCTTGGCTGCGGTATTTTTACAGCCGATAAGCTTATCAAATAGACTTATACTTTGGTTTCAGCATAATCCAAACAAGTTTTCTTTATGATGTGCCTACCACTCGGGACACTCGTTTTAGCCGTTTTGTTAATCAACGAACTAAGAACTATACACCCAAAACTCGTAGCGAGTATTTTCATATTTATACCTAAGGATTTAAGGCTTTGGGTAAAACCAGTCGCGTACGAGCTCCCTCATACGCGAGGCGAGAGTGTGATATATATGGCATTATTCAGGTATGGCCCTAGCCCTACTCCCTTCAACGAGTACAATAAAACCGCTTTTGAAAGAGGTCATCCTAGCCGACCCATATTGCTCAACCAAAAAGCGGAAAACGTGAGCGATACTGGCGAGACACGAGTGGAAGCCAGACGGGCCCTCGACCATTTACGTCTTACGCAAGAAAGGCAAGGACAAACGTCTTCAAAGTGCAACGCGCCAGCAGCAAGAGTGGTATAGGCTGAACGATGTCGCTGAATCTATAACGATTCCAAAAAAATGAATTCATCCGAATTGCGCCATGGAAAAAACTATCCGAAACACATCCAGAAATCGACCATAGAATCACAATTCACAACCAAAAAAATAAATAAAAAGTAGATGGCGCAAAAGATTCTCACAACCTTTCATTTTGTGTAGTTTATGTTTTTTTGGGTTGAATGAAAGCACATGGAAGATAAACTCACAGGCGCCCTGTGGAATGAATTTTCGGCCACAGGAAACGCAGACCTTCTATTTCACGATACTGGTTGGAAAGGTGGACGCAAGGTTGCCGCCTGTGGAAACACTTTCTCGGTGAACTTCCTTGAAATTTTCGTCATAGGTTAATCTCTGTCTTTTGCTCCCAAATTGTCCCCGAATTTTGTTTACTGACGAAGCTATTGCAGTTGAACTGGCACGTAGTTCAAATTCCTTTTGAAGCGCCCAGCCCCACCCCGGTCGATGACGAAGGATGGTTCTAAACGACTTAAGTTGTTTCTGATCGTCTGAACATGGGCTTCTATTTGTTTATGATAAATCACAGATGCCGAAAATAGGATACAAAATCCACCACCAGTTTTGTAAGATGGCTAGGACATATAAAGCAAATGAGCACTAGCTCTCCCGCACAAAGAGACTTCGACAAAGCAGTAGAGGAACCCCCTTCTTAAAGGTGGTGCACACAAGTGAAAGGGGGGATATTCCCAAAAGTGACTACCTCTCATATTCGCCTATACGTTTACATCTCGACTCATTTGGGAACAAAAGAGAAACTCTTTCCGCACAGTCCTTTCAGGAAACGCGCTATGCACTACCGCATATCTGTTAACATCTCTATTTCTCCACAAAAAAAAAAAAAAAAAAAACAACAACAAATATCTACCCATTCCATCTGCAGAGGGGAAAAAAAACCATCATCACACCATCACCATCAATTCCCACATTACACCGCAGCAGAGATATACCGCGAGCGCACTCCTGAGAAAAAGTATCCGTTATACGATGGAGCTCAACTCCATCGGGACGACGCACCATTCGAGCAATACGGTCGCGGACCAACCACCACACATCCCATATACATCGCCACGAGCACGACAACATAAATAATTTGATCTACAAAATAGTACAAGTTCAAAGACATAAATTATATAATATTAGGTTAACTCGCATCACACTAAACGCTTCCCAGTTCCAAAGTGAGTAACAACAGCAGCCGCCGCCGCCGTCGCAAATATAACACAGCACCAGCACCAGCCTCTGACTCTGACATCTAAGCCCAAGATCAGATGCTGGTTGCTGGCAATGAAACCGCTCCGCGCCACCGCCGGCCGTGATCGTCGCCAAGAACACTCGCCGCGTGCACCATCACACACCAGGCGGACGAACGGTCGGTGGGTCTTTTTTGTGCGTATAGTATAGCTGCTGGTGGCGGATAAACCATGTGTTGCGCACGGTAGTAGCTGGAGAGATCATAGATCAGAATTTCCAGCTGAAGATGGACGGCTGGAAGTCAACTTGGTCAAAACCATCCGCCACACAATTGAATTCCATTACAGATATTTATATGGTGGTCGAGATGGCGGCTGGGAGGTGCAGCGGGACACACAACAGAAGAACCAGTATCCTATACCAGTGCCATTGTCAGTGCTAGTTGATCAGGACAGACAGAAGACGAACCATTAAATTTCCCAATTAAGAAGCACTTAAAGACATCATGCGAGGATAACCTGTCAAAAGAGATTTTCGTTTTTCTCGAAGCGCTTGGCGCTGTCAAATTGTGGTCTACCTCTGAGGAATACTGAATGAAATGTTCGCCGGCCGGCGGCGGCGCAGTGCGGTGGTGCGTTGAAGCAAGCAAACACAAAAAAAAGTCATCACAACCTCTCCTCAGCCAGTCACTCAGTCCAGTCATATGGGCTAACAGGACGTTTGAACCTACAAATGGAGGTTTGTGTGCTGCTGTGGCTCGTTTGACAAAAGTTGGCCAGCAAAATTGCTGCCGATTTCTGTTGTTCGACGACAACACCAGATGGATACCACGATATCTGTGTCTCCAGATACGACTGTTGTCTTCAACAGACGATTGCATCGCTCTTCAGAGTTGTGATCTATACCCAATTGTTTTTCTGTTCATAAATTTCACTCTCGAATGGGGAACTCTTCGCACTTCGGGTCTGCTTCCTCCAAATCGTGCTGGCTGCTGGTCCTATAAACTGCGCAGCTCCTTGTGGGGTGATTCGCTCTCAAATGAGTTTGTTCGTTTATTGTTCCATTTATTGAGTCTGTGAAGGACATGGGAATGGGAGTGAAGAAGGAACACGGCACTCTTTGCATATATCCAGACAATGAGGTGTGAAGTGAACTAACGGATGGAGGAGGGTTTGTGTTGTGTTTTTAATGATTTTTGCATCTTCCGTGGGAAAACAATTAAACCTTTCGTCAAGACTGCCATTGTGTTTGGATGTACCGTGAGGTGTGAATGTCGCGTTCTTAATAGGTTGGTAGGATTTGAATGGTTTGGTTCATAGACCCCGATGTCGATGCTTTGCAGCGAGTAATCTAGAGTGACAGGCAGCATGCGAATTGACCAAATTATAGCCTTTTTTCTAAATACAATTTGGTGCCCTCTTATTTCTTCTTGCATGGGGTTAGAGAGATCAAAACTTCTAATAGCAATTTTTGTGGCTCGTGTAATTTTAGCACGATCCACTGGATCCGATGAAGCTAAAATCAAAGACTCGTCCCTCTCACACGATAACTTACCAGCAACAGATTTGACACACGTTAAAGCTCGATTTTATTACACCTCATCATAGAACCTTACACTGTTTCCAATACCCCCAAATACATTTCCACATTACATTTATTGCCTCGTAAAAATCTCTCAAAGTGGTATTCGATTATTTCCTGGAATGCAGTCAGTTGATCCCCCATGCCATCAGCCAACACAGCAGCAGCAGCAGACTGGCGCACAACCAATTTCGGCCACAGCGAGTAACAAATAATACCACACCTCTCGAAGCAGACGTGTCCGGTCTATTGCGCGCCAGTACGACGCACGTACAGTGCGCCGGTGGTTCTGCATATCCTTCCACTAAATTATAAACGAATTTCCTAATGCTGAGACGGATATTAAGTCCGTCGTACGGTCCGTTCATGCGACCACACTGCCGATGCCGAGACTGGACGACTATAAAGCCAAGATTTATGTAATTGGACGGTTTCTATTCTGTACAAACTCTCTGATTTTATTGACGTTCCGATATAGGTTACGCTGACAATAATCTGCTCTACGAGGCGGCGCGCGGACACTTCTGAGTTCGCATCGTTCGCACTTTGAAATTGTCACCGCGCGCGATGTCTACGCATCTGCCTGGCAGGAGGGCGAAGAGAGTTGCGCACTGGCATCCGAAAATGAACACCAAATGTGATGTGATGGGTCGACAGACGCGACGCGACGGACAGAGGATGACCAAGCTCCGCTCCGGCACATAAAATCGTTAACCATCTGAATAAGGCTCGTGCGTGCGCGAGCTCTGTCCAACAAGCTTGGACCGCGGCAACTGGCGCGGTGGTGTGCGCCTGATATTTAGTCGTCGGTGTTGTGTTTGTCTGTCGGTCGGTCGGCGTTTGCTTGTTTTACGAGAATCTTAACCAGAAAGTGCGCAATAATTTTCCAATTTTATTCTTGTCAATGAAGAAGACGTTTTATGTGTTATCTGTTAGATTTTTATGTCCTTACATCTGGGATGGTGGTGGTGGATTGGATGGTGAGGGTGACACTGTGACAGTCGTCGTAATGTTGGAGCACTGCGTCAATATTGGACGAAAGTTCGTAAACTTTTAATCTGATAGTATGTGCCTAGTTAAGGGGATATATGAAGGAAGTTTAGTACGTACAACGTACCTTGTATTCAAACCTAGGACATATTTGTCAAATGTTGGACAATTAATGGGTCATTACCACAAGACTCTAAAATAGTTGAAGTCGTAGATCAAGATCAGAAACAACTTACTGGTAGGGTGGGGGAAAATCGTTTTGAACTTAGCTTCACTCAATGCCTAGAAAGTTAATACAGAACCTCCAACTCAACAATATGTGAATAGTTGTAGTGCGTTGTAGTGCGGAAACGAACAGCTACCACCAAAGGCTATTTAGACGTTTCTTTGCTGCCAGCGACTTGAGCAGCATGTCTTTAGATTCTGATAACCATCCGTTAGTGGGCTTAAAGGGAGCATTTTAACATATTGCTTCGATAAATTGCTACTGTTTAACAATACTTGTTGTTTCGTGGTACTGGCCCTAGTACAACACTTGTATATTTGGTCAGTATCTACCAAAAATGTTTCAAGTCAAGAATAAATAATTCAAGAAATGAATAAAGTTTGTGCGGAGTAAGCATTAAATATTATAATGCCAAATATTATAAATATATTATTGAGGCCACTTAAATGTTTTTTTATAATATTTGGCCAGAATCTGTTTAAAGTCAAAGCGTTGAAAGCGCTGAAAACACACAGAGTTATCACATTATCCAAGCGGACCAGACTAAGCTAGTTGCTGAGACGGGTTACAGTAGAAGATAGGTTCATCTGGAGTCAGCGGTAATACGGTGAAGTATACTTTGTTAACACTTAACGAAAGAAAAAGTTGTAACGGATAGCTTATACTAGTGGATTTCTGTCGGAATCTGCGCAGCGATTTATGCGAGGAGGAAGTAGGTACACATAAAAGAAAGCGTATCCTCTAAAAATATGCATCAGCCTCCTTAACATCGCAGAGAAGATCCTGTCTGGCATACTCAGTGAACGCCTTAAGCCTGGTCAGTGACTTAGGAAGGGGGTTGTATCCTCAAGATATCCCCATAACCGCAGCCTCTATAGAGCTCTTCTTCTGAGATTTCCTATCCTTCCGCATTATATTCTCGGTTTTGGTTTCGTTGAAGGACGGCCATAGTATTCTTGTGGTATTACAAGTATTTAAGCTGGCCCATCTAGCGTTCGCCTCTCTTGCGGCTTTTTTCCCTGCTTCAAGCTTGAGTGTGCAAGGCGGGATGTTTACAGAGGGATCAGCTTGTTCTGAAACAGCTGTCGAGCCTTGTCTTGCTAATTCGTCTGCTTTCTCATAGCCTGGAATGCCTTCATGTCCCGGAACCCAACAGAGCATTACCTTGTGCTGTGTACCAAGAGCCTTGAGCTCTTCGCGTCGTATCGATTTTGATATACACAGCGATTCAGAGAAGTCACCTGACCCCATCCCAGTGTCCATTTTAGATCCGTCTGTAAATACGGCTATGGTTTATGTGCTAGGTACGAGAAGGCGGTAGAGAAGGGTCTTGTAAACTCTAGGTGAGGCGTGATGTAGTCCGTGACAGGTTCACCGCCAAAATATTTCTGTTGGATCATCGAATCACCCGTTTCGTTAAATTTTCAGTTTACTGACCTATCGTATTAGATGGCTAAAACATGTATAGGGAATGGGGACACCAGCATTCCGGCCCCAAGAGTCTTCAACTCCAACGAAGAGGGACAACCACAACGGAGTAGAGGACGACCTAGATTTGGCTTGCACAAGTGGAAGGGGATCTCAAGCTATGCATAAGGCATCTATTTCCAGCTATAGAGTGAATCAAAAGGCACAATAATTGGCTATAAGGAACTATATGGCTTAATTAGATGTCTTGGGCCTTAGGAACTATTTCCACTCAACCTATTCTCGTAAGGTATAGAATTAGCGAACGAATTTCAACCAAACCAAACTAATCTACTCTTCGCCTCAAAAACAAAAGAGTTGCACCGCGAACTTGTTTTGCCTAGAAAAAAACACACTTTATAATGTCTTCCTCGACTTCACTGTTCGGTCAAACACTGACACAGTGGGTTCCAATAAATGCTAACGGTACAAGTGGTAGGGCAGTCTCACTCGAAGAAAATCGTAATAAATCGCGTCTCAGCTCATTAAGCGACCAGGGCAGCGCACACAATTTCTCTAGTAGGTAATCTTCTTCACAAGGAGAAGGCGACGAGGTATATGGTGCATATCCGAATGGTAAATGGTGGTAGTGGCACCTGGATGCCGGTGCAACTCATTTACGCTGCCTAAAACAAACAAACACTCAGCGTACAAAACCGACAGACAATTCCTCATTTGGTGCACCACAGCCTGTGTCTCTCTAGGCACCACATAGACCTTTACCTGCAGCCATGCAAATTAAATTGGTCAAGGAGGCAAAGCGCACAGAAAGAACACGAGGCCAAAGCAAAACGTCCAACTAAACCAAGCTATTTCTCGAGTAATTAGGCAAAAAGTTCACACAGAGAAGTCGCAACGAAGTCGCAGAGAACCAAGCTCGAGAAAGGCACTGTTCTACGCGCGCTCCTGTCGTAGCATAATCGACCGTAAGGTGCAAGATCTCTCTCTTTTTTCAGTCTTCCTGTGGATGTTCTCTACCCTGATGCCAGCTAACATTGAATTTCACACTTGCCTCCTGGCTTATGATAATAAATTGCAAAATTACATCCTCCGCGAGAGTGGATCGGCGGCGGCGGAGGAGAGACTAGTGGCCACTCGACCAGCCCCAGTAGAAAACGGATGAGAAACCAAAGGCAGGGGTTCAAACAAAGTAATAATTTTGTAATTTTTATGACATTTGTCGTGTTAAATAAATGCCCAACAATTTTCGAGGTGTGTTTACACACTAGTACACCGGTATTGGATTTGCTAAATGTGACAGCGGCGGCGCGCGATGGCAAATGGCTAAATAATCTTGTTCTAGCGAAGGGGAAATGTGGATTAGTTCGGCTAACTGTCCATCAGTTTGGCTATGTTATGGGAATTCCTTGGGCTACAGATTAAGTCGAGATCTACGGCAGGTAATAAAATCCTGCAAGTTGTATGGACCCAACAGGAAACGTGAAATTCATGGCTTTATCTTCTATGAGCGATGGCGAGACAAGAATCCCCTATCAGATGTGCGCGCTGGTACACAGGTGTAGATTTGACAGGGCTGCCCTGGAGTATTTTACAGCCAATAAGTCGTCCTGTGCCACAATTTTTTTTTAAGTATCTTCGACACCATTAATGCGGTTCATTTTCTAATGCGCTCTTTAAACACCTAGCCACACCTCGCAGGTGATTTTACAACTTTGAGCTAGTGTCGTAAAAATTTCAACTATTAAAAGAAATAATCTCTATCTGCATATGTAGAGGGGAAGAGTATAAGAGTTGTCCTGCTTCAGTATATATATATGATGGCGACGCGACGGTGGTGTTTGTTTGTTGGTGTTAACTCATAAAATCAAATCAAGCCCCCTAGCGACTAATGATGTAACGCTGGTGTCACATTTAATTGCCACCTTGGTGCTGCAGTTATAACAAATAAAAATGCAATAGAGCTGCGAAGCAGGAAGAGATAAAATATTGATTTTATTGAGTGGCACTATAGAATGTACTGTACTTGTTGTATACGTATATGTGTGAACTGCATTTCTTTTGGTGAGTCACTAAAAAAAGTGATTGCTTCCCAAATTTATTCGTAATTTTACGGATTAAATTTGTTGGTCCATATGGTATTGAATTGAAGCAGAAGGAATACAAACTGACAGGGTTTTTTTTGTTTTCACAACAACAATGCGTATACTTATTCAATAAAACAACAAGGCTAGAAGTCGGAAATGGTTTGGAGAACGTCAACAACGTCAAACAATGGAGGTTAAGTCGGCTTTCCGACTCTGAAAACAGAAGGTGGAATAGAAAAAAATCGAGAGAGAAGTGCTCAGGATGAGATAAAAACCCAGGCATACCTACCGTCATGTCACAAACTCTAAGGAGGAAATTTCCTCGGAAATTGCGGAATAACATCACCTCGAAGAGTTACATAAAGAAGAGAATTTCAAACTGAAACGGGACAATAACGGAAACCATTATTATAAGTAAATGTACAATGTACCTACATACCTAGACGTAGAAGATATAGGGTTAGGGACAAACTTCCAACTCCTGGCATTTCAAACTGACTGTTGATTTTACTTTACAACAGAAAAGCCTAGGTCTAGTGAAAATATAAGCAGAACCTTTTCTGGCCAATTCGTTTATTAACTGATATTAAACTTTCAGTAAGAGGGAATTTCCCGTTCAGATCATGCCGAGTCTAGCCATTTTCAGGAAGAAGTCTTAGCAGCTCAATATATTATGATCCACAAAATGCATCTATTCTGTCTACAGAAGAAGGTATTGTGGTTGTGGACTGCCATTTCAATGCATAGTAGGTATGAAAGGAAGTCAATAAAATGCGCATGTTTGTATGTTCGCGCTAATCTCGAGAAGCAATGAACGGATTTGCATCCCATTTTCACTGTTATAATCTGCATTTCTGGGGGAAGGTTTATAGATAAATGTGAACAAAATGTTTAATCATTTGAGCAGTAAAGGTCTAAGCAGAAAGGGGATTAAAAGTTCCCCTCATTTTGGAATGATTGCACAGCTCCAACTCTACAGTGGCTTTTGGATTTAGGATTTTTAATAATAATAAATAAAAAAAACTGAAGTTTCATTTGTCCAATAAAAGCTTCAACTGTAGCTGTAGAATAAGTTAGATAATTATGCATGGCACGGCCAACAGAGAATCCGATCCATGTGGGCAGGCGCGTAGCCAGGGGATGGGGTTTGAGTGGCTGAAGCCCCCCCCGAAAATCTAAGAAAAAAACTAAAAACTTTCTAATTAAATTCAAATCTATAAAAATAAGGAGAAAATCCAGGTAAGTACAGTTTATTTGAATTTAGCTAAAGTTCTCAACTACTTAAAAACACTTAGTTATAAGAAACAAGAGACTATTTAGGTATGTATAAAATTTTGGGCTAGATTTTACTTTACTGCCCATTCGGAAAAAACAACTTTTTTTGTTTAATACGATTGACTTTAATGCACTGAGCTCAAATCTGCAAACAAAATTTGGAGCTTTCTTACCGTTTGGGCATAGCACGCCCCCAAAACCATATAAAATAGTATACCAAAATTTCAGGAATGAAGTGTCAAATTTTTCCAAAATTATTTTTTTCATATTAATTAAATGTGCAGTTGACTAATAAAAAAAATGTCATCAAAATCGGAGATATTAAGTGGAATGTTTTTGTCAGTTTTTCTACAGAGCAAATCCTTAAATTTCGTTTCTGCAATGGACCGCACAAAAGAAGTTCTGAATTCTTAACTCTTAAGAACATCAAAGAAAATGCCGAAGATTTTTTCAGAGAGGCCTTTCAATTCGCATCCCAACATACCGAGGATTTATTTGAAGTTGAATTAAGAGGTGCAAGAACTTCATTGACACAAACAACGCATCCAGAAACCTCTTCGTACTGAAGCCTATTTTTGAGTGTCTATACCGATTCCTTGCATAGATTCGTTAATACAAAATCTTACGGACAGATTCATGGTCAACGAAGACGTTCTACCATCGTTTCAAGCTCTTCTCCCAGGTTTTGATGCGTTTGAGCGAGTGAACTAAATGGAAAAGGAAACATGTTTATTTTGATAATGCAATTTCGTTATCAGCTGTGAAAGCTGAGTTCATTCTTTGGTGCGAAAAAATATCGTCTAGTGATTCATTCGGGTGGTTGATCTTTTTTTGTCAAGAAAAAATCAAGATGTCTTCTGCTTTGAAAAAATGTGTGTTCAAAAAATATTAAAGTATGTTCGTTGTACTTTGTACATACGATTTAAAAACTAATTCAATGAATTGGAATAATGTATACAGATTTTTGTTTAAAGAATTCCTCGTAAGATTTGGAAGCAAGCCCCGATGGGCTTTTTTTGGCTTTACTTTTTTTTTATGACCTTTTTGCTATTTCACCAGAAGGACACCTTTTTTGGTTTTCAAAGAAACTTTAAAATTGACTTTAGTGATGATTGTAATGGTATTGACTTTTGCTTTAAATGGACTTTAAGCAGAAGTCAAAAAATCAAATCACGTCAGCACTTAAGATTTGGCACTTAAAATGACAGAAAGCAGGACAATAACAAAGGAAATGATCATTCGCGTATGGTTTACCTTTTCTATAGATTCTCTTAAGAATATCATGTTTAAATGTTTGAAGAAATTGAAGCGGCCGGTGAGCACCCTATTCAGTTACCTATAGTCTTTCCTACTGAGGGACAGAACGAATTTTGCAGCTTTCTTAATAGGCAGCCTGGCATAATACCTTTGTATGTCAACCAGTGTTCCCAGGTTGAGGGGAAAATCGCCATTTTTGCCGATTTTTTAAGACGAAAGGGGAAAAAAAGGGGACAGGGATAAAAACGGGGAAACAAATCCAAAAAGGGGAAAAATCTTAAAATCGTATCAAAAACAGTTTGTAAGTGAATTTTTTAGAATAAATAAATGTTAACAACCTACAAAAACAACCATGCTCAAGAAAGGTGTCCATGCAACATCTCACTTTTTCATTCATTCTTTTGACATTTCATAAAACTATTACCATGGCCTTGCCATACACTCCTTACCATGAACGTCGTGTCAGAGACAGGTAGATTTTGAGTGAGTATAGAAAGGAGATAGGTAGATCATACAGAACATGGACCAAAAATCCACTTTCAGAAATAATTCTCGCATGGGCATGACATGACGCATGAAGGTTCTTTTTCGAAACCATAGCGCTTTCGATACAAATCTTTGGTATTTGCGTTGGTAGAGTGAGGACGTAAAAAGCGGGAGTCCGCTTTGGCTTTACCATACAATTTTTGTATTTTCGATTTCATTATTCCTGTCAAATTTTATTTCATTGCAATGAGGCGTTGTTTTTTAGTATAGCCAAGTCGTTCATGTGAATGAAAGTCATGCCCGTGTACTGGGCCACACATTCCTTCCTATGAAAGTCGTTTTGTTCGGGGACAAAAAAGGGATTTTTTTGATTTTCAAAGGGGAAAAAAAGTCATTTTGGTGTTAAGAAAAGGGGATTTTTTTTCTTAAGACCTGGGAACCCTGATGTCAACATCCAATAGCGGCACCGTAGGTTATATGCTAACGAGAAATCCATTCAGACGTTGGCAAGTTCAACGTAGGTTCCAGGTTTCCAATAACCTCTTTCGAAGTTTTCCTTGCCAATTCGTGGACAATGTCGTTGCACTTAATACCAGTGTGACCAGGACTGCAACTCTAATCTATATTTGCAGCTAAACTTTGAAGTCAGTAAGATCGTACACTAGTTTCTAAGAAGTTAGGTCCGAAACACACATGCGATTTCAATTGTGAAGCACACACATTCCAATATGAATGCGCGACTTAAGTAAACTGTTCCAAAATTAATTTAAAAAAACAATTTTCCATTCGGACAGAGCTTCGCCGTCGGTGATTTATTAGATAAGACTGGACAACTCGATTAAAATTACAGAGGTTTTTATGCAATTTTCTTGTTGACGTTTCATTATTCCATCGTGAGAATGGAATGTAGGTACATTATTAAAAATATTAGATTACAATAAAAAATAATTTGATATTTTGATTACAATGAAAATAATTTCTTTTAAATGATATGAAAATGCATAATAAGCTAGATATGTGCTATGGTGCATCTGAGTACTGTTGAGTGTTGTGTTTCTGTCACATAACTCGCGCACATAAAATCCAAAATTATGTGCGCGCATTCACATTGAAATGCGTGTGTTTCATTTTTTGCGGTCGCGCGATTGAAATCGCATGTGTGTTTCGGGCCTTAAGAAAGCAACGTGTCAGTACATACATAATTAGATGAAGCCGAGTATGTTGGTTGAATATTGTCACTGTATCTAAATAATTGCATTGAGTCATGAGATATCTTGTAGAAGATCAAGATGTAGCTCCTATGACACATTAAAATTTTGCTGTCACTTTTGCAACTCTTACATCTGAACTAAGGTACATCTGCATTACTAGTTCATTGCAAAAGTGTCCTGCATTGAAACATAAGTGCTGCCCAAGACAATGTCGAAGATTCTCCCCATCTAAGGGCCACACTTGGCGGTATAGCCTCTTCGAAGATTAGTCCCTAGAAAGGTGAGATCTCATACCTATTACGATAATAACAGCTACCATAGAATGTTGGTCCCCATTGGGAGCGAATAAAGGCGGATTACATCAGATAGGGATAACCCCAGCAATTTTGTCTTTATCCCGAGCTTAACCACCAGAACGAGCCGATATTCAAATTAGCTGCGGCACCTATGTACTGATCTACACCAATGCCTTGCCTTCCACGAAGCGGATCGTAAACAACAATCCGGCGTAATTATTCTTCTTATCGCACTTCCTGCTAGATTCACCTCGATTGGTATAGGAATAGTCGGAAGCCATTTTCTTATTCTCCTCGGTTCTAGGCAAGTTGTGTAGGTAGCACCCATTTGACAAAAGCAGCAACAGAAACTTTTCCTCTTCGTAGTCATCGTCGTCGTCGTCGTCGTCGTTCGCGTTCAACATTGAACACATCAATCGCTGAAATTGCAACAACGATGTAAATTGTCTTCGTGGTAATTTTGACCGGAGGGCGTCTTAAAAACAGATATGCGCCCCATTCCGAGGTCGGGCGACTTTACGTCGTCATCAAAGAAGGACCAACTTGCAGAAGCAGCTACAGCAGCAAGTGGCATCCACTGCGCGCAACATCTTTGTCGTAAACTGTTCCTATACAGGCAGAGTATGTACGCGAACACAGCAACCTGATTATTGTTATTAGCGATTATTGATATTCATCCGGTCGAAAATTCTCCAGGGATAAACCACTCTTCAAGGAGCATTTGCATGTCTGCCTGCCCCCTCCCCATGTGCATTGCGTTCCAGTACGCGTAATTTGTGGTAACGATTTTTATCGGAGCCTTTTGATTAGGACACCAAAGGTCTAGTGTCCGCCGTCCCTCTCGCTCTGGATGCAGTGGATTTTTTTTTCTCTTGCTGATGCCCTTCGGGTGTACTTGATCCGTGGGTCTCTGGCTGGGTATGGCTACTTTAATTTGTGTGTTGTTGTTGGTCAATTCGATAAAACATCATTATGGTCATTCATTCCGGGCCAAGTTTATGTGTGCGTTGAAGCTCCGCGAACGTAAATTTTATCTATGGCACATCAGTCTCTGGTGGTGGTTGTGGTGGTTGGTTGGTCGGTGGTTACATCGCGCGAACAACCTCCCAAACGCAACAGATAATCATAATGAAGATCGACTTAAAAGGGGTTGCACTGCAGGCGAACAAGTTGTTCGACCGTCCACTTGCCCGATAAGCATCGGTGCAGCGCTAAAGTAATGATTGCTAATTGCGGTCCGCACTTGGCCTGTAATTCCGAAATTAACATCGCTCTCTCCCCTTTGAGATTGTTTCGAGTTTTGACCTAAAATGGCCCTGACTGCGAGGACCCGCCCTATGTTAGCACTTCCTAGGGACAGAACAAACAAACTCTGATGGAGTTTCCAGTCATCGATACAGCTTGATTGTCCAATAGGATGCCACTGATACACCTTCTTTGGATTGACCAAGCCGGACGACCGACGGAACAGCTCAAAGGTCTGTGGAACGCACTTGAGAATTTGAAAAGAACACAAAAGGGCCGAGATTACGAGTTCACACCGCTCCCGGATGAGACAATGGTGAGTCGCATAAAAGGATATCACTGCACAATTAGTATCTTCAGGGGTAGTGTAAACAAGAGTAGCCCCGAAGGTGTTAACTTGTTTTCCGCCACTTGAACCCAACACTAGGTTTCAATTAGCGAGTGGTCAGTAATGGAAAAAAATAATAGAATGCGTGCACTTTAGGGCCGCTGTATATAGAGCGAATGGCGGTCGGGGCCTTTTGCTTTCTCAAGAGTCCGACTAATTTAGAGCAATTGTGTGCTTCAAGAGGTCTTAGGTGTGACTTTATGATTTTCGGTTTTGTTGCATAACACTCTCGACAAGGAGATATATATGGCTTTGAGGAATCAGGCTGAGGAATGTGTTCTTTGGCAGGTAAATAGTGAAATTGAAAGGAAGACCGCCATTGAGTGTGGTTGCAATGAAACTAATACAATTAGTCCTTGAGAATTCTTTATGTTCTTCCGTAATGAAGATGGTGTGCGTCATCAGTGGTTTATGTGAACCAGGTGGAGGGGCAGAGTGAAATCCATATTGAGGGACAGAAAGTGTTGATTTCGATTATTATGTTTATGACTTAGATGTATATGTAAGTGAATCACATGGGGTAGGACTGGTGTATCGTGAACAGCAGATGCAACTGAAGATGAAGGGGACACTGGCTTCTACAGGCAAGCGGCGATTTTGGTGGTAGATTTCAATGACAAGATAAATTCAGGAACAAAAACTCAAATCTAGCCAAACCTCCAATGGAGTATCCAGCAGTTTATTGCCAATGGTTCGCAACATTTGACAATATAAAGTGACCTGTTTATAGAGTCATATTTACTACTTGCTAGATGAGTATATTTGCATTAGTCATATGTCAAAAACACAAAATTGATCTTATCCAGTTCTTATATGAGATCACTTAACATTTATGGTTCCAAGAGCATAAATGTCCTGAGAAAGCTTTCCGAATTAGCAATCGGCCAGTTCAGTTCATAACTGGAGATAAGGTTTTCGTTAGTTCACTAATCGTTTCTACACAGGTTGATACAGTAGAACATAGATTTCTTCTAGACCGAAGTCATGCTAATTGCTGCATCTACCTGTAACTTACCAAATTGACAGTAATGTCTTGTCGCTGTCAGGCATCATTTTGAGACCATGCTGAATCATATACACAAAGTAGTGATAAGAAACCGTACAGCTTTGCCTGTAGTTCGCGATCTAGATCTTGCATTAAAGTGTCAGACAAGAGATCATTTGTCATTACCATCATTTGCCTTTTTTTTCCTAACATTGCCTTTTTTGGTCTTTTTTGACCACATTGGCTTTTTCTGTCTTTTTTGGTCATACCTATCAAGTTCATGCGCAATTTCTTGTTAACTGTACAATTTAAAAAACAATATCGCCGAAGCATTAATAGCACACGTTGTTTGCGAAAGTCTGACAAACATTCGAGAGTAACTGTCCTGAAAAAGCTACTCAATTCAGCCGTTCGGATTCGGCATGAAAATTGTAGGTCCCTTCCATTCGTCCCAAAAATAGAAACCCACTTGAGGGAAGCTAGGCCTAGGGTTCCTATAAGGACCTGTCGCGCCAACCATTTATTTATCTTTTTTTTTTTGTGTCCTGTCACCTGTGCTCAATTGATTGGAGATATTTGGGATCGATGAGAAATTGCAAAAAGCAAAAGGACCAGCTGCTGAAGTTGCGGTGAAAGCGCGCGTTGTCTTTTCTCCAAATGCAGGACTCAAGACCATTAACGAATTAAATAATGTAGTAATCCGGCACTGAAAACTTCAAATTACCTTCAAATATTGTAGTCGATGACAAGACGTCTTTTAACTGGGCTCCACCTATCTCTGCCCATGTCGTCTCTTCAGCTCTTTCAAAGCTTTCCTGAGGGACAATCGCAGGCGTTCGTTGCCAAATGTTTATAGTTGTACAGGGTTATTAAAGCTTAAAACATTTTTCTTTTACAAAAAAAGGCATTTATGCATTTATGCCTTTTTACAGTTTAGTTTTGCTTTTCACAAAGTAAATATAAAATTCATCTGCTTGTATCTTGGCGCCCTATGATTCATAGGAGTAGGAGCTAAGTACTTATTCTAAAACACATTTTGGAACGGAAAACATTTACAGATCTATACTCGAATCATATTGAACACAATTTTCTAGTGACCGCCATCGCACCTCGCATTAATCTGTAAAATACTCTACCCCTGAAGCTATCCATGAAATATAGGTCATTCGCTTATCCTCACTAGGAGACCAACGTAATAAGTCCATAACCAACAAACCAGATTTAGCTCTACCCACACAATCGTCATCGCTAAGCTGCCAAGCGTGTCCAACTTACTGCAAAGGAATTTTTTGTTAAGTGTCGTCCAAGTGAGGTTTTGGCATATGTTATGGTCACAAATGTCGAGAGCCAAACAATAAACTATTGCTAAAGAAGTTGTTAGGAAGAATGATCACCATCGTTGTCGTTGTTGTCCACCTAGTGTGTGCAAACAGTCAACCATCTCCCCACCGGAAACGCAGTCGCACAACTCGTCTACAACTACTAGGTGACCGGACTGACCAGCTTGCTTGTATACATGCTATGCGTGTATCTAAGACAGTGACTCCCAAAAACCAGACACAGCTAGATATAGTGGCAATGGACAACTGCACTATATGGGATTGAATTCTTCCTTATAGATCGAAGTGTTTGTTTTCATTTCTGACAATGATGTGTGTTGGACATCAAACAATTTGGGAGAACACTGCATCGATGACAAAATAAAGTCGCTCCTTAGGTGAATATTTGTTAGGCGCAAGAATTCCAATTAGAGTTTTGACATCCATACTGCCTGAATAAGGCTATGGATTGATGAAAGTCAGAGCTTACAAGGCTGTCGGGAAAATTTACAAGAAAATAACTCCATAAAGCGTCGCGGGGTTCCTTGTACGACATAAATAAAACTCTGTTACCTTGGATTGAGGCAACAATGTTGCACAGAACCTGTGGCGATGATACCACACGAAGTGAGCATATAAATTATGATGGCATTGTATACGAGTTTGCTTCAAGTCTGCAGTTTCAATTATATATTTTTTGAGATATTTTTCACCCCTCTAAGTACTGAGCGAGGGCCGACGATGGTATCGCATTGGGAGGACTTTATTGTATAATGAAGATGTTAAGGCAACTCCATTGTGTGGTGGGCAACCCGTATATAGTAATAAACGTTACAAAGTTGCCATTGGCGTGGACGTGAAGATGAGGCGAAATTTGTTTACACCTCGGTGAACATCATCAGCGACTGCACGCAGGATCTTTCAAGGAAGAGATATGTGCGAATGGTGTTTTTGGCGCAAGGAGCATCATAATGAGTTCTTGCACTGGTGGCGGGAAAATAAGTTTAGGTTTAATCACAAGGCAGAGTTATATCGGACAGATTTTAATCGAACCGAAGAGTATCTAAAATTGTTGTGAATATACCAAGAGCCAGGGATTGGAACGAAGAGCGTACCTAGAGCGAAGTGGAAAATATCATCCCTTTAATAATTGTAATTTTCAATGTCCCAACCATCTATATTCGCGGGTTTAGTATGCTCAAGTCGCCCCTACATGACTTTCGATTTTATGCAACCGACTCTAAATTGGGGACAAGAGGAAACTATTTCCGACATAGTGCAACCATATCATCCTGAGCCTGAACCTATACGAGATGGCATGGATTCCAATGCATACTTTCGGAGAAGTAGCTAGAATAGGTACCTAAAGTACGCTCGTTCAGAGGTACCACAATTAACTTATTTAGGTATCTTTAAATAGGTAACTTATTATATTACCTATAGGCCATTCCGCAAATAACTAAACAGATGCTGCGTGTTAGAGGCAGCAATCGAACAAATGGTTGGACTTTCAGAACACCTACCCGAAAGACATACGTTCAACAACTGACGCAATTAGTGTGGTAGTGAAAACGGCACAAGAGGCCATACAAGGAAAAAGATTGAGAGGCGGTGCCAAAAAAATACTGCCTTATCGGATAACCCTAGATATTAAAAATGCTTTTATTTCTGCAAACTGGGTTCAAATCCTACGAGCCCTCAGAGAGATGAGAGTACCTATGCATCTCATAAACATGGTGGAAGATTATTCTAGGATCTTGTTGTACAATACTGACGACGGACCTATAAGGAACACAAGCAGCGTTGCCGAAGTGGCACAATTGTGCCATTTTGGCACCCTACAGTCCGATTGGCACCTTGGCACCTTCAGTTCTCATTTGGCACCTTATGAGCTTGATACATTTTAATACATAATATTTAAAAAAAAGCATTTCTGAAAATGTTTAAAATTGATTGAGAGTGCAAGTCATTTTCTCTTTCACCTGCGAAAACTTATTTCATATTCACTGAACTGAATCATTTTTAACAACATAGAACGCAGCCCTTGTGTATGAAATCTATAGCATTCTCGAAAACGAGGTAAAATGTCAGCGCTTCAGTCAGCGGCTGTTGTTACGTTGTTCTATTGGTTAATGAAAAAAACTTAATAAAGTCATAAAAAAAACTGAAAAGAATGTTTTTTTTTCAAGTAGTGAAACATACATATTATCGTCTGTGTGTGTACGAATTCATACACAAATAATCGTAATGATACTAATGCGAAATTATATGTTTCTTGTGTTTTTAAATATCTCTCTGCCGTTGAAGGGCTGGTGGCACCCAGTTGGCACCTTTGTGTTACCGTCAATGGCACCTAAGAAAATTTTTTTGCGGCAACGCTGAACACAAGATCATCAGGGGCGTGCCTCATGGCTCAGTCCTTGGTTCACTTCTCTGGAACGTCATGTACGACGGAGTACTGCGACTATCAATACCCGAAGAAGCAAAAATGTTGGGAATTATTGATAACATCGCCATTACTGTTACTGCCAAATTGCTGGATGAAGTGGAACGGATCTGCAATGCCGAGGCCATGAACACTAAAACGGGCAAATTAGTCTTAGTCATTTCACACAACTTCCAGCGATGCAGCATGCGTAATAGCAATAATAGAGCCAATAGATATTCCGGCAGTAGAATAACGACGCAAGAAGAGAGATGAGAATTGAGACTGCGAAAAACCGCCTGTATAGAACAGAAAGCTTGAGAGGGTGGCAAGAACCCTGGAGCACTTTTCAGAAAGGCAGGTGGACATACCGACTCATAAAGCAAATCGACAGCCCCTACTGCCCGTTTTGTATTGGCCAATTGGAAAATGCTGAACATGAGTTTTTCCAATGTCCAAGGTTCGTAGATAGTAGAAATATACTACAGAGAAATCTTGGCCACCCAACAGCAATGCCAGAGAACATTGTTGGTCAAATAATGTTAAAAAGCCAGGAGGCGTGCAATGCAGTCGCTGAGACTGCAATGCAAATCGTGAAGAACCTAAGATCCTTGGAGAGAGAAAAAAAGGAGTTCCACAGGCGAACAACAAATGCAGTGCACGAAAATGCCAACATGATCTAACTGAATACATCAGGCTAAAACACCCCCTGCAATGAAATGCTTGACGGCAGTCCTGCGGTGCGGCTGTGGGAGCGGAGTTTAGTGGGTAAAAGTCCGACACTGTCACTCAGGGCCGTGCTGAGTTTCGTCTTTTGAAGATGACCCCTCCTAACGGACAAAAAAAAAATGCTGCATGTTGGAGCTCCACCTAGCAGATCTACTTTTTGACAAAGAAGCTCCTGCTAATCGATGAATCACTCGCATAAAGGTATACAATCCACATTCATAGGCTGCATCGACAAGACGAACCAATTATTAAGGGGCGATACAACTCGATTCGGAAAGACCCCTTTGCAATGACAAACCAAACCTTGAAAACATAACAATTTATCATTTATCGAACCCGCAACACATTACAGCGACAATCTGCGTCGCCTACCACCCATATCAAGTTGCATAAGTGAAAGTCAAAGCATATCGTGGCCGCCGACAGTTGCCGGCTTATCTCTATGATGCAATATCCTTGTCAACGTTATCTCAATCACCACAAATCATATTTGTCCCGATTGCAAGCGCCTTTCAATTGCTAACCTACTTCCAGATCACAACCCAGTCAACAGAGCAACACTCATCATTCACCAGGCAAATGGGCCGCAACCAAAGTATATGAATGTTTAGCCGGTCAACTAGGTTTGGACCAACAAACAACAACATACCAACGAAACAGACCATGGCGGCCAGCACAAGGTAATCTTATCCGTACGACTTCTATTGAATCCAATAACTTACCACTAATTATCCACTTAATTACGTCAGGCCGGGGAAGAGCGCCCGCTCCAATCGCGCAGCCTTTCGGCGAATTGACTCGTTGGCAACACGAATTATGAGTTGTGACGCGCAATTTAACCCGCAACGATGCTTTACGCAGAGGCTCGATCTCGACACAGTGCGGTAAGCTGCAGCAAGTCAAATCGGGGCCTATGACTGAGTTGCCTACTTAAAAACACTGAAACGTGATAAATTTCGCGTTTTGCGTTATCTGGCGCAGACGACTACGAACTGCGACTACTGCCGGACTGTTGATAGTTGAATGACGTTTTTTTTTTCGTAACTTTATCGAAAGTGTATAAATCGGAATTAGGCTCAAGATACGGGTGCAATTTTCCCACCAAAAGGCGTTGCAATGGAATCTCGAAAAGCTACCGCCGCGCCGCGCCGCCGACTGGTGTGCGGATTGTAGGTGCTGGGATGTTGCGTAACATACGAGCAGACACAAAGTGGGACCGAGGGAACAGCGATTAATTAATTAATTAAGTCACTTGTCACCGATGTGTATCTTACACCTCCTTAACAACCAGTTGGCCGACTTAATGAGGAGAATTATTGTAAAATGCCGAGTGTTGGTATGCCGTTGATCAACTGATAACTTGGGTGGTGGGTACGATCTTTGGTTATTAAGTATCGGCTGTGTGCAATGAGGGATTGCGACTGCACTAGGTGCTGAGAGAGTGGATGCAGTGCTCGGTCGGTGCAATATTGCGTTTCTCACTATAGATGTCCAAGTAATTGATATGCCAAGCATTTACAGTTTCTCTTAGAAAACGACAATGTCTTGCGTGAGGAGCGTTAAGGAGACTGGATGATTTCTAATGGAAAATTCCAATGTCTGTCAAAGACTTAGGCATTTATCTGCGGACAGGATACATTGTAGCTAATTCTGAAAATGTTGCCAAGTGGATAAATTTGTTTGAAATGTCGTATAGATGTATAGTTTTAACTGCATCTATACCGCTGAAGTGGGATTTATATGACTCCAGAAAAAAATACAGGGAATTTTAAGCGATCTGTAAAACTAATCACAACTGAACAGCTTATATGATGCTTGCCAGACGTTTAAGCGAAGTGCGGACAACATCAGACGCGTGTGATTTTTTTTTTTGCCAAGGAATTGAACTCAACATCACTTTCATAGTAGTCCTGCAACACAAAAGCCAATAAGCTAATACACTCACATCTAATTTTTCTCTTATAGGTATATTTAACCGGGCAATATACACTAATTCTAAAACTTATTCAAACGAATAGAATTATGTTCCTCATGTACTTGGCTTGAATTAAGTATACTTGCCTGAAGGTTAGGCAAAGTGAAAGACATTTTTCAAATATTGTATCAAAAGACTTGAATTCCTTTTAAGGCCTTTGTCCCTTTGCCTCGAAATGATCAGTGAATTCGACAATAAACAAAAATGCACTTCTCGGGTGCGGAATACCAGCGAAAAACCTTCTTAACCACTGTTTACTGTGGTATCTTGGACCTATTTCCGTAAAGGCGGAAATTATAACCCAGTAACGTTAATTTATACCATTTAATTTATAACCTGGTACTTTATAGGGAAGGAAGAGTTCTTTACACCTTTTTGCTCTAAATACTTTGGTAACTTTACTTTGAGCTCGCTGATCTTATGATATTGGATGTTGTGGTCCTGCCATGTTATTCCCGAATTGATAGTTTTTCTTTGTTAAAGTTATGAGCTGTGTCTGTATCATTTGTGACTGAGTGACGTTGCATTCACAAGAAAACTTTTCGAAAGGGAACAGTGCTTCCATCAGCAAAGCTATTTTTAAATATTATTATTTTTCGACCCATATAGGCAATTTTTATATTGAAGAAATAGAGCTGAGAAAAACTATAGATCCTGGAACCACTGTTGCGTTTATAGCAAAGGATTTCGATGATGTGCTCTACCTTTTACCACAACTTCATTTGTTTGTCTGGCTCCATCAGTGGATTAAATAACCCAACTGGTAGGTCTTATTTTAATTGATGCCCTTCTAGATATTTGATTTTTTTCGATAGGTATGTATTGCCTTTTTCATTACCTTCGATTGCATAGAAAGCAAAGCTTTTGGACGGTAGTTTTACGGCAAGCATTTTACTTCCTTTTTTGGGAATAGGCAGAATACGCGCGGTCTTTCAGCAAGAAAGAAATGTCTTCTATAGGTACGGTGACCATCCGTCCCGTATTTCCCGGGACAGACAGTCGGCTGTCCCGATTTTTTTTAAAGATATACGGGACGTACACATGTCCCGTAATTAATTTTAAGTCCCGTATTAGTCCCGTATTTACATTATAAAGTTTTTAAATTAGTATTCAAACATTTTATTGATTTAAAAAACATGCATTTCCGTATAACTAAAGTCTATCGTTCACTCTTCAACATGAAATGCACAATGACATATTTGCAATGACAGTTGGCACACCACACAATAAATGTATACAGCATGTCTACGACATGTTCCCGCAATGGTTCAAATAACGTTTTTACGAAAGAAATATTGGAAACATTTCCTGTACAATTCGAAAATTCGAGAAAGGCGGAAAGTGTCTTTATTTTTGTTCATTTTTGTATAAACTCGCGACTTCACGGTAGATTTGCGATCACAAAACGATCATAAACAAATTTATTGAAATTTAGACAGGGCCAACTATTGAGTCAGCTAGTAAAGATTAATAATTATGAAGCATGTTCCTGTTCCTATATCCCTTGAGATGTAAAAATTAAGCTAAGGAAAATGAAGGTACATTTGGATGGGGGTTTAATTTTAGTGCGATCAGCGTATCTACCAGACCTAAAGGAAAAAAAGGGCCTTGTAGGTACTGGAAGGTGCGGGGCATTTGTCTTATACATATTTCTTTTTGTCCCGGGTTTGGCTTCTGAAAATATGGTCACCGTATCTATAGGAGTACGACATCTTGAATAGCTTCCACCAATCCATCGGACACAAATGCAAAAAACGTATCCCATCCTCAATCAGTAAAATCCTTGAAAAAGCGAAACAAATGGGAATTCCTACAAAAAAGCCTCAAAACTATATCTTAACTCACCCCCCCATGGCATATCAAACCTGAATCTATTATATTGACTTTGGCTCATCATAGAAAAACAAACACCAACAAAGCTCTATACTGCTCGTTATTTTCGGATATTTCATCAGAACTTTAACACAACATTAAATATCCCCCACCTCCTAGAAAATTGCCTAGCCTCAAAATCCATTATGGAATCTATCTTTCAAAACAAACCAATCTATGATGTATTAAAAAATCCAAACTATACAAACATTGAAAATATAAATAAATTTATTGAAATCCTTAAATTAACTATATAAATATTTAATTAGATAAGAGCCAATAGTCTCTGCAGCTAGGCTCTATAATCTTTTATGTTACCTTGTAATTTTAATTACTTGTTAATAAATAATAATAATAATAATAATAATAATGAATAGCTTCCAGTATAGCTGCAAGTTGTGGTGCACAGTTTTGAGGATCATGGCTAGAATTTCATCGGATGCATTATTTTCAAGCCCATCAAAGAATTCGTTGAATTGCTCGTGAGCGAAATTTTACATCTGTGATCGATAATACCAGACTCGGTTTAGGTGACTTGTTGATGTCCTTGTCCAAAACACATTTTTTGGCCGCTCTTTTTATTGGGTAGTTTTTTTCTATTTCTCATTTGGGCAATTTTTTTATTCCAGTCTAATAATGTGTCATTCGTCCCAAAAATAAAAAGGCAACGTTGCTCCATACCTATACTCATAAACATATCTATAGATTCTATCTAAAAACATTTTGAAATGAAGATCGCATACGAAAGTTCAAAATTTTAGTTATAAAAAATGTTGACGTCTAAATTTCACTTTATGCGCTGCGCTCTTCTATACTTTGCAAGACTCATCTAAATCTACACAATGGACTCATTGATGCTATAGGTAGATTAGGATTATAGGATGCATATCCGCAGAGACTTTGAAGCATGCGTGCGGATGATTCGGTCATCGGGTCGCTATAATTAATTTAATAGCTTTCAACTTTATCAGCAAAAAAAAGACACACAAAGCGAACAAAGAGGATCTCTACTGTGCCTGCCGCAGTTGCCGTTGCAAAAATCAAGTGATTGATGGAAATTGCTGATCTGTCATGTTTGGGGTCTGTTAGTCTGCTGAGGAAAATAAACTTTTTCCTTTATTTGTGGTGGGTTAACATTTCTTTTTTCGTGAAAGTGCTTTGAAGCGTTAGACCATATCTTGGGAAGAAACAAAATAAAAAAGTCTGCCTCCTTCAATCTCATCTCACCCAATGAGAGATAGCACGCGAACTGCTTCATGGTGTCCATTTCACATCCTAGAGGCATTTTTATGGAAACCAAAGTACGAACGGACCCATATCATGATTTGTTTCTGAAATTTTGGTTTGGAGATCGATTGAAAACGATTGGAGGAAGTCCTGCCAGGCATAGCCGAACTGTCATGTCAATGAAGTGTTAAATGCGCCACACACGCTGGCCGGTGTGGTGTGTGCCCGATACTTATACGAATCGTTGGCAAGTCAATTTTGACACTTTGATTTGCGCCTCGGTGTCAAATGAAGACGGATCGACGTCAGGCTGACTGAGCTTGTGGGCCAACATCAGTGACATGTTCGCTGGGGTAGCTCTTGGTATGCATAGTACTTATCAAATTCTGGCATCGCATAATAAATTCACAAGAACTATGTTTACACGAAAATTAACGATGACAGGGAAAAATTGCTGTAGTCAGATGGGCATAACATAGGTAGAAACATGGAATTTAATTAAGAACTTGTACGAGAAGGTTTCTATAGCAAAATAACTATCTATACAGGGACATTTTTAAATTATGACGCAAAACTGCTGGCGCAGTTACATTTTTCGTGGAAGTCTGAATTTTAAGCGGCCATTTTCCAGATACACTCATTTTTTTTTTGGGATTTTAAAAACTCAAACTAGTTTTGAGGCCGAAATGGGCCAGTAATTCGTAGCCGCATGTTAGAGGCGAGACATGATTTGTTAATTGAAACAGTTTACTTGATCAAATGTTGGATTTTTTCATTAGACCACAACACGAATTCTATTACGTTATATATAGTAGACATACGATCGATGTGTTATGTTGGTAAGGGCGGAGTTTGTGTCGGAAACTTCGATTCGTCTTATGGCGGATTAATTGCTTATAAGATAAAGCCTATATGCATACCTATGTATGGGGCAGCAACTAATTCTCCTAAGAATTCGGACGACACAAAGGGAAACAATTTTATTGACTTACGTAATGTATGAGTAGGGGTACATTCTTTCGTATTGACTCAGCTTTGAGAGAACACTACGTATTTCTTGTGGTTAGTGCGTAAATATAAGGAGGAAAGGAAGTGAAAATTAGTATAAGAAATAGAAGCTATCAAGCGCGCATAGCTCCGTGTTTAAATTTCCATTTGTATACAACTTTTGTGGTATTGAAAAGAAACTCTATTTTTGAAGTAGCGATTTCCTTATATACCAAATCAAACAATCGTGCATTTCACACAAATTTGTTTATTCGAGATGATGGTTCATAGCTACTCTATTCTAGTTATTCTATCTCTAGCACTGTTCTCGAGTTATGAACACAAATTAACGGAGGGAACGCGGATGAAAACTGATATTTTTTTATTTTTTTGTTAAATTAGTCCCCTAGGAGCAGTGTTGTCAGATTTTTTTTTCCAAAAAACTGTAAATTTCCCACAAAAAAAACTGTATTTTTAACCAAAAAACTGTAATCTTCAAAAACGAAAATATTTTTGTGAAATTACGGTTTTTTTAAATTTTATTAAAAAAACAAAGAGGACTGCAATGTAAGACTGCAAAATTAAACTTTTATTGTAATTAAAAACAAAACCGAAAACATTTTAATTTATTCTTTCAAATCTGAAATTTAAAAATAGCTGTAATTTGTACTAGGAGGTAATTTAAAAAACTGTAATTGTCTACGAAAAAACTGTAATTTACAGTTAAAACTGTGAATATGGCAACATTGTCTAGGAGCAAAAATCTTCTTTTATGACAAAGTTAGTGAGCACATAGAAGCGATTTGGTGAAATTCGAACTCCAAAAGGGAGAAAAAGCGGATCAATATTTTTATGGCAAAATTCTTATTTTTCATCCGATCGACTTCAAACTCGGTTTTTGTACTCTATATAAGAAACAAAGAAAATCTGTTTCTCTGATTTTGCAAATTTTACTTTGCGCCCGAGTTATTAGCGACGAAAAAAGTAGGATTCAGTTTGTATGGGTAGCGCGAGTTACGTATTCATAATCATAACGTACCCTATGAGTTACCATTTCCAAGGCAACCATTTGATTTACCATTTCGAATGTAATTATAACAAAATAAATAAATCGAATAAAATTATAACAATACACATATAAGCTAACTAGATCTAATAAAATATATACAAATGTATCAACTAAACTTAAACCTAAGAACTTGCAAAAGAACAATAAGACTAAACTAAATCCAATATCGGACAACAAATTTGTATACACATGTTTCTCAACATAAACGGAAATAACACAACATGCATTGTACACATTTTATCTTACTCATGCAAACTCAAGCATCATGCACAGTAGACCAATAAATTAGATCTTGAATGTTGAATCTTGTTCTCTAAAATTCTCTCGCACAAGTAAACACAATATATAAAGCGTTCAGTCTGGCTTAGCAACAATAAAAGCTTATCGAAGTAATACTGTTCTTATATGTAACAATCGACACTCTATTTTTCGACAAAACACAAAAGTACATCATAATTTGTAAGTTAGTTTGGGCTTGACCATCAACTAGAATGTATTAGCTATTTTTTTTCATCAATAAAAATTGTATACCTAAATATTGAGTATTTCGTTTCATTTTAACTTTACTTAACTCGCGTTGCAAAGAACATTAGGTACTTGTGTAAAGGGAGCGAAGCCGAGGATAAATGCTATGTAGTATAATACACATAAATAAACATTTCTTTAAAAAAAAGCTTTTAAATATAGGTATATAAAACAAAATTGACAAAAAAAGGAGAATGTGGTCACTTTCCCACTTTACCTAACTTTATTAAATGACAAAGAAGTCTACTTTACATTTAGTCTTCTGTGAAAATTAAAAAAATAAAACTTACAATGCGTAGGTACCTACCACAATTAAGCGATAGGTTGTTGCTCGGTTTGGCAACAAATATTTCCTCAGAACTGATGCTAATAAGAAGATCGAAATGCATGCTCTAGCTAGATCAGTGATTCTTAACCGGTGATCTGCCGACCACTAGTGGTCCCTGGAAGCACCCGAAGTGGTCCGCGAAGCCATCCCAAAAGTATTAAATAAACTGGTTGGAGCTGCCCGGCTTTGCCCGTGGTCAATAATTGTCTTCAAATGCGAATAAGTAAATTTTCCGGAATTTTCTTTCTGCCCAAAAGAAAATTTGTGAAATACCACTTCCATAGAACACTGAAGTCACGTTTTCAAAAATTGTCAAATGATATTAAAGAACCAGTTATTGACAAGATAAAATATAGTCCTTATTTTGCGCTACAATATGATTAATCTACTGACGTTTCACAATGTTGTCGATTACTGTCTTTAATCGATTTTTGAATGACAATAAAAAGTCCCTCATCATGAAAAGGTTAAGAACCACTGCTCTAGATTCTAGATAACTCTATGACAGACAATGTTGTCAACAATTGAGAAATGTCTTGAATTATTATTGGAAGTTATGCGAGTCATATAAGTAAAAACGATGTCAAAATGAATTTAACAAAGTGTAAGAGTTCTTCAAATCATGTGTTTGAATCCCAAGTTTTCTATAGTGAAGAGCGTAGGCCAATCAAACTAAGGCATGTTTCAGAGGGACGGGTAGAAAATCTAGTTTATTTTTGCATCTTGTACTCAGTTCAGTTGCACAAAAATGCGGTGCAAAAATATCCCGAATATATTTACGACCATTATTTCTACTGAATTCTACTGAAGCTTCAGCCGGACTTCACTGTTGGTTATACTATTGCATCATTACCAATAAAAAAAAATAAAAAAATTCTTTACCGTTTGAGTGAGTTTGAGTCCCCCAAAGTATGTGGTCAAATTTAGAGAGCAACATTTTTGAATTTTTAATGGTGAATAATAACACTCCATGGCAAATCACTTTCCGAGCTCATACGCTATTATAAGCGTCAGTGGCGTGGCGTCCATATAACCCGATTCCTACCGGGTTACCTTTTAAAAGTTTCAGTTTCAGCTACACAACAATGTTTACTTAAAAACGAGCAACATAAAACCCACGGGATAAACATAATACAGTAGTCCCTCTATAATGTGAATTTCTCTAAAATGTGAATCGACAAAACTTTACATTGTCATCTCTATAATGTGAACTTCCGAAATTTTCAACCTCTAAAATGTGAATTTTTTTGTTTTTATATTTTTCTTGTTTCTCTTGCTCGTTTTGCGTGCGATATTAAGGACTAAATAACTGTTATTTGTCTTTAAGCTGTAAATGCAGCTTCAGTTCGTGGTTATATTTTTTTAACTAGCTTATGTCTTGTGTGGTTGGTGTATCTTTTTTCGTTTTGTGTGTAAAATAAGCTCAATTGGTACTTAATGGCATCTAAACAAAAATTGCATCGATTATTATCGATTAAAGATAAGCGTCAATTTTACGCGAACTAGATGCTGAACATTCTGGATTTGCATTAGCTGAAAAGTATGGTGTGACAAGTCAACAATTACAGGAATAAAATTAAATTCGAAGAAGCTGTTGGTCCTTTTCAAACAAACCGAATTTTAAACAAAAATTTCCAAAAATTGATAATATCAATAGGTAGGAGGTATCTAGCCGATATAAATGTTTTTTCTATTTTTTGAAATGAAAAAAAAATATTTTATTTTCGTTTTTCTTCTAAATTAATAAATATTGAAACTGTGCTTTAAAAAACCATGTTGTGTTGTTTTTAATGCATTTTAAAATCGTTTCAATCAGTTTAGTAAGTACTGAAAAAAGTTCCAGTAATGTGAATCCCTCTAAAATCCGAAAACGCCTTGTTTTAATTAGTTCACATTATCGAGGGACTACTGTAATATGTATCTATTCATCTGCGCAAGCTACATACCCCGACCCCACCAACACAATTGAACTTTATACACACGGAAACACACACCCTTCGGGCCTTCTTCGCCTTCATTATTAGTATTATAATATAACTGCCCGCACTCTCTGAGCAGAACCCAAATCTAAAATAACCCGAAATATGACGGCCGACGGGTTATAAAATCTCTCACTGGATAGAACAAATTTGTCTCCTTTCTCTTTTGTACACTTGCGTTTATCTGAGTTTAGTCCTCTCTTTTCAACGCCCGCTTTCTTATGCAAAAAAATAACCCGGTTTTCTTCGGGTTATTTGGTGGGTTTTGTGTGTATCTTTTACCGCTGCGCTGTGGTGTAATTGAGTATTTCTGGAAAATAATACGCTTTTCTCCGAGTTATTTGGTGAGTTTGAATTGTGTGTGTATCTCTTATACCTATCCTATCGCTGCGCTGTGATGTAGTAGGTCCGTCAGGCGTCTGTTCCCTTTTTACCTAGTTAATGATTTTCTGAGTTTTTCTGAGGTGAGTACCCTCTGTTCAAACTTCAAAGGCCGCTTTCTTATGCAATAAAATAACACGCTTTTTTCCGAGTTATTTGGTGAATTTTGTAAGTATCTTTTAAAAAATAAACAAACTGATGTGTTTATAAAGTTTATAAACAAGTCGCTAAGTGAGAAATCAAGTCTTTTGAGTCTTGGCTATGATCTTCGTACCTAAATACGTTTGAAGAAATGTTTCAAAGAGTAAGTAGATGATTTTGCTGGACCTCCACAAAAACCCCGAATGCTCGATTTAAACACTCATTTAAAGAACCTTTATGTAGAAATAAAGGACACTATTATAAGACACGATATAAATCACGTTTACACGAAATATGAAAGTTTTGCACTCAAGATGGAAAAATATCGTCATTAATTTAATTTCTTCCTGGAGTTTTCGATTGTATGGCTTTAAAAAATTAACTGAAGGTTTTGTAGATATACAATATACATAGATAAGTAATACATCTTCCCTTCGACATTTTGATAGATTTCGACTTCGACTTACCATTTAAAATTATTCACGCCACGCCACTGATAAGCGTATAGGTTATTAATTCTAATACAATATTAATTGAGAGTGTTTAAATAAACAAACAATAACAATCTACCTATAGGTATACGGAAAAACTTAGGGCAGGTAACTTAAAAGTTAGGTTGCGGCAACTCTATTTCCAATGCATGAGGAAGAGTACCTAACCTACTGCTTGTTTTGAAGAGTAGTGAATGAGACTTAAATTGGCAATTCCTCAGTAGTTGACTCTGTTTGTGAAATCGATTCAACCCGAAAACGTTTACATTTTCAACATGTTTACATTTTCAACATGTTTACATAATGGAAAGTTTTAAATCATTCATTTACATCATACCTTCTTTATAATCGAATACAACTTCCTTGAATGCCTTCTTATAAAGGATTACGCGAAACGAAACACGAGATCAAGAGATTCCCATGGCTACGACTGTAGTCGCAATCTTCGAGACGAAAAACGGAAAAGAAACAGACAACTTTCCCAATCAACTTCGTTCATCATTTCCACCGATCATTTGACAAAACACGACATCTCGCGGTGGATTGGTCCGTCCATCCGCCATCGAAGGCTCTCGATGATGGTAGTGGTTGCGCTGTTGGCTGTTGGCAGTGACTTCTGCAATTCTTTTTGCATAAAATCTGAATGTGGCGCGTAATACCTGAGTTGTACTGCCACTCGGTACATCTCTTTCGTTGCGACGCGTACCTACCTCTGGCGTATCTTGCTTGGATTCATCAATGTTCGACATGGTAACCACATGGTTATCAGCATTGCTGTCGTTTTTCTGGTTTCTTTATTTTTTTGTGGGCAACTCTTCTCTCTGTTTGCGCGATTAATGCGCTTCTGCTTTCTTCGTTTTTGAGCCTTGTCCCAGTTGATTTGATGGTGGCACTCCAACTGCACATGAGAATCACAAACGAGGCGCATTTAGCACACAAGTACGCTGTGTACTTCTTCGTCGCATGCTCCGCCCTGTTTCGAGGGGGCAAATTCAACCTGCAATCTGCCAGTGGCAAGAATCAAGTGAAATCATGATGCATCCCCAAATCGTACATCAAATGAGGAGACACCATCACACACAATCTAAAATGGACGATAGATTTAAGGTCCAAAAAGATATCACATGGCAGCCCAGCATGAGTCTGACACTTAACCGTCGGCACTGCGTTTATGTAATTGAAAACGTGTTTTCGGTTGTTTTTACACTCTTAATTTTCGGCCAAGGATATCATCCCTGCATGGTGTCCCTTTACCATGCTCCTTCGGTTTGAATTTTTATTTCATGCATCAAGGGTTTCCCTGCCAATGCCATCCACACCTTTAGGGATCAAAATAACCCCCAAGCGACAACGGCAATGTATGTAAATATGGCTGCTTTGTGGATAAATGTAAAATGGCGGCAACATGAACATAACACGCAAACGTCTTCCTGTTGAGAATGGCTGCCGAAGAATTCTTAACAAACAATTTGCGTTATTTTTTTTTTTTTTCTTATGAATTTTCTGTTTTTTCGACCATTCCAAAGTGAAATATAAGAAGATCGGTCGGCTACAGGGTGGGGTAGAGAATGGATGCCTTATTCTTCTTATTTTTTTAATGTATATACAATAAAAAAGGAAGGTGTTAAGAATCAAATGTCTCATAAAAGAAATTGAATAAAAATAGAGCCAATAAACACATAGTGCAAACAAGGCGATACACGGAGCGTCTCCACTTATATATATTTTTTTTAAATTTTTATCGCACCATCTGTGTGGGAAACGTAGCCGTAACTTAGTTTCAGCTTAATTGTACATTCATTCTGAGTTAAGCTGACAATTTGATGGATCTTGAAGAGCGGTTCCACACATATTTGTGTAGAGTCGTAAAAACATATTAAAACTAGGCGTGTGCGAATTAAAGATGTAAAAGTAGTGTCATAGTTCTTTATACCTACAGGCAGTTTGATTTAAGGGGTCCATTGAGTATATAGGTATTCTTTACGTGGGATATGAGCTGATTGTATCATGTTTTTATTCGAATTAGTTCTGAAATTGAAATTTACGTCGTTCAGCAAGACGCCAATATCTTGAAGTTATTTAACTTACAATTCGGTGTAGCAGGTCAAGTATCATTGTGAGATTGAAAAAGTGTGAAGTATTCTTACACTACAACAACAAACTGTACAATTTACAAATTCAAAAAACTATTTCGATACTTGTAGACATCATGCAAACTAAAAGGCCGTTCATCAATTCTTTCGCTTCCTGAATCCTGAAGTGTGAAAAAGCTCCTAATTTCGAGAAGTATTGAACAGTAAAAAAGTGCAAGTTAAATGTAGTTTGATGAATGAATGAATTTTGAAAAACGACAAAAAACGCTTTTAATCAAACCTTATTCCGAGTGGCTTTCACGACGATTTAAAACACGCCAATTTGAATTTGGAGTTACGAGTGGCTTTTTTTCCATCTTTGAACGACAGTTGTCGTTAAACGCGTTGTGGATCCCATTAGTGTACGTCGAAAGTTATGTTCACTGAAAAACGACAATTTTTGCAGTTAACAAACGCCAAGTAATGAAAAACGACTAAAAATGTAGCTTCTCTTGAATTGTTAATTTATTCAAATAAATAAATTCAATTAGATCCTTTTTAAGCGTTCAAAGTAACAAACCAGAAACAATATAATGGAATTGATAGAAATGTCATTGGCAAATGGATTATAAAAGGAGAGTCTTAAATGTTGATGCTAAGATCGAATGGGACTATGTATGTATATATACATATTTACGCAAGTATAACCCAGCCCAGACTACCATCAAGAGATTAAAAAGGTTGACAGAACTTTTTTTTTAGCATCACTTTAAAGCAGTTTTTGAATGTAGGCTGTGGTAGTCCTTAATTAAAATGTTTTCCTACACCCTTCTGGTAGCTGCCCTCAGCCAGCCAAGAATCGCACGCAGTCGCAGCAAGTTATATCGCCGGCACTGACAGTGACCGGTTCTTTACACGAGCTTATTTTTTATTTCGTTCCAATGAAGATTTCCTTACCCCCAGTTTCACACTGAAAGTTTAAACTGATGTTCAACTGAACCTGAACGCGAGTTTAATTTGAAGTTCAACTCGTCCGGTTTCACAACATAATCTAAACTTCAGTTCAATTAAACTCAGTTCAACTAAATTTAATGAATGAATTTGATAGAATTGTACAGTAATTAGCTTTTATACGACTTTTCTAAAATCGTTCCTTGTCTTTGCTTGCAAAGAATACGCAAAACAATGTCAAATATTTGTGTTTTTGACAATCGGCTGATCTGAGGTTTAAACGGCAGAATACTGTTTAACTTAAACTATAGAATGAACTCTGTTCAAGTTTTAAACGAAATCCTGAAACAGAATTAATTGTTGAACTAAAGTTTAAACTAAACCTGTAGTTTAAACTCCCACTGTGAAACTGGGGGTTAGACATTCTAATACAAATTTTGAATTCGAAAATAATTTATTAACTTGAGTTTTACAAATAGAAAATGTTTGTACTTTTACTGACTTTATATCTGGTATACTTAGATCAAATGGATTGGATTTTGTCGTCATCTGTTTCTGGATGCAAAGGAGATCAGTTTGTCTTAAGACCTCGTCTTCATCACTACTCCAAAACATTGATACACTATCATTTTTAATATGTAAACTGGGATTTTCTTTCGAAAAAGATAAAAACCAAAAAACTTATATGTACAACCATTTATCTGTCAGCGCTGTAGATCAGCTCGTTTGGATCGTATGTGAACTACCGACGACCTCGTACCATGTCGAGGAAGTTAGGGAATAAGTTTTCTAACATGAAACGCCTCCCAACAAACAACGACAAACGTCGTGAAAGTAAAACGCCACTCGGAAAAAGGGTGAATAATTTGCACTTCTCTATCAACGTACTACGTTTGAAGTTAATATACCAACACGATTAATACGAATACGGTTTATTTATTACATACTTATTTTTCTTTTCGTTTCATCAGAGAAATTTACTAAAAGATTGTTAAAGTAATTCGCGAACGTGATACCAACAATCGTTTTTAGTGTACAAGTTAAATCTTACGACTTGAAATGAAAATAAAACAATGGCTAAGTTTTCAATATAAAATTGTAGTAGGTAGAGCTACAAAATATTTAAGGTGTAGATTAAAAATCCACCCCATAGCAGAACCACAATCAAGAACAATCGTTGCTAATATTTTTCGATTTGTTGAAATATATTAAATTTGTTTCTTATATTTTATATACATATTGACATTGATTAAATATTATTTGAGTTATGACAAACAAATAAAAAATATGTTGGTCAAAAACGATAACAAAATTAGGCGTGGCATTGAACAACATAAAATATACCTAGGCTTTTCACAGTATTACGGAATATATTTCCAAATTTCATGAAAATATGTACAGTAGTTTTCACAACAATATGTAACAGACATAAAATTAAATTCCCACACAATCTCTAAATTTCTTTATTTAGTCTGATTTACTTTTGACACAGAAATCATTTAATTATGTATTTGTGCTAGACAAAACAAAAAATGTTGACAAGATCTGCCTCTTCCAGAGATTCTTTAAAACTATCACCATGTTTCATATGGTGGGACACACATTTTTGGATAGTCATAGCGACTAGGTATAGATATGTAAAATAATGTTCGACCCTTAAATGAGCTTCAAAACAAATTAAATATAAAAATTTCGACAATAAAAGTGTACAATAAAATATTTAAATTTAGGAATTCTATAACACAATGCCTTCCCATGACTTTCATTTCCATGATCGACTTGGCTACAAAAAATAAGGTGTCAGTGCAATGAAATAGAATTTGGCAGGTAAAGAAATAGTTAAATCGACAACAGAAACAAATTGTATGGTAAAGCCGAAACGTACGCCCGTTTTCGACGTCCTCACCGGTGCCATTACATAAGGCCATGCGACATAAGGCCATATTTCGAAATATGGCCCTATGACGTTTTCGAAAAGCGACATAAGGCCATATTCGAACGTATGGCCTTATGTACCTTTGCAAAACCGTCATAAGACCATATTTTTTGCGACATATGGCCATATTTCCATCATGCCCTGAGGGTCTTATTTTGCTCAGTTCAAGTTAAATTTTTAACCATTTGAATCTTAAGTCCACAATAAACAGTGGAATAAATATGGGGGGGTATGCTGCCCCCCTGCTTGGGTTCACTGCTACGCTACGGGATAGGTGCGCGGTTGGGTATATGCAAAGTTTCTTTAAATCCACGCGAAACATTGATAAAAAGAAACTTTGCATACACCCAACCTGAAAATGACTTGACATAAAGCCATAATGGCCTTATGACGCATTATCAAAGCGACATTAGGGCCTTATGTCGCTTTTCGAAAGCGTCATAGGGCCATATTTAGAAATATGGCCTTATGTCACGGCACCGTCCTCACCCTATCAACGCAAATATCAAATTAGGATTTGTTTTGTATCAAAAGTGGAATGGTGCGCAAAAGAACATTCATGCCCAGGCGACTTCTTGTAAATATAAGATTATAGCAAGTGACACTAAATTCAAACAAATTTCTGCGACATAAATGAAAAAAATTGAAAATCACAGTAGTGCATCAATGCTTTTACTTAAATAAAATTGCAGGAGAATAATGTATTAAGCAATTTAGTGGTAGAAAGTTTTAAGTGCTGATTAATGAATTTTTTGAAAATATCGCTTGAGTCCTGCATCATGTAAAAGCTATCAAAATAAGACCTACATTTGACAAAATAGGATGAGTTCTGTTTACCAGTTTTCAAGCTTCAAGATTTATTAGTATTTGATAGACTACAATCAAAATTCGACCATTAGCAATGAAAAGTTGTCAAGTAAACTTCTTCAATAAAACTAAATTCCCAAAATTGAGTTGAACAAAAAAATGTCCAAATCTTCAAAGATCCCATAAGCCACCGCATGAAGATTTTTTTTAACAATATTGAAATCCGATGACTTGTTTCGGTAGTCCCCGTTTTGCAAGCAATATCAGCAGCCAACCAGCCGACTATTTCCCCTGACCCATATCCTCAAAACGAAACCCAATAGTGTGAAATGCCGTTCCAGCAGTGTGCACATGTAGCGCAAAGGGATAAGGGAACTCCTGATGCATAGCTCAAAGGAAGAGCAAGAATATAACAGAACTCTACCAGCAACTGGCGACCTAAACGAAAATACAAGAAGACTCATTGTCACATCCCATCATGCAGTGAAATATGCAAAAATAAACTAATCCTGACAGGGAGGCCGATGAGGAGGCTGCAGGAGAAACGGTTACCCCATATCTGACTGGAGGATAGCAGCACATACAAAAGAGTATTAGGGACAAATGGGAAACCAACTTTTAAAACACACAAAACAATCAAAATGAGCGAAAGAAAAGACGAAGAACCCAACCACCAGAAGCCGAAAGCACATCACACTGACATCAGTTGTACAAGAACAAGACCGGGACCGGGCTTTGACGAGGCGCAGCAGCTACAGCAAAAATCTAACCACGAGATGAAAAAAAAAGGTTTTGCTTTTTTTTTCTCTTTTTTTCATTTTACCATGTTGACGACGACGACGATGGATGATGATGCACGTTCAGCGACAATCTCCACTTCGGCTGGTGGTGGTGCCCATCGCTCAGCTGCTGTTTTCCTCGGCCCGTAGCCCGCTCCCATAGCCAGTGTGTATGCAGACCTCAGCGTGTTCCTGCAAAATGGTTGTCACAACAGTGGTCTGACACCAATTTCTCAAAACCCACAAGCAAAGCGAAAAAAGAGACCAACAGAAAACAACAACAACAAGAACGGGCAGATGAGGACCGATCAAAATTATATGAATGATTAAGGTGGATCGCCATCACTTAGCCAGTTGGCTTCTCTCGCTCTCATGTTGGGATACATGTACACATTCCAGCTTACACAGGTCCCTGCCGACCCTGGTGACGGGGACGCCCGACGACGCCGATCCTTGACGAACGACCACGATGACAATGGAGGAGAAATGTAAAATTGCGGGCGCGCGCTTGCGCGCACACACAGCAACTCAGATAAAAGAAGACTCTTCGTCTTCGCTTCGACTTTGTCGTCATCACCATCAGCTTCTGCACTTCACATGGTTTGCGTTTGCGTCTGGTCAGTACTCAGTCATCGTCATGGTCATCTAGAGAGAGAGACCGTCACTGGTTGGCTGCCGCCTGACTGCGGGATGGATGACGATCGCCGAGTGGATAGAAGACTGCTGCGGAGGAATTACTTCCAGTAGTTGATTACAACCGTTTGATTGCGCGTTGTACACATGTAAGGACAAGCTGATAGTTGGTTGGTGGTGCGACGGGCTCTGGCCTCCGCCAATTGTCGTTCTGCTAGTTGGGTATGGAATTACGTGCAGCATATCGCAGAGAGGCTAAACAAAAAGATAATTATCACTATTTTGCCACCGCCCATATTTTTTTTGTTCTTCTGGCCGAACGACTGACGTACATATCTCTGGGAGTAATTTGCTCAATTTCTTTTGAGCCACCTCTTGCGGTAAAGGATTCGTTTTTATGCCAGCAGTCAGCAGTGGTGTGATGGCTGGCTGGCAGTCAAGTGCAACAAGTAACATATTTCAGCAACAAATTCCTTCTCCTTGGTGGTGGTTAAAAAAGTATTCATCCATCGCTGGTGCGGTGGTTCAACATCGCAACCGCTCAACAGTCGAAGCCGACTACATAAAATATGAAGATGTGCGACGTGCTGGTGCTTAGTATGGTCGCACCGGCCACAGCAGCAAAAGAGGAATATATCGAACGACGACGGACAAACGACAGGCTAAGGCAGATGTTGTTATTCCACCTGAGTGAGCCCTCCTGGCTTCTTGCTTGGAAATAAAAAAAAAAACAAATGGAAAAGGGGGCTGTTCGCACTGGGTATGCAAAAGAAGTGTTTGTGGCACATTTTGTTTAGATTGGTCGAAGAGGGTTCTCTGGGATGTGGTTAGATTGCTGCACTATGGTAGCTGGAGGTTGGCTCAATTAACAACATATAATTTATTTATTAACGTCATTTTGTTTCTGGCTCACATTGAAAGTGCGCTGAAAGTTTGCTAATGACAATGAATTACTATTAGCTAATGAAGATGGCATGGCGTATATATGTAGAATAACCATCATGAGGTTAAGTAGAATTGATGATGAACTTATTCCATATTTTTATGATAGGTACCTACTGACCTTAAAAATTACATCTTAAGGTTTTTTCTACTGCGCCACCTCTCGCGAACATCTGACAAACATCCGAGAGTATGACAGTCCTGAAAAAGCTTCTCAATTCAGCCGTTCGGAGTCGGCATAAAATTGTAGGTCCCTTCCATTCGTTACAAAAATAGAAACTCACACAAAACGAATGGTTGCGAGAACCTAGGCCTTGGGCAAGGTATATAGAACTACAAGGTATGATATTCCGCGATTAATTTTTCGTTTTTTCTGCGCATGTACGTCACTTGACGACAACGATTTTAACGTTTCTGTGAAAATATATTGAAATACGGGTAGTTTTCTGTGTCCAAGTTTCATTTTTAATAACAATAATGTTTTGTGTGCTGTTTAGAGTGTAATAGATTAGTAAACAAATTACATAAATTATTATCTGTTGCCTATATTTTGTCGTCTGGTGACGTCACTTTGAAGAAAGAGATGCAAACAAACATGCGCAATATCATACCATGTATTTCTATATACCTTGGGCCTTGGGTATCTACCGCCTGTTGCGCCGCCTATTTTTTTTTTTTTTTTTTTTTTTTGTACTGACATTACAAATCCTTTGAAACTCCAAAGTTGCAGCACAGTTTCTACACATATGCAAGATGGTCTTATGCTTCGTCGTGCCAATACAACTGATCTCCAAGATATGAATTGAACTTGAAGTAATCAATAATTAGTTCACGTTTTCATTTATTTTATTACTTAGCGCTGTAAAAATGGAAGAATAAGCTATAGCTGGATGTAAAATCGTTAAAAGACATCACATGCGAGTTTTGCGATAGTGTGGGACTTGCGATTGGCTCACCCACTTAAAACACACGAGGGAAGCATGGTGAAGGTCACATAGATAAAAGAAATAAATAAATACTTAGCGCATCAGATTCGTATAGGCATCCTATACCCCTAGCTTCTCACAACCATTCGATTGTGTGAGTTTTTACTTTTTTTTTAAGAATGGAAGGGACCTACAATTTTATGCCGAGTCCGGCTCAATTGAAAAGCATTATTCGGTCTTCGCAGTGAAACACCCCAATGCAACCATTGGGATACAGGCATTTCCGTTTTTTTTAAGTTCGGGATAATAAGCAGATCCACAATACTATAATCTTCGAAGATCGAATATTTACCCTATATAGTTCCAGCTGCTTCATATATTATATTGCTGCACTACCTACTGTGCGAAGGGCTCCAGTTTCGATCCCTGGAAAAACACAAACTACATTTTATGTTTTTTCTGTCTGAAAAGGCTTTTTAATTGAGGACTTCGCATAAAATTGATACTCTTTTTGACAGAAGAGCGCAGTCTATTGTTTGCAATTAAGTCTTCAAAACTAGTCTATATAAGTGTCTTCAAATGTTTAACGCTTGTGCTACTGGCTCAAAAAATATCCCCTTAATTTGGATATTGGATACCAAGTTACAGGGGTTACGAGAAATGCGAAAGCATCAGACGAATTAGCCAGAAAATCTTCTGCATCACAATTCACCAGGCGCGTGGTGGCCGTACGGGAAACCGGGAATTTTCCCGGGGCGTTTCGTTTTTAGGGGCGTTTTTTTAGGAAAAGTTGAAAATATAATTGCCACAAATTTTAATGTTGATTCATTTTTTCTTATTTTAAAATTAGTTCTTCTCATTTTTGTACTGCTTATGTTAACCATTGAAGTTCATGAGATTTTTAAAATAATTGACTGAAGTTCAAACCGACAAATTCGCGGTGGATTTATCCACAAAAGGGCGTGTCACCTCCCATACGAAAAAAAAAACAAAAAATCATATATCCATCAGAAAACTACCGAATTGATGGAACTCAAATATTAAGAAAACATTTGTTATTGGCCCAAAGGTGTTTCTGTGAAAGTTTGATCAAAATTGGACAAAGGGACGTGGTAGGTACCTCCCGTATTAAAAATATATGCATTTTAAATGCTATTTCTCGACACCCATGGGAGCTAAAGTTGAAAAATTGTGCATTGTCCAAACAAACAACCGCCCGAAGTGTGGATTGGAAAACGGGCCATTGGACCATCCTTGTTGTAAAGTTATTTAAATCACTATCTGCTAGGTTCCACATTTCACTTTCACTCGAAATGAAATCGGAAATGAATTTTTGTGTTCTACATTTCACTGTATTCGATTTCAATTTCAAAATTTTCGAAATTGAGACAAAGTGAAATTGTGATTTCGAAAAAATTTCGGAGTTTCCGAATCGGTCGAACACTGAAAACGAATTCACTCGATTTGCAATTTCGATTTTACTCGATTTCTAGAAACTAGCTGTATATCTAAACATTGCCTTATTGAAGCATTTTACAAAACCTGGCGGAATTGGACAAAAGGGCGTGACACCTCTCATAACAAAAAAATAGATTTCAAACGTTATTTTCTACAGTCATGGGGAAAAATATATCTAGACAATACAATTCTAGGGCACATGTGACACGTCTGAGGAAATATCGGTCGATGCACACGGAGTAGGTACCTATACAGAATAAGTCCGGATACATCGGATAAATAAAACGGCCGCAGAACAATTGACCGACAATGAAAATGTACGAGCACGTCCGCTAGTTTATGTATATTTTGCAATAAAATTAAAGTTTATAAAATATATGCACCTGCAAGTAATTGTTTTTAAAATTGAAATTTTTTTCAAAGAGGGGAGAGGGGGCGTTTTCAATTTAAAATCCCGGTAGCAAATTTGTTCCCACCACGCGCCTGCAATTCACCAAAAGTAGATGTTATAAAAACATAGTTTAATTTAACAGAAAAATATGGAGTTCCCGTTACCTAACATATTAATTATTATTTACCCCTATTCCCGTTGGCGTTTGTCGTAAACGACTCGTATTGCACTTTTTTAGTTGGTGTTTTTAACTTTTTTGAGACAAATGAATTGAAATAATGGTGAACACATAGAAATGAAAATAAAATTGGTAAACAAAAGTTAAAAAAAAAATTTAAACACCGTTTTACAAAGACACGAAACATGAGAGTCGTATACGACAAACCCCAACAGGAATATAGTAACCGAAAGATATTTGCATTACTGTGTAGCCTTAGTAGAGGATAGATTGGGTGGTTACATCAAATGTTACAAAATGGGTTTAATCCGCTACTTTGGTCGCGTCTGGCAAGGACTTGGCTGCATGTAAAATGTCTTGAACTTATATTTCTGTGTTCAGCTTATTCTTGACCACACTTATAAAAAAATTGGGTGGTTATGTCAAATATTAAAAAAATGGGTCTAATCCGCTACTTCGGTCGCGTCTGTCAAGGACTTGACGGCGTGCAAAACGTCTTGGACTCATATTTTCATATTTAACGCTGTCAGACGCTTCGGCTACCAGACTTTTATTTTCGATATACTTATATTCTCTACTCAGGCTACACCAGTACCTAATGCAAATATCTTTCGGTTACCTCTCAGACCGAAAAATTACTTCGGGCTCTTAGACTATAAATAGAGGCCATGGCAATAGTCTGGAATTGTATATACCGCCTCTCTGAAACTGGTATCCTAGCGTCTGATATAACATCTTGACATTACGAACTGGACTTAGGTTTTTTTTAATGTCAATGGAGCCTAATAGAAGGGATACGACTTTGTCGGAACTATTGAGCACAATCCCTATCCAGATAAATTTTCATAAAGTTTTCTTGTGTATCCTTAAAAAATTATTGGCTTTGAACAAAAGTTACGACCCTAAGCCCACCTTCTCATAACTATTCGTTGTGAGTTATTTTTGGTTTTGTATGAATGGAATGAAACTTCAAGTATGCCAAGACTGAATTCCTAAATGAGAAGCATTCTCAAGACAGTTATATGTACTCTCGAATGTTTATAGACGTTTCGTGGAACTGTAGGTATATGCTACCCCCATACAAAACCAATACATATTAGACCCGATGATAACGCACTTTTACTTATTTTTTTATTTCCAAACGAATATGCAGGCGTTTCAGAGAATTAAAAAAAAAAAAACTGATTAGATACACAAAGTCAAGCAGTGAACAAAAATTAAAAGACTGAAAAAAAGGATCAGCTTGGAATGATTTGTATGAAATTGTCTCAACTCTTATCAAAACTCACTACACAATTACTGGCAGAGTTTACAAGTGATTGTAAACTTTTAGATTATGTTGCGAGTTGCGAGTTACGACCTTCTAAACTTAGTACCTAAATGCTAAACAATGAAACCAACAAAAAAAAACATTTCCTCTTCAGTTGCACGACGTATACGCGCACATTAATAATAAGCGACCAACATATTTAAGGACAATGTTTACCTCCATCAGATCTCTAACAAAAACCTACATATTATTACTCCTATAAATTATTACCATGACCATCTATCAAACAAATTAATCATCACACATAAAGAGACAACTTGCACAGAACAGCGGAAGCCACATGACAGAAACTCCCAATCTCCAGCTGGCGCAATAAATCGAAATGTCCATATAAATTAAATTCAGCTTCCTTAGGCTGCTGTGCGCTGGTTGATTTTCTTTATGCTGTTTTTTTCCCTCTCTCATTTTTAGAACTTTATAAATTTAAAAATTATTTAAATGCAACTGAGGTATACTTATACTTACACGTAAAAATATGAATAGATGTTGTGTGCCACATGGAAGCTTCTGGTTATATAGTTTTATGTACAATCAACTTATTTAATGTTTTTTTTTTTTTACAAGGTCAATTTAATTTAATTATGGAAATTATAGAGATTTTTTCTGTATTTTTGATGTTTATGGAATTTTGAATGCTTCTTTTTTCAAAGCTAGATTGATTGAATAATATGTCAGTGACAACTATGTTTTAGCTTCAAGCAGGTGGAATTGTTTGGAACAGGTTGCCAAGTTTAGTTAAATTACTAACAATGTTTATTTGTCACAGTAACTTTTTATAACAATTTTTTACATATCTTGTTTCATGAAAATGTTTTGTTTGAATTATGCGGAGGCTAGTTTTTTTTAATTTTTTAATTTATGTGGTCATTAATATTAACTTACAGTCCTTTAATATGTCATGATTTTTATTTGTTTGCACTTCCCGCAACTCTGTTGAAACCACATATCGTCAATACCCCTAAGCGATCAATTTCCACAGTCAAACATAAGTACCTACTTGGTTATCATGGCGCGGTAGCGCTAACCGTGATGGTAAAGTTCTTAAAAACGATGCAAAATTGAGACGTTTTATTGCTCGCGTCACCGACGATATATTATCTATTTTCAGTCGACTGTGCGTTTCTTACTGGAACTGCTCGATTAGTCGCTCGAGCTACTAACGTCGAATTTGTCTTAATTCGCTGAATGGTTAACACTGAAAACGGTCATTTCGATCATCGGAATGTACTGAACGTTCTGCCAAAACAGAGCTCGAATTTTGATAGTACCTACATTTTTTAAAATTTAAGGCATAGTTTAGTTACGTCATGTAGCTCTCCAATGTAAATTATACAATATGACAGAATGCAATGACAGTAGAATGAAAGTTAAATAATTTCGAATAAATCATAGAATGACCAATTAGCTGCTTCTGCATGATTTTTTCTAGCATTTTCCCGCATATACCGTTACCATACTTAGGTATAGGGCTATAATCTTATGGGCCTATGGTTTAATCATCATTATCAGGGTCTCCTTCCACAAGTTGGAGAAGATGCTGACTGCCAAGAAAGGACAGGACAGCTTCAATTACTTATATTTATTGGATATTTTTTTTTTACTTTTAACTTAACAACTCTTGTTCGAATAGTGGAGATTTTTCGTGAAGGACTCTGTTGTTCATTTAATAGTACCTACACAAATTAAAGAAAAAGTTGTCTTAGAAACAAAAGAGTTGATGTGCGAACTGTTGTTTACGAAATAGTGAAATTCGAGTCGACGGGTTCAGTGAACAATCAGCTAATGTCAACGAAACACAAGATATGCCGAAAACTTGGGCGATGTCCATGAGAATGTGCCGGAGAAAGTCAATTCCTGTCCGGCCGAGCAGACGAATTCGGCCTTTCGCAGACAAGATACATAAACAATTTCTTGTTATGGATGTCAATGACATGTGGTTCCCAGTGAATGGCGCTACGTGCCAAAAACCAGTTGCCACAATGGACACTCTGATGCACGATCGATTTGAGGAGATCATGCGATGCCAAAACATTGTGCCTTTCAAAGACAAAATTGGACATCAGATTTATTAACTTGAAATTTAGCAAAATAGTAGAACAATCGAAATAACTACGATTATCAGAGTAAGCCCCACTAGAATTGGCAAAACAACGTTTAAAAATGGAGGTCATTTTACAACGTTCTTTTTTGTAGAAGCAGATTACCGATTTGGGCTTTAAGAACCTATATCCAATATCGTCTCTAAACCTTATGGACTTCCAAATTGTACTAAATTACCAAAGTTAAAAGTTTGTTGCATTCCAGTGGATTTTTTTACATCACCCTAACATGTCATATTTGCTCAGCCATTCACGTCATTCAGTTCATCAGAATACAAAGGTCAGTAATATTTCCCTCCATCTTTGGTTCATTTATAGCATTACCCTGAATCTTCATATTTCCAAAGAATCCTCATCAGTATATGGATGTGGTTGTGTAAGACCCCGCATGGGGAGCGCATAAACTCTCGACAGCATTATGTATCTTGTGAAATTCTCATTGGCTGGGCCGTATAATTTTTGCATTTTTCCAACATTGTCTGCCACTTAATGAGCCGAGCTGCACCTGCAGAACGCATTCTTCGCCTTAACACGCTTTGAATGCTAATAAACTCTCTTGCTAAGGGAGTGTGCGAAATTTCTCGATCCCTCCACTCAGATAATCCAAGCGGACAAGATAATTGGCCTCAACTATCCAGTGGCTGTATATATACACCGCCATTGTTGTCTGCCTCCTAATTGTGAGAACTCATTTCAAAGAGATAATATACCTTCAGAGTGTTGCTTTTATTTACCGTCTATTAAATAATTTTGCTGAGCAATTCCTCAAGATGGATGTGAGTGCAGGCGAACATGCAATGTTTCCCATAACACCTCAATCTATGTACGCATACGATACCGCATGCACCAGGAAATCCCTAGCGTTGTTCAAATACACGAGCGAGAGGTGAAAAATGAAATATCTGCCGGAGATAGATTCCCGCAAATATGGTCAAGGCCCGCAAGAGAGAGAGAGCCAAAGCCTAAAATAGCCCAACAATGGTGCAGCAAGGTGATGGCCTGCAACAAGTAGGCAAACTACAAACAACGCGCCAAGTGCTGCTGCAGTGCGCACTGGTTGAGATTCTCAAATCCAAAAACCAAATCGATTCGAAATATTAATCAGACAGTAAAATATGGTCAGCGGCCGCAACGTTCGATTGGAAACGATTAATTCGCAGCGGGAAGCTCCAGTGACCTCAGTCCGTGGCGTGGAAGAAGGGAAGGAATCGCTGCGCGAGTGCGCGTTTTATAAAGTCGTTTCGGTGGTTCCATAAAGAATGGTATGCCCCACACTAGCAGCACATGCCCCATGCCCATCGTCATCGTTATCCGGAGGTGAGTGCGTAGATGCTGGAACGTCAGCCTGTTCTGTGTGGGAATCACTGCAGCTGTTGTCTGCGTAGGTACCCCGGAAAGGAAGATCCGCAATACTACACATCAGAAACAGAACACATGCGTGAATTAATACGCTAAATGTCAGGAATTACGAACAGTGGTCGCTGCGAATGGCTCAACTTTTCTTAAACTTTATTAGTTGCCGTTTCTTTTATGACTATTTTCATGGCCAATATCTGACTGCGGCACTCAATTTATCAACGAACTTGAACCGCTTATATCTTTAGATGGAAAGTTGACTATAGTAACTTAAAACTATAGATAGAAAAGCCATTTGGACATCGGCATAGCTTTTCGATCTGAAGTAGGGTGCCATAATGAAAGTCACTCATATGAAGCCTTGGAGTAGGATAATTATAATAAGACCAAGAAAGACTCTACATTTCTCCATTGCCCGCCGCAAAATCTGAAAATTTCCAAAATCATCGGATACCAGCTCGGGGTTACCGGAGACCCCATAAAGCATTAGAAATTCTGAATCGATTTAGTCATGTTTGTCTCTCTGTCTGATGAAAACACGATAGGGTCCAAACGATTCGACCTAGACGATTGAAATTTTGTGAGAGGACTTCTTCCTCGTCAGGTTAGTATTGAAAATGGGCGATGTCTGTCAAGTAATTCTGGTAGCTCCCATGCAAAACGAATATTAGACCCATCACCCATCATGTGTGTTTTAAGAAGGCTTCATCCTGACATATAATACCGCAACAAACTACCATGGAAGCTAAGATACATATGTAGCATCTTCCAGAAGGCTGTGCTGAAAGCCTTGAAACAAATTCTTTGAGATTTGGCAATATTTTATGTAGTATTGAGCCCAAATATTAACCCTGGACTGGAAGGAGGAACAAAGGCCTTTAATAAACGTCAAGTCAAAAACATGATGGAGAATCTAGAATATTCATTACAGCACAGACAATGGCAAAGCAAACGAGCTGCTCAAAGCCACAAAAATAAGAACAGAGCGGGCCAACGGCAGAGTGAGCACAAGAGTTATGAATCGGGCTCTCCCCACACAGCTCGAACTCGATCTTAAGATTGAGACGCTTATCGCCGTTCGCAAGAGAATAAAACAAAAATCAGAATGAGCCTTTGCAGATATTTATGCTACTCAATACCGAACGAAAGCAGAGACAAACCTCATCGTGGAAATGACAGAAACTGGCAATAAGTCAGTAAGTGCCAATGCAATGGATCCCTAGAAAGGTGTTATAACTTAATAATAAACAGAAGGAAGATAAATCAAGCCGCTGGATCTTACGTGCCGCATTCAATGGTGGTGTCCTCTTCATTTTTTCATGGCCAATATGGCTGGCCTTCTGTATCACGCGATGAACAGACGATCTGCTATAGCTGTAACTCCAGTTTCTGCCTTAATTTTAGCCTTGAGAGCCTTGAACTTGAAGCAGCCCTCAGTATCGCCCGCGTTTCCTGACATGTTATTGCTTTGCTGACTCTTCCTTTGCGGTTTTATCCATACTTCTCCGGGTCCTTAATAAAGCTGTTCACAACAGTGGCGCCTCTTCGAATCTTGCTGGCTATGAAATGGATGGATTGTCCTTGTGCCCGGTAAGCTCGAATTTGGCCTATTTCCTCCTTGGTTCATGTCTTTCCTTTACCCATTGTTGTGTAGATATTGTATGAAGTTATTACTTAAACTAAGCTCCCTAATACTCAAAGTATCCTTTTATTTGAATTTAAACATGGTAACAGGTAGATTTAGCTACTGTTCGTAATCAAGTGGAACGAAAAAAAATAGGCCAATTTTATGACCTTTTGGGAAAACGTCATAAAAGTTGCATTTATCAACTTAATCCCATTTTTTTTACAATTTAAACATAATATATCCTTCATTCCTTGTGCAATTGTTTTTTCCCAGATCAGCAAAGGGTTTGAAAAATATCGTAAAATTAAAACAAAAAACTGCCTGTTCGTAATCAAGTGGCACGGAGTGTAAAACGACGCGAAAGCTGAAACGATCAGTAAACGAAGCAAATGCAAAATAGAGGGGAAAAGGGAAGGAACTCCGTTTCGATATTAACAGCGATCTGTGGGGATGCAGGATATCGTGAGGTCAGAGAGCACTAGAGCAGGATTCGTTCCCCAATCATCAAGAAGAAGTCCAAGTATCTAATTAAAAACTGATAGTCTCGCTACAAGCTGTATGGAAAATAATAAGGCCCCGGTCCAGATTGAAAGTGAATTCCGATTTCTCCCCTGGACTCCTGCTCAACATTTACAATTGCTGCTTACAGGAAGGGGTTTTCCACAGGAACTGGTAAAAGCGACTACTGTTTCTAATCAAAAATAGACTCAGATACTCAATCGGCCTACAGGCTACAGGCCCTATGTTTACTTGATACAGCTGGATAAACATCTTAGAGAGGATGCTCCAGCCTGCAATTTCGGCAGCAGCTCTGAGGGCAGGCGATTTATTTTTGCTACAAACACGGGTACAGAAAAGGGCACTCAATAACAGGAGTAGTATAGAGGAAGTAGGAAGTAGACGTCACGCCATCCAACAAATATCGTCAAATAATGGCGCGTTCTATATCTACGTTTTTTTAAATTTACTTTGTTTGTTTTTATCGACGACAGTTATTTTGCCTCCTATGTTTACGCGATTGATTTCAGCTTTACCACTCTAAAATAAATTTTGCTAATCTGAAGCAGATCAACACTTTGGTGACCCAATGACTTTAAGTGAGCAAGAACAAACTTTCAGAATAGGGCTTATCCGCTTTTATAAATTGACAGTAAGAAAGACATACCAAGGGACTTGCTGTAAGTATAGAAACTCAAAGCACTCCTTATCTCTGTGAAACACTCCAACAAAATATGACGCACTTGAACGCTTCCAGGAAACAGGGACAGCAACAAGTTCATCTGATCTCCTTACATATCTTGCTTTCTAAAGCCATATTCATCGGACATTTCACCTTCAAAATCTGTAGAACGCCAAGCCCATTTCTATCGAACTTGAATATATCACGTACAAGGCGATCTACATAGAAATTATACCAAACAACGGATTGTCATTAGAAAATGTTTCGCCGAAGGCCACGTTTGTTTTATTATAGAACCACTTCGACGAAAGATACTCCAGTTGCATGGAAGAATTTTCCCTTCAATCGCCTATGTGAGACGACACAAAAAAGTCACAAATCACCAATTATCCAATGGCCATCGTGGGCCCATTGTATGGACACTAATCATGCCAATCGATTGACAGAGAATATATTTCGGTAACGCGAGGGGAACGTATCCAGCCACTGATTTCAGTATGGAGGCCCAGGCCACAATCGCAGAGAGATGATCTACCAGGCTTTGGGGGAGAAGTGGCGATTCGTAAGTGGCATATAGGTATTTATTTTCGGATTTCGTTTGCCCAAGGGAGCCATCAAAAGATTGCTGTGGTATCAATCGAGTTGTTTCGTCTATCAACACCGAGCGATCTTTAAATAGAAATACAGGCCAACTGTGTGTAGAGGAACGACACTGTTTGGTAATTGATTTCGTAATAAAATCCGCTTCAGGGTAAGTATGGAAATATATACCTCATCTTGGAGGAATACAAAAATTCTTAAGCAACTAGGAGTATGTGTAGGAAGGAAACTAGTAAGCTCCTAGTTTTGAGAAGGGACGCCTATAATAAAGATTCAGCGACCCGCCCTCTTACTTGTTCAACTGTCACTAGTTTTGGTTAATTTCTACTCACAAGATCCGTGACCGTGACCTCTGCTGCGAGAGCAAATAAGTTTTGAAGCGCTCGTGTGTTGCCCAGAGGGCTCCCGCCTTGCTCTCTCCGAAATGTATGTGTCGTCAAACAGTTCCGCAAATGCTATGTCGAACATGACTGTAGTTGCTCGCCCAATTTACTGGTGGAGTATCTTTTGTAAAACGATCCTACCCAATCGATGGTTATCCCGTCAAATGTGTCTATGTTCGCTTTCAATGGAACTTTCTCTGATGGCCAAACGCATTAAGTATCCTTCTGATTGTGTTCCGCTGATTTCAAGTCACGATGCGTCTGAGTTTGTACAACATCAACGCACAATACTCGTATATGTTCCCATCAGGTCGCAGTTCCTTGCTTGGATAATTCGTTTGTCTTCCTGGCTGCCGGCGATGCGATGGGTAATTTATGTCATGTTTGTACAAAATGACTTTAATTTGCCATGACCGGGCCTCTCGGGGCTGGGGCCGTGGCCCCTGTTCATCATCATCGTTCGTGTGTTCCTTTGATTCGCTACCAAGGCGAGTAGTGGAATCTTTTATATTCTTGTATCTGCAACCACCAGTCGCGGTTGCGCATTTTATTGTAAATTATTGACAATAACTTCGACCTGGTTTTGGGGGCCCGAGTTCATTCGCATCGAAGTGGACATAAATTGAGTTTTATATCTGGGATCAATGGAAATATGGGGCGTCACACACATCGCCCGAGCCCAGTCCATTTGGCTTAAGTGGTGCGGCATTGAGATTGAGAGTAATTGTATGTCCGTTCCGGCGTGTCACAGGCTCTGTGGTGAGAAGGCGTTGATGTATAAACGACTGTCAACTCGGTCCGGAGCGATTTGTGTGTGCGGATAAGCTGTCGCAGTGATTCCATCTGGTTGTCGGATGTTTATGCGGTGTGCGATGGAGCCGTAAATATGTCGCCTTTGCACAGCAACTGCGGCCGGGTTAACTTAAGTGTGGCAGTAAAAATTCAGTTTGACACTTTGTTCGAGGAAGCTGCGGCTGCGAAGCCTGTAACTCGTTAATCGTTCATTAATTGGACGGTGATCGGGCAGGCATTGAACTGTTGGCTGTCCCCTCTGTATCCTTGAACAGGTTTTACGCGGTTTTAAGTGCGAAATTAAAAGTAAAACAAGCGATTAACATAAATTAACTCGACGCGTATTGTTATGCAAAACAAGATGCACGCTGGTCGAATTGTTGTGTTGATGATGGTGATGATAATACATACATTGGGATTATTTTCGAATTATCTATATATCAGCATTCTAAGCGCCATTCCAATTGGGATTATTAAAATTGGTTTTTACTTGCAAGATGAAAGCGGGAACGAAAGCGGCATTCGGCATACACAGTTCAACACTTTTGGCTTACAAATCTAATAGACTAAGTGCCCACAGTAATTTTTGGGTGTGATTGATAACACCAAATAACTCACATAATTAGGTAGGTCTTAAGTAGTTATTCCTAAATGTTACCGTCTTGCATTCTGTAGTGGGGGCCATTGTGAGTAATACCATGTCAAAAATGCATTTCTTTCTGAATTACAAATAATTGGTATAACAACTTTAATATAATTTCTAAATGTAGAGTTAAGTGCCCTGATTACAAATGAGTTATTTGGTGTTATCAATCACACCCAAAAATTACTGTGGGCTCTCGGTCTATAAGGCTGGCTATTTACAAGCAAAACATCGATCTGCATATAACAAGGAGCAAATGTGTGCATAGTCTATATCAAATTCTATGTGACTTTTCTGAGGTATGCCGTTGTGTGAAAAGTTTGTCAATGGTAGTAATGATAAGTATAAGTAAAGTGGCTGAATTTCATTAATACACCTCCCAACTTCCTCTTTCAATGCGTTGGTTGTCGTGGGCTTGTTTGCATAGACCTTTGACTTCAAAAAACCCCAAAGAAAAAAGTCCAATTGCGTTAAATCACATAATCTGGATGACCAATTCTAATCGCAAAAACGGCCGATTATACACGCGTTGTGGGTGCATTTGTTTCTCAACAATTACGTGAGTTTTCTGAACCCCAAATGCGACAATTTTGACGATTAACGAAGCCACCAAAATGAAAATGAGCTTCATCGCTGAAGTCGATTTCTTAAAATATTGCTCAACAATGAAAATGCGTTGTTATTTCGTATAGCGCTCTATTTTTACTAACCCCGAACTGTCAGCTGTCACATTGTTATATTTTTTTCGTTGGCATCGCTGTACTATTAAATGGCGCAAAATTCAAATTTTGTGTGATTTATGGGACACCTTTTACAAGTACCTATCCAGTCTCAGGTTATTGAACATTGGCTTTAGGTGTTCACAGATTATACGCGGTTGAAGAGACTTATGTCTCTGTATAGATGGATCAATGGATCTCCTTTCTTGAGGACCGCACAAACGATGCTGAGATTCTATTCATCGGGCATAATTTCAACCGACCAAATTTACAGACGAATTTGCTCCCTACCAAATTATCTCTTCCAGCTTTGAAGAGCTTAGCGGATAAGCCAAGCCGTCACCTGCAGCAGATTTATATTGAAGTTAAGCTTAGATATGGCTACCGTCACTTCATATGTTGGTCGGGTTAGCGGGATTTTTGTCTATCGCAATCATGAATGTTAAATGGATCGAAGCGGGATCTTCGTTATTCGCAACGTTTACCTAACAATCTGGAGAAGTCAGCCACAGCACCGAATCTGACTCTATTACAATGTTGCCTTGTTCGTCTTTTCAAGCTTATGTTCGATTTTTAAAGCCTGGTCTTCTTTAGCTTTTAGTAAAACTTTCGAACCTTATTCCTGAAGTGATACATCTCTATCGACTCATACGCACGCTTCTCTAATCCTTTTTTTTTTTTGGAGAAGAGTATGTTGTTCTTTTTTCCTCTGGCCAAAGATGTGGGCGGAGTGGCTCAGTGATTAGGGTGTTGGACTACTGTACGAGGGGTCCCAGGTTCGATCCCCGGAAAAACTTAAATAACATCTTAAGGTTTTTTTTCCAATGCGCCACCTCTCGCGAATGTCTGACAGACAAACATCCGAGAGTACAACTGTCCTGAAAAGGCTTCTCAATTTAGCCGTTCGGACTCGGCATAAAATTGTAGGTCCCTTCCATTCGTCATAAAAATAAAAACTCACACAAATGTGACGAGCTAGGCCTAGGCCTGGTATCTACACGCCTGTTACGCCAACTATTTATTTTTTTTAAAGGTGTCATAAGCAGATACCCTCTGGATCAATGCCCACAGGAAAGGTATATTGTAAAATGTAATCTGTGAAGTTATTCAACTTCCTTAATTCGTTGATATATATGTAGGTACCTACTCAATAAAAGTGATTCGCCAGATAGGTAAGTACTTTCTAGTTGACTAAGTGTAGATAAGTGCCAACAACTGATGAGTTTTAATAATTTCGGTTAATCCATTGTATGCCGGTTAGAAAATTGACTGACCAATATTAACAATACTTATCCTAAGATGGTCATCTGATAATCCCTATTCCCATTTATATTGTTTTTTTTTAAGTGTCTATTCCTCGCTGCTTCGAAAAATCATAAGCTTCCTCATTAGCGATAAATTTGTTAGAACAGTCATTAGTCCTAATCTCTATGACAACCCCCAAGAGGCATTCTGAAAAACATTCATTTAGAAATTTGCATGTAGGTACATATCGGACTATCGGTACTCCTCTCTGTCAGCTATCAGCAGCCGTAAATTCCACATTAAGATCCAATTTGCAATTTATTGAAATGTTAGTTTTGGCGAACTGAATCGCATGCCCCGCAGCACTTAATATACATATGCTCGCAACGTCAGTTCGAGACTATTAAAAATATATACCACCACCGCTGCGGCGGCGCACACATATCCGTTAATCTCAATTAAATTATGCCACAAGTGCTTAGGCCAAAATAAATAACAGTCCTGCCAATGTGGTGGGTCTGGTCCGCTGGCAGTCGAAAATAGTAAAACTCTCTGTGGGGTGCGCGTGCGCGCGTACTATCACGGACGGCATCTAAACAGCCAAACCAACATTCAAAAGCTTCCCAAATGCGTCGTGTCATAATTTCACCTCTACCTTACGACGCGCATGCATGCATTGCGCACTAGCACGACACTCGATGCTCCATCATAGGCCCTCTCTTGGGATTAAAATGGGGCAACCCACCTACCATTCCAATCCGCATCGCGTATGCGTTCGCATACGCAAAGTCGTAAACGTAAATTTTGGAATTGCAGGGGAGAGATCTCATGATTTGAATACGCATAAATTCGCGGCAGTTCATGTCAGTCAGTCGCCGCGGCACAGCAGTGCAAGAAATGGGCGTGTCCCATGTAATCTCCGTAATGACTTGTGATACAATTCGCATCATCAGCGCGGAGCTGCGGATGTTATTATTGCCAACTCTACCGCCGCGCCGGCCGCCATTCATAAACTCTGCCGTTCAGATAGACACTTTTCTCCAAGTGCATATGGCCGAACGTCGGTCGTGGTCGTCGTTGTTGTCGTCGTCATCTTCGTCGGTCGGGAATAATATAAAATTCCCGGGACCAGCCCAGATGATAGCATCACAAACGCCCGGAGACTACTTGCGCATTGAACCTGTTGCGGTGCGTTGCTGTGGTGTATCCTCATCGTCGCTCTGGTACCTCTGGTCTTTTGTGGGCCTTCTCTGAAAGGAGTCGCATTAAGTCGTCGGCTGATCGATTGGGCGGTGGCTCTGATATAACTGAGTAATGGCCATCTGGGCCCGCAGGGGACAATTTCCATAATGTCCTTAACCTGAAAACACTGGCTCTACGCGGTATACGGTATGGTGCGCAGCCGCAACGAGTAAGTTACATGGGTGAAAATTGTTTTCTCAATCGACTCTTTCGATGATCCTGTCGGAGAGTGGTGATCTGCATTCAGCTGCACTATGATTTTGTGCCATAATGGGATGTTCCCATCCCAGGATTTGCCTTATGTATAGATGTACGATGTCGATGATTTGCCTTTGTCCTTATTTTTTGTTTATTATAACTATAATTAGAAGGGTATATGTTTAATTATGCATATACGAGTATGTATATGGGTTCAATGAGTTCCGGGATGATTGTGCATTAAGTAGGCCCTAGAGTTTACCAGATGTGATTTCATTATTATGATATGGATGTGATTATGTGTCCCAATTAGAATGGAGAGCCACATCGTTGCAAATTTGTTCAATCAATACAATTTCCATTTTATCCCAAAAAAAACTGCTCTCGAACAAAGTTTTCTCAATATAAGTGATTGAGGTCATATTAAGAAGATACTTTTCTCTAAATTGTTTTAAGACCGACCAACTACCTTATTGAATTGGTTATTCACTGGTTCTTTTATATTTAACAATAGTGCTATTAAACAATAGTGCTATGGTCAAAATAGTGCTGAATTTCAATCCCAATATTATGGATGAGAATTCAAGTGTGAGTTCTCTTTATATGGATATACAGAGTTCATCGGTATCAGCAACAAGGGATGTCTCGTTTTCGATCATTCGCATATGCTGGAAGACCTCATACCAGTTCGAAATTATGAGAACATAGCTCGGGTTCGATGAAGTATTGAGAAAAATCCCGAAACATTAATAAACCAATTTTTTTCAAAACGATCTAATACCGGACATTGATTAAAAAATCTTTAAGGCCAGAGGTAGAGAACAATCCAAGACTGTGGTTTCGACGAGATGGAGCCACAGCTCATGCAGCTCGTTCAACTATGGCTCTCCTGAGGCCCTGAGGGTGTACCTAAAGTTTGTGCTAAATGATGGAAAACTAGTTGGAAACAAATAGTTTTTTTCTGAAGATTTATTTATCGCTGTAATATAGTAATAAAAAATGGGAATAAAATAAAGAAATAAAGAAGAAATAGAAACAAATTCTAAAAAACAAAAAAAGAACAGAAGGTATGTTTTTGTGTGGAAATAATAATTAGAAACAAAAAATGTAAATATAATTTAAATTCAAAAATAAATATAAAAAAAATAAGTTTTTGAGTCCAACTTTTAAAAATTATAAAAACTGATTCATTTTTTGTGGGATATCCCCTATTTGCAATGACAGCAGCACACCGGTTTGGTAAACTGGCTACCAACTTTTGACATCGATCAACGGGGATATTTCTCTGGCGTTTTTCGATGCTTTCGTTCGCAAACTTCTTTCCACATCAGCCCACAAATTCTCAATTGGGTTGAGGTCGGGACTTTGCGCTGGCCATCTCAAAACTGTTAAGTTCTTTATTTAAGGCGGACAATTAAAAACACGTGTGGTACGCTTGACTCTTAAACAGGAAGAAAGGTTTATTTGATGACAGATGTCATATCGATTTGTACATGATATAAATATTGAATAAAGTCTAATGATTAAAGCTAGGTCCAAAACGTATAATTGAAATAGTACTAGATTAATATTGTAAATACATAACAAAAACATCTATTTTTTCTTCCTGAAACCAACTCTTCACATGCCGTGAAGTCTGTTTAGGATCATTGTCTTGTTGACTTTGGCAAATGGTCAAAAGCATATTGTAGTATCTTGAAATACTGTATAAATTGTCAGAATTTTAGTGTACGCTTACACTGTATAAAATGTCAGATTTAATAAATTAAACTCACTTTATGCGAGACTACAGAAGCAGACAGATGTCATTTGTTCAGGATACTACACATATGGTTCCATAACAATTGCTAGTATATCATTACACATACATATGCTGGTCCATTCGTCCATCAACACGCACAATAGGACCAACACCGCGCCAGGAAAAGGCTACCCAAACCATCGCATTTCCACCACCATGCTTGAAAATTTGTATGGTGTACTTGGGGTTGAGTTCCTGATTTTTTGGCCGCTTTACATATTTTTTCTCGTCAGATGCTCACATATTAAATTTGGATTCACCTTCTTCTAATAGTCGGTTTCTGACGGTTCTGGATGTAATTTCCTGACTTAGTTGTCCCGATACATTTGACAGAATTTCTTTACTGGTAATAAAAGGATCTGCCCTACTCAAACGGCAAATAAGTCTCTCTTCTTTAGGCGGATGTTTTTCTTACCCTTTTTTTTTCTTTTGGGGGTTTCTATACTACCTGTATCATTGAAAACTTTTATTGCGCCATAGACCATCTTTTTGGAGTACCTACTGCAGTTCCTTGGCGATGGAATCCATAGATGCAACTGCCGCACAATATTTTCGGATGATCAATTTTCTTAGTGTGCAACTCTTGTTTTTTCCCATTTCACTAAATAATAATACTAAGATGATTTAAAAGGAAAAATATGCAGAGTCAATTTTTTACCGTAATAAACACAAAGTATTCAAAATTGTATGCGATGTTTCTACATAAATGTCCAGAGAATTTCTTATATCGAACTTAACACTTAAATGTGACCACCAAATACTTCGTGAGAAATTTTAACGGACCAGAATACATGTTTTAGGCCTACAGATTTTAATTTTATAATTTGTATCGGCTGGCGAGTAGCAACAAAGTCCAATTAGTGGCATCACTGATGACTTTTATGTTTTACCCAGTCAAAGATCTCAATTCCAGAACCAGGTTGTCGTCTCCAGACTCCGTGGCTCTCCCCACTATCCATAGTGCCAGACCCTAGTGACACACATTTGTCACAGTTCGACATCCTTATTTCGTAATACGAATCAGCCATATCGAACCGATTTCACTATTAAGTGAGATCCAACTGTATAAGGGTCCAAATCTCTTGTAGATAGTCATCATCATCAAGTGCGTGCGATGTATACAGACGCACTGCGCAATCTCATGATATCTCTGTTATCCATTCGCCCCTTCCCTCGCCTGATTCAATTTCGATGTTATGGCCAAGTGAACAACAAATTCTGCGTTTGTGGCGAACATAAAAGTTCCTTGCTCTGGCATGTCTACCAGCATCGAAGCTTGTTGACTACCACTCCGATGATGGGGTTTGACAAGTCGATTGTCGTCGATGATGCGCGTCTTCGCCGCCTGACGGTGATGATGATGGGTCTTTGTCACTTGCTTCGCGACAGCAATGACCAAAACAACTTTTTTCCGTGACAGTAATAGCACAGCGGCGCGAACCATGGCGGCACCACTCATAATACCAACGACGGGTTTACTATGGTACTGTGCAAGTTTTTTTTTTACTGTTCATCCAAAACCACATCTTTCCGTTTGGAAAAAGATGAGGAAAAGTATAAACTTGTCACAACAGCAAGCAGTTATTTGAACTAAATTGCTGACTGGAAACAGTTTTTTGTTGGCGGTGCGCGGTAGTTGTGGCGGCGGCGACACTGTCCCGTGATAGCCCTTTTGCTGCGTGAGTGGGCCGATGTGTTTGGCGAAGGATTTGAATTAACTTTTATCTGACCCGGGAATACTTTTGCCCAGTGTGGGCGTACAACAAAGTCAAACTGCCACATACTGCAGACAGATTGCTTTAGTTTTTGTTCCTTTTTTTTCGGCCAGTGATCTATGTGCGACACATTCGAACAATAAATCTCCAAACGTATCGGTGTCCCTGTGTTGGGTGCGCGATTTCAGTTGTGCGTTTCGCAGTGCCACACGCCGGACTATTCGTCAAGTTTTGCATGCGAGAATACCAGCAGCAGCACAGCCTTTGGTCACTTTCTCGCATTGACTCACTGCAGTTGTTATAATGTATTCTCTTTCGTGGTGCGAGCGCGCGCGCGTGCGCAGCTAGTGAGTTATGGTCTAATGCTAAAACAAATTTTATTACCTAGCTAAATGGATGCCTACGCCATGCTCTCAATCTCTGAAGCTGTCACTATGGCCGGGCGGATACTTTTCTGTGTGTTCTTTCTTATCGCTTGTGCACAGACAGACGAGTGTCTGTCAGCCAGACAGTTCCGTTGCTCTGTGGTCTTGGTGCTGATTCATTGCCACTTTTGACAATGGAACGCATTTTGCTAGTTCTGCCAATCGGGGGTATTTCGCTGTCCATTAATTGACAGAAATGATTGTCTGTATGGCAACAGGATGCTACACACTGGTGGTATTATGTCAGATTAGAATTCCTGACCCAAACCGATCGGATATTTCCATAATTAGTTGCCAACAAACAAGATCATAATTGATGTCCATACGTCACGGGCGCGTCAACTAATTTGCATCGATTTGATTTAGGACTGTTTAAATTATATTAACACCATCACCGACCGGCCCACCTTCGCTCTTTCACGATCTGCGTATAATTAGGCACTTTTAAGGCGAAACTCTTCTCTGTGTTGTTCCAACAGTCTTGCTCTGTCATTCTTCATCCATATTGCGGTGATTTATATTATGTAGAGAAATACCAGAGAGGGGCCAGCAGTCATGGGATAGCAAATTAATTAATTCAATCGATTTGGATGGTTTGTTTTGATTTCCATTGTGCAAATACCTGTTATCGTTTGACTTGGGATTTTTTTCGAACAATACGGCTTAAGCGGTTCTCTCTCAAAAATCAAGTTACGAGAAGCCTTTATCTCAAGTGGATATGAATTCGTTTGCTTTGATAGTACCACTTGGTGAGGCACTTGAGATCATATTCATCAAACTTGAAATTGAATGAAATTGAACTGAGTGTACAAGCTTATAAGCCAGAACCGTATGGGGTTGCGCAAATGTTTGCTGAGATTTTAACATTTAGATACGATTGGACGAAATTAGATTCTATTAACCCGGGGGAATGAGAACGAGCAGGTTATTGTTGATGTTATTCCGCGAAAGTACGTAAACTTTATTTGATGGCAGTCTTGTTCAATGCACCACAGAACAGCTTTTCTTAAAAAGGTTGTTAAGCGTTTTTAGTAGCAATGCGTTAATACATTTTTATACGTTCTAGCTATTGACCAATAAAAAAGTTTAAGCGGTGGAGAAGTCTGGTGCCTAGGTATTAATTGATTTCTCGAAAACAAAGTTTGCACCTCAACTCTTTCGTTTCTACATATGTCCGTAATTTGTAACAACACATTATACCTACTGACACGTACAAATCACAATGACTCCTTTCGCTTTATTTTTATTTTGTGGGGTCTTCGAAGCATGAATAGCAAAATTGCGTATGTCCACTAAAATCTTACGAATTAATTCATCGATTTACAAATTTATTTATTTTAAATGTGTAAATTAAATATGTGGAAGTTATAAGGACACTTTTTTAAAAATACTGCCATTTTTCATTTTTAAAAAAATATGTTTTCCCGCATATTTATGAACGCTTAATTATGAAAAGTTATTTGTTCGAATAAAAGAAAAAAATTGTGCAGCTCTCTTTAATGCGCGGCACTATATGAAGAGTTTCCGATTAGTGGGCGTGGCACCTCCGATACATCAGACCCTAAACTTTGTACAAAAAAAAAACGATATATCTTGGCACCAGCCATATTTGAAAAATTTGTACTAGAATGTATATATTGACTGTGTGAGGTACTTTGAAAAATGTGGGAAGTTTTCGGTATTGGACATAATATATTCAAAAATGTTTTCAAATCATAAAAAATTCATGATATGAATAATTGTGTAGCCTCTACTCAAAAAATGCGTTTCGCTCCGATGTGGTGGGTAGGCTCATCATGGACGACCATGATCTAGTCTAGACGCACTGTTTGCTCGATTTACAGCCAGACTTATGATTATTCATTTCACTCAATGTGAATCATACCTCAAGCCGAATCTTTGGTTCAAAGGATTTATTTTTACACATAGCATGGTTTATTTAGCTATGTAAAGAGTGGGCTATCTAGTGGTTATTTTGACACTGACAGCTGTTTCCCGCTCGAAATCTTAACAGAAAGTCAATATCATACCTCCGCGAAACGAAATGAGTAGCTTTATGTTTAAACAACGTTGGGAAATATTAAAAACTTATTTCCAAACAGTTAGTTTTTTGACAAGAAATGTTGGCGGAAATGAAGCAACCTCGCCTGTTATACGTAAGTTTGTGCAAATAGTTCGTGAGACTGGTGTGCTAGTGGACAACACTCATGGTCCCCGTTGTCGTACGATGCGCACAGGCGAGAATGTGGCTGCTGTAGCCGGGAGTGTGAGACGCAATTCACGAACATCAGCTCGCCATCGTTGAACCATTTTTTTTTTTCGAAAATGAGGCTGGGAACAACGTTTCGGTCGGTTACGGAGCCATTTTAACCTACTTTATATACCCGGTACCACACTGTGGTGAGGGTATATTCACTTTGTCATTCCATTTGTAACGCCCATAAGGAGGCGTTGTAGGTATGACAAACTATATATATTATTGATCAGCATCACTTTCTTAGTCGATCTAGCGATGTCCGTCTGTCTGTCTGTCCGTCTGTCCGCACGATTTCGGCCGTAATTTAAGAGCTATCGACTTGAAATTTGGTACGTAAGCTTTTATCCACCAAACTGAGGCTAAATTCGAAGATGAGCAAGATCGGATGAAAACTACTACTACCTCCCATACAAAAATATCAGATTTATATAGCTTTTTATGTTAAAAATTTAATTTAAATAGCTACAGTAAAGATAGCAAGTTTAAACTCTGCACATATTGTTTTAATAATATTTGAAAATTTTTGACAAAAACTGAACTCGGTCGAATAAAAACTACCCATACCTCCCATACAAATATATAATTTTTTAATACTAAAATATTTTTATTTTTATTTTACAATAATATAGTACCGGGTATTTAAGCTTCGGCATAGTCGAAGATAATTGTCTTACTGGTTTTTTACTGAAATTGAAGACATGGATTTGGACGACCTCTGGTTCATGCAGGATCTTTTGCGCACCAAATTCCCAAATCGTGTTATCAGACGTCTTAGCGATGTCAGCCTCGGAGCTGCAATTTTACCCCTTTGGCCTTTTTTTTGTGGGGAACCGTGAAGGACCGATGTTATGCCAATAATTCGGACACGATTCAAACTTAAGGCCAATATCATCAAAGTAATCCGTGAGCTACAGCCCGAAACCATCAACAAGGTCTTGGAAAATTGGAGTGACAGAATGCGCTACTGCGAAGCCGAGGCTGCCCCTTGAACGACGTTGTGTTTCATAATTAATGGGAATGTTTGCTCATACTAATAAAGTCATAATACATGAAAAAATTTAGTTAGTGTATGCTGGACTACTGTGCGAGGAGTTCCAGATTCGATCCCCGGAAAAACACAAATTACATCTTAATGATTTCCCAGTGCGCCACTTCTCACGAACGTCTGACAAGCATCCGAGAGTATAATGTTATAGAAAAGCTTCTCTATTCAACCGTTCGGACTGGGCATACAATTATAGATCCCTTTCCATTCGTCCCAAAAAAAAAAGAGTGTGAGAATCTAGGGTTAGGGTCCCTACCTGTTTCACCATCTATTTATTTATTTAGTTCGAAAACATTTGACAAAAGAACAAACTTGCAAAAAACTCGCTACTACGTGTTCTCTATCAATAAATACATATTCATTCCCATCACACCGCCTCTGCCCTTATCAGTGCACAATCCAAGCCTAATCACCTTTTGCTCACATCCTCATCGGATAACTCCATATAATCACTTCCACAAACAACATGTCTATTATTAATTCTTCCCAACTCATGCTTCCATTTCCATACCGGATTCCTGTTAAATGCTCAGTTTAATGTCAGCTTAATCAAATATACGTGTCATTTGAAAGGACATCTCAGCCTCACAATGAACATTTCCATGTCATGTTTAACTAAATTACAGCTGTCCAAAGGTGACTCCGATGAAGACGAGATATCAACCGGGACCGGGACAACAACGACTAAAAAAAAATTAAATAAAACGATCCTCAAACTTTGATTCAATCCAAAAAGAGAGGAACACGCAGAAGATACAGCGAATACATCAAACTTATCGCTGATTCAGAGATTGGAATCAGTAAGGGAAAAAGTTTCACAAAAGGAAATCCTGAGAAGTCCCTCGCTCGCTGTCCCATTCCTTCTGAGACGATTAAATCCTTCTGGCGATGCGGCGGCAGTCGCCAGATCACCCCTGCTTCACTTTTTCCTTCGACTTTTATGTAATAACTCCGTCGTTGCCGAATAATCACTCTGCGCGAATGATTGATCAGACAGCGATTGAAGGATTTTAAGAAATGTGGTCGCGATATAAATTAACCGGACCAGCCTCTGGCGGATAAATCCATTGCAAAGCGGCATTGCCGTTTTATTTTATTTTTTTTTTCGTCTTCTTTTTCCTAATAACATGCGTATCTTTGTTCGGTATTCCAACAGAACGCTTCTCCTATCGACATGACTCGGATAGTCGGATGACCGAACTCAATAACGGGTGTGTAACGTGGGAGGTTTTATCTTGTCTCGAACTAATTACAAGACAAAGATGAACGCTGTTCACTGAGAGAGTGCTTCCCAGCGACACCATCAGTTGGCTTATCGAACTGGACCAGTGCGCCCGACAACAGGCCAGAAATGGTCAGCTTGGAGACGACATTAAGTTTATCGTTAAATATTCAAATGACCCCTAAAAGTGTGTTGTTTACACCAATAAAATTGGCCTAATGAGCAAGCCGTATGCTTTGACAGCGCTAATTGGTTTGGGCACTTCGATTGGCTTCGGTGAACTTTCTTTTAGTCTCGATCGGTGTCGGTAGGGTTTTGGGTTAATTCTGTCAATTTGGGTGGAATTGGAATAACACCGAATGCATTCGATTTGCATAGATGAATATTCAAGAGGGAAGTCATTTGGATTGTGGTGGGAACTCTTAACTCGTATAGAGAATATATGGTTAAAAAATGCAGCTTATCAGTGTGAGATCATTTTTGCATTTATTAACGGATAGTAAGTCTAGACAGAAGAAGATTCACAGTCGGTAATGAGAATGTTGGAAGGCTAATTCTGCAGACTCTAAACGGCGACGAAGAGCAGAGTCCCGCTGTTAGGCAGAACGTAAGGATACCAATATTCCAGTTAAGAACCAACAAGGTTGGTGAGCCTGACCGCACGAGAGCAGCTGAAAATGAAAGTTAGAAAGCATTCACAAACTCATTCCCAAAGTTTGGTTTGATGATTGGAATATCAGTATCGTTTGCCCGATGCACAAAAATTGAGACCCCTTCAGCTGAACCAACTACCTATACCTCTGCCACATTGTGTGAAGGAAAGTTCATATATATGTAGTCTATTAAATTTACACAATTTGACAGACGCTGGGAAAAATACTTATAAGAAGCATAAATCGACTCACCATTTTTTCAGCTACTTCAAATCCGCCTATCACAGCACCTATAGAGATGAGATTTACCGGAGATTTACCAGTTTTGACAAAACTCCTATATGTATAGTATGACGGTAAAGAAGCTTGTGGCTGTTCAAGGTTGGTAAAACCTTGCCGCTAGTGCGATTGATTAGTATAGAAAGGAAGCATCTAAAATGAGTCAGTTGGCTAACAAGGGAAAAACAAATCTGTCAACAAAACAAGAAGGTACACCCAACATCGAGGAATCGTCCAGAACGTCACAATCGACAGCTTCAACTTTGAGGTAGTAAGGGAATTGGTCTACTCGGCACTGCTATAAATGCAGAAATCTTAGCAGAAATAAAATGGAAAATAACTCCTATCAATCGCCATTCCATTGGCAATACCTGAGAAGGCAATATCCCGAACATCTAAGAAGATTCGAAAATTGTCGGTCCCAATTGTGTTGAAGGGCTTTGGAGGATGAGATTCAACTACGAACTACACGAACTGTGTACAGCACCAACGAACACGATGATAGGTAGGACATATAGACCGGATGCAGGCACAAATGCTCCGTCATGTAGAGTCTTCGATTCTAAGCTGGAAAGACAACGCAGTAGAGTAAAACCCCGCTTAACTGAAGGCAATTAAGAACCGGGCTAACTGGAGAGGGATTTCAGTTGAGACAGCTCTGTTGCAAAGGCGAAAAGATAAATAAGTCACTGATGCATTCCGAAAAATCCGTTTTATAAACAGACAACATACCGTAGTCCTTCCAAAAATTATGAAAATCGAAATGTCAGCCCACCATCATGGCGGCTGGTACAGACATTTGTTTTTGTTTCTTAAATTATCTGCACATGCTCTGCAGACCATTTGGTTTCAAAAGGACAGTACCGGATGGGGTCTACCCCGATATCTCGAAAAAAAAATTCTCGAAAGCAAAAATCTCGAATGTAAAAATCTCGAAAAAAAAAATCTAGAAAGCATAATCTCGAATGACAAAAATCTCGATATGTGGTTGCATACCCCTGCTTGGGTTTACTGTCTGATGGCTATGGGACGCTATGGGATGGGTGCAAAAAAAAATCTGGAATTTACTTTTTATTTTCGAGATTTTTTCGAGATATAGGCACTTATTGCAGCGTTACCAGATTTAGCAGTTTCTTGCGATTTTAGCAGGATTTGATCGTAAATTTCACATGCAGCAGATTTTTTAGCATTTTTGTAAATTTCAGCAGTTTTTAGCAGTTTTTAAAAATGTTCAAAAAACATTTTGAAAAAAGCACTTTTAATCAACATTTAGTAACATTTCATACATTGGCTATATACAAAATTGGTAAAACTCGCAAAAATTTAAATGCGACGACGTATTGATATGACATGATGTGTTTCGTCCTACATCGGGGTTTTCCTATTAGGTGTTTGTTTTTTTGTTTGCTTTTGCCCTGGAAATACAAATTTAAGCAACAAAAATACAAAAGACTAATTTGCTAAAATGTTTTTTTTTTTTCTTTATTGCTTTCATTCTTATGAAGCTGTCAAAAACATCAGTCAAAAACGCACTTGATCGCACTGCACTGCAACGCAAAACAAAAGTAGTGTAACTTCCATAATAGACTAAGAGCTCAATGTTTTTTTTTTTTTAAGTCATTTTAGCAAGGCTGTAACTTTGTGAGCTTAGTTCGTGGTAATTACTGAACACGAAAATATATTTCTGGTAGCGCTGCGTTGGTTTATATAGGAATGCCATAACCTCAAAAGTGCAAGAAATTTACCACATTTTATAGCAAACTTAAGATTTTGGTATAGGTTAATTTACGACTGATAAGTCCAACTCTCAAAATGAAAGAAAATAAACTCGAGTTATGAAGGCCAAAAGTTGAAAACGTAGAGTTCTCAATAAAACTTTGAGTAAAAGAAAAATTGGACCTCAAGAAGTTCGAGTTATGGAAGTTTGACGTACACAATAATATGATTTTTTTATAAATGTAAAATTATTCACAAGAATTACATTAATAAGTAAAAAATTCAAACATTTTTCGTGGAGAAATCGATCGCAGTTTCTTTAGCATTTTTTACGGTTTTGTTTAGCAGTTTTTGCAGTTTTCCGCCCCGGCTTTAGCATTTTTGGAAAAAATAATCTGGTAACGCTGCCTTATTGTGATTGTCGATCAGCGATCGTCACGACAATTGTCGATTGCGTCGATTGATTTTAGCTATTCGTACGCAGAAAATTTTTTCACTTCCAAGATAAAGCATCGACCAGACATTTGTAATCGAATACAAGCGACTGTCAAATCGACAAATATCAATCGCAATCGACAATCACAGTTGTCGATCAACGATCAACTATCGACACTCACAATAGGGGCTATAGTCTTTCGAGATTTTTGTACATTCGAGAATTTTGTACATTCGAGATTTTTGCTTTCGAGATTAAAAAAAAAACTTTTCGAGATTTTTATCCTTCGAGATTTTTGTCATTCGAGATTACGTCATGATCCCTACCAGATGCCATACTCTCAGCGAATTTACCGAATTATTGAAAGAAGTGTTGACAATATAGTATCGCCGGAAATGGACCACTAACAATTTTCGGCTGGACAAGTCAACAATGCGGACAAGTGAACAATGATTCCAGCCTGGGGAACCCCAGAATCAAGCGCACTATTCCCGAGATGCGGCCTCAATTGCTCGATAATTGGAGCTCCAGAATGCAGCTGCTTATACGCTTCCGTCATGGCCACGTGTCCGAAGACAGTTTTCACATTTACCAGAAAATTATCTAACGGATAGGATAAACAACATTTGTTAATTTGTTTAAATTGTTGTTTTTAATTCCAGAATAATAATAATAATAATATATTAGGTGCAACAAGTCCGTAGAGGAGGACCCTAGGTCTAGCTTCCAGCTGAATCAAGAAGTCAACCTTTACGATTTACATATATATTTTCCAAATTGTCATTCATAAAAAATAAACATGTACCGTAACGAATTGTGCCAATTTTTCAACCACCATTCTTACACCTCACACAAGGAGGTCAACTCTTCAATTGGCCGAAACTATCGCTACATCTTGACTTCGATTAATTGGATCTAATTATGTTTGGGCCACATTTCGAGCTCCCCTCGACCGATACACAACGGATTCTCTTATGCGTTCATTTTGTTTGGTAAACTTCATCCGCAAACGCGAGTCGTCGAAACAATGAGCCTCGCACTGGAACACCATTGTATTCGATTTACAAGACCCCCTGTACTGTTATCGTGTGTGTTAAAAACTGACAGATACTGATGGTAATCAATTAGCATAAATTGCTTTGAAAACGAAAACATACAGAACGATAGATATACCTACTTAAACGGCCCAGAAGAGGGTAAAGAGTGAATTCTCGACGATTGCCAATTAGTGATGGATAGGATCATAAGCTCTGAATACCAATGTTGACCTATCAGCTATAAATTTGGGTTCGCTCTTAACAATGGACAGGGTCAGCCGCACAGTGAGATATGGATGATGGGATATTGTTTTTTTGTATTGTAAATATTGTAATAGAGGCTTTTAGTGATTTGGACTGTAGATGGCTGATGGGAATTTAAAGTACAAAACAAGTGATGGGGGTTCGCAGTAGGTAGCTCCAATGTGAAGCCAAACCTTCGTCGTCCTTCTCACAAGTTGAGTCACCATTCTCAGCTGGGACTTGTCACCTCAATTGCTGTGCAAAAAGTGCTCCCATAGTTGTATAGGCTGGCGTGGAATGTTGTCCACTTCCCGAAACGCTCTGGGGCACTTGTTGCCACATTGCTGCGTCGTTTCGTTCGTCATCGACGGTCTGATTTATTAGCAAAATTACACCAAAGCATTGTGTCCATTTGTTTGCATCCGCGTGTGTGTATGTGTGTAAAAAGAAAAGTAAGAGGGCGCCCAGGGAATGTCGTCCGCATGCAAAATTCCAAGCGCGCACTTTGGAAAGCTCCCTTCGGAGGACCGACTTTGTATTAGTAAAAGCGGTGACTCTCTTGCGCGCTTCTCTCTTCGTCTCCATATATGAGCCTGAGTGCGCGCACACTGTTTACGTATCTGCAAACAGAAACGTTTTGAAATTAACCAACCGACGACGAAGGCTGAGATGATATATGCTCAGTCCCGACATTACCATAATGACAATGTACAACATCTCGAACGGATGACGGACGTACGGTCCGCACGCACACCGTTCGCTTATTTATGACCAATTATAAATCTAAACGCTGCATTTTATAGTGGGCATGGGCACTGGGCACTGGGCACTGGGCACTCTTCCTCCCCGTTCTCTTTGGGTTTTTCGATGGTTTGGCGCACAACCATTCATTCCTTGGCTGGTGTGAGTACGACTTGGCGGATTTGTGGGACAAAAGCGAGGAAGCTTGCAATTGAGCCTGTGTGTAGAAAGGAAGACAAGTTTGCGACAATTTCATCATTTTTAATGTAGTGCTGCGGTAGTAGTTGCAAGCAGTTGTGAGGAGATTGTTTCTTTGGTTTGGACGACATATTTTTTTGTTTACTGCCTTTCTGGCACGGAAGTAAGAGCTCCGAGATAGATGGGAGATTGTGACAGTAACGGTATTTAGTGAATTGTGTCGTGCCCGCTCAGAAGTTGTATGTGCTAATTAATTATCAGCGCGCATGTTGCGAGGTATGGTCAATAAAAGGAAAAGACCAAAGTGAGTCAACTTAGTCACGAAATTTGCTCCAATTTGTGCGCGACTGGTCCTGCATTGGGTTGAGATGGTGATGAATCTTTTTATGACACTTTTGGCATAGGAGAGAAACTCGGAGCGGACAGGAAATCAACGCAATAACTACACCGTTTTTGATAAGAATTTGGTTAATGGCGTCTTTTATCGCAGTCATCATTTGGACGGTCAAAATTATCGTCGAAAGCGAAAAGCGTGTAATTTCTTATTGGTGACCTAATTTGTGGTGAAATCGGATCAACGCTGGTGAAATTATGTTTTTAGTCGGCTTGCACATGCACACACACGTATCTTTCAACGATAAACTGATTTTCACAAATACCATTGGACAGGTTGTTATGCAGAGGGCAGCGCAACTATTTCCTAATACTCGAAGTATGTCGAAGTTGAGGTACGTGAAGAGGAATCGACTATCGACACCCATCTAAGGCTATACGATGGAGAGTTCAAAATTGGATTCGTCCCGTCTTGGAAATAAAGTTGTAGTTTACTAAACTATGATCCCCAACTTTGTCCCAAGACTCAAGAAGATTATAAACTAGAAGCAAGACTGAAGGGATGTAGGTAAAGTTCATAAAAACTACTTTGATTGATTTTCTTCCTGTTATAAACAATATTGACAGCGCAGTTAGAGAACATTTTCGACGAGATTCGAGGACCCTTTTTGGCAACCCAAATTCAACGGCTTATTGATGGGAGCATCCCACTCCCTGTGCCACAGACATTCATAAAAAGTTGGTAGAGGACCTTCCCATTGGCTTAAGAATGCCTCACTTAGATAAATAAGTTTTGAATATCCCTTCGTCAGATAAGTTACGAATATCCGAATATAGTGTTAAGGCAATTGCAGATGTGCAGGAAATACCAAAAGCCATTAAAAAAAATAAATTTGGTACAGAAGAAGTCGTGAAGTATGTGTACGGACCAGAGCCTTAACTAACAAGCCTCTCCAGTTAAATCTGCTCTTAGCCAACTGCCTCCAGGTGCACGATACACATGCAAAGACACGCCCAGCGTCACTTAGATGCCGTTCATAGTACCTACATCTTGCTATATGTTGCATGTTGGAAATTATATTTTTCTTACCTCGTCGCGATTGTAATACCTTATACTCGCACAACAAGTTGGTTGAGGTCCTTTGCGAATACTTTACGGACCTAGCTACCTTAAACAGCGACGTTGACCTGGTCAAAAAGCTGAAGATATACAACGACTGAGATGGCATGGGCATGTCAAGCGTATATAGACAGAACGACGAGTCTTTCAGTCTAGCCCTGAGGGAAAACGTAGCAGAGGAAGACCCAACCTTAGGTGGCGCTCACAATTGGAGGGCGACCTTAACCAACTTATGGTGTGCGCAACTGGAGGCAGCTAGCTAGGGACCGATCTGGCTGGAGCGGCCTGTTGATTGAGGCCGTGGTCCACCCCGGACTGTAAGCTGCGCCAAAAGTAAAGTAAGTAAGCTACCTTAAACGCCGAATGCGTAATTTTTTGCAATAACTTGTTGGGCACAATCATCTATTACCGGATCTACCATCTTCTTGGTTATGGCTTGACTAAAAACAGATTTTACTTTAGGTATCTACTTTCGAAACACGAATTCTTTCCAATGATCGTCACTCTTGCACCATAGTATTGAATAAGTGTACAGACTATTTTTTCATGTTTTTGCTTCTCGAATTGGCAACACTTTTTCCAGCGATAAGCAATGTGATAGCTTATTTGTGGTAAATTTCGTTTGCCATTTCTCCATGAGTATAGACCTAGGATACACTGCCCCAGCTGCTAGAAATACTATGTAGTCGAAAATTAGACCTCTAGATTGCGGTTTACTCTACGCAGTCACGGCGCCTAATAAACTACAGTCTTTCTAATAAAGTCGATGCCATGGTCATTACCATGATTTGTATCCCTTGTATATTGCGCACTAGTTGTAAGGCGGTACTTACAGGTAAACTGCTTGGCTACTGGACCGTTTCTAATAACGACAAGCATGATGGATAGCAGGCTCGTCATTTAAGGGCGAGTCAGCTAAACATCGTAAGTGGCGAGTCTCAGGTTCAACCCCCTTTAAAACCATAAATTACATCTTCACGTCATTTCCCACTGCGTCACCTCTCGAGTACGTTTGGCAAACGTAGTCCGCAGTCAATGTTAAGAATCTATGAGACAACTCCTTTTGCACAAGGATGGACTAAATCGTGTGACAACGGACCCCGGCCTGACCCATAAAAACATAAAATATGTCAATACTAAAGTTGAAATCCAACAAAGCAACTCCATTGGATCCGTTGCATATTAAATATTAGTTTTAATTCAATGATAACATCAGACACTACTCTAAGCCGAGTACAACTATAGCCAATGAGGTCCTCATCATTTGACATATTTTCAAGAACTAAATCGTCCAAATTTTCATACCATTCCCAACTTTCTGAGAAAGGGTCATATTCCAACTTCAAATTTCAAAGTTCACCACCATCACCTTCATCGTATCATCTCGTTCTTCAAACATAAGGTACGACGATCAAAAACGGCTGATAAGTGAGGCCATAATCGGCATCGATTGCTGCACTGCAACTTCATCGCTTCATCCCACTGACCGCCCAGACAGCGCGCTGGCCGATCATCATTTGTTGTGCATTAAATGTCTTGTTGGGTTTTTTTTATTTTGTCGGCCGATTTCTCGGATTGAATAAATATTTAGCAGCGTCAGCGTCTACTACCGCCGCCGCCACCGCACCACCACCTCAAGTAGGTGTCCCATAGTGCTGATTAATGGGAGGGATTAAAATCTCGGAATCACACAATTTATGTAAATGCACGCTACAGATATAAATATCATATTTATGATCGTCTATTTAGATTTTTCCAAATCATAATACCACAACGCAAGAATAGCAATGACCACACTGCCGCCGTCTCTTCCACTTCCAGTTGGCCGGTACTGCCATGGCCACATTTGTGTGTTTGTGGCATGTTGATGTTTTGTTTAACCAAAGGTAATGGATATGGTCTCGCGCGCACACGATGAGTGTGGTCCAGGCGGCTGTGACTGTGAGTGGTGTAGTTCGACGAGATGAGATCGCGTCTTTCTATGATGACATCAAGTGGTATTCACCACTTGGCTTTGCTGCAAGCCCCGAAATGGTCAACAATAGGAATTGATATAATTTCCAATTAATTCAATCGGGATGTATCAATTCTATGGACAGTTTGTTTCAAATTTCTTCATTCGATGTTGGACGCACGGTGATGTGTGTGTGTCGGGCCGACGCGACACCATCAGTGTCGGTTGAAAGGTGTTGGTATATTGCCGGATTTGGAGCGGTCTGGGCGATACTGAATACTAATCGTTTAATTAAATATGGAGCGGACCGTTCAGCGGCTAATATATAAATTTGTCTTCCATTCTACTTTCAGAGCTGAGAAGTAGTACGTGTCTGCCTGCCACCCAAGTTGATGAAGAACTTTCTAAGTTCATGTTTCAGAAGCCGAGTATGCGACACAAAGGCGAAGTTTTGTCTCTCGTTTAAGATAAATCAATATTAGGCTAAAATCTTTTCCGACAGATTGAGGCGTGTATTTAGCACGCTACTTGTGTGGCCATTTGCATATAAAGACTGTTGATATTGTCGACTGTTTAATATGGTCAGGTTTGTTGGAAGATTATATAAGCTATATAGCTGTGCCTTGATCTAATCTATATTGATGAATAATAAATTGTAGGTAGTCGTGAATTTGTTTACTTATGGTTAGTATGTATTTCGAAGAAAGGAAGATGAGATGCAACACTAAACAAATGAAATAGATTGGCTGAGTGGTTGCAGTTTATATGCCGATTGCTGAAAAATGTAGAATATAAAATACATACCTACATTAGATTGAAATTTAGGAACAACGGCCCATCGTATGACATTACTTCCTGTGTCTAAATAAAGCCCAATCACGCACTATTATTCAAACTTACTTACTTACTTACTTAAGGTGGCGCTACAGTCCGGGGTGAACCTGGGCCTCAACCAACAAGCGTCTCCAGCCAGCACGATCTTTGGCCAGCTGTTTCCAGTTTCGCACGCTAAGTTTGTTAAGGTCCCCTTCCACTTTCGTGCGCCACCTGAGTCGCGGTCTTCTTCTACTGCGCCGTCCCTCGGGTGTGGATTCGAAGATCTTCCAGGCCGGAGCATTCACGTCCATTCGCTCTACATGACCCAGCCACCGCAGTCGTTGGACCTTCACCAGCGATGCCAAACCTAGCCCAATTGTGAAATTCTAGCACTTTCTGATTTGATCTAGCCCTGAAAATTTGGTGTCTGGCCCTGTGTATTTTTTTTTTTAACAAATACATTTTCTTTTAAAAAAATTGTTTGTTCTATCGCAAATGTGAACATCCCTTAATGAATAGTGTTTATAAATCTTTGAATCTGAACGCATTAATTTGTATTAGCTACTAGCCGTAAGGCCCGCCATTTTGAATTTGTATTGTAGAAAGTAGAAGCGTCGTCGTCATGGGCTCACAGCTTGTGGTGGTTGTGCTGTACTGCTGTGCTTTTGCGCATTTGCGTTTTTTAACTACAGTACCGTTACCGTTGGCCCGCCATAAAATTTTGTTCTTATAATCGTATCTCGTTCTCACGCAAAACAAACTTCAAGCTGCTTTAAATACAAAAGAAATATATTTGGCTTTGGCTAAAATAAAATCTTATAACAGTGAAGCCAATGATGGTGATGACAATGAGCGTTGCTCAAATATTTTATATTTAGATTAAATATAGTGTGATACAAGACATCATGTGCAATTTTATTACTAATAATAATTAATTACTAATACATACCTACTATAATACATATAAAAACACCTAACCAATACATTTTATTATTTTTTTAATTTGGAATTTAATCTAGCCCTAATCTAGCCCTGAAAAATTTTTTTTAGCTCTAAATCACATTTTCGAATTGGCATCACTGACCTTCACTCTTCTGGCTAGGTCGATGTCGCTGTACAGCCCGTACAGTTCGTCGTTGTATCTCCTCCTCCATTCACCGTCTATGCAGACCGAAAATTACTCGAAAAATTTTCCTCTCGAAGTAGCCAAGAGTAGCCTCATCCACTTTTGATAGAGTCCATGCCTCTGCACCATAAAGTAGGACTGGGATGATTAGGGTCTTATAAAGGGTCACTTTAGGTGTTCGATAGAGGGCTTTGCTACTTACTCAATTGTTTTTTTAGCCCAAAGAAACAGCGATTGGCAAGAGTTATTCTTCCTCATTAACCGCCAAACCCATCTTCGCCGCTTCCGTCTCAGTGCCCACGAACGCGCCAGTGACATCACGCTGCGTTCTGCCGATTATGTCGATGTCGTCGGCGTAGGCGAGTAGTTGGACGGACTTTTGAAAGATAGTGCCTCTGGTGTTAGCGTTTGAGTTTTGCACTATTCTTTCAAGAACGATGTTGAAGAAGTCACATGACAGCGCATCGCCTTGTCTAAATCCTTTTTTGACATCGAAGGTCGCGGTGAGTTCTTTACCGACCTTGATGGAGCAGCGTGCGTTCTCCATTGTCATCCTGCACAAACGGACGAGTTTGGCAGGGATGCCAAAACTAGACATTACTCTGTATAGCTCGTCTCTATAAATGCTGTCATAGGCGGCATTAAAATCGATGAAAAGATTATTCAAACTACTCGCTTTAAACTCAAGCCCAACATAGCTTAATTTAATTTAAACCCACATCTGTTGGGTTTACCACGATATCTCGAAAAAAAAATCTCGAATTAAAAAAATATGTATATAGAAAAAAAACAAAAAAAGAAAGATCCCACATTTGTTGCTCACCTGACATCGATTTTGACTTGAATAACATTTACGCCCAGGATTGATAATAATTCATGTCTGATATCGGCTGAAAAAAACCTATTACCATATAGCGACTTCCTTACCTTACATACAGCATTGGTAAGGGCTACTTTTGGGAGCACCTATATTTAAAAAAAATCAAGCATGAGTTCATCTCCATAGTTCGATAATCTAGTTGTCAATTAACTTTTTCATGAAGCACGCCATCGCTTTACTCGCATCAGAAAGTATCCTCAAATAATGGGTGTTTTTTTAACCGTTTAGTTTTAAAATTGAAAAAAAAAAAACAAAATTTACAAAATTGGGTGAAATTTGTATTAGGGTCGATAAATCAATTCTTGTTATTTACCTACGATTTGAATATTATTTCGTGTACATTTTGACCACGACTGGTCCGTCCATCCGGAATTTCCAATTTTGGCATACTTTTTCCAACATATATCGACTGGTATTTCACCAATAACACGAGTTATGTAGTCAGTTATGTAGTCTTTCAAGGCGGCAATAATTGCTGGCTTAGCCGTATAGACGAGAGACTTCACATATCCAAACAAAAAATAGTCCAGCCGCGTCAAATCACACTATCTGGCCAATTCACAGTTTCAAAACTTGAGATGAATTGCTCACAAAATTCACCTCGCAATATGTCGATAGATTCGCGTGCTGTGTGGCATTTCGAGCTGTCCTTTTGAAACCACATGTCGACCCAATCCAGCTCTTTCATTTTGGGCAAAAAAAATGTCCGAAATCATCAACGATGACCATAAAGTGCTCTAAACACATTTTTAATACTGCGAGAACGATTTTTGGTAGAAAATTCAATAATTTGCAAACGTTGTTCGGTGAAATTCATGGTGAAATGGCAATTCTAACTGAGCATTTTTTACTTTGACACGTGTCACGAATCACCGGTCCCGGTCTACTGGATCAACTCTCAACCAGCTAGCTTCATACTGAAAAATAAAGTTGTCTAAAGTTTACTCGTTCCAAACTGAATGGAATGGATGGAACTCCATTCGTGGCTCTAGTCCATTCTGCCGCAAAAAGAGGCTCGACTCTACATTTTTTCGAGTAAAAGCACTACCCCCAACATTCCTGGATCAGTAATGGTTGCCTGAAAGCTGTGTGTCTTCAATATGGCGATGCGCCTCATGACTATTTTGTGTGGAAAGACTGCATTGTAAACTATGATATAGTAGGTAACATAATCGATATTGCTTTTGGTAATATGTACAAAAAAATAAATTATTTTAAAATTTAATACAGAACCAGAAAAGCAAAAGGCAGAAAACAAAACATACATTCAGGTACTGCTGTTAAAAACAAAAGTTTCTTGAAATGCCAAAATGATCCTAAAAGTATGCAATTTTAACTACACTATTATAATTCTTAAACAAAAGAAAGCAAAAAAAAACAAGAAAATTTTCGATTTTTAAAAAGAGAAAGCATTTCGTTTCGTTTTGTACGAAATCCCTTCCCATCTCTTACGTTATCGCAATGACCATTGAACCTAAGCCAAAGCAATCCTTATAGTCGCTTTAATACCCGCACCTACTTTTTGGAGGCGTTTTAAACGCGGTACTAATAATCATTTTTAGTGCCCAGGCCTCCAGGGTAACTTTTTCGAAGTCACAATGGCGAAAATTTCCATATAAAATTATATCCATTGTGACCGTCAACATATTTAAGTTGAAGACTAAAAATGATAATTGGTAAGGCCCATTATTATTTATGAATGATTATATAATATGTATATCGGTGAGAGTGAGAGAACAACAAAAACAACTCGTAGACACAGTCGCTTATACATAGTAGGAAGATTAACTATTTCGAACTACACCACTAATTCATCATCAGACTCCTTTTTAAGTGATTGTTGTTGAATAGTTTTGAATTCTGACAGTCAGTTTTCTCCGTATATACCTAATCCACTTGGGAAGACATTTCTGCTTTCCCCTGTCAGAAAATGAACCTTGCATTTCGATTTGTCAAAGTCTGCCAACTTTGGTGATTAGAACGGAGGAGAAGACCAACCTCAGTGCGTTGTGGTTGCTACGAGGCATTTTTGTTTATTGCTGTTCTCTCGGGTTTCATCGCTTTTTCCTCTCTTTATTCATTATTTGTAAAAATCATCAGAGGTATTAAACATAATTATTGTAATTGTAATTACCTAATGAGAGCAGAGATATTTTCTTCAAAAAATGTGCCCCAAATTAGGTTCTGACAGAAATTATAATGAGCTCCAGTAAAACTTTTGTGTCATCAGTAAATGTATGCCAATATAAGAAAGTATCTCAGTCAGTTTTATCAGTACAATTTGAATAAGTAAACCTCCGCAGATGCACAAGCATCTCTTCCATCAAGTGACAGCTCCAACATAGTGACACCACAAAAATGACTGTCATAATGACGCCACAAGATCAATTACGGTAATTATCGCAAAATATTTCATTGGCTCTTATGACTACTCACAGGCAAAATTATTAATAATTCCTGATAACGACTGACAATTAATTTCTGTCTGCTCCTCACACGTTTGTTTGCTTTATACTCCAATATACGTCACATGTACCTATCCCTCAAAACAAGACTACACACATGCATATGATTTAATGGACCCCAACCCCAACCAAATGCATTTGCATACCAATACATATACTATACACACCACGCTCCGCTGCCCTACCAGCAGGATGCAAAAAGGAAAATACTTTAATTATAATAAAAACCAAAGCAATAAGAGGACCACAACGAATGACGTCTCTCTTATCAGTTGAGAGTTGGTTGGACCCTTTTTTACAGTTTCTTTTTCCTTTCATGTGGTCTTCTTGAGATATGGGTGTACCTACTTGAAATATGTACTCGTAAAGAGTGGGCACTGATACCTCGTTGGCTTTGGAGGGAATCGATCGCAAGGCTGCTTGGACTTGGACTTGGATGCTGCTGCACTTTTTATCCGACTTTTATGACTTTCGTGTCATCAATAAAAGTTCTCGTTTCGAAATGAGTAGAACACTTTGTGTATTCTGCAGGTGACAGCTGTTCTTTACAGTATTTGGAACCAATCTTAAGGCTTTTCTGTGTACCTTAACCTACATCAATTGAGCAAGAATTTCCCTTTAAATATCCCGAAATAGCTATAAATTTTGAACTATAGTTAAATTCAAATGAGTATATCACTTTTCAAACAAGCACGAATGTATCACGCTAAACTTCCTTATTGATCGTTAGTTCGGTTGAAGGCTGACATTTTCCAAAATGGATACAAGAAAATTAATATTACAGGACAAGCAAACTTTGGAACTCGCTTCCTGGGGATTTATTTCCAGAAGTATACAATTTGCAGCAATTTAAGTGTAAATTTAACCTACACGTCTGCAAGCATCTCGGGGCGCTGTTGAAGCGTTATAGGTTCGCCTTTCCCGGGAGAAATATTTAAAAAAAAAAAATTAAAAATATTTATGCAGTAGATAGTCAAATTCATCCAACCAAGTGTCCAACAAACAGCCAGATCCCTAACATTGACTAGTTTTGGTACGATTCGTTAAGATTCGACTAGATCCCAATAACTCAGGTTCAGATTGTGGCTGAACGCATCTGGGAACGTTAGCTAATTAGGTTATGATTATGAGCTTTAAAAACTTGAAAACAACAACTAAAACAAGCAAAAATGTTCTCTGTTACCTACATTCTCCCAATTCGCCACCATAAATGACAGCTACGCCACACAACAGCTGACAAGTAAACCATCATTGGACCGTTCTCCAACTAACTCTTCCCAAAACGCACTCCTGAAACCGCGCAAACACATCTCGATATAGTGCACAACGCACCTCATCCTCGCCTTTTACATCTTTCTCGCGCAATAAATGAACCGTATAAAAATAAAAAAGACGACAAGGCGCGCAAATGCAAATCTAAAAGCAAAAACTTGACGAAGAGTAACCAGCTCCGAGAAGATCCATTGAAGTCAATTTAAAAGCCCCCGAAGAAGAAACGCAGGCGGGCCACGGACAACGACGACCGCGACGTGGACCTTCTTTCTCTTATCAGTAACCCACACTTAATGTTAATGTATCTTCCGCAAGACGGGACCAAAGGAGACAGCCGAAAGGGGGGCGCATTTAGAAATTCGCCACCAAACAGCGACCAATGTTCAATGTGGTACTGTGGCAAAGACCGTTGTACGCGTATTTTTTTGTTTTCTCCTCTGGCTTATTCCTGTTTATTGTGCCATATCTCCTGTCCTATGGAGCTGTGTGTGCGCACTCTTGCCAAAGAATTCGCCCAAGATAACAAACCTTCGCAGAGAAGGAATACCTCTTGTTGGTGCGCGCTTCTTGTTGGTACCGCTTTTGAAATTCCTCACGAAGGAGCGCACATAAACGTTCAAAGAGCATCACCGCTCGCACTGCTGGCTGATGTATAATGAAATTGTAAGTGCTTTGCGCACTTTTGCGGGGCACATCACAAGTGGGCACAAAAATTGTGGCCAATAATCAATTTGTCATTCCGAACGACTTCCGTACGCAGTGTTGTCCCCCCATTAGTGATGGCTTTCAATCATGGTTCACCTCATCAATTCAAATTAGCGAGCACATTTGTGCAGCATCAGAGATTGTCGCCAAACGGGAACGCGCTTTCATTTTAATTGAAAAATAATTACCGCTCTCCGGTGGCTTTTAAAAATCCATTTGCGGTACCCACCGAATTTATTCAACCGCAACCAACGACGCACGTGGGGCTCTAGTCAATGTGGTTATGGGCTATTCAGGGTATTTAGTGGTTAACCATGACAAGGTTTGTACTCTTGTTTGTTATCAGTGTTCCAGCTGCGGTGGGTATAGAATTGAGCCTTGTTTTCCATATCAGGGGTTTTCATATGGGGAAAACTAACTCTTTCAGATGGCGGCAATTCCGATTCGAATGGAGTCCATAACTTGTATCGGGAATGAGCTGTACTGCAGCAATTTGTCATGTTCTGTGGAAGTCATTCGACAGAAGATGCAGGTGCTGAGCTTTGACTGCACCTTCACCGAGGAGATGGACAATCTAATAGTAATTATCCCTGCCTGGTATATGACCACTAACCGCTTTAATGTGATTGTAGATGAAATTCACGCTTTACAAAAAGACGGGAGCAGCTTACAAGAATTTTGTCATCGACTCAACAGAAGATCTATGCAAGGTGCTCGACAAAACCGAACGATCGAATGTGATAAGCCGCATGATGCCGATGTGGAAGAACTATGGACGCTTTTCGGAAAGCTGTCCAGTTAAGGTAAGGCGGATATGTGGCTTTAAGCGGACTAATGTAAGGTCAATTTACATATAGGGCGATGTATCTATTCGACGCTATCCAATGGATTTGTCTTTCTATCCCACGACCTTTCCCAGTGGGGATTTCAAAATCGCCCTGCAACTAATCGAGGGTAACAACTACACGAGCGTTTTAAATGTGACAACAACTTTCAGTGTAAACTACGCTTAGGTATAATTGCCGAAATGCGAAAACTTGGAAGTATAATCCCAACACTTTAATAAAATATTAACAAGTGTTAAATAGAAGGGTAAAAGTATCCCTGGAAACGAGTTTTAAAGCTTACTTCTTCTGTAGCCAAATGAGTTTTGAAAACGTTTGATGTCCTCTAAGTTGTTAAGTGTACTGATTTCGAGGTCTGAAGTAATACGAGTACCTAGAATATAGGGATAGGTCAGCGACCAGTCTTCTGTGCGCCATCTGCTCTTGACTTAATGTTAATTTAGGATGTCCTGTTAGTTATGAACTGCTCGTCTCTGTATGCTGTCAAGAAGGATAAGTGAATGTTGTAAAACCTAGTTCCAAATGGCAGCTCCAGTTGAGCACAGTTCTCCAAAAACATTGAAGCTAAAATATCCACCTTTTCTTTAGGTTTTGATTATCGTTATCTCAGAAAATCTTGCCGACATACCCCCAGGGAAGATACTTGTCTTCTTGACCCAATGAAGTCTCTCCCAACGTATAATCTATCTATATAGGTTTTGGTCGTAATCTTCCTTCACTAAAAATGGAGAGGAAGGGAAACTGAAGTTACTGGCTTTTTGGAATTGAAAGGTTTTCGAGCTTCTTGTTAGGAAAGGTGAGGTGAGGGGCACTCTGATGAGTTACCTAATTATACCTTATCAGATTCGTTGCATATTTTCTGCAGTTCAACCAGCTGGAGCTTGTCCTGATCCACGAATCTTTAGCACCACACGTCAGGCTTTAGTCTACTTTCATTGTTAGTTCACGTGGAAACGGTGGAATAATTTTGGTAAACTCATCTCAAAGTGACATATTCGCAGGTTAGGTTAAAAAGGGGTATTAGAGAGATGATGACATATTCGTAAGTCCCTGCACTCTGCACAAAAGCAAGTCATAAGACTAGTGGTGAAACAGTGGATCAAATCAACGTTCATTATTTTTAGCCTAAGCGAGTTCTTAGCCGACCGAGGCACTTGAAAAAGTAGGTCCCTTACTAAAAATATTCAAAAGTGTATACCCCTTGCAAGTTACAACATGGAAGGGCTATACATTCACTTGGTGCACTACCCAAAATTATTTAGTAGTCGAGTGAATTACCTCCAGTGGTAGATTCTTAGCCAATCCAAAATTGAACAGTGCTACAATTGAACGATCCACAATTTACAACTATATGGTTGTAAATATTGGAGCTGCTCCCTACGCCAAAGCATCTCTACTTTCGATCCAATTGAAACAATCTCACAGGTCGTCCGCCTTCGTTTGGCGCCTCTGTTACCGCCGTAATAATGAATTTTTTATTTTTATTTTTTACCTTGCAATTTATTAATAACATTTCTTTAATCCTTCAATTGTCAATATTAACTGAACTAAATTAAAAGAAAAATATATAATCACCCTGTATCATTTAACGTTGCTAGCAATGCCGCTTTATAACATTGTCTATGTATATAACATAACTTGAATTCTTTAATATGTATAATATACTTATGTAAATAGTTTTCTTTTCAATGAATTCGATGTTAATTGGTCAGTCGAGAAAAAGACGAGCGTGTTAGCAGACAAATTATTTTAAAGCGTACTAAGAATTGAATTATAAGAAATATATACGGTCGCTATTAAAAATTGTGTGCTTTTTTCCTTTTGACAAGTTTCGACTCCAACACTACACAGATGCCAATCGGCAACCATTGCACATCGTGCAGCGCCCGATTACTTCTGCCGATACTATTACATCAACTCGTAAATTCACAGGTTTACACCCACTAATAACTTAGAAACGATTCACATCTGGTTGCATGCATCTAGAAAGCAAAGTCGCCTGGCAGGGTATGCAAAGAAGTTTTCCCACCGCATCACCTCCCTGCCGGCCGCCGCCTGGCTTATGGGAATTTCATCTGCAGAACTTCTTGCTTTCCGGTATACGACTGAGGAGGAGGACCCACCCCAGTTCGAGTGCAAGTTTACGGATTGTGTGTAATAAAGCGATCAGAGACATCGATACTCGGGTAATTACCATAAAAATGCTCAGATGCATCGGCCACAAAGGGTGACCGAGGTGGTCGTCGCAACACCAGTGGTAAATAGGAACATACGCAACGCACCAAGAACGAGACTCTCGGCGACAACATTTTCACACCTTCTGCGCGCTCGGTCGTTGCCTGCTGCTGGACAGGAAATGTGTCCATCTCTGATTTCGTTTTTATTACCCTGCGGAGGATTACGCTGTGCAGCTAGGCCAAGACCGCGCGAAGATGCATCTAGCTTCCTCGGCCACAAATTAAGATTCCCACTTGATAAGGATAAACACAAATATGAAAATTTGTAAGCAGCTCATCGAGGGGACACGAGTAACAAGCGACCTCTGGTAGTTGAACACCACTACCAGTGACGGCGGGAAACTCCTCCATCCTCTCTGCTGAACCATATGTTCGATTGGCAACTTAATGTGTGCGGGGCAGGGCAGGAACGCGAATGGGATACGGTACTGCTGCTGCTGCTGCTGCACCCCACTCGGATCGACATGCATGTTTAGCTGTCGAACATTTGCATACAGCTTGTTGGGTCGTGCCTTGGTCCAGGCAGGAGGCTGACTCTGGCTGGCATCCCCGATGGATATCTCCTCGCATATACTTCGAATCAATATCGTTCGCGCGCGCGCGCGCATTCGGAACTAGTAGTTGTGGGTCACCGGCAACAGTTTTCTCAAATGTACAACACGCTAGCGCAGCTGGGATGGCTGCGAGATGTGGGATGCTGTATATGCTGAATGCTGCTGACGACGAAGACGACGATGATGAGGATACTCGTTTTCCAGGCGCTTTTTGCTCCTTCTCGCCGGATTGGTTGGGTGTTTGTTTTTTCTCCTTTCCTTCGTTTTGGTCCGTGTTCTCGCCTTCGCCGCCGCACCGTTCCTTTGCAGCTAATTGAATTAGCATTTTTACGAGTGTAATGATTTCAATTAGCTTGTGTGCAACACCGCTCAGGTGTGAGCGAACGACCGACACGACAACGCATGAATGTGCATTAATTGCCTGAACTATGTTGTAATGGTTTAATTGGCCTAGCGATTTGGATCGCTTGGCGGTCGACGTCGGTATTGAATCAGCTCGTATCGATCTTGAATGTATTGGATTTCATTCTATACGCGAGCGATTAATCCAAGAGATCCGATGAGGTAATTGCTGTCCGGAATAGTTGTTGAAATGGGATGTATACGCAGAGATCTACGACTACGATAGATTTAGATCTTGGAAGGTTGAAATGCAATACTCAGGCAATAGCACATGCATGCTTATGCGACGGAATGAGTACGTTACAATGTCTTGACAAGTGCAACATCTTCTGAGCCTAGAGCAGCGGTTGACAAAATTCTCAACATATGATGCTACGAGTCTCGCATTCTTTATTTTGGAGATGGCTGATTTTTGTGTGACTTGTAGTTGTAGTGTCCTGAAGTTACAGTAGAGCTTCCATATAGGACTTTGCAAATCAGTCATCATCTCAAGCAACTATACATACCTAACCTACACGTAATGGGCGCTCTAAACTCAGCTATAGGTGGAGGGAGACTTTACTTTTTTGATGGCGCTATACAGTTCCGGTGAAGCAGGGCTTTTATGTTGCATTCACCGAGTTGGTAGAGTAGAGTAGAAATGCCTCAAAAGCACTGCACCAATATATTTCACCGCGAAGAATTTGGGATTTGCTTTGCTGAAAGAAATATTTAAAAAAATGTCCATTATCACGTAGGACGTTTGTAGGCCCAGGTCCTATTTTCTGAGTAAAACCATTTCAGACTCCTTTTGTTTCGAGTCGTGCGTCATATACCCTCAATCCCCGCTCTTCGAATCAATCGAGGGTAACCTCATGTAATTAAGCCGCTCACACTCCCACACTTCCCACTAATTTAGTCACGAGACATTGCTCCCACAATCGGGCCCAACACCTATTACACTATTCTCTATAATAAGTTGCTATAATGCTGCTTCACAGGGCTATCTGCCATCTCTCAAACAGTGTACAATAAAAACGTAGGGTCCCACATTAGAGGCACCATGTCCACTCCTTCTACGAACACGCGGCAGTAAAATTAGTTTTTATGGTTTACTTTGGAGCCCGATTGATACTCATTGTTATTTGTTTCGATGCCCGATTTCCAATGGAAATGGACCCCGAAAAGGTCTTCTGATTGTCTTCTAATATGCCAGGCCGAACTGGCTCGACCCCAACTCCAAAAGTGATCTATTCGCTTTTTATGATGCCTCATTATCAGTTGGACAATAATTCCATGGATCTCTGATTCTTAGCCACCATCAACATATGTGTATATGTATGTGGTGCTGCTTGTCAGCTAATAAAAATCGAATACCGATATAAATCTTGCCGACTAATTTTTTCGTCAGTCCACATTTCGGCAGGAAAAGTCATAGCATTAAAAATGTCAAAAGAATTCTCACTGTCACCAACACCATCACCAGTCACCACTTGACGACAGTAGCGCATGTGACACTTGACAGTTGACAGCTGAAAGTTGGTAGGTGGCTTCGCTGATGACTACCGCTGCCTTGGTGGTGGGGTTTGTCGTCGATTTAATTATCGACTCATTAAGACGAATTTATTGCCTCGAACGAAATATAATACACACGGGTTTCTACCGATTCGGACGGCTCGATTATGAAGTTTGTTGTTCTTCTCATTCTCCGTGTGTCGATGGAAATTTATGACATATAAAACACCAAATGAGGTGAACACAATACCGCGACAAAATGAGGTGTCACCGCGCGATAAGGGTCTGCGATATGGTGTCGCGATTGGTTTAGATTTGGAATTAAGCTATTTTACGATGTGAATTTCTAATATGGTCTTCCAGGGGATATATGAAGGTACTTAGCACGCGTTGTTGAATACATGCAACATAGTCCTTAATTAAAGTTGTCAGTGAAATGAATTTAAATATAGAAGCAGATCATTAGAAACTGGTAAAAATGGCTATGGAAGTGACTTATAATGATCTTTTAAATTTCTTAAAAACCAGCAATATGTAAAATGTCATTTAACTTTAAATATAGATATTTAAAAAAAAATAGTTTCCAAACTTTAAAAGCAAATGAAAGCATTATTGGTGTTTACTCACTTTTGACGCTCACTGTAGGTGTTTTTTTGGACTACACTCGAAAGAGGAACAATAATGTACCTACGAATACCTATATCAGTTTTTAGAAATAAATTTTGAAATAAAATGCAAATTACCTCAGTTGACGGAGTATAGCATTCGACCTTGAATTTGCATAGGTAGGTTAGGTATGTGCCAGGGCCGTAGCCAGGATTTTGTTTCGGGGGGGCTTACGTTTGGATACTGTCTGGAAAGTCCCCTTATTTTATATTAGAAAGTTTTAGTTTTTAGTTTTTTGGAGGGGGCAGCCCCTCAAGCCCCCCCCCCTGGCTACGCCTGGTATGTGCAAGTAGGTGACAATGACAATGCTGAACAATGTACGTTGATAATTGGAGGTGGAGCATAATTATCTCTTTGCTGAACAATTCTGGAGGAATTAAGAATCGTGGACAAGTGACATTATTATCATCAGATCTCCTCGTCTCGTCATTATTTGTTATTTTATTCTCAATTTTTATTATGATGCAAACAAACTTCAACAACAACATTGAAAAATTTAAAATTATATTACATAATTACATTAGGATGGGTTGCTTCAATACATATTACATTTTACATCTATATTTATACCTACATATTTTCTAGAAAGTAAATTGAGTAATAAAACCTAATTTGGAGGACATCGCCGTCACATCACCACATTCACATAGCACTACGAATGAGACCTATTCCTATCGTATCCTAATTCCTAATAATGCGCATCTTTGGATATTATGCAGCAAATGCAGATTTGGCGAAATATTTTCATGGCGAGGCAAAGCAAAGGCACAAAACACAAGTACATTAAACATTACACCATCAACAATATGCAACCACACATGCACATCCACCACCTTCAATTGAACAAACTATTTTTAATTAGTTATTTGGGCCGATCCCGGCGGTACTGCAATACCGGGCCAACCCGCGACAGAGGTGGAGCAAGCTCCTAGCACTCCGTCTATTTCCAAAAATCAGTTTAACATTTGTTGTCCCCCGATGGGGGATCTATCAGATGTTAAGCTGATAAGAACAGATACTACACTTTGATCTTAGCCATAAGGCCGAGAAGCGATAACTAGAAATTCCCACTATGCCAGCATATCACTATATTTCCAATAGAAAGACAGTGTGAATAGAGTACACCAAAATAAATATAGTATCACAGTTTGTTGTTGTAAATTATTTTGAATTGTTTTTCCCAGCTATGCGCATTGCGCACTGCGAAAGCAGCACAGCAACAGTGATAAAGAAAAGGGGTAGTTGTTGTTGTTATCATTTAAACAAACACAATAAGAGGAATTCCAACGGAATATGTTTACCATTGCTATTTTCATTCCATTCATTAATTTGTGTGTAGGTACGTTGTTGTTGTATTTGGAGTAGTTTGCCTTGCCGATTTTCGCTGTTCAACTTGTTTGAATATTTTTAACTTTCTCGTATTTTAAATATAGTAGTTGGCCTGAGTTGGGTGGGATTGGGTGGGATGATATCTAGTGATGGGATTAGGGTAGGTAAACATTTGGTTTGCCGGAGACATATTTTAGCGAGCTACTATGCTTGCTTATGCTACGATGCTACGACGCAGTGGTGCCATTTTAGCATTTTTTATGCTAGATCTAGCATATTTAAACCTTAAATTGCATATTAGTATAAATAAAATATGCTATATGCAATCTAGCATATTTTCAACATTCAACATAAAGTAAAATCAAAAACTTTATGTTTATAGATACCCATCATGAACATATTCGTGGTATATATGCATCCATCAACATTTTCTTTATTTGGCATTCGCATTACTGAATATGTGAGTGACAATTATTCAATTGAATGAAATCAAAGCTTCTCAATAGTACCTAGAGGTCTATTCCTTTACTTTGTAGTAAAAATGGAAAAGACTCAAAATGACGGTGCTGGGGTTGAATTATTCTCTCACAGTGAGAGAAATTTACGAAAAAGTTACGGAATGCTTTTATAGTACCTAAACTTTATGCAAAATAACAGATGCATTTTCTTTTCCATAAATTACAGTCTACGATGTGACGTTAATTTATTACCAATATTAGCTGAATCATCCAGGGATGAAATCTTAGCTCTTAATCCAGTTAAGTTAAGTTTTTTACGAAAGTTTTTCTTAATGGGTCACCCCACCCAAATAAATTTAATTTGTATTGTATACGCCAATCGAAGTGGCATTTAACTCTATTTTTATTACACCTGTATATAAAAATAAAAATGTCACTAATTTTTCTTATAGTTTTTTCTAAGTACATACTTGTATAAATTAAGAAAAGAAAGCCTTTGTATTTTATAATTATAAGAAATAAATATCTATAAAAAAAAAAAATTTATTCGGTATTAATGTAACTACTTTTAATGAAATCAAAATATAAATGGGAATAGTAATAGCTCGCATAATACCAAAATGCCAAATAGGTCGACAAATTTCAAATCAGCTGTCAAGTGTCTGACAGTTTAATTGTCAGAAAATTGTTGAATAAAAAATAAAGACTCGGCAAAATATCAGTACAATGACGAAGACGGGGAAGATGATGACCTTAAGCCCGTATGACACAGAGAAAAATATAGAGCCATATACGGATTTTAGTTTTAGTTCTGTATCTACCTAATTGACGTGCTTTTGAATAACTAAATGTAAATTTCATTACAAAATACTGAATTCCCTTTTTGTTCCTTATTGTAGATAGACATCATGTTGTATTTATATTTATTCCTTTTTTTTTTTTTTGTAATAAAAAAGTTGTTTTTAAACGTTAGCATATTTTGCTTAATTCCTCCATACAATTTAGCATATTTTTTTCTTAATTTGGCATATTCTCTTAGAAAATTTCTGGCAACACTGGCTACGAGACGAGCTACGAACGACAGACTATGATGAATCATTCGATTTAAATACCCATCTGCATATAGTCTGATGTGAGTTTTGATACTACATTATATTGTAATTCAACAATGAACCAATATTTTATTATGTATGTACTCGTATATAGGCTTGCCATCCGTCCTCTTTTGAGGAGGACAGTCCTCCTTTGTAAGGTGATGTCCTTCGTCCTCCACAAAAAGAAAAATGTCCTCCTTTGTGGAAATTAAATTCCTTTCACTTCTCAAAAAGTACGATTTTATTTTACATATGTGGCAACAGATACATTTATTTTTTATTTTATTTATTTATTTTTTTTTATATTAAATAAATCTGCAGTTAACTAATATAAAAGATTCATCAAAATCGGATCATAAAAACCGAAGATATAAGATAATTGAAAAACGCGCGTATTTTTTTGATGGTAAAATTAGTCAAGCAACATAACATAAACATTGCATATAGATAGATACCCAACATTCCACCTACGTACTCCAAATCCTACAGTGACCACAGGCAGGGAGGTTGCAGGGGGGCAGCATGCCCCGATACCTACGTATCTTACAGTTTCTGGGATAAGTCAGAAAAAAAAAGTTAAATACGAAATATTAGCCGTGCCCTTGAAATTCATTGGTTAAAATGTAGCTTTTTTTAATGGTTAAAACATTTTCGTCTTAAAAGAAATTATTTTCATGTTCTAATTTGTTCATATTCATCTGCTAGATTTTGTCGGGTGCGTGAACTTAGCACCCCAAAGTTTGAAAAGTATATATTTTTTTAGAGTTCTGTATAGCTGGACAAGAGTTCTAGAGTTCCTGATAGAAATTTTGAAAAGTTCTGTTCATTTAGTATTTTTTTTTATTTTTTTTAATGTGAATTTTTCTTTTTTTTGTATAGAGTTCTGGAGTTCCTGATACTACTTATATACTTTTCAAACTTTGGGGTGCTAAGTTCACGCACCCGATTTTGTCAGCTTTTTTTAAATATTCGTCTGAAAAACTTGAAATTTAGTCTGAAAATCTGATTAAATCTTCAGCATTATTTCCCTTCCAATATTCCCTTTTACTCAATTGTTTTTTTTTTTTTTATATTTTGACGGGTTTTTAATTTTTCAGACGATTTTTATATTTTTACTATTTGTTTTCAGACGTCTTAAAAATTGTTTCAGACGTTTCCAATATCTGATTTTCTGATGATTTCTATTAAATTTCAAACGTTTTTTCGATTTTTGACGACATTAATTATAATTTTTTTTTTCTGAAAAATACTACATATTTATTTGTAGCCGAAAAAATGTTAGCCTTTTTTAATTACCTGATATTTTCGATCTTTATGTTTTAAAAAAATTGTATTTTTTAAGTCCTCCACGAGATTTTCTGGGAGGTGGCAAGCCTCCAAAGTACAGTACCTACATATAGTTTAATTTAATAGTCCGGGAGCCAGCGACATTTTTCGATGTCTGATGCACCTTGAATTATAACATTTGTTTGTATATTATGTATTGTAATGTATTGTAATAAATAACAATGAAAAATTAACAAAATTGATCCCTACCACCTCAACAGTTGAAAAAAAAACCTAAAATTTGTCTAAGTTGCGTATAGATGACACCTTTACATTGCGTTGAGAAAAGAAAAATTCCCTGCTATAGTGGGACAAAGTTAGACTGCCGTTGACTTAAAGTTGCAAAAAAATCGAACGCTGAGTTCAAACGCGGTGGTGAAGCGCGCTCTTGTGAACAATTACAAATTATTTCTTTGACGCCGGGGGTGAGAGTCATTTTTGTTGTGTCAAATGGGAAAGTTGATCGAATTTGTAAGAAATTATCCATGTCTTTAGATATGATGGGTGATGAAATGTATATAAAATCATAGGGTGACATATGGGAGACAATTATGCAAAGGAATTAAATAAGAACTGGAAAATACAGACTTCTTCCCTCTTTTTATTTATGTCGTGTACCGAAATTATTTTTCTTTTTCGAAAATTTCGTAGCACGGCAATTAAAATCAAAAATTCTTCATCCGAGCTGCTTGACATTTTGACAGAATTTGATGATAGCTAAGCTATCTGTTTGACGTCGTTTAACATGGCGTTGAAAACGTGGTGTCAAAATAATCATAACGCAGTGCAAAGTAATCTCACCGCGGCGTTAATAACACGTTCTGTTTGTCGAAACCTGAAGTTGCGTAGAGCAATTTGTAAAAACTGTGCCTGACAGCTATATTTCGGTTGAAAGCCGTCAACAGAACCAAAAGTAGTCGCAAGCCCCTATAGTGTATTATAGTCAAATAAGGTTCTATTTTTCGAGGAACCACAATCTTTCAATTGAATTCCATAGATTTTTAGATATAGAGAGCGGGAAATATGGGACCGCTTCCAAAAAGTGATGCATCGCCATAAAAAGGGAAAAAAAGCTCTATTTTATAAATTTTATTTTTAATATCTCAAACACTAAATGCATTTTGAGAAATCCTATAATGCGGTTATAAGAATAAAATACATAACAAAATAAAAGCGATGACAAAAGAACCGTTTTTAGGGTTTTTGGTTATAAATCTTAAAAATGGAACCCATTGGTGTAGATTTTACTAGATTAGTACGCCGCCGCCATTGGCGTATTTTGACGTGCATTTAGAGGCGTATTTTGACGCTTATTTTCAAGCGTATTTTGGCGTGATCACGCTCAGATGCAATGACACGAGACACCGACCGTATTGCATTCATTTAGAAATAAAAAAATGAAAATATTCCCCCTTCCAAGAACGCATAGCAGATTTTAACCATAGTTTAAAAAAAATTTTTTTTTTTTTCGAAAACGGTTTCAAGGAATTTGATGGAAATTGATAATTGATGCGTATAGTTTTTCACAAAATGATCGACTAGAGGTCGTATTTCAACAATATTGACTGAGTAAAGAAAAGTCGCACGAAAGAGTTTCGTTCGTCATATTTAAGTAAATATTGCATTAATTTATCTATACATTTTTTTGCCCAAATCGCAAAAAATTGTTTAGAAATCGTTTTCAAAGTTCCGATATCTAGCTATTCATACTTTTTACGAATAATATAGTCTCGGCATCGGCAGTCATGTCTCATGTGCTCATAAATTCTGAACTATTCCTTTTGGACTGTACCACCGCTCAGGATATGCGCAAAAAATATACGAGCATGTGTGTCTCCTTTTGTCGAAAAAATATTCCTACTGCTCCTGTTGATAGCTATTATTACATCTTTGTTGCGAGGCATGCATTGCACGTCGGGCGGTCAAGTTTTTTCCTTTTGCAATTGGTGTCTTGTGACCGTTTCCCCACAATCCTCTGTCAAATCTAACCTACTAAGTCAACCTTTATGTATTCCAAAACCACCTCCATTGCAGGGTACTTATTGCAAAGACATGTACACACTTTATCCAAAGGAATAACGAATGACTATCTTCAGTGGTGGCCATAGTAGGTACTATATCAGCAAAGCCCAGCCCACCCTCGCTTTTAGTCGATCAGCATTTGTTGACACCTGTCAAACTATCAAGGCGCAATCTTCTCAAAAAAATGCAAACAAAAAAAGTATAAACAAACACAAATAACCCCCGTAACCCGTCCTCCCTTGTGTGCAGTAATTTTGCTCATGTTCTACATCTATCTGCGTGCCACAGTCGTTGCCGCTGACCGCGCCACCATCTCAGACAAGATATGCACTCACCTTTCCACACTTTCTTGGCTGCTTCCTCTCAAAGGTAAACATACTCTTCCTGCCCCGGCTAAGTGGCTGAAAAGCTGTTTTGTGGGCGACTTTCACATAAATCACTTCATTTGATTTGATTGCAAACAAATTTATTGATGTTGCACGCATTTTCTGGAATAACTTGTGCACAAGGCACAACAAAGCAGCCTCGGCTCTGGGACTGGAACTCTCGGAGGGTTTTTCTTCCTCGTTGTTGTCCCGACTGCTGAAGCTGATGCGTTGATGGTAACAAACACACGCACTCAGCAATACTTTGGGACAAAGTTGCATTTTGTATTCGTTGTATGGAGAACCCAATACCACGTGTCCTCTGGTGGGGACTTGGACTGAGAGCGACAAAAACACAAAAATAAAAGTGCGCTACAACAGCGCGGAATTTGACTGTTGGACGACATTCGTCCGATTACAGGTGAAGGGATCATGATTATAAAATGTGAATTAATGATTGGCATGATTCGCGGGGATTACAGTAAGGAATTTGCGATTTATCCATGACACAGTTGACACAGTTTGTGTTGTGATTAATGAAGTCAGTCAGACAGTGAAGGAGAGAGAGAAGGAGGCTTAGACTGTAGCCACATCGTATAAGCGGAATTGGTAATGGCAATTGGTCAGTTCGGGCAAGAGGTACCCCACGATCATTGTATCAATCACATTTCGTGCGGTTGATTAGGCCGTAGACAGAGAATGGATGATAGTCAAACTCATAGCGCCAACCGGATGCTTAGTGCTTACATCTATTTAACTATGCACAAGAAGTATAGTCAACAGTGAGGGTCAGAAGTAAGTGAACACCAATGCTGAGCAACCTTATTCTGAGCATTGGTTGTCACTCCAAATCACTTTCTGCATTTAAATAGTTAAATTGAGCTAGTTTCTTAGAGAATTTCAATATTGCAAACTTTAATCATATTCATTTCGATAAAATTTGTGTATTTACATAACACAAAAAATTTGTATATATGACCTTGCAAGGATAAAAGTGCAACCTCCTAACATCAGAGCTGTAGAGAAGTATAGTCTATAGGCCAATCCTACAGTCGTCAAGTACTAAGACTTATGATTACGCCAAACCATCCCAAAATCCCATTTGTTACGTATAACACTCGGTCTCAACTCAGATTACATCATGGGCATCCTGACAAACACAAACTTGCCTCACCAATCCCCTACATCGCAAGTCGAGAATTTCACTATTGGATGCGTTATCTTCGAATAGAAGATACCCTAACAATGTTTGAGCAGAACAGAAAAGGCTATAAAACCGAACAACAACAAACCTCGGCGTATGCACACCGCTCTAGGTTCTGGAACCCATCCACGAAGTCTGTGAGCCCCTGACACCACGTTGGTGTATACAACCAGCTCGATCCTCTCTTGCGTCTGCGCAAATAAAATTGTAATCTTGTCCAGACTATGTTAACATATGCATAATGTCCTCTCTCGCTTGTCCAAGGCATCCATGACGCGCTGCTCCCGATCCCTAGTCCCAATCCCGACCACAGTCGTGCACTCTCTCTGTGCGTTCCTTATGCGGACCATGTACTACACCAAGGAACGAGTGTCCGTCGGACGCGCGCATGTGCTGCGTCTGCATCTTCCCCCATCGACAAACCGTTGCACGGGGATTTATGTCTCTTAAATGTTGGATGGTGTGTTACATTCACATTAACTATGCGCGCTCTTATTTCTAGATTCAGCATACATTTTGGATCAGCTCCACTCCAGGCTGTTGGGCTTGGGCCTCTTGTGGCCAATTTGTAATCGAGTTTGTTAAGCGATCAGGAATTCATTTGTTTCTATGCCAATGAGTATTTTAAGTTGCATGTTGCTGCGGTGGGTGTTAGCATTAACAGTGATGGGTGCTTTCTCTGAAATCGCTTCTGGGAGCCAGATTAGTTTCACAATCGTGTCTAGAAACTTAAAACCTCTTTTCCCGCCACTGGTGTTGATTGGATTTGAATTTTCACTTTCGCGCCAATCTCTGTATACGCTGAGGTTAACTGGCTTACTAGAGCGTTACCGAACAAGAGACTACATAATGGCAACAATGTTGAACTAATATTTTGTCGTTCAGTTGCAAATGGGTGAAATGGATACGCGCACTCGTTGTGGTAATTGAAACATTGAGCTGTACATTGTGGTAAAGCTCTGATGTCGGATTTAGTTCCGACAGTTGTAGATACAAGTGCGAATATGTATCGCTGCGGCTTTACACAGCTGCGATTAGGTTACATTGCGAAACCCTGAGCGACTTGATCTTCCACGTCAATGAATTGAAATGTGTCTTATTTTGTAATCGAAGATTTTGTTAAAGGCAAATTGCATGTCTTATGCTGATGCTAATGCTTAATCTTAATAGGGCTGCGAGCACACCTACGTATAAGGCAAACCCACATCGTTTCCCGAATAAGAGACCAACAGCTGTTCCAAAATGCCACGAAAGCAGGTCGTTAAATTTCTTTTAATCAAAAGAACTGTAGCAGACCGCCATAACAGGTTTTTGTAGTCCATGGTTGACGTTAGATTTTTAAATAGACGCGGCCATACTCTGAACAAATGGCCAGATCCAAAATAGTAAAGAAATCATTACACCGCAAGTTAGCTGCAAGCACAGGGCAATTAAGATTGAGCCAACGTTTTCTATTACAGGGTTTTGTGGAAATAACTGGCCAGAAACAGTGACAGCTAATTGAAAACTCAATTAAGACCTGTGTCTGATTAGGTGCGTGACAACATAGCGAACATCCTATTTAAGCAAACTAGCAAAAGAACGCTTTTCTGAGATTACTGAACGCAGATGCCTTAATCCAAAATGTTGGGTCTACTCTGATGCAATATGCTAGGAACATTGACAGCCAAACCAAAACTGGATATCAAAAGATGGTCGAGTACATATCATCACAGATATTTGGTTTGATTAGTGAAACGACAAACTGATGTGTTTGACCAAAAAATCCAAAGTAGAAAAATTGTCCCTAATGCAACTCCATTAGGTATAAGCGTGTTTCGCGTCGCTTTTTAGAGGCCGAAATAGTTTTCAGTGCCCAACTAACATGTAATTTAAAAGAAAGCAGCAAATCACTTGAAATCCGCCGGCGCATATGAGACATGCTACATGCATACCTATTGTTACCACCAAAATACTACAATTTAACTTTAGTGTAATCTACCCCTCAATGAGGCAAATTTAACCATAGATGGCTCAATAGCTCAATAGCTCAATATATAGCTGAAGTAATTGAGAATGCTTTCGCAAGACTTTGATAAGGTGGCTGGTGAAGGCCTTAAGTGTAAATTAAGACAGGTTCTCCCCCGAACGATTATAAATAATAAATTCCTAGAATCTAGACCATTGTCTATTCCGTGCCTAACACGAAAACGGATATTAAAAATTTAAACAAATATGAGTACCGCAAGGAAGCGTGATTGGTCCACTCTTGTAATTCGCATGGTAGGTTAGGTTAGGTTAGGTAAGGTGGCTGTCCCAAAGGGGACACACTTAGACCATATTTTTGGTCCATTGTGATACCACAGAAGGGGGGGGGGGGAGAGGGAAGCGGCCAGCACGGGCGTTACCCTGGGAATTCTTTTGCTACTTGCGAATTTTGGTTTCTTGCCTAGTTGAGAGGTTATTGGTAGTGACTGAGGCAGTCGGAGCTTTTGAAATTTTGCATCACCTGGTTGCGGCTTGGTCTTCGGGTCAAGATGGAGGGCAGCCGTAACGGTCTGCCCCCTGCCTATTGCCTCTGACGGGGTCCTCTAACTATCGAGATGAAATTGGTTGGTGTGATCAGCTCCTCCATTTGGCGGTTAGTCTACAGAGAGCAGGCAGAGGGTGACCGAAACAGTCTAACCCCCCGCTGGTCTCCTCTGACAGTCCGTTACTAAGGAGAGTGGCTGGTATAGATCAGATAAGAAAGACTGCGGCAGGAGGAAACGACAAAAGGTGACCGAAACAGTCTAACCCTTTGCCTATCCCCTCTGACGGAGTCTGAAAGTTCTACGTGTGAAGGTAAAAATTTGACTTGGCGTGGTCAGCTCTTCCCTTTGGCGGTTAGTCTTCAGAAACAGATAGAGGGTGACCGAAACAGTCTAACCCCCCGCTAGTAGCCTCTGACAGTCCGTTACTAAGGAGGGTGGCTGGTGCAGATCAGATAAGAAAGACTGCGGCAAGAGGAATCGACAAAAGGTGACCGAAACAGTCTAACCCTCTGCCTATCTCCTCTGACGGAGTCTGAAGGTTCTACGTGTGAAGGTAAAAATTTGACTGGCGTGGTCAGCTCTTCCCTTTGGCGGTTAGTCTTCAGAAACAGATAGAGGGTGACCGAAACAGTCTAACCCCCCGCTAGTAGCCTCTGACAGTCCGTTAATAAGGAGGGTGGCTGATACAAATCAGATAAGAGAGACTGCGGCAGGAGAGAGCGACGAAGGGTGACCGAAACAGTCTAACCCCCCGCCTGTCTCCTCTGACGGAGTCTGAAGATTCGACGTGTGAAGGTGAAAATTTACTGACATGGTCAGCACTTCCCATTGGCGGTTTAGTCTTCAGAAACAAACGAAAAATGGGTGAGATGTTTGTTGATAATCAATGTAGCCAATTCGACTTTGTAACAAACTTGCTGATGCCGCACATATCGGTACGGGACAAATCGCTCAGGTCCTCAAAGAAGTAAGCCCCTAAGGTAGCCATGCGTAGGGTGGCAAGAGCTGGGCAGGAGCAGAGGAGATGAATGGTGGTCTCCTCTTCCTCCTCGTCCATGCAGCTTCTGCAGAAATCGTTGTAGGGTACTCCCATTCTGCGGGCATGTCTACCTATCAGACAGTGTCCTGTTAGTATTCCTACGACGGAGCTAATTTTGCTTCTATTAATACAAAGGAGTTGTTTAGTTCTTCTGACATCTAATTTTGGCCAGATTTGTCTGGATGTTATACAGGTGCTAATACTGTTCCATCTATTGTTGGTGATAATTCGCATGGTAAAATATGAAACAAAAAATTGCACATGGAAACCAAATATGTATGTCAGTAAAACGATCATTAACATTTTCGACGAAACAAATTGATTGAGGCGTTTACCAATACCTAAACCTTCCGACTTAGTCCTATAAATATAAGCCGCGATAAAATTGCGGAACAAGCAAGAGCTATCGCTGGACAATTGCCTGATAAATATTCAAATTTTGTAAGAAAACAAAATGCGTATAGTATAAGTCAATGGTTCCCTAACTGTGGTATCCTAAGGGCGTCGCAAGTTTTATTTTATCACTGCTCTAAGACTCCGAACAAAGGAAAAGCATTACGTTTCTCTTTACGAATGCCAGCCAGAGCAAGGTCGAAGCGAAATCCAATAGTACGACAGTCTCCCCCATTTCCAGTCAGACTTGCTTCTTGGCTGGCACTCGTATATTTGCCTAGCACTCAAAATTAAATAAGGGCTTTTCAATTAGGACGGGTCGTTGCCACGGTCCATGAGAGTGTACATAGGACAACCCGAGGCTGTTAATTCCTCGCCGTGCACAAGACATTGGGTTTTCGCAGATTTCTACTTGGGCTTGGGCTTACGCCCGTACAAGATCCAACTAATCCAGGAGCTCAAAATTAATGACCATAGACAAAGCTGTTTGTTCGCTGACTTGGCTTCGGAGCGTTTGGAAGAGGAACCCAATATTGGCCGAAAAATCATCTTTAACGACGAGGCGCATTTTTAGATGAATGCGGGTATGTTAACAAGCAAAATTGCCATAAATATGGGACGACGATATTTCAACGTCGACCCGTCCTTAGGTATTGAAAAAACCTTTAGTGAATCTTCAGTAAGATCAGCTTCTATTCACATATCAGTGCTTTTAGAAGGGCGTCGCAAAAATATTTCAACCTCTTTAGGGAGTTGCAGTATGAAAAAGTTTGGGAACCCCTGGTATAAGTCATAATTTAAGTAGTTGCAGTACGAAATGAATTTGTAGATATGTTTAGTAAGTAAAAATCTGAGACTCCACCCGCTCCTCCGGGGAAAAAGGCTTCTAACGTATTAAACTCCATTTCCAGCAGCCTCAACCAGTAGCTGCAATAGTTTGAAATCTATGGCAGATATATTTAAAAATAAAGCCTGTTCCTGCTAAACTAACAAGTACCCTAATCAACTTGGTATTAAAAAAATTGTTGGCGCATCAGTGAACCACAACCAACTTGCTCTTCTCCAATTTATTTTTCACCTATGACTCTGATCATGCCTGATTTGTAGTTTACTGCTAATTGATTCATAAAATCTGCCAAATAGTTAGAAAACAGGTCTCACCCAGTCAACGAAAAACGGTCAACTGCGACTGCAACGCTTCCTAGCCGATTCCGTTCCAATGCAACTACTTCACAGCATGGCATTTAAGCACGCGCCTCGTAATGTTTAATTCACACACAACATTGTATTTTATCTTTGGACAATAATTGCTATCAACCTTTAAGTGTTCGCACCAAAGTTGTTTCTGCTTCGGATAATGCGGAACAAAATGGAGGAATTAAAAGCGCATGGTGCGTGATTGAATTTTATGCCCTATTCACTGGCACCGGACAGTGTCTTATTTACCTCTTAGTGCGGATAAAACAGCGGGACTCGAACAAATCTACGAGTAATGAAAAATTCCGCTGGTCTAAATTACACGGGAAACACTGCACGTGAATAAATTCGGGGAATTTGCTGCCTTGAATCGAGTCGAAATGTGTTGCCCCTCTGCGTTGTGTTGCGTTAAAATTTCTACACTTCTTGGAGGACAAATTTGGTCTGAGCTCTGAGGTCCTTCGTGTTGACGGTCTCAGTATTCCTAATTAACATCTTACAATGTTTGGGAGATGTAGCTATATACAAAGTTCTCTCGAAATTCTCCAACATGGTGTTTATTTCTTTTTCGTCCGTCTCTCTGGGTTCGAACGAAAGCGTGAATCTAAAAAAGAACTACTCTCTGGGCAACGAACGGATTTGTGGAATTTGTCATTGGCTGGCAAAATGTGGCAAGAAACTGCTTTATTTGTCGACGACGCGACGGCAGCGAAAGACGAAACTTATTGTTCGACGTGTTGTCATCGACGCCGACGGTCATCTCGGTGATGGTATGGTGAATCGGTCTGTTGTTGGTGGGATCGCAATGATGATGAGCCTTGAACTCCCTGAAGTGGCATTGTTAACAGAAGGCTGGATACATGGACATACATGTGGCGTGTATGTCAGACATTTATTGAGCACTTTTGGCCTTTTACGTTGAAATTGTGACAAGTATTTAGAGAATTTGGATTAAGGAATTATTGTTCTTGACATGGAATATGTACGCCAGTTTTAGCGACTGTATTTTATTTTATAGTTCAGCGGGCACATGTTATGGCTTCTAGGAAAAAGGGTTAATTATTTTTGAGTGAGTCGGGAATGAGCAGCGGTAGTAATTAACATTCGCGAGTTTGTTAACAAATGAATAAATATGAACCAGTTATAAATATAAACATATGGTCGACTATTTATAAGCAATTATAGGAGCAACAAAAGTTGGTTGTTAGAACCGCTAAATATAGAAATGCGAAAATCTTATAGCAAGATGAGAATTTGCCTCATAACTTCATGCGAAATAGAAGAAGCATTGACAGAGGGAATATATTTAGTGCAAACAGCAAATTGACGGTCCTAATCGTATATAAAGGATATGTACCATAATTCACGCAAAATGTAATTTTGATAAAAAATACAGATTTTTAATTAGAAAGCTTAAATTTTTTGTTTGATTAATAGATTAGGTACTATACAGATTGGGGCTATATGTATGGAATAGCACATCGGATAAATGGCCGCCATCGCTTTGCAGGCAAGTACGTAGATACCTTATACACTTTTATTGAAATTTTCTATGACTGTTTCGCATAAATGTGGCTGAATTTCATTAAAACACCTCCAAATTTCCTCTATCAAGGCGTTGGTGGTCGTGGGCTTGTTCAAAGGTCTATGACTTCAAAAACCCCAAAGAAAAAAGACCATTGACAATAGCATATGTGGTACCGTCTTGTTGAAACCACATGTTGGTCACTATCTTGTAATTTAGGCACTAAAATCTGGGTTATCATGACACGATAACGAACACCATTAATTGTTACTGCCTGACCAGCCTCCATCCCAAAATCCGCATCAAACAGTCACGCGTTGTGGATGCATTTCTTTCTCAACAATTACTCGTGGGTTTTCTGAAGCCCAAATGCGACAATTTTGACGATTAACGAAGCGATCAAGATGAAAATGAGCTTCATCACTGAAGATTCGTTTTTTTTTTTTTTTTTCGAAAAATTAGCATTCACTTTTTGTTGTTCCAAAATCCATTCAATGCACTGTCATCGCGCTGCATGGTCAATAGTCTTCAGTTCTTGAGTCAATTGAACTTTGTTTGAAGTTTCAAATCTTTCGTGAGTATTCGCTGTAGAGAGCTTCTCGAAATGCCCAATACTTGACTACGGTGCCGAATTGATGTTCCTAATGGACTGTCAGCAATACTTTCTCGAACTGCTTCGATGTTTTCTGTTGAATGACTTGTGACAGGACACCCAGAGTGTTGTTTAAGATCACTAATTGATCCAGTTTCCCTGAATTTTTCAATTATTCTCTTCACAGTTGATGGTTTTAAATCACTATGAATGACGGCTATATTTTGTTCGAAAATTGCGGACTAGCTGACAAACCTTCATTATTTTTAAAATATTACTCAACAATGAAAATGAGATGTTCTTTCGTATAGCGCACCATTTTTACTAACATCGAACTGTCAACTGTCACATTGTTATCTTTTTTCCGTACTATTTCTGTACTAGGTATTATATGGCGCAAAACTCAAATTTTGCGTGATTTATGGGACACTTTTTAGAATTATGTTCGAAAGTGATTAACTATAGCTCAAAACCCCATACGAAGCGATCAACCAATCCCAATTAATAGGGTCATGTCTCCAGTAGTCGAACACTTAGATGGGTTGGCGAAATGAAGCGATTACTGTAATCGATGCATTGGACGTAGAAATGCGATGTAAAAACAGCTTAAATTGCTATCTCAAAAATATTTTATTACCTTTTAAATTAATTTACTAAATATAACCATTATATAACCAAATATTTGTAAAAAAATAAAAAACTGCAAAAAAGGCGAATTTCCCAGTAGTCGAACACTATCTAGTCTCCACCAGCCGAACATTAAGTTTCCTTGTTTCGAACGCCCATTAAGTACAGTCAACTCTCGATTATCCGGCATTCTATTAACCGGGAACCCTATTAACCGGGAAATTTTTTGTCAAAAATTAATTAAAATTTATATATTCAGAAATCGATTATCCAGGATTTACTCTATTATCCGTGATCATTTTCAATAAATTTCTTTAATTCTTGCAAACAAAAACCAACGAAACCTAACATAAAAGGTTTTGTTTATTTTTGTTTGCATTCTTCTGTTAATTTTTCTCATTCAGTATGTAAATCGATTTACTAATGCCCAAAACACATGTGCAGAAATTCTTAATGCTTCACTACATGCAGTACTGCAGATGAAACACATGTGCAGAATTCAATTTGCAGCGGTTGCTGTCAATGAGGGGAAAAATACGTGAGTGAAACAAAGACGACAAATAATTCCCGTCTCTCTTTTCCTCGTATGCATCAGTAGCTGAATTTAAAAATTCGATGCTGCCAAGCCTACTTAATTTAATTCACTGCGTTGCTATGCAGTGGATTTAGAAATAGAGACATGTTGCAGTGCTGCGGTGGCTGCAGAATTTACATTTGTTAAACCACATAAGAACATGTGTATTCTAATCCTGCTGCGCAGTGAATTCTGCACGTGTGTTTTGGGCATAATAATGGTAAAACATTGCATATAGTGGGTTTCCTCTTTGAGAATATCATTTTCGATTATCCGGGATTTTCGATTTTCCGGTATGAGCTCGGTCCCGAGCACCCCGGTTAATCGAGAGTTGACTGTATATAGTTTCATTACCTACTATACTCATGTCTTATTTATAGTCATTTGTATTCTGGGCTTTTGTAAACAGGCTTTTGGATTCCAGTCAAAAATACCCAACTCATTAATTGAGATTTTGTTAGACCTGCCCTGCAAACGTATTCATCGAGTCTTCTTTTTGAGAAACCAAGGTAGGTAGGTACTATTTTCAGCACTGATATTATGCCTTGTGGAGTCAGTTGTTGTGATGAGGTTTATTTGGCGGGCTCATTGCAGTTTGACCTTGCTGTTACCCAGTCTCCTAATGTATAGGAAAATATCGTATATCCTGTTGCAAATAAAGCCATTGGCATGCGCTATAAAAATGCTATTCCGCATACAAGACGTCATTGTACCATGTACCCGAAGTATATGCATTGTGCAACTGGCACGATGTTTTCTTCTTTTAGGCAGGAAATACAGATAAAATGTTTTATGGCTGTAAAGCATGAAAAAACTGGAACAATGTCTAAAGAACACTTACTTTAACAACAGACACACACACACATTTTAACTCGAGCGCAAAATACCTTCGCGTGTAACAAAGAAACGCACAATCTCCACCTAAGTGCCAGAACTAATACGCCATGGAATTCATACCGTAGCATAGGTCCATTCAAATGCATGCATATTTCCCAGAAACGTATATTAGATACGCTTGACGATGAATTCCGCCTAAAGAGCTCCTAACTCAATACCTTATCAGGAAATATTTGCGCGTTGTTGCTTTGACTGACGATATACGCAAATCCACAACACACACCACTGACCCCCGCATTGATCGCAACTTTACATAATACATACTCGTAAGTCGTAGCAATAATAATAAAGGAATACGACCTAGCTAGGAGTGTGAAACCAAGAAAACACGATCGTTATGTCTGCGACTTCATTAGGCAAGGCACCCAGGCAGTTGCACTTCCATCTTACGCTTTATGGGATTCGCCATTCTCTCTGTGCGAACGGAAACTCATAATAGGTGTTAAGAGCACCTTATTCAGTATCAGTCAGCAAGCACCCCCTCCCCCGCCTCCTTCATTCAATATGGACAGACGAATTCTAACAACAAATCGAGGCGTTGATAATTTTTGTTTTTGTTCAACGCACGTACCCGCTGTGGCGGTGACATTCTCATTAAGAGCCGTCGCAGCAACACCTTGCTTTCTGACAGTTGCATGACTTTCTTCTTCGTCTTGTTCTTATTGGCAGCGCAGCGTAAAGTTATTAATCATAAAGTATCTTTACTGACATATTGTCAGGATTTCAAGTACGCACTGGCCGATGGAACAGGTAGGCCCCTTAATTGAGTTTGTTCGGTTTCCCTTCTCTATTTATAAATTAAAGAAGTCAACTCACGTCATTCAATCAGTCAGTGAGTGGCTGTTTTGCCAGCTTCTACTTTGGTCTAGCAGACGAGACGAGACGCCGCGCGCACGCACCTAGAGTTCTGACAGTTTGGGTGTGAATCGGATTCGGTTATCGGTTCGGTGCTATCTGTTACACGTTGTAAGACATAAGGCCGTCGTCGACCGACCTATGAATCTATGATATGACTGCGGGAGCGTAATAATTGTTTGCTAAGAAAATACATTAAATATATTTTTATTATTAACATTCGTCAAATCCTTTAACTTTTTATAAATAAAAATGACGTTATCTGATGCGTTGCATCGGGTAAGACGCATGATGGTTGGATACGCATGCGGTTGCCTTGGGGTTGAATGCATAAATTTATAGGGGACATTAAATGAAAGGTATTTGAAGATGATGACATCGGATAATGTGCCAGGGTGTCAAAATGAATATTAATGGGTTTTTTGTTGTGCCAGAGGGGGTGTTTTAATGCGGTTATCCGTCCAGTTGACCCTATATATGTACTTGTATAGAGGCATTTGAATAATTTTGCTGCATTGCTGGGGTTTTCGGATGAAAAATGTTAAACAGGTGAATATTGCAAGGACTGTGAAGCTATAGCTATCGTAAAATACTATAGGCACATAGAAATTCCCGGGGGGATCTTCACTTCATAAGAAGCCTAAGCAATTTTCTTAGAGCACCTAATTTCCCTATATGCAAAATTAGTTTTATCGCTACACATCATCAGCCGGTCTTAAGAAACCTTTTGAATTATAAAACCTGAATGCTTCTAGCTTACATATTTTGAATTTAGCTTTTGTTGCCAACAGTTCTTCATGGTCTTGCCAAGATACCTTGTAGACGTCTGACAGACTTTCGAGAGTAGATACCTACTTTGGATATAGCTACGGCTACGGCATAACATTGTTGGACCCTCCTGCTCCTATTCGTCTCAAAAATAAAACGATAGCAAACTAATGGTTTTGAGGTCAGTTTTTGCCCACTGTAGTTAGGTACCTATTTATTTTTTGAACATAATTTTTCCTAATTTATCTTATAGGAAATTTATATTTTAAGTTGCATACTTGTCTCGGCTATAATTGCGCAGGACTGAGGGAGCTCGGAATTGTGAAAATGGTAAATAGAACACATTCTTCTGAATAAAATGAAATGAAGGATCGGGTCGACTTATAAAAATAAAGGGATCATGATGTAATCTCGAAGGCCAAAAATCTCGAAAAGTTTTTTTTTAACTCGAATGCAAAAATCTCGAATGGGTCAAAATCTAGAAAGTACAAAAATCTCGAAAGACTCTATCTCGAAAAAAATCTCGAAAACAAAAAGTAAATTCGAGATTTTTTCTTTGCACCCACCCCATATCCAAACAGTAAACCCAAGCAGGGGGGTTGCAGTGGGGCAGCATGCCCCCCCATACGTATCGAGATTTTTTTTTCGAGATTTTTGACATTCGAGATTATGCTTTCTAGATTTTTTTAAATTCGAGATTTTTTTTTCGAGATTTTTGCTTTCGAGATATGGTGGTAAACCCAAAAATAAATCTTCACTTTAGTTCAAGTGCACCCTGCAACATGTACTCAAAGTTTTGTAACGCTTGGGTTATTTCAATTTAGTTTATTAAATCTGTAGAGGAAAAAGCAAATTCGAAAGTTGTTCGATTCAAAGTATAAGAAATTAGAAATAAGCAAAAATTGCTCGCCGTGTGCGCTCATTAATTTTTGTGCGCTGAACGCAACCATCATAAGTCATACCCTGTTTCATCCACTTTTGACAGTTGTGTTAAGTCGTCGCGCGCGGTTACTTCGTTTATGACAAAACTTCTTTAAATCATTCTCTCTTGTGCGGTCGTCGTAAAAACTAATTGTGCTGGGCAACAAGCTCCATATTAATAATTAAATTGATAAAATATATTTTGTAATTAAGAATTAAAATAGTGTTTTAATATTGCACGGAGTTTAAACTGATTGTGGTGCCATACAATCTGCATCCTCGTGCCACCAAAGGCTACCACACTGGTGACCCCGACCATCGAACAGATAGTGCAACGCTATAACAAAATTGCAACGACGCCATTGAAAAGTGAAAAAAGTGCAACGCCATTACAATTGTTCATTGCAAGGAAGCGATATAATCCGCTAATTGCTAATTGCAACGACGCCATTGAACAGTGAAGTGCGACGCCATAACAATTATTCATTGCAACGAAGCGATATAATCCGCTTAACTTTTTCAAACATATTCCACGCTGCATTTGCTCATCAAAATTCCGCCAACGTCACACAGTTGTCGCGACGCACGCGACGCAACATAACGGCTACCAAAGCTCGCCGTTATAAGCACAGCTACTTCACCGCCGCAACCAGCACATTTATCGCAACACCACTACAACACACCACCACACAACACAACGCCACCAAGAACAACTATCTCATCAAGCTGCATCAACGCCATCAGCGCAAGAACCTGCCAGGACATCAGCGCCCACCCAGAACAGCAGTGAAATTTCAGCCCAACCAGAACACCAGATATAATTGCCATCAAACAAAGACGACAACAGACAATTATTGCAGACTTCATATTTTATTTTAAGAATAATTGAAACTAATGTAACAGGTGAGTTTTGTTACTCAGCACAAATTTTCAAAACTTCAAATTTTACGCGGTTAGTTTTTTTTACTGCGGTCATTACGGTTTATCGTTCATTGGCATACATGTGTGCACGCATAGCATAGATATATATATAGAAACGTGTGCAACGGTTATAATTATAACGCATAAAGTTCCGTTGAACAAAACCCGCTATAAGCAACACGTTTTTATTTTTTTGCGGTTTAATTCAATTTTCTAAGTGCCGAATCGGGGGTGACTCACAAATATCGAGTTTATACAATAAATAATTGCACATTTTGTTATTTCGAACAATTTTCGACTTGTTTCTTCCGTTTATGGTTGCATCGAGCAACACATGGTCGACATTAAACCAAATATGGAAGGGGACAATAATCAAAGTGTGCCAACTAGTGGCGTAAGAGAAAATGCATTCGACAATCAATCGAGCACCTCCGGGGGGATCTCAAATTCTAACATCGAGTCAATAAAAGTCCGGCTTCCTACATTTTGGAACGCCAATCCGAAAACTTGGTTTATTCAGGCCGAGGCACAATTCACTGTGTACAGAATCACAAGTTCTGAAACGAAATATTGTCTCACAGTAGCTGCTCTTCCGCCAGACACTTGCGATTCGGTGATAGACATCCTTGCCAATCCACCCGCCCGCGACAAGTATGCTGCGTTAAAAACGGCACTCATTAAACGTCATTCGGTTTCAGAGACTAAACGTCTAGAGGCACTTGTGGAGAAGGCAGACATCGGCGATCGCAAACCGTCTGAGGTTTTTCGTTCGATGAAGATGTTGGCTGGCGAGACAATTAGTGACGACATTGTTAGGAATTTATGGATGCGACGTTTACCACAGCACATAAATATAGCATTGCTTTCGGTGGAACATAAAACTCTTGATGAACTAGCTCAACTTGCAGATAAGATTTATGAGGCTTCACAAAGCGCGAACATTTACAGCGTTTCCGCAGCCCGAGTTGGAAATCAGTCGCTTAGCAACAATTGCAATGGCAATTCGTTTGAGGATAGGTTGGCTAGAATAGAAGCCATGATCGAGGAATTTTCTTTTCGTTCTTCTTCCAGCTCTCGCTCTAATTCGCGATCTCGACAGAACCACAGACCAGATTCCAGATTTTATAGAAATCGATCACGAACTCGTTCAAAATCGCGGACAAACGATGATGTCTGTTGGTTTCACAGGCGGCATGGCAAGAACGCTAGAAAGTGCACCAAGCCATGCAATTTTTTCAACAACCCTCAGTCTCAAAATCGCACCGTTGACCCAAACGAATAAGACCTGCTGTTGCAGCGGCCAACATGCAGAGTCACACTAGTCGCCGCTTATTTATCAAAGATAGAACCAACAACTTACTTTTTCTCATAGATACTGGTGCTGATTTGTCAGTTTTACCTCACAATCCCAACGAACATCCTTTTCGATCATCCAAAGATCCATTTTTTCTGTTATCAGCCGCCAATGGTACAACGATTCCAACATTTGGCTCCAAACTTCTCAAAGTAGACATGGGTTTGAGAAGAAACCTCGTTCATCCGTTTATTTTAGCGTCAGTTAAACGACCCATAATCGGAGCCGACTTTTTAGCCAAGTTTGGTCTCCTTGTGGACGTTAAAAATAAACGGATATTAGATCCTCTCACAAAACTACATGCCCATGCGTCAATAACTAGAGCAAGTGATCCAACACCCATACAATTCGAGGTTGACAACGAATACGGGAAGATACTAAAACACTTTCCAACCATAACACAGGAGCCTGACTATTTCAGTCCTGTCAAACACTCTGTAGTACATCACATTTTAACAAGAGGCCAGCTGCCATCCACTCAAGCGAGACGTCTTGACGCTGATCGCTTTAAAGCAGCTAAGACTGAATTCGAGCACATGCTCCGACTAGGCATTGTCCGACCATCTTCTTCACCTACCTGTTCGCCTCTTCACTTAGTAAAAAAGAAAAATCATGACTGGAGACCATGCGGTGATTACCGATGGCTCAACTCCATCACGGTGCCTGACCGTCATCCAATTAGACACATCCAAGATTTCTCAATGAACGCAGAAGGATGCACGAGGTTTTCGAAAATCGATATAGTCAGAGCGTATCACTTGATTCCGGTAGCGCCGGAAGACATTCACAAGACTGCAATAACTACTCCTTTCGGAATGTTCGAATGGAATAGGTTGCCTTTTGGTCTTCGAAACGCTGCGCAAACGTTTCAGAGATTCATAAACGAAGTTTGTTTTGGTCTCGACTTTGTATTCGGCTATATCGATGACCTCTTAATCGCGAGCAAGGATGACGAAGAACATAAAGAACACCTAGCGACAATTTTCAAGCGACTTGAAGAGTATGGAGTTAACATTAACCTTTCCAAATGCGTTTTCGGTGTTACATCACTTGAATTTTTGAGCCATACCATAAGTAAAGATGGTATCGTTCCATGCAAAGAAAGAGTTGATGCAATTTCAAGTTTTCCCACACCCACTACAGTTAAACATGTCCAGAGGTTCATTGGAATGATAAACTATTATCACCGCTTCATTCCAAATATAGCGCAAATATTAGCACCTCTTCATGAGCACTTAGCTTCATTAGTAAAACTAAAAAAATCAAAAAAGACTTTTTCATGGCCCAATCATCTCAACGATGCGTTTCAACAGGCCAAGAATGCTCTCATGAACGTCACGCTCTTGGCTCACCCAAAATCCAACGGCGAATATAGCATAGCTACGGACGCATCTGACACAGCTGTCGGTGCGGTGCTTCAGCAAAAGAACAAACACTCGTGGGAGCCATTGGCATTCTTCTCAAGGAAGCTGTCAACAGCCGAAACGAAGTACTCAGCCTTCGATCGCGAGTTATTAGCAATCTACTTGGCAATAAAGCATTTCAGGTATTTTGTGGAAGGACGGGAAGTAACAATCTTCACCGACCACAAACCGCTCACATATGCCTTAACCACAAAAACCGACAGAAGTCCGAGACAAACACGACATCTAGATTTCATCTCACAGTTCACCAGTGACATTCAACACATAAACGGAAAAGATAACTTGGTCGCTGACGCCCTTTCACGCATATGCGAACGCGAGATTTCGAGCACGGAAAACGTCCACATTGACCTTGAAACGATAGCCAAGCTACAGGCCAAGGACGAGGAATTACAGAAATTGCTATCTGAGGGAAATGCGCAAAGAACTTCAAAGTTTTCGTTAAAGAAGTTTCAATTTCCCAACTTAAGCATTTTCTGTGAAACCTCCACCTGTAAAAACAGACCTTACATTCCTTCAGCTCTTCGCCAGAGCATATTCAAAATCTTGCACGGACTTTCTCACCCCGGCATACGTGCGACTCGTAAGCTTGTCTCTGATCGGTACTTCTGGCCGAATATGAACAAACAAGTCAACGAATGGGCAAAAGCATGCGTAGGATGTCAAAAGTCCAAAATTCATCGACACACAAAGTCAGAGCATGGCGTTTTTGAAGTGCCCACAGGGCGTTTTGATCACATTCACCTTGATCTAGTGGGACCACTTCCGCCAGCCGATGGATTTTCGTACATCCTGACAGCCGTTGACAGATACACTCGTTGGCCAGAAGCCTACCCTCTCAGAGACATTTCAGCAAACACCGTTGCAAAATCATTCGTTGAAAATTTTGTTTCAAGATTTGGAACACCCTTGAAGATTACCACCGATCAAGGCAGTCAATTTGAGTCCAAATTGTTCAACGAACTTTCGAAGTTGCTTGGAGTACACAGAATTCACACGACACCTTATCACCCACAAGCTAACGGCTTGGTAGAACGGTTTCACCGTCAGCTGAAGAGTTCCCTTAAAGCAAGATGCAACACAATCAATTGGAGCTCAGAACTCCCGATTATCCTCTTGGGCATTCGATGTGCGATCAAAGAAGATCTTAACTGCTCCGCTGCGGAGTTGGTGTATGGGCAAAACCTCAGACTTCCAGGAGAAATTTTCGTGGATGACACCAAACCAGTCACGTCACCGGACGTCCTCATCGAAAAGTTACGCAATATTATGAGAAATCTCATACCTAAGCAAACGCGAAAGAGTGAGCAAGACATTTTTGTACCCAAAAATCTTCATGACTGCGAGAACGTTTTTGTCCGAGTGGACAAAGTAAAAATCGGTCTCACATCACCATACGAAGGCCCTTACAAAGTCGTTCGGCGCATGAGAAAGTTTTTCATTGTCGCAGTGAATAACAAAAATGTTTCAATCAGAGGTAAGAGAGACTGAGATACCCATCTTCGACCGATTTACAGTAATTTGCCTACAAGCTAAATTTTACGCTCTTAATAATTTAAGGTGCGCTAGTATTGTTCCATAGAAATTCGTATTGACAAATGTCAAAAATCCTCTCCACCAACACATTCGCACCTAATCTTTTTACACGGATAGGAACTGATGTACACAGATAGGAAAACAAAATGGCGGATTCCTGGCAAAAATTGAGGGGCCCAGAGGCAAGAGGATTCGGAGATGGGTATCTCAGTCTACCTTACCTCTGGTTTCAATATCAATCGACAGACTTAAGCCTGCCTACGGTATTTTGTGCAAAGACCAGAATAATCTACACGAAAGTCGCGATAGAATGAAATCCACCGGGGATGCTCGATTGGGGGAGGGTGATGTAGAGGAAAAAGCAAATTCGAAAGTTGTTCGATTCAAAGTATAAGAAATTAGAAATAAGCAAAAATTGCTCGCCGTGTGCGCTCATTAATTTTTGGGCGCTGAACGCAACTATCATAAGTCATACCCTGTTTCATCCACTTTTGACAGTTGTGTTAAGTCGTCGCGCGCGGTTACTTCGTTTATGACAAAACTTCTTTAAATCATTCTCTCTTGTGCGGTCGTCGTAAAAACTAATTGTGCTGGGCAACAAGCTCCATATTAATAATTAAATTGATAAAATATATTTTGTAATTAAGAATTAAAATAGTGTTTTAATATTGCACGGAGTTTAAACTGATTGTGGTGCCATACAATCTGCATCCTCGTGCCACCAAAGGCTACCACAAATCCACTTAGGTTTAGGGAATCCACTTCATGCTTAATTAAAATTAATGAGAATAAAAAGAAAATACATTACATATTTAAAAGAAAAGAAATGAAAGTGTTAAGTTCACCAAAATAAAAGAGCAACCATGGCTTAAGTTTTATCGGGGTTCAGCTTTAAACCATTGCGTCGATTATTTTTGCAACTGCATCTTCAATCATGCCAATTAGGAAAGCTGATGTACAATTGAAAATAAAACGAAAGGTAGATAATTAGTAAATAGAGAGAACAATAATGGACAAGAATTGATCCTTGGGGAACACCGCAATTAACAGCAAGAAACGAGACAGTTTACTATTACATGAAACATCTTGCAAGTGATTAGTCATATAGGAATAAATTAATTTGTTAGAAGTTTCAAAGTGGGCGCAGTTCCAGGTTCGAAACCCGGAAAATCGCCGCCTCTCGCGAACGTTTGACAAACATACGAGAGTATAATGTTGTTCAGAACCGTCCGGAAGCAATCCGAAGGCTTCTGAAAGCGTTCGATTGGCACTCAACTGACAGTTCTTCTTTTGAAAAGAAGAGAAATTTGATTCTGGATTTGAATTCAGAATCGCGGAGAGTTCTTCCGGACGGTTCTGGACGACCAACCGAAAACGACATAACTGTCCTGAAAAACCTTCTCAATTGGAGCCGTTCGGACTCGGTATCAAATTGTAAGTTTCATTTCCATTCGTCCCAAAACTAAAACTCACACAAACGAATGGTTGTGAGAAGGTAGGCCTAGGGTGTCTTCTACACGCCTGTTGCGCCAACTATTTATTTTTAACTTTCTGGTATACGTACTAAGAGAAAGATATTGTTTTCGTACAACATTTCGAACTCAAGATTTTGATCAATTCTGATATTTTTTAGAATTGACAAAAACTCAGATAAGTTAAGTAAGTTTATTACGGAAAGTATTGGGACTAACATAGTAAAATGCTTTAGAGAAGACAAGTAATGTTATCACTTATCACAGTTGTATAATTAGCTTCACTTATATCGTCAGAACCTTTAAGTACAGCTGATGTACAGCTATCTCCGGGCCAGAAACCTGACTGCAGAGGATTATGGAGCTGTTTGTTTTTAATAAACTCTTTTATTTGGTAGCTCACAATCGATTCAAAAGCTTTGGATAAAAAAGATAGAAGATAGCTATAGGGGAGTATTCAGGGTTGTTCCTTTTTAAGGAATCGGGATGATTTTAGACGAGTACATTTTATAATAATCGTGTTGATTGCTCTAAGAACGTCATTCGAAAGCTATTAGCATATCATCGTAGTGGTTATTAAAGTTACCCGTAGTCAAATCTTCCTCTAAATTATAACACTTATGCGGGAATCTCCAAAACCATTCCAAATAACTTCATTCAGTACCTACTCCAACCCACACCAATATAAAAGCCTTCGGTAAAATGCAAAACCCAACAGCACCAAAACCGACCACCACCAACGGACAATGGTTCAACCTACTCATCGCAAATAATTGTTGGGAGGCCATCATTCGTTGGCCAATCTTTTGCTCTGCTGCCCTTATATTTACTAGCACCTCATACCTCACGCCATCAATAAAAAGTCACCAGATTCTAATTTTATTGCACGCCAGCAATTATCTCTACTAACAGCAACTAGAGCTAGCCCTGGGAAGCATCACGTAGGTGGTGGTGGTGGCGAACTAAACTCAGGTTCAATCTTAGCCGCGTCGCTTGGCGTCTCCGCCGAAGGCACATCCTCGAAAAGTGCTACATAAATTCACCATTAAGGTTCCTACACATCCTCTATGCCTATAATTTTTCGTCGTTGACATTTATCACTTCGGTCGGAGATAGAGAGATGGAGGGCGGTGTACGTATAGCAACAAATTGTTCAGAAAATGTAAGCCCTATTCTGTGGTCGTTGACCATTGCATTTGATCTGAAATTTAACTAGAACTGCTCCGACTATACAAGTACGTATATAGATGCATCACCAGACATTATATTCCTTCACATCATCAACATGGAGTATGTATGTGGCGAATCACTGTGTGTGAATCCTCTGTTGGAGTTCTAAATATGTACCAATTTTCATGTGGCACCAAATGATATGTCGCGACATAAATTTCCTTTGCGAACATTTCCACGCTCGGCTTTGAGTGGAACGTTGCGGGGAAATGCGGTGGCGATTGAGTGCGTGCGCATACGTGTGCCTCCAGTGCCAGCAGTGCTTATTGAGTTGAGTGATAAATTTCATTTGATGTCACGTCATTTAATGGCAGTGCGGTGCAACTCATAAGTGAAAAGTTGAAAGTGAAGGCGCTCGGACAACGGCGACGACGCGATGATATCGTTTGGTTTTTGTGCGCGCACTCAGTTGTCATCGAATAAATTGGATTTGATTGCGAGGCAAAGAGAACTGATGCTTGGTGCAAAGACTGGCCAATGGTATTTCGTAATGAGATCGAGGACACAGATGACAGATGATTTCATGCGATACGTCGTAGCTGAACTTTCCGGTAAAGGAACTGAAACCGCGAAGTATTCAATAAGTTTAAAAAATGTATTTAAGGTGTGCTTTTGGCCTGTTTTGTATATCTACCTACAAGAAGTGGAAATGGTATTTTGTTTTAACCAAGTTCTCTCATTTTTCAACGAGTTTTGAAGCGTGTTTTTTTATGTAAATTTGGATAATTTTTTTAAGTGCTTTACGACTCATTTTTAGGCAGGGTCCGTTCCTAAATGTGATTTTTGATGGACCTTTGTCGAGATTTTCAGTGTGTTTTGATTGTCTTTTTGGCTTGTTTCGTCAAGCGTTTCTACATTTTTGAAGTTTTATTGATGCATGCTTGTTTTCGACTTATTTTTCTGCACAACTTTTGGCACGTTCTTAAAAATGTTCTTTCTGTACTTTTTACGAGATTTGAAGTGCGTTTTTAACGTCTTATTAACCTCGTTTCTTCAAGCATTTCTATGAGTTCCCTTGGACGTAATCCACATTTCAGGCGATTTTTATACCCTCCACAAGAAGGTATACTCAATTTGTCATTACATTTATAACGCCAAGAAGGAGTCACAGGAGACCCATAATGTATACCTTGAATAAGGCTCAAATTCTGAATCGATTTAGCCATGTCCGTCCGTATGTCCGTCTGCTTTATTGGCTCGTTTTTAGATCTAATTTTAAATGCTTTGTTGGTTGTGTCTTAAAACTCATTTTTGTTGTTTTTCAAGTGCATTTCTGGTCGTTTTAGACGAGTGTTTTATACGTGGTTTAGTGGGTGCGTTTTTTGTATGTATCTATATGTATTTGTGAACTTGTTTGCATTATTTTTATACGTGCTCGTTGCACTTCATTGCCACTAAAACTTCTATCGTACTCAGACTCCCAGATTCCAACATATTTCTGATAAGTAAAAGTCGCCGCACATAAGCTTAGTAGACCCAATTATCATTCCACCAACCCTACTTCCTATGTGTGCAGAACAAACTCATCAAACCATAACAATGATTAACCAACTAAAAACCCTGCCAGTACATCTTCATCCCAAGTTGTCCCCTTACATATACATACATCAACCTGATGCTAGAGCATATATGTAGGTATATAATGACCAGAACCACAACTCCACAAGTAACAACAATTAAAAGTAATTTGTGATTATTGCCATAGATCAGGCCATCTTCGGTCTTTCGCCGTTGAGAATTTGCTCCAAATTGGCCTAAGCAATGTCATACGTCGGAACGCTTTATGGGCTTCATATTCTGTCCAATGCATTGGGGCAATAAATCGCAATGCTTATTGTTCCACTTTTTTGCAGAGATGTTTCCCCGCCCTGCCTCCGCAGTGAATCAGAACATAAAAATCAGCGCCATGCACGTCTATTCCAGCGACTTGATGAATGATGGTGACACTTTGGTCTGTGGATGCATTTTGTCTAATAGCCCATGCCACGGTTCTGCTTGGCCATTTGGCAACGGAATATAATTAAATGAAAACTAATTTTTAGGTTTATAGAAATTCCATTGCACACCAGTGGTCGACGATCGACGCGACGCCAAACTGGACCATAAATCGAGATACAGATAGGCATGAGTAGAGTATGTATGCCGGCCGGTACACCCTCTCCGATCGCTGCTGGTTAGAATATACGACACTGCCGAGGAAAATGTCCTACGATAATTGCCCGACAATAAAAATTAATTTAACAATCGAATATGGGCACATGGCGGTAGTTCAGTTTGTGCGGGGTGCCGCCACGTGCATGTGCGAGGAAATTAGATGCCAGAAGGAGTTAAAAGTAGATTTTTCAATTAATTCGTACGGCATGTTTATGTTTACATGGTGATCGTTAATGGTTATGGGAAATTAATGCGGCTAAGGAGGGAATGGCATGTATGTACATATACATATATACTATGTATGCGTTTGATTGAGTTCAGTGGGTGGCAGAGTGGGGGCTCCAGTGGTTCAGGCCAGATCAATCGAACTGGAACGATTGGCATCGATGTTGAGTTTCCACTGAATGAATTTGTGGCCAAATGTTTGCAAACAAATTTAGTTTTAATTTATGATCTGCACTTTGTAGTTACTTGTGAAAAAGCTTTATGGAGATTGGATTGTATAGAGAAACTGAATTTTAATGCAGTTTGATCCCACGCATGAATGAATGAAATGAACAATGTTCGACTGAAAATATAGCATTGCAGTGTTTCTGGGTCCTACGAATAAGTTTGTGTAAGATTTGCATAAATGTTTTAAATCCAACCAATCAGGTCTATTCAAAACATCACAATTGTGTACATATCCTATTTTACATCAATGAATTAAACTATGAAATATCTATGAAACTTTCTTGCTTAAAAGTTGAACCAGATTGGAGATTGCCTTAACAGTGGGTGGCAGAGGGTATATGCTAGCTCAACTTGATGGAGAAGCTTAATAAATAATTTATCTATGTAAACCGTCGACTTAGCATAAAGTTCCAAAAATAATCCCTAATGATAATGATAATGATTTAATTTATTTTTATTTGTGTTAGAATTTTGAGTTTCTTAGTTTAAATTTTAAAAATTACAAGTCAGTATGTCAAGAAAAAACTTTGTACAGAAACCAGAACCTATTTTTGTCAGCTAATAAAAAGAGATTACTTTCTAACCATTCATAATTATTTGCTGTATGATTATCTACAGTTTGGATACTAAGTTCTTAAAATAATTGTATTTGCAATTTAAAAAATTTATTAATGTTTGCTCTGCAAGAATATCAAAAACTAGTTAATTTCGTTTTGTTTGGTTTTCTGGTAGGTTCCTACATCATCATCTCATCACTATATTAAGAGCCTAAACTATTTTAGTCGGACCGATTACGGCGTTATTTCAGAACCGAATTTTACGGAATATGGATCAAATGAAGGAGAATTTCCTTAGCGGATTTTCCACACACATTTAGGCCTATTCGGAAAAATCTGTTATTCTGTTATGAATTTTCTGTTATGAATCATAAAAGATCTCGACCATAAAAGATCTTTTATAAATCGTATTCAGGGTTTCGAACTTTTATGAAAATCTGTTATGGAAGTTCGAAACTTGAAAATTATTTTTAAACCTTCTGACTCGCCTATACTGACATAGCAATATACATTGGCAATTTAGTGAACATACTTGCATTTGTGCGTATGGGGAAATATAGATACAAGGTTAAGTTGCAAATTGGAAATATAAATGGAATATTGGAATAGTTTGACAGGTCTGATTGGTTTGGGTATTGGCCCGAGATGGTTTTTGTGGGTTTACCACGATATCTCGAAAAAAAACTCGAAAGCAAAAATCTCGAAAAAAAATCTAGAAAGCATAATCCCGAATAACAAACATTTCGAACAAAAAAATCTCGAATTAATATTAATTTTTGAGACAATGGTAACAATTCGCGCGCGACAGAATTAATAACACCAAATCTAAAAATGGTGTTAAAAAGTGAGACCCTGCTTTGGTCACTGTAGGATTTGGAGTAGGTGTAAGGTTGGGTATATGCAAAGTTTATATTATGAGATCAAAAAAAAAAATTTCGAATTTACTTTTAATTTTCGTGATTTTTTTTAGATATAGTCTTTTGAGAATTTTTTACATTCGAAATTTTTTGCATTCGAGATTAAAAAAAAAAAAACTTTTCGAGATTTTTGTCATTCAAGATTACGCCATGATCCCGGTTTTTGTAAAGTTTGGTCAAAATTGGACATACGGGCGTGGTACCTCCCATACAAAAACAAAATTTGCAAATTATTTTTTCTCAACACTTATGGCTGCTAAAGTTGTAAAACTTGGAACATTGATGTGCATTGTAATTCCTGAGCATGGGCAAAGTCGGGCGGGTTTGTTGTGTATGTCTCCGCCAAAGGAAACTACATATGGCGAGAAAATTGAAAAATTTAAAGGGACATTGGAAAATTCATAAAAACTGACTTTCCACATTTTGTACGGTGAGTTTTCTTTTTTATTAAATTTTGATCGTAAGTATTTGTCAAAAGTGCTCGAAATTATTTCATTAAAAAAATCAATTTTGGGCGGAACGAAATTGTACAAAACACTATTTGTCGTCCTCCTTTTCCGTACAATGTTTATGATGGAAGACGACGAAAACGAATAGGGACAGAGAGACGAACATGAAATGACTTTTTGGCACTGAATCCCAGAAAGACACAACATGATCACTGATGACGATAAGATTCCGTTGGTGCCGTAGACTCCCTCTTGTATATACAAAGCTAAAGAATAGAACTGGCCTCCAATAACTAGGAGCAAATACTTAGCCTTACTTGGCGGATAACACAACGCGTCGTCGTCGGGGGAATTTCACCGCTTGTCCCTGGCATTTTTAAATAAATAATAAAAATGAGCGATAATTATCTCCACGCGGTCAGTTGTAGTGGTGGCGAGTGGACACAGTGGTAATGGTGAGTGGATAGTGGCTGCGGTCGACGTGGTGATCAAGCAAGGAGCGCAAGCGCAACTATAAAAATTATATTAAAACAAAGTGAGGACAAGAAGCGCGGTCTGACTTCAACCACGATCTACACGCGCACAAAAAGACCAGAGCCAGACCAGCGTCTGTGACGGCCCGGCCACATCACACCAACCATGCAGTGACCAGTGAGCACGCTGTTTCACATGATGGAAGCATTTGCTGCAGCGTTAGCGGCGACAACGGAAAACATTTTCCAATTTATGAAATCTATATTTCTCAGAAGTTAATTATAATACCAGCAAATGAAGTGCATACTGAGTATTTGTGGCATTTCGATCGGAATATGATGGCTGAGCGATTGTTGTCGTGGTCGTGGTTGTCATCGTGGTTGTTGTCATCGTAGGCATTTAGCCGCATTTACGACCAAAGGGAGGCTCTGGTTCTGCGACGAGATGATGCATGATGGCTGATTATATTGTCGGAGTCGGAGTTGGAGTCGGAATATACCCGATGTAGGTACCTACTTGTACTTGTTTGTATGTCATCTTACGTGTTTGTGAGTTTTTGCTTTTGTTTCGGTCCATCCGTCCAAGAGTGTTATTTCCTCTGAAATGGTGTTCTGCATGCATTCGCAGTGACATATTTAGACCAAGGCGACGGAGATGAATTTTCTTGCGTATGGACTGATGACTGACACTAAGTGTTAAGCTAATTGGTTTATGTAGAAATTGACGCAAAGTATGAAAGTGTTTTGCGCGCTCAAATATGTTTTATTGCCTTTTATGAGGTGGACTTGCAGTTGCAATTGCATGCAACATATTTCCGCAATTTTCCAAAGACAAATGAGAGAGGAGCTGTTGTATAATGATGGCATGTAAACGATTAATTCTGCGAACACGTTATATGAAAAAATGACATGAATTTCTGCGGTTGCTCATGATTGTCCAACGGCAGGTTGACAGCCATTTGTGTGTTTAATTAGGTATGCCTTAGATTCCTCACACTGAAAGTGCAGAGATTCTCTTCTAATCACGTGACTTGGAAAAGTTGCATTGGAAGAAAGTTGATGGTTGATGGAGTGAGGTTGTAATCGCTGATTGAAGTAGCCGTAAGCGGCATAGGCTATATACCCGGACCTGCAAATCTCTGGATTTAAGATAATATTTTAGAATGTGTTAGTAGTTAGTATATTGTAATGTCTTCCAGGAAGAGATGGCTACTGTGTTCGCCATCTCTGTGCATGCCCACCCTTGAAAGCCTTCAACCCAGGCACGTAGCAAGCCCCTCCTAAAATCTAAACAAAAAACTAAAAACTAAGGGTCAGTTTCAAAGGTTCCGGATAAAGTTTCGGATAGTTAGCCGACACATAACGCTATCCACCAGATCAAAGCTACTGATATTGTTTTTTTTTTTTTGTTTCATCGTCAAAGTCTCTGATAAACTAACTTGCGCGAAAAATTTATCAGCCACTAAGTTTGTTTCGATACACAACAGACAACACATGTCATTTGTTTTGTATTTTTTATTTTGTTTCGTGTTTTCAAATATTTTTTGTTGTTCTAGGTAAGGCAAAAGAAAAAGGACCTTTGGAAAATTAACGGAAGAAAAAATTGAAGCAACAAAAATCCAAAAAAGAATTCTAACAAAGGAGCTGGACAGGTATCTGGATACTCCGTTTGTGGCCGTGTCTTTAAAATTGGCCCACAACCAGGCTGACTATCAGCACCGATCGTATGACACCTTCATCCAGCCCAGGGGAAAGGGGAATAGGATAAGAAATAGAGAGAAGGAGTAGGAGAAGAGAGGGAAGTAGATAAACTCTTAGCGTTTTCAACCGTTTTGGTAAGCCGGAATCAAGTTCTAAAATCTTCATGGTCGAGTGTTTTAAAAACATTTAAAAACAAACATTGAAAATATAAATAAATTTATTGATATCCTTAAATTAACTATATAAATATTTAATTAGATAAGAGCCAATAGTCTCTGCAGCTAGGCTCTATAATATTTTATGTTACCTTGTAATTTTAATTACTTGTTAATAAATAATAATAATAATAATAATAATTTGGCCTTGGGCTGTTCCTACTCTCTTCAACGAAAAAATGCTCTGACACTAGGTACCTATATTTTTTCCAGCCACTTCAAATAAATATGTTGTTTATTTTCCGGATAAAGGATTTAACAGCCACTTCAACCGGCTGATACTCTATCCGTGAATATATCTGTCAGATATCACTATCCGAAACCTTTGAAACAAAAAGTTGAAGTTTAGCTAAGAGATAAGTTCCGGATAGTCTATTCGAGACTTTACCAGCTAGTCTTGAAATTGGCCCTAAAACTTTGTAATATAAATTCAAATCTATAGAAAAATAAGGAGACTGTCCAGGTGTAGTTAGTAAAATAGCTAATTTCTTCCGCAACCATTATCTATAATTTTCAAAAATGTCATTAAAAAAAAACCCACCAGATGGCCGAAAAACTCGACTTCTACGCCTTGTGAAACAAGATTCTTTGAAAGGCATGACATTATTATTTCCTTTGTAGATTGTAGAGCTCTTCAAATGCATCGCAAAAGTCTTTAAGAAATAACGAGCAAAACGTGGGCGATATCTTCGAAAGCATCAACACTTTGGGCAGCGGTCCAAAAAAGTTATTTCCAAGTAAGCTTCATTGTAAGCGAAAAACTACTCATATTAACGCTGCCCTTATCAGTTTTCCTACAGAACAAATCCTTAGATTTCGTTTCTGCAATCGACTGCGCAAAGGAAGTTCTGAATTCTCTTAAGCATCCCAACTTGCTGAGGACTTATTTGAAGTTGAATCAAGAGCTCCAAGAACTTCATTGAAACAAACAACGCGTTCCAATCCAGAAACGCTCTTCTACTGAAGCCTATTTTAGAGTATTGTACACATATCTCTTCCATTGGCCTCAAAAATAAAGCTCTGACAAACGTAGGGTTGTGATTGTGATAGAAGCTACGCCGTACAAATTTGTAAGATCTGTTTTCTCAGCTGCTTGTGTATGGAATTTTCAATCAATGGGTTCTGTTTTGGTTTTTGTATGATGGACTTGCTATAATTTATTTATTTAATTTCTTAGGTTGATGGATCACTGTTTACCACTGCGATGACTTCTAACTTCATTTGGGTGCGTACGCCAACGTACGCATAGTAGTATAGGGAAATCAATTTAAAGCTGCCAAAATTTTCAATGCAATGCTGCAACTATTTCTCCTCCTCCTCCCCTTTCAAACAAAATTCAACTTAAGGCCGTCGAAATGAAACTGAAACCCAAATTAAAGTGGCAGCCTGCACAAAATTTATTCAATGATTTCATCTTAAAGTCGTTAAATAGTTGACAGACACCGGCTAGAAAACAGCTCGCTGCGCGTATCTTAACTAACCAATCACGCAGCGTACTCACAATTCGCTGCGGTCAGCCGGCGCGCGTCGGGAAAAAAAACCTATCTCCACCATAAGCGCGTTGTTAATGACGCCCGTACATTGCGACTAATCTAGATTTACCTGTCACATGTAAATTACTGCCGAACCAAGTACTGCGTTGTAATGAGTGTTTGACGCCAATTCATTTCGCTTGGGGCGGCTTTTCTACACCCGGATTGGAGTCGCTATTCGCATCGCATTGAAATTGGAATAGGGGATATTTGGGGGAGCTACATTCCTCGCCATTTATTAATATTTCCAGCTGCAGGGCTTTATTCGGTTTGTTCGCACAACCAACAAATGGGTGGCCACTCCATATGATATGGACCACAAACTATATGTAATGCCAACTGGTTTGGACCAATTGAGTCATTGCTAGCGCAGCACTATTCTCAATAAACGATTCGATTTCACCACACAATATTGTTGACGCTGGCCTCTATCAACCGGTCAATTGTAAGTGTCAAATGTTGTGAAGGTTCTCTATTGAGATATATCACCCGCAGTTATTGAGTGGATTTGTAATCGAGATACCCCTACGAACAGCCGAATTTATAAACCACAAATAAATACTCAAATTTATTTGAAAATGATAATTTCCACGAAGTTGACAAACCTCTAAGGTCCGCCCTCCTTCTCAACTTTAAACGAAACACCCATTTTGCCAAAAAGACGACAAAAAGCCCCACAGTTCCATAATTGCCTAATAAACAGCAAATCGCACCGTAAAATACAATAATCGTCGGGACCACACTGCGCGACAGCCATCATCTACACCACAGCCGCTGCTATTGTCAAAAGTCGAAGGCAAATAAAGAACTTGACGAATAACTTGTATTTATCATCCATAGCGTCGAGCTCTCTATTCGCCGCTATAAAATGTCTAAATTAATGCGATCTTCCCGGATAGTATTTGCATTTGACGAGGTATACCAATCGAACCGAAGACCGTATGTGGGCTTACCCAACTGCCAACACAAATACCTATACAAACCGAAACGATGCGACGCGACGCGACGAGGAGAAGCAAGTTAATCCCTCGGATTCATTAATCAGCCGTTTAGTCTATTATCATTGAAATTACAAAAGTTCCCAAAATGGACATAATTTTTGTTGTGTTTTGTTTTGAAAGATATGTATACAAATACATGTGGCTAAGACGGACACCAATTTTCGGTTATTAGCCGTTTAACCAAATTAAGATCGCAGCGGTTGCGAGGTTTTGTCAACATTTTGTATCCGTTCTGGTTTGGTTGAGGAGAAAGGAACTTCATTTTGAGCCTGACTTTTTAATTTTTTTTACCGAGATGATTTGTGAATTGGGACTATCACAAGTATACTGTAACTTACTGCAGAGAGATTTACGCTGAAACTGTTCACAAAAAGCAATCGAATTCAATGACATGGAAATTGACATTTACCATCAATGGTTGAGGCCTTATTTTGAGACGTCAGTATCAATATTGGCCTCAGCGCGGTGTCTCTTTTTGATGTTTTTAGATATGAATAAGGAAGCGAGATGATGGCAGATTTTTAGATTCGTAAAAAATGCCCGCGTTCCATTGACCGCTAGATGACTAGCGGCATGTCAAACTCCATATAAAAAACCGACATTTCAGCATTTGCGCTACATCTCTAGCACATATTGTGAAATGTCAGTTTTTTTTGTATGGAGTTTGGCATGCCGCTAGTCATCTAGCGGGTTAATGGAACGCGGGCAATGTCTGACATATTTTGACGTTTGTGAATGTGTCACTTGTGAAATAGGCTTTCGGTTTCTGAAATTAATGTCGTTTTCGATTGGCAATCCAGAACCGTCTGGAAGCAATCCGAACGCTTCTGAAAGCGTTCGATTGGCACTCAATTGACAGTTCTTCTACTTAAAAGAAGAGAAATTTGCTTCTGGATTTGAATTCAGAATCGCGGAAAGTTCTTCCGGACGCTTCTGGATTACCAATCGAAAACGACATAAGTGACTATAGTTTTAAGTTTTAAGTTCTAAGTACAGTTTAGTAGGTAGAGCCTTGTTTCCCAAAGTGCTCCGCGAAAAGATTGGAAAAAATATGAAGAGTGCTTCAGAGTTCAAGCTAGTTAATTTTGTGCTTCTGAAACTTCGTGAAACTTTAAGGTTCACTTAGATAAACGCGTAAAAGTCTCATAAACTGCGTAAACTGCAGAAATTTACCACCTCGTAAATGAACTGTCAGATTTTGTATGGAGAATAGTTTACGCAGACCTCATAATTTTTTGCGACGATTTGGGCTGTGACGCAAATCACAAATGTCAAACTTTTACATCAGACAGTAGCATGAATTGTTTGTTTGATTTGAAATTTACAGTCGATTTACGCGATATCGATTTACGCAATTACATTTCCGAGTGTTCAGTTAAGGCACCGCATAAATTTATACATTTACGAGCTGCATAAATTTATCAGATTGTGTATTGTATACTAGGTGTGTTTTTTGGAAACCCCGCCAGCCAGCCGTTCATTTGGACAATTGCTAGCAAAATGAAGCCAGCCAGCGAATTTTAGCCAATAAACCTAGAGTGGAATCGGCATTTCCGTGAACGAGCTATACGTTCACGGAATTAACCGATTTTACACATAAAGCAAAAACCGTCAAATTCCGTCACGTATTGCTCGTTCATGGATGAGACGATTCGGCCCCTAAAAGTATACCACTATTGATTACGACTATAAAAATAGGAACGAAGCAATGGCGTTAATAACTAAAAGCTTTCGTTGTTCTACGAACCTTGATTTCGGCGCAATACAAGTTTCTAAGAAGGCAGGAAGTTTTGAGAATCCCAAATGAAAGGAGATTGGACACAAAACTACTCCAAAGAAAGATTTGCCGGACAAGTAGAGCCAAACCATTTTTGTTGCACCTAAAATCCATCAAAAACTCTTGGTCGTCTCGTGGAACAAAATCTTCGGACCTAAGAGACTGGATTTCGCAAAACTGCATTTACAAAAATCATTACAATTTGGAAAAAGGTCTTTGGAATCCCGAATACAAGTTTAGTTTATTTTGATCCGATGGAAAATGTATACCTATGTAAGGCGCCCTCCTAATAAAAAACTATGCACCCAAAGTACACACGCTTCAGCCGATATGGCATGGAGGATGTAAAGTACAATTGTCTTGGTTCGGTGTTGGTCCATTAGTTCGTATAAGAGACCACCCTTGATCAAAACGCTTATATAAAAACATGTAAATTACGACTCACTGATCACCAACGCCCAGCCCAAACCCTTTGCTCTAGAAAACAGAAATTTTGCGCAGAGGTTACCTTTACGATGTATACAAGGAATACGGAAGGATATATCGAAATTTAAGCCTTAAAGGGGTAAAAGGGGGTTCAAAGTTTGTATGGGAACATTTTTATTTTTCATCCGATTGAATTCAAACTCGGTTTGTGTACACTCTATGAGAAATAAAGAAAAACAAATTCTCCGATTTTGGAAATTTTGCTTGGGGCCCAAGTTATTGGCGATGACTCTTTTTAGGGGGCCCTTTTTTCTTAACTGTCGTCGTATCAATTTGAAACTTTGTAATGCGTCCCAACCTCTGTCGCCGTTGAATATGCTTATCGTTTCATCTAACTCCAGCATACGTACTCCAAAGATATTCCAGCGGACTTCTTTAAAAATGCGGTCATACTGCTAGAAAGTGATACACATCCTCACGGTATTTCTGGTTACCCTATGTTGCAGAATATAGGAAGATCTGGGCGGTATGGAATATAATTAAGGACTTGCTAACTAAGAAATATATTTTGTCCCGTAGATAGGCTCAGTCTGCTATAGTATGATCTTTGTTGAGATGCCATCGCTTTACTTACAAATTGATCATATAATCTTAGAACTGTTTTCTCCAAAATGGTGTTAAACATACATTTTGGTATGTCTCCTATGCGTTATATAAATTTAAAAATGCGGGCAAAAGCTAGTAAGAGCATTAGAAAACCCCTTTAAAACTATGGATTTAATGACTTGTTTTGGATTCGCCCGCGGAAAGTCCTGAACTAAACACATTTAAAAACGTGTGGTCCGACGTCAAGAGTTTTAAAATCTTAAAGATCAGGAAAGGCTGACGAGCTTTTCGAAAATATTAAGTAGGTCTGGCACAATAGTATAGATATCTATCACCTTTAAGATGTAGTATTTTAGCGTTTCAGAAAAGACTGATGACTGCCGTTTTAAAAAATAAAGGCAATTCCAATAAATGTTGTTTTTTTTTATAAGTTTGGGAAACAGGAACAAAAATAAAAAGAAACATAAAAAAAATAAAATATCTTATCTTAATATGTACTTATAAAGTCATCAGTTGAAAAATAGGATCTAAATTTGTATGATGATGTCCATAGACATGGAAGAAACGTAGCGAACATAATAAACTGTTTTATTTTTGACCTCAGGCCCACAACAACCCAGTAATTTATAAACGAAAAGGTCACATCACATGATACAGGTTAATTATTTCTTCAATTTAATAAACTTTAAAAAAAATCGGGCAACCAAAAAGATTGGGAACCGCTGATAGAGAGCCTTATGAAATGCACATTACGTTATTAAAACGTTGATAGATAAATTTGACAAAAATGATTCCTTTAATAAATAAAAAGCTTCTAGCAAATTGACAAAATTGCGGCAAGACCAGCAGTTTCTTGGAGTACGTGATTGGAAGCAGTTGGCTAACTGGAGAAGCTTTTATAGTTTAGCCCCCTAACTATAGTGGAGCCTAAGAAGAATTATGGCTATCCATTCCATTCCATTTTATAGAATGTATTTTCAAGGCACCACTATCTATAGGGCAAAGCTAGAACAGCGATTTGATGTTTATATTTGAATTGGTTTTGACTGTAGTCCTTTATGCTTAATATAGTTACATTACTCAATTCGGTAAAGTGAAGTCCTCATTAGGACGTAGTTCAAGAAAAAAACTTTTAACATGACAATTTGTCACTTGGAAATTCGCTTATACTCGTAAAACTGCTAAGGAACACGCCACAATTTACTCGCATGAGTTATGCTTTTCGTCCTTTTCGCTTTGTCATTTTTCGTAAACGAATTTCTTTAACGTCTTGGTCAGGGGATCCCTACGTTATCTCCTTTTCCAAAATCCCTTATTGGACATAATCTCTCATATTTTTTATCTCTTTTTCCAAAATCTTCCGGGACGAAATCCGCTATTCCAAAATCTCCCATTTACATACATACTTATTAAATCCCTCGTTAAAATCCCCTGTTCCACAGTAAAATTAAGCATTAAGTAAAATTAGACAAACAACATAATATAAACTTTGCATATGCCCAATTTCGGACATATACCGAAAATCTGACAGTAAACCCAAGCAGGGGCGGATGCAGGGGGGCAGCATGCCCCCCCATACGTATCTCACTCTGTCGCGCGACAGAATTAATGACACCAAATTTTGAAAATGGGAGATTTTGTCCCGTGGGGACTTTCTCTCAGGGTCTCTTGGAGTAAGGGATTCGAGCACAGGGGATTATGGAATAGAGGATTTTGGAAAGGGAGTTTTGGAAAAGGGATTTTGGAAAAGGAGATATCATCACCAACCTCTTGGTTAGCTATGGTGGAAGTGACTGTCGGCACACTTGTAAATATAATTTTTCCTGTGATAGATACCACGAAATCAACGCCGGCCGGCCGGACATATACAAGGAAGCCAGACTTAATCCCGTCGAAGTATGAGTTATATATTTTGTGTCGATATTCAAATCTTTCCCACGAAACACTCAACTTTGGTATAATAAAAGAAATATATTTACAAACATCATTGACCTAAAATACCTACCCACTGCGACTTATTTTGTTTGCATTGCTACACAGACCTGTCACTGTACTCGGCTCAAGTAATTCGCATTACGTGTTCGCTGTAAATTGACACTAACCACAACAGAATTTGCACTCAAAGTGTAATACGTAAGGCAAACACCATTTCGCATCCCGTTTCGCCTTTTGATGGCGCGTCAAAAACCGCATTTCTGTTAATTAACCGCAAATTAACACATTTCCTTACAGTGCTGAATGCATCGATCGGCTGCAGTGTTGAGCTCCTGCTCAATATGCCATTTTAACAATTAACACATCACTGATGGGTGTGTGCTTAGCTTATACACCTCGTGAGTCATCTTGCTGTCGGCCGATCGAATGTAAATGCGTATAAACGCCAGGCGTTAAGTGACTTGCTTATAATCCGCGCGACAAAGGAATCCCAGTTGACAAATGGGAGTATCAAAGTATCAAGTTTCTCGTAATCACGAACGACTTACAAAGGAATCAATCGACAGCAAGGATGATGTGGTGGATCTCTTTCATAAAGTCGTGCGAACTAAAATATTCCTTGTATATTGATCGGACTTCTTACGATTGTCAAATGCGGTACAATTGGATTCCATTATGACCGCAGAATCGTATTTCCAAATTCGACTAACCATCAGTTTAGATATGATTTGTAGTTGCGGTAGAAACTGATGTTGATCCTTACCCGTATCGGTTTGGTTGGAGATGATTTCACAAAAAGTGGCAAAATTGCCTGTAACCACTGCAACGTAAACTGTCGGCAAGTTTTTATTACAATTGTGTCATGTGTCATTCTTGTAAACCACAATCAATTTGTTTACCCAGTGTCTGCGAAGGTACCTATAAACTTTATGCTGGGTGCAATCTGTGAGCTATTGGTAAACTATATAACTTAAGAGTTCTTAAGTATTTTCTGCGGTTATGTACGAGTGCGTGCAACTTTTAGCACCACCCTGAGATATAAAGGTGAACCTATTCATCTGCACATCATTATGCGTCAATTTGCGACTGTTGGCCATTCAGAATAATTGAATTTTGCAGACATTTTGCAAATGGAGGTTTTGTAGGATTAACGAACACTATAGCCGGATGTCAGAACATTGCGGTCTTCTTGATTGAATGCGTTACATGAAAATTTATTGCGCACTCGTATATCATTTTTATGCATAGTACGTCAAAGGGATTGGTATCCAACACATTTGCATATGAAAGGGACTTAGGGTCACAGACCTCTAGCTGCGGACCTCGAGCAACCTCTTTCGTTAGAAACGCTGACAAATCTATAAGTATGTAGGAATTAGACAGAAAGAATGAAAAACGCTCCACTACTGCAAGTACGTACCTACTCTTTTTTTGAAATTTTCTATTACCGTTTCGCATAATTGTGGCTAAATTTAATTAATATACCTCCCAATTTCCTCTTTCAAGGCGTTGGTTGTCGCGTGAGCTTGTTTGCATAGACCTTTGACTTAAAAAAAGCCCAAAGAAAAAAGTCCAATAGCGTTAAAACGCAAAATCTGGATGGTCAATTCTGACCGCAAAAACGGCCGATTACACGTTTGGGAAATGACTCATATGCAGTAATTGAATGGATTCTCTGGCTGTATGGTATGTGGTACCATCTTGTTGAAACCACATGTTAGTCTCATCCATATCTTGTAATTTATCCATTATAAAAACAGGGTTATCATGTTGTTGATAATGCCTCTAGCCCAAAATCCGCACCAAAGAGTAATGCTTTGCGGATGCATTTTTTTCTCAACAATTACTCGTGGGTATTCTGAACCCCAAAAACAATTTTAACGATTTACGAAGCCATCAAGATGAAAATGAGCTTCATCACTGAAGATGATTTTGTTCGAACAAACCTTCATTATTTTTAAAGTATTGCTCAACAATGAAAATGCGTTGTTCTTTCGTATAGCGCTCCATTTTTACTAACCCCGAACTGTCAGCTGTCACATTGTTATCAACTATTAAATGGTTGATGGAATTTGAAGTGTGATGAGTTGCAGCCAAAGCTAATAAGACATACAACCGGTCACTTGTCAACCGCGATGCCACTTCTTTTCCAAAACTTATTTGGTAATAGGGCAGCCACACTTTGTGACACGGAGACATATTTCCAGAGGACTGCAACTTACAACTACAATTTAAGTGCTGAACTAACGCATATCTGCAAGCATCTCTGTTGGGGCGCGCCAGCACTGTGGCACTGTAGAAGCGTTATAGGTCGATATTTGCCTGGAGAATTACCTATCTAAAGGTTGGCCCATTTAGTTTTGTACTTTAAAAAATGTCATCACAATAAATCATTTCAAATGAGGTGGATATTGATAGAGACATGTATTTTTGGAAATTGGTCTTCAAAAATAATATCATCGAGAAAAAGAGAACATATCACTCACCACGGGTATGGGGTATCCGTATGACAGGTGACATCATCTGGCTGTGTCCTGGTTCAAATACCTCCTCCATGAAAAATTCCATCAACGTCTTTTAGCGGAATTATTTCCGTCCTTATATACGAAAAAGTAAAATACAAGTAGACTCCTATAATCTATATATATATGTAATTTAAATTTGTTGTCAAAATTGAAAGATTTTGCAGAGTCCTTAATTCTGATTTAAAAGAAAATAAACACAGTTGCTACTGTAAGAGGTGTTATCTCTGTGAAAGAACTTAAAGTGATCACCAAATGGTCCGTCGATAGAAAAGCAACATTAACAACTAAATACTCTTGTTGGAGTTGGTAACGATATTGACATGCAATCACATATCTCCAACCCCGCACTTGGCTTATCAGTTAATCAATATCTGATAGCAGAAAATGCATATAAGCCCAATACCAGAAAAGACCGCTGTCAACTATCAAACCACATTTGTCTACATGTTTTTACAAGCCACTGTTGGTTGACCATTCCCATATCACCTAAACCAGGTGACAAGGACAAGCTTCGTCACCACCATTCCCATTGCGGGCGACACACAAAAAAACAGTAAGCCCCTGCTATACGGAGAGCCTTCTAGAGTCAAACATTAAATGCTCTCTACGTATGTGGGGTATATCCAAGCGGCATAGAGTAAACGATGAAAAACCGACACGTCCAATGTCATTAAAATCATTAACACGTTCCCATATCTTAAATACCAGAGCTTCCGCAGAGACCATCTTATATACCATTCAGAAAAGTATTTTTCCAAGGAAAATCCCTGCCGCTGCTGTTGCCATATAGCTATACGTTCTCCTGCTGTCACTTTGACTTGCATAGAGTTTGCGAATTCATGCGGTGAAACTGTCTGACGGCTGCCGACCGATATTTCTCCAGACGACCAGACCTAACAGACTGAAGCGAATCTCAAAACATCTCTACTATAAGAGATGACTCGAGACGGATGATACAGGCCGGTTGGTCAGCCACCAGCCACCAGCCACCACCACAGCCAGTCCTCGACCCCATTTACGTTGAGTGGTATTTGTTGTTGTAGATGCACGTTCTATACTAGATTCCGCTTAACATACGCATCACTAGTCAACAGCATTTTGCTGATGATGTTATACGTTGGAGTACGCGCATTGTCCGCTGATGTAAGTCCATCGCGGTGGAAAACTTCCCAACCGACAAAGCAGGTGAGCTGTACTCCACTGGCCAACAAATGATTGACAATGCGACGATGGGCTGTTGCTGGTGCTGCATCTAGAGCAGGAGCGACGGACGAGGGGACTCGCTACAGTCAGTCGCAGTCGCAGCTCTGCAAGACGATGAGAAATGAAAGTGATTTCTCATTAAGAGGTGCGAGGTTCTATGGACATGCGCGGGGGCCGGTTCTCGGCTCTAGTGCCATATCGGACCGGATAAACATTCCACACTTGTTCCCGATCCCGAGAGCGGACGAATTATTATTCGCCAGTCACTACTCGTACAAGCAAAGACCGTGCTAGGCATGGTGTTATCAATGCAACGACATCGGCTCGGATTCCGATTGAAACATCGATTAAATGGTTGAAGATGGAGATGCTGATGCAGTCTCGACATAGATTGTGGCATTTGAACTATTTTTGGTGTTTCTGTTTTTCAGATGCCGCTGCTCCACTGGAGGTTATAAGTATATAGGACTGTCGATGTCGTCTGTCGTCTGTCGATTTGGCCATGCACAGTGGTTTGTTATAAATGTTTTCTTGGAAAAGTTATTGAATCTAAAATTAGTTTGCAATTAGTGTGACGATATTCTTGGAACGGCGGCGGCGGCGGTAATGAATTTGCAAAACCGACTTGGAGGCTCCATCTAGGTGGAGCAACAATTTTGCAAAAATTCTTCAAAAATTACTGCACGTAGGTAAATTGCGTAGTATATACAATGTAAGAGTTGTCACTTTTAAAGACAATCACACGGATCCTAGCCTTGATAAGCATTCTAGGGAAAAAAAAAACTCGGCGTAGGTAGGTACCTCCATATAGGCAGCATAATAAGTAGTAGGTATGTGTTTAACTAGTTACAATAAGGTATCGTAGAATGTCAGTGGTGAATTGCATACAACGGGTTATTTTGAGTCTGGCAACCTCCCCGAGCTCAAGAAAGTATGATGGAAACATAGAACCATATCTCCCGCGGTACGAAATGGACGGCTATGGTTGAACAATAGTCGAAATTAATACAAACTGTTTATACGCGAGTTTGTGCGAAGATGACTGATTTTTGTTGACGCAGAAACTGAGAAATTTTAATTATGCAATCTCTGGTCCAAAGAAGATGGCGCTACGTGTATAAGAGGTCTTTTTGGCACTACTGGGTCAATTTGACACCAATGGACCTTTTTTGGGACAACACGTAAATAATGTAAGCACTTACGGATCGATCTACTCACTAAATAGATCTCCAAACCGTGTAATGCAACATTGGATTGACAGGTTGTTCTGCTGCCATTCGTAAAATATAACGCACACAACACGAGTGGCTGTCAAAAGTTGAAAATAACTTGAAAGTGACATAAGGCCATAATGGCTGCGGCGAGGAGCTGATATAGATACATATACCTAGCACAAAAATTAACTTTATTTTGTTTAAAATCTACAAAAATTTACATTAGATACATTCTTAAAAATGTAAGATTGATATAGATATGGCATCCGATCTCTGTATATCATTTATTGATTTATTTAGACTTAAGCTTAGTACGCTAGCTCGAGCTAAATTTTAGCTCTCATATAAAATTCTCTCCAAAATTTAGAGGAGCTATATTTAAGTGGGCGCAGTAGCGCAGTGGTTAGTGTGCTGGACTGCTGTGCGAGGGATCCCAGGTTCGATCCCCGGAAAAACACAAATTACATCTTAGTGTTTTTTCTACTGCGCCACCTCTCGCGAACGTCTGACAAACATCCGAGAGTATAACTGTCCTGAAAAAGCTTCTCAATTCAGCCGTTCGGAATCGGCATAAAATTGTAGGTCCCTTCCATTCGTTCAGAAAATAGAAACTCACACAAAACGAATGGTTGCGAGAAGCTAGGCCTAGGGTGTCTACCGCCTGTTGCGCCACCAATTTTTTTTTTTTTTTTTTTTTTTTTTTTTAATTTAAGCGGATCCATTTAGCCGAGCTGTACGCTTATTCAGCTAAAAAATCAAATTTTCATTTCAGACTGTACTGCATGTATCTGTCACAATTTTTCCAAGCTAAGATTGACAGATCATGTTGGTTTTTTTCCTGTTGTGTTTTTGTGTTGCGGAAAATTAAAAAGGATAAGGCCACAAACCACGGAGAACTAGACCGTCGACTTCCGTGCACCTATACCCGATTCTCCCCGATAAAAAATTACCCTGTCTGTGAATACGTGTAAATGTCAAAATTAATGGCGGCTATGATTTTCCATGCTATACCATGGGCCTAGGATTTTTCAAGTATGCGTGCGTTAATGGCGCTCCTTTGATTTTGTACAGCACCAATACATGAAAAATCCTGGGCCCGCATGCAGCTTGTAGGCAAACTCCGTTATGTGGGAGGAGTCGACGGTCTATTCTCATCGAGGAATCCTTTGAAACTGATAAATTTGAGATCAAGAAATAGCAGACAAGAAAAAATTAAAGTGCAACGAAAATATAACACTTTTTCGCGGCGATGCATTTTTGAAGGAGTTATTTTCAACGAACAGGTGTTTTCTGTGACATCCACAGCGCAATCTATGTCAAAATGTAGCTAGGATTTTAGCTTTTTAGATTTTGACTGCCACCTTATTGTCATTTGTCGCATTTTGTAAAGCCCTATACGTCATATCTAACTGCCTCCAAGACTTGTCGCTTACTGAAGTACCTATGGCGCCATCTAAGACAAGGCGATTGAAATGACTGCCCCCTTCATCCGTCTCATACCTATTTTTGTAAAGGTATGTATTACATTTCACTTCAACATAATTAAAAAAAAATGAATGTCCATATATGCAAATATCACCGGCATCATGGTTCATAGAGGCCATGGAAATCGTACTCATGCAATTTCCAACTGTCAACTTACAAACTACCGTCCGCTTATACGACATTTTGACAAGTTCTACTCGAGCACTTTGCACACGCAATAGATTCTCGCACATTCCGTTGCTCCTCGAGCTCGAGCCAGCGCATTCATCATCACAAAAATCAACAGTCGATTGAACAATAATTGTTATTTGATCGGCCTTTGATATGAACCGCCTTATGGATCAACTAGAAGAGCGAGCAACCCAAACTGCCACTGGTCATTTGCATGCAATAACTTCTTGCGCCTCGGCAGTCGGCACCCACGATCCTCCGCTGGAGGCTTAGCATTCAATCCAACATTTCCTTCCATTAGTATTCCACTTTCAATTTGTATTCATCATCCAATGCAGCCAACCGTGGGTCCGTCCGTCCGTCCATCCATCCGTTCGTTTGGTTCTTCTCAATGGATCACTGAATCGGAAGCGCATAATGGAATATGACAACTTGTGCGTTGCCAGGTTGATGGACTAGCTCCCAGCCAGTCCGATTTTATTGTTTTGTTGTTAACCATCACAAATGAATAATGTTCGACTGCGGTTCATTGGAATCGCACGTTTCTGGAATTCTAATTACCGTTGCCAAACCAAGGCGATTGATACGATCGCCGCATTGGTTTTGTGCGTGTTAAAAGTGATAGGGACAAAAGAACAGTCTAAGCAAATACCTTATAGGTACGAAAGAGCGCATCAGTGTGATTTTTCCTATGAAAAGAGTCAACCGCAAAAGGCCTTGATTCCATGAATTTGAGATATGCAAAGAGTTTACTGTGTATGGTATTATGAGTGCAAACTTGAAGATAATATTGCCTTGCGTGAATTCGTGCGGAAATTTTCAATATTGATGGAAGAATATTTATGAATACGTAATGCACCATACCTATATGAAAATGCAGGTCAAGGATGTAGTAATAGAGGGAAATAAAGACTGTAAAGCATCAGCTTAGATTTGACAAAAATCAAAAATCAAAACAAAGAACATAAATGTTCGCACTAAATGCCAAACGGAACCATTAATTTCGGTTTATATGATTAATTTATCCACTAATCTGAAATTAAAGATTGCTGAAAAATTAAGAAAAAACAGCAGTTTGATGCACCTTGTGAACGCATCCCTAAAAATTATCGAATACCTATTCGAAAAGAAAAAATGTATTTGTATCAGAAAACCCTCGAGAAAACATGTGTTCCGGAGAATAAATTTTGTGCGAAAAGAGAGTGTTTTTCAAGAAAACATTTTTCTTTTTTTTTTTTTCAAGAAAATTCCGTTACAAAATCAAAATGCCAAAGTTTTGTACCTGCGCCAGTAAGCATGCAACTAATAACGGTATTTTCTCGCCGAGATACTACAAGTGCTACTCCAATTTAGCACAACAGTAGAGCCAAGAACTATGCAAACAAAAATGTAAAATTGGTTGTAAAATTTGATGATTTTCGTACACTAAATTGTACTAATTTTTAGTGTGTACTAAATTATAACCAAACTGCCTAAAATTATGCTACATAATATGGTTAAGTAGACAATATTCTAGTACTTTCTTGGATTTGGAAAGAGTCGATACGATACTCGCTTCGGCTGTCAGTTGTCAAATGTCAAAGACGTTTGCTGTCGCAGAAACAGAAACACAACTCACAATTTGTTGACTAATCTTGGGAAGAACAAGTGAATTTAATAATTTCTCATAGTATTCTCCGGAAAGTAGAAAAGTTAATTGAAAATGGATATATCCAAGGTTCCACCAGAACGAAAGTTGTACTTGTGCAAATGGTATTTCAAAGGTAACCACTGAGAATATACACTTCCTTGTCAATGGACATAAACTAAAATTTTTTCAGCTGGTTTCGCTCTACTTCCCTTTGTGTGGGCAATAAACTGTTGTTGGTTCTTTAGTGAGGCATTCCGTAGGCCACCATACAAGGAGCAAGCCGAAATCAAGAGATGTAAGTCAGAAAAATCCTACAAATGCAAACATATTAGAAAATTGTATTTTTACAGATGTAATTTACTCTGCCGTGGGGGCCACCCTCTGGCTGCTGGCCATTATAACCTGGATCTCTATATTTCAAGCAAAGCGCGCAGAGTGGGGAGCATTCGCTGATTACATTAGCTTCATCATTCCACTAGGAAAGGCATAGAATTAAGAAAACCCTTCCAGAAGATTTATCGCTTTAACATTTTTATTTTCCTCCTAATAAAACACTTCATACTAACATAACTCATTGAGCAATGGGCTCTTCTGGTTCGCCTTTCAGCGTTTTCCATTGCTGTTCAAAGTAGCTCTTGTGGGCAGTCAGCGGTAGGGTCTTCTGTCGCAGGAAAAAGTTTTCGTTGCCCTTCGCCGTGTATGTGTCATCTCCGATCAGAGCTCGCAGTGCCATGTTCTTCTTCAGTAGTTTGTCATAATATCGCATTCCTGCGTCGACGAATTCCGGTCCTAGGGCACACAATTTCTTGTCAATATCTGTGTCGTACAAAACCTGGTTGTAGTCCTTCATGAACGACCAACTGCCCACACCGAAGAGACCCAGAATGCTGTACAGCACCACACGGAGCTGAAAGTGAACACAAATCAGAGCACTGCTTCATCGTCTTGCCTGAACTTACTCCCAAAGGCCTTGCCAGCAACATCAATCTTTGATTGAAATAGTTTCCAAGGGTGTATACAGTGAAGAAAGACAGACTGGGGAAAACCGAGTTCAGTATAACTCGGTTTGTCTGGAGCTGCAGGATACATTTACACAATCCAAACATCTGCTCGTCTTCATTCAGCACAATGGATTCCTGCAGCAGCTGACCACTTTCCGAACCCCATTTAATTTCCTCATTGCGAAAGCGAATTTCACTTCGATTGATTTCACTGATCGAATTGTACGAGTAGTTTGATGGAATTCCAACGATTCCACCATACTTGCTCTTCGTTGAACCTATAAAGGAATAGGCAAACTTTTTTCACTTTACAGGAACTGTCTACTTACCAGCTAAGAAGAGGTCAAACCCATAAACTGTGAAAGGCTTCAACACCTTGCGTTCGTACTCAGGAACATCGAGAATATCTAGAGCCTTTTCAAATCTCCTCTTCACAGCGGCTGGGACTGGACGTGCAATTCCATCTCTACAGATATAATTTATAATAATTTTAATTCTAATCGTGATAATATTATATATAAGACACACTATCTATCGTGGAGAAATCAAGTTCATTAAGGGAAATCAGAATTCCTTACTTATAGGCCTGGACAAATTCTTGAAATTTGTTCAGATAAATTGTATGCGGCAAGTAATTTCCAATGAATAGCCCGATTGCGGTTGCTCCTGCGCTGAAAGCAACTACTTTACGGCCAAACGGAGTGGTGAAATATGTGAACAATTTGCTTTTGACTTTTTCCTTTTTCATAGCTTTGCTGTTATTTTAAGAAATTAAGATAAATTTAAGAATTTTCAGAAATTTATACGGTAGGGGTATAAAGTTGGGTTATATTTTGACAGTTTCGATCGCGATACTCGAATTGCATAACATATGATTGTGATACGGGTGTGTTCAGAGTTGTTGTGTTTTAAACAATAGAACAGGTCACAAAAAGATTGTTTGAAATGAAAAAAATTGGAACAAAATTGCAAGCAAATGGAATGATTTGGTGGAATGGACTGAAAATTACCGTATATGTTTGATTTAAATTTTTTTTTGATAAAATGGTTTAATAAATTCATAAGCTACCTTCAGGCACAAGGGGGAAATCAAGTAAATTTAGGCCCCAGTTATAGCTATATTTTATCGGCTGCATTTTACTGATAGCTATAAGATAACCGACGCGACGCCTAAAGTAGATGAATGCACAATAAAACATCACAAGGCGTATTTTTTTGGGAAGTGAGTATAACAAAACCAAAAGTGAGTATAACCGTTTTGCATGTAAAACCAAAAGTGTGTATAACAAAACAAAAAGTGAGTATACCAGTTTTGCATGTAAAAGAAAAAATGAGCTAACTATAGATTCCCAAAAAAATACGCCTACAGTTAACGCTGCCTACGAAAATCCGTTGCAGTTTTAAAATAGTAAGCAAAGTAATAATAGAATTTTAGAAAATATATACATTATTTTATATTAATTTGGCACATTAAGGACCAGTTTCAAGACTAGGTGTAGGTGATACAGTAGCCTACCAGCCGGTTCATGTGACTGTTAAAGCTTTTATCTGGCAGATAAGTAAAATAATTATTTGAAGTGGCTGGAAAAAATTTAGTTCCAGACAATTTTTCGTTGACGAGCGTAGATTGCAGTTAAGTGTCCAAGAGATGAATTTGCTGCTGATTAAGCTTCTACCAGACACAAAATAAACAAAGACAAAACAAATGACATTTGTATCAAAACGGTAAAAAAAAACCAGCATTGCCGTTCGGTCAAACAATTACTTAGTGGCTGATACATTTTTCTACCAATTAGTTTATCAGAGACAAACTGAAATCTTGCTAATACATAATGGCTGGGATATGCTATAGGTATCCTTATATTTCTTGGCCATTTTTCCGACATCATCAACATCAACGACAGATATGACACCTCAAGTGAATGTTTACTAAATTACCAACAGAATTTCATAAATCATTTGTCGATACCTCATTAGCGGATGACTCATTCCATTAATTGGTAACTGATACCAATTTCCGTCCTAATGGCGTGTTTAGCTTAACTCACTGACAAACCTCAGTTGAATTTCACACCTCCAAAATGGTTGCAACATTTGTTCCACTCAAAGGAATACCGAAAAGGACTGGACCCAGTTTGTTTGACATCCTATTTTTTATATGTCAATTGTTTTGTGCGGCCCCAGTTATTGGACCTTCAAAACAGTTTCGCATTAAACTTCACTACATTTGGTGCTTTATTGTCCTGATATCCCTATCTTTTGCGATATATTATGTCCAGGAATTCGTTTTAATATTTCGCATGTCTACAATTCGAAAAGCGTTGTATTTAAGTGAATTTATGGCCAATATCGTGCTTGTTCTAGTTGCCATCTTCACTTCATACGGCCACTCAGATTGCTACAAAACTTTCCCAGAGCGGATACAAGAGATCGAACGAAAGACTCGTCTTTACCAACGCATGGGGCTCAGTCATAAAACTCGACATAACATTGACAGAAAAGCCGCAGGACTTTTAATAACTGCATCTGTATTTTATGCTGGTGTCCTAGTTTCAATATTTTATTATTTCCGGAATATTCCTGATTTTCTGCGCAGTTCTGCTGCGTATGTTTTACCAAATGCGAATATTGACCTATTTCTTGGACAATATTGGATGTTGATTACATTCGCCATTCTTCGTTACAAAGGCATTAACGCTGCCCTGGAGGAGACCATTGAACGCACTAGGAATCAGAGACCTTATTGCCAGCTTCTGGTGGTGAATAGTAAATCACAATGGAATGCTGCTATGATTGATAATCTGAGGATTGCATTTGCACAACTGGACAATTTAGTTGGGGACATCCATGACATCTTTGGGCTGACCATTACACTGAACTTTTTGACATCGTTTTTGACTCTGAGTGTTCAATTTTTTACGTTCTACAAGTTCTCCGACGCCGACGGAGGGAATGTAAACACTTGGCCAGTAATTTTATATACACTGATATGGATGGTGATGCATTCTTGCAAAATCGTCTTTATCTTGAACGTCAACCGTTCGCTATTGAACGAAGTAAGAGCCCTATTTAATTGGAAGGAAGGACACAAAGATTAATTTTGCTCTTATTCTAGAAAGCGAAAACGGGAACCATTTTGAATGACATTGACACAGAGGAGACTGAAACCGAATGTGCCATAAACCGATTTTTGCTTCAATTGGTAGTGAAGAAGAGTATCCACGTGGCATGTGGGTTGATTGACTTGGACATGTCGTTTCTTGGAGGGGTATATATAAGTCTACGCTGCTTCCACCTTGGATATCTGTTTAAATTTGTCTGCTTTTCATAGGTTTTGAGTGCATTATCGATCTACGTCATATTTCTAATTCAAGTCGACCTAAGTGAAGTCACTTTAATTGCAAGAGCTGCTACTAATGCCACAAATATGACCAACCCGAAGGAGGTCCTTTAATTATGCATAGCACTGTCATACATTTCTGTATCAATGTCAATATATCACTGTCATATAAAATCAATTAAAGCACGAAAATTAGTTTGCAGCTACCGTGAACATAATACCAGTCATATCACAATGGGCACCCCGAAGAAACCCTTCTTCGCAACCACAGCTTTTAAATTCGAACTAAAACTATACGAGGCAGTTAAGCCGTTCCTCATAATTTCTCAATTGTTCTGCGCTGCGCCCGCAAGTGTTCATCGTGTGGAGCCTTTGCAGGATCATTCGTCGTACTATCTCATCAATTTGCTTCACATTATATGGTGTGTCCTGATCTCCGCCTGCCTATCGTCGAGTATATACACCGAGTACACCACCTCCAACATATCCCTTCCGACTATCCAAAAACCTCTGTACATCAGTGAATACATAGTGTACTTGTTCCATGTTTTATTCACCATGACGACTTGCTATTGCAATCGCGCCAGTTTCGCCAAAAATATGCGCACCATTGTAACTATCGACTGTAAATTGATGACATTCGGCATAAGTCCCTGCTATGAAGCAATCAAAAGATTCTTCTTCATGCACCTGTGGCTGTTGGTGATCTACAGTGTAGCTACTGCTAGTGTGAACTACTTCTACAGTGGCGCGCACATTGTTACCTTTCTTCGCACTGCGATGGTATATGCGGTTCCAAATTTGATAATCAGCGTATCTATGACTCAGTACTATGGATTGCTATATGGAAATTACCTAAGATATAAGTCACTCATTGGGGCATTACACACATTTCAGCAGAACTACACAAAGGACATTTTTACACTAAAGGAGCCGCAACAAGATGTCAATCGGCTGCGTGGAATTGTGTCCAACTTGGAGCTCTTTACCAAAGACGTGAATTCACAATTTGCATTTTCCATACTGACCGTTTACTTTGGGTCTTTCATTAATATAAGTATCAACATTTTCCTTATTTATAAATATGTGGATCAGCGGGCCGAGGTTAATTTCGCAACGATTCTGTACTCTGTTATATGGATTGCAATGCACATTGGAAAAATGTTTGTTATACTTTATTATAACCATTTGATTGGAGTGGAGGTGAGTAGCAAATAATTGTCGCGCTAATATTTAATCTATTACTACCGGTTTTTAGAGGGAGAACATCACTCTTGTATTGAATATCATTGAACCACGCAATGAGACAATGGAAATAACGGTAATTGTATTTTTTGTAAATGAAATGAAAATGAAACATTTCTAGGAATAAGAGAATAGTGAATTTAAAATGTTCAATTATTCGAAAATGGTGCAGAAAAAAATCATTGATGCACCAATTACTAATAATTTTCATTAATTTTTAATTGTCTAAGGACTTATTATTTTTAATAAAAACCCTTTTTGCTATATACCTACCTATTAGGCACGAAGCGTCCATATATTGAAGGGATTCCGTAAGAATTTAAAAAAATGACATTTAATTTAAAATTCTTCAATCAAAGTCCAGCGATAATCAATATTGTAGAAATCAAGTTAATAAATTCAAAAACAGTATTTCTAATCTACTTGAATCAACAAATTTCGATTCTTTTTGGACAAAATTGAATGAAATCGAGAATTTGGCCAATTTCAATAGCAATAGGCGTTCTGAAATCAACCTTTCAACAAAGGAACAATTTTAACAACAATTGTCAACCAAGTCATCAACGAAATCGATATTCGGTTTAGTTCCCTGTCATGTTTTGAATTTTTGAAAATTGCGGACACAGCATTGTATGAATATCTTAAAACCAATTTTCCTGTTAACTTGCTCAATAATTTTAATTTACAGAGCTCATACCCGGGATATTTTGACATTCCAGCGTTGAAAACAGAACTAAAGTTAATTTTCAATGACGAGAATTTTACGTCAAAAACTGATTTTAAAGAAATATTAAGATTAAGTTTCACGGAATACTTTAAGGGCCGGTCTGTTCAGAGCTGGTTAAATCTGCGGTTAGGTTATCATAGATTTAGTTTAACCCATGATTACATATCTGTGGTAATCAAAAATCGTTTGTTCACTTATTTTCTACTTTGGTCACCAAACCAGAGATTAGCGACAAATCGTTCCAGTTTTCCAGTTTATTTGTCAGATTTAATCTGTGGTTAAAACTGTCACAGGCGCAGCAATGCATGCAATTTTTTTCTACACTGTCTTGCATCGTATTCATCTGCCAGTTGTTGAAAAAGCGTCGACATAGCAGATACGAAGCAACACACTATTTTGCGTTTATTATTTATTAAATTAATTTTTCTTTCTGAAAGAAAGCTGATTTGTTTTTGACTGCTATGTCAAAGCTTGAACAAACAAAATTTTAGAATTTCCTTGGTTAAATGCCGGTAACCGACGAAAATCGGCTGGTTATCGATTTCTCTGGTTAACTAACCAAATCATGGATTCTCTGGTTAAAATTTGACTGAACAAACAGATTCTATGGTTATCAGCTGGAATAACCTTTGATTAGAGTTAACCAAAGATGAACAAACCGGCCCTAAGCTTTGTAAACTAATGTTGAATTTCCCCTTGACAACCATCTTTCATATCTAACATGCAGTTAGATATCCAAGATATCCAAGTGTATCTAGACAATTTTTTCAATATAAGCTGAGTAAACCCTTATGGGCCGTTTTCTGATACGACTCATAAATTCTTATGAGGTACTTTTTGTATAGCATAAACTGTCACCTAAGAGTTTATGTGGAACTTAAATCTTTATGAGTCGTATCAGCAAACGGCCCTAAATGAAGTAAAGCCCTCTCTCACAGAACCAAGGAGTTCTTTAGCTAGTTTTAAGTTGTTCAGTTCTGAGTGCAACGATCTTTATATAGATCGAAACGTTATTATTTTGAGCTTAAGCCTCTTGGAATATCACACTTTCGGGTGATCTTTGTTAAGGAAAGATTCGTCTGTTATTATGACTAGGGCAACCGGAATCATGCAAAAGCATGTTTTTTTTGGAAGGTCGTATTGGAAATTTGAATATACAGAAATGTCTTTTATACAAAACTAAGTATTTTGAGCCCTATTCGTTAGGGCATATTTGTGCATATAAATGCATATTTCACTTTTTAGAGCATATTTTTGGCATATTTCAGCATTTTAGGGCATATTTTATCATTTTTGCCATATTTTTGCATATTTGTCCTTTTTCCTTAAATTTTTTTTTTTTGTTAAAAAAAATGGCATAAGTCAATTCGATCTTTTTAGACAATTAAAATCATTTTTTTCTAAAGTAAGAATTCCTTCTTTTTTCGGCTTCTACTTTTTAATATATCTACCTAATAAAAAATATTAAACAAAAAATTTTTGTTTTTTTTTTACGATTTTACCACCTTTTAATAGTTTTTAGAGCATATTTTTAGCGCATATAACACCTTTTTTAGAGCATATAACATCTTTTTTTAGAGCATATTTAAAGCGCTATAAACGGTTTTTTTAGAGCATAGGTATTTCCGGTTGCCCTAATTATGACCTTTATTTTAGCTATATCGATCACGATCACGATGGATTGTATGTAGATAGGATTCATTTTGTTTTTCTCTGACGTAAGTGTCAAATACGTGTTCTTTAAGTTGTTGTAAAGGGCCCAACCCAATCTGTGGCATCCGTTGCTTCGACGGAACGAACCGTCCAATAGAATCCGTCGCCGCAGTCAGCAATTGGAATCTTTAAAACAATTTGCAATTTATTAAATTCGAAAATATCCACAAAATTAGTCTGATTTTAACTGTTATCTTTGATACATTCTCTCATTGTTTTAATATTTCTACCAATGAAAGTGCTTCCTTTAACGCTGTGCCAACTGTCAACGGATGCGACGGATAGAAAAGTAGAAAGTAAACCTACTTTATCCGTTGCATCCGGCACTTACGTTACTTATGGGTCACCTTCCATCATAAGCTGCTAGGTATGTATTCTATCAACCTGTCAGTCGAATACGTTGCCGCAACGGGAGAAGATTCTCCCTTGATTTGTAGTTTCACACCCTTTATTCATCTAGATTTAAGCTCGAACAGGACACCAGACTAGGCGTCCGCATCACTACATACACATCGCTCTTAAAACGAATGTCTTCACAGACTGTACAGAGTCGGAAGACACTCATTCAATTTATTCTTTATGTTAAATTTTTGTATCCATATTATTTCTTTTTGCCAAATAGTTATGGTTGACCGACTTTTCAGTACAAGCCAAGAACAATTCTTTGAGCCTAAATGTGAATTACCTACTCTCCTCGATTTTTATGGTGTTTCTTTCGTTTTTCTGTCGTTGTGATCGATTTAAATAAATTAACGTTCGATTAAAACATTATAACGCATTCGACTGAAAGAATTTAAATCAAATTTACAGATCAGGAGATTCCTTCTGCAGATGATGATGGACACTCGAGCTCATGTTATTTGTGGATTTCTACAGTTAAATATGTCCTTTTTTAAATCGGTACGTTAATTCTTATTCAAAACTTTAAAACTAGTTCACTTTGTAATGCATTTACTGTTTTATATAGCTTCTTGAGAACATTTCGGTCTTGGTCATATTCCTGATTCAGTATGATGTGACATTTGAGGCTCTTACTAATATCCACAGCACTGCTCTCACAACATCGAATTAAATAAAATAAATATAATAAAACAAAAAAACAACTGGAACCGCGCACACTAATTCCTCCACCTTGACCACAAAAACTGAAATGTCGCACATTTTAATGAACCTCATATGGAAGTCATAACTAACAATACTTTGGAATTCCAATCTCTCGCCGTTCAATCAGAGACCGTACACCGTACCCGCCTCATCCCTACATGACAGCAAATGGATTCACTAAATCCATTAGTCCATGACAATGGGAAAAGCGAGAAGTCTGTTCGCACATAAAGCCTGTTCCTCAAACAATAACCCCTTACTGAATCAGCTAACTCGTCCATATCAATAAACATACATAAACATACATACATTCATACAATATGTACAATTAACAATACTTTTTGTATCCAGCTACTTCAATTGTTTGTCCCTCAAAATGGAGGAGCACAATCACATTCGTCATCTTAATGGAATCCGATTTAAGGAGAAAATGCATATCGCACTAAGTTATGTTATTGGGTCAACAGAGTTCTAAATCTACTTCAGTCATCATGAAGGTTTCGCTAAGAAGAGTCTTTGAGATTGTTGCCCTTGGCATTTTTTCTGGCTTAACGTACTGCTGTGAGCGTTTCTGTGCAAAGGGCCGAGCTATTCTGGAAGAAATCGGCGAATCCACTGGAATACTGGCTATAAAACTCGTTGCAAATCGATCGCTTCATTCTATCGAAAGGTATAAGGGTCTTCCAACTGTGGCAAGCTGGATCTGACTGGTTTTCTATTGAAGATTATTATGGCTATCTCTGATCATTCTTGGTGTCTTCACGGCCTACCTCCTGAGCTCGAAACAAATCCAACGGTACAACGAATCACCCACGGTGGTTTCATTGGATCGCGATTACCGCGGTTGGAGAGGAACAATGCCAGCGGTAACTCTATGCTACAACGACAATCTGGACGCACACAAGGCCAATGAGTACATCGAGTCGAAATGGAACATCTCTATAGCTGATCAGGAGTACTTCTATTTCATGGAGTTTTTGTATGCCGCTGTGAATGCAACGGCTAGCAGTTATGTAGACTTGGCCCGCTATGCTGAAGATGAACGTTTCGAAGATGTGGATCTTAAAGAAGTTATTAATGCAGTATACCGAAAGTACTCACAGGTTTTGGTGAGTTTTAATCCATGGTTCAAGATCAGTGCCACTCCAGTGCTGACGGAGAGAGGGCGCTGCTATATGATCAATTCAGCAATTTCTGCAGCGCTTACGACAATTGATGAAGGGTTTGGATTTAATTGTGTGTGAGGTATTTTGGATACTTAAATATGGTATACGATTCTTACAGAAATGAAGATGATGAGGATGATGAATATATCGATCAAGCATTAATCTGTGAATACGGTAAACAGCAGTGCTATATAAAAATGGACATCTATCAGAGTACGGGAACGGTGAGTATGTGCTAGGTTATGGAAAACATATTATGTATATATATGCGCTTAAAATATAATGTGGTTTTCCATTGGGACATAAGATCAATCTTTTTTTTGATCCGGATCACTTTTCATGTTCCATTGGGACAAAAAATCAATCTTTTTTTTGATTCGGATCACTTTTTGCAGATCTCAATAATTTTCTAGATTTACACATACTCTCACTAATACCAATATACCTTGCACAGCTGTTTTACGTCATTCAGAATTTGTTTTCAAAACAAAATTACGAAAAGCCTCGTGAAAAGCAAAAACGTAAATAATGGACATGGACTTAATTTTGGAGCATTTACTATCATCTTCGCCATCTTCTTCTTCTTCTTCGTCATCTATGGATCTCGATTCTTCGTCGTCAGAAGAAGAAAATGAATATCCATATTAGTTCATATTTTTCGTATTTTTGCACAGCCAAACGAAAACAATTTGCACAGCTGATGTACTGTCAAATAACGCACTAATACCTTTACAAAAGCTGATCAATCTGCTTTCATGTTCCATTCGCCACGAAAAATCTGAGATCTGAAATAAAAATCTGATGGTCCCAATGGAAAACGACATAAGTCTTCAATATTTTCAACATCAAAGCGGGTCTTCATATTTATTGAAGTCGTGCATTTTAAATTCTGTTATATATATATAGTATGGACTTATTACCAATGCTTTTTATTTTTCGAACATTGATCCTTGATCAGTAATCGAGCCCACTAAGCACTGGTAAGAATCGGATTCGGATGACCCTCAAAATATCGTCAGGGGAGAAAAGGAACTGGGCGAACTTTAGACAACTTCGGGTTGGAAATATTTTTTGGAATGCATATACAAATGATCGAATTCTTGGGGGACTCAGATACTGATCAGCAAAATGCAAAAAAGCTAACAAGGAATCAAGGATACTATATTCTATACTATAGGTCATCACTTACTGCTAAGACTTTTCTCAGTCCCCAATAAATCGAGCATAAGCACAAAAAAAAAATCTGATCCAAGGCCGTGTCTACATAAAGATTTTTTTTTTGTAATTCAGTGCAAAATCGTCCCTTCTTTTCAAGGTCGATGTCCATTCAGCCCACGAAATCTCTGCCGGTGATGAAAATATCGTTACTCTACGAAAATCAAATGAAGTGGTTGCTTCCTATAGAGTTACTGAGACTGTGTAAGTATTTGATTTACATTTGCAGAAGCACGACCTACATACCTATTTGTTTTCAGTGCTAGTGAAAAACTTCGCGAATTGAAGCCAAAGCAAAGGAAATGTGTCTTTCGAGATGAGGAGACTTCTCAATTACCAGTAACCATAGGGACATTTAAAACGTATTCTGTTTCTATTTATATTCAACGTTTGTTGCAGATCTATACCAAGACTATGTGTCTAGCGCGTTGCAGAGCCGTAATGGCCCTGGAAATGTGTAACTGTGTGCCGTTCTTTTACCCGAATGTAGGTAAGTGTTGGGAAATTTATAGGAATAGCACCACTTCTGGTTTTTAAAGCCAATATACAGTAGAAATCTGGTCAAGAGCCTCAATCTTGGTATTTCATTGGAGCTCAAGCAATTCGCTGAAGCCATTTCAGGCAGCATAGTATTCTAAGAAGTCCATGACAATTATGTTGTAGTCTCGCATAGAGTGAAAATCGCAGCTTAAAGCCTACTATTTCAGACCACCATTTTATATCCTATTTTTAGTCCTAAAAGATCTAATCATTTGTATGTAATTTATTGCTCTTTTTCTCATTTCCAGAAGGTCCAAGTTGTAACCCGGCAGGTTTTGAGTGCCTTTTAGACTTCAAGTGGCCAGTTTGGGCACTACACATCTGCAACTGCCCTAACACATGCACCGAAGCACAGTACACACTTCAATCTATCAAACGAAGGTCATGGTAAGTCTCTAGACGTAACCCTAAACATGCCGCTTGAAATTGTCATTTTTAGGGGAGGGAAGGATACAAATAAAGCAGGGGTAACAGCAACCTTCCGCTGGGAGGTGAGTCCACCGAAGGTTCGAATGCGCAGAGATGTACTCTTCAGCTTCGAGGATCTTCTAGGTATATCCTGTGACTTATGAATACATTCTTCTTTTTGGATTACCTCTAACTTTCAGTGTCATTTGGTGGCACATTGGCCCTTTTTCTCGGATTCAGTTTCCTCTCTTTCGCACAAATTGCAAACGTGCTTATCTACAATGCAGTTGAGGTCATTTATACAGTCACTCGTATGGTCTGCGAAGGGTGCTGGAAACCATTTCAAAAACTAATTGACCGGTATAAGGCGAAGAACCGAGTGAATGCAGCCGCCCCCAAACAGATTCGAAAAGCTGTAAATGCGGAAGTCCGAACAGTTCTGCCCAACAGTCTGCGCATTTAGACAGATTAACACTTCAAGCAAATGTTTTTTATTTTCTGCGGTTTTTTCTACACATTTTTGTACATATTAACCTTGACGATGCGGGTTATATTCGGTAGGATATTTAAGATGCACTGTTAACAGCTAAACAGTGGCTGCCGTATAGATATTGATATAGTTGCAGTGCACTGTAATTATGCTTGTTGTCTCTCTGCAACGCAAAAACCACGTGCCTAGTACTGTGAATAAAGTTGTAGTTGTTTAGTTAACTTATTGTATCTTTACTTGTCATTTAATGCTGAGTTGGAATAAATGGGTTTTAATGCTTTGGTTGTGTTGTGTATCTAGTGTTTTTCATTCCCTACGATGTGCAGTGGTAGCATACCAAACAGTGGATAAAGATCATGATTAATTCACCTAATAATGCGGAAACTATTTATTGGCTGAGATGTCGAATAAACGCCATTGCTTCGGCTCGTGGAATCTGAAAATCTGTACCACGGAGAGATAACGTCAGAGAAAGTAGAAGGGGTGGCGTGTTCGGCTCAAAAGGGACCTCAACTAACTTCGCGTGCGCAACTGGAGGCAGTTAGCTACTAATTTGGAATTGGTTTCAAGAGCAAATCGTTTTTGTGGGAGTTCTGCGCCAACTTGCGGGCGTTCTGGAGAGCCATAATGCTTCTGCAGAGTATAGTATCTATTCGAGAGTATTTTTAAATTCAAATTGCTTTATAAATGCAAAAAAAACGTTTTTTGATACATTTCCGGTATTATACAAAACCTGATGGACTGTCTGTTTAAATATCCAACTTTTTACGAATTCACCTTTCCACATATCCCTTATACATGTCTACTTCCCTCAGCCTCTGCATGCTCAAAATGGCCACTTTTGTATCCATACATAGTCGGTAGGTATACAAACTTTATCAAAGCAGTGCAGGCTCAAGAGCAAAAGAAAACGCAGCGGCGCAGCACCTACACCACACACATTATACCGGTTGCATTACCACCACCTGTTCTAACAGCTATAAGAGAAGCCACCCCAAGACATTGAGGCAATTCTGTCACATGATAGATATAATCTATTTCCGTAAAACTGGCTTTTAAGTGGGTCGATGGGGTTGGAGTGTCCACAATCGGAGTAGACTTCGTCGATGCGGCATCGTCGGATACGGGCTTTGTTTTTTGTGATAATTCATTTTCGGGTAAAATTTTCGTTAATCCCAGTGTCACTGTGGAGATAAAGAAAATTTACATTTTGATTTTGTGATAAGCTATCTCAAGTCGGATAAAACGAATCTTTCAGTTCGTATGTAGCTCTAAGTTTGATTAGATGCGGTTGTGCTTCTCTCGGTGTGCTCTGCAAATGGAATTTAATTAAAAATTACAACTGAACATGGAACTAATTCCGGACCTGTGCCTCGAATGGAAAGATATCAATTTTTCGGTGCCAGCTTACGAGGAGAATAACTACAAGTTTTGGCAATCTTGCCGAAAAAAAGACGATATCAATATCCTGCACAATGGTGGGAATGATTTAAGTTGAGACGAACGTAATAACATGCAATATAATATTGTCTTTTTCAAGTGAATGGAAGTATGAAGTCGGGCGACTTGGTGGCCATTCTGGGATGTAGTGGCGCTGGAAAGACCACCCTTTTGGCTGCAATTTCACAACGTCTGCGCGGTAGTCTGACCGGGGATATTGTGCTCAATGGTGTGGCGATAGATAGGAAAGAAATGACGCGGCTCTCAAGCTTCCTCCCCCAATTTGAAATTAGCGTACAAACTTTCACCGCATTTGAGCACTTGTATTTCATGGTAATTGGATAAACGTTATAAGGTGATTGGTATTAACTGATTTGTTTTCGCAGTCCCATTTCAAAATGCATCGCAAGACTACCAAAGCACAAAAATTGCGGCGGGTTAATGATCTTCTTCGCACGGTAGGACTACGTGACTCCGCCAATACAATGATAAAACACTTATCGGGTGGCGAGCGTAAGCGGCTTAGTTTAGCCGAAGAGGTGTGGCAGATAGCGATATCCGCATTTTCAGCTAGTTTAATTTAATCTTTCTATCACACAGCTTATAACTGATCCACCATTCCTATTTTGTGATGAGCCTACGACAGGATTGGATAGCTTTAGCGCGTACACCGTTGTGAAAATACTTCGGCAACTTTGCAAAAGGCAGCGACGTGACAGCACAAGTTCAATGTCTTCGTCCATCACTAGTCTGAACAAAGATGCACTCGGATCAGCGATTGAAATGGAAATTCTACCATCTACAGCAAACACATTTACAGAAGACATACTAGGAGGCAAGTTCAGGAAAAGTGTTATATGTTCCATTCATCAGCCCACATCAGATATCTTTGAATTGTTTACGCATGTTATTCTTATGGATGCCGGCCGCATTATTTACCAGGGAACCACAGATGACGCCCTACTTTTTTTCGAAAAGTAAGTTTTGTTCATGTTTATATCTAAGTAATTTATTCTTATGTACGTATGATTATCTGGAGACTTATCTCAGTTGAGATAAGAATCTATTGTGATGGGAGATACAGATAATTATGTGATGAATAATCCATTATAAAAGTGCAACAATGTCTAAAAAGGAATTATAACTTGTCTGATAAGCTTGATATCATATTTTTTGTAAATTCAATTCGAACGTGTGCTAGATTTAATTCAGAGGAGCTGGAGCACTTATAAGGCGATTTTGTTTAAACGCTTTATATTAAACCACAGGTGTTCTTCGCCGTCGGCTTTCGCATTTGAAAACAACAACCTTAGTGAATCTTACTAGGTTCCAATAAACGAATGTTTTATAACGTGGGGATTTTTTTTTTTTTTTAAATACTTCTCCCGTGAAAGGCGAACCTATAACGCTTCAACAGCGCCCCGAGATGCTTGCAGATGTATGTTAGTTCTGCACTTAAATTGCTGCAAATTGTAGTCTTCTGGAAATATATCCCCAGGAAGCGAGTTCCAAAGTTCCAAATTGATGTCCTCGCGGTTGTCAAGTGTACTGTATGGTCATGAGCATTAGCTGACTGTCTTGTGGGGCGCCCAAAAGTTGCATTTCGAGGGATAATGTCTTTGCGTTCTTCAGAACATCTACCATTAAAGTACCTATAGAACAAGCAAAGGTCAGCGACTTGTCTTCTGTGCACCAACGGTTGTAGATTCGATGTGAGTGAAGGGTCTCCAATAAGTCGAACTGCTCGTCTCTGTATGCTGTCAACGTCAAGTAGGTTAAGTCAATGTTTTGGGGCCGAGCTCCATATATGGGAACAATATTCCAGGCCTGGTCTAACCTGTGCTTTGTAGAGAAGGAGATTTATTGCTTACCCCTCATAATCCTTCTTCGTTTTCAAAGGGATTCAAACTTTAATACCATTGCATAAAATACTACCAATCAAAGACCCTTCTTGTGGTGTATAGTGGTGAAGTTACTTTGATAATTTTCTTAGCTCTTTGCAGTAGGTGGCAGAGTAGGTATAACTCTTGGGTTCGAACCTACCTCTAGTTGCAAGCAAACATTCTAACAACTGCACCATGACGACGACGACTCTAGCGCATTAAGGCACTGAACTAAAAGTCTCAGCAGGTTTAATTCTCCAAAAAAAATTGCAAGCTATTAACAATTAAAGCCCTGTGAATATAAATAGGTACATTTTTTTTTAAAGCCAACCTAATAAAATATGCTTTTTATTGCTGTTTTCTGTTTGTTCTCTGCTTTTCTGTTTATTAAATCTATTTTTCTAATTTGGTTTACTTTCTTCTAATCTGATGTGTAATTTTATTATTTCTTTTTGCAAAAATCATTCAGGTACACATTCGTACCTACATTCGTTCGGATACTCATAAATGTAAACTTTAAATTATTTGAACTTTGATAAGAAACATTGTGAAGTCGTACACGAGTCACGAATTAAATAGATAATTAAAAAAAATGTGAGAGAAATCTATTTCCCACCTTTTATTTCTTTTGGTAATTTTCCCTACACAGATTTTCGACTTACAAAAAGATGAACACTTTGAATCACTGAAATGTGTGACAGTTTTAATACTTGGCACCTGATATCATGTCAGGAGTAGGCTAAACAAATAATTTGTAGCTTGGCGATCTGTTGGGGTAAAAATTAAGTAAATATGAACGGGTCAATAACATTAATATTTTGGACCTCGAAATGGATATTTATTTATTTACTATGCATTTTTATTTTTATTTTATTATGTGTACATGTTAAAAGAGTTTCTGCAGAAATGTGTTTTAGTCGAATAATTAAAAAAAATAATGTTTATTAGCCTATAAATGCCTGACCGCAAAATATTAATCTTTTGAAATATTGACACGAACCAGAATTAACATTGCTATAGTTGAAAAATGTTTAAAGGATTCAACCCTTTGCATAAGGTTCTTCTATACAAATATTAAGAATGATTATGACTTTATAAAGATGGAGCGTACGCGGATTATGGAACTAATATAGTCTAGTCATATTGCATGCTTACCCCCCACCCATGTCTACTTGATGCATTCGCCCTCGAAAAAAAACCCAGCAATTTGCTTGCCTTTCTTACGAGCATACAACTCCGTAATGTCAAAATAATATTTCTAAATGTTGAGCTAAATAGAAATATAGGTACATAGGTAAAGCAACTTTTTAACACCTTTTTAACACCTTTTTAACACACAATCTTTCACATTTTTGTATTTTCCATGTTTTTTTTTAAACAAAATTGAAGAAAAATTACAAAATTTGGTGATAAATCCAATTTTGAAAATTATAATAGGTAAAATAATTCTAAATAGCTACACCGATGGGCGCAGTAGCGCAGTGGTTAGTGTGCTGGACTGCTGTGCGAGGGATCCCAGGTTCGATCTCCGGAAAAACACAAATTACATCTTAGTGTGTTTTTTTTCTACTGCGCCACCTCTCGCGAACGTCTGACAAACATCCGAGAGTATACCTGTCCTGTCCTGTCCTGTCCGGAATCGGCATAAAATTGTAGGTCCCTTCCATTCGTCCCAAAAATAGAAACTCACACAAACGAATGGTTGCGAGAAGCTAGGCCTAGGGTGTCTACCGCCTGTTGCGCCACCTATTTATTTTTTTAGCTACACCGATTATATCCACCTAAAGACTGGCGCTGAGCACAATGCTTTTATGGAATTAATTTTTTAAATTTCGTTAACAATTTTCTTGTTTCCAGTTTAGGTTTTCACTTCCCGCAGAATTGCAATCCCGCGGATTTTTACCTAAAGACGATTTCCGACAGTCACAATGTGAATGGCAACACAGTCAAGCTTAAATTCGACTCAGAAACTTCGGGCTTATATACAGGCAGTTGGTTACTCCGGAAAAGCTACAGCACAGACTATCTTCAGATGATAAATAATTTGTAAGTCGATGAGCCCTTTAGATTTACAACGGTTGATCTTAATTGAAATCATTTTTTTCTTTTTTCAGCGAAAAGATCTCCTGGATCTTTCAGGTGTACCTGTTACTAATGCGATTCATTATAGAGCAACGAAGAAATGTGAAAGAAGGCCTCACGAACTTGGGCTTATATATGGTACGAAAAATATTGCCCACTTTTTACTATTGTACGATAAATTTTAATTTCCCAGGTAACGTCGGTGACTATAGCAGTCATGTACTCTTCAGTGACGCAAATAAACCAAGCCTCCATTCAGGACATTGCCGGTTCGATATTTCTTTTCACCACAGAGGTCATATTCACAGCTTCCTATGGAGTAATGTACACTTTTCCATCAGCACTGCCAATTATCAGACGTGAAGTTGGCGAAGAGACCTACAGTTTGTCGGCCTATTACGTGGCTATCGTTCTTTCAATTATCCCGGTATCGTTTTTCAAAAGCTATCTGTTCTTTGGCGTTATCTATGCCTCAGTGGGTTACACAAAGGGATGGATATCGTTTTTAAACATGGGTTTTGTATTAAGCCTGTCGGGAATAGCAGGCACGGCCTATGGAATTTTTATATCGAGTCTGTTTGAAAAGGATATCCTAGCCTCAGAAATGGCGGCACCTTTTGACTTGCTATTTCTGATTTTCGGAGGAGTTTATTACAACGTCGACTCGATGCCGTTTCTTAAATATTTGTCGTTATTCTTCTATTCGAATGAAGCTTTGATGTACGACTATTGGATAAATATTACAGATATCGGTAAGGATATGCTCGTAATCAGTAGATTGACCATCAAATAGAGAAACGCAACTTTTTTGAGTAAATAATGTCACTTCCATGTTCATTCATTGACGACTTGAATTTGTTTCATAATTTGAAATAATTTTTAAAAACTTTTCTTTTCAGAATGTTCACAAAATATAAACCATCCCTGTGTACATACTGGAGTCGAAGTGCTCGAACGAAAATCCTTTAGAACAGAAAGTTACACGTTCCTTGTAGATTGTTCAGCGTTGGTAGTACTTGCAGCTATTTTCCATATACTGGCGTTTTGTTTTATAAAAAAATACGTGAAGAGAACGGGTTATTATTAAAACGTTTTAATGTTTCTTTGTTTAAGTGAATTGTATAATTATTTTTCCATTCTTTTTCTCAATCTAGTGGGTAATTTTGCGATAAATTGATAAAACCATCTAACAATGTGCAACACAATGACTATAGGTTAGTTTAGAATAGGTTATACAAATATGCCTAAATAAATTTGATTTATTAACAAGGACAGAAGTTTCGACTTTTAGGGTATCACGTTTCCAATATAGTCTAAACTAAACTTCTAAACTCGGCAGATACCGGTTTTTAATTTTTAATTTCTATTTAAACTTAACACTTTAGTTTTAGCCAACGTCCATGATATGAATTAATCGCAATCCAATGTTGGAAACGTTATTAAGATCAAGTCTTATTAAATGAACGAGTTTGTAAGTATTGCTATATAGTTAAAATATTTGTTTGAATGAGATTAGAGTTAACCCTTCTATATACCACACTTTACTAAGTGCTTGTGGACCTAATGTGAATTGTGATGCCCGTTTATTATAGGGGTTAGCCGTTGGTGTAAGCGTTGATAAGGCTTCACGGTCTTCCTCGTTATTGTTACCCGACTCTGTCCAGCTATCTTGATCTGAGACATCAAAAAGTCCCTGTTTGTTTTTTTAAACACTTCTCCCGGGAAAGGCGAACCCATTGACTTATTATATATGGACTGCTAGTGAAATGTCAGTTCATACAAATTTTGCCCAGAAAATGACGCCAACATAAACTAGCGCTCTTGGTTCGGAGCGAAAAATAATTGAAACAAAATGACTAACCATCTTGGATTTCTCCATAGAATGCTAGAGGCACCTATTGGGCGTGAGAGAATTTATGAGGTAAATTCAAATTGTTGCGTCACTGTTTAAAGTAGATGGCATTGGAAAACGAAGCCAATGATCACAACCATCTTTGATTTCTCCATAGAATGCTAGAGACACCTATTGGGCGTTAGTGGATTTGGCAAGTAAAACTGTGGAAATTCAAATTGTTGCGTCATTGTTAACAATAGATGCCACTACAAAAAAGTGTGAATTTCCAAATTATTCCGCTCCGAACCAAGAGGGCTAGTGGTTATGTTGGAACCAACGTGAGACGTCGACTAGCAGTCCATATATAATAAGTCAATGGGCGAACCTATAACGCTTCAACAGCGCCCGAAGATGCTTGCAGATGTATGTTAGTTCTGCACTTAAATTGCTGCAAATTGTAGTCTTCTGGAAATATATCCCCAGGAAGCGAGTTCCAAAGTTTGCTTGTCCTGTAACAGAAGGAGTTTTGGGAAATTGATGTCCTCGCGGTTGTCAAGTGTACTGTATGGTCATGAGCATTAGCTGACTGTCTTGTGGGGCGCCCAAAAGTTGCATTTCGAGGGATAATGTCTTTGCGTTCTTCAGAACATCTACCATGGAAGTACCTATAGAACAAGCAAAGGTCAGCGACTTGTCTTCTGTGCACCAACGGTTGTAGATTCGATGTGAATGTGGGGTCTCCAATAAGTCGAACTGCTCGTCTCTGTATGCTGTCAAGTGAATGTTTTGGGGCCGCGGCCGAGCTCCATATATGGGAACAATATTCCAGGCCTGGTCTAACCTGTGCTTTGTAGAGAAGGAGAAGTTGCTTGGCGCTGAAGTACCTCTTTGCTCTAAATAGGTAGCTCAACTTAGCGGACGCCGATTGTACGATAGAGGATATGTGATCCTGCCACGTGATTCCTGAATTGACTGTGTCACGAAAGCTTCCAAGTCGTCTGTTCCTCACCTGACAAAGTCCGGCCGGGGGAGAGTACGATAACTTAGGCGACAACAATTAATGAGAGGTTAAATACAAGCATTTCTTACTATGGGAGGGCGGGGATCTCTGTCTTCACTCGTTTAGGCGGGAGGGTTAATTTAAAAAAAAAAATACATAAAATATGAAAAAAATTAAAAGAAGTATTAAAACACAATGGCAGGACATACAAAATAAAAGGACTAAAGGCATTTTTGAAAGTCATTACTATTTTTAAATCGAACTTTCAAACATGAAATGTGTTGATAAAGAATGTTGTTGACATTGGGTAAACTAATTTAATTTAAAGAAAGTTTGCATATACTCAACCTCGCATACATAATCAAACAGTGACCCCAAGCAAGGGGGTTGAAGCATATTTTATGGTAGTACAAGGGTACCTAACAATTCGCGCGTAGTAGGCTCCCTTGTCCAGAAAATCTGTTAACATTGTTGCCTGTCATCGCCAGGCCAGGCGACTGAACATACTCTAAGCCGAGCAACATACAGGTAATTTTCCATTTTCTCAAAAACTAGAAGACATAAATCAATCTCGTTTTCAGTGTTTGATTAAGAATTGATTTGGACAGTAAAAACTACAAAAAAATAGGTATCTTATTTTACAATTTTGAAAGAAATCAGTGCCTCGGCCAGTGACAGAAAAAGCGACGACTTGTGGTTAGGAAAAGCTTCTCCAATGAACACTTTACTCGAGTTGACTCGATCTAGTCAAAATCTCTGCATGGAATACGCGCCTTGAGAACCACGCCAATGTGTTTTTAAGCCTGCGATTTATTCAAAACATTTTCTCACTCGGATCGAAAAATGTAGGCTTCATTATTACACAATTTGATAGAGTCCATTGGTTGCTTAAAATAGCATTTTCTCTAATGATGCCATCTTCATCTAGGCCGTGATAAAACTTGATTGCAGCAACAATAAATATGCTAACCAAAAACTACATATGTAGGTTTCACATAACATCTTTTGAAATTTGCCAGAACAACATTCTTATAGCTCATTCACTCGCTGATGGCACTAACACACATGAATAACGAAAAACGTTCAACCGCACCCCAATATTCCAAAATAAAACCCAAAACAAAACAAAAAGAAACCATCGCAAAGCAAGCAGCAACAACAACAACAAAAAATAAATGTAATAGGTACAAATCAAAATGTGTACGCGCATGTAATAAATATAAATTATAGCAATCAAAAGAATTATAATGCCACGCAAAAGTATCTGAGAATACACGCGAAAAAATAAAAAAAAATATCAGTCACAACCATAGAACAGAATATTCTATTCACCATCACCAGCTAGTAAGAGTGCTCACGCTCAGTGAGGAGCAGAGGAAGGGTATAGTTGATCGTTCCTTGCCTCAATTGCGCGCCTATTCTAAATTCAATCGTACTTAAGTTTCATAGTGTGTACGAACGAGTATACTCTGTACGTAAGCATCTTAATAGCTTCTTAGATACTCGCTCTATACTCTACGCTTTTGGTTCTTGTACATTGGTATACCGGGAAGATACTTCGTCTATATATCGTTTGGATAGAATAGAATTTAATTTTAATTCATTAGATGAAATTTTTTATACAATAAAGGGGTCGCCTTGCTAGACTAATAGATGTGTACTCGAACTCGTGTCCACATGTGTGATGTAAGTTATTCTGATACGCCATTAGGGGAACGTTTTTTCCGAATTCAATAAAATTTACTTAATGAATTTAACCTATGGGCTGAGAGTATAGGACATTTTGTGATATTTTTTAAATAAAATTGCCAACATTTTACGCTGAAAGGAAATTTGGAAAAGAGTTTGTAGCTTATGCAAAAGGCACGAATTGAAGAAGTTAGCTGTATCAGGCGGATGGTTATGTTATATTTAAGCCACCATGAACAAATAATGACGACTTATGAAGGGAAAAATCTTCAGAATTAAAAATATAAGTTCAATGAGTGTCTAGAAATTACGTTTGAAGGTTTTTTCTGTATAAGAGATGACATGCCCATTTGTCCACACCCGCCCGCAACAAGTCAGAAACATTGGTCGGCGTGCGAACAATAACTCGCCAAAGCTTCATCGTATTATGATACAGGAATGCATACCTACAAACATTTATTTATAATCAAAATTAGGACGAAAACGTGTCTTACTCAAAATGTATATTGTAGTTTGGGCAAACTGCTGGACCAATTTAGACCGAAACACTCTCGGCGAAGAGAGTGTCGATGGTGGTAGGGTTACGTGAAGTAAATAAAAGACGATCTCGTGCACTACTATCGCTTGAACGACCTGGCCTTCTTTGCTGCAAATACATCAATTACTTCGTCAGTATTTATTTCTATCTCCCGATGAATTGACATTAATGCCCAAAACACATGTGCAGAAATTCTGAATGATTCACTGCATGCAGTACTGCAGTTGAAACACATGTGCAGAAATCAATTTGCAGCGGTTGCTGTCAATGCGGGGAAAAATACGTGAGTGAAACACAGACGACAAATAATTCCCGTCTCTCTTTTCCTCGTATGCATCAGTAGCTGAATTTAAAAATCTGATGCTGCCAAGTCTATTTAATTTAATTCACTGCGTTGCTATGCAGTGGATTTAGAAATAGAGACATGCTGCAGTGCTGCGGTGGATGCAGAATTTACATTTGTTTCACCACATAAGAACATGTGTATTCTAATCCTGCTGCGCAGTGAATTCTGCACGTGTGTTTTGGGCATAAGGCAAAACCAGTATGTCGATCTTCACCGCTAGAGTTTCTTAAATAAGTTTTTAAGCGTTTCATCGTCGAAAACGTTCTTTCTGGTGTACCTACAGTCGATACTGGTAAGGTTGCCAAAATGTTTAAAAGTCCATGTATGGTGCGAAAAAACACATATAATAAGTCCAGAACGCAACTAAAATCTTTATTTTTCAATTAGATTAAATACAATTAAATAAAAATGCAATTTTTCTTACATTTGTGCGAACACCACCCGTTCTCTCTCGATCTCCAAAAAATAAGAAAACAAAAATGGTTTTTGGTTAGGTATAAGCTGTCAAACGTCAAAGGGAAACTTCAGTTTGAAGTACCCTGCATTTCCGGCGTGTGTTGCCGAGTTGCATCGCAACAACTGCAGTCTCCTAAAGCTGTTATGTCGTTCTGTGAACGCAATGCCTCGGTTTGTTCATAACATTTTGTCTTCCACAGTAGAAACTCAGCCTTCAAGCTATCCCAATCCAAAAATCTTTTATAAAATTTAAAATTCTCTTCGTTAAATTTTGTTTCGCTTTTGCCCAAGTATTGACGGGATCAAAATATTATAACGATGATAGAACGGTCTTATGGTCCTCGAACCGCGTTTGGAGCTGGAGTTATGAAGTCGTCCAAAAGGGGAATCATAACAACTATCCTATAAAAGTTTTCAGGATCAGACGCCTTTACATGGGCCTTATATCTACTGCTGCTTCGATACTGTTCGTGAAATTTTCAAGGTTTCGCTTTCATCCACAATACTTACAATACAGGCCTTGCGCAGTCTCAAAAATATCATTAATTATTCTAAACTAACATTTTCTCGAATTTTTCGAAACGTATTTAAAACTGACAGAAGGTCACAAAAAAACAAGTAGATTTAGATGAGGTCTCAGAGTCCTTATCAATACTCAACACATCCAAGGTATCCACTATGCCTTTAAAAATTTCTTTGAACATTAATAATCCGTCATGATTTTCAACCCATCGAGTTTCACACATAGCTGTTAAATTCTTCCATTTAGTTTCCGGATAATTTTTTTTAATGTTTTCCGCACATTTCCCTCGGTTAATAGAAAGAAAGATAGCCTAGAAAAGCATGTTGGCATTGGGGAAAAAATTATAATAAAAAGTGAACGTTTTTTTAAACTCATTAACTGCGATTATATTTTTTTCTAGAAAGGAAGTGATGAAAAATATTTATTTTACTTACGTTTTTCTTATACAAGTCTGTTTGTGAAGTTTGCTCAGTTGCCTCACTTTAATTTATAATTTCCTTGACACAACTTTATTTTGTCACACTTTCAAGAATAAAAGTTATCACTTCGAGTTCAATATTGCACAATAAAAACTAAACTTCTTTAAATTGGCGAATTTCTTCAATTTGAAGAAAAAAACGATGAAAAATCTAAAAATTTGTTATGAAAAATTGTTGATTTGAAGAACTGATTCTTCAAAAATTAATAAAATATTTTCTTCAATATCACCTACGGGATTTAGTTCAGTCAACGACTTCATTTTGTCAATATGACGAAATTTCATTCGTTTGAATAAAATACTAAATCGGACAGCTGTTGAAGAAATTTTATTCATTTTGAATATTAAATTTTCAATAAAACGAAAAGTTTGATGAAAAATTGTCGATTCGAATAATAAATTCTTCAAAGATTGACAAAATATTTTCGTCAATATGACCTACGCGATTTGGTTCAGTGTAGTATGTAACGGTGCTTAGGTATTTTTAATTGAAAAAAGCCAATGCTATGCTTGATTTGAATCTTTTTGCACTTAGGTAAATGGCCGAATTGTTTGTCATTTTTGTTTGTATTTGTTCTGCTCTCGTTTTAAAAAAGTGCACTTGTTAAAAATTTCGGGGGGGGGGGGGATTAAACCCCTGTGTTTAGTTTCTAGTTGCTGTATTTGGGTATTTGGTGTCTTATTTTTTTCTGTAGGTACATATTTACAATTTAACATGGAGTCATGGTAGCTTGATTCAGGAGAAATACTTTTGAAGGACACGCCTCATCTAAAAAATCGAGAAGTTACTGAAAGACAGTTTTCAAGTTGGGTTTCAACGGGTGCGGAGCGTTTGTCTTAAACATGTGTACGACAAATGAGTGCAACATGTTTTGTCCCTACTATGTTGTTTTTACGTCATGATCATGAAGTAATTAAGTTTGTAGATTATGTCTTCCGTTTTCTGTTTGTTGCTATATTATACCCTCCACAGGAAGGTATATTCACTTTGTCATTACATTTGTAACGCCAAGAAGGATTCACCGGAGACCTTAGAAAGTATACATATTCTGAATCAGGATCACATTCTGAATCGATTTAGCCATGTTCGTCTGTATGTCTGTCCTTCTGTCTGTCTGTTGAAAACACGATAGCGTCCAAACGAATCAACCTAGGTGAATGAAATTTTGTGAGAGGACTTATTTTTACCGTCGTCAGGTTGGTATTGAAAATTGTATATGTCGGTCAAGTAGTTCTGGTACCTTCCATACAAAACCAATATTAGATTGGCAAACATTTTGCATGACTTTTATGCAGTGGAGGGTATCAAAGCATCGGCCAGGCCGATGATAACACTTTCACTTTTTTTAATATTTCTTTTTGTCCGGGGTTTGGCTTCTAAAAATATGGTCACCGTGGGAATCCTCTAATTACCTATTTTTTACTTTTTCTTCGGCACCTACCTACAAAGTTTAAATACTTAAATTGCGTAACAGACAATTATTGGAAAAAATCGTTACGTGGAGCCAAAAACACATATGAGAGTTCAATTTCCACTGCACAATTTTTTCGTTGCAGAGAAAAATTCGCTGTAAGCAGGTATTGAATTTCGTTATAAAGGGATAAAACGGGCTTAAAGAAGAACGAATAAGCTGTGTATTTCAAACAATTTCGTAGGTAATAGGGAAGGCTTCGTTGTGTAGAAGTTTGACTGCATATATTTTATTTTATGTTAGTGGAAAAAACCGCTTATATTTAAATGAAGAAAATCTTTATAAAAAACAAAAAAAAATTTACTTTCCATTTCTATTCTTCTTGTTGGCTTTTCAGAACAAAAGTGTGTTGTTTTTAGCATTTCACTTAAACAACAAATTTGGTCGGTCCTAGAGTTCTTTATAAGCGGACTCTAATGTATGCATATAATTATTTATATACAAGACAGTTATATAACTATTGGTGGATCTAAATATGTGGGGTGAACCCTCATGAAGGTACCTACAAATACCGACGGCTAAACAGTTTACTGATCCCACCTCCATCGACTCCATACCATACACAAAGATCCCTTACAAATCTAAAAAATCGATACACCCACCCAGAAAATTATCTTTTCACTCATATTCCTAAATGTAATAACATGTAAGTATATCCTTGCCTTGCTTGAATGGCTCCCACACTAAGAATTTGAGAATACAAATCCCAAACTCTTCCAAATCAATTCTAACACCATACCAGTCCCTGGAGTGACTAAAGCAACAACATTGCATAGTTGATTTGGTATTCTTGAAAGCGCCTGGAAAACTACAATTTATAAGCTCACTCTAAAATAAGACCAAAATATGCACATACAAAGAAATCGAAGAAATAAGATATGTAGGTACTACTGAGTACGGTTTCTGACTATGCTATGACTACTGAAAAAAAGTAAGAAGGAATAATGGAGAATCGCAAGCTAAAGAGATAATAAAGTAAATCAAACTTCACGTCGCGTCGATTGGTTCTATGCCATCCATGATAGAGCACAGAGCGCACTAGCATAGAGTAGGTATCTAATATCCAAATGTGCATTCGTTTAAGTTTTATATTATATTTGTATCTTTACACTACACTAGATTCACATACATACTTTAGTATGCCAGTGCCACCCAGCACCCAGGGCCGTTTTATTCACTATTGTTCAACTTGCCGAAAACTCCAAAGTTAGCCAACTCCGAAGTTGATCTTAAATCGAGAGTTGAACGGCAAGTTGAAAATTGCTTTTATTCACTACTTTAATTTGCAACTCCGAAGTTGAAATCCTAAAGTTGACCTACCTGCAGTTTGTAAAATATCCCTGGGATATTTGTGACAGATGACACACAATATGTCAGTTCAACCTTAGATTTGCATTTCGCGCGTAGTTTCAATTGTGTTTTAACGTTATTTTCCATTGGGCAGATCAGATTTGAATTTCAGATCTCAGATTTTTCGTGCTTTTGTAAATGTATAAGTTATTATTAGTGCGTTATTAGACAGTACATCAGCTGGGCAAATTGTTTTCGTTTGTCGATGAAAACATATGAACTTAATATGGATAATTACATATATCGACGAAGAATCGAAATCCATAGATAAAGATGAAGAAGAAGAAGATGACGAAGATGATTGTAATTGCTCCTTATTAGTTGGAGCATCATCATTGTCGTCCGCTTTGAGAGACGAAAACGATAGATGAAATCATGGTCATCCCATTTTTCCAGTCTAACACGTGGTAGCGTCTTGTATTGACGCCTCTCACGTAGCAAATTATTATCTAGTCTACTCATCTGCTCGAAGACGATGGCCAATTCTCCCAAAAATAGTTTGCACGCTACATTATTTCAATTTTAAAAATGAATTATTAATTATTTTCGTCACTTCAGAACTGAACTGCCAAACACAGAAATAAAAAATAAAAAAAAATCTGAAGTTTGACATAAAACCCCAAGTTTGCTTCATAACTTCTACTTTTTCGGGGAGTTGAGCGAATCCAAAGTTAATCAACTCTTGGTTTTCTCAACTTCGGAATATCCAAAGTTGAATGAGTCAACTTCGAGTGAATAAAAGCAATTTCTCAAGTTGAGAATAAAAATCCCCAAGTTGTGTTCAACTTGAAGTGAATAAAATGGCCCTTAGCCCCCTCCCCTCGAATGAAGTGTAAACACAAATGTAGGAGAGCTGCAGAGTACCTACTTTACGTGCTACTTTTCTTACAAGTTTCACAGCAACAACGACGACGACGATTGCACGTTTATTTGTATCTTTTTAGTAAAATCGAAGGAGACGAAGTAGTCGATTTTAGTGTGTGTGACTTACTAGTCGGAGCAAGACGACTACCAACTAATATGGAGACGGTGGTGGCCGGATTTCAAATTTTAAATTGATTTCCCCGAAACTGACATTTGCAGGCTCTTCATCCTTTACGTGTATTGTGTTCCAGATATTTGTATTGTGTGTTGAAGTGCTTGTGTTAAACCAAAAATCACTTGAGGTGCCAGCCATCTGTCCCTGCAATTAACATTTTGTGCGTGTTCCGAGAGTGTAAAACAAATCGTTAGAACAACGAACCACCCCTTTTGTATCAAGGGCGACTAATCAAAGGACGCGGTAAGTGGAAAGCACACCCTGTTTAGATTTTAAAATCCGTCTGCCTTGGGGTGAATACATTTTGATTTTGAAGTGAATCTGAACTCTGAAGTGAAATAAAAATGTATTAGCAGATATGTTAACAGTTTAGTTATATTTGCTCAGTTGTACCTAACGAACTCGATTGATATCATTTCTAACAAAGTGTATTTATTATTTTATATTATTTTTTTTATTTATTTTATTTTTTTTTATAATGGGCTTGGTGCTGTGTAAATTCCCTATTAATGAATGAATTGATATGAATGAAGGCTTCCCGGAAAGGCAGTGAATAGGGAAGTCGTTCTTAGTTCTTTTCTTTGTAGGTATGTGGTTCACAGTGTTGGTTTGAAATGCAGAGTGCGCAAATCCAAAGGGGAAAAATTACAAATGTATATACCTACCTACGTTGCTGATAATAGTAAAATAATATCTCTGAGTGGGATAAGTGATGCCATTGTTTATAAAAAGAAGCCATTGTTGTATAAGATGTCCATCCAAAGTGACAATCAGAAATTGCGAATTTGATGGTAGGCAATTAATTCATTAGCGATATTTATGGCTATGGCATGTTTAAGATTATTTTAAAATTATGTTAAACGGAAACGCTTTGTTGGTACTTTTACACAATGAAGGGCTGGAAAGGGCTCTAGAAAAGGCCTTCTTCCCTGCATGTCAGTAGGTATAGTCGCATTGAAACAAATGGAGTAGTTTAGGTATCTCGCGGGTCTTATTGACAATCGATAGATCAATTTGATTTTTCCTGTAAGATTGGTCACGCTGAATCAATTTTGAAACGAGCTATGTCTTACACAGAATATTAAGTTTACCTTTGTGTCGGCTTGAGTGGTCTAACAGGTATTATGATGCAATTAAGACACGTTCAATTCATCCTTTTCATCCTTACTCAGAATGATCAGGACTAACTTGGTGTCAAAGCTAACTAAAGACCTGTCTGAGAATGCTTTTAAGTTGAAGACCTGATTAACCCCGAACTTTAACGACTTCTAAGAAGAAGAGAGTCACTAGTTAGTTATACAGAAAGTTTAAGCAATACACAAGTTTCTAATTTGTGCTCTTAAAGTAAGCCTCTGATGATATAGTTGCTCAGACAAATAATTTCAGATTTCCAAATTTCAATATTTTGCTCCGAAACTTTTTTTAAATCAGAAACAAAACAAAAAAAATTGATTAGACTTGTGTTAATCGTCCGATATTTTTACTTTGCAATGGGGTTGGTATTGAAATTACAATAATGGCTCTGGTTATTCCGCGAAAAGTCTGATTTTCCTGAAAGTTATATTTAAATAAAGGTAATTTAAGTCTCTTTCGGTCTAACGTTTCATAATCTTTTATTCTTTAGGTATTTCGAAAATAAACACTTAAGCTTTTATGTCCTAACACCCCTTTAAGGCAAAAAAATCGTAAGTCGAGTTTAGCTGACTTTAGCTGATATTCCGACAACCAAACTCGACTTTAGACATTTTTTAACTATACAATAAAAGAAAGGGAATAAATATGACGCCGAAAAACAACCAAACTCAACTTTAGCTGTTATTACTTGTGATAAAACAAAAATGCGTTTCTCAAGACTTGTTTTTTTTTTTTTTTTGTAGTTAAGTTATTTTGCCTTAACGGCGATGTAAAAATCTGACTTTAGTTGTTTTGTTTTCGGGATATTGTACCATCAAATTTGAAGATAAAAAGCTAAAAATAGATTTGGACATGCTGAATCTAATATGTAGTATCAAAAACTCAATTTCGTCTAAATTCGACTTTAGCTGTTTTTATTTGTGGCCACAGATTATGGTGCTAACTTCCGACCGGTAAACATGAAAGCATATTTTGGTATAGTAAGTCCTTGTTGCCTAAAGCTGAAGGAAAAGATATAACATTGAAGATTGAAATCAAATAACTGAATCCATCACACATAGTCAACAATTTTAGAACATTTCACAAGTTTAAGCCAAACACCGAAAATATGACAAAACGTTTAAAAAACAGCAGAAATAACGTGCAGTAAAGGAATCGCATATGCCTATTAGGAACTAATCGTCGCATTTCCACTTACTATATATTGGGCTTACTGCTTGTCAAAAAATCGAACCCGGGAAACTAAAAATGACGAAAAATTTTGCAACAACAAATTGTACGAGTTTTTTTAGGGCGTTATTTCCAAATTGATTAGGGCCTTATTGCCTAACGCCCAAAGCGGAACTCGGGCTCAGATTCATATGCAAACAAAACTAGATCGTCCTCAACAGCTCTGACGCGACGGATCTGAGATCGATCTTATAGCTCTCTGTCGTAATTCGTTTTAATAAAAGTTCTTTTATGATAGTGAAATGAGTGTATGGCTTTAAATAAATAACTTACGGGGCACGAGTACGATAACTACGGCGCCAAAAATTGTTAACGGTATTTTGTAGAGGGGTTAAATACAAGTATTTTTTACTGTGGGAGGGGGGGGTCTATCTGGCTTCGTTTAGGCGGGAGGGGTAATTTAAAGAAAATAATAATTAAAATAAAAAAAAATTAATTGAGAAACAATGGCAACACTTACAATAAAGGACTTTAGGATTTTTGGAAGCCAGGAATATGTTCTTTGATATTATTTTTAAATCAAGTTATAGCTGTTAATAGTTTTTGAAAAAAATACTTTCAAACTTGAAATTTAAGGAAAAAAATTAAAAAAAAAAGTTTTATGCTGATTTTTTCAATATTGAGCAAATAGATACTTAATTTGTTTGTAGTTTTTACTGCCTAAATCAATTCTTAGTCGAACACTCAAAACCAGATTGATTTATGTCTTCTAATTTTTGAGAAAATTGAAAATTACTTTTATGTGTCGCTCCGCTTAGAGTACAAATTGCTACCCTTGCGCCTTGAAATGCGTATGGGGGGGCATGCTGCCCCCCTGCAACCCCCCTGCTTGGGGTCACTGTTGGATTTTGGGATGGGTGCAAGGCTGAGTATATGAAAAATTTCTTTTAATTATATTAGTTTACCCAATATCAACAACATTCTTCAGATACAGTCTCTGGCCAGAAATTTCACATTGATAGACAAAATTTTGCTGATTTGCGTTTTAGACAATTTAGAACGGATTCCTGGCTTTGAAAAATACTATAGTTCTTTGTGGTAAGTGTTGCCATTTTTTTTTTTTAATATTTTATTTTAATTTTATTTATACTTTTTTTTTAATTACCCCTCCCGCCTAACCGGAGCGAGATAGACCCCCCTCCCATAGTAAAAAAATGTTTGTATTTAACTCCTCTACATAAATCCGTCATTAGTTTTCATCGCCAAAATTATTTTACTCACCTCAGTTTCTGTCCTAAAATTTCAAGTTTGAAATTGTTTTTTTCAAAAACTATTTAAGGGAATAACTTGATTTAAAAATAATATGAAAGAACAGATTCTGGGCTTTCTAAAATGATATAGTCTTTTATTATAAGTGTTGCCATTGTTTTTTAATGTATTTTTTTTCATTTAAAGTATCATTTTCTTTAAATTACCCCTCCCGCCTAAACGGAGTAAGATAGACCCCCCCCTCCCATAGTAAAAAGTGCTTGTATTTAACCCCTCTACAAAATACCGTTATCAATTTTTGGCGCCGTAGTTATCGTACTCTCCCCACTTAAGGAAATGTTGCGAAAATTTTGCTCGAAAAATCACAAAACCCAATTGTAGTATCCTGGCAACTAGTAGTCTAAAATGTCAGTCGAATAAATAATAAAATAAAATACAAATTGGGACTCGATCGGCAGAGACAGCAGAGGGCAGGCGGTATAGGACAATAGTTACACCAATAAACGTGAAAAGTAGCAAAAAATCTACCTCCGCAACACTGATAGAAAACACCACCCACGAACAAAATTCTCTTTAGCTCTCATGATTCATGAAGACTCTTTTTTTGTTGCTTTTCTTGTTCACACATTTCGCAAAGATCCAATCAAAACAAAACCAAACAATCCACGCAAGTGTTGTGTTGATACCGCGAAATGGCAATGTGTTGAACCGGCATTTTCTGACAAACAAATTGCACACAAAAACAACCGCACCTCATTGCCCCCACGAGGAAGACCCCCTCGAGAACGAGTGTACTTGTACGAGTACAGTATAGAGTACAAGTACACGTGTTTATTCATTAATGCATTGTTCGAATGCTCGGTTGTTCGGTACCAGTGCTATGTGAGGTGAGAACTGACAATGAGGCGGCGATGGAGTAAATGGAGTAGAGTGCATAAAGAGAGCAGGCAAATTACAAAAACAACACACATAAAACTAAACACTAAATAAAAAAAAAAACAATCGTACTAGAAAAGTATTTATTTTGTATTTTTTACCTTAATTCCCTTCCTTCGCGCCACACCACCCCAACAATTTAAAAGGGGAAACTGAAACCGAAACCACATCCTATCTTCACAAGCAAAACAACAGTTTGCCATATTTTCTTCTGTTTTAGTAGTTTTTAGCTCGCGCTGTTCACATTTAAGTCGATATCATGACTAATGGTCGCGACTACGATTATTATTAATTAGCTTAGGCAGACATTTTTTGTTTTAGTTTTAGGTGATTTGGTGGTTCACGTGAAACACATTACCCTTTGTTAAGGCATGCGGCTGCGACAATGGTGGGGGTGAAGGCGGTACGAGAGGCGGCAAACTCATTTGCATGTTTACTTACCTTTGCAATGAAAAATTAGTACACAAATGTTGTTTGGTTAAATTATCTATACCCATGTAGTGCGCTAATTATGTAAACTCTAATTAGCTTAGATTAGTCACGTTTTAAATAGTCGTGGCCTGATAATGTGTATAGGTACCTACTATAGGTAAGAACCTATGCTTTTCCGAAATTTACATATGATATGGGTTGGTGTGCTACCTATTAAATATTTATTTGCCTTGGAATGAAAGAAATTTGAGCTGCGGTGCTACTGGTTAATTGGATTTAGTTTTAGCGGTAACGTTTGACTGACTAGAGAGATGTCTGACTGGAACTACATATTTGATTAACCAAATTGTATGTACATAGTATATAACTAAACTTCTATTCCAACTGTAAAGAGCGTTATTTATAAATATCAACCATAGGATCGATAAAAATAAGCTTTTAAATGAGTTCCAATAGCAGGTTTAGGCCAAGCTATTCCACGATTGACCACGTCTTTGTCTTCGAATGCATTGCTGGCTCATGTCTCACTAAAGGGAAAAAGTCATGTCTCACTAAAAGTAAGAAGTAATTTATTGAAGTCTTTATACCTTCTACCTAGTAGATACGCAGATCATGCACTTGTTCTATAGGTAGACATTATCCCTCGAAATGCAACTTTTGGGCGCCCCACAAAACAGGCAGCTAATGCTCATGACCATACAGTACACCTGACAACTGCGAGGACATCAATTTTCCAAAACTCCTTCTGTTACAGCAAACTCTGGAACACGCTATCTGGGGATATACAAGGTGGGCCAAAAGAGATTACCCTATATTGGAAGATGCTCTTATTTTTGCAAATGGCCGCCAATGTCAAATCTGTTTTGACATTTGTGGACTAGACAGATGTAGAATACAAGTGAACAAGCCATGGAGCGATACACTCCCCAAGAACGCGGAATAATCGTGTCTATTTTTTTGCGTATAACAATTCGTCTGTAGTGTTGGCGCAGCGCGAATTCCGTTGCCGATTCCCCGGCCGTCCGACACTGACTGCGCAAACACTGCGCCGTTTGGCCACCAACCTTGAAGAGAATGGGACTACACGAGACGTTGCCAAGAGTGGCCGGCCCCGGAGCGCCCGTTGTTCCGAGAATATCGCCGCTGTTACCGAGTATGTCGAGCTGCCGCCGGAAACATCGACCAGACGCCGGCCGTGCCTCGCAATTAGCCATCAGCCGGTCGTCCCTAAGGCGAATTTTGGTCAAAGACTTGCGCATGTTCCCGTACGAAGTCCAATCCGTGCATCAGCTGCTGCCTGTCGACCGCCAAACGCGTGTAACCTATGCCCAAGCCATCCTCAATCTCGAGGACGAAGTGGACGATTTTTCGACCAAAATCATAATGAGCGATTTAACCAGACTTCCAGACTTTTTTTGTGGGGTTTTTTAAAGTCCCGTGTTTATGTGAACAAGCCCGAGACCCTAGAAGCTATCAAGGACAACATTCGACACGAGTGCGAGAATCTGTCGCCCCAACTTCTCACCGAAGTGATGAAAAATGTCATAAAACGAGCCCGTATGGCAATCAATTGTGACGGCGCCCATTTGGCCGATATCATCTCCTCGACTTGACCAATAAAATTCTAAAGGTTCAAATAAACATAATCAAAAAACAGAATCGAAGTTTTTCATTTAGAAAAAAAAATTAGAGCCCACCTTGTATTTCCTGAAGACTACAATTTGCAGCAATTTAATTTAAGTGCAGAACTAACATACATCTGCAAGCATCTCGGGGCGCTGTTGAAGCGTTTCGCCTTTCCCGGAAGAAGTATTTAAAAAAATACATTTAAAAACTTTTCGCAGACGGTAATGTTCTTCTGGCATCCACACCGGAATCATTGCAGCTCATGATTAACCGACTGTTTCAATACTGTAGCCTCTGAAACTTTGAAATTAATTTGGAAAACTCAAAAATTATAATATTTTTTAAGAATGGAGAAGTCAGTAACTGTCTAAATGAAAATGTTTTTCATAATTGAAATTGTTGAGTAATTGATGTGGTGAAACATCTGAAAGGGAAGCTGTCTAAGGCAGCCTGGAACAGGACGCTTTTATAACCCTTTTTAGCAAAACAATATAAAACTACGGAAATCTGCTGCGCTACTATAAACGAATTTTTCAACAAACCCATACAATGTGCTTATCGCCTCTTAAAATGGAAATTGACTACGTTCTGAAAATAATGAGGATGGAAAGCTACCCGCTCCCGAAGATAAAAGCTCATTAAGTTAAGTTCTGCAAAACAATTTGGTTTGCTGAATGGATTGGATAGCTAGAGACTGTGAGATGAACTTGAATCTACATAATTTGGTTTCGTCCAAACACTCAAATTCATTAAGATATCCCACGTTATTTTCGTCTCCAATCTCTTTTTTCCGGGCTAAAGCTAAGTTTGGTGTGCGAAATTACTTCACACATCTCATGAAAAGAAATCGATCTAAATACAAGTTCTATCTCATTTATCAATGACAAGTCTCAATTAAATGAGATGAGTCTAGCAAATTTTTGAGACAGCTAATTTTAGTTGTCTAAGTAAATATAGAGAATGTAATATGCGCCAAAAATTGACAACGGTTTTTTGTAGAGGGGTTAAATATAAGCATTTTTTACTATGGTCTATCTCGCTTCGTTTAGGCGGGAGGGTAAATTAAAAAAAAAAAAAAAATTAAAATGAAAATAAAATATTAAAAATCAATGGCGCCTAAGTTACTCGTGCCGCAAAGTGTAAAAAAGTACTACCATTTCTAGAATTGTTAAGGAAATCGCTGAAAAAAACAAACTTTAAAAAGACGAGTGGATAACATATCCAAATACAGAACATTTCAACCGTTTTTCAAAATTGTCTTTCATTTTTTTAATAAAATTTACGAAAAATTCTATCCTAATTTTTGTTGGCTCTCGCTTCCATCTTATGAACTTGTTCTTTCAACAGGCAAATTTTTTTTCTATTGAGACTATGAGACAAGTTTATGAGACCGATCTCTTGCACATCTACCAATTTGAGATGTATCTCATTTCAAACGCAGAGCTCAGTTTCATAAAATTGAGACTGTCCTTCTCACACACCACCCACGTTAACAGTCTCAAAAGTTATTTTCAAATTCTGAAGAAACAGCTTATCTACTTGATCGCAATTTAACGCAACTACCTACATTATATGTTTCTTCAAATTATTCATGTTTGTTGAAAACTTAAATACATAATATCATCCCAGATATATTCCGCTAAGACAAGAGATCCTGTCTCTCTGTCGCAAAACGTTTGAAATTCGGAAATCTTTGACAAAATGGACTCCCTTCGAATGCGCGGCTAACACAAAGCTTTCTAAAGCTAGGTGGGACGAAACTAGGTGCATTCCATCCTCTCAAAAGATACAAATTTAACATACTTATGTATAGGTATAGGTACTTATTTGCTTATTAATGAGCAGCCTTTTTTATTAGATTTTTACCATAATTTTGAAAAGGGGTCAAAATGTATTTTTAGGCCTGTACAATGCCAGGCATCGTATTTCGTTTTATATCCAATAATTCTAGAGGCCGTCCACATAATTATGATATTTAGAAAAATCTGTGTGAAAGGTTAACCCAGATTTCAATCAAATCCTAGAGAAGCAATGCCGCAACCCTCAGCGGTTGTGGGCGAATTTTGCAGTTTTCTGTTTTGAGATTTTATTAAAAAAAAAAAGGGGTGACATGGAGTAGTAAAGACCAAATTTGAGAGGATAATGAAACGAACATGTGATGAATAGGATGTCAGCATTTCAGTTGCTAATTTGAATTACATGGCTTGGTGTTGGTCGCCCTTATCAAGAAATGGAGGGTGCCTGTGTTTATATTTATTTTAGGATTAAAGGGTGAAAAGCCTTTGTTGTTATTGAATAGAGCGTTGGTTGGAATTGACGGTAGTCGAACATTTTAAAATGAATCAAAAGAACGGAAGTGTTATATGGTAAGGGCTGTAAGTTTAGATACTTATTCTACAGCTATTGAAATCTTAAAACATTCATTATTGGTGCTGAAAAAAAATCATGTGACTTGCTAAAATAGAACTTGATGACATGGGATTCTCTGACTGAATCATATTGGTTCGTTATCGAATGTAACTCCAATATTCCATACTTGAGGTTTTTGTTAATAAATTCACTGCCCAACTCACGTAAGATTCCTCCTGTCATATACACACAATTACGAAGAACGCTTATTGTCTAACAAAAGAAGTTTCCTTTTATTCTGGGGTATTGAAGTGTGATTAAAATTCATTAAGCGCTGACCTTAGAAAAATCTACAACCTATCTCCTCGAAATTCCACTCCAAAGCAGGTATAGACCTCTAAATTAATGTCGTGCCACATCCCACTGTGGATATATAGAAGGAATATAAAACGGTCAGAATAATATAAAATGCGAGAAGGAATCAAATCTATTATTCGTATGTATATTTACGACAAAGTCGACGTACAGACAGAAAGATAGACAAGACAGACAACCGTGAGTGAATAAATGATTTCTTTTCTTTTCTTTTAATTTCAAATTTAATCCGCACCCGCACACTACACCATAGACCAAAACCAAACTCTCCTTTCTGCTGATAGCTCATATGTGTGAGATATTAGATATTACGAATCTCATCAAGTGAGCTGCTGTGCTTGCTTGCTTGCTTGCTACTTTGTTTCAAACAAAGGCGGCCATACGTTCCGTCACAGTATCCACTGAGTCTATTCATCCCTTTCGATTATGGATTCAATTTGAATTCCCTCCCGCTCAATATTAATATAATCAAGAGCCAAGTACAAATCTATTGATGAATCTAGCAGATACATTTATTTATTCGGAACAGATCGGCTCGGCTGCGGCTCGTCTCGTACCGCGCAAGTCTCTATCAAGTGGCTTGTAAATGAAATTTCTCTTTTAGTTCCAGTGCTCGACTGATAGATAGATAGATGGATGGATGGTGTATCTAAAGGCAAGGGATTCGTTGAATTTTGATTTTTTTTTTTTTCCCAAATGGAATACGTTTTTGTTTAATGTTTAGGTATTGTGCGTTTAGATGTGGTGCTGTGGATGTTGATTTAGGGCTGCACTTTAGTATATAGCTCTATACCCAAGCGGTGTGACAGGGGGAGGAACGATTTTAAGTAGGCATCTACGTTTTATGGTGGTAAAGATGCGTAGTCACTTTCATCCCTCGCGCTTTGTACTTTCTTACAAAATTTAATGATGTTATTCAGTTTTTCGTATTATTATTTTTTTTTTACTTTCAAATAAAAGGGGAAACGAATTAAAAAGATTTTTATGTGCGAGGTCGTTTCGTTATGATGATGATGCGCTGCTTGTCTTTATCTTTTTTTAATTTCTTTTTCTTTTCACTCCTTGAAATGAGTAATTCGTTTCTTTTGTATTCTTTCCGTTGGAATAAGTTTTTGGTTTTATATTATCAGCTTAATCCTTTTATCTAATGCTAGCAGAGACTATTTTGATTTTGAGTTTTCGAAAAGGTAGGTACTACCTATAGAATTCACTTCAGATTTGTTAAAGTTAATTTTGGTGTTCATGGTTTTATGATTCTTAGATCTTAAGTATGATAAGTTTTGAATTCAAATTTGGTAGGTATTAGAGCTCTTGATACCCGCATACCCGGGTTCTACCCAGGTACCAGGGTACCCGAGATTTGCGGGTATTTTTTTTCGTTTTTACCCGTTTTTTCGGGTACCCGCTCCTTTTAAGCTGATAATATAAAGGTACCCACGTTTTTTCGGGTACCCGCATAGTTTTTTTTTATCTCCAAGCACGTTTACAAATAACATTTTCGTACGTAGGTATTTTTAGCATTTTCGTATACCGCAGTCAGAAGTCTAAAAAAGTGTGCCCCGCAATTGCGTATGTTGGTTCAAATTTGCGTGCATATGTACTTAAATTTAAAACAAATATGCATAGCAACTTATATAAAAATGTTATGTTGGTTTGTGTATGCTTCAAAAACTCGAAAAGATTTGCACCGATTTAGCTCAAATTTTCAGAGAATCTTTGATATTGGCTCGAGATGGTTGTAATGATGGTTTGATCTAAATTGGACAAAGGGGCCGGGCGTGGCACTGCCCATAATTTTGCACCACGAAGTGTGCACGGGCTATGCTAGTAAATTCTATAACTTTGAACTTTCTCGTACACTTACGTATTAAGAGAAAGATAGATACCTACATGTACCTATGTATTCTTTTCGTACAAAATTCTCGCAAATCTGTCCGTCCGTATGTCTTTCTGTCCCATAGGCCTGCAGCCAAAATGCTTGATCGGATTTGTTTCAAACTTCGTATTTAGAGTTCTTGTTGTTGGGCTCTCCGCTAGGAGGTTTTTTTTTTGGTTATGCTAGCCCGGGTCGGGAGCCCGATAAGTAAGTAAGCATAACCAAAAAACCATATTATGTATACATATTTTACGAAACAAATTAATTTTAGAATTTCGATTTTTTGGAAAATGGTTTTAACGATTTGAACGAAAACTGATAGTTGAGTTAATGTAAGCATGCTCAAAATGACTGCATACTATGTTTCTCGCTAAAATGTCCAACAACGGTACTTTTGAAAATTGGCTCTTTCTCGAAAACAGTAGTAGATACCCACATATGCTTACAGTGACGGCAAAAACATTCCGGATTTTTTCTTGATATATGTAATATTTTTCTTAACATCAAGGAGAAATCCTTTAACTTAATACAATTAATAATTTGAAGAATTCCATTAGAAACCTTTATAGTTACCTTTAAAATATAACACCTTTACAATATACCTAATATAAGAAAAATATTATAGATAAAATCCGGAATGTTTTTGCCGTCACTGTATGTATACGATTTTAACAAAACTCATTTTTAACCATTTTTGTCTGACAAAATATGGCTTTTTTCTATAACTTCTGTTGATCGTAAGTAAAAAAGTTGCCATAATTTTTAGGAAATTTCTCATGGATAAAAATTGCATAAAAAAATAAAAATTTATAAAGTCAAAATTTCCAGGAATCGTATTGCCTAGATAGTATTCTTGTCTATCAGGACAATGCATATCAATGTTACAAATTTTAAAAACTTTGGCTCCCATGGCCATGACTGTCGAAGAAAAGTGAACACTCCCAGGCCAACACCTAAGATTGTCCAAAAATTGTAACTCAATCGATTAGGTGGTGGTCGAACTAATGGATATTTAATGTTTTTGTTGTATTGGCGGTGCCGAGCCCTTTTGCCAATTTTGACCAAATAAACCCTATATGGTGCCTATTGATAAGGCCTACCTTTTCCAAAAAGATCCATACCAATCGGGTTAGTAGTTCTTACGTGATATTGGAACAAACAAAAAATCTACAATTTTATTATATGTATACATAGATGTAGCTCGAAAAACATTCATAACACCTCGATATTCAATTCCAGGTACTTCTGAATTTAGGATATCCATTACCCGGAATTACCGGGTACCCATTACCCGAAACTACCGGGTACCCGCGAACTTGGGTAATACCCGCATTTACCAGGTACCCGGATACCCGGGTAGTTGTTCAGATGGGTATTAACCGGGTCAAATCAAGAGCACTAGTAGGTATGTAGGGTATGTCCACAATTTATTCGTAATCTTAACTTGCTTAAAAGGCGTTGGGTACTTTTGAGATCTTCCACCTACATAATATGTATATTTAAACATCCCGAAATAAGTTGCTTAATATCTAATTGAAAATAAAAATCAATGACGAACTTCTCTTGAAAATTTGACATGAAATCAGCAAGCTTTATAGATTGTCCAAATATTGTACCTATTTATTTAAGGACAATTTGACCGACCTTATACTCATACTTAAGTGGTGCTATATAATGCGTGGTGGGCCTATAGGCCTCAACCAACACTCTTCAGTTAGTGCTGTATTGGCTGCCGCCAGAACTAAGGCGAAAAGTATTCCTTTAGTTCCGTGCCAATGATATCAAAATTATTCGGGTATGTAAGTTATTGCACATCAGATGCTTGAAAAATGGTGTCCCTAGAATTTACTTTCAAACACTTTTCTCGATGTTGAAGAAGTTACACGACAGCGCATCGCACCTTGCCAATATCTCTGGTGAAATTGTTTTCTACCTTAATGCAGCGCCGCGCCGTGCGTTTTCCATCATAAACAGAAAGCAGTTTTTGATTTGTTCTTCTGGTGGTTTCTTCATTATCCGTCGTGGTATCAATATTTGGTCGGTTGTGGACTTACCGGGGCTAGAACCGCACTGCTATCCGGTCATTCAGTTCACCGATAAATGATTTCAAGCGTTTACTACCTATACGTTTACCTACGTTAAAGGAGGCTGATGCCTGTGTACAGTTGGTGTCATTTAGACTTATACCCTCTAAGTCTTCCACAGCAAACTATATGCTGAGGTCGTCCACCATACCGACTTAAATAGTCCGGCCGGTATGCGTCCTATTTCAGCATCCTATTTGTTCTCGGGGGTAGATATGTTTTGCATTTCTCAACTAATTTTGGTCGGTTGGACGAAAACCTTGGCTTTCATCCTCCATTGATTGTAGGTATGCGGTCTGATGCCTGGCTGCTAGGGCTTCCTGATAGGTTGTGAGATACGCGATCGCCAAAGGTTCTGGCGGTTTATTGCGATTGGATCTGTTCAACATTTAATCTTCTCACATAATTTCTTTGTTTGTAGTATCTGAGCTAACCGCATTAATTCCTTGCCAACAACGAGGTACTGATCCCAATCTATTGCCCTTGGCTAGATTTTAACGATTTTAACAACATGCTTAAAACATTGCTCTGTCTTTGGTATAGTACACATGTACCATTTTTTTCTCTTTAGGGTATTAGTTATATCCTTCTATGTATGTAGTACGGCCTTTTGAGGGTCAGCTTGGGGATCCATAAATGTATTGTGAATTTCTATTTTGCAGGGTTGTCTACAGTATCCATCAACTACTATGTATCTTGCTTCGTAACAGAAGCTTTCATTACATGTTGGGGTTGTTGATACAATAACTTATTCTGATAAATTTTATAAATTAAGGGGTCCGTCTGATGTAAAGGTACCTACCTAAGGGGGTTGTTTCTTAACCTCTAAAACCGATTTTCGTCAAAATATATATTATCTCCTTGCAACTAACAGCCATTGTCATAAACAATTGTCTATATCTATTCACATAGGGCCCTATACCAATAATCATTTTTAACCTTCAAATTAAATATTTGTACGGTCACAATAGACGATTTTATATAGAAAAGTTCGTCATCGAAAGTTTATAAAATTGAGCCTGAACATAAAAAATATTACATATTAGTACCGCGAATAGTTGGTAATTTATGATGCTCTTTTTAAAAAAAAGTCTCCGCATACAAATAATATGCATTAAAAAAAACAATTAGAACTCCGTATTCCGTAGGTAATACCAAAACTTTCCACAACCATATGATATTAGGTGCCTACCTAATATACCTAATAAATCTTAAACTATATTCGTCAATCAAAAATATATACGAAAACAATTTCCAATTACACACCCAAGTTTATCTACCTCTTCAAATATCTCCGAGCTATTTACAAGTACATATTTCAAGTCCAACCCCACCAAATGTACCTATAAGATACAAATTTAAATAAAACCATTCATACTCGTATGTATATCACTTCACTACTAATTACTGTTGTAACGAACCGAGGCTTACGAAATGAAGAAATAAAAAAGATACCTACAATCTGCTCGTACCTCTAAACGAACTGAAAAAAAACACACACAGAAGACTCATTGTTCACAAATAACAATGGTAAGCAACTAAAGGTGTTCTACCTGAACTCGAGAATACAATAGTTGCGCATAGTCACCAACTGGGACCGTACCGCACATAGGTATCGACTTTAGATACATTGTAGTAGGTACCTATATCCAGACACGTTTTCCTACAGATATTCCCTATAGATACGTTCCTCAAATATACAATTTTATGCATAGATTTAAAATTGTAAGTTATTGTAGATAGAGCCCAAGTAGTAAGTACAGTCTCACAACAAAGCCACCAAAATGGAGTAAGAGCTTGTACAGTAGGTATACGGGTATACCTATGTGAGTACTTGTGGAGCGGTTCTAATTAAGAACCTATTTCTGTTTCTTTTAGTTATGGTTAACGTAATTGAATATTATTCTCTAGGTAATTAGATGCTGGTGTAGGTGAGGTTGAATAAATCGAATGAAAGGCTTATCTCTCGGTCCGAGCCCGAGTAATATTTTTGTATCTTTTGTTGACGGCTGCTGTTTGGATAGTAGATTACCGGTAAGACGAGGTGTGCTTAAATTCTATCGCCAGTTGGAGCCTAATCACAGTGTAGCCACGTACAAGTGTAGATAGTGTGTGGCTTTAAGTATAACTGCCTACTTAGTACGCAGAACGCAAATGGATTTTTTCGGAGACACTCGCAACAAACGCAGAAAGTGAGGAACAAAAATGTAATTTCTTTTACGTTCGCCAATTCTTCGCTGGGCGGGTATTTTTAAATCTGTCCAATTTAATATGCGTACGATTAATGATAAATGAATAAATTGAGCACCGACGCGCGAGCAATTGTAGGTAATTAGGCGTTTCTTGGGTTAAACGAACTCTCGCCGTGCGTACAAAGACTTCGCAGATTATTATTCCACATATAACGAAGTAAGGAATGGCTTGACTTAATTTAGAGAATGACGTAAGAATATAGTCATTCAATTGAAAAGTTTAGTGGTTTGTTATTAGAAGTACATATAGCTGGACTGGAGCTAATGGTTGTGCCTATTGTCGTTTTGATTAAGCATTCGCAAAGTAGATATACATACATATACTGAGGTCAGTAAACAAGGAAGTATTTCAAGTTTATTGTGTGACATCAGGGGAGTTGGGAGATATGCCCAAACTAGATGTGCACAATACCCAGCACAGCAAGTTTAAAATACCTAATACTCTTGTTTATATGTAGGAGAATATTCGGGCGTTTCAGACTATACCAAACATTTTTGGTTTTCTATGTATGTCCAGTCCATCATTCCACAGTAGGTTACGTCGTGCTACTGGCAACACCATTCACTGTCAATGATCCCTAGATTGTGTGTAACCAAAACCTTATTAGCCTTTTGCTATGCCAAATTCTTGAACGAAGATGTTGGATTTTGTTGTTCCCAAGTGATCTTAAATTCACTTGACTTATAATTTATCAATTCCCTTAATGAAAGTGTGATGACTGAATGGGACGATCGAAATTACAGACAATTGGTACGGCAGTGGTAACAGCCCCGCTGAAACAATCCTTGGCAGACCCAGAACACAAAATTACATCTGTTCCACTCTCAACACAAACATCAGAGAGCATAACTGTCATGAGAAAGCTTCTCAATTCAGCCGGTCGGAATGGGCATCAAATTGTAGGTCCCTTTCATTCGTCGCAAAAATAAGATCTCATACAACCGAATGATTGTGATAAAGGAAATCCATAAAACATAAACAGTTGTGGTCGAATCGCCACTTCCGTGAACGAGCTATACACGTTCACGGAATAAACCGATTTTACACATAAAGCAAAAATAAATTCCGTCACGTATTGCTCGTTCACGGTTGAGACGATTCGGCTCCTGTTCTTATTATTGAGTTTACACAAAATCTATAGGTAAAAGGCTTTAATGACTATATTTGCAGAAAAAACCTATATGAAATGGTGAAAGACATAATAAGATGGTTGCTAAGTTACTAGCTTATTCGCCAGTTCGCTGATCAACTCTTTTGTTTTACCACCAAATAGACTGAGCATCTGTTGTTTTTAATACTTTTCTCTGAAAAAAAACGAACATAAAACAATTCAACGCCGGCCACCTCGAGATGTCTGTACTCCACCTCATTTGTTATTAGTTCTAGCTCACAGGAAATATGGCTCTACGGAGCGAGTTCAAAAGATCGCATTCTTCTGCAAAAAAAAAAAGGATTTTCGGACAAATGATGTCCTCGCTATTGTCGAATGTAGGGTTTTAGGTGATGTGCTGTAGGAAATTAATTTCTGAACACCTTGCATGGTAAAAGGTATAGATCAGCCAATATTCTGTTGGCCAGCGGTCTTAGATTTGATTTTAGATGTTATTGTATAGCCTCTTCCAAAATTGCAAACATAAGCCTATAATATGCGCTAACGCCGACGGAGAAAAAACAATGTTTTTATAGACAGCTGATGGAGAGGAGACGGGCTTGGTCTTCTGCTGACCGAGTTTTTCGCAGTCTTTTAACAAGTCTCGTGTCGCCAGTTTTGAATATAGAAGCTCAATGGCTGCTGTATAATATCGGGAATCCATCAGAAGAGCTGCCGCTGATATGAATGGTTTTACTATCCTTAAAAAATTCTCAATTCAGCCCCTCAGGATACGGGATCAAACTGTAGATCCCTATTTGTTATAAATAAAAGTACCTACACACAAACGAATCCTCTTGAAAAACTATGTCTAGATTTCTATATATGTGGACCTGTTGCGGTAACTATTTATTTTATCGGAGTATAGATCCTTGGGTACTCCTTTATAGCAAAGTATACTCCGATGATACACCATCTTCTTCCTTAATTTGTGCATCATTATCGAGATTACCCAAGTTTACCTCAATAGGTATAGAAGTCTTACTTATCCATACAAATAAAATTTTCATTAAAATAACACATATGTTTGTATTTCCAAGGAATTCCCTTTACCCCATATATCACTCTACAAAAGTTCCTAACTGATTCGTGAAATTCTAAACACAGAGGTCTTCCACGAGCACAGAAGCTAAATCAAATCTGACTTAACCCAGTCACCTTCACCTACCGACCGGTGCGTGCATTCATGCTGTGAAACATAACCACCGTTCACTACGACGCGCGACACATACCATGGGATTGAGGAGATTCCACGCAGGTTGCCACCGGATATCGCCACTGAATGGGGAATTACTACAAAAAAGGAATATACAAGTCCAACAAGGGTACTTCTACCATTTGCGCCATCACAGCACAGAGCAGAGCACAAGCACACATGTGTTGTTATACACATAGATCGCATTAAGGATATACGCTCAGAGAAAGAGAGAAAAATATTTATGTCCTAACACCTGTTTTTAGGTTCTTTTTTTTTTTTTTGTTTTGTTTTATCCTCAATCGCTTGCCATCTGTCATCCTTCTTCGCGAACTGAATGAATCGTGTGTCCTTTGCCTGTTGATGATGGTGTATGGTAAAATATTAACCTCTGCGGTTTTGCAACATATGTGTTGCTTATTTGTAGATTGTCGGTTAGAAATCGAACAGGTAGTTGTTGCTAAATTAATGAATTATTTCCACTTATTGAAGGCATGTCGACTGTTTCGTGGATATTTGTAGGGTTTAGAAAAACGGCAAAAGATGGTTGCGTTTTTAACCCCCTTCAAGTAGCATGTTTAAAAATAATGCCGGTTACATTTACTCTGTATCCATTTTCAAATGCACAACGCAATGAATACAAATCCACATTATTGTTACAGACAACGCATTTCTATTACTTCAATTTATATTTGCACATTCACACGCTCTAGTCTACCTGGATTGGCTTAGTGGTCCTCTTAAAATGGTACCTATATCTTTTGGTAGGATTACTATTATATTATACGAATGTCTACCCCTAAGGTATATAATAGAAAAAAATCAAAGCGAATGCAGCTGCTAAGGTAGAATAGGACGTTCACTAAAGAATAACTGAAGAACGAGACCCTTTCAAGGTTATCTACACTCCGTCTTGAATAGATCGACAGTGAAAAATTAAGACTAGCAATTGCACTTAGGATTAGGTTAAACGACTTGGAATACTTGAAGGGAAAGTATAATTAAAATGAGCGCATATTTACTTCATCCCTTAAAATGTTGTTTAACAGGTAAACGAGGTTAGGGTAAATTCTGGTAGGCATGCGATTGTGACAATAAAACGAATATTCACGTTATATAGGTACATAATTCAATGTGAAATTGTATAGACAATGTGTACTTGATTTATGACTAGGGGTTTCCTTTTCAATAAAATTTGGCCAACTAATATGTGACTTACAACAATTTGTAAGACAAATAATGATTTACACTCCTAAAATGTGCATGTCCTTCAAGAATTATATTTGTAAGAACTTAAGTTTGCTTTGCTTAAATAGCTACACGAAATATTGTTGAATCCAATGCATATGCAAATATATAAAAAAAATTAAAGATGGGCTAGAATCAAAAGAGTTGAATAGCAAACTTGCGCGATTGAGTTTGTTGGAATTAAATGACTACTTGATGCGCACTGTGAACGAGTGAGTGTCCTCGAATTAAGATTTATCTGTGCAATTTCGAGAATTTGAGCTGTTAGTTTTCAAGTTATATTCGAGATTTTTATTGTAATCTGTAGTTTGTGGAACGTGGTCCAATTGTGAGGAGAATGAATAAATTATACAAACCCTCGTCAGTCAAAACGTTAAGCTCTCCATCAGCATTCAGGTGGATCGGCATACATAGAACTTGTTTCGAAACAATCGTTTTCGCTTCCCTGCATTATTAATTAACCAAAGACGGCCCATGATCTTGTTGCAGCCAACATTTTATGTACCTACTCCCAAAGGATTATAATCCTTATCCTCAACGCTCATCTCATACCTTAAAGACATTTCATCAATTTGATAAATTTCCATCAGCCAAACGTATAGTCTTTTCAATTTTCTTTGAATCCATTTCTCAAACGTGTTCCCAAATCGATCATCCTTACATCAATCCCCAGATAGCGATGAAAAACAATTGTTAAATCTCTGAATCTTTCAGATTCCAACACACTCGTCATTAGGTTTTCTATTTAAATTTCTCATTTCGAGAGACTTCCTTCTTAACACCGAGTGGTTTGTGTGTTTTCGTCTTTTTTTCGAAAATCCTACACATTTTAACATGAAGATCTTTTCATTCCCATGTGCATTCGTCTTATCTTTTCTTTTTAACTAATTCCTATTTACCATTTCTAGGTACGTACTAAGGTTAAATTGCTTTTTTTTTTGTTTTCCTTCGAGTTAATACCACGTACACCACAGGTAGACAAGATCGAAACTCCGTCTACCTATAGATATCATGCTTACTTGTCTGTATCTGGTTCCATGCTTGTAAATATAATATGTATAAATACATCCGAAGAGAGAAGAATGAAAATATCCAAAGAAAAAACAAATCCATTATTATACTTAGCATAAGCGTTACTATGATGACGATAGTGTTGGTGGTGCCACTAAGGAGACCGTGTTAAATGGAAATAGGAGACAAAACAGAATCGAGAAAAAAAATTGTATTTATACAAATATTTGAGCCTTAAATGAGAAAAAAAAAGATCTCGACTTAAAAAAAGAAAGAAGCCAGTGGAACAGGAGAAACGATGACTAAACGAATCCACCTGGGAATTTGGGTAGGACCACCGATTGGAATCGAGATTTTGTTTTTTTTTTTTTTTGCGATATAAATCAAGGTGTGCAGCTATATTTTTTTCATTTTTTCGGTTTGACAGATTCATATTAATTTATGAATGTGTCGAGTGACAAATTTCTCAAGTATGTGTGTAGCTTGGGATATGTTTTATGTTAGATTTTAAAATCGAAGGACAAATTTTGGATTTATTGAAAATTTTAATTCATTTCACACACATTTTTTAGTCGTTGCCTTTGATTCCATTTGACCACCTGGAATAATATACCTAGACCAACCTATTTTGGCTGAAACTAGGTATGTATAATTATTTCAAAACCGATTACCGCTGGTATAGAGAAAACCATTATATACTCCCGTTTCCCAATGGGTTTGTCCTTGGTGTATAACTGGAATTTGCATAAAAATGTAAAAGCTACCTATCGAATTTAAGTAAAAAATTACTTATTTGTATAGGCTTGAAAAACGTCGGCCTATTCACGTATTACCTCGGATAGGCATTACAACTACAAAACGGACATTAATATCAAGGGATATACCTAATATTTAAAAAGTGGAAATGTTTTATACTAACACCTTATCAAGTTAAAACTCTAAAGTTAAGATAGGGCAGATCATTGTGTAGGCAATTTCTATTGAAACTATGAGCTAATCCATCTTCGAATGGCGCCCAGCGTGAGTCCAATTCTCAAAATGGAACAGTAAAACACTCGAAATACAGCGTGAAACAGTCACAACTTTGCACTGTTTCAATCAAAATACTGACAGTCTTAATATATCATATTGTGAGGTCCAATGGTTAATATGACTACTGAGCGCATGGGTTCCATTATGTTCAAGTACATCTGGTTATCACATGAGAGTAAAATTACGATGGGCTTCATTTCTCAGTCATTCGGATAGGGGAAATCTACATTGTATTCGTCCCAAAAATAACAATCATACAAGAACGAATGATTATGAAACTGTTGCGTCAACTATATATATTTTTTTTTATTACACATTATACAATATTTTTGGTGCTATATACGATGATCTTGCACTTTTGACGATATGAGGCTTAGCGGGCGCCCAACGTGCGGTCAACACCGAACTTAGCTTTAAAGAGAGTGGAACAACACTTAAATTATATATAATTTTATTCATTGTTAATGGTGCACTAAACGCTTTTTGGTTCGCATGAGTGGTCATATTAAGCACTGGAGAATTTCTATTGATTATTGATTTTTAACGATCCCGTATGAGATACTGAACCCTTCAATATCGCATTCCTGCATTTATGCGCTCCTATGGGGCAGGGCTAAAGTAATAGGTGGTTTTGAAGTTGGTAGACGCTTCCATGCAAAAAAACAGTTATACTTTCAAGGCATATGATGGCTTCATTTCCTCATAGTCATCATCATCATTTTCAATGGTCGGCTTGTCCATTAAGTGGGTCGCGGCTGTAAGTTGCTCAAGTGGACCCTCCATAGCTCCCGATTCTCCGCCATCGACTCTAAATCATCAAGGGGAATCCCCATACGGATAGAGGAGAGATTACGAACTTGATCTAACCATCTCATCCTGGGTCTAGAGGACGCCTGCCTGATGGTATGGATCCATAGCACGTCGTGGGATCCTGGTTTGCGAAATCCGTTTAACATGACCAAACCACCGAAGCTTCATTTCGTTCCTAAATACATAAATGTTTTTGTTAAGTTTGTTTGCCCGAAATGTTGCTTGTACATAAAGGAATACTCGTAACAGTCACGCACTTAATGTGGTAGTACGCGGCATTTAGAAAGCCACATAGGTATGTAGCTCTGACGTCAACAGAGAGTGCCACATATCGTACACATACGTATGTGTACCATATTTGAGTGTCACAATGATAGCTAGTACACGGCATGTAGCCATTGGGACCATATTCTAACGTAAAAATGACGTAAGTGCTTTATACGTATGTGGCTTGTAGTTTCTACATGCCGTGTACTACTAACTTTAACCAATAGCTGTAGCTGCCGGGGGGTCTTGTTCTGCTGTGTTGTCCCAGAGGTGGAACGAAAGACTACTCGGGCTTGTGCGTTTTTATCTATGAATTTTGTGCGACATAAAAATAAAACCCAAGACGCTTGTTTCCAAGAGTTTTCCAGTTTCCCAATTAGGTAGAAGTTCTAAATATATAAATTAAAGCCTTTTACTCCATTCACAATAACCATTTGAGTTGTTGTACCTAGAGTCATATGTCATATTCGTAATCTACGCTCTATAGACACAATATGCACTTGTTTCGCATTTTCTATCTAGTTTTTTGTAGCGAATAATACTGATGTCAAAGGACCTACCCACTCAATACTTCCCCTAACAATATTTGCAATTTGACAGCCAAAGAAATGGCCCTCTTCAAAATTTGCTTGTGAGTCACCATTTTATTTTTCAAATTAGTAATCCTCAACACATATACGAACTTTGTAATGGAATTGGCGCCCTTCCATGGAGTCAGGCCAATTTGATAGTTTTTCTTTTCAGTATAAAAGCTATACCTAACCTCAACCCTTCTCGAAGTGTACTTACAAATCCCATACATTAGTGCTGAACTACATATACATAAGATGTGTTAAAAAAAATAATTCTCCTGCCATTTCTAATGAAAAATCAAGCATGAATTAAATGCCTCTCTTCCACTTGATTTTCAGTCACCCTCGGTAGTCTGGAACGAAACGTTTTATATTTACCCGACGACGCCGACATGCATTATATTTTCTGCATCTGATTAGTACCGGTTGTCATACCTTTAGAGAAACTGCTTACATCCCTTTCCGATTATTATCAAACCTTTCATTTCAATTTCAATTGTTGTCTCAAAAGTTCTCAACATAGAATTTTCTAAAAATCAATAAACCCTCATAGTCCCTTCCTTCCTTTATTTTGGACATTCATCCCAAGAATTTAATGGCACTAAAGTGTGCAGTAGCTCAAAGTTCGTTTGCTACAAATCAATGCATCCCTTTCTAACTCACACCGCCTATTACTTGCCATAACTTCAGAGATAACACCCGATCAAGGCGAAATAAAAGGACTCACATTTGAAATTACGAAAGTTTAAAATTTTAGTAAGTGGGGTGCTTGCTGCACAATATACGCTGTCGGTCGTTACTATGTATAGGTATAATATATAGAAAATCCTTTATAAATCATTTCACACAGACACAGTCACAGCATATAGAACACAAAAAGTAAGTATAAGGTTTTATGGAATTGTAATAATAACTATAATCACAATCATCATCGGTTCCCTCTTATTATGTTCTTCCCCTTCTAATCCTAACGAATTTCCTTTTAGCATAGCTATAAACGTGGAATGGATAAGAATTTTATTGAAAGCGTCAGGAATAAAGTACCCCATGAGGAGGACGAGGCTGTATAAATTCGAGTGTGAGACTGTGTGTATAGATATCTGAAAGCGACGAACGCGTTTTGTTTGAAGAAGGGAGTAGTTATTATGCTTATGGAATTTGTTTTATAATTTTTTTGTTCACCTTTTTATTGGCACTCGTTTTTCGAGTTTCCGTTTTTGTCAGATATATTATACGTCTTCGTTGTATACCTACCTATAGTTATCAGTGGAGTGTTCAGTGTTGATTCGTTGGTTCACTAGCAATCCCAATTCTACAACGAATATGGTGCAATCTTCGAATAAGATTCTCTTGGTTCGTTTGCGTTGTGCCCTTTTTTAGTGAAGACTAAAGAGTCGTTATCGTGGTTGTTTTGTCGCTTCATTTCTTATTTTACGTCACAGGTTTGTAATTTCACTCCAGTTGGGATTGGGAATTACTTGTCGTCGTCTTTCATGGGAAGAGTAAATCAGTTTTATTGTACCTACTTTTTTCGCACTGGTTACTGGCTTAGAGTTGCCATATAAAGCCATATTATAATATATTATAGACATTACGAGGTAGTTGCTCATTTTTGTATCTGAAATTTGGTTAAAATAAAAGTTTAAAAAAAGTCCAGGCTAACTTTTACGAAGTCACAATGGCGAAAATTTCCATATATGTAAAATTATCCACTGTGACTGTCAAAATATTTAAGTTGAAGATTAAAAATGATTATTGGTATAAGTCCCATTGAATAGATATAAATAAGTTCCACAGTTTTAAAAATAAAGTCTAGGTACATACCTACTTATACATTACATAGGTTTAAATTCATTGTTAAAAGTGGCTCCATTTTAAGCTACGAAAAACAACAAAATGTGAACTCCTAGCTAAGGACTGCGAATGCATTCGGGAAGATTATGCAAACTTCATTGGAGTATGCTGGGGTGGATTATGTGACCTAACATGAAAAAATGTACAAAAAATTTATTTCTATTCCTAACTCCTATTTCTTAAGCTTTGTTCGTCCGTCTTTAGTTGTAGCCTCTTCACTACATTAACTATGAAAAAAAATTATATTTCGATTTCTATTTTGTAGAACATTCCGCGATTTGTCGAAATGCCATGTATTGCGCTTATACCTAGAAGCTTTACTTTTATCCTTGAAGAAGTGTCGTATTTACCCCTAATGCCCAAAACACACGTGCAGAATTCACTGCGCAGCAGGATTAGAATACACATGTTCTTATGTGGTAATATCTACAAATGTAAATTCTGCACCCACCGCAGCACTGCAACATGTCTCTATTTATAAATCCACTGCATAGCAACGCAGTGAATTAAATTAAATTGACTTGGCAGCATCGAATTTTTAAATTCAGCTACTGATGCATACGAGGAAAAAAGAGATGGGAATTATTTGTCGTCTGTGTTGCACTCTCGCATTTTTCCTCGCATTGACAGCAACCGCTGCAAATTGAATTCTGTACATCTGTTTCATCTGCAGTACTGCTTGCATTCAGAATTTCTGCACATGTGTTTTATGCATAATGATACGTCCGTAGTTAATCAGCTTTTGCTTCAAAAACTCGTTGGAAATTTAAGTTTTCTTACTCATTTCTATGAGTAGGTAGGTATGTAATGTACTTTCTATCAATTGAATGATCACAATGTAGCTGAAGGAACACGCTTAAAAATTCATTCTGGTAAAAGTTTCTTAAAGCAGGAAGGGGGTTCAATATAGGGACGCGCCCATTCATTGCCAACTTTTTTTTAACCAGCGTGAACCAATGGCTGGAAAGCGATAAAGGAAGAAGCTGGTTCAGTATGAACGTACCCTAAAGCACCTAAAGGTATGTAAAAGTTACCTATAAGCGGTAAACGGAATCAAATGAGTACGCAAAAGTTGGGCAGAATAATCAGACAATTTTATTTATTTTACTTGGCAACTCTATTTAAAATTCTAGCACACTTCCCCAGATGCTGTTCTGCCTGTACCTATTCTGTATTCCCTGCTCAACAATTCAAACAACCAATAGCTAGTAGTAGTAGAGTAGGTACTTGTTTCCTTTCAATTATATTATCTTGGGCGATGCCGATTTCGATTTTAATTCTTTTCCATTTAATAAGAGAACAATTTGATATTTCTCATTTTCGGTTATTGCGAGTGTGTGAGGGTAAACTCTCAATATCAATCTCATCTCAATATTTTTGGTAACTCATTTTTGTGGTAAGTGTATGAGTGTGAGATTCCTTTTGTTGTTCTACTCATATTTCTTAATGTTTCTTCAGAAACCAACAAAAATAAAAGACATGATGAATTGGAGTGGGAGGAGAAAATAAATAGTAGATATTAATTCTACTGATTTTTATTGCATTTTCTTACAACAGTTCAGTGTGACTGTGTTAGTTTATTTTGATGTGAAAAAGTAATGCCTATAGCCTAGTAAAGTACCTAGAAGGTTGAGGACTGAATCGAGGTACTTAAATTTATAGTGTTGCCATAGAGGCGTTATATTTTACATTTATGGTGAATTGTAATCGCTCTCGCTCTTATCTCTTTGCCGAATGCCTTAATAATGTTACTAACGAGACGTGACGTCATCAAATAATGAAATATGTATGTATCTACACAAAATGATTATAAAGTTTAGTCACTTAATTCCTAAAAATTGTACGTTACCTATCGCAATGAATAACCATACATCACAAAAATCTGTAATTGACTAGTGAAGCAGTGAGCGGTCCAGTGACAGTCGATATGTTTCAACAGAAGACATAGTTAGATAATTATGGTATGCTGTAAATATGTGCCATTATCTTTCGTCAACTTTTCTTGACTGCACTAAAAACCATGCACAATTGAACTATATCAATATTTCGAAAATTACTTCTTGTTGTTGAAAACTGAAAATTCGATGAGCTTTAAAAATAATGTTGGTATGGGAATATTTTTCGTATCAGAAGAAATTGTTATTTGACGAGAATTATTCAATTCCTAATCCTGACTATTGGGAAAATAAAATCAGGATTAATATTGGTGTTGATACCTATGTTAGTTTGTGACTAGTTTAGTTATCAAACATATTGAATTGAAATCATTTAGGAAATAACCGCCTTTCAACAATGAGAGGACGACCAAACGTTTGCCCAAGAGCACGCGAGCACCACTACAAAAAAGGACTTTCATATTTTGAAACGAAAAGGATATGTTCGACATTCCTATATTGGAGACATCTTACTATTTTTATGATCTGCAGAGAAATGCTGCCTAATTCACTATCATGTCAAGTAAGCGGCGTCATACTTTGAGACACCATAAACTCTGTTTCCAAAAAAAAGTCCAATGACACCTCTGATGCATTCATTAAAATTTAAAAAATGTGTCCTATTCGTGAACTTGCAATCACAAGGTAGGTATGAATGACTGCAAAATGTGAATTTTTTGTTATGTTTTTGGAAAAATAATAATAAATGTAAGTATACTTACTTTCATTAACAATTAAAATCGGCAAATTAGTTAAGAGATGTTGTCATTTTACTTTTTAAAAGTATTGAAGCTATTCAGTTGAATGGGAGTGTAAACCGACCAACTATGATAGTGACAATAAAACGAGCTTGGAACGAAATTTCTAGAGCTTACCAAGCATTTTGAATCGACGAATAATACATTAATAAGAAAAAATATATTTTGTTTCTTATAATCCCGAGTCTTAGTCAACAAAATTAAAGTTGAAGGAGGAGAATGCGATATTTTATTCGGAATTAGCTAAACCCCGCCATGCGTTGCTATCGTTCGTTAACTTGCTGAAAGCAGTTTACTGGAAAACATTAAAATTATTTAGGTCTACCTCTAATTCAGATTTTTCCTGGTAACAGCGGGCTGAAAGTGAATGGTGCTGAAAACAGTTTATATCGGATATGTTATAAAACAACTTGCCAAATTTCATCGCAATGGGATGAATCCCATAAGAGTATAAAATAATCCAATTCAAAAATTGCATTGATTTTTGCATATGGATTTCTGTTGGGACATTTAATGTAGGAATGGAAATAGAATTCATGCATTATAAATTAAAGTGGATTCTATAAATCGACTGTTTAAGAAAACCGGCATAAATAAAAAAACTCGATTTTTGAGTTTTGTATACCAATCGACTAAGAAAAAAATTATTTTTCTTTCTGTAAAATCGGCATAACTATAGTGCTTCAGAATACCGCCAGATGGATAATGTGACAAGTTTTACTTTACCTCATTTCTGTGTACTACGTTTATGTTGAAAAGCGGAATAATTTATGTTGTGCGCAAAAAAGTGAATAAAAGTTTCTTGAAAAACGGCCTATTTGCTGTTGAGCCAACTTTTATAAGTAGTACTGTTCCACACCTTTAACTACGTACTAAAACTAATTGTGCCACTTTTCTTAAAAACCTCTTTTTTGAAGTGACACTTTTATGATTTAGGTATGCCCTTTTTCCTAAAATTACTTTCTTACAAATCTTTAAAAAAAAATCAACTTTAGCTATAGGTAGCTAATTTTGAAAATATAGGTAAAATATTTTTCATAAAATATTAAACTTGCAATACCTTATTTCTAGGAACAGAGTAGGTATCATTTTCATTTTCTAACAGCAATAATATTTTAACGTTATTATTTGTTCAACCTCAATGATGAACTAACTTCAAAGTGATTAAAAGGTTATCTTAATATCATGAATTTTTTCGGGAAAAGAGACTTAATTTAGAAGCGGCTAGATAATATCTACCTAACATTTTTAGGCCTTTCATTATCGATTTACTTTTTCCTTTTTATTTTTGAATATATAAAATATGGAACTATACAAATCAAATACACATTTCCGAAGAAAAAAATTGTAAACTTTAAAAAAAATTAGATTTGTGTAAAATTTTCTGACTCAGAAACTTTAAACCGCTCTCCTGAAAAATCGTGTAAACAGCGACGAAATAATCTTACATTCGTTTAAATTTTTCTTCTCTTCTGTGTCAGACGCCCGAGTTTTTTAGTGATATGATACCCACACACATAATTTCTGAATTAGGAATGTCCTTTTCCAGTAACGTGTAATATAGAGTATCAAATTCCGATTTGGTCCCATTAAGTACTATTACTACGGAATTGGCAACATGACACTACTAATCGTTTCGTTATTCTTATTACGATTTTCTTACTTATTACATCTTACTCCAACTATACACCTAACTCCCCCCACCGACCACCACCCACGAGCACGTAATGCATCGTTACGAACAAGACAATTTCAGTGCAGTAGGCCACCACCACACAGCCCCAACATAAACGATAAAGGATAGTAAATGAAGTCAAGTAAAGAAAATCGAACAAAAATAGTTCTACTCAAATCAAGTCCGATATGCGATTTCGAAATCATTATTTACTACCCCTCCACAGTGGTACTTAGAATTTGAATTAGAATTCCATTTACATAAACCGCACACATTCATGCATAGCTGAATTACTTTTAATAACTTATTATTACAAACAATATAGAACATAGAATAGAAATAATCAAGAAAGAGAGGAAGAGCCATAGGCCATCAATAACAATAGAGGGGAATCAAAAAACGAACCAAAAGCAAATACCAAAAAATTAAGAACATAGGCGGGTAGGGTAGAGTACGATTAAACAGCCCATGCAATTGTTATTATTTACATGTATTATCTGCTCTCCCTTTTTCTTCTCACTCTATCTACTAAGTTAGTTGATGTAATAGCAAGGCAGCAGCAAAGCAGCACTTTTCTGTTTTCTCTCACCCGCCTATTACGTTTCATTTTCGAAGAGAAACCAAATTTTAGTAGTCATAACAATACACATACATACAACAGATTGAGCAAACAAGGACTTTACTCATACTATTACTTACCCTCCGAATTTACGTACGTATAGATATAGACAGAGAGCCACCGTCAGCGTCACCGCCACTGAAGAATTGCTTTGACTTACACGACTATACGAAGACAACGGCAACACAGCAAAAGACGTGCCATCGACATCGCTCTTCGGTTTCATTCTGTTATGTGTTTTTCTTTCTCGGTTAATCGCTCGTTACGATTAGTTTAGTTTAAGTATTCGTTCTAAAGCAAAAACGATAGCGAGAGCGGAAGCGCTGTGCGCGGGTTGGCGGCAAATTTTAAATAAAATCATTTTTCTTCTCCTTGCAATCATTTGAATTGTTTTTTTTTGGTACCTTGTGTTGTCTTTAAAATTTTCCTTAATTTTTGTTTACATTTTTTTAGTTTTGTCGTGTCTTTATGTAACAAAAAAAAATAAAAATATAATAATTACTGTGATATATTGTTGGAAAAAAAATATATAATAATCATTTCGACAAATAAACAAACCGCAAATCGATAGTGTACAACAGGAGTGTTCAAATTCAAATAACAGTCGAGCGGTAAAAACATGTGCCAGTGGAATTTTCCAGTTGTTGCCTAAAGAGTTGTGCTAAATGTTGAGTAACTTTTGAAAACAAAAAAAAACATCCAGATCATCATCAGACTTAAAGGCGCTGCGGATATTGCCCTCAAAAATAAAACATTTCCAAAGGAATATTTCCGTCATCTCAGCAGAAACTGTCAAAATGGTAAATACAACAACAAGAAAAAAAAAAAAACAGTCTGTTTACCTATACCTACCTATTTACCTAATTCGTTAAGAAACAAAATTGTGCTATATGAATTGCATTGAACTCGAGTTATGTATGTATGTATTAATATGTATGTACCTATACATATTACGGTGAATTTTTGTATTTTTTGTTTTTTTTTTTTTGGCAATCGGAAGCGAAAATTGCTTTAAGTTCTTTATTAATAAATTAATTACAGTCGATGTGCATTTAGGCGGTATGTTCGCTTAAGCGAGAGAACTGATTTTTAATTTGTTTAGGTATTTTTAGACAAATGACACAGAAACAAAATATGGTGGACACCGTCCGCACAAACTATACCTATTTTCAAATGAATGTCACTTAATAATTTAGTTAATGATAATGACACACCATGTAATTTAATTTATGACTGACTAAATTAGTTATGACCTTTTAAAAAGTTCTCTCTTATGATTGGAAACAAAAACACAAATAGGTAGTAGGTATATAAAGCCGAACACACGTCAGTGACTAATTTAGTTATGAAATTGTTTTATTTAAATTTCATATGACAGTAATTGAGCAAGATATTGCGTGACTTACCTAATGATTAGAACAGTCTATTTCGATGATTTACGTTCTGTCGGCAGATGGAATGTGTTTAGCGAATTATTAACTTTGACATATTTAGGTATATGTATATTTTGTATACTACCCAAGCGAAGATACTATACATATCCAACCTACTTACCTAGCAAATTAGCTGAATGACTTGGATTGAGTATGGCTTGGTATAAAGATTTCGTACCTCTACTTGAAGGGTTGCAATTGCAACGTATCTATATTTCATACGATAATATGTCTTGCCAATAGAAACCTCTGCAACCTATCAAGAAGTAAAATTGTCTGCCTTATACATATTGTAGTAGTAAGCCGACCTATTATCAACATGCAATTGCAGGTCATTCCGCAATTCCTCATCGAAAGGACGCACTTTCATAAAAACTTTTTCCAAAGAGAAATAATTGCCTAAGTATAGATAGCTAATTATATCTGTGTTTATATTTTCAGTTTAATAATTGTTTCCTTAAAACGATATCATATGTCATTGCTGTCCATGCCATGTCCTTTAAATAATTTATAAATTAATTTCGTAAACTTGAACAAATCAATAAAGATTTTTTTTTTTTTTGTAAAACAGGCAACAACTCTTAAAATAAGTACATACCTAGATGCAATAGGTATAGGATGTCTACTTTCGTACCTACCAAATATCTGTTTCCACACTTCTGGGCCAATATTGGCTTCTGACCGCAAAATAATCAAAATTTACGGGAAAGCGCGTTGAAGCACAATATTGAGAAATTTTTAATTTTCCATAAGTGATGAAATTCGAAGATCAGCAAACTAAAGCATAATCAATTTGTAGTCATCCGCTTTTGCATGTTTGCATCAATTTTACTCTTATACCCCCTGTTGCATTTGGTAAATTTTTGCGAATTCGACCAAATTTTACTAAACTGTTTGAACTCGTTATCAGACCTATTAACACAAACAAACTATGTACATACTAATAAATAGTATGCTTTCATGCACCTACCCGATTTACCCCGCTAATTTTCTAAAATCTAAAATGGTCAAAATGACCGCGTCAATGTGAAAAGTGCGGGTAGTTACGTATCCAATAGCTTTTACTAGGCACACATACTTTCACAGAAACCAATCTGCTACAACTGTTATTCATTAGTAGGTTAAAACTCACTTACTTACCTACAAAATAACAAGGAACGATACAAACGACACACTTGACAGAGATTGAAAGTTGTAAGATACAAGCCTGTAGAGGCATTTAGAGGACTTGTTTTGCTTTCTTTTGCCTAGAGAAGGAGGGCACTGCTCACGACAATCGGACCTCACGTTGGGCGCCATTATTGTTAAACAGGTGGTACACACACGGGACGAAAAATTCCTTCAGTTATAATGTTAAACAAATGACATGGTAAGAACTTGTCCTTACCTTTGCGAAACAGAGAAAGATCTCCAATACACTCCTATACCACCCTGCTCAGACGATCGAGTTTGGCGGGAATGCTCATGCTGAATTGCTGATACCAGACATCACTCTTCGCAGTTCGTCTTTATTACGATATGAAAAGCAACCTTATAGCTGGTTAGAAATTTGGTAATTTTATGTTAAGACCGAATGTGTCGAAAATAATATATCCTATAAGTTTTATTGCCGCATTTTTAATCAGAAGTTGAAAATGCGCGAGTTATATAAAAAAAAAAAACAAGAAAACGTATAAATGAATATTTGACAGGTCCATAAAGGGCCCTATAGGCATAGCTTCTCATTACCATCCGATTTTATATGTTTTTATTTTAGGGACGAATGAAAGGGACTTACAATTGTATGTTGAATCCGAACGGCTGAATGGAGAAGCTTTGCGAGGGTAGTCTACCTCCTGAGAGATGACGCAATATTTAATGTGTGAGTAGTTCGTGTTTTTCGGGGGTTCAAACTTCAAACTGGCACCCTTCACTCAGTATAGTTCAACAGACAAACCACGAAGCCAATGCGCCCACCAACTTTCTGTTGCTACAATGGATACATTTAATAAAAATCTTAATCTTAAATCTTAAACATCTTAAAAAAAATAAATAAATAAATAGGTGGCGCAACAGGCGGTAGACACCCAAGGCATAGCTTCTCGCAACCATTCGTTTTGTGTGAGTTTCTATTTTTGGGACGAATGGAAACTTAAAACTGATCTTAAAACTTTTAGGGTGCCTTTATAGACGAAGAATGGAACATAATTTCATGCGTTCTTTCGGTCTTTTATATTAATTTCTCCCTGTAATATCGGACTTTATAAATGCATCAGTTTCTAGAAATCGAACGTTTTTTCCAGATTATTGCTGCGAACAGAAACCCCTTATTTGTAAACAAATTTTGTTGGCCACTTAAACCTATATAAGTTCTTCGTAAAATCGTGTTAATTTAAGTATAGCTTAGGTATATATGAACTATTATCAATCAATTTGCCGATCAAACAATGGTTCTCATTCCACAGGTCAGAAAAAAATATGTTAATTGGATTATAGATTTCAATTCATTAAACAACTTTATGTAGGAGTACTAAATTTAGTTTTTCTTTGAATTAGTCTCTTGCTCTCCGATTTTCTGATACCTTTCCCTCATGCATATGTAGCTAGAACTGCATTAATTTCGTATATAAAATGTTGCAGTTTTTTAAGGCTTCGTATATTTTTTGTATTTATTTCATTGATCGTGCCTTAGCTACTACTATGTAATGCAAATGAGTGCAATAATCGGCGATATGTGGTGCAAAACATTCCTTAACAAAACAAATTTTATATAAATTAGTTCCCAATAAAAATAAATAAATAAATAGGTGGCGCAACAGGCGGGTGACACCCTAGGCCTAGCTTCTCGCAACCATTCGTTTGTGTGAGTTTCTATTCTTGGGACGAATGGAAGGGACCTACAATTTTATGCCGAGTCCGAACGGCTGAATTGAGAAGCTTTTTCAGGACAGCCATACTCTCAGATGTTTGTCAGACGTTCGCGAGAGGTGGCGCAGTAGAAAAAACTTTAAGATGTAATTTGTGTTTTTCCGGGGATCGAACCTGGGATCCCTCGCACAGTAGTCCGGCACACTAACCACTACGCTACTGCGCCCAATTAGTTCCCAATACGCGCAAATAAATTTGTGGTGCATATAATAATTTTGTCGTGAGCTAAGTTTATATAGTTTCAAACATGTTCTGTGCACACAACACACATAAATAGTTAGGACTAGAAATGAGGTATTTGGTCCCCAACATACTCTTTGCCGTCAAATTTTATTGCTATAGGTATAGATACCTACCCTTTTTAATTATATTTTTATTGTTTCGAGCAAGAACAAGAAAAGCCAGCCAATGTTTATGTATACCAATTCTTCTAGTGGAATTACTGAAACTAAACACGTGCGAATGTCTTGTTTGACAAAAAAAAAATGCAAATTTTTGCAATGATACATTTGGTATAGCATGCGTACTATATTCAGAAAACCCTATAGTATCATCAGTCCAAAGAAAGAAAAGAGAGAATGGACCTATCTATTACCTGTATCTGCAGAATATACATACTTATTCGCAATTTCAAATCTCAATATTGACAACGCCAAAAACGATGGATGTTGATTCGCAAAATTAGAGGACCTTTTTGGAGGGATTTATTTACACAATTACTACAGCAGCCACCTAAGCTGCTTAATGTCTCAACTTCGGACTTAAGCCTATTCTTTTATAGTCATCTTCTTATCGGTAGAAAAAAGCTTAGATATACCATCTTTACTTAAGAAATATATTTTTAGCAATAACCTTTTTATAGACGCAGACCTCATAAAACTCAACCCTTCGACTAAGTCGACCAATCCATACTTTGAACCCCTTCCCTTCAACAAACAATTACAATTCCCCTATATATGCATTAAACAGGCACATAAGACCCATTAATTTAGAATTACAAATTCCAAGACCACTCGTTAGAAAATATTTCAATTAGGCGTATATTCTGTCTGTGGAATTCCGCGCGCTTTAGTGTGTTAAAATTCCCAAATTAACCCACATCAGCTTGGAATCGGTAGCCAAACGCCCGCCACTCGCCCCTTTTACCGCTGCACCAACAAGTCTCTCGAGTCTCAAAGATACTATCTACTTCGTATTGAACATTCGCTAGAATGCGGGCCCGTATCTCCGCTGCCGCTCCGCTTAAACGATACGAATATAATAAAAACCATTCATAGCTAGCGTTTCGTTGTCATTAATTTATTAGTCTGCAGCATGCTAACCAATTGACAACCGATCGCAATTAGTCACCATAAAAATTATTCAGCAATTCAAGCATGAGAGAATAAAACCAAACTAAGTGGAGGAAATAAAATAAAATGATTATAATACGCAGAATGTATAAATTCCGTCAAATGAGGCAAATGAGGCGAATGAGGGACCCTCCGTTTTGGAATGGGATATTTTATTTTAGTGGGACCGACACCGGTACCGAACCCCTTTCCAGCTCAACTTAGAATGAGCCATATTCGACGAGGCCGAGGAGAACCGAAAAAGCTGTTTCTTCTTGTTGAATCGAACTCGAGGATTAATATCCCAAAAGCGTATCTGTTGAGATGACTGATCACATCGATCGAGCAAATGAACGATGATGATGATGATGAAGCTGAAGATGGTGGTGGTGGGTGTGGCACACACGGAATAAGTGAACATGATTTTTGTTTTAATTCGGTTTTGTTGTCTTCAAAATTCTAGCGTTGCTTCCTTGTGTTGCGCTGGGCCGCCGCTGCAGTGTGTCGCACTGACACAGAGTGTGTCTGCGATTTAATCTTTTTTGCCTTTTTAGAAACAGACGGATTTATTTACTTAAGTTGTCGTCTTCGTCTTTCGTACTAAGCTATTCCTGGTTGTATGCCAGCGTGTATGTGTGTATGTATATAATTTATAATTTTCGTTCCCATATTTGTGTGTAGATACTTATATTCTTGGTAATTACCGAGAAAAATAGTTTAGATACAATTGAACCCAGTGCGCATCTGTTCATTTGTTATTAATAAGATCGAGCCAAAGATATTGCTGTTGAAATTGGGTTGGCTCGTTGTATTTGGAGATTAATGGATGTGCTATGCTGCCGATGCACTTAAAGCCATAAATGGAAATTTTCGTAATCCCTTTCGTTTTTGGTTATTAAGAAACGATTTTAATTGGAATCAGGCGGTTGCGATTGGAATTACATATAAAATGGAATTGCTCGTCGGCTTAGGAGAATTCTCTGCGAAGTAAGAGTTTCTCCTAATCAGGAACCTTAAATGGATGGCATTGCGGACGAATGTGGTTCTGTTTTTATTTATTTCAATCTATCTGTGTAGGCCTGGTTATATTTTTCAAACATCTTGATCAAAACATAACCATTTGCGAGATGAATTCTTCGAAACTGTCTTAGATAAGATGTGGTCACGCAGATAAATTGTTCGGTTTAAACTTAATTGAAATGGCTCCCATTTCTCTATTATTGGGTGATGTCACGTCCTATAATCCGTGGCGTATCGGTTGTTTATACTTTGGTTATACCCGATTGAGACAACGAAAATAATTCCGCTTTAGTTTTTCCAAGGACGTAAAGACGGATTCAAATAAAGAAATTAAGAGATTTATGTAGAGAGTATTGCATGAGCCGAGCTTGAGAACTTGTTCTATTACAATTTGAAAATTAAACTTGGGGTCTTTAAAGAACAATAGTGCAGTAAATGGGTAGGCAACTTAGGAAGCCCCAATGCAATAAGGTAACTAATTGAAAGGAATTCTAGAGGCTTAATACCTCAAACTATTTTGCATTGCGAAATAATCCTAGGACAGTCCATAAATCCTGTACTAATGGGGGCTATTCATGTTGTGTCACCTGCTTCTGGTGTTTCTGCGGCCTCTGAGTCTTCTACTGTTGCTTTTCTTAGCCTTTCTATTCTCCGTAGCTCATTTTGTAGGATGGTTATAAAATTGCATAATTCCGCCCAATTCTCTTCAGACTGCAGCATATGGTCGATGATTAGTGACGGGCTGGGCTGGGCAATAAAATATAGCGTGCTCCGTGTCTTCGTCTTCATTTACCATTCGGGGCAAGCTGTCGTGCCCAAAACCGTGCAGATACTTGCGATAGCCACCGTGGCCTGACAGGAACTGTGTAAGGTTGCAGTTACAGTCTCCATGGTTACGTTCTATCCATTCCTGGACTGTCGGTATAAGTTTGTATGTCCATCTGCCTTTCGTTGTGCTATTCCAGCGAGCTTGTCACATAGCTTTACGCTGCCTTTTCTTCGATTTTAATCCTCTTGATTTCACTGGCATCGTATTGGTTTAAGGCTCTTTTGTTATATATCCTCAACATTTCGTCTTCAAGAATGTCGACGGGAACCATTCCAGCTATAACAAAGGCGGCCTCGTCCGATATGGTTCGGAAGCCGCTGTTTGTCCGTAGCGCGCAGAGCCTGTATGTTGCCAATAATCTCCTTTTGGTCTCCTTCGTCCTCAGTGCCTGCTCCCAGACTGGGCTGCATACAGCAGAACTGATGTAACAACTCTGGAAAGTAGGATCCTTCTTGCGTATACAGGTCCACCAATGTTAGACATTATGCCCGAGAGAGCTCTCTGCATTTGCGATGCTTTCTTGGCTAAATATTCCACGTGTGTTTTGAACCGCAATCTATTGTCCAGCATTACTCCAAGGTATTTAACAGCTTCTTTGGACCTGATTATTTGGTTACCAACCTGGAAGTTTGCAAACTCTACAGTTTTTCGGCTAGTTATGAGGACAGCTTCTGTTTTATGATCAGCTAGTTCCAGGCTGGCGGTTGCTAGCCACTCCTTTACCCGGGCAATTGCTTCTGTTTACCTACTGTAACAACGGAGATGTCATCGGCCAATCCAATTATCATCACTCCCTCAGGCAGCACCAATCGTAAGACTCCGTCGTACATGATGTTCCACAATAACGGCCCTAAGACCGATCCCTGTGGAACTCCGGCAGTGACGTTGTAGTATTTTTCACCTTCATCGGTATTATATCTCAACTTCCTGTTGTTGAAGTAGCTCGTCACTATACGTAGCAAGTAGTACGGTGTATCCATCCTAGCGAAGGATCTTCTAATGAGAGACCAGTTCGCCGAGTTAAAAGCATTTTTAACGTCTAAAGTTACTACTGCACAGTACTCCTTTGTCCCATAGACCCATCTTTCCCCTTCGATTGCGCCTTTTGATATATCAACTACTGCGCTTATGGCATGGCATCAACAGTGGATATCATTTGTCTAAAACCAAATTATTAGTCTGAAAGAGCACCCTTTTCGTCTGCCACTGCGAGTAATCTATTGTAGATTATCTTCTCGAGGATCTTTCCCATGGTGTCCCATAGGCATATTGGGCGATAGGACGATGGTTCTCCTGGAGACTTCTTTCCTTTTGGTAGCAGGACCAAATGTTGAATTTTCCACTTTTCGGGAAACGTTCCTTCATCGAGGCACTTCTGCATCGTCGTCATAAACAGGTCTGGCCTCTTTTTAATAGCCGCTTTTATTGCCTTGTTTGGGATGCCGTCGGGTCCGGGGGCCTTGTTGTCGCCTATCTTGCTGCATGCCTGGAGCAGCTCCTCCTCGGTAATTAGTTCCCATTTTTCCTATATCTGTGCGCGGTAAAGGTGCTTGGCGAGTTTCCGCAAACTATTAACGTGTTTACGATTAAAGAAGACTACATAGAGAACGATCCTAAGCGAGCAGTGTATGTGATGCTACATCTGTTAGCACTGTTATACTAAAACACTAAAAGCCTCCTCTTAATGGTCAGATAATCATTCTGGACATTCCTCGATCCCAGATGGTTTTGAATTCCGGCTTAAAAATGATCAGAACAGACATTCACAGATTAGTTTGCAAATAATGCCAGGATTGAGTACTCTATCTGTCTCTCACCGATGGTTCAAAAACCATGTCGATGGAGGTGTTTTTCGTAAATGTTTAATATATAGCATTATCCTTTAATACGTTATTCTAAATGGGCAAGTGATGGTGATTAAAGAAGGTTTTTTTCTGCATTAATACTACAGCTAGATAGCAATGCCGCGAATCTCTTATCGAGATTGCTGAAATATGGCCAATTGATCTGTGATTTCTGTCTCTAATTTCGCACGCTAAATTGGTTTAAGGTCCCCTTCCACTTGCGTGCGTCACTTGGATCGCGGTCTCTCGGTCCCTCGGGTGTGGATTCGAAGATCTTCCTTTATAACTTCCGTTTTGCTGTAGGTATACATAAACCGAAGCCAGAGGTCCGGACTTTATCAGTCAGCCCAACCCTAGACACTCCTTAGGCATTATTCAGTCGATTTCGATCCGAATGTCAAATCTTCAAATCTCTCACAAATGGACCTGCAATTTTGGTTCGAGTATTCCTTGACTATGACAATGCAGCCACCTATCTTAACATTGTAGAAATGTAGAGACATCCTCTCCGATATTTAAAGCTGATAATTTCTGTCACTTGCGGGCTAGGCTACCTTTAGTTTGAGTTTCTGACATCTCTGCATGTTTGTATCTTTAACTGAACCCATTCCTATTTTAGTATCTATAGCAATGTCAGATTCAGTCTAATCCGTGTAAGCAGCACCAGAACACTTGGTAAGAAATAGGTACTACCTACTTATATCAACTCAAGTATCAACATTTCTTCGAAGCTATCACGCTCAAGACTCAAAAGACTCACTTGATAAATAAAATGGAAACTTCCCCTTGCCATGTGTTCCAGAAACAATAAAAATATATCGCACTCATGTTTATATTGATTCGTTTTCTCCAAAAATGTAAATCTAAATGTACTCCACATATACGTTTGCATATACACATATCTATCTATCTATCAAACAATCAAATTCTTATTCCAATCCATTTAGTCACATTAACATCCATAGAGCACATGAATATGTCGACCGTACTATGGGTACTCCAATGTGGTGGTGGTGGAGGCTTCGCCTGGGTTGGGTGTGCTGCTCCAAAACTATAAACTCAACTCACTCCTCAGAAACCTAAATTCGAAAGAAAAGCGCACACCTGGACGCGCCGCTCCGTATGTACCTACGTCTTGTATCTATTAGGCGAACAAGCTAAGCAGCGGCAGCGGAGCCCCATTTTAATGTCTAATTGAACGTGAAATTCACGAAAATGAGTCACACACAATATCGCCGAGCTAGTTGGGTTCGCTCTTATTGTTGGTGTAGCTGCTGCTGTTATTGTTGTTGCTATTGCTAGTATTTGTACTTAAAATCGTCGTTCCTTATCTTAGTTTACTCTAGTAAGTACAATGGCGCGGGATTATGTTACTTTTTTTTTTTTTTTTTGGCTCGCTGTAATGTTGTGTTCTCCTCTGTTAAGGTGATTAAGAGTTAGTAGAAGTTGTTGTTTCTTGGCTGCAGGAAGTGGGTTTACACATTTCCTATCGGAGTTTGTTCATTAATTATTCGGTTGTTATATTTGTTTTGTGGGCTGGCTGGTGTGGAATTATTTACTAATCAAGAGTGAGTAAGCTGTTAGATTTTTATTCTTACTTTAGGTAGGTATAGGTATAGGTTTTTTTAATAGGTAAAAATACATATACCTATTTAGTATTTATTATTAATGGATCTGCGTATATTTTCGATTTTAGTTTGCTTTTACCATCGGAAAAAAAACCAAACCTAACCAAATGTTAACTTAACAAATGTGTGATGGGGAGAAGAATGTTTCATAGGGCAAGCATATATTACCTGCTTCTAAACCCATTTTCTCAAATAGAAATGCACCGTTTTCAAAAAGATAAATTGAAAGGCCTTAAATGCTTCAAATGCGACTGGCAGAACTCTTTAGGGGCAGGATTAACAGCATGGCTCGGTGTACCGTTTAGCTATAGATATGCTATGGACTACTACCATACATAGAATAGCTTCATTTAGTTCTACCTATTTGAAACTTTTTGGACTTGATGAAACTTAAACTCAGTTTAAGTCCTACGTTGTTTTTTTCTGCAGTATAATTAGCACTTCTTTTTTTAGTACAGCTAACACGATATTTTGCCTTAAAAAATATGTAAACCCAGTTTCACACATTTAAGTAGGTATACCTTCTTAGCAATAGTCTGCTGGGGAACACAAGAGTAGGTATCTACCTCCTGAACTATATGGAGAATTTTTTGTTCTCGTCTGATTATGTACCTACTTTGGCAGTCGCATTTTGTTACATGCAAGTTTATGATGTATGTATGTACATATTTATCAAACAATTTAATCACTAGATGCATCTGCTGGATTTATTGTGATCTTGAAATCACCACATATTCGCAAAGTTCCATTTCCTTTCTTTACCACTACAATCGGTGCAGCCCATTGGCTTGATTCGATGGGGCGTAAAATGCCCAACTCTCGAAGACGCTCTAGCTCGAGACGGATGGGCTCCTTTTGAGCAAAGGGCACCGGACGGTATTTATACTATTTAGGTTGGCAGTTCGACTTCAATGTTAAATGTGCTTCTGCATCCTAATTTCGGTTTAAAAACTGCTGCATGTTTTTTGCAGAGTGCCATCGCAACAGCCAGCAGCTGATCTTTAGAATCCAATCCAATTTGCAGAACAGAACTAGAATTATTAGCTTGTAAGACGTTGTAGAATAAAGTTCCTTTTGAAATGAAACGAGTTAGCTATATCAATAATCTTTGGAGTAACAAAATTTCAACAATATCTGTATGGGCGTCAATTCGAGCTTATAACAGATTATCAGCCGCTAGTTACCTACCATTTTTAACCCTAGCAAAAAATTACCGCATATGACCATTCAAAGGCTCCAACGTTGAGCAATTGTTCTAATAGGATATACCTATACCTACGATACGTTATCGTCCATGGAAATGCCGATTGCTTATCACGTTTACCGGTGGGACCGGATGAGGAATTTGATAAATCGGAGGAGTCTTGCCATCAAGTTGAGGACAGCTATAGAAAATTTTCCAATAAATTCGCTCATTCGTAAGGTTTTCGAGTATGTTCAACAGGGTTGGCCAGCACGTTTGCCAGCTATACTCAGAATGAGTTACTTCCTTATTTTCGTAGAAGGGTTTGTCTAAGTGTGTCTGCTAACATTCTTCTCTTTCACAGCCAAAGTCATCAGACTGATCTATATTTTTAAATACATATTTCCAAAACAACTAAGTTAGTTGAGAAGTTCATCATGGCCCGATACGTATACTCTGTTTACTTCGTGTCGATTTACTTTCGAACATACATTTTAAAACAAATAAGTATTTGAAGCACCCGGTCCATATAAAATCCTAGGCCTGTAGCTTCTCATAATATCTATTTGCTCGTTTATCTAAGTCTGTTTTTTTTTATTTTTAGGCCAATAGCAATCTATAATTTGATGTGGTCTTCGAATATCTAATTAAAGAAGCTTTCTCATTACATTTATGCTCTGGGATGTTTGTTAGAAAACATATTTTTGTGACTCACTAAACTCGACAACTTCTTAAATAAATTTAGAGGTATAAAACTTTGAAATGGAATAAAACAAAGATGGTTTTTTTAAATTGACATGAATTGTACTTTATTCGAAAGATAATCTTCTGGCATTATAATTTAAATATGATTTCTGGCATATGACCGCCACGGCTGGCTCGAACATAGATCGCACGATCTTGGAACCAATTCACGGGTCCGCAACGTGAAACTATGCGGCTACCAAACGTTTTCTTCAATAAATCAATTGTGGCACGAGCTGTGTGACATGTTGCGCCGTCTTGTTGAAACCACAGCTCCTGTACATCATGGTTGTTCAATTGATGAACAAAAAAGTCAGTAATCATGGCTCTACAGCGGTCACCATTGACTGTAACGTTCTGTCCAGCATCGTTTTAAAGAAGTATACGGATTATTCCACCAACCCATAAAGCACACCTAACTGTCAGTTTTTGTAGATGGAACGGTGTCTCAACATATCATCACTCCAAATACGGCAGTTTTGTTTATTGACGTTTCTATTCAACCAAAAGTGAGCTTCATCCGCAAACAAAATTCGCTTATGAAATTTGGGATCAACGGCAATCTTGTTTTGGGCCCATTCACCTACACCATTATACGCCTTGCTAGGTGATCCTATGGCTTCAATTCTTGCACGAGTTGGATTTTGTAAGCACGCAAACCAAGATCTTTCCGCAAAATCTTCCATAAAGTGGATGGAAACATATCCAATTCCTGTGCACGATGGCGGATAGACTGATTCGGGTCTTCCTCTACGCTACGCTCTACAGCAGCAATGTCTTCTTCTGTACGCACTGTACGAGTCGTCTCTCGGTGGATGCGTATTATCATTTATAGTAAACGTGGTGCGAAAACGTTCCATAGTTAATCGAATTAATTGCTCTGATGGACGATTATGTTGACCGTAAACTGGACGTAGTGCGCTAATTAGGACGTTATTACCTAATTGGAATATATGATGTATAAGAAAATTGAATATAAGAAAATTATCCGAATATAATTATTTAGCCCAATTGACACACGGCTTAAAAATGATTATTAGAACCGGACATCATGCACAAAAGATCCATTCTAATACAATTCACCGCGAGCAATGAGTATTTTGGCACATGTTTAGCAATCAGCACACATTTAAACAAAAAGTACCCAAACATGTTAAATTCATCAGAATATCGGTGTAAATGAAATGTATTGTATTCGAATAGTGACCTAAATACATGTTTCTGCTAATCACACTCATGATCACTCAGTTGCTATCTGTCTTTATTACACTTTCAATGTTCTGTTACGCCCAGCCTTTTCATACGACAGCATAAAGTTTATTTAATCATACTTCATTTTTAATTTTTTCGTTTTCTCTATATGACACATTAAACGTCAGTTAGTCAATTTGAATCGAATCTATTCATTTACCAAAGTGATCTAGCATGTAATCAGAAATTTCAAAAAAAAAAAAAAAAAATTCTCTAGATACAAGCTCACCGATCGAGATTTTGAGTGGTGGTATCGATCGTCGTCGTCGTCGATAATGTTTTCGGATGTATGTGAAGAACAGCTAATGTGAATATGACGGTAAAATTTGTTTGTTTGCATGTCTATTACGTATATAATACATGTTTGTAATAATCGATCTTAATGTTGTCTGTTTTATTTCACACTCTTTTTATGAGTGCAATATTTAATATTTCCCCTCAGGAAAAAAAAAGTGTAATCAAGAGAATTATAAAAAAATGATTTGCTTGAGAAATGAGGACATGCGTACTTGTGTTATGTTTCTTTAGGCTGCAGAATAAATTGAAAACGAAGCATATGATTTCGAATTAAATGCGTCCTTTGAGTGTATGAGGGTTGGAAACACAATTCCCGTTTAATCCTCAATGTTGATGATATGCCCTTGTACTCATATAATAGTGTCATAGGTATCTGTAGTATACAGACTGCATTCAATGATGATGATGGCATAGCAACCCCCCTGTATGAGATCAAATAATTTTTGGACAATGAAAACACTCATTCCTATTGAATTTGTTCACAATGTTACCCCTTTTGTAGATACCCTTTCTACTTTTACTTAATTAAACTGCCCTAAAGGTTACATTACCGTATATGCAATTTATTTGAAATAGCAATATGTATAGGTACCTACATAGCTATAAGGCAGGACATTTATGGAATATCGCTCTTCATTGACTGAGAATTATCCTTTAATCTATTTTCTTGATTTGGAAATGCCACTGCAGATATTTTAGGTAACAAATAACAACTACATCCTGTTGTAGGAAATGTTTCGATTAATATGGACAAAATTTGGAAGCAAATGAAAAGAAGCAGTAACGCGTCTTCTTGTTTGGTTCACCTTCTTTTTAAAATAATCACATTAAAGTGTTACCCTACAAACTAGTGAAGCAGTATATACGGATGGGAATTGTTATTTACATTGAAATGCGGAAACGCGGAAATATACAGCAATGGTCTAACGTTGGGCGCCAATTGCTTTCAAATTAAAAAGTATGTTTTATCCTAGACCTATTATTTTCTTTCGGCGCCATCTTCAGACGAACTCTGTTACCTATAATCAGTAGGTATAGTATAAAGAAATCTCTCAGGATCTCGTATGTGAGACGGGCTGAGATAATTTCTTTTAAAACGTTTTCTGGAAAATCTTCACTTTTGAATTTCAAAGACATATACATATGTGTTTAGAGCTTACAACTTAGACCTATACGAACTCTGTCTTGCCGTAGATATGTGGTTTAACGCGAAAAAACAGCAACTTCTCAATGCTTTTCGTTAACTATGCTAATTGCGAATACAACGTATAAAAACAAACGCGATGGGCGGTAATTTGTTGCATTTATTCAATTTGACATCAGCAGCCACCGTGTGAAAAATTAAATTCAAAAGAAGATAAACTAATTATATCTACATAGATCGAAGTACTAAATGTGACAAAAATCAAAGTAGAATTGAAATGAAAGGGTGCATTAATTTCTTTTGTTATACTTTTCGCTGAGCTACCGCGACTTCAAACCCGCTTCAAACCCGGGAATAAATCTGTCTGTCAAAACCTATTATATAATAGGAACCTTCGAACTGTGTTTGGCTGTAAATTTTGATATTTAATCTTGTTCGGTTTCATTCAATTCTTATACATAAACAACTTTGAAATATTAATGCTTTTGTATGCGGTCTCGTAGACATATAGCTTCTTGTAATATCATTATGGAAGAGTTAAAAATAAGGAATAGAAATTCTCATAACAGAGGGGGGCATTGTAGGTATTTATATCGCGAAAATGTTAAAAATATTCGTTTGTTTTTATTTTTACTTTTTTTGTATAGGACATCAAAATCAAATACTTTATATTTAATTCTACTGCATTCCAAGAAAACGTTCTTTTGTATAAGTTGTCCTTAAACTGATACCTGATAGTTTTATGTTCCATGAATTATTGTAAAATTATCACTGAAACAACAATAATTATATTGTTAGATCTCTTGAAATGATTGATAGAAAAAGAAAATAATCATCCGCAGTTTGTCATATGGAAATGTATTTATGTAGTTGTGAAAATAGAACCAATATTAATACGTATCTACATGAGTATCTATGGATTTTGGCTCACCCTTCTTTGGTAGATAAAATAAAAATAAATAAATAAATAGGTGGCGCAACAGGCGGTAGACACCCTAGGCCTAGCTTCTCGCAACCATTCGTTTGTGTGAGTTTCTATTTTTGGGACGAATGGAAGGGACCTACAATTTTATGCCGATTCCGAACGGCTGAATTGAGAAGCTTTTTCAGGACAGTTATACTCTCGGATGTTTGTCAGACGTTCGCGAGAGGTGGCGCAGTAGAAAAAAAACACAAAGATGTAATTTGTGTTTTTCCGAGGATCGAACCTGGGATCCCTCGCACAGCAGTCCAGCACACTAACCACTGCGCTACTGCGCCACGTTCTTTGGTAGATAAGTTGTACAATTTCAAACTTCTTAAATTGGACCAAATAAAAGGTTTAAATCACGACGATTGTCATGTTGTCTAAAAACAAAACAAGTAACCGTTTTCTTAAATGTATGAGCTGCATGACCAACTAGACTGACACTTCAATCAATGGCTAAAGCCAAAATAACTTTCTAAGTTATCTCTCACGCGTTTAATCTTAAATTTCAATGGAATTTATATTCCGCTTCCCTTCATATTATAGTTTTTATATCTATATCTATCTTTTTTTGTATAAATGCTCTTATTGAGTATTACGACCCCACTTGAATAAGAAATAAGGTCCCAAATAACGAAACGTGATATATCAAACCTCACAAAGATTATCTCTCCTCCATCCCAATCTTCATTGACTTACCTCAAACTCAAACAAAAGATACAAACTCAGCTATATCTTAAAGCATTTATATTTTTTTTTTATAAAATTCAAATGACCCAGGTACCCCAAACACAGTTCAATTGTCTATCATGACTAATGTAATTAAATTTTCTTAAACAAAAATGAATAAGTAGGTTTTTTTTTTGTATCTATTTAAAGAGAAGGAGTGCATATAGAAGACGATGAAGAACAACTCTAGAAACTGATTAACAATTTAACTGACACAAAGTCCAACGGCTGGCAGTACACCTCCACCTTTTGTTCTTTACAAAAAAAATCCCTGATCTATTCGTTTCACTATAGATAGACAAGACAGAAATTCCTACGGTCATGTCACTGAACTATCTTTTCTCTAATGTACCTACACTACATCCATACACCGCAATGTAGATACAATAACTAAAAACGTTCATCGGAATATACCCAAAAAAATAAACGAATACGAACAAGGCAGTCATCAAAAGTGGATGCGTATGATTCCATACTTTATGGTTCGATGACATTACTTTTTTTTTTAAAAGGTACACATTTCGTGAGTAGTTGATGTGAAAAAGACGAAGAAATAGTTATGTGGGTGCGGGAACGCGGGAGGTGAAGAAAATAGGAGTGTGAACTGTGAAGTTGGTTTACCATGAGTAATGAGCAATCATCATCGTCGACGTCGCGTCGTTGTAGATGTTGTTATCGTTTGGTTGGGGTATTATGTCGCTTTATTTCGTAAATCGACTAACAATTCGCTTAGGTTCAATAAACATATATAATTCATTAAAAAAAAAAAAAAATTGGTGGTACCAAGACCAAGCCCGACTTTGAGTACCTACTACCTACATATTAGTCTGGCTTGTTTTTCTATTGTTTTGAAGTAGACACTTTGGGCAATAGTGTACAATTGGTTTTATGGGCACTATGTAATGGGTTAGAAAAATATATACCAAGCGAAAGATGGCTTATACGCTGGGGGAAGTTAATAACGTGCCTATAGGGGAATATAATAATAAAATTTGGTGCGATATCTGTATTTGCATATTAACACCTTGTTTTCCTTATGCCATTGACTTTCGATCTTCTTCTAAATGTGGGCTTTAAGGAATTCACTTTATCTTATCTTAATTTGTATAAGCGATCAGATTTTGTAAAGGACCCGATATAGAATTTCAAGCATTTTGTAGGAGCAGCCAAGACGAACGACTAGACAGAGTAGAACAGAAACAGTCATATGTCAACAAATTACGAAAAATATCCGTACCTACTGTCAAACGAGAAGATTCAGAATCCATTTTGCTTCGTATGGGAATATCTACCTATGGTAATAATTCATAATCAGATACTTTTTAAGAGGTCATTTGTACGTTTGAGTTCTGGTATTCGTCGTATATACTTTTGTATTCCATTGGAAAATAATTCTGCGAAGGTATAACTGCAACTACATACTCTGAGAATTTTAACCACGATCACTTAAAGTGAGGACGTGCTACAACATTTGTCGGTTTTCTACAGCTGCGACCTGCATATCCCCCTCAATAATCAACGCACAAGTAAAAGTCGTTAAAAGTAAGACACTTTTCGTCAAAGAGAAAATAATAATATTCCCTATTGCAACAAATTGCTGGTATAGAGGATTCCAGAAATCCCGAGTGGAACTTTCATTTGATGTGTAATATTGCTACAATGGCTGGAAGAGTAGAATTTCATTTCTTGTTCCCCCTCTTTTTTAAAGGAAGAAGCTATAAATATAGCAATGATTCTCCAGTGCCATGTACCTAACTATCCCCTATCTCGTATAGCATATAAAATGGCCAACAGAAGAAAATGATCTTATGCAGCCAAGATGAACGACCAGACACAGTGGAACAGAAACTGTCAATAAGTCAACAAATTAAGAAAAATATCCGTACTGCCAAACGAGAAGATTCAGAATCCATTTTACTTTACTTTACTTTACAGCAGCCCTTAGCTGTTAATGTTTAACAGAGTTTGCTCGCCTTGATCGCCATATAAGACACTAGACAGCTGAAAGTTAGCTGAAGAATCTGGGACCCAATCACATAATTTTTCAGACGATTTCGTCGGAAGAATAAACTTCCAAAACCGTCCAAATAAATGCTTGTATTTGCACGTGAGACTGTCTCAAGTCGACGATGCCTCCGGAAAACTCCACTGATAAGTCGAAGGCGAAGCCAATGAATTGTGAAATTGTGGTTACATTATGGCCTTACAGCGCGCTGAGTAAAGCTAATAATGTTATTTAAAATATTAACAACTTTCCACTTTTATCTGAATGGTGTATCTAGCTAAATTCAATGTAAAATTGGTCAGAAACTTCTATCATCGGTACAGTTTTCTTCAAGCAAATCCTCTCGCGGACACAAATTGTGATTTGTCTCTAATACCCTATTTTTTCAATAAATAAACACAGGACTGCTAAACTAAACTACAAGTAAAACTGCTTTGAATAGGTACAAAAAACACAAACAATAAAAATGTAATTTTCTCGCTTAGGTACCTACTGCTAAAATCGTTTCGAACCCGGCTAGAATGTTTGAAATATTCAGTTCTTAGATACAATAATGGCAAATCGATACAATTTCAATGTGTATAGTATACACTACTTTCTTTGTATTAACTGTAAAATAACCATTGCAGCACTAATACTTATAGACAACAGGGCAATAAAAACAATTTATAAGTATACAATATATCCAGCATGTAAATCTCAACATCGGTATATTTCAAAATCGGAAAGTTGGTTGACTTCTAGTGAACAACTCACAATAGAGTACTTTACCTTATGCTTAACTAACAAAACAGAAAAAGGAAAAGATAAAGAAAACTTATTATATTTTATTTTATTTTGATTTCATATTTCTTTTCCTTTGTTCGTTTTTCATTTAAATTAAGAACGAACGAACGAGCAAATGAACCCAACCCACTTAAATCGATCCAATGATGATGACGATGAGTTTAGCATAGAGCACACACATAGTGTTGGGTACTTAAAAGACAGAACTCCTTCTACTTGGTTTCTTAGCATTTGATTTTTGGGACCGAATTTCTAAAGCACGACTTCGGGAGGTATATTAGTATTTTCTTTACAAAGTATTGTTATTGTAGCAATATATTTTTTGGTATCCCTCGATCCGATTGTTCATCAGTTTTGTGGAGTGGAGTCAATGTATTTAAATCGGTTTGTATTTTTTTTTTTTTTTGGGGCTGAGAAACTGTGGTTGGAATTTTAAACTTCTGAAGACAACAACAGGGTGTTTGTTCATGGTTGAAGGAACTGCGGAATTGGGTAGTCATTTATTTGATTTTGTTCTTAGGTATCAATGGGTAGTTGTAAGTATGTATTTGGAAATTATACATATACCTACATACCTTCCTAAATTAATAAAGAAATTTTTTTTTATATCTTGGATTTTTTTTTTTGTTTTTCAAAATAAAAGAATTAGAAGGGTGGTATAGTTTTGTCCTTTTCCTGTGGAAAGCATGGACATCGACAATGGTCCAGTTACATTATCCGCTAGATGTCTATATAACGGGGCAGGGGCATAAGTCCATTATGGTCTTATGACCCACTTCGGTGGGACAGAATTCCATATTTTGATTATGGACTTATGTCCCACCGAAGTGGGTTATAAGTCGATAGAAATCGTGTATTATTCGTAATGGACTTATGTCCCTGCGCCCTATATAACACGTTAAGTGCTGGATGCAACAACGCCCCATTAGAACTCAATCTGTTATTTGTTGGTTTTCGAAATTTAATTACGTTTAATTTTGATTTTTCTCAATCTAGTGGGTTATTTTGCGGTAAATTACGAGAAACTTTAATTTATTTATAATTTTAGGCTTTTAATTTTTATGTTGTTATCAACACATCATTTTCAAAACATCATTTTCAAAAAGGTTCCGGTTCCGGTGAACAACTGCCATTTAGTAAAACAGATTCCTTTTTCAAACTAAAATTGTTTATTAACGTCCTCAGTTCGCCCATTGGTATACCAATAAATTTCCGACAAAAAATGCCTTACAAATATTATATCATAGAGTACACAAACCGAGTTTGAAGTTTATCAGATGAAATATCAGAATTTTCCCACACAAACTTTGACCACTCTTTCCCCACTTGAAGTTTGAATTTGCGCTACAAAAAAAAATCAAAATGCTATAATCAATATTTAAATTTATTTTTATTTTAGGTTAACAAATCCTACACAGCCAACGACCTGGAGGCATTCATGAAGATCGCGGCCAATTGGCAGAACGGCAATCACATGTTCGATAGTCCGGATGTTAAATGTGGTGAGTTAATAAAATGAATGATAGAACGGAAACGGACCACAAACTACATAATAATAGACCACCAGCTTTCATACCCACTGAGAGTCGAGAGCGAGACAGACCCCATCTTCCTGGGAAAATTTGAAATAAAAATCATCTTTCGGTCTACCTGTGAATAAGTGTGAAAATGCAAAAATAAGAAATGCTAATTGGCAGTAGGCCGGACCCGGAAGGGGAAATACAATACCCGCGTTCCATTGACCGCTAGATGACTAGCTGCATGCCAAACTCCATATAAAAAAAACTGACATTTCAGCATTTGCGCTAGAACTCTAGCAGATATTGTGAAATGTCAGTTTTTTTTTGTATGGAGTTTGGCATGCCGCTAGTCATCTAGTAGCGGGTTAATAGAACGCAGGCAATGTCATAATGAATGAACTGTCAAATGTTGTTAGGTGCAAGTGTATGCGTGCGCTCATTTTAACATTTAACACTCGCTTTCTCTCATAAAAACATTTGAAAATTGAAAACAGCTTGTAGGCAAGGCAGTGCATCTGTTTTGCTCTCAGCTGGTGGTGTAGTTTGTCAAACGGATAATAAACGATAAACCATCACATCATTCAATTCTGCCAGTATATTTTACTGTCGCTACTAGTTTCTTCTACTATTTCTAAATCCTTCTTCGTTTTATCTTTGCACAGATATGCAACAATACATAAACAACCCTGCAATGAATATGTACAAGAAACGTGAACGCACACAAAACTGGAACCACCAAGAGAAAAAGTTCCTTCTTGATCTTTGTCGCAAGGATATGCGAATTATAGAAAACAAACGACTAGACGCGGGTCTGACGGCGGTGAAAAACAAGGCTTGGAAGATCATACATCAAAAGTTCTCAAATGCCTTCGGGCCAGATAGAACATGTAATAGGCTGAAAGAACAATGGCGACGCATGAAAGGTACACACATCAAAAGAAAGATTATAAACCTAACTATTATAATTTATATTTATTATTTTTATTTGCAGCATGTACTCGAAATGAAATAATGGACTATAACAACAGATTGGCTAGATTTGGGCCAGAAATCGCCGATCGCAAAAAGCCATCAAGTTTCACATTCGAAATCTGGGACTTTATGCAAGAGGCAAAGAAAGCCTGCAAAAGCGAAACCTTAGATGGTGTAGACTACTCCAAAATGCCATTGGCTTTGGAAGAAGATTTCGAATATAAGGAAAACGATGAAAACGAAGTAGATAACGATATGGAAGAGTAAGTACTTTGCCTGTAAATTTGTGTCACAACATTGAATAACATATTTGTTCTGCCTTACAGTAGTCGGACCCCACCACAAGAGTTGTGCGATGTCGACATCAAGGAAGAAGACCAAAGTGAGACATTCACCGAGTCGCACCACAATGGTGACCGTCTCTCAGCCACACCTCCAAATGATCACGACGACTCTATCACCGATCGAAGACTACGAAGTCCCCCAGTTTCACATCCTCCAACATTGGACAATGGTTTCGGTCACGATCAGATGAATTTCACTCCACAATTCAACATGAACAATATCTCGGCGACTCTAGAGGCACTAAGCGCACTTCGTAACGGGCAATTTCCACCACCACCGCCACCTGTTGCAGCGTCTTTTCCCACCTCGGATGGACCACCGGCCAAGAGGATACGCACCTCATCGGACAGTGAAAGCAATACCTCACCTGAGCTAAAAGCCTTCATGGACATGCAAAGCAAAGAGCATTTCCTGCGCATGAAGATCCTCGAAGTCCAATTACAATCGGCCAAATACACCCGCGATATTGCGGAGATTAATAAAACAGTAGCATTACAAAAATTACAAGAGTTCGCCAACAAAAGGATGAGTTAAGCTGTCCCGTTCCCCAATTTTCTAATTATTTTTTTTATTTTGTCTTTGTTTCTTGTAAATTGAGTCTTACTTTGTAGAGTTTAAGCTTTGCAACCACATTCCTATTCAAATGCAGTATTTTATCATAAATGTCGTTCGTTCGTTTAATTTCGGTATGTTCGATGAATTTGTTTTGTTTTCATAGTTTGTAGCAGCACATGATTGCGTATAGTACAGTGAATCGAATCGTGTTTGAAGATTCCTACCTCAAAACATAATTAATTTCAGTTTTATTATTATTTTGTTCTTATATAATAGTGTAACGTTTAACTAGAATAGGAAGTGTATTACTATAAACGTACACATGGTGTACCACTCGAAGTTAATACAAATAAACGACAAATATTTTTGTACTTATATGTATATCAGTATAATGAATTGCTGACAAATTAATCATAAAGAAAGTATGTTTTTTTTTAATTTTAATTCGTTGTTATGCGTCTCAAAAAGTACTTCATTTCTCATTGTTTTAAATTGTGTTTAAATTTTATGTTCTTGTTTTTAAAGTGCTTGAATTTATTTTCAATTGATGTGGTCCTTAGAGCCACATGCATGGCAGATTACTTAAGAAAATACATGTTTTTTTTTTATTGAATGTTTCTCACCTGATTTTGTTTATAAAAATAATATTTTTTTTTTTTTCTAAAATACAATTTCGTTCTCATGTGAGAATAGATGAAAATAAAATGTAATCTATAGACTGGAATAACAAAAAGAAAACAAATCTAATAAAACAAAAAGAGTTTATTATAAATAAAAGTATATGATTAGTTTTAGAAGTTAAGAAAAGTGAACAATAAAACAAAAATCTCACTGTTGGTTAGAATTTGGTTTGTACTTATTTTTGTGCTTCTGTTTTCTGTTAAAGACTATCAGCAGTGGTAACTAGATTATTATATAGTCAGTCACCCGTGATCAAGCCGGGATAATTATATTATTCCTATATTTATAATTGCACCTTTTTATTTGCTCTTATTTTGGCCGTTAAAACTTTTTCCTCTTTCCTTAATTTCGATCTAATCATTCTTAGCTGCTCTTGTTCCTGAAAAAACTGTTATTGTATAGGTACCTTTATTTCATCCGTCTTAACCTTTGTGGTGCGCCTTTATATGTATTAGGAGGAACACGCCCTCTAAGTTATACGTCTCCACGATTTGGTGTTTCTGATTTTATGGACCAGTCAGTCAGTTAGGACAAAAACGTTTATACATGTGGATACATAGTCATAAAACGAGACGAAAAAACCCAACTGCGCGTTAAGAAAAGAATGTTTCCGTTCCCAAAAAGCTTATCTAGTAGAAGTACAAAAGAAATATTTAAAAAAAGGAAGTGGATAAATTAACCCTCTGTTTAAAAAACAAAACAAAATTGAAGAGTTACCTACAATCAACGTCAATAAATAAAGTCGCATATATGTACAAACATTATACTAGTACCTACATTTATTCCAATTTATTAAACAAAAAGAAAAATGTCAAAAAAATTAACTTTATTACTTCGATCAAACTTCGATAAGCTTTCACCATTTGTTGCCAACAACTTGAATATCAGAAGGAAATTTGCAGACGACGTTTTCGATTTGGGAAAAGCGAAGGAGAATGTTTATTTTCTTAAAAAGGTTAACAGTATTAACCAATATTGAAGGTATACCTATAAAAAACAGTTTTTTTCAGGAACAAGAGCAGCTAAGAATGATTAGATCGAAATTAAGGAAAGAGGAAAAAGTTTTAACGGCCAAAATAAGAGCAAATAAAAAGGTTATCAAGCAATTGGAGCAAGAGTACAGCAAATCAAATGAGAACAATTATAGAAATTGTTAAATAAACGACACAAATTTATAGTTTTCATGAATTTATTTTAATTTAACATAGAAATATCCTTAAGCGTATCTGGTATTTGAAGGTCTTCGAAGTCCATCATAGAGGAATGGCTTGGGTTGTCGTGGTGGTGGTGGCGGTGCGGAAAAACTCCTCGGACGGGAATCCCTTGTCGCTTCGGATGGAACGGCAAGTACGGCAAAAATTGCAAAAATTATTCCAAAGATGGCTAGTAGTTTCATATTGTTTGTATATACAGATACTCCTTACAAAACAAACAATGATTGAATTCTGTTGTGATTTGTCGGAATGGAGCCACTTTTATACGATTGTGCTGATTGCAAAAGGGGATTTTTTGATGTGTGCTTTACCGAGAATCCAAAAAGAGATAAGATGGGATTACCCACGAGAGTAGAGTGAAGTACCTACCTACTGCTAGAGAGATAGGGAATTTGTATTTTTATACAGAAGAGTGAGTTAAGAGTTTGATAACGAAAAAAGCCTAGGTACTATCAGCATACTTCAATAGTTCAAAATCCATTTTCAGTGAGGCAATATATTTAAATTTGATATCCGTACCTAATTAGCGAAATTTAATAAAACTTTTGAGGATATGTAGCTACTTGAAATTTCAATAGTAAGTTCTTTTATTTACGTAGGTCTGCAGTATAGTCTGCAGAAACTAGGAATCATCCATGTTCCAGTTGCCAGTTGAATGATTTTAAAGTGACTCAAAGCTTGAACAAACATTTTGTATCGTTTTAAAAGCTGTCGATACAGTGCGAGAGGTATGTATTATGAAATAATTACTCCAAAACCAATCAATGTATAGATATCATTGGTTGAACTATAGGTTTATACCTGATGTTGTGTGCAAATGGGAACGGAACCTTAAAAATAGTATGGAAAAGAGGCGGTTATTTCTTCCTTAGCAATTTCGCTGACCTACGATATTTTTTCAGAATTCCATCCTTTCTAGCCGAGAACTGATAAGAATAAAGTTGTTTTTCAAACATTTTCAATTCGGGTAAGACTAATAAATTCACATTACAGATAGGAAATTTAAGGCACGACAAAGCTATTGGTTTGGCTAATGACTCTAACCCAATTTTGGAACACTATGCGCTCGCTTTCCAGCGATCGCGCGATAATAATACCTACTCAATAATAAAAGTCAAATTATGTATGCGATGGACTTCGGAACAGCCAAACTGACTGAGCTTTTAAATTTTCGGTTAATCTGGGCGTGTATTGTGAAGTGTGGTCAAAATCTTTCTAGTTGGAAAAAAATATAATGTTCAGCTCGACATTCATGGGAGCTGAAGTTGGAACACTGATGTGCATTGTCCGAACTAAGCACCGCAGTAGCCAACGACCGCGCTAACATTTTGAGGCCCAGGTCCCAGGTCCACACCGGACTTTAGTGACCTCAGTATAAGTAAATTCTGCAGAACAACAGTACAATAATAAAAAAAATGCGAAAATAAAAGCAATAAAGAAAATGGAACAAGTATTTATTACTTTACCAGGAATTCGTTTTTGCAACTGGTAGTTATTATGCAATCCGCTCTAACATTAAGAAACCTACCTACCTTGCTGATACGACTTGGAGGTCGCATAATATACTAGGTACGTACATTTGCATAGCCTCTGAAAGTCTGAAGCTCGCCACTAGCCTGCGTTTTTACTTTTATATTTGCCGCAGCTTCAAGCATTTCACACAAAACATACATAGTCCGACCTGATATGATTTGCTGTTAATTTGGCCCAATACTCACAATCATGTACTTTTTTCACCAGCATGGCAATGACCTTTACAACGGCCCAGTGGTAGAACATGCTGCTCACAGTATCGACCTAAAATATTTACATAGTCATATTATTATTGAGCAAATAATTTTATAAATAGGTGGGTGCATTGTACGCAGTACATCCAGATATAATCACCCCTATCGTGGAATCCGCCGGGGGGATACCAAAATATTCTTTTCCGTGAATAATTCCCCCCGGCGGATTCCACGATAGGGGTGAATGGAGCCAGCTACGATTTTTTCACTGTTTCATCCAAAAATAGACATGCGAAGAATACAAGGCAACGGTTAAGAAAAATAAAACATTTCATGAATTCTGTTAATTACAAGCGTACACTTTTATTCAATTTTCTCATTGGAATTGGCGAACGCCTTGGAGTGCAAAAGTTATAAAAAGACAGAAAAACATGGAAAACTTGCGAAAATATAGAGAAAATTAGATTTTCATTTCTTTTTCTTAAGACAAAGCTACTATAGTATATAAGACTGTGTTGCTGCTGCTGGACGTTGGCAATATAGCAACTTGCGCGTTATACAGTTAATATGCGCATTTAAGTTGATCGGATAAGTTATTACTTGGCGACATTTTCCAAGAACTTCTTATGACGCTCAATGGCCTCCTCGTGCTCCTTGATCTGCTGGTGGTGAAATTCAGCCTGGTGGATCTGGTCGTTCTTTAGCTTTTCAAGTTGTTGCCTTTGCTAAATGCAATCAAATGGATAAACTACGACCCAATTATCTAACATCTTGAACCTACCTTCTTGTAAAAGTATTCCTCTTCACGTGCGGCTTCCAATTTACCGAAAGCTCCTCCAGCTTCACGAATTGATCCACCGCCACCACCTCCTTTGCCGGCACCACTGCCTAAATCGCCCAATTGGCTCATTTTAGCAAATCTATGAGAAAAGAAAACATTTCGTAATTAGCACTGGAAAAACATCACAACGTAATTGCGTAACACAATAGCCAGAGCAGACTACATAAAATAAAAAAACAAAATGGATGGGCACGAAATGTGTTATCTAGAATTCTTTGGTATGAAAGTGTTATTCGTTTGGTTTACTTACTGCATGCAAGTGGGGTATAAACGAGATGTGCTGCGACGTACTGCAAACATGTTAAATGCCGGTGATTAATCTGAGAATCAAATAAACAAAACACAGATGATTTCACTTTCCTGGCAATGTATCAAAAACAAGTTCAAAATATGGTTCTAGCTAGAGAAATACAGTTTCTTGGCAAGTTTTCAACTTGAGCACACCTACCTTCGAGAACGAATGACGTTCAATCAGTGAAAAAACTTCGTTGTGTAGACTAGACGGCTGCCGGTTTCGTTGTTATTTTGACTTTTTTTTTACTTGACGAATATTGAACGTTCCAAGGGTTTGTTTCTTGGCTTACTTTTGGTTTTTGTACTCACTTAACTATAACCGCGTTTTATCACACCCAGCAATACTCAGTTGATTGGTTAGAAAAGGCTTTTTCAGATCTACGTCAGACTTTTGTATTGGCATAAGACAGTTATCTATGAATATTACAGTACTGAATTTGACACATGGCGCACGCTATTCTGTGATACGTATTTAGTAAAACTTCACAACGGCATCCAAGCCATAGTTTGATTTTTTATGACAAATTGCTGTGAATGAAAATGTTTCCAATAATTTAGCAGTGACAGTGATTCCATTTACAATACTTGACTTCTTAAATGAATAATGGTCGTCACTTGTGTGATTTTCGATTAGGCAATTCAAATTTTAATCGGACATTTCTGATATCTGTTGCATAAGAAAATATAACAACTCATATGAATGTAATTTGTGACAACGATTGGTTAAACGTGATAAAAACAAATTATGATACACCATAATATGAAAAGAATAAACATATTTGGCTAATAATACGAAGGGCACTTTATTTGATGAATAAAATAATTCCGTTAAGTAAAAGAAAACAACATTAGGCCGTGTGTCAATAATATTATCTTCTCATAATTTTCTGACACTATCGTGGTGGAAAATAAAATTTCAGCTTTCAAAAAAGTATCATAAAGTAGCTTTCAAAAATTGCTCCGAGAGCAAGCTAATAAATTATCCTACATAATTTATTATGCTCATTTTTTGACGTTTTATTTTGCTTGAGTTTGAGGAATGTTGAAGAGGAAATAAAACATTGAATTTCAATGTTAAAATTTGATATAATCTCTATTTTAAGATTAGAGTTTGGTGAACTTCTCTTTCAACACTTTCATTGTCAGAAAACTATAATTCTATAATGTTTTCACAATTGGCAACGCGAGTTATACCCCGCCAAGAAACATCGCCAACGAAACTTTGCCTGTGCAAAAGAGATCACTATCAGCTTTTCCCAAATAAACAAAACGCAAACAAGAAGGACAACGCTAGCCACATTATTTTTACTGTCAAAACCAAAAGGCGAAAAGTGACCTCTTCGCTGCCACTTCAACAAAATATTTTTTCCAAGATTTTAGATAATTGCTTAAAGAATATTCTCTTTATTATTAATTAAATTATTGAATTTTGTTTTTTCCGCTCTGCTTTAATTTAGCAATATAATGGCAGACCTGGACGATGCAGCTGAGTTGTTATTTTTTGATACATTTTCTCACGAAGTGAATTCGGTAGTAGAAGGATACCATTAGATACCTAAATTCCATTTTATCATTAAACATTTTATTTACAGGATATAAATTTGGATTTAGTGCAATTTCCCAAGCCAGTTTTTATCACCCAAGTTCGTATAATTCCACTTGGTGCCCGCGTGCAAGCTGACTTCCCAGGTGGTGTTCGCCTTGGAGCCACTAACCCCTCCAAGTTCGAAATTCAGTTCTTTGTCAATGATCTGGGCATGCCGGGAGCTTCAACATTCGAGAATCTCGGAAGCTTAGAGTACAACCAAAACGATTGTATTCACCTGGAGTGTCATCAAGAAAAGATACCTACCGATGGTTTAGTGTTACGCGGATGGTACAGCACGATTACGTTAGCAGTGTATGGTACCTTTACGAATGCCACTGTAACCGATCAAATTGCTAGTCCACCAAGAGAGCCAAGCGAACCACCGGCAGCAGAAGAGGTATGTTTGATTGCCGTCGAGGAGCCAGACAAAATCGAAAAGCCCGATTGGAGGCCGGATGGTATACCTTTCGAACCTGCATCTATGGAAATTGACCACATTGAACCAGTTCAAAGTCCTTCTGTTGGTGGCTTCCATGAGCCTGAGGAAGCGGGAGTTTACAAGGCCGATATGCGCTTACGAAAAACTTCGCATTCGTCGGACAGGAGTGGACATTCGAGGGGTCGCACTCATTCAGAAAGCAACGATAGGGAAGGATATGTTAGGCCAAAAAATCGAGAATGGTCAAGAAGTCCAGAATATCGTCACTCGGGTCGCCGAACACGATCGAGCGGTGGCGATGCATCCCACAAATGGCCAAGAACACCCCCAATTGGTTCGCCCGTTCGTCCAAGATCTCCGGATATGCTGGAAACCGATGACTATAAATCGAAAATGGCGGTTGATTCACAGCCAAGCTTAGAAGAAGACGAGGAGCAATTCGAACCAATCCTCAGTGATGACGAGATACTCGGTGACGACGACGATGCTCAGGAAATGGAGGACGAGATCGATATAGAGGCAGCTACATTTGAAAGAGCCATCAAGGTACATGATCCGTTCAAAATGCCCTTAGATAGGTTCCACGTAAATATGCACGAACTGTATGCCAAGGATATTGAAAACCTCGAGGCGGCTATGAACAAACTCAAGGCGCACACAAAGCTTGAGAGTGTTGCAACCTTTCAGCAATCCAGTGTGGATGAAAAGGAAAGCTTCGTACACATTTCCGAACATCTGATTAATTTCTTGACGCACATTCATCAGAACTACCGGCGGAGGAACTATATTCTTTTCTCTTTCTTCCGAGATCAGCGCGAGCATCTCGGTGTCATTGGGAATCTGTTGCGGATCGCTTTGAATTTTGAATGCGCGTGCTTACAGCCTCAGCCTGCGTTCAAGATTCGACACATCAAGATCGGAGTGCGTCTTATTGAACTCCTGGCACCGTGTAAAGACGTTCTGAACCATCTGTTGACGGTGGAGAAGCTTGATCCATTTGCTCAACTCTTTGTCCTATATCAACATGAGTATATGGCTCTTTCGATAAAGCTAATGCTTCTCAAGGCGGTTTACGCTCTGTTGGACACAAAGGAGGGCGTCAGAATCTTCATAAACAACGGCAAGGTTAATGGCTACCAATTTTTGTTGACCAATCTTCTACAAACCCCTCTGACGCGTACCAAATTCGCATTGAAATCCATTGTCAAGAAAATGAATCTCTACGAAGCGCTCGAGACAATCCGTGAAGCAGTCACCAAGCAGTTTGTCCTCGCTGACTACTTTGACGAACAGCATTACATTGAGATCGAGTTTGCCATGAGTGAGGTTATCTCTGCCCTAGGCACAGATGTCTTGAGCTACCACCAGCCCAAGCGAATCCTGCCGGTCTCAAAGAAATTCGAAATTGTATACGACCCTGGAGCTGTCAAAAGTTGGGGTAGCATGATACAGTCATACTTCACATCCCACTCGCTCTGCGAATCAATTCTGCTGATTCTAAGTAATAGGAGCGTGGTTCCACCATCTGTAGTAACCAAGACAATGGATCTCATCGAGGCAATGCTCAAAACACAGGTGGGAATCGATTACTTTGTCGACGATTGCTTTGAAACCACTCAGGCGCTGGTGAACTGCATTCTGGAAGACCAACAAGGGCAAGATTTAGAGGATCCCACCGAAGAAGAGGAGCAGGATGAGGGTGATTCGAAGAAAATAGAAGCTACCGAGCTTACACATCTTCAGCGATTGGGTTTGCAGCTAGCTTTTAAAGTGCAGACTAGGTATCACATTGATGCGCTGATATATACGCCTACGACACCGGAGGAGGCCAACTTTTTGGCTACCCATCTTCACGAACTGTACAGCCAAACGTGCACAAGTCGGGGACGGATGCATACGGTCGAGGCGATTGGCCTCAACAACTACCTAGAGCCGATCATCAAGTTGATCGAGAAGGAGCGACGCCAGCAAAGCTCTCCCGGAGCGAAATACAAATCTCCAGTTCTCAGCTACGCCGTGGATATGGTTGACTGTTGCGTTAGGCACTGTGATGACCTAGACTACCTGATCGAGCACGGCCCAACTATCCTGGAACTCGCTAAAAATCACGAAAACTTTGAACCCTCGGTGTCTGCCGTCTTACAGGAGATGTATGTTTACCTGAAGCCATTGGAGGCAATAAATGTATTTGCTTATGACGACATCACTCCATTGGTTGAGGTGGTCACCCGCAGTCTGGAGTACATTACGACGTTCCCTGGGGATCTCATCATGGGTTTGAGGATTCTCAGGCACCTGTGTATCGGAGGCGGCCGCACTGCTGCCAGTGTTGAGACCAAGGAACTTAAACACCGTTTTGTAGCATTGCAATTCTATTCCGCCGACGGTGTCCTGACTTTGCTCCATATTCTTGAGAAGCTGTGTCAATACTTCGAGCAACCAGGCCTGCATGCTCCAGCATTGATGACCATTCAGGGTGTGCACTGCTGTCAGATTGTTTTGCCATCGCTCCAAGTATTGCGTGAGATGCTCACCTTTGGAATTCAGTGTAGAGATGTGGAGTACAAAGACCTCACGTCAATCGAACATCTTATGAAGACCTACTTCTTAATGCACTACATTCCCAGCACCAGTCAGGCATTTGAAGAATCCCAGAAAATCAAAGCTGAGATAATCAAAATCTTTTTGGCGTACACACAGCCAAATGAGGAGGACGAAGACTCTCTACATAAAAGCTTGTGGACGCAAATGATCCGGGAGATAGTAAAAGCCATTCTCTCGGGGCCGTCTACGTTCATTCCCGGTCTACAGGTGCTGGCAGAGCTTTTGCCATTGCCCTTGCCACTACCAATAACGGGTCAACTAAAGGAATCACAATTGCAGCGACTGCTTACCGAGCGGAAACTGTGGTCCGCCCATTTGCATCCAGAGAGTGACCGCTTGGCGCAGATGATCGCAACCATTTGCCCAACGTCCTTTCCGCAGTTGTCAGATTTATTAACCCGGGTGTGCCTGCAATTGGCCGATCTAGCGCCTAATATGACCCTGCTCGTTTCAAAGACGCTGACAGACATGCTGTGCAACGAGGGACCCGGTGGCACAGGCCTTCCGAGACTTCTTCACTTCTTTGCCCAGCTAACGTCGTATACCTCGGTAAAGAGCTCGGCCTTATCGATTCTAACGGGAAAATTGTGGGAGCTATTCCAAGCTGTTCTGACAATCACCGACCCAACAAACTCTGAGCAGTCTTCGAAGTGTCAGGTGGCGGTCCACAGAATACTGGAGAACTTCTTCGACTCGGAGATTTCTCTTATCTCACCGTATTCCACTTCGTTGCCGGAATTGAATTTAGCATCTGCCCTGCCACCGAGGGAGCTGATTCCAAAAATTATCGATGCTATCCTGACGAACTTGTTGAATACCGAAGTGAACGGGCCCGTGACTGTTGTGGCTTCGAGGAACCTTATCATCTTAACCGAACATGAGTAAGTATAACCAGATAGATTATCATAGATGGTTCCAATTAATTGCATATTCCCTCTTTCAGCATCACCTTCTATCATTTGCGAGCGGCCTTAATGTTGAAACGAACCGAGTTCCAGGATTGGCTGAATAAAGCCATTGAGATAAACGAAAGCGAAGAGTTGCATGGTCTGTTGGAGACAATTGTTTTGCTTGTGCGAGCCCTCACACACATCGACTCCACCACTTCGGACACAACCATTCCCAGTCGAACTTTGAAGTTGAGTACAGTAGAGCTGAGCGAACTAATTGGTTATAAGAAGGGTAATGAGGAGCCTCACATATTGAAGCGCATTAAGACCATTCTGGAGAAAGTGGACGCGCCCAACGAATCGCTAATGGCGGATATTGCAAAGATCGCTACCGAACTGGAGACCTATGAGCCCACGGATAGCGATGCTTCTTCGCCAGAGTCCATTAACGAGCCTCATCTGCCTCAAACTGAAGGCATTGTCACCCAGTACGCATCGCGTCCTATCTTTTCGGTCTATGAATCGACGGACGACACTCAACTTAGGGTCCAGTACTGGTTAGATCCACTTCGGATTGACACCCTGACAAAGGATGAGTTGGCTCTATGCGAGCGAGTAACATCGGATATAGCAGACTTGGTTGCCACATGTCTGCCAACAGAAACGAATCTTTCGTCAGATTGTAAACGCGTCCTTCATTTATCAGCTTCACCCCAATCTAACCGCGAACGCACTCCGACTGCCCCATGCTTTCGAACCCGTCGCGTTGAAGTAGAGCCCACAACTGGCCGCCCCGAAAAGAAAATCTACATCACTCCAGTGCGAGGACGCGGGTTCGCGAGAGCACCACCATCTCGTGGCGATCTATTCCGGTCTCGGCCTCCAAATACCTCTCGACCACCATCGCTACACGTAGACGACTTCCTAGCACTTGAAACATGTGGCGCACAACCCACAGGCCCGACTGGCTACAACAAAATACCTTCGTTGATGCGTGGCTCTCGGGTTGGCCGCAATCGTGGCTCACGTATTTCCAACGCTGGCAGTGGACCATACAGGTGAGAATACTCTTGTTCGTAGAATTCAATTCTTTCTTCTAAAGGAAATCCAAACCCCATAGAACCGCTTCTCCCTCGCCGTGGGATGCATCTTTAGCTCCTCCACCACCGCAGCACTTTCGAACGGCAACATCGGAGCCAGTGGTGTCGCCACACTTCAGCAGCGACTCGCATTACTCACAGTCGCACTTTGGTGGACAGCGATCACGAGGTCGTGGACGAATCCGGACATACCTGCGATAGACGCAGAATTTTTATTTTATACATACGTTTCATAAAATAAAGTTTATTTGGACGTATAAAGACCATCTTCAGTTACAATGTAGTTTAGTTTGACATCATGCACGTCTAAGGGGAGGTCGCTGTCGGCAACTATTTGTTCTTGAAAGGCTAGAGCCATTATAACTGGCCTACCAGGGTATTTTTCAAAGTGCCTCTGGAAATATTTATCGTAGAACCCCATTCCATGACCCATCCGACCACCGTGCAGCGAAAATGCAACACCCGGCGTGATGAAAAGATCGATTCCGCCGGTAGTGGTGAGGGCGTTCTCACGGCCATCGGAAATATTAGGCTGCTTGATGTTCCACTTTGTTAGGGGGAGAGATTCGTAGTCATCCATGTCCTTGAGTTTTACCATTTCCATAACGCTTTTGTTGTACGTAGGAACGAACACCTAGCCAAGAGAATTCATTCGTTATTAGATTCCTTTAAATATGCTGACATAAGCACAAACCTGCTTTCCTAGTTTAAACATTTCATTGAGCAAGGCAGTCGTGCAGACTTCTGACGACGTACTTAGGTAAATGCTTATGGTTTTGGCACTCTTAAATGGATCTGATGAAAGGACCTAGAAAGCGGATGATTAGAGATTGTGGCCCAAAATTTAATTAATCTTACTCTTCTTGTGATCGCATCCGATTGCCTTTTCCTGGAATCAGCAGAGATCGACTGAAGTATTTCTTCCTTCATCTTCTTGCGGAGGGCAGCTTTGAGTGGATTACCGAGATTCGTCATTTTTCAAACAATTACGCTAAATATTTCTGAAATTGTGAGCAGTAACTGAAACGTTTTACAAGAGATACAAGTCTAAAATATAATCCAAAGAAGCAATAATGAAGGCATATAAAATTAGGAGCTAATCTCTTATCAGTATCGGCGGCAAATTGTTTTCGTTTTGTTTATTTAAAAACTAGCGATAACAAAAATGTTTGATGTATGAGTATGATACATACTGCTTGGGGTCAGTTTTGAGATTAGGTTTGTTCTTTGACCTACTATCTAGGTGGGTAAAGCAATCTATGGTCGTTTATTCGTTATTTTTATTCAGGCTTTTTCAAGGTACAAAATAATGTATTCTAAGTGCATGGACACACAGGCCTTCCCATAAAAGTCGTGACGGGCGAGACAGGTTGAATTTTCGATGTAATCTACCCTTCTTTTCCCCTTTCATTTTCTTACGGCTTCTTCGGTAGTCCTGCAGAAAGAAGAGTATGCATTTTTTTTTTTTGCTTTTACACGTCAAAATCGTAGATGTCGAAGCGAAAGTCTATTGACAGATAATAAAATGTCACACTCATGTCAAACGAACATGCATTTCAATATTACCTACCTAGGTATGTGTAAAAGAAATAAAACAATAATTTCTGCATTTTTGCACATAAATGTGTTTATACATACATATTTTTCACTTCATTATTTCATTATAGAACATGTTATAAGGCTAATCGAATTATTAGGTTAAGTTTGTTTTCATATGGATTTAATAGGTTCGTTATTTTAATTCTTTACTTTTGATATTTGTAAGTCGAATTTTTACGAGACAGAAGCAGATTGGCACGGAAAATACACAACAGCTTAACCGCTTAGCTTAAGCACAATGAGGCAGCGGTATTGTATGTAGACCTGTCAAAGTTGAAATGGTTGAAATACACAGAAAACGGCAGAAAACGTATAATGCAAGAGTATAAATGTGTCGCTCCGCTATAGTACCTGCGGTAGTACAAGTTGCGAAACTTTTAACATTTTTGTGGCCTTTTTTGTAATTGTTAGGCTACGTCCATAGTGAAACCAGCTTCTCGCTTTCTCACCCTAGAAAGCTGGTTACCGGCGTCAACAAGAATTAAAAATGCATTCCGGTAAAAGCTGGTAGCGAGAAGCTGGTTCACTATGACGCCGGTAACCAGCTTTCTAGGGTGAGAAAGCGAGAAGCTGGTTTCACTATGGACGTAGCCTTAGAATAATGAAAAATCCCTCATATATAGTTTAATGAACTTTATCTCGTGACACTTTAATTTAAAAATTAATTTGTGTTTATTATGCTTGTTTTGTGTAGAATCCTTTTAAAATGAATGCAATCCAATTTGAGCAATGTTTTCGATTTTGCAAACCTCAAACCTAATGCCCAAAACACACGTGCAGAATTCACTGCGCAGCAGGATTAGAATACACATATTCTTATGTGGTGAAACAAATGTAAATTCTGCAGCCACCGCATTGACAGCAAACGCTGCAAATTGAATTCTGCACATCTGTTTCATCTGCATACTGCATGCAGTGAAGCATTCAGAATTTCTGCACATGTGTTTTGGGCATAAAACCCACAAAATCATAATAAGGGTATTCATGCAACGTCGTAAGTTTACCATTTGCGTAAAATGGTAAGTTTACGACAAACGTTTCATGAACGCCCCAATTTGCTGTTTGTGGTAAATGGTGGTAAACCAATCAGCTGTTTCACATGAGAGGGAACGAACGAATTGATAAAATGCGAACAAACCACTTTTGATACAATTATAAAGAGAAAATTGCACATTTTACTATTCCAAGTGTAGGATAATTAGTTAGTCTATGAAATTGCATTAAGAAAACAAGTTTTAAAAGGGTTTAAATAACGAAATTTACAATACCAATATTTACAATATACCAATTGGAAATTTCGTTATTTAATCTCTTTTAAAACTTGTTTTCTTAATACAATTTGATGGACTAACTATATTATCCTGCACTTGGAATAGTAAAATGTGCAATTTCTAGTTATAAATGCATCAAAACTATTATAAATGCATGCAAAGTAATTTTTTTCTGATTTCGCGCCCTTATTTCAAGTGTGAAATGTCACAATAACCTCGTCGTAAGTTTACCATCTCGGTTTTCCACACAAATTCACGTAGTAAGTTTACCATCTCGTCGTAAATGATTTTCCATACAAATTTTGACAGTTCATTTACCACGTTGCATGAATACCCCCATTGACTTATTATATATGGACTGCTAGTGAAATGTCAGTTCATACAAATTTTGCCCAGAAAATGACGCCAACATAAACTAGCGCTCTTGGTTCGGAGCGAAAAATAAGTGAAACAAAATGACGAACCATGTTGGATTTCTCCATAGAATGCTAGAGGCACCTATTGGGCGTGAGAGAATTTATGAGGTAAATTCAAATTGTTGCGTCTCTGTTTAAAGTAGATGGCATTGGAAAACGAAGCCAATGATCACAACCATCTTTGATTTCTCCATAGAATGCTAGAGACACCTATAGGGCGTTAGTGGATTTGGCAAGTAAAACAGTTGAAATTCAAATTGTTGCGTCATTGTTAACAATAGATGCCACTACAAAAAAGTGTGAATTTCCAAATTATTCCGCTCCGAACCAAGAGGGCTAGTGGTTATGTTGGAACCAACGCGAAGACGTCTACTAGCAGTCCATATATAATAAGTCAATGAATACCCCTAATAGGTATATGCTTATAGTTTGGCGAATCGCTAGTCATTTAGTTGACAATGGAACGCAGCCATTAATTTGTTGTCATGTGATATGAGCTTAATTTCACTGAAGTGAACTTATGTTAGAGCCTTAAGTAAACGTAAACAAATTTTCATGGGATTATCGCAGATTATACGAATTCACCATTCGCCTCTATCTCTAATCGAAATCAATACATACCAAAATCAATTGTCATTTTGATGGTAGTACTACCTACTGCGCTTTTCTTCTCTAATTGGATTTTATATTACATTGTTTAGAATGTAGACCGAAATTGATTCATAATTTTGTTAATTGACAAAAGCTAATCCGCCGATGCAGTGCTTCGAAGATTTTGGGAAAACTTGTTCACCAGCCTGCCAACTTAAATGACTTCGAATCTCTAACAGCAGCTAACAACTTCGGAACATAAATCGATATACCGAAGAAGCGATATAGTCCAAAAAGAATTGTTTGTCCAATACGTACATTATGTATGTAGTTATTTAAAACATAGTGAAATAAAAATAATGGCAGCAAATACACTAGAATACGATTTTCTCCTAAATTTAATTGAGAATGTGCATCACAATAAGTGCCTGTACGATAAAAACGACCACTTTTACTTCAACAAGATAAAAAGGAATAAAGCATGGGATGACATAGCAAAAAAAACAAAGCGAACATGTAAGTACATAACCACAATTATACAAGAATTATGTTTTAAATTAAGCTGAATTACGTGGAACTGACTAACACATTTATAATTTGCAGCAGCGGAATGCAAAGCTAGATGGAAAATACTTAGAGAACGATATGGCCGTGAGCTTAAGAAACCCTCGGGCTGTGGAGCGGTTGGCGACAACTCTGAATGGCAAATGTTTAGGCAAATGTCATTTTTGAAAAGTTCCATAAAACCACGAGGGTATGTTGATTGATAAGTATTATTTTATGTTGCAAAGGATGAAGTTTTATTTATTTAAGAAAATACGATAACAAAGGCGAGGTGGAAGTTAAAAAGAACTCCCCTTCAGAGGGTGAATACAGCGTTTCGGTTTCGTACGATGGATTTGTTGAGGACACCACCAACCCAATTCTGCATTCGCCAGTCGAACAGAAACATATACCTAACATGTTCGCTTCATTTGCAGACACTGCATCAGTCGCTTCTACACCATTATCAGAAACCGAAAGAAAGTGTAAGACAAAGCTTGACAGTCTTTGGGATAAGTTTGGAAATGCCATGGAAAAGTTGGAGCAAAGTTTGGAAACACCGATACCAACGCCTAACGCAAATGACAGCGACGAACTCTTCTTAAGAACGATGCTATCTCTGATGAAGGACCTGCCAATTGATGCTAAAGATAAATTTGCGTCGGAAATGTTTACAAAACTTATGCAAGTACGTAGCGAAAACCGTTCCAATTTCTAGAAATGTTGCGAATGGATATCGTTTTAAAAGAGATTGTTAAGTTCTTTTCAAAAGTTGTTGTCAGTTGGATCTCAGCTTGTGACAGCTGTAAACTGCAACTCTTCGGTCGCAGTCAATATGAAATGCGATCCAGTTGTGCCAACATTTTGACCAATTATGATAATAAAGCTAGTTCCTAGTCCTATCACAGAGCGAAGTATTGCTTTTCTAATGAAGATCTTTCCAAAGTGTCCGCCCGCCATGTACATATCACAAATAATGAAGAAAACACATTGCATCAAAATACTGAACTCGGAATTACGTACGTACTTCAATTTAAAAATTAAAAAAAAAACTTGTTTAGTTACTTAGGTATATTGACAAAACAAAACAGTCTTTTTTAAAGTCCATATTAGAGATAATAAATTCTTAAAAAAACAAAATGATTCAACATTTTAATGTTCCAAAATTAGCGATCACTGCTTCTTGGGAGGATCTTGAGGTTCTGGCTTATTCTTCAGATTTTTTAGTTGCTCTTTTTGCTAAAATTTAAAGAAAATTTTTTTTGTTTAGTCTTTTAGTACTCTTCACCTAAGACTAACCTGCTTGTAAAAGAACTCTTCTTCTCTGGCTGCCTCCATTTTACCAAAGGATCCACCAGCTTCGCGGATGCTACCACCACCACCACCTCCTTTACCGGCACCGCTGCCCAATTCGCCGACTTGCGACATTTTTAAGATACTACAACAGTAAGATGTGCAGAAATGAGAAAATGTTTGGGTGTTGGATTGGATTGTAACTCAAATTCACACAGTTAGGGGTCATTTTAAAAACATCACAACAAATGAATAAATTACGTAACAAAAGAAAAAATAATTAGGACAACTGATTCCAAGTGAATGAACCTAGGTACAAAAAAAAAAAAGAAACTTACCGAATATTCTTGGGATATAAGCACAAAATCAATCGACGAGCAATAAACATGACAAATACAAGTGAATCTTCACCGAAATTTGCTTTTATTAATAGAAAATTTAAAACAAATTCTAAAGTTGCTGATCGAGAAGAAAAACACTTCCACCTCCACGACAATTGCTGTTTTGTTTTGCAGAGAAGAACTATTTTTCTTCTCGAGCAGTCCAAACTTTGACAACTAACAGCTGATTTATATATGGGTTGTAGTTCTAGATTCAAAGAGGTCGGTGTCCATGATTTATGTTTCCTTCGTGCAGTCCAACTGTTGTTTCAATTTAAATTTAATTGATTTTATTTGTTTCGATTTTTCGATTGTGCATTTAATAGTTGCAGACAGTCGCAGTGCTGGAAATGTAAATTGCTATGAGTCAGAACAACATGAGCAAGTGACATACGTCGCTTAAGAAATATGCTTCCTCGGGGCAATTTTTGTGTTTGACTGAACATATACAATCATGTGATCGCAAAACAGGATCTCCAACTGGGATATGTTCGTAGTCAAAACATCCGAATTCATTGCATTGCAAAATTTCTGATTTTTCCTTTAAATTCTCAAACAATTTGTGATCCTGGTAAAGAAAATTGAAATTAATATTATCATGTAATGGTTTATAAGAAATGGGTTAGCCACAATGTATTCACTTTCTTTTGTTTTCAAGTCACAAATACGGTTTTTTTTTACAAATGTTTGGCATACCTGTCGCGAAAAATATTCTTCTTCCTTGATACCTTGAAGCTTTCCTAAACCACCACCGGGAATGACACCTGCCATGTAAAATGAGAAGCCACGGTTGATAATAAACCTGAAACACAATCTGTTAAACAATTCATAAGCGCTAAAAACAATTTGTCTTACATATAAAGTCCGCGTGATGATTTAAAAAGATTTTGTAAACCCAAAAGGGGCATCATTAATAATATCGGGAATATAATAATGTTAATAAATTTGTATACGAAATATATCCGTACTAAGAAAAAGTTTCTCAGTAAATTGAACACGACTTATAGAGCAATGAAACACAAAAAATAACCTGCACCCTACAAGTGTAGTGTTTTTCAGAAACTATGAAATTCTGTTTTAAGAAAAAATCATGTCGAACTAATATTGAGATCATATTTATTTACATACATATTTTCTTTTGGCTAGTTAAATAATTGTATGTTGTTATTTAAAACCTAAATTGATTTATAATGTTTTTCTAAGCTGTTGATAAAATTGACGAAAAGTTGTTGATTACGCCGTCAAAAGCAATTACTATACTTTAATCAATTGTGACCCGTACGTAACATTCTGTCTTCGGAACTAGTATGCATTACAAATTGTGTGAACTACACAGTTTTTTTTAGAGCCATAATAAAATAGGTAGTCTCGATGTCTCACAAACATAATGTAAACTTTTCTCTCGTGTACCTACCTATCGATAATTCCACGAATCCCACACGACCGATCGGGAGCTTCTGGTATCGTATAAGGCAAATCACTTTAAAGACGTTTAATGAATTTCAAAACGTGTCCTGAAAGCATGCATCTGATATTGAATATATTTCGGCTTTTCGCAACCTGCCCAAGTATGTACCTACATACTTTTCTAATAAAAAAATAAAAGCACTGGTTGCTTGAACTTTTTTTAGTGAAACCCATTTGTTCAAGTTTTCCGATAAATTTTAATCAATTTATTCAAAATATTTCTTATTTTCAAAATTGATTGTAAAACAAACTATTTCTGTCCGCTAAGAGTGATGGTCAGCGGTGTACATCATCCAAAAAACATAAGGTGAGCCTGTGCATACGAGTCTGAAGACAATTGCCACTATTCCTAATAATCTATTTTATATTATAGTAATATGAAGTCACCAAAATCAAATGCCAAATCGAAGAGAAATCGCTTTTGCATCTTTAAGGATCAACCTAGAAGTCCAAGGGTAAGGAGACCATACCTTTATAATTCTCCTATTAATTTGAGTAGGTAACGTATTTTCCAGAAACCAATAGATGTAGAAATTGCTCCTCCAAAAAAACTGAATCTCGAAAATAAAGCTAAGTCAGGCTCTTGGAAACGCAGGTCATCTTTACAATTCAACACTGCAAACAATAAACAACCGCCCTTATTTTCGTCGTCTATATCTCAACCTGGTATTCTGTATTCTGATGTTTTGTTTAGTGGCGAAAATCCTAAGACACTGGTTACGATTCGTAACCTGGAACCCAGACAGCCAATCAGATCGCAGACTCATCTACGAACAAGAAAGATAATAAAACAGAAAGATAGACTGCTGGGCTTTAATAAGGAATGCATGAGTTCTAATCAAATAAATCCTTGCACTGACACAATTTCGTTAGACAAAAAGAGCACAACCGTCAATTTAACTCCTACGCATTTAATGTCAACTGGTCTAACAGAATACATTCAAAACTTGGGACAACATTTGAATGTAGAAATTCCTTCGTGGAATTTCGCAGATATTGAGACTCTTAACGAATTTCCGAAATTCAATTGCCAATTTGATGATTACAACTATTTGACTTGCGAGAGGGTAGCTCTAGTCGGATTGAGACTGGCTTCAGATGGAAAATTCAAATCTTAATTATTTTTAAAATTTATTTATTAAATGATTATAAATGTCTTCTATGGACCAACAACATTTTTACTGGTGAGTTTCTTTTCGACCTTTTACTTTCTTAATGAATTTTGAAAATTTATTAATATTTGTGTGGATTTTTTATATATGGACTGTTAGTAAAATGTCAGTTTCATAAAAAAAAACTGGGACAATATTACCACATTGTGTATTTATAATCGTTATTAGAACACAGATTTTAATAGAGGGCGCAATAGAGGTGCAATGGGACCACAGGAATATAGTTTTATTAAATTTTTGGAGCTAATGAAATAGAAACGATTTTTTCCAATCGAATTAATCACCCCTAGTCCCGTTGGCGTTTGTCGTAAACGACTCGTATTCCACTTCGTTTTATAGACGGTGTTTTGAACTTTTTTGAGACAAATGAATTGAAATGAAATGATGAAGGAAATAAAATTGTTAACAAAAGTTAAAAAAAATCTGAGCATCATTTTACAACGACACGAAACATGAGTCGTATACGACAAATGCCACGGGAATAGGGGTGATTATGTCTTTTTAGAGATTGAACCTGAGACCTCACGCTCAATAATCTGGCACACTAAACACCGAGCTACTGTGCCCAAAAATTTCATTTAAAGTTTCATTATTTCCGCCATCCTGATCGAAATGTTGGGTTGAGCACCCAACCCCAAAACCAAAATCCCCAAAATAAAATCACCAAACCAAAATACCCAAATAGATTTCGAGTGTATTCACAGTTGGACCAAAACTCAAGCAAAAGGTTAGGCGCAAGTTAGGTAGGTATAGTTTCTTTAAATATTTAGCAATAAAATTATTGGGTTTTGATTTGGTGGATTTTGTATTTGGGGATTTTGTGCTTGGAGATAATCAAATTGACGATTTTTCAAACAGTGGGGATTTTGGGTTTTGGGATTTTGCGCTTGGGTATAATGTGGGTAGGTATCCCCCAAATGCTTAGTTATCGACATGAAGTTCCACGAGGACAGTCCATATCCTATACCTACCTATCAATTAAATGTCCCGCTTCTGATTTCTTCCCCCGACTTTAACGTTGAAATTTATGTGAAATCTTTTAAGATAGGAATTTGATGAACTTCAAAATGTAAAGAAAAGAAGAATAATTTTTTTTTCTCGATATGAAACTTTTTGCACATCTCTAAATTTGTCCAGATATGTCATATCGGTCAATTTGAGTCGAATTCACCTGCAAAACATCTCACTCTACCACCATTTGGATTTGTTGTTACTTCGCACATGCGTGCTGCGAATTCGAAATCCAATATGTCGCTGGAATGGAAATTTAAAATCAACTCAAATAAATTCCAACACGCACACAGTGACACAAACATTTCCCAAAACAGTTAACCGTCAATAGTTTGCCTTCCATTCGAGTAGAAGTCTTGAGTGCTTGCGACATCTTGGACGTTCGAAATTAGCGTACTGTCGCAGTTGAGAAAAAATTATCGCGTTCGGCGGTGCGTTTGTGTTTTTTTTCTCCGTGATTTGTTTATCAGCGCGTGTATGCATAAAAGGGAACGAATCTTAATATCTGCACTCACTAAATAACAACTTCCGCAAATTGTTGTTCATCAATGGAATATATAAACGTGTAAAAGGGAGTGGAGAAAACAAGTGATTTTGTCAGACGCGTCTTCACAACGCTTACCAATTTGCAGTCAGTTTGGAGAGTTACGAAATTGTTGTGCATGCAAAACGCATCCTACGGCGGCGTTCCGTGTGTCTCCCGTCGTTCCCCACCTACAATTTTGTCGTCGGCTCGACCACATTTCCTCGTCTTTTCCTTTACTTTCTTGTTCGTGTTTTTGGCGTTTAGTGGGGTGTAACAGCATTAATTACGGTGTCGTGTATAAGTGAATCAAGCCAACATAGATAAAGTGAGTGAGAAGAAAAAAAAAATTCAGCAAGCAAAAAAAAAAAAATCAAATTGAGCATAAATTTGTGTTTGTGGGGAAGTGTGTTTAGATTTATCCCAAAATAAAGGAATTTAGCAGCAGCTGCATCAGAATGCCACTAAATAAAAGGATTATCAACAGAAAAGGAGCTTTAGGAGGAGCGACAGCAGTGGCAATGACCAAATGGATGTTGACATTTGTCCTGCTCGGTGTTTTCGTCGCCGCCGCCACCGCAATCGATGAGGTAAGTTTTAAAAGGAACCGAAATTGAATCATGGCGTGCAATGTTGCCTTATAAATTGTGCTAACATTATATTGTGGAATATAATTTTCTTTTTATGAATAAAATTATAATTGAATAGTGATTTGTGTATTCCCACTCAAACGATGAGTTATGCTTGTGTGTATTCTTAACCTTGTTACACGCATCTTCCAGTATATTGTACTGCTCCCTCGCACGCATTCTTTAGACATGTGCAGTCTCACTCGCTCTCATTGTTATTGGTGGCTGTCGCTTTTATCCGGCTGGAAAGATATGAACTACCTATGTAGTTAAATAGGTGTGTGAGATAATTAGTCAGGGTTGGCATTTGAGTAATTGGATGAAAATAAATTGATTTGAAATTATGATTTATAAATAAATGATGTGGGAGTTAACGAGATGGGGCTTTTTTTTGTTATTAATTTGCACAAATTTGAATGTATGAATCTCAAAGTTGTGAATTAAATCAATAGATAACCACCTCTTCATTTTTCTACGTCTATGAAGTTAACTATTCCTTTTGAGTTTGTATTTTTCTCTTTTTGTTCTTTTGATGTTTGTAGTTTTTGTCGAAACACGTTTTCCGATGTTGTACCAACGCAACCGTTACAGAAAAACGGTCTTTTTTTTAGTTAAAACAAAATATTCTAATAAATTAACACTTCTAAAATCTCAACAGATTTTTGTTTTAATTAAATCCCATTCTTGAGTAAGTACGGTTCCAACTTTGTTGCCTTGTTTCTTATAAACAACAGTTTTCAATGCTTGTCTTGAAAATATTACAACTCACAGCATGTACCTACCAGTCAAAAGTACTAAATACCGGAATACACTATCGAGATTTTTTTGAATATTTAGGAGAGTCCAAAATGGACTTCATATTGGTGTACTTTCGGTAGAGAACAAGTAAGCTTTGGAACTAGCTCTTTGCGACATATTTCCAGAGAATACAGCAGAACTAGCACCTATAAGTTCTGCATGTTCATCATTTTATAGGCTCACCTATAGGTTTTAGCGTTTCAGGAGAAATTCCTACCCGAAATTGTTCTAGTAGGTACTACTTTTTTTTTCAGCTGTGTTATACTGTCTAAAACACTATTATCTGCACTTCTGAGGTGGAGCAGGCTCGTAAAGAATATCAAATGTAAACTGAATGCTGTTTTGTTTCGAAGTGGCTATTCACCCGTTCATTTTGAGAGATTTTGTACTGAACTGACGTTTACCGATTTTAGAGACACGGGTACGTAATCAACGTAACGTAATCCTATTTTCATTAAAAACTCTTTATAAATATAAAAGTTTGATCCTAAACGTACGTTCTGCGATTTAACGCCTTATGTCCGAAAATGATTATACTGGAGTTTAGAGTCCTTGCCGCGAGCGTAGCGAGCCACATACCCCAACTTGACGCAATATAAACTTTGACATTTCGTTACGTACCCGTGTCTCGAACAACGGGCGAATAGCAACAGCCGTTTTGTTTTGTCAGTCAGAAAATGAGTCAAAAATTCATTTTCGGTATAGGATGGAACTATTTCTTACAAGCCTAGTACGCTGCTGTTGTGGAACGTAAAATCCCATACAAAAGTGACAGAACGAAATTATGAACGAAAAATGTCGCTCTCCTTTTCGTTTTGCAGTACGCTGCTGCGAAATGATAGCAAAAAGTTTTCACACACAATTTATTGACCGGGACATTAATTGCTTGCGAAAATTTGACATTTCATTTTGTTCGGGGTTGTTTTTTTTTTTTTTTGTAATCACGAAGTGGACTGTATTGAATTGAATTATACCTAATTGCTTTCAATTAAAAAATACAAATTCGTGCTGTTATCAAATGTCCATGTCAATTGTGTAGCAGCTGATGCTACTCTCCACAAATTATTTTCCGCGGTCTTTTCGCCCACGTTTCGTGCGACCACCGGAAAATTTCGTTTCGCAACAGCAGCGTACTAGGCTTAAGTAATACACGTAACGTAATCATATTTTCATTAAAAACTGTTTATAAAGATAAAAGTTGGGTCGTAAACGTACAGCATGATGTCCGAAAATGATTATACTGGAGTTTAAAGTCTTTGCCGCGAGCGAAGCGACCCACATTGACATACCCCAACTTAACGCAATATACACTTTTACATTTTAAACCCTATTCACACCAAGCCGAAAACCGAGTTTTCGTCAAAAAGTTTAGAAAACTCGTGGATGCATTCACACCGAACACCAACTCGTTTTCGTTTGACGTTTCAATTAGCTGTGAAACTAGCTATGAAATTTTTGTGGCGACTAGACTTTTATTTTAGTTACTAAACTTCGCTTGTATTGACATAATATACAAACAAAATTATTTAAGCTACTTGATAATCGTAAACTTATGGTGAAATGCGTAAAATAATTAACATAAGCCACAATCAAAATCAAAACATCTGAAAATACCATTTAGTTGTGGCAGGTAGTGCTGCCGTTCTAAAATTATATAAAAAACTGAATAATTTGCTCTTTATGGTGCAAAGATAACAAGAGATTCCACATTTGTAAACAAAAAACTAGAAGAAACGACAGCACTGAGAGAGAGAGCTATCCTGTCAGCAGTTTTTCTGAGCTCGCTGAATGTTGCAAAAGGTGTGTCTGCTTCAACAACCCAACGATCGTACTTGTTTTCGTGGCGTTTTCATGGAAAACGACCTCAAACAACTCGTTTTGAAAACTGCAATATGTATTGGAAAACTCCTGTTTTCGATGAAGTTTTCGACAGTTTTCGCGAAAACCCAGTTTTCAGCTTGGTGTGAATAGGGTATAAGAGAATAATTTATTTAGCTGACGCAACGAAATGTCAAAGTTTATATTAAAGACTCTAAACTGCAGTATAATCATTTTCAGACATTATGCCGTACGTTTAGGATCCAACTTTTATCTTTATGAAGAGTTTTTAATGAAAATAGGATTACGTTACGTTGATTACGTAGTCGTGTCCTGAACATCGGTAAACTTCAGTTCAGTACAAAATCTGTCAAAATGAACGTCCGAACCGAATAGACACTCCGTAAGAGAAATCTCTGTTTTAATATTGGAGTTTGGTGAAATTCTCTTTTCAACACTCACATACAAAGGCACATGTCTGGAAATTTTAGGATATATTTATTTAACGCAGTTGGGACACGGCATTAGTTATCAAATCATATTTATTTATTTATTTATTTCATCTTACAAGTTCAACTTATTTTAAATTACTTTGCAATAGTTTATACAAGAATGAGATCGTTTTTACAAATTATAGTTTACTTAAAACTACAGATTTACAATGTTCCCTACTCATATTAAAATCAATTAGGTTTTTGTATTTATTGTAATTTACACAAGCTAAAGTGATAGGATCATTCTGACCATAATTTGTTCTGTGTCTAGGTGGCATAAAAAAAAAATGTTCCCTAGGTCGAAGAACACGAGAAGGAGCATATATATTAAATGATGACAGTAAAAACGAACAATCAATGTGGCCAGTTAAGACGTCATTAGCAAACATTGCGGAATAATATATCCTTCTTTTAGAAAGAGGTTTCAAATTTATTAAGGAACATCTATCATCGTAGGTTGGAAGATTATTATTCCAGTCGAACTTTCGAAGAGCATACCTAGTAAACCTTCTTTGAATTTTCTCTATGAGAGATTCAGCATTGCGGTAAGAAGGATTCCAAACAACACAGCAGTATTCTAATATCGAACGAATCAAGGTGTTATAGAGAGTTTTAAGTGTATATGGATCATTAAAATCTTTAGAGTTTCGAAAAATGAAACCAAGCATTTGATTAGCTCTGCCAACTGTAGTCAATATGCAATGAAAAGTTTAGTTCAGTGTCAAAAATGACCCCCAAGTCTTTTTGGTCTGAAACTCTACTCAATGTCGTATTTTGTATTCTGTAATTAAAAAATATAGGGAACTTTTTTCTACTAAAAGTAAGAACCGAACATTTTTTAATATTAAAATAAAGGCCATTAAGAACACACCAGTCATTTAAACGGTTTAAATCATTTTGTAAAGAATGAAATCCGATATACAGTTTATTGTCTTGTAGATTTTTAGTTCATCTGCATATAAAAGACATTTTGAGCTTGATACGAAAGATGGTAAGTCATTGATAAAAAGAAGAAAAAGAAGAGGACCAATATGACTTCCTTGTGGAACACCTGAATAATTTCCAATTTCATTCGAAAACGCGGTTCCAATTTTAATAAATTGTTTGCGATTGGTCAAATAATTGCCAATCCATTTTAAAATACCTACTATTAAATACACTGTGCCAATAAGACGTCAAAAATGTAACCACAGATGGAATCATTCATTCCCCATCCAAAGCTGACACATATTTCGACTTTTAACAAGATAATGTAAAGATTTACTTATGATAATTAGGTAGGTATGTATGTATGTATGTATTAGAGACATTAGCACAGGCCTCGGCCCTCATTGAAGCTAAGCTCTGGGCCTCCGGGTATCGTAGAATAGCGCCAATACAAATGGACAAACTAAACCCGTAAATAAGCTGATTGAATAATTACAGAGACGTAAATATTCAAGGTTCTTACATATTACCGTTTGAACTGAGTTTTGGAACTTTCTCCTGAGGGATCTTGTCAAAGTAACGCTGGACCTTTGACGATGTTATTATACCTGGTGGCACCCAGGTGTAACCCAATTGTCGTGGATCTGATTCCCATTGTGTTGGCGAAATACTCTTGAAGCCGAGGCGTTCGCGAACCGATGTGACGATGTTACACATTTTCGGTTAAGTTTCTAAACTTAAAATAAACATGTCTAACTAAATTACCTTTTCAGTAGCTTCGTACAGATATTTGATAAAAACGCACTCTTCTTGAATCTGTAATTTGATAATGGTTACATCTTGATCGTCCACCAACAGTTCAAACTTTGCACTGTTCTGCCAACTTGGCTCTTCTCTAATTTGTCCAATTTTGTGACTATCTTCAGTATACTAAAGGGGCTGGCAAATATTATTAACTATTTAGTATTTATTAAATTGATGATTTTCTTTTTGTTTAATTTTTTCTTATTTTTTTTTTTTTTGTTTTTGATTTTATAAACTAATTTATTTTGCAAAGCCTACTAGTCTCCACTTATGATAATTAGGTAGGTCTAATAAAATTGAAATACCACCCATACCCAACAATTTTTTTCCACTCTAATAATTCAGAGTCTCAGCAGACCTCCCTGACAATATTTTCAATAGCTCTCAATAAATCGCGACAGAAACAAGCTCACTTTTCCAGTTTTCGTCTTCTTCAAATAAAAGTTAGAAGAATCGAAGTCGAACTCGAAGCCGAAGAGTCTGCCTTCCTTCCTTATGCAATTTCACTCTTCTCTCCCACTGTCGTCTTGTTTGCTTATTACTGTCATTCGTCATGACGTACCTACCTTTTCAAAGGTTTCACTCTTTACCCTCATAAGACACCAGTGACCAAATCCATTCAAAAATCTATAATCAGTTAAAAATTGTAAAGGAAAAAATACTTTCGGTTGTACATCTGTGGTGCGCCCATTAGCATTTTGTATTTGTATTTCTTGTTTGTTCCAGCCAATTTCTGGAATGTATTCGATGAGAAACTCACTCAAGCTTCCACTTTCCAAAGCAAATAGGCATAGTTGCCAGATTTCACATTGGATTTTGTTTTTTTTTTCTTCTTCTGAGTTTGTTTTGTCGCGCCGTCAAAAAGAAGACTTCAACTCGATTGTGCGGCGGTGTGTAATGTGTACAATACCACGCCAATCATCACGCACAAGAAGAAAATGGAAACAAGAGAAAAAGGCCGCACTGCCATGCCACTAGCGCTCGAAGAGACTTGTTATAATGTTTTCCTTTATACGATGCGTGTTTAATTTCTCCAGAAAAAGGTGAAAACAACAAATAATCGTAAACAAAATCAAAGCAACGAAAGAAAAATCCAAAAGAACGATCCCACTAGAACGTGGGTGTCTTTTTTATATGATATGCAGTTTCATTTTTCATTTACTGCACAGAGGAGTAAACGAGACAGAAATGTTGATATCTATTTGGATAAAAATCACTCTTTATGTTTACATTGACAATTTGTCAGTCTTATCAATCCGCTATGACTTTGCCTTGTCTTTTGTTCTTATCGTAACACAAAATAACTTAATTTCGATTGAATTTCTCCAAAGTAAAATGACAGCTATTTAACAGTATATTCGTACTGACGTCTGGCATTGGCAAATGACTAGTGTGCGTGATGTGCGTGTCATCCATCGATTTCGTTCGATATTTTTATACTCATGTTTACGAATGTCAACTTTCGTTGTAAAAATAATATTCTTTACGTTGGCGGCGCACGGCGGCAGCAGCGACACACATAAAAGGCTGGAATTTCCTGCGAGAAAATGCATTTTCCATGTCAGTGACCTCGGACTCGGATCGACTTCTCATGTGATCCGAATTCGCTGTTGTTGTTGTTGTTGACTGTGTGGGTAACTATTGGTTTTTGGTTTATTTTTGTGGAATATGAAATTCCATTTGTGGTCTTGCAGTAGGTGGAGGAAATGAACCAACCATTCATTCACGTGGAGGCGTTCGCGTCGCGCCGCTCCTTCTGTGGATGTGTTTTTTAGCGTTTGTAATTTTTCAGCGTGCGGTTTACCGCAAGTGAATATCGAGGGCGGTGAACAGAAACCCAATGGCATTTGGTGAAGGCGAACAGTGGGACAATAACGCATTTGAGAGAAGCAAGAGGAACTATTTTTCTATACCTGGTCTATGTATGCGTATGTCTATGTACATATGTCAAATGCCATAAGAATATGTCACGAATTGATCCAAGCACTCATTTGACAAGTTGTATGAGTAGGACCCGATTCGACAAGTTATTTCGGCTGTTTTTATTGTTGGCCACCTAAAATATTCTTTAACCCACTGTACAGCTGATCTAGATTTATATTTTGCCCTTTATATTTGACTTCGGACTCTGGTTAATTGCGACAAAATGCAGGTGACAGACAGGAGAAAATCGCAGACTGGTTTTTATTTTTTTTTTTCGGACGAGAGTTTCTTTTGCCATCGCTATTGCTTATGGACGCTTTCCTGTGGGTAGAATGGAATGTCGTCGATTGTTGCCGGCACCGTTTTGGTTGTCCGTCATGATCATGAGTAATTCTTAGACTGTCAGTAAATTGATACAATATTGTGAATGTGATTATGTTAACAATTGACAGTTCTTTGTTAGATAATAGCGTTGACTGGGTTCAGGCAATATTTAATAATATGGTAGGTACTCTAAAATTATTGGGACATAATTTAATTACATTTTGGATAACTTATAACTAGATGAATTTGAAATTGCTTTGTGTTCGATAACCCTTTTTTATTTAAGCATTTCAGCAATATACTTTCTGATCAGCTTTCTTTTTTTAATTAATTTTTCAAAATCGAAAATATTTGTAGCAAAATTAATCAGAGTATTTTTTCCAATGAACAAAACAAACTTAAAAACTTAATACTAACTACAGTATCAAATTCATTATTTACACACTTTGGCTATGTAGAATAATGTTGGTTTTGTTAAATTAACTCCCTATTATGAGAATCACTGTCGTTTAGAGCAATAAGGAACTACGTATGTACTTACTACTTAGATAATTCTATTTTCCGTACGTGAACACTCTTCACTTGAAAGTAAATAGGTACCATTCATTTTTGTTTTCTATAAATACCTGTCAAAAAACTGTCAACGTCATTAGATGGGTATATTATTACGTATACCTGTAATAACAGTTGGCGCTAGCTTTTTGCAAACCATTCATATTATCAATATCACTTTGAACCCAATTAGGTACACTGCTGTGTGACAAACAACGTCTCATTTTGTTAGTTGCCAAACGTTTATAAAGAATATGTAATAATAGCCGTTTTTTATTATCAGCGTGATCTGACCCGGATCATATCATGAAAATAAAACAAACTGGATCTTTGATTAAGTTGTGGCAACAGTTGTTTTTATAAAATCCAATACCAATTATGACAAATATCGTATTGCCACCAGCCATCTTGCAGCCACACGGTACAATGTTACGTCACAATGCGATGATTTCTCCATTGCACTTGCTCATATTTGAGTTTGACATTTCGCTTGTTGTGTCGGGGTGTTACCATATGGATACAAATCTGCATACATTTAGCATTCAATATTTTTTTGGGCGAAACTATGTTCAAATGTTGAAATATGCGTCATAATTAACCGTATTGTACTGCTAATATTTCCATTTATATTTCTGTGCTATATAGCGAAACAAAACATCTCGAAAGTCGGAATAGTAACTTATTCGAATTTGAAAAAATGCTAATTGATTTTTTGTGTTGTTAATTGTGTTTTATATTTTGGTCTGGCAACATTACTGTGTGGCTATAATGTACAGGGGCGCCAACATTTAGTGAATGAAATAAACAACGCCACGAAACAACAACGAGAAATAGTTGAATTAATTATCAGATCATGATTCGTGATCTCGATGAAAAGCAGGATCACATGCTGTTGTTGTAAGTTGTTGTAAGTGCATGTAAATCGATGATCTATATGGATCATGGCTGATAATAAAAAAACGGCTAATATACTCTTTAATAATAATCAAATAAGCTTTAGATTGACAGGCTCACAAGAAGGGACAGCGCTTTGTGAATATTTCAGTCTCATTCCACTTGTGGGCATCAAAACCTCAATGCATTTATATGTGTTTTTGTTTGAATCACTTGTTGCGTTCATATAACGCCTCAAAAAAAAATTAGTGGTTGTCTCCCACCGTCCCACCTTCCGACCTATCTCTATTATCGACCTTTTATATCTTTCCGCTATCTTCCTGAGGAAGTGGCATAGGCCGCATAGCCGATGTTGCTAGACTTCATATCTAACGATCTCGCTCGCAATGTGCCTCGGGAGGGTAGCAGGACGGTCCTTAAGTAGGAGAGGGAGGATGCTAAGTATACCAAAATTATTGTTTCTCATATGTTGTATCACAACATTTAAGTTTGTATGTATAATGAAACGATACCATGATAATGTATTAATTTATTGCGATTTGAAAATAAAAATCGAATAACTTGACTATTTTCGGAGTTTAATATGCGAAAGGCCAACACTTCATGCCTCAATAACAACATAACGTGCAACTTCTATTTTGAACGTCACTATTTCAAGACCAGAAGCAATCTTTCAAAAGAGCAACACATTTGCACGTACCACCTGGAGGCCGCCTGAGTGGCACTACACTACAGCAAAGCAACCTACCTCATACATTAACTGGTTTCTACACGCGCGAGAATCTGCAAATAAAGCACAGACCACAGCCGCCACCGCGCGCCGCATTGCTCTTCTCTGAAGCCCATCGCAGTTCACAGGCATGTGGAGAAGAACATAACACTGTGTGGTGGAAGCAGGAGCTCGGCCAGCCAACGTACCACACGACTAATGACTCTGACGGAACGATAGTGAACCAGAGGGCGAGGTGCATATACGCAACAACACTATCAGCGTAGATTTACATCATCAGCACACGTTGATTGCAGCAGTCAGCGTCCTCTGTGATATTTCCACTATTTGCCCACTTTGTGCTGTGCACAAATATTCGACATGCTTTGGCTTTGGTACATTTTCACATTTCCTTTCTTTCATCTTCATTTTCTTGCTGAGGGAACTGACGCGCTTCGTATAAAAAGAAATCAAAAGTTCTTTAGACGCGGCTTACATCGCTTCACTGCTACTGACAAATCGGCGCTGAACACATGCAAATTGTCTGTACATGCTTCTATTACTTTCGTTTGGCTGGTACATTTGATGTGGGGATATGAATCTTCTTTGAGGTTATACGCAGCAAACATTGTATGCCCGCTGACAGCCTCAGGCGGGGAAGTGTTTCATGCCAGAAACGTGCTGAAAATTTCGACAGCAGCTCAGTAATAAGCGGCCCAGTGGCAATTTCTGGTACATTTCTTTTTTGTTCTTGCAAAGGTCGTTGCATGCCGGCGATGCAATGACTTTCTAATTTTTTTCTTTATCATTCGTTTGTTTAGCTTTTAGCACATTGCAATGGCAATTTAAATTCATACGATTGCCCTTGGGTGGATTTACTTTACTCCGTGGATAGAATTGGGTACCTACTCGAATAGAGGGTGCATTGGATTTAACATTTTTCTTTGCTGCGTTTTACTGCATTGGCAACGCGAGATTTAATGATGTGCCGGAACATAACGGATGAATTCAGTAGATGTAGCCCCACCATCCTCAGATTTGACACTGACAGCTGTTTCCCGCTTGAAATCTCGACATCATTGGACCATTTTTCTTGGAAAATGAGGCTGGGAACAACGTTTCGGTCAACGGTGGGCGTTACAGAGCCATGTTAACCGACTTTTTTTTACTGAAAATGCAGAATGGGGCGCCATGCCACACAGCCCATACCGCACAATCGATCTTTTGCGCATCAAATTCCCAAATCGTGTTATCAGCCGTCTTGGCGATGTCAATTGGCCGCCAGGGAGCTGCGATTTTACGACTTTGGACTTTTTTTTATGGGGAAGCGTGAAGGACCGATGTTATGCCAACAATCTGCAAACGATTCGAGCACTTAAGGCCAATATCACTCAAGCAATCCGTGAGCTACAGCCCAAAACAATCAACAAGGTCTTGGAAAATTGTAGTGACAGAATGCGCTGCGACGTTGTCTTCCATAATTAATGGGAATGCTTGCTCTTACCATAATACATAGCCATAATACATGGAAAAAATTTAATTTTGTGCATTTTTAAAAAGAAACTTGTATTCGGGCCACCCTTTATGTTTATATTGCTAGCATGAGTTCAATGATCACAATTGGCATAAAGCGATTACAATGGCTAAACCAATCAAAGCCATGAGAACAGGCTCTTTTCTCAAAAACCTATTTATAATAAGAATGCACGAAACAAGCCGCAAAGTCACACATGGCTATACCGTACGAGACACCGTATGTATTTAAAATGCTTTTGTAAAGAGCTGCAATCGAAAACAATAATTTTTACATGTTTTTGAATTTATTAAGATCTGTTTTGAATTCGGCGTACCTCAGTCTCTAAACGAAGCAGAAAGATGAATAATAGCTCAAAATACCCGCGGAAGTATTGTCTAAAATCAATTTTGAGTTATTTTAGTTTGATATAGGTTTTTGAACATAATATCCGTTTTTAATTATCAGCTATGATCCATATAGATCCTCGATTTACGTGCACTTACAACAACAACATGTGATCCTGCTTTTAATCGAGATCACGAATCATGATCTGATAATTAATTCAACTATTTCTCGTTGTTGTTTCGTGGCGTTGTTGATTTCATTCAATAAATGTTGGTGTCCCTGTAAATTATAGCCACAGTAATGTCGCCAGACCAAAATATGAAACACAATTAACAACACAAAAAATCAATTAGCATTTTCTCAAATTCGAATAAGTTACTACTCCGACTTTCTAGATGTTTTGTTTCGCTATATAGCACAGAAAAATAAATGGAAATATTAGCAGTACAATACGGTTAATTATGACGCATATTTGAACATAACATTTGAACATAGTTTCACCCAAAAAAATATTGAATGCTAAATGTATGCAGATTTGTATCACCCCGTAACACCCCGACACAACAAGCGAAATGTCAAACTCAAATATGAGCAAGTGCAATGGAGAAATCATCGCATTGTGACGTAACATTGTACCGTGTGGCTGCAAGATGGCTGGTGGCAATACGATATTTGTCATAATTGGTATTGGATTTTATAAAAACAACTGTTGCCACAACTTAATCAAAGATCCAGTTTGTTTTATTTTCATCACGCTGATAATAAAAAACGGATAATGACAAGTTGAATGAAGTTATGTCAAAATAGAAAAGGTTGCGCCCTCTTTTCCACCCCTTAGGGTAGGCTTAGTTAGGTGGACGAATTTTTCAAAATACTTTATTATCGGACGTAATGAGATTAAAATTTCTAGCTCGATTGATTTGGGCTGGGATGTGATTATTTCGATTTTTTTGATACAAATACAAAAAACAAATAACACCATCAGCTCCAACGAACCTCCTTGCAAAATTTCAAGCTTCTATGTCTAATGGTGTAGGCTGGGTCGTTATTTTTATACATTTTCTATGTACACTTCATATCCATACATAATGTATGGTGGTGGTGCAATTAAAAAGGTGTCTGCAACAGAAACGCCAACAAATACCGTTTAAAGGATTTCGGATAAATTTTCGCCATCATTTTCCCGTCAATGCTGTGTGAATTCAATTTAAGTGGTGAAGCGATATATACATATAAAGAGGGACCATTGTCGAGACCGCTTAATAAAAACGAAGTCACCCATTCACATGAAAATTGATGCCAGGGTTAATCTGATTGAGTGTTCTCATTTATTTTGATTTTAAATTAGAAAAACAGGTGATCGAAATGGGGAGGGTGTTGGTTGCATGGAGCTGGCAGATGGCTTGATTTATATTGAGATATCTATATTGATGGAATTAATTTCTTAAGCAGATTATGAATGGACTGGGGAATTGCTTTCACTTTTATAATTTCTACACGTTAAACGGCAAAGAGAGGTAAACGGCTGGGAAATTTTTCTTTGCATTCATTTTAGAAACTTGAGGTTGACTATGTATATGTAGTATGTGTATCCATTTTAGCAAAGTGGTATATTTTATCGTGAGCTGATGATGGATTAGTTTTATCTGTTATTTTAATTGAAAATTACCCAACAAATAACAAATGTAGTATTAATTAAGCAAGCGTCTTAATTTCGGGACATTCTCAAGAACTTGATGCATTTTATGGAAAAGTCTTGGGCCTGTTTCCGTACAATAATAAAATAGATTAAGAACTAAAGCGTACTGACTATTCCGCATGCGTTGCGCATTTGCTGTGTGAGGTCTAAAGCAGTTGGAAACACTTCCCAATTTTGGTCAAAAAATCATCGTCATCGTCTACGTAAACGCGTCTGACTACGGTCGTTTCATATTTTTGAATATCTCTTTAATTAAAAGTATATTTCTGACGGCAATGCCATACCTACAAAATTCATAAAAATTATAAACAATGTAGGTATCCAAAAAAACCGAAACAATAAATGAATGGATTACTTACTTACTTAAAAGTATAAAAATCTTAAGTAAATATAAATAAAAAAATGCTTCGACATACAATGTTTTGTTTTTCGATGATGAAGATAGTAAAAATTCTGTCGGACTATGGCGAATGCGAAGGCTCCTTACAGATGCATTGGATCCTCTTTCACTTTTAACAAAAAAAAATTAATTTATGTACTAATAAAATCTTTTTAAACTAATTTAGGAAACTGTTAACCCAAGGAGCAATGCGTGGGTACCAGTGGTTGACTGAAATTTTTGTTGGCTAAAGTACCAGATACAGACTTATTGGATAACTCAATGGCATTAAGTTCTTCAGTCAAATAAGTCGACAACTTGTTTTTCTAGTTCTAGTTCTTAAATTGTCTACAATGGACGACACGACGAGAGGATGCGATTAAGATGATACACGGAACAAACTTTTGACAACGTGTCGGTTAAATTAGAAACAAATTCCTTTATTAAATCTGCGTACTGAACTCATCATATCCGCACAACAAGTCAATGTCTATAACTGATTAGAGTTATCTCGCAGATTTTGTGGTTTACAAAAATACCACTTGGCCTTCATTGGCTTATCAATTAAAGCAGCTTCTCTTCAATCGTATACTTCCCATGATAGACAATAGAAACTAACATTTCACATCATACTCTATGACTATAGTCACCTCATTTAACAATTTCAGCTATTACTCATTATTTGCTTATAATTTTTCCACTTCTCTCCCTGTATGCCAAATGTATATTATATCTACTGGATGCTGTAATAATCCGTACTTAACCTATACTATACCTACATATATTAAATGCAGATACAAGTAGCGCGAAAAGATATTTTTTAAATATTATTCTTGGAATCGTATCATCGAAAAACTTGTTTACGCGTTTCATGAGTTTAAATATTTGCTGATAGCTCTTGTGCGATATTCTTTTGAATACAATAATATACTTGTTTGCGATTACCTTCACGATGAAGTTCAATCGAAAATTCTCGTAAAATCCAAACAAAAAAACAGCAAGAGGCGTTTTCGAATAATGCACGTGTTTGTTTTCGTATGCAAATTTGAAGAAAAAAACTATTTTAAAATCAAGAATTTATCAAAAATCTAACTGGCTCTGTCTGCATATTTATTACTTTTATTGCGATTAATTTTATCAATGACCGTCAATATGCAAACATAAATATGTCTTTGTATATTTGGAATTGAAAGGATATCATTATTCAAAAAAATCATAATTCGTGGGTAGGTGTAGGGTAATAAAATGACAGCGATGGACACTAACTAATTGTTTGCTTGTTAGTTAGTTAAAAAGTATGTCAGTGTAACAGCATACTACGTTGGAGAAATTATTTGAACTTACAACGAAATCACATATTATTCTATAGCCAGGCAATCTGTGGACTATATTATAGGTTACTTGATTTTTCGTTCTGCTGCTCCTGTTTTATCTACACAATTTGTTGAAGAAAAAGCACAGAAGAACCGAATTCGAAGAAAGTTTTTATTGATAGCTCGAAAATAATAGAAAATATAAAATTGTGAAAAGAAAATACAAAACCCTTGAAAATAAAAATATTAAACAAAGTACATGGAGCGAAGTGGATGGTGCCGTTGTTAATACATATATTTTTTGTTATATGTATATATATTTTTTTACTCTAATGAATGTCTTATTATATTAATAAGATTTGTACTACCGTAGCTGAAATTTTTAAAAGGGTTTTAAAAGGGCAGGTTTACATACCGCAAAACTGGAAAGAAGTAAAAGTGATATTTATTCTCAAAGCAGGACAAGTGTACCTACTCCATAGAGACGTGGAGCCCTCTCATGCGTCTTCTAGTCAATACGACCTATTCGATAAACCTAATCAATGGACTGTAGGTCTTGATCATCCGCTAACCTTTTCCCCTTTCGTGGAACCATTTGTTCCTTCCTTTCAGCAATATAAAAATATCCTCGATCTGATCAGCTTTCTTTTCTTTTAATAATTTTTCAAATCGAATGAATTTCAAAATGAAAAAGGCATTTTTCTCAAACAAAACTTAATATTAACTAAAGTAATTAACATCGTTATTATACACAAGACTCTTATGACTTTTAAGATCAAAGGGACATAACAGGTATTAACATACTCAGAGGATATTGTAATCCTAATAAATGGCAAGCATCTCTCCACAATTAGCGAACTCAATTTATCACAGAATCCATTCCCCAAATGAAAGCAACTCTAAAAAACTACGAAAAATTTACTTCACAAAATCAGAATGGAATCCACAGAAGCATTGCCTCATTAACCGTTCTCATTCTCATTTTCGAAATCAGCTGTTTTGAGTCAAACATTGGTAAAATATGAAAATTGTTGAAATTAATTGTGAGTACAGTTTCAAATAATAATAAAAATCTTCTTTTTTTTTTTCAACAAATTAAATATAAATAGTTAAAAAAATGGATTTAATTGACTTCTAAATAATTGCTGGTTGAACGGAGACCTCCAAGCGAAAGGAAAATCTGAAAATTCAGAGAAAAATACTTCGAGACTCTTGTGATTTGACTCACATACATAGATGAGCCAACGTATGAGTATAGTGAATTCAATTCGTTTTATGTTTTACAAAGAATAAACTTACAGGTTTCAAAGAACGTTCCCGACAAAAATTACTTTGAAAAAAAGGTCAATCTTCCAGTTCATTCGGATTCAGTGATACCTATAATTTTACGAAATTCGTAGCAGATTTTCCACTACGAATCTACTACATTTTTCGGGAGCGTATTTTCGATAACGATGGGACACGAATAGGGCTGATTGAATTAATAATAATTTAAATAAATTATCCTTGCGGACAAGACCAAATGGCCAATTAAAACCGAAGCCTGTTCATTAGGAAAAGAAAAATGGAGAAATTCGATCTGCCTATAAACCGAACACTTCTGAAACTTTCCTCTGAATATACATAAGTATGAATGTGATTCTAAATCTATCCCCATAGCTCCATAGGTAAAATACATTTGTAGCATGAGAGCGAAAGAAGCCCTTCACCTCAAGAAGGGAAAAACATCGAAGCACAGCTCCACAATTAAATAAATACTAAACTCACTTTTAACTTCGTCTGTATATTTTCGAGATTTCCAGAACTGCACATCGGTTAGATACATAGATTAGAAGCAGATAATTTTCTTATCTTAAACAACTCGCTAAGTGTCAATTCAAGCAAGTCGTTTAAAACTCTTAAAAGTAGTCGAAGACATCGATTCCAATAAACGTTAACTTTAGCCTCCTTTGTCAGATAAATGATCTCAGTAGCCATTACTTTATACACTGTTAAACGCATTTTAATATTCCGCCAATGCTTTAAAAGCTTTTCAATATACTTAGGGCATTGTCACTCGAAGCCTTTTAAGTACGTTGAATGAAAATAATATCTATTCTCGAGCCCCATAAAAAATAACCCCATGGAACCTATAAAATATCTACTCCAATAGATTTTATGTCGACGTCAGTGCCCTGCGGACACTTTGCAAGCACATCTTCACATTAATGGCCCCACTTCGCAAGCAGTTCGCTCAGTACAGAGAAGAGATACTTCTTTAATTTTTAACAGAAGGACATAGAATCCCCCAAAAGCCCGTAAAAAAAATTCGATGGCAAATCTATACGAAAAAGACAATTGGGGTAGTGGCAAATCCCATTACCTATCGGCTGGATGAAAAATGAAAAAAATAAAACCAAAGATAGCTGAGCCACGAACATGTGCCAGGAGATCTGTTCGACATGCGATTACTTCGATCTCACCTCGATGTCCCACAGAATCTATTCAACCCTGACGACCTTGACGCGTAACGCAACACATGACCAAAAACCGTGACATGCTGTTCGTGTAGTTGTGTCTGTGAGGACGAGATGAGGGCCACTATGTGTATCACAAAATGTGACACCAACAGAAGTTCGAAAAAGCATTGAGGCTGACAATTTTATTTTATCGTTTACTATAAACGTTTATTGCATATATGAGCGCCAAGGGGAAGGATATATAATTTTATATGCAAATACGGGACGAGTAGGTATACATGTAGCTGTAGGGAGGTTTGATGGATAAATCGAGTTATTGTTCTGTAATCGTACGCAAGAGTAGGCATCCGTCTTAGCGTTAAAGTGTCTTTTGTCACCACAACCACCACCTTTCGCGTTTTATCTTATCCTTTTTGTTGGATAAATAAATGACTTACCTATAGCTTTTGGCGGTAACTATTACGAGGCACTGAATAACGCTGCGTATTGAAAGTAATTTAGACAAAAAATTTACTGTATAGAAGAGGAGGCACCTACCTACCAGTTTCTTTGACGATAAAGTTACAAGGATGTCATAATATTCATAATGGAATACCCTAATGAAAAATAAATGTATGAATACGAAATTATCACCATAATCGGGATTTAATTTGTCGGAGCAAATGTCTGCAGATAATTTGGAAATGCGTCATGGAACTTGAAATGTCACAGCTATAATTGACAGCTATGAAGGTTCGGATTTCAACCGGTATTTGGCTTGTTATTGTTTATTGATGTTTAGATTACTTAAAATAATCACTTGCGGCTTTGTACTGATGTCGTTGTGGTTGCTAACATTTTAATCTCTACATACATATTTGGTTATACAATATTTAGTTTTGTGTGTTATGTCACTAAGATTTGCACTAATGGCTTACAACCCCGACACGGCGTTTATCGTTTCATATTTCCTGTATGTTGTCAAAACACAAGTTTTCAATTACATATATATGAAACTAGCGGACCCGGCGAACTTGGTCTCGCCCCAAATATAACGCCTTAAGATAAACTCCAGAGTAATAATAAAACACTGATAGTTCAAATTTCAAAGTGATTTATTTGAATGGAATCGGAATCATTAGAGAGTGATTTGATAAACGATGTTTTTCCACAAAGTCGTTTTTGACTAATCCTATTCAAAGGAAAATTTACGGAATGAGTGTTTCGCAATGAATGCCCGCAACTCAATTGGATAACCTCACTTTTTACACGCAAACACATTTTCTGAAAAATTATCGAATTGATAAATATCGCATTGAATTTCAATTGATCGTAGTGCTTGTATCCGGAATCAGTGTAATAATACGCAAAATTCGAATCAAATGCAGCAAGAAAAATAGCACATTTTTTGGTCAATAGAAAATGACAATGCGAAAAGGACACCTGTCAAAATCCGCATAGTCTAAGACAACGTATAACGCCATCTATTGGGTTGTGGCATTGATCGCAGAATAGCGCCATCTATTATTTATCTCTTTAACTTCTCCACCCATAATGCACACAATTATCCGAAATTTTCCAAGCTTCACAACGAATTTTCCACCTTTACATCGTCCAAAATGATCAAAACATGCGATAAAATGCAAAATTTCGTCGAAAAAAAAAATTTTCGATTTTTCGAATTTCCCGAAATGTTCCGAGTTTTCCACTAAGAATTTTCTATTTTTCCATTCGAAAAGCCATTCCGGAACAATTGCACACAAAATTCCGTACAAAAAATCAATTTTCGATTTTCCCAATTTCCCGACTTTTCCGGTGGGTTTTCCCTAAATTTCTCTTGGCAATTACCCACAACTGAAAAAAATGTTAGCCAAATTGGCCCAGCCGTTCTAAATTGATGAATTACTATACATTTTTCACACCATTCTTAAATTTCTGATTTTTATAGGGTATAATATTTGCTACACAATTTTTGTATTGAATTCATCAGAAAAATAAAAAAACTAAAACTCGCACAAACAAACAGCTGTCAGAAGCTACTACCATTAGTTTTGTTTGTATACGCAAAAATCGAGCATAATGGCGAAGCGTTTGCAATTTTAAAGAGACGACGATTGTTCTTGATACCATAATCTCCATACATTTATATGTACTAACTTATGTACAAACTAAAGCATCTTTTTATACCCATCCCTGAAGTGGCAGGCAATGCCAATTTCATTGGAATTTTTTTTCCATATAAAAACTTTCCTTTGGTCACTTGCCCTCGACACGGTTACCCTGAATCGGATTGAAATTGAAGCCCACAGCATGATTTCAGTCATCCGATATTGTTGGATAAATAACAAATAAACAACCAAAATTCTTTTCTGCCGAAATTTTAACATGCCGAGTTCAGTTAGGGGCGTTTTCTGATATAACCCAATTTAATATATTAGACTAGCTGGCTGTATCAGCTTCTCATGGTCTTTGGATATGCAATTTAATGTACACTTACTTAGTCTATTCGTACTCTCAGGGGTGGAATTCCCAAATGTCATAGTTGTTAGTCCAATGCGACTGTCAAAATCTCCTTGTTTTAAGTTGATCGTAAAAAATGACAAGACACTTGACGAAATAAGATCACAAAACTGCTACAATCTTAGGCGGCTCTACACGATAACACATGACAAACTTTTATAAATTAGTCATATGAAACCAAGACGCAATCAGATTATAGACATAAAACTCAAAATGCTCTTTAAAATACCAACCACCAATTGATCTCCTTCAAACCATCATTTATAAGCCACTGTCACATTCACCTGTCAGTTCATACAGAAAAGCGCATTCTTCTTTTCTAAGCCCCCTTACTAAGAACCAGCCAAAATAGTACTTTGCTTGCGAAATTAGACTTCTCTCGAAAAGAACCCATTAAACTGTCATTCTGCCTAAATCCTAACAAACCCATTTCCCAACAAATTGCTTCCTCCGGCCTCTTGCCATTTTACCTTTGGCGTAAGCAAGCAAAAGCAAATGTAAGCACGTGGTCCTATAACTAATTTATTCTAATACATAATAAAAATTCAAATGAATGCGATGTTTCAAAAAATCCCTCTCATCTAGGCAAATGAACGTCAACCGCTGAAGTGGGTTGCCCCGCTTCCAAAGAACCCACCTACCTACGCTACCCACCTTGCTCCATCTCTAACCATTTGAAATATGAACTGGATTTTTTTTTCTCCCTTCCCTTTTGGAGTTTTCGTGTGATTTTAACAGACGGTAGTAGAAGAGGGAACAAAAAAAAAAAAAAAAGGAAAAGGAGAATTCGTCATCTGAATTGTGGGTCAAAGTCATAGGAGTCAGCGATTTGTTTCTCTATACACCTTCACTCTCGTACCGTTTGCACGAGTACAGTGAATATATAGGAGTATTCTATCCTATCAGGAAGATATTCAAGTTGCCCTAACATTTCACCTTTGGATTTGTATTTCCCCTCGTCTTTTTTTTTAGTTGTTGTGTGTAGATGGCGACCCCTTGCTGTGTGAATAAGATGCCGGGAAAAAGGAGCCCAAAGAGGAGATTTTCTTTTTCTTTCATGAAAACGAGACGAATGAACGGAGCAATAAAAGCAAGTACCACACACCGCCCCTTCGAAAAAAATAGGTTACAATCTAAATTCCATGCTTTCGGAGACAAGAGATGTGTCACATGTGGACGCTAAAAAAAAAAAAAAACTCTTCTGTGCCAAAACAAAATAGGACGACGAGTTCATAGTGCATGGAGGATACTGGATACAGGATACTGAATCGGGAAGCAAACACAAATTGTGTCACATTCAGTGCGTGGGACAGGGGAACTGCAGTTTTTTCTTGAACAAAATCTTAATTTTCCAGAGGGAACAAGTTTTCTATCTTTCTCCTCGATAACAAGAAAACGAATTAAAGAAAGCTTGAGGGAGACGTACTGGGTTGTGGGTGGGGATTTTTATCCTGCATTTTTTTTTTTCAAATTTATCTCTCACATTTTACTCCTATCTTTTCTTAACGCGAAGACATATTTTTTTTGTTCTATTCACCTGGGCTGTAAATAAGATTTTGTAGACTTGTCAGTACGCCCTCGTGGTACGCTTTGCTACGCCATATTCACTCCGAAGATGGAAGAGTTTTATTATGTACCACGAAGGTTAAAAGTTGTATGGATGTGGGCAATTCCAATGTTTGTGTGATGTGCTACATCGCCTTTCGTCGCCTGAAGTTACGTGCAGATTTAGTTTATCGAAGAAAAGTGTTGTCGATGGGGATTTTTTTAATTGTACCTTTCCTCATCTTTAAATTTTTTTAACACATACAAACTAAAGAACATTTGTAACTCAGGGTTTTATAAAATGAGGAAGGAACTTTTATGATTGACGATCGAATGAAGGTCTATTTTAATGAACACTATTTTCAGCAAAGATGTTCTCAGCTACTACTTTGTACTATAATTTATTCAAATGACAAAATCGCATCCAGCTTTGAATTCCCTGTAATAATATTTCATCTGCCGGCGAGTTCTTCAGACTCCTTTCGTTTCGTTTGAAATGGTTGACATATAAGTATGGTGGAAAAATCTATTATGATTCGTCAAAGGCCCAGCGGAAGAACATAATACGAACATAATACGAACATCTAGAGGAAGCTTATGCGAATGCATACAGGAATATAATGCAACCTACCTAGGGAACGATGTGTGAATTATAAAAGCAGCCTATAACAGCTCATAGGAGAAGAGAACGAATATGAAAAATAGTCTGTCCTTCTACTTTCAAATAAAATGTAGCAATGTTCGCCATACATTCCTCTTTTGATGCATTTTACGAAAATTGACACATTCTCGATATTCTTAGCCCTAAAACTGAGTTAAGAGCAATTTGCTGCAAGGATAAACAATTACTTACTAAACTACGCGGGAATAGTTTCTAGTCTTATCGATTGTTTTATCATTTAAATCATACTTTAATTTATAAAATTAGTAAATCTATTCATTAAATAACTTTTTGGCTTTGGAGCTAATTGTAACGAGTTATTAGTTGATCAATATTGTCGGTAAGTACCTACCAAATCGACTAGAAATACCGATTAGCAGCGATAGAAAGTTCATCTCTGTTATCAGCCATTATTAATTAAGTTGACAAATAACTGTGGGCCAATGACATCGCAAAAGTATAAAAGTGATCTAACCATGACGCAACATTTCTACGATGCGGCGAATTGTAAAGGCGCAGGCGGTAAAACGTTACTTTACGTAATGCAAATGAATGGGCAAAAAATAATATTTAATATGTATTTCAATAAAATTGTTATGCAATCTATATATTTTTTTTCTGATGTTTATTATACGATTTCATCGGACTATTACGAAGAACATTTCGGTATAAAATAATAAACTCGTAGAGCAATCGATTATTTTTCACATTTTTCCACCTCGGCGCACATTAGTTTGCATGTGAATATGATATATGTGATTTTACGAGTCTACGAGTCCTTTTTTGGACTATAGTTTACTGGAATTGGTGTGTCCCCTTGCATTGCTCACGGGGATATATATGCTGGTGTAGGTGGGTATGGACGATTCCTCTTATTTGGGGACTCTATGGCAAATGTTCACTATTCCAGAGGTTTCTGTGGTAATTCATTTTTCATTTTATAGCTAGTCATGCTTCGAAAGTTTTGTTGATTTTTTTTTTAAGCAAAATATGAAGTATGAGAATTGTTTGCTTTTAAAGAACAAAAACAAAAACAACGTCCTTGGAATGAGAACTGAGTTTGAAGGTGGAACTCGTAGGTAAAACTAAAAAAGTTAGGGTAATTATTATAAATAAAGTGCAGTTTGTTAGCTATTGTTAGCCATTTGGAGAGAGTGCAAATAATAAGGAAGAACACGTTTCAATTGTGAATTTGATTCATTGATTGAGAAACCGTTGCTGTTTCTTAGTGCAGATGGGAATATGTATATAGCAATCTTGGCGGTAACAAATCAATTCCAACTATGTATGTAGGTATTTGCATTTCATTTCGTTGGTTGATTGAAAAAGTGGTTGGTGCTTTTGACTACTGTGTGTCAAAATATCTAAACTTAAAAAAAAAAAAAAAATTCTTTCACTAGATATTGCTGCCAATCATTCAAATTAAATAAACTTTATATGTCAAATTAACACGCCGCCGCGTTTCAAGCACAAACAATCAATCAATCAAAGATGAAGACAACCTGGTCATAGAAAAGAAAGAAGTGCTGGATACTTGGCGGATGTATTTTAGGACAAAATATAAAAAAATATGAAACCATATCTAATAAGGTCGGAATCGCATATGGACCATTCCTAGAAGTTGAAGACGAAACAACAGAAGGACCAGTTAGAGAAGAAGAGGTTGGGTATGCCGGACCAGATAATATAGCACCGGAACTCCTTAAATATGGTGGTCCTTAAATCAAAAATCCTTAACTGAACTGTTTCAAAGGGCATGGGATGAAAATAGGATACCAACAGATTGGAAAGAAAATCTGATAATACCAATTCATAAGAAGGGTAGTAGTTACGACTATACATGTTCATGGATGCCATTTTATGTGAGCAGTTTTGTTGTTAGTTCACTATGTTAGAAGAGCTGGAGAAAAGGAGTTGTATGTACCCGACCTAACTTGAGATTTTTAAAAGTTGTTGCGGGCATATTTATACGAGTTCTACTACCACGGGTGGTATAACGCTCGTAGTACCTACCGCTAGCTTTTGCTATCGAACTCATCACAGAGTTGGCGACATTTTTTGAACCCTTGTCCTTGTAAGCATTCTTAAGGATTCAATTTCAATTTCGATAGCAGTGATTATTGAAATTCCTTTCGTCTGATCTCCTTCCATGTCGTGGTGTTTACTTTTCTATTCGAAAATTGTCATTATTCTTTTGTTGGCTACCCCTATACTCTGTGAAAAGAAGGCTCTGCTGCAGCGTTGTTCCGGAGACATTTTGGAAATAAGCCATTCTCCGAGCCATTTCACACAAGTTTGAGCCACTTTAGTTAAGAAGGAGGGGGGGGGGGGGGGGGGGGGATGAGGTGGTTGCTTAATTTGTTAGGAGTTCTTCAAAAACTTTTTTTTTGTGTTTGGAGGTTCGCCGGAAGGAAAAATCATCAAAAGACATTGCCGAGCTATTACGCGAGGGATGCTTCTGCAACAACCTTTAAACCGGTTCTAAAAAAAACTCCCAATGGGACTGACTTTCGTCATCCCGCCGCCGCCTAGTCGTTCGACTAATCGGCATTTATTTTTTATTAATTTTAAGAAATTGAGATAATAAATCCGCCGTTTGTCGGATTTTTATAATTTTTTCATTGAAAATATTACATACCTACTTTCTTCTTCTTAGCTAACTCTTACGGCCATACTATTCACTCCGGGTGTAAATCAGGTTTATTTTAATTTTACACCCGATCATTAATCCGCATTTTTTAAGCTCCACAACTTAAACCTAAGTATATTCACTCAAAAACACGCATTAAACCCGCTGGATTAAAAACGGATTTAAAACAGTTGTTTTTAATTGTTTGTCCCTAAGTAATTGGAAATTGATTTGATTCTCACTTTCATTTATTTTCTGCGAGGGAAAAATGTCAATAATGTGACATACAAAAAATAGTCAGTAATATAAAATTGAGTTTTAACCCGGGTTAAAGTACTTAAACTGGTCTACGGAGTGCAGTTTAAATTCAATCGGATTAAACGTAAACCGGATAAAATATTATTCCCGATAGGAATATGGAATGCTGAATGAGTGCGTTCACTTGGTGAATCGTTTTAACCCGCGATTGTTTTGTAATGGAGTTCAATCGAGTAAATTTTATTTTTTTAACATTTTCTTTAAGAACGAAGTTTAAGTTTTAAGACAAATGTGAGCCATTTCTCTTTGCCTCGGTGCATTGAGCCAAAGATGAAATACTTGAGCCAAATTATCCAATTGGGTACTTCAGCACAACGCTGCTCTGATGTCTTCAAAAATTGTACCGCGGAAGACTGGCTGAATATCCTGATGTCCCAAATTCTCTCTTGTATTTGAGTTATTTGTTCTCTATTAAGGGGATTACGATCAATATCCACCGGTACTTCATGCAGTATTAACATTTCTCATATATATCGCTATAGGCGACTTTACCTATGATCCGAGGACAACACCCTCGTCAAGAAAAATTAGTTCGCACAAGTAAAACGACATTTTATTTACGCTCTAATTTACGTTTCAAGTTTGGAATATATCATGCGCAAGGTTCTATACCCTGATTCATAGATAAAATATAATACTATACCTTATTTTCAAGGGAATCCATGCAAAATCTTCATAAGTTAATTGCTGAAACGTTGTTCATCCACCACCGAATTATTACAATGCCTTCTGATGTATTTCTGACAATCTTGGCTCTATACGCTGTCTCTTCATAACAAGGAAAATTCAATTTTCGACTGCATTTCACTTAAAAAGTAGATAATTTTATTATCTAATCTAAACTATCCCCTGTATATAGTGCCTGGCATCAGCCATCTACAGTGCCATTTGTGATCTGCACAGTTTTGGCAACACATCCAATTTTTTCTTTATTTAACAAAAAATACTATTTATATCAATGTTCTATTAATTGAATACCTATAGTCCTATACTGTTAATTGTTTTTCACCAAATTTCTTGTCAAATTACACAGACGATTTTCTGGTCATTTTTGCTTGATAACAAGCCATTTGTACTGTCAATGATCTCAATTATCCGCAGCGATTATTGGTGAATGATAATACAAGTCGCAGTTTAAGGTCCCATATATGGCTGGGGCTTAATTTGTGTCTTATCGCCACCACAGCTAATGAGAAATTTCTTGAAAATATCTATAAAAAACATTCACCTCCATTAATTTGGAACGATTTTCTTCTCAAAGCCGATAACCTCTTCGATCTCCAAACACAGATCATTCGAAATGCTATCGTCAAGGCGATGCCCATTACATTATTTGGGATTTTGGTTTGTAATGAAACCGGAAATTTATGAGAGGAGAAGTCTTTCCATTTCGTTTTTATTGCCTCATGCATATTCATTAATCAGTGGTAAATGGTTTTCATTCATTCAAGTATAGTAAACACAGACGAGTGGGATGTCGAAAACTCGAGATCAGGAAAAATGGTGTCACTAGTGTCACTATATCAGAATATGCAAATCGATGTGATTAGGTACATTCCTATAACTTATCGGTAAGTAGATGAAGATGACTTAATTGTACCTCAATAAGGAATTGATATGTGTCCTTCGTGACGCCTGTCAAAGTTCTAGGTATTCTTTGTGTCATTTTTGCTATTTTAATAATAAATATTCATTGCGTATGTGTATTGTGTGTGCCTTATTGATGAGACAAGATTCTACAAATAAAACCACCAGGTAAACATTGTGTGTGGCATTTGAATTACCTCGACACACACTCTTTCGTATCGTGGATGACAAACAACTTCCTCTGCACAGCACGCAACACAAAGTAAAGTAAGTATCTCTTTGCGTTGCTCATTCTCTGCAATTTTGTATGTTTTTCCATTTCGTTCCTTCGTTTTAATTCAATTAACAATTTCGATCGAAGGCGTCACCTCTGGCATTTGCGTTCTTTTTTCTTTCCTCCCGCCCTCCGCACTATACCTGAACATGGTTCAGTCAGTCGGATGAGAGCATTAAATCGGTCATTAAACTCGACAAAAGTGCCGCAAAAGTATGTTTTCTGTTGAGTAATTGAAAAATGAGCACCTACGAGCAACTAACTACCATTTTCGATGTCGACCGGCAAAAGAGGTTTTACATTCCCGGTTCAATGTAACCTAATCGCTTTTTAATTCAACACGTTGCCAAGAGGGTTGATGATAGCACACGACGCAGCTGACATGTATCGTGTGTAGTGTGGCTTTGAATGAGGCCAAAAACAGTGTCCTCATGCCATAGATTTATGAGGGATTCAATGAGACAGGTGAAATGATTTTCTCTTCAGTTGTACCTATGTGCAGTGGTTTTTCTTCTCAACCCCACAACAGCTTCATTGAGGTTAGTTTTTTAATTTTCCCAATGAAAATGGAACAAGATGAGATTTCTTTTTTGCCCCGCACCGCACTGAACCTAAACCACAAAATGCACAGATATTACAAAATTTTAATCCCAAACCTACAACCTACAACTGTAGCGGAGCTGACTTCCAGCCAGCCGATTGCAGGCTATATTTGTTTTCCGGAGTTTCGGGTTCATGTGTCTTTATAACATATTTACGAGTGAGGTACGTCTACCTCGTTATATGAGCGAAGACATCGCATATGCCAACAATACAGGGAAGGCTATACCTATGTGCATCTGCATTTGGATCTTTTGTGTGTGTGGGATGCAAAAATGGAACGGAGCTACGTGAAAGTTGGGCTTGGGTTCACCACCCAATTCCCAGAGGTATTACGTTGCGACTTTGTCAGAGGCCCTCTGTCATACACAAACTGTTTGCATATTTTACTAACGTATTAAAATGTAATCTGTGTGTGTGGGTACACCTCTAAGTTTTATATGGCTACCGAGGTAGGCAAGTGTTGCCATCGTGATATATAAAAAATGGTATGTTATTAATGGTGGTTTTGTAACGGCTAAATATTGTTGCTACCACTTCGCTTCGTGCTGACTTTATGAAAGAATTCAGAAAAAAAATATGATACTATTATTGTCTCATTAATGATCTTGGTTTTAAAAATAGAAAAAAAAAAACAACGAAAATTTGCAAAATTGAGTGAAATTTTTATTAGGGTCGAAGAATCAATTTTTGCCATTTAGTTTTTGACTATTATTTCGTCTAAATGCTGACCGCGACTACGCCTCAACGGCATGCTTTTCCAACAGATCGACTGGTAGGTATATCACCAATAACACGAGTTATGTTGTCTTCCAAGGCGGCAATAGTTGCTGGCTTATCGTATAGACCAGAGACTTCACATATCCCCACAAAAAATAGTTCAACGGCAAATCGCAGATGTCCAAAACGTGAGATGAATTCTTCGAAAAAAAGCGGATCTTCTTCCATCATTTCTAAGGTTCATTCACCAAATGTTCGACGTTGTAGCAGGTCGCATGGCTTCAGTTTTTGCACCAGTTGTATTTTGTATGGTTTTAGACCAAGGTCCTTGCGTACAATTTTCCACGTGGTTTGCCGCGAACGGCGCCGGATGGACATTCAAGGTCTCCATTAACACTGGTTGATACGGCAGCAATATTCTCCTCTGTACGCGCTCTACGCAAATGAGTCGGTGGTTTTATGTCCAATAAAGTGAAATTGGTGCGAAATTTGGTCACAATGGCTGAATAACCTGCTCAGTAGGACGATTACGACGACCATAAAATGGACGTGCTTTAAACACATTTTTTACTCAGCAGAATTTTTGGTAATAAAATTCAATAATTAGAAAACGTTGTTTGGGCGTATGTCTATCCAATGGCAATGCTAACTGAGCATTTTTTACTTTGACACATGTCATAAATCACTCGTAAACTGTCAAAAAAATCTGGCTGAAAAACCAAACAGCAAAAAAATCCCCCATTACATAAAACTATGCTATCCTCGAAGTTCGGATTTTCCTACTTCTGTTGTATTCTACAGTTTTTGACAAATTGAATCCCTAAATCCTATTTGTGACAGCTCTTGTGCAAATGTTTCCCGCAAAGCAAAAGTGCTCAAAGTGCTTTATTTCGAAGCATCGGCAATAGAGTTATGTTCGAAATGAAATGTCGTTCAAATCTCCACACGGGCTTTGTCTACACTGAGGACCGATTGCTTCAATTTTTGATCACCCAATTCTGTGGTGAGCAATCGTTGAGCGAGTACCCAGTTTGATCTTTTGTCATATTTTTTTAATTGACTGCAATGTAATCTTAATTTAAGATATCAAAAACGTCAACGGTTTGTCATAATATATTAAGTACCTACCGGTTTATGGGCGCAGTGGTTAGTGTGCTGGACTACTGTGCGAGGGATCCCAGGTTCGATCCCCGGAAAAACACAAATTACATCTTAAGGTTTTTTCTATTGCGGCACCTCTCGCGAACGTCTGACAAACATCCGAAAAAGTATGACTGTCCTGAAAAGGCGTTCGGACTCGGCATAAAATTGTAGGTCCCTTCCATTCGTAAAAATAGAAACTAATGGTTGCGAGAAGCTAGGCCTAGGGTGTCTACCGCCTGTTGCGCCACCTATTTATTTTTTTTACCTACCGATTTCTGTTGGAAAATGGTCAAACAGAAAACTGCAATTTTACAAGTCCGTCTAAATATTTTTCGCTGTAGTATTCCGACTGTGGCTAACTTTTGATTTTCTGTATGAAGAGCCTTGTATTCCCCCCATTTTGTCATAACCCATTTTATAATCTCATCTGACCCTTTCTGCGCTCTCTATATTCTTGGAGCACTTAATTTTTTTTATTTTTACGAAAACAAATTCACATTTGACATGCTAAAAGTATTGCCCTCTGTCTGCCAGTTGAAACACATGCGTGTTAATTGCCGGCATAGAACAATTTAAAGGTTATCTTCTGAAAATGCCATTACAACGGCTCTAATTATACGTTTTACTTGTACAATCAACCGCACTGCGAAAAAAAACCCTCTATTCACCACCACGCACAATGCGTGCCATAAACTGTGGAAAAGAACAGAAACCCAACAAAGCAGAAAAACCGCTCATTTATCTCGCACTCTTCCACAAATGCTGCATAGGCATACTTTATATTCGCATGTCACATTTAGGGATTTAATTTTTATTGCCCAAACCCCACCCTTCGCTCAACTGGGTTTGTACGACAATTAATTTCGTCCTTCACATGTGTCATAAGGCAAACACAGACGACATGTCGATTGAAAGTTATACGTTACATACACTTTCATGTGTCCTCTTTCTAATTTTCATCAAATTAGGATGTTGTTCAATCGAATAGAACTTTCATGAATTGCCAAGCACGACACAGGAAATCACGAAGGCATTTCGGCAAACAGGCAAACTTCTTCGATCGGTTCTCCTATTATTTCCGGTACGAGAACAGTGGCCAACGTCTGTGAGCGCATATACGACCATCTGTTTACAAAACATTTAATTTGTGTCCTTCTCCGAGGTGATGGCGTGTGCAACGATGTGACCTATCCGAAATTTGATTGTTTATTTTACGAGTCCTTTGTGTTGATCAATTAAAAATATTGCCTGTAATCCCATGGTGCGTAGTTGTATTACGTTCATTGTAACATTGTAATTTATGTTTCCAATTGACCTTGAGACATAATTCATATCAATCGAGTCCTTTATTGTGCCCTGCAGTGTGTGAGGAGATAGGTGGATAGTAAGTTTCGGAATTTCCCTCATTGATTTTGGTGTTTTTTCCATTGTTTCGCCTGAAAAGGGGCGCCTTCAAAGGCGAAATTAATAATTCCTAAGCCCTTTGGTGGATCGAACACGAAAAGGGATGTAACTTTTCCAAGGATTATTTGAGCTCGCCCCCACCAAAGTGCTGCTTGGATTTCCCTTTTCACTTTTTCATGTTGGCTTTGCATAATGGAAGACCTGCGTGCATACACTATGGTATACATTATCCAAAGAGTCCTTTTTTTTATACGCCTCGCCTGTGTGTTTGTGAAACCAATCGATTGGAAGTCATAGTATCTACCGAACGAGTTTGTCCATTATTAATGTCCCAAAAGTTGGTGAGCACAAGAAGTTGAAAACAATGTCACTGCACTTGTTCGCTACGGTCTACTGACTCGATGAGGTTATTGCGCAATAGTGTTGTGACACTTAAAAAAAAAAAACGTAAACATCAGAAACACATTGAAATGGGTTGCATTGCTGCAGCGCATAATGGTGATTAAGTGGCTTAATTTGCGGTCGGCTACTATGGCCACTACTCTGCATACGCGCTCCATTGTAAAGTGGGGGTCCAGATCCAGTCGAGTATCATTTGTTTGGATTGTTGAATGAAAAAATTTCACGGCCAATGGTTTGACCAGTTTAATTTGTATTACATTTGCTTTCATTATTTTCCGTTTTCTTCTTCTTCGTTTCGCTGTTCGTGTCTTGAATTACTTTTCGTAATGATGATGATGATGATGGTGGTGGCGCTGCTGGTGCATTAATGGGTGTGCCGGGTAATAGTCACCGGAAGTTATAATACGATTGCAAATGGAGTTGTTTCACGGGAAAGAGTGAGAGAGATAAAAAACCAATTGCATGGTGGACTTTTTTTCGTATCTTTTCCTTCATGGAATTTAAACTAAACACGTTTTGCTATTATACTTCTGGGCTTCACAATCACAACCTCTCTCTGACTTGATAATCGTCAAGAGCGCCGCGGCTCTGGGCAATTTACGTCGCTAATTGGTTTTTTTTTTAACAGATCAAAGTTCAAGATGTCTCGAGCATTACGTTTCGAAAACATATTCATTGGTTTGGTATTTTTTACGGCTCATAAATCTATGTTAGATGTTGATATAATGAGTTTATTGTTTAAAACCCCATAACATTGCACCTACCCGTCATAAATGTTGCGGAAGATATATGTATGTAATTTCAACCGCATTTCAGTTTTAGATTTATATTTTTTGTATTACTGATTAAATTGTCTTTGAATAACTTTTGATTTTTTCTCTCTTTCCTACAGGTATGTATTTGTTAACAATGGCACACAACTTTTTGATGGTGAATATATAAATTTATTTGTAATGTATTTGGCTTATTTGTTCTTTAAATGCAAGATGTCTGTCCTAAACGGGTACATAATTCATATGCTGCTACTATTTTGGCATCGGTCATTCTGCACATTTACCGAAGTCCAATGCGCATGCATTCTATTCAATCACACTCACAAAATTCGCAGTGACAGATGCGCCATAATGTTACCTTTGTTACTTTCCTTTATTTACCCAACCTCAAATATGACAAAAGTGACAGTTCTTTCAAACTATGCAATAGGAAATTGTATACAGATCTTATCAATTTCCACTGACAAGATTGAACGGAAATATGTACAGTGAGCGTCAAAAGTGAGTGAACATCGATGTTCCTTTTCATTGAGGTCTGAAAACAGGTCTAAAAAACCAATAATCTGTAAAAAGTTTGACAACGAAATAACAATAACAAAACGTATTTCATTTTTACAGCATACCATTTTGTATAGGTATTTATTTAAACAAAATTGTTTTCAAACTCCAAAAACAAATGAAAACAGCATTGATGTTCAGTCACTTTTGACGCTCACTGTATATTTATTTTGACAATTTCTGCGCCGGACTTAGCTATTTCGCCGCGCCTCCCGAGGGAAATTTTTTCCATCAACTTTTATTTTTTATGCGGATAATACATCGGGTTTACATAGCCAAGGCGGTCCAGGACGTTTCCTTTTTGCTGGAAGACCGCTCGCATTCAACCTATTCCAAAGAAAGGGGGGAAATATCTGCCACAAAACTATCGTCCAATAGCGTTACTTTCAATGCTCTCTAAAGTAATGGAGAAGGCAATAAATGTCGAAATAATCAAATATCTAGAAGGCCACCGATTAATAAGCGACAGGCAATACGGATTTCGGAGCCGTCGTTCCACTGGAGACCTATTAAGCTACGTAACGCACTTATGGACGCAAGCAATTGAACAACACGGCGAATCCACAGCCGTAGCCTTGGATATATCGAAAGCATTTGACCGAGTATGGCATAGAGCCCTATTAGGCAAGTTGGCGTCTTATGGATTACCACAACAACTCTGCAAAATTTTCTTCTGGGAAGATCGATCCAAGTTGTTGTAGACGGTGTATCGTCTAATTCGTTTGCTATAAATTCAGGAGTGCCCCAAGGATCTATTCTTTCTCCAACTCTATTTCTTATCCACATATCAACGATTTGCTTGGATCGACAAATAATAATATCTACAGCATTGCAGATGACAGCACTCTTATATCCTCCATTTCGAACAGTGGGCCTGTGAATGCGGCTACATCACACAGTCAGAGATGTGAACAAATTAGTTCTCTAAATGATGATCTGGACAAAATCTTGAAGTGGGGAAAAGACAACTTGGTTGTATTTAATGCAAACAAGACACAGCTCAAATGGAAGACCATCCAATCCATCCCAAGGACTCAATGTACCTCCTAGGAGTCACAGTCAATTCAGGAATCACGTGGTAGGACCACTTATCCTATATCGCAAGATCGGCATCCGCTAAGTTGCGCTACCTATTTAGAGCAAAGAGGTTCTTTAGCTCCAAGCAACTTCTCCTTCTCTACAAAGCACAGGTTAGACCAGGCCTGGAATATTGTTCTCATATTGGAGACTATTGAAGACAAGTCGCTGACCTATGCTTGTTCCATAGGTAAATCTATGGTAGATGTTCCGATGAACTCAATGACATTATCCCTCGAAATGCAACTTTTGGGCGCCCCACAAGACAGGCAGCTAATGCTCATGACCATACAGTACATCTGAGAACCGCGAGGACATCAACTTTCCAAAACTCCTTTTGTTACAGGACAAGCAAACTTTGGAACTCACATCCTGGGGATATATTTCCAGAAGTATACAATTTGCAGCAATTTAAGTGCAGAACTAACATACATCTGCAAGCATCTCGGGGCGCTGTTGAAGCGTTATAGTTTCGCCTTTCCCGAGAGAAGTATTTAAAAAAAAAGGATGGTCACATAATTAGGCCCAAATTTAAAAACATTACGCTGATTTGGGTAAAAAGATCTTCCCAAGAATACAAGGCATGAAGAGAAGAAAGACTGCAGAGATGAAGATGGGAATACGCTGGTAGATTCAAAGTCGGTGCTGAGGGCTTGCAAAGAACACTGTTTAACAAGGGAGACAGCTACTAGTCGAGTGATCATAATGATATCCAAACATACATAAGTCCAACAAGGTGGCTGGAGCGAATGGCCTACCGGCCGAGCTTTTTAAATCAGATTTGATAATGAACGTGCATCAACTTACATGCCTTATTTCAGAGAACATACCCAGAGGTTTTCATGAATTCACTCATTTTGAAGGAACTTGTGGGCTTGTGGTCCTGAACGCCCCCCGTCCAGTCGACTTTCCACAATCGAGAAATTATCTTAGTCCGGATGCAATAGCCCAAAGTCGCCGCCATTATGCGACATCCATTGTCATTTAAAAAAATATAAGCAAATTTCATTAAGTAGAATGGAAACCTCGAACTGTTTGTAGTTGCATATTTCAGAATGCGACAATAACTGGCTACCCTTCAATTCCTTCAATCTCTCGGATTGTATAAATGCCGCAAAGTAGAGATACGAATAAAAAAACACTACTAGAATCTAGGACGCCATGTATCAATTGAATAAAGTAGAAAACACATTTCCAAGTAATAGCCCAAGAAAATTTATCCTCGGTATCCAATTGCTACCTTGTACACTTGTGTTCAACAAAACCAACTTATTGATTTTCAATCAAAACTTGCCTTTATTACTTTACAAACACACATATAATAGAACCATCAATAAAGTCAACAAAAATTGGTTGCCCTCCTTTATATCGACGCCACAAGGACTGCGATCTGTGTTATAGTCGTTTTGTCGCGTTACCTACATTCCATTCCAACATTGCACATACAAAACAATCAGTTAAATCCCTATCCGTACCTACCTGATGGAAGACTTCTCCGCGCCACTGAGTATATATGTACAACATACTGTGTGTATCTTACGAAATATCCCCGTCTCCGCAGTCCGCCTTCCAACAGCGATACTTCAATTTTTATCAGAAAAACATCCGGAAAAAGACACATTCTGTAAAACTTTTTGAGTTTATCTCTTTCATCTTTGCGAAAAATAAATTATATTACTAAAAAAAACTTTAAAACAATAAAAGGGATACTCCAGGATATCTCCCACTGTTCGCTGTCACTCCGAAATGAAAATCACAATTTCACCTCGGTTTACAGCGGAAAAGAAAAGCCATTTCATTCGTCAAGGACAATTTCAGTTGCAGACACTATAAATATATACAAAACGAAACAAGTATACAAAACACATGCAAAGAAGTAGAAATAAATAAATAACAGAAGTCGACTTAAAAACAAAAATTAAATAAAAACGGCGACAGGAAACTTTTATACACACACACACAGATACATATATTCAAAAACACAGCAAGTGACGGAAGCGATAAATGAAGCAAAGTAAAGTTTTCGCAACTTGATTTCGATAAGGATAAACGCAAACAGAATGCCAGGCAAGAATGAAACGCAAGATTCCGCTTCCATCAGCAAAGCACTATCAACAAGCAGTGGTTGCCAGTTTTTCTTAGACCAGTCTTATCGTCGCATCTATACTCACGTACACATATTTCGTTTCGTCGTCGTCGTGATTCAATCACTTTGCCAGAGTGAAGATTTTAATCTCTATGCAGTCAACATCAGGATAACAAGAAGTTACTGCCAAAGCAGTCGGAATGGCTAAAGTTCCACAAATAAATCCGTGGGGTATATAATGCGATTGTGGACATCGCGATGGTAGAGAAAAGTGATCCCAACTGGGGTTGGATTCGACAACAGGCGATGATGCATATTTTGATGTTCGTTCGCAGCGCAAACGATGTTGATGAAGTCCATGAACGATTAAGAAAAGTTTTGTAATATGCAGGTCGATGGGTGTTCCAGTTAGGGTGGTCCAAAAAACTTTTTTTCCTTTTTTCAGGTTGGCCACCCCGTAGATTTGTAACACGTGCCTAAAGTATTAATGCTGTAAAATTTCAGTTGGCTATCTTTAGTGGAAGAGAGTGCTCAATCGAATTCTATTTTTGATTTTTTTGTAAAAAACACTTGATCTTAATTTTTTTTTACAGGTCTGTTACAAGTGTCAAATTTATCTTTTCAACTTTTGTCTAGAACAAGACAATAATCTAGACAGCGCCGATCGTTGGGAAACACCAGCAATAAAACATCTGCGAGCATAAGCAATTAGTGCTAAACGACGGCGACGACCCTAATAAAACCATAAAGTCATTAAGAGCAGAAAACCCAGAAAAGTAGGTATGGAGTACCTGCAAATCATATACCTGCGAATGTGCCATATACCACCAGGGGTATAAATAGAGGAACAACTTCATCAGCAGGATTAGTGTTAGAAAGAACTTATGCCCGTGCAGGCAATAATATATATAACCAGTGCAAAAAATGAGTTTATCAACACGTAAACAAGATGAAATATTCTTACTTGGATGCCGGGACCTTGAGCCACTGCTAAGATTAAATCAACTTCCAACTCTTCGGCAAGTTTTACTACGTTTTCACCAGCTCTTGAGCGAAACCAAAAATGTAAAAAATTCTGCGCAGATGCTCATTCAAGAAGTAATAGAGGTGTGGGAAAAATCTGGGATTCCGACAAGACAATCAAACCATTGCGTTGAGAAACTTCTTAAACTACACAAAAACTGGCTGCTTCTAAAGAAGAATAAAACAAGAGCTTCAGAAGCACAGAATAGCAGAGAAAATTCGTTCACAGCAGAGCTGGATAAGCTTTCGATATTGCCCATTCAGAAGCTATGGATTTAATCAAAATTGCAGAAGACCGAGACTTTCTTATAGACCAAAGAGACGAGCGCAAGATGATTATGACATCAATCGACAAGAACCTAGAAAAGGTTAAAGAACGTTCTCTAAAACGAAAGCAAAGAACTGACGAATTAAGGCAAAAGGCTGCTGAAAATAATGCTGCAACTTCCGTAGTGTCAATTAAGGAACTAGTACTTGATTCCAGCTTTACTTCTAGTACTTCTAGTAGCGCTACTAATACTAAGGATAAGCGAGAAGATTAGTTTGTTCCAACCTTACGAAAAAATACCCAGAGCTCTACCAGTGCCAGTGACAGTCTTCCATCCACTAGTGGTATTTTTACACAACATGTTACCAGCGCTCTTGATCGTAACAAAATAACTGATCGGGAAGCAGTAAGATTGATTATTCCGTTGTCCGCTGCACTTGGTTGCAATCCTGCTTCACTCCCAATTTCACGAAGCACCATTCGACGAGCCAGAAAAAAAGCTAGGATAGAAGTCAGCGCACATCTGAAAGAAACATTCAAACCATCTTATCCACTAATAATACATTGGGATGGAAAAATATTACTTGATATTACGGATAATAAGAAGGTTGACCGCCTACCGATTCTTGTCTCTGGAAATGGTATCGAAAAATTGTTAGGTGTACCTAAACTGACTGCAGGGACGGGAGAAAATACGTCTGATGCTGTTTTCGACGCCATGGAACAATGGAACGTTACAAATCAAGTTCGAGCTATGAGTTTTGACACTACTGCGGCTAACACCGGTGCTAAAAAAGGAGCATGTGCTCTCCTAGAAGCGAAGACAGGGCGTGATCTTTTATGGCTTGCTTGTCGGCATCACATGTTCGAAATAATGCTTTCAAAAATATTTACACTCTGCTTTGGGCCATCCAGCTCTCCCGAAATTCTGCTATTCAAGAGATTCAGAGATGCCTGGGACACATTTTCCCGAGATCACTACGACTGCCTTCATTCCAGTTCCAGTACGAAACAGTTTGCTGAAAGTACTCTTGAAAGTCTTACAACTGCTTTAGCTGGAGAAAAACAAGTCCGGGATGATTACAACGAACTGATAGAGCTCACAATGATTGTTCTGAACAAGTCACCTGCGAAGATTCATTGGCGTTCTCCGGGACCAATACATCGTGCTCGTTGGATGGCAAAACTGCTGTATGCTATAAAAATTTTTCTTTTTCGGAGTAATTCAGACATATTTAAGCTGACCAAAAGAGAAGAAAAACAAATTATTAGATTCGTTACTTTTGGTGCACTCATTTACACCAAGATTTGGATCGAAGCGCCTTTGGCAGCAGATGCACCGATAAATGACTTACAACTTTGGAAGAGATTGAAATCATATGAAGCAATTGATTCCGAAGTTGGTGCAGAAGCGAGGATTGTTTTAGAGCGTCATTTGTGGTACTTATCCGATGAGCTAGTAGCATTTGCTCTATTTTTCGACAAGGTGTGCTGTGATGAGAAAAAGGCTATTGTTCAAAGAATGGATGTTAAGGACGGCCCTCGTTCAGTAAGAGGTAACTCTTCTAAGCTATCAATAGAAACCACCTTGGACGTCTTTGCATCGGAAAGAACATTGCAAACACTCGCAGCTCTAGACATCAGAGACTCGTTCTTGAAGCTACCACCTGAGACTTGGGGTGAGAATGATGATTACCTTCGAGGCAAAAGTTGCATAAGAAGTTTGCGTGTGGTGAACGATACTGCGGAAAGAGGTGTAAAATTGTTTGAAGATTACAATACGATACTCAGTAAAAATGAGGAAGAAAAACAATTTATACTTCATGTTGTGGAACAAAACCGGAAAATAGTTTCTACTGAGACTTCAAAAAAAGCGTTAACAAATTTAGTTTTAAATTGAAAAAAATTTAACTGTAATAACTTTAATTTATGTTTTGCTTTGTTTCTATAATTTTTTACGTACATATTTAAATAATATTTTTGAATAAAAAAAATGTTTTTCTTAAGATAGCTTACATTATTCATTTCTCAATTTTTTAGGGTTTTTTTGTAGAATCAACATATTTCAAGGTCGATGAGCACCCCCTTTTACGTAAGGTAGGAGGCTGAAATTTTACACAGGTAATAGAAAAGGCACGTGTAACAAAATTATGGGGTGGCGGGACTTCTTCTTGAAAAAAATGTTTTTGCCATATATATGTGGACCACCCTGTTCCTGTTCCCTGAGGGCGAACACTCTTTTGTGGCTTAAAGTCATTCGACAGAAAGTGCTATCTTCTGACAGTTTAGCTGGAATTGTTATGTGGTTTTGATAATAAAGTCGCGGAAACAGAAACAATTACATATTTCGCCTTAAAACGTAGAGTTGGTTGGAATCGAAGGAGAACTTGGCCTCAGGTGTGACAAACTCAAATATGGATGGACGAGTTCTACAGTCAAACACGAATTTCGTTTGAATACAAATTGTTGCAGAACCTACCCTTAATCCTCCTCGTTAGTGGTATTCGTGGGCGCTTGTTAAAACCGCTTAATCAGGAAGGGATCTATTCGCACGATTCAAATCTCACTACGGAAGTCGAGGAGCTGAGGGCTGCATGAATAAAGACAATATTCGTAGCGAATTGTATTCTCCAACGTACCTGCAATGTCGGTTGTAAGAGTACCTTAACTCAATTGTGGGTTCTGTCTGACCCCTGTGAGCTTATATGAAACGAAGACAAAAATGAAACCTTGTACCTACCTAAGAAAGTACCTAAGGAGCAGTTAGTATCTCGATGAACATAAAGAAAATCAATCAACGATCTTGACAATAGGCAACAAGAGCCGCTAACTATAGAAAAGCTAAGTTCTTCACGTTGGCATCTTTGCACCTTTACAAAAGAGCGAACCAATACGTATCGTGACTTAGCAACATTGTCGCGCTGATAAATCAACCAATAATCAGGGCCTCTCGCAAAAACGACTTCTAATCGTTTGAGTGAAGGAAAGCGACTTATGATTTCTCGGAGAGCGGTTCCAGACTCCTTCAACTGATTGTTCGAAAATCTCAATTTATTTATTTCCTTTTGAATTTTAAAAACGAAGCATAAATAATTGTTTCTGTCGGTTCGCCAACTGGAGCTACATGGAATTTAAGGTCCAAACATCACTTTCACTGTACCAATACCTATGCAACCATCATAGCATCTCAAACTGCGATGTACCTCAGGGTTCCAGTTTGGAACCTATACTCTGCGAAATTTCAGAAAAACAAAACAAATTTAATCGGATCACCATTCCAATTACAACATTTCTCGTTCGATTACTTGCAACTAAGTGTAGTAATTCATTGATTTCCAAACACATAAACAATTTCTATTTGAAGAGACGAAAACTTTTAATAGCATTTCTCTCGCGAACCGTATAGGGATCCTTTAATGGAGCAGAAAATCAATCTCGTTTCGTATTTCAAATAAACAAACTTCAGAAATTTTATTATCTTGATGATTGTCAACGTACCCTCATCTATGTTATCAGTTTCCTTTCTCCACACCCGCGCACACACAAAACAGCGATTCATTTAATTTTTTTTTTTTTTGCAGAGTGATACATGTATGTCCTCTGTGGGTTTTTAGTGCCTTTCTGTCTGGTGACATATGGAAGGATATATGGGTTTATGTTCGTTTGTAGTTTCATTCTCTATATCTCTCTTTTTTTTCAATTTCGTTAAACACAAGACGAATACAGGACCAGGAAAGAGATGAGAAGAAGAAGCAAGGAAACCCGTAAAAATAGAAGTATTCCTAGAATTTTGTTTTCCACCTCGCCCTTCCCCACATCCTGATAATCTTTGTAGTAGTCGTCACCCTAAATATTACTTTCTTGATGGGGTTTTCCTTTTTGTTTTAATAAGAAAAAAGGACAATGATGAGATAATAGATTGGAAGGAGAAATTCATTGTTGAGCATTCATACAGCGAAAGGATTAAAAGAAAATGATGTAGCAATTTCTATTTTTTCTTAGCGGAGAAAAAGGATAATTGATTATTCTATGCCTATTGTCTGAATTCAAAATCAATTTTCGACAATGACACTTTCCTTTTGGGAGCCACAAATAAACGTGAGTTTCGAGGATGTTGTTAGAAAATCCTTCTCGTTTCCGATTGTGGTTCTTTGGTGAAAGAAGTTCACTCTTCGTTGAATACTGCCATTATATCCGGCTTTAAATGTAATCATCTCTTCTTTTAACCGAGAGAGTGAATCCCACCTCTGCTTCGTCCTGCGGCTGAATGAGTATCAAATCGATGATGAGAAACCGCAAAAGTAACACAAGCTTCAAATGTATACCTACGTATATCCATCAGGATGCATATAATACATTGGCGGAGATGATGAACTTTACTTCGAACGACAACCAAGCAGAAGAAGTTTGTTAACACTGCGTGTATCCTTTTGAAAATTACTGCAGGCATTCTTTCCTAACACCAACCGCATCATGGTACATAATTTTCATTCTCTTCATGGGAATGTGAGAAGGAAGTTGTGTCTTCTGCGTCTGGTGGGTGATGATGATGTTGATGATGATGATGATGATGATGATGATGATGATGATGGATGAAAAGGAAGCTTTTCAGCAGATACAATCAACCGGAAATAACTTGAACCATCCACCCACAGGACCACCAAACCATCTTAATGTCTATTCAATATGTACTCATACCTACATGTATCTCTCCATTCTCTATTCGTTTACACACAAAGGCGTGCACATACACAATTGGTGTAGGTGTCGTACACGAGCACATCCCTTTTGGAGGGATGGTTAATGAACTTCTCTCGCAATGGTTCCTTATTTCTTCGTTTTGTTTGATAGCATCTTGGTGTGGTTTTTCAAGAATTCGGTATTTTTTCTTTTCTTTGCTCTCGTGTACATCACCTAGGGTCTTTTGTCCATTTGTTAGACGTGCTAATGTAGGACTTTTGTTCCCGAGTTTCTTTCTGTAAAATACTTCTTATATACATTCCTTTATTAGGATCGTAAAATGTAAAGTTGGACTGTGCTCAGTGGAGGTGACAGATGACAGTGTGCCCACCTGAAAGTTCGGGTTAATGAACACATTTAAATTGGAAAAGTTTAATGACAGCCAGAAGGCGAAAAAAATAATGAAAGGACATTCATAAGTATCATTCGTTAAAAAATTATATTTCTGGACGACTTTTCAAAGTGCAAATGAGATATGTATGTACTGACGTTAAAGTTCTAAAAATAAGTCAAGTATGCAATGTAAATGACATTTGTTACAATGTCGCCATTCTTTTGTCCGCATTATAAAAGGTTAAACAATGGCGATCACGCAACACCCAAGTTGTCCTTGAAAAGCAAACATGAACCAAATTTAATGAAACCGTGTAGTAGGGGGGGAAAGCGTGGAGTAACGACGTTTCTTGCTGAAATGGGAGCAGCAATTTCACTTGACCAATTTCTGTTCTTGAGTTTCAGTTATGTATTATTTTGTGAATAATGAAGGCTTTACATGTCTGAAAGTCTGACGGAAAAAGGACAAAAACTACACGATACAACCAAACTATTGGACTGTCATCGATATCTCGCTTTAAACGTTGCTATGTTCAAGATCCTTTACATTTAGGGCTCGAATTTCTATCTAAAATTCCATGAAATTGATGAAATGCTTTTTAACGGATAATTAATTCAGGACAAATCGTCTGTATTGGATCCTAGCTTTACCTTCACGCAAACATTAGTGTGTCCAACTTTTTGGAATCACCTACGATACCTAAGTAAAACAGAATATATCCGACCATATCCACTCATTCTGTGAACTTTGTTATTCTATTTTGGTATTCGGTCGAATGAAAGGAACCCTTTTGATGAAACATTTTTTTCTGATTCCTGTCAGTCGATTACAAGAAGCAGGGGAGTAGCCATATCTATGGGTGTCTTTATACTGGAACGGACGTCAGATGTAGTCTAGAGGTTGGCAGTACACGACATGTAGAAGCGACATACGTATGTAGCTCTGACGTCAATAGAGAGTGCCACATATCGTGCACATGGGATCCCTACGTTATCCCCTTTTCCAAAATCCCTTAGTGGACGTAATCTCTTTTTTTTTTTTCTTCTATTTTTCCAAAATCTCCCGGGACTTTGCATATACCCAACCTTGCACCTACTCCAAATCCTACAGTGACCACAAGCAGGGTGGTTGCATACGTACATATCTCACTTCTTAACTCTATTTTTAGGTGTCGCGGCGACATAACAAATCTAAAAATGGGGGATTTTGTCCCTAGGGATTTTCTCTAAGTGATTTCAGCACAGGGGATTTTGGAAAAGGGATTTTGTAAAAGGGATTTTGTAAAATGAGATTTCATCACCAACCCCGTGCACTTACGTATGTGTACCATATTTGAGTGTCACAAAGAAAACTAGTATACGGCATGTAGCCATTGGGACCATTATGCTGACGTAAAAATGACGTCAGTGCTAAAAACATTAGCGTCAAAAGTGAGTCAACACTAATGCTGTTTTCATTTGTCCTTGGAGCTTAGAAATTTTTTTTTTAAATATCTATAAAGTATTTTATGTTAAAAGATATTAAGAAAAACTTAAAAGAGCATGTTCGTGGGCGCAGTAGCGCAGTGGTTAGTGTGCTGGACTACTGTGCGAGGGATACCAGGTTCGATCCCCGGAAAAACAGAAATTACATCTTAAGGTTTTTTCTACTGCGCCACCTTTCGCGAACGTCTGACAAACATACGAGAGTATGACTGTCCTGAAAAAGCTTCTCAATTCAGCCATTCGGCATAAAATTGTAGGTCCCTTCCATTCGTCCCAAAAATAGAAACTCGCACAAACGAAAGGTTGCGAGAAGCTAGGCCAAGGGTATCTACCGCCTGTTGCGCCACCTATTTATATATATTTTTTTAAAGAGCATGTTCACTCACTTTTGACGATGACTGTACCGTGCCGTGTACTACCACCTTAACACAATACAATGTTCTTAAGGATTTCATAATCTTTCAGCATTATTAGTGTCGAATTTTTTACACATCTTAGTCAAGTGAGTGCAGGGGCCTGTAACATAAAGCAACTTCCTTAAAAAATAGCCCAAATTTAATTTGATAGGTTACAATCAGCTGCAAATTAAAGTCTTGCACATTTCTTCCGATTATAGTAGCATCAAATTGCATGGCCATGCTAATGCAACTCAACAGTGTTAACATGTCGACAGCATGTCCCAAAAAACTGAAATAACATAGAATATTTACGAAAAAAAATGTTAACAACTTCATTTCTCGTCTTTAATTAAATTTCAAAAATTCCTGAATTTATTAACAAATCTCCCATTAACACAGAGTCCAAATAAAACGCACAACTTTTGTTGTCCCTTCCAACATATCACCTTGCCTTGCACACATATGAAACTCTCACATCCTGGAAGGCCACCTCCAACTTCCACATGTTACTATGTGTAACTTTTGTGTAATAGTCGATCCCTGAACGCCCCGACTGCCAAAAGAAAACAGGGCCATGCAAAAATAACACATCCGTGTTTATTTGTTCCTTTTGTGGAAAATGTTCTAACAACTGTTTCGGTCCCGGAGTTTTTGTGTAACCCGTTTTTATAAAGGAGACGATGAATATTTTCTCTCTTTTTCTTTTTTTCAAGTGAACACAGGTCTGGAAAATCAATGAAAGGTTCTACCTTTAAAAAAACACTATTGCATACACAACACACTTCGTAATTTGTTGTTCGCACTCGTGTCTGCGTCTTTTTCTACGCTGCTGCAACATATTGCGAAAATTTGTTCGTTGTCCTTTTCCTCGAAAAAGATAATTACATATTATAAAAAAAAAAAATGCAATAAAAACAAAGCAACAACAACAGTGGCTAAAGGAGGTGAAAGAGCGGAAAAGTATACTTATACACCACATGGGTAGTGGTTGCTCACACAAACTTTGTGAAGTCTCATTTCATTTAAGTGCGGTAAAAGTTCGCGGGCGACGTTAATACGAAAAAGTTGACAAGTTTAGTTGTGTGTTTTTTGTTGTTGTTTGTTGTACTGGTCCGTCATCTGGTTCGAATGCAAATGGCGGCTGTTGCGGTTACGACGGCGGATTAGGCATAATGAAAGTTTGTTGTTTTTAGTAAAAGGATAGAAAGGATGCAGCAAATATGAAAATGCCACTGACATGAGACTTAATGTGGTTGTTTGTTTACGGGAGGGTCTGGAAAAAGCCATTAGCACCATGTGTCGCTATTCGCGTAGAGACGAGATTCAGAAATCTGGTAAACTCTCATAAAACTCTGTCAGGGACTGTCTGTCTCAAAGTAGACAGAGCGCGAGCCTTGGGGTAGGTAATTTCAAAGGAATTAAGGCATTTAAGGTGAACATTTACTAGGAACTCTGTCCAGCATGTAGTAGTAGACATTGAAAATTTAAAAATCGCTGGTGTGGGATACTCAACTGGACCCTCTGTAACTGTCGTAATTCCGACACCGGCTCTAAATCGGGGTAATCATCATACGGACTTTATTCAACCATCTTATATGTATCTTATCTTGGGCATGGGCCTACCAATAGAGATCGCATATGCCTTATGCCAATATGTATATGAAATCCGAGACATGCAGTCGCATCTGACTGTAGTAAATTAAGCAAACGATTTCAAGAATAAAATAAAAAAAAAACGAAAATTTAGTATCATAGTTTGTATCTATGGAGAGGTTGTATTAATTTCAAATACATACGAAAATGGGGGACTTTAGCTTCCTTCCTTCAGAGAACTACTACCACTTACAAAAATGTAGGTGTATAACTATCTTCAAGTATTTCGGGGCGCGCTATTGAAGCGATATATAGGAAGTAGTTTAAAAAAGAAATATCTACACTTTTTTTTTTTCATATGATAGACTTAACCCCCATAGATACGAAATATTTCATATTGAATGGTCATCCGTGAAAAATTTTCTGGTGACTGTAAAAAATCGATTTCTACTGAAAGTTCGTCTATTCATCAAATCCAAATGGCAGTTCCTTTTGACCTAATCACTTCCGTTCATAAATCCAACTTCTTAAACACCACTTTGGCTCCCTATCAGTGCATGTATACATGTACCCACTCAATACTCTCTCTTTGCCCAAAAGCCTAATTCACATCCTGTAGGAAATTTCCAAATCTTCTATGACAAATGTTTTCCACTGACAGAAAAAAAAAAGACGAAGAAAGGAGGTGCTCAGCTCATCCTATTGAACCACACTAGTGCCAAATACGATGTGTATTACATGTTCACACAGTCATGAGGTCAAACGAACGATGTCAACACACTCATGGGAGTGTTGAACTGGCCTCGTTTTTTTTTCCCTTTTTATCCTGTCGACCTCTGAATTTATGGTAGTTTTCATTTATTGACTCTGAGCTGACAGAGTTGGCAGAAATAAAAACCGTTGAATTTTAATTAAGAGAAAAGTATCAGTGCCAAATTTCAGTCCGACGCACACATGTCAAAACTTGTGTACCCTAAGGCAGAGCAAAAGTAAAAAAAATATCAATTCGACATAAAATGCCCATAAAATCATAGAGACGTAAATTCGGCTGTAATTCTAAGTGCACAGCAGACATTGAGTGCCTCTGGGCGACCTAATGAATAAAAAAAAGCAACGAAATCCATAAAAATCTGTGAAAACAGAACGCAAAAAAAAAAGTCCTAAATCCCATTGTAGAAGCACTATATGTATATCTCTCGCATGCAGGACAAGAATATCGATTATGCTTGAGGGTACCGACGACGACGACGACGACGACGTTGGCGTTGTTACTACTTCATGTGGGAGTCGGAGGGATCAGACGTCTGTATGTATTCGCATAAAAGGATTTCAATTTTTGTCTTGCATGTGCAAGCTGAACTTATTCTCACTTTGGTCTGTGTGCTCCTTTTTCGCCTCTACGAGTATGAATAATCCAATGTAAGCGTAAAAAGAGGGCAAAACCGGGCTAAGAAAGAAAATGATTCCAAGATGTTGAAACCCACTTCCTGGTGGTAAGTCCTTGGATTAGGGGTTGTTAACACAGACTGCGGATTATTGTCATTCCAAAATGCCAATCATATCATCTGAAGGTGGGTGTGGGACTGTGGGTGGTGCCACTGGGTAAGGTAATTTGCAAAAGTTGAAAATTGGAAAATTTCTTGTCCGCATTGCATATGCAATTCCAGACACATTGGGGAAAACCCAAGCAAACTCGAACACGGCTAAGTGGGTGAGGCCGAAGGAGGGCGGTAGTCGTTATCGATTGATATGGTATGACATTTGACTTGGCTATGGAAACTCACTGAAATTGGTGCCACTGCTGCTGCTGAAGATTATAGCGTCAATTATGGGGCAATTTAGAAGTTATTGACAGGCTGCCAGGTGGCAGTGTGCATGAAATACAGTTTTCACATTTTTGCCCTGACAGAGAAGGAATTTCATTATTGCCACTTTGAGGTCTCAAACGAAAGTGGACTACAAAATGATTTGGTATTCAAGTGTATTTGAGAAGTTTCATAAAAGAAAGGAATCAGTTGTAATATTGCTTTCATCTGTTTTAAATGGACATGGGCACATTCTGGCCACCCGACTGTTTTGAGAACTCACGGTAACACCCAAAGTGCTGGTGCCTACAAAACTTTATTACAATCTGCCAATTCGTTGATTTAGCTAATAATGGACTTTTTAACAACGGTTTGGTCAAATGAATTCCCGTAACGACTTGAAACGAATTTTTGAAAACTTCGAAATTTGGATTAAATGTCAAAATTCATATTATCTGCTCTGCTTCAATATTTTCTTTTATTTTACTGGTTCTTTGAAATATGAAAAATTACCTCTAGTACCTATGGGCGGAATATTTAAACATTTTGGAAAATGTTTCAAATTTTGGTTGCCAATTTTTCAAATTCCTAGTATATCGACTCATTTGGTTACTTGATGAAAATGCTGAAAAGTAATAACGATAACAATTTGATCTTCTATTGTAAACTAAAAATCCGTGGAGAATATTAGCATATTTTCGAAAATGTTAAAAATTTCGATCAATACCTTAAAATGTTAAGTATCGCCGCATTGTCGGCATTCTGAATGATACATACAGCAAAAGCAGATGGAATGACATTATGTCTTAATTTGTGCGAAAATTTTGAACTTTTTTTTCTAAAATTTTGATCCGAAAATGTTTAAACTCAAATTTTATCTGTCCTGCTTCGGTAGGTATATTGTATATAGTATGTGAATGAAAAAATTCGCTTGTTTTAATGGTTGTCTGTAAAATGAAATTATTTCGTAGATAGCTCTGAGCGAATTTTGAGAATATTATCGAAAACGTTCGAAATTTCGATTCAAAAACGCTGAAATTTAGAATAAAGACTTTGTAAATTGAACATGCATGCTGTAAGACGATTTAACTGAATCAGTTCTAGTAGGGGAGAGCGGGGCTAAAAGTAACACTTTTTACTGAAACCGATGCTCCTCTTACAAATTTGGAAATAAGTCAGGCAAAACATTTTTTAATTAAAAGTCATATGTTTAAACTATAAAATCCATCAAAAATGATCACCACAGACTGTTTGGAATATATAAAGATAAAAAAAATCGTGTTGTTTCAACTTGCCCCATAGACCAGGGTATGCTGTAAAAAGAACAAAATAATAATAATGCCCCTATTATGTAAGACAACTTAACTTAGTTGAGTTGAGTTGTCTTAAATTCAACTCAACTTTCACACAACCCAAACTAACTAGCAACTTATAGACAACCACTACCATCTTTGTTGTGTTTTGACAGACAACTTTTCTATCAAGGTTGTGTATTACAATACGGACAATACCGAATTTTGAATTAAATAAAACCAAGAGACAACTCAACTCAACTCAACTGTAGTTACACAATAGGGGCATAAATCTTATGTATTTTTGTATGGGAGGTGGCACGCCCCTTCAAATTTTAATTTTAACCAATCTTCACAAGAAGACTCCCGGGCTAATACCTAAAACTATTTTAAAACGTGAGCTCAATCGGTTCAGTGGTTTTCGAGATATACGATTTTAATGTTTTTTTTTGTGTATAGGAGGTGCCACGCCCATTTTTTCCGCTTACCCGGACAACTTTTCTAATTTTTCGTTTCGTAACGTTGTTATTTGTATGTACTATTACGAACATATGAAAAAAAATTGCCAAATCGGTTCAGCCGTTCTCAAGTTATGCGATGACCAAGGAACAGCATTTAATTTTCATGAAATTTAGCAATTTTTTTCATCGAAAGACATTGCAGAGCTATTACGCGAGGGATGCTTCTGCAATAGTGAGGGACTTTAACCCGATCTAAAAAAAACTCCCGAGGGGACTGACTTTCGTCATCCCGAATTGGATTGCACCTAGTCGTTCGACTAATCGGCAATTTATTTTTGATTCATTTTAAAAAATTTAGAGGATAAATCCGCCGTTTGTCGGATTTCCATACTTTTTTGATTGAAAATATTACCTACTACATAACTCTTATAGATCAAGAGGTTTTACCCGCCTTAATCTCCTGATTACATTGGCAGTATTTAAAAGTTCTGTTTTGTCTAAGTTAACATGGTTAAGAAGTCTACTTCTGTGCCTTTGGGCAACTTTTTTAACTTAAGAAGAACTCTATGCAGATCAGCGTTGCGCACGTACCAAGCTGCATTAACTATGTTCCTTAGTACTTTATTTTGGAAAACTTGAATTTTTTGCAAATTTGTTTGCCATGTCCATACTGGTTTTAGAACTTGCTTGTATAGCAATAATTTATTGTAATTGGACAGAGATGAATATCTCCCAATAACCCAATACATTTTACTGTACTGTAACGACTGTTGACGATCGCAAAAGAATAAACATCCATTTGTATATGTATAGTATATATTTTCACTTCAGAAAATATATTTTGGCTAAAAACTGTTCCTAAGGACGTGGCTATAAACGACATAGCCTATAGCAGTCTAACGGTCTTAAGGAACATTTTAAAAAAAGTTTCATCGAAATGTGTCCAATAGTTTTCGAGTTTTTAGCTGACAAAGAAAAGTCCTACAGTTTTATTATATGTATAGAAGATAACAAAACAGAGCCAATAATGGTCTGACTGTATGCTATTAAGATTAAGATTTTAAATGCCAGACAGTGTCTGTTTTGAATTCGAAATTGAATTTAAAATATATACGTATTTCAAAAACTTCATATTCACGAGTAAATATGTTTGCAACGGTCGCCTTCCTGTTTTTGATGATTGCTCCAATTGGAAAACAAAAACATGTTTACACTGTCTGCCATTGTACCATGGGATTATTATAACTCCGTACGACGCACGTAGCTCTGTGGATAGAACGCAAAAATATAACCTAGCCTTGAAGATAATTCTTGGATTAAATGGAAAACAAATTAAGATTTCCCATGAATGTGTCAATTGATAACCATTCACCCTGAAAAGACAATTTCTGAAGTAATGACTTGCAAATATACGAACTAAGACGCAAGTAATATGCACTGTCTATACTAATTAAGTCGCACTCGGTGGCATGAGCCTCTAGATATACGAAAGTGTGTCAAGGAATCTACATCTGTTCAATATAAAATCAATCACTTAACCTTGATCTGTAGCAATGAATTTTCCTTCGGTTTTCAAACTTGCGTTTACAAATTTCTTTTCATATAATATGGAGTACCATCCCCTATTTTATTGTCAAGCGGCTCATCCTTACGATACACATTCAATCGACCCATATATGAAGATTGTAATGTTTTACTTGATCTCTTTTCTGCGGTGCCCTTCTTCGATGACGTGCAACAATTCAATACGACCAAAAGTCAACATGCATCCACCCCGACAAAGAACTTTTTTTTATTTGGAAAATAACTTAAATCAAACTCAACTCACTCGCACAACCCCAACTTTTTACGTATTTAGCCTCGTTCGCTCGCCGAATGCAGTCCACTTCAGTGGACAAGCATGGCATGGCTTCCTCCACGTTATAGCAACGGCAATAAGTAGCTGCAGCCATCCCCCGTTTTACTCTTCAAGTCATTGCGATTGCATTTGACTTTAAGTTGACCCAATTACGTTTTCGCTTGATGGAAGAACACTACATTCAACTACGACGATGTCAACATATGTGCATCATACGACCGTACTAGGAAGCTCGGTTGGCATCATGCTGGCTAAGTAGTACTCCACTAACCACCCAACCGACCAAACACTGTTGCTATTTTCCCCGTTGAGATTAAGAGTGAATACGGTGCGACATTTTCTGAGGGGAAAAGAGGAATAAATGCATTTTTACGGAAGAATTAAATGCATGGCACTCATATGATACATGAGAATGACTTAACCGGGCCCAGGGCTGAATCTAGGTGAATCAGTTTAGCAACAAATAATAAAAAAAAAAGAAGAACCATTTATTGTTCCCATGCATTGAGGGAAAAAGGCACACTGCTGCGTAGAACAGTTCAACAAACATTCGAATTGGGATTACGGATTTCAACTAGTTTCTTTTTTTTCCAGGTCTCTATATCGGATCAGAGTAGAAATGTTTGTAGTTTTCAATAGCTTTGCATGCACAAGCATATTTACCCACCACTCACTGTTTACCAGATTTTGGTTTGCTGTCATTCCACCACTAAATACCATCAAGGCTTTGATAAGAGGATTGTTCAGCCATTAAAGAATAAAAAAAAAAAAAAAAAATTAGAGAGGCTTGTTTTTATTTTTAGAACAAGTATTTCGGGAATGGAATTAGGATCATGGCCGAATGGTTGGTGGTTCTAAAGAATTTTTATTCATGGGTCGAGGTTAAAGCAATTCACAGCCCTAACAAGAGAGAGAGATGTGGATGTGTTTAGGATGTTAAGCTATCCCAGTTAATTTTTTTTTTTGCTTCACGCAATTTGAAACGGAAGGTTAAGCTGTTTAGAATGTAGCACAAAGCTTGGAAAATTATCAAAAAAAAATAAATAAATGAGAAGGGTTGTTGGAAATATGTTGTGCAATTCGGAAAGTATAGTAATGCAAGATGTGCCAAGTGGACGTAGCAATGAGCTATCAACTCGAGAATATATATTTCGAATAGGAACTACTCACTTACTTTAAATAAAATGGCTTGCTGCTTCGGATTTGAAAACCCTCTAAAAATATATATCAAGTAAAGTAAGTGGCGTAGCCCTTTAAATCTTTTCAAATCGCCCTGAAACCATTGCCTAGGGAGGTTTCACTTCCATTATTAATGCTTCTACTGTTGGTACTTGATTCAATTTTTAACACATATAAATATTCTCGCCAGTAATAAGATTTAGTCCTCAAAATGTGACAACAGCTTTCCTGAGCCGTCTCTTCGTAACCAGTTCGGATTTGGCAATAGTTTAAATGTATTACATTTCTGCATCTTGTCGCTAAGATTTTTTTAAGATTTTTGATTTTTAAACTGGAAACACTTTGTGGTATGCAAAATGCTTTCGCTCAGTCTCAAATCTCACTTTCTATAGCTTTAGCTCGGGTTCGTATGCAAAAAGAAAATGAGACAGATCTCAGAGACTGAGCGTTTGCTAAAGGAATGAGACAGATCTCATGTTTTGATTTCTCGTATGCAAAAAACATGGCAGTGTCTCACAACAATGAGGTAATGCTCATGAAAAGTCGAGACTAGGTCAAATGGGTGCGTATTTGGACGTTCTCGATGCCACTGCACAAAATCGGGACTTGAAAAGTCTTTATAGATTTAGTCCGGTACAAATGAATTGAATAACTGATCACTTTTTGTCTTACCAAAAATTCTGTAAATCTCTCAAAAATTCTGTCGATATGATTAAAATTTGTTTTTTTATTCTGTTTTTCAAAATTCTGGAAATGCAAAATTCTGTATTTAATTCATTGCAACTTCTGTAATTAGGAAATTATACAACAGTTTCCAAAAAAAAAAAATTTTTTTTTATGTTAACTGGGGCCCTACTCTGTATTTCGTTCCGAAAGTCAATCCTATTCGAAAGTACATTTCGTTCCGCTTTTAATTTGGTACTCTGTAAAACATTCGAAACGGAAAAAAAGTACTAGACACTTTTCCCTTTTACGGATTAGTTTTTTCGAGTCTCGAATTATTTCTCATGAAATCTGCAAATTCAAATCAAGAAGGGAAACCCAGAAAGGAAAGGTATGGAGTACCTGCGAATGTGCCATACACCACCAGGCGTATAAATAGAGGAACAACTTCATCAGCAGGATTAGTGTTTGAAAGAACTTGTGCCAGTTTAAAATTACATATAATTTTAAAAGAAATAATTTAATAGAAAACAAAAGAAAATGGATTCAGTTGCACTTTGGATGGATACAGGAAATAATGAAGAACGAATTGAACGAAAAATTATACGGGACAAATCAAATATTATGTAAATGTGTGATAAAAGGTAAAATTTTATTGGTGGCAAAGATTCATTTCACTATTTAACTATTAATTATTATTTTAGTTTTGTACAGAACTTTCGCCTTTCGAAGAACGCTTTTTTGTATGTTTTAAATGCCATACAAGATGAACTCTCTGCTCCTTTACGGTCAACTGCTGTTCCGGCCTTCCTTCCACATTTAACTCTGATGCCAACCTCTACCACAAATTGTTCGATGTTTGCTTGGCGTCCGGGGTTTTTAAATGTCCCTTGGCCAAATCGGGATGAGAACACATGAAATCCACCAACATCTCGAATTGTTTCTGTTTCGTGTGAATATTTCTGCTCGAAGATTCCCTGTAATTCAATTTATTTGTTTAAATTGTTATTATAAATAAGATTTTCAAAAAAAAACTTACATTTTAAGACATTCGTATAGTCAATTTCGTTATCACATTTGTTGTAGAAACCGATTTTCCGTTTTCGAATGCTTTTGACATTCGGAAACGAGTTGCCAGGTACGAAAATACCACTTTCGAAATAGTCATTCCGAAAGTAGTAGATTTCATTCCGCTTTAGAGATATAGAGTACAGAATATTCGTTTTCGGAAAATTTTACTTTCGGAACGAAATACAGAGTAGGGGCCCTGAATTAGGAATTTATTTAAATGTATTCTATGTTGGTATATTCATCAAAAATAGCAGAAACATCACCGAAACCCAAACCAGTAAACAAAAACATTTTTATTAATTAATACAAAACTAAGTTCTTTGACATTCTTCTCAGAAAACCAGTGTGACTTAATACATTCCTTTTCTTATAATTCGCTTAGTTTGTTTGTTTCTGATGATTGTTTTTCGCTTCTTCCCTAATTTTTCCTCATTTTGAACCCTTTCCACTTCTGATTTCAAAAATAGAAGCACTTTCCATAAATCATCTATCAATTTTTATAGATCAAAATTCGGGCGAATATTTTGACAGCGTTTTCTGACCATGAATATAAGTCTTTAGTATTTTCAAACCAAGTTCCAATTTTTTTAATGTCGATATCATTACCAAAATAACTACGCAGACATTTGCAACAATAGCCTTCCACATTAAAAAAGAAAAAAAAAGAGAGTAATGATTTTGAGTTTGTTTATTATGTAAAATAGAGAAGTACCGGTTTTATATAGGACGTACCTATTATCCATTATTTTCCTTTGAAACTCTAGGTACTAAATGGTCCCAACCCCGCTATTTTAGTTCCGACATTTCAAAGTGGCATACCAAAGATTTTAAAATAACTTAATCCAGAAGTTAATGCAGAATAGTTAGTGAAGTTGGCGAAGTGAAGACTGGATAGAATATCCTGTGAATCTTTATATTTCCCGTTTTATTTACATCACATTTGTCTTTAAGCCTAGATCTGCTTTCATACATTTATATGTTTGTAAAGCGAGATTTTTTTTTAATTTTCGGTACTTGGCTTATTGAGAAGCTGTTGTCTTCAATAAACTGCACAAGAAAACTGTTATTTTCATCAATTGCCCTTTTAATTGTTTTCTCTTTGCTACACTCACTCTGTAAAGTTATCTTCGCAGAGACTGCGACAACGAACTGAGACAAAGGTTTCGCATACCAGATCGAGCTTTTGCTCACTGCAAACGCTCAGTCTCAATACCTTTCCCTCTGTCTCACAGCTCAATCTCATGAGACTGAGCTATTGCTTTTTGCATACGACCCACTGTTTCTACAGATTGTCAATTTAATAGTTGAAAGTAGATTTGTGGTTAGTACGTTTTGCCATTTTACGATGAATATATTAACGTCAGAACAACGCGTGAAAATTGTGCAAAACCATGATTCGGTTCGCCAAACTTATCGTCCGTCAATTACTGTTTAATCGTCTATCTGAGCAAATTATTCGGAACATGGTGAATCGTTTTCGCACCACGTACACTCTATAGTGGATAATACGCATCCCCAAAGACAACAAACAGTGCGAGATGTGACAGAGCTTTGGTTTCAACAAGAACGTGTAACATGCCACACGGCGCGCGACACCATCAATTTATTTGCGGAAAACACTTGCTGTGCGCATAATTTCGCATAATGGGCCTGTGAAGTGGCCTCCACGATCCTGTGATCTTACACCTTTAGATTACTTTCTTTGGGGGCATGTGAAGTAACTAGTCTATGCCGATAAACCTGAGACGTTGGACGATTTGGAAGTCAACATTCGCCGTGTTATTGCTGATAAAAATGTCGAAAATTAGACTTCACGATTGTGCTTCATTCGAACTAGCCGTGGCGCGCATATGCTGGAAATCATTTTTAAACAGTAATGTCATAAAATGATCTACTAAATTAAGCTAATATCATAGACGATTAACATTAACTTCAAGTGTTTTATTTCATATTGAATTTGCATACCTCTAAAAAAAAAACACCCTTTACAATTCTGAAAGCGGACTACGTTTCATTTGACGCTTAGTTTCACATTGAATACTTTTCAAATATTTGTAACTTTCTACAATCTCTGCGACGTGTAGCAACGTGCCAGCAATGCTTATACTTGTGTCACCTTATGAGTTCTTTCAAATCTGATAAATTTTAGTTTGACAGAGTTCAGTTGCGATTACCATTTGTCCAGTCTACAAGAAATCAGACCCCGCCAAAGACAGAGGCATCAATTTACCAAATATCCTTTACCATATTCTCTGAATGACTAAAAGCCTTCGTAAATAACCTGATGGTCCCTATCAGGGCGATTTTGGGCCAGGAAAGTACACCCGCCGATGTCAGACTTATAGACCGATCCAGGAAAACAACCCAAGAAGTTCAAGTTGATACTCATAATCTTTTCATCGATGTCAAGGCTGTATGACAGCATCTATAGAGACCTGGGGCCCTACTCTCTATTTCGTTCCGAAAGTCAATCCTATTCGAAATTGCTTTTCGTTCCGCTATTGAATTCGTACTCTGTAATACTTTCGATTTTCCGTATATCAATGCCTTTGACATTTGAAGATTTCATTCCGCTTTCGAAATAGAGAGTACCAAATATTCGATTTTGGAAAATTTCACTTTCGGAACGAAATACAGAGTAGGGCCCAAGTTATATACAGCCATGTTATAATTTTGGTATTCAAAACTCATCCGATCTGTAGATAATCGATTTTGAAAAATGATTTAGACAAGCCGACGCACTGTCATCTGAGTTCTTTAACATAAAACTTGAAGGAATTGTGAGAAACTCACTGGTCAACACACACGGTAGATACAACTTTCAAAATTTTATTTAGCTAGTTTCTATTTTTTCAGGTCTTAAAGGCCGTAGGCTAGAATTACGGTGTCAAATGAAAATGCTGGATAGTTACTGTATATAGATTTTACTTAGACAATGTTCGATAGCTCAGTCTTCTCGGTGATATGGCGGGCTGTATTTTCACTCCTTCGTTATTTGGAGATGAGTTAAACAAGTTCAGGTACATACCAAAAGAAAGACCAATAGCAATCCACCAGTTATGAACATTGCCCCGAGTCATTCTCTCAATCATCTTTGAAGTATAAACTGACTTCCTTGTCTTTTGTCTTTAATAGTAAATGTGAGAATGAATTGCCTTTCCCCAAATATTGGTACTTAACTTTGAGTACATTAAAAATCCCCCGCGAATGACATATTGTAGGTATATATTTTACTGAACAATTTCCCACACTACCTTCACCATGCGGTACATGAGCTAAAAAGATTAATTTATGTCAATCTGCCCAAATTATCCCTTCCCACACACCGCTCCGAGAGCCACTGATATTTATAAAATTCGAGTACATTACCATATATGGGGGGAGGATATTTGCCGCACTAAACAAAACAAAAAAAAGGAGCAAATAAATAAATAAAAGAAATGAGATCCCATAAAAGAGATCTCTCCATAAGCAGACACACCAAAAGCAACTACACCAACAATAAACAACGCTGAACAAGGGGTGGAACCAACCAGGATACACTATATACAAACAATGGATGCCCCACCGAAAATAAAAACACCTCTGTATGTCGTGCCCTGCCATGACGCTATATGCTAATTTATTCTCCCCATTTGCTTGAGTTTATTTATTTTTTTTTTTTCAATTTGGAATTCAAATTTATTTCCATATGAGATCCTGGGTGGTTTTTGCCGTTCATTTGTAACGCTTTACCATTGTTTATCCTTTGCTAATATATTTTTAAAGAGTCTATTCCATGGGATGTTGGGTTGTCCGGGCTAGTTGCAGCGTTCACCCAGCCACACCTGAGGATTATACGATTTATTTCCACTCTCATGAATTTCATGTGAATATCCTTAAAAAAATTATGAACGAGTAGCAATAAATCGTGTAATCGACATTTTATGTCCTCTTTGCCGATATGAAAGCCAGACCTTAGACATTTTTTCTATTGCCATAAATTTGCGTAATAAAGTGCATGCATATACACTTGGCCACTATGTGATGTGCAATTTCTCGACTGATCCTTTCAAGTTCATTGTGTCAGTTCACCAAGGCACTGAACATTAAATGGCATGCAAAGTGTCACCAGAAGCAAGTAGCACTTCAGAGTTTATAAACTGGGTGTTGTCTTGCGACTATAAAGGATAGCTTGACATTAAATTCACCCACCCCACCGTGGGTCGTGGGTACGTACCTGGCTGTTTTCACCCTTCAAGGGCAAGGATTGGGTGGTTAACAGGAGTGAATGTATGAGTTTGTATTTTTTTTTCATGTCGTGTCCTTTTTCTGTGTCCACCATGCCATTGGCACTTTCATGAAACATGATTTATTTTTTTTTATTGTCTGCTGCACACATATAATCTGCACACTCACTCCCATCCCTTCTAGTCTGCGACGGTTTCTCCTACATTAAATGTCCTTTGTTGGACTATACTGTGGATACTGGCTGGAACTGGTGTGCACTGGTGAATGGAGTGGGTGCTATTTTGCACTTTTTATCTACCACTGACCTGTGGAGTTCGACCGGGTAGTGATGCGGTGTAGAGGGTGTCAAATATTTTCCAGTCATAGATGAATTTTTTGCGCAAGCAAAAAAATTAAATTGTTTTGTGATCCTTGACATTTTGGTGAAATTATTTTTTATTGACAAAGTGTATTGGAGGGAAAATGAGAGCACGAGGCAGGTGGCACTGACATCCATGTCGTTGATTTTTTGAAATTTAACTCAGTCAAGCATTCTTTGTGGTCTACCTCAGGTGCATATTTCAGAAATTCCGTTTATGTGAGTTGGAAAGGCAGACACACACGTTCAACGTCAAACGGTTAATGGGATTGTGGTTGGCTATGCCCATGGTGATGTTACAGAACATATCTTGTGGTTAAGTAAATTATGGACAGCATTTGTATTGCACATATATAGATGCAATCCATTAGCTCTGAAGAGATAAATTCAAAATCGAGTACATCCATGAGTCACCTATTGTATACAGGAAGTCATTAAATCACAACTACTGATTTTCTGTGTGCCGTTGATTGATGGGCAATATATTTTCAAGTGACAGGGTAACACTTCGACCGCAGTGCGGTAGGAGCGTCCGTTTTGCCTTTGGCAAATATTTCGGAATATTTTATTTTTTACCTAGTTGTATAATTCTCTAAATAGTGACGACAAGAATCAAGAACTACCTCATCCAGAAGCTTATTTGCTGTTAGTAGTGTTGCTACATAGATAATAAAAAAAAAAAAAAAACAGTATAGGCGAGAGAATGCAACCCTGTGGGACTCCACTTTGAATTCTTTTGGCAGCATCCTGTAGAGTTAATAAGGCTCGAAAGTTTTATATGACTTGAGGAATCAGGGAAATTGGGACAAAGAGGATAGGATATTCTGATGCGCATAGGTTGTGATCTCTCGCAGAGATAGGCTAGGCAGGCAATCGTCACATACTCCTGTTCTTACTGTTCGGGTTAAGGAAATGTCTAAATATTTTATATATCGGCCGAAAATACGCTGAAGGGTAGGTATTAAGTAAACTGATGATAATTTAAGGGGTTGAATTCAGCGGCCGATTTCGTTTGAGTTGAGTTGAGAGTTAGTAAGCCTAATATGTAGATATATAGATACCATCTTTAAATTATGAATTATGATCCACAATCAAAGTCCCACAACATCAAATCGCAGCTCAACGTCAGCCAAACAAAGTCGCCATTATTGTATTTCAGTCCAAAAGCAAAATGGGGTATATTGCCATCTTTATTTTTTAAGGAAAATAGGCCAGTAATGCCGAGCTCAGAAAAACGTCAGGAAACAGGCGCACTATGCGGAAACATTTGCAGGACGAAGTCGAGTACGGGTGGCCCAAATACAAGTTTCTTTTTAAAAATGCAATAAAATGAACAAAATTAATTTTTTCTATGTATTATGGCTATGTAAAAAAACGTCGTTCAAGCGGCTGCCTCGGCTGGCTTCGCAGTAGCGCATTCTGTCACTCCAATTTTCCAAGACCTTGTTGATGGTTCCGGGCTGTAGCTCACGGATTGCTTGCATTATATTGCCCTTAAGTGCTTGAATCGTTTCCAGATTGTTGGCTTAATATTGGTCCTTCACGCTTTCCCACAAAAAAAAGTCCAAAGTCGTAAAATCGCAGCTCCCTGGCGGCCAATTGAAATCTCCAAGATGGCTGATAACACGATTTGGGAATTTGGTGCGTAAAATATCGATTGTGGCATGGGCTGTGAACCAGAGGTTGTCTAAATCCTTATCTTTAATTTCTGTAAAAAAAAGGCCGATTAACTGGCTCTGTAACGCCTACCGTTGAACGAAACGTTGTTCCCAGCCTCATTTTCGAAGAAAAACAGTCCAAACTCTGTGGATGCATTGGCTTCTCGACAATAACGACAATAACGGGACCATTCAATTCAGGAATCACATAGCAGGACCACATTTCCTATATCGCAAGATCGGCGTCCGCTAAGTTGAGCTACCTATTTAGAGCAAAGAGGTACTTTAGCCCCAAGCAACTTCTCTTTCTCTACAAAGCTCAGGTTAGACCAGGCCTGGAGCCTTTCCCGAGAGGAGTATTTAAAAAAAAATAAAAAATAAAAAATGAGTGTTGTCCAATGTCCACTAGCATACCAGTCTCACGAACTTTTTGCACGAAACTTTGTAAATAAGTTTTCAATATTTTGTTATTCAAGCGTAAAGCGACTCATTTCGTTCCGCGGAGGTATGATACTGACTTTCTGTCAAAATTTCGAGCGGGAAACAGCTGTCAGTGTCAAAATAACATATGATTTAAAAAGAAACCATCATATGGCCCACACTTTATAATTTACATGTTCAAAATGCCAATATCGGGAACTTTCTTGACAAACTTGCGTATAGCAGTTTTTTAAACCGCTACAGTGTCTCTTGCACTTTTTTCAGTGCGAAAAACCTCAAAATAGCAGCGGGAAGTTCCGTAATATTTTGTTTTTGAATGATTTTTTGTACCTTTGTCTCCCCAATCACCTGGATTTGAAAATGCTCTTAATGGAATTTAAATATTTTTGTGGGATTTATCGGTTCACCAACTATCACCTGAAAGGCGCTTATCTTGCAACCTTACCTAAATCGTGACCACTTAAACTGAACAGAACGCACTGTAATCATAAAATACGTGGAAAGTTTTGTGCAATGAAATCACTTTCGACAAAAAGAAAAACCAATTGTGGGCGCTGATGTATTACTGAAGAATGTTCCAATGCCCACGTTTTACGCGTCTCATTAAATACCTGAAAAATGAATATACCGCCGCTATTGGTTTCCCTCATCGCTTAATTAAATGCAAACTTTAACCGTATTGACAATACATTCACGACTTCTCATTCAACAATAATTCACATAAATTCAAAGGAATCCAATGATTCATCATAACAAAGCAGGTATACCTTTGATAGCGACATCTTTTCAAATCCCCACTGAGAGTGACTTAATCTGCAGCTGGTAAACGCAAAACATATACCCTAACTCAAATTATAGCCAGTTCCTAGCTCAATTTAAATCTGCCGTCCACATTCTTTGGGCCAAAGCTGTCATCAAGAAATGACGCAACAGCTGTAGCACTTTAGATACATACTTTGTGGGCGTTATTATTCGTAGATACGCTGCATTGAGGTGTCAGATAAATAAAAACAGATCGCGACCGAAATTCCATTGTGATCATCTGGAATTTTAATTCCGAATACAAAAAAAAAAAAAGATGTCATTACGTGCAGAAATAAAAGGAATTTATCGCTTTTGGGGCGCCAAATTGTGGTTTTTGAATGGCGCGTGGTCTTTCACATTTTTATTACCTTCATCCGTGTCATTGTATTGCGACTAAAGTCCTAGACATGAAAATAGCTTTGAATGTCAAAGTAGTTTGGGTTAACAAGTGAATTCGGGTTTTTTTTTGTTCAAACAAACATTTCCAATTAAATATTTTCCTGTCTGGCGTTTGAAGAAGAGTAAATTTATGCTTAATTGAATTAAGTTTTATTTAATTGCATTGTCAGTGTAATAATTGCATTGTCACAATAATAATAATAAAATTGGAGCCAGAGAATGTGCCAAGGTTATGGGTTAATTGATTATTTTTTATGGGAAATTGTTTGTTTTACAGATGTTATTGATGCCATGAATAAAAATGGATCATAAAAGATTTATTTATAGAGAACTTTCGCTGCTTTGTTGATGTCAGTGGTGGTCATGTTAGCCGGTAATCGGTAAGGGGAGATTGCCGCTGCATCAAACTGGGTTGGTGCTACTCATACCCGCGGGTCGAAATGAGAATTTTTAATCTAGCTTTCAAAATATGCGGTTCTTCAAATACATTCTTGTATAACGAAGAATATAAAGGAACAAGTTACGTGTTGTGTGACCCAGTCATGGATATTTTTATTTCTTTCTAAGCTCCGTAAGAAAGTTGAAAATACAAAGTACATACAAAGATACGTACCTATTAAACAATAGTGGAATCTAATGTAATGCCCATTTAATTTAAGCTTTTCTTTTATTGGTTGTGAATATTATGAACCTTTTTTTATCTAACTAGTCACTACACATTTTAAATTTTTATTACAAATTTTTATTTATTTATTTATTTTATTTTATTTTTTTTTTCAGGTAAGCAATTATTACTTAATCATTTGAATATAAGTGAGTATAGAAGTTGCTGAATTTGGAGTGTTCCCTAAAAACAAACAATGTTATTTAAAAATACACTTTTTTTTAAGTCTATGCACTACAGGTAAAAACAAGTACAATTTAAGAATAATTTTAAAGAATAATGCCGTAAACGAAAACCTAAAAATATGCAATCAACTATCAATAGGTCAAGAATTAGCTGAGGTTTAAAACATAGGTTGGTCCCTTAATCCACAGACGTTATTAGCAATGCTACATTATGAACTTCTTTAGAATGTGGATGCTAATTAGCAATTTGAAAGCCAAAAAAGGTTTGTTTAATGTCTCATTGTAAGAGTTTTATGCAGGAGCTATTGCTCAAGCAGCAAAAAAAAACTTAAACCCGAGCTGTACCGGATATTCAGCTAATAGTCTGATAATATTCACTTAAATATAATCAGCTTTATTCATAACAATAAAGTAAATTTGAATTAAAGCTAATGCTGCTTAATTGCAGAAATTGCATAAACTTTATTCAAAGTTAATTTCCATTTAATCAAGTGTCCAAAAAATAAATGCCGAAATCGGCATTCAGGAGCAAATTAACTCTGATGGATTAAATTGTTAATTGACTTCAATCAAGGAATACAATAATTTGTATGATATTAATTCCACAAAATAAATCAGTGTTTTCCAAATTTAAATAACAAATTTCTGAAAAAAAAAATTCTCATGTTGACTGCGTAATACAATTTGCTTAAATCAAAATGGCGTTCTTAGCACATGCACACAACATTACAGAGAAAAATGACAGAAGTCATCAAATATTTCTACCAAATGCATAATTTTATTAGAAAATCTGGTATACTTTTAGGCATATTGCCCTAATTCATTGATTAACTGGTATATACGAGCAAAAATTCTTTCAGTCTTATTCATTAGATTCATTTAATCTGTTAATTATCAGTGTCGCAACTAATTCACGTCAATTGCGAAAATGTCATTTTAATTAAGACTTTAAAAATGCTTATTCATAAATTTTTGCTCGTATACCAGCTAATCAATGAATTAAGGCAATAAGCCTAAAAGTATACCAGCATTTCATATAGAAGTATGCAATTGGTAGAAATATTTGATAAATTCTGACATTTTTCTCTGGAATGTTGTGTGCATGAGATAAGAACGCCATGATGATTTAACCAAATTGTATTACGCAGTTGGCATGAGATTTTTTTTACGGAAATTTTTTATTTAAATTTGGAAAACACTGTTTTTTGTTGTGCTAATGCACAAATCAATTATATATACGATATTTGGTAATGAAATAATAACATAATAATTATTATATGCCATAATTTGAGTCAATGAACAATTTAATTCAGAGTTAATTTGCTCCTGAATGCCGATGTCGGCATTTAATTTTTTGACACTTGATTAAATGGAAATTAACTTTGAAAAAAGTTTATGAATAACGTTTTCTGCAATTAAACCAACATTAGCTCTAATTCAGATTTAATTAAGTGTTATGAATAAGGCTGTTTATGAATAAGCATTTTTTAAGTCTTAATTAAAATGGCATTTTCGAATTTGACGTGCGTTGTCTGAGACACTGATAAATTAGTAGATTAAATGCATCTAATGAATAAGGTTGTTTATGAATAAACAGTTTTTAAGTCTTAATTAAACTGACATTTTCGAATTTGACGTGAGTTAGCTGAGACACTGATAATTTAAATGAATGTAATGAATAAAGCTGTTTACTTTCAATTTCACAAAATATTATGACAGTACTTATTAGTTGTTTGTAAATTATACTCGACATAATGAAGTTTCCGATGATTTTGAAGACTAGGTACTTGTAAACTATTTGAAAAGTCTTATATCTATAAAAGTCAAGCAAATCCTGTTGAAAAGCTGGAGGACGAAGCGATTTATTCGTGATATACTAATATAGAATTATTTCTCGTATGTATTTGATAAACCTCAAATCATTTTTTTTTTTTTTTTGAAATGAAATGAAATATTTTGTGGACATGACGATGACGATGAACCCAATATGGTGCCTAGTCCACTGTGATGAACTTACACCCTGTAGGTATAACCTAACCTAATACCCAAATACCGTTTCTGATTCCATTATGGTTATTCAAAATTTCACTTCGAAACTACATTTTTATTTTACTCAAGACTTAAAAGCACATTTTAGGTACTTCCATCTGTCAAATAAAAATACAGGGTGTCTGGTGGGAAATTTATGTTTTCGTATTTCGTGCCACGCGTTTCAGCAACCTTCGTTGAATATCGTCAATTTTACGGCAGATATTTTTCTTCAGCTAAATCACGAACCGCGGGTTATTGACGTGGGCGTTACTTTTGACATATCCCCATAAATAGATTCAAAAAGGGGTTGAAAAACTAATTTATCTTTAGTTCTGGCAATAATTGAATTTTAAAAGTGTGAAGTTTCAAGTTTTTCTTCAAAATTTCATGAACGGATTTTGGAAGGTCCAAAGCGGATGTTCCTTTTCCAAACAAAAAACTTCGATTTTTGCCCCAGCAAAAAAAAAAACTTTTACCTTCCTAATGTTTTCGGTGGCACTTTATGTTTTGCGGGGCCCTGGCTCAGGTGTATTTACAACTGAAAAAGTTTGGCGGAACCATGATAAAACCCCGGAAATGTCGAATGTAATGGTGATGGCCGAAAGGAATGAAAGAGACGACTCCTATTTTAGTGGAATATTTAGTGGAAAGTTCTGTCATACTGAATCTGGGACTAGTTTGATGTCTCTATTGGTCTGTCATTATTTCGGCCGACAAATTTTTTAAACGCATAATCTAAACAAATGCATTATCCAAAATAAAATCATGTTAAATCGAACTAATTTTAAGGTCCTTGTTAGCTTATAGTTGGAATACCTACACAAACTAATGTTGTCACCCGTATATATGGGAGGTCAAAAATGTATTACCAAATAATGCACGAGTACATGAGGCGAACACATTAGTCAACATAACCCAGAATGGAAACAATCTATCCACAGACATGCACAGTACACACGGTAAATATTAACAAAACAAATATTGTAATACAACAAATTAATGTTCATCTCAGAGGAGGATAAGCAAACCGTATACTGTGTGGCGCTTAAAATCCGCGCACAAATGCTTCTCTGCTGGCGGCCAATCCGATAGCATATGACCGCGCTACTATACATACATTGTGGCATTTCTTCATATACCCATTGGCCCGCGTCCAGAGGGATATTCAATGGCGCACTGTTCTCTCTCTCGATTCCGCTAGGGAGAAGAGGACACTGGCAAAAAGTCAATTATACTGCGAACAATGGTTTTAATCACCTGTAATCCAATTTTCACGAGAACAATGGCAAACTACCGAGCCGGAAAAATGGGGAAAAAAAAAACACCACTACAACGAGTGGAGAGTACTCACTCTAAAAGTATCTCGACGGTACGGGCGCGGGCCCAGCAATCGCAGAGTCTGGCCATGTACGACGAGTACATAGTTAATTCTCAATTTCCAATAATTTACCCGAAAAAGGAATATAAATTTTTTGCCTCTTTTTATGGATCGGTTGGTGGGTGGAAAATGGTGGACGTTGGGCGGCATGATAAATATATGTCGGATTAAATAAAATTAAATTTATGTTTGCTGTGTTAATATTAACGTGGAGAAAACGAAAAGGAATTGCGGACATTTGTGTATTGTATATGACTATATGTGGAGTTTTTTTTATTTTTTTTGATACTGTTTTTACGATGAAAAAATCTGGTAAAACCATTAAGGATATTTTAATATTTTTTTCATTCGTAATCTTCTTACCAAGGGGACTAAGGGCGTATTTGTATTAAGACGGAAACGTGGATTGAAGCTATATGGGTAGGGAATTAACTGTATGTTAATTAGAAGTTATTAAGGACTGCTTTGGCAATATATATAAGGGAATTTGTGGACGTTGACAGGAGAATATAGCTCACAGATTAATTTACGTTAGGTCACGTAACATTCCCTTGTCATGAGATTATTGATCTCAGGCCTTTGGCCAGTTTCGGGCTACTAGATTAATAAAAATAGAGAGCTATGACTTATACATTTATGTGGTAACCCTACAGACTGAGAAGACTTAGAGTTACCATAGGATTTAAATTGCATCCGGACCTCGATCGCTATCGATTTTTTTTTTTGTACAATCTATATATCTATCAACCCTTAAATCAATTATAAAGTTGAACTTAATATTCGAATAAAGGTTAAAACATTTTCGTCTGAAAACAAATAGTAATCGTCTGAAAAATAGAAAAGTCGTCTGAAAAGATTTACATATTTTAAAGAATTAAAGACCGCAACGCCGATTCTCAAAATTCATCTTTTTTTTATGGACTTATTCTTTCCTTCTACTCCATTGTTGGTAGAAGTAATACCTTATTCGGTCGATTACTATTTGTTTTCAGACGTTTAAAAAATTGTTTCAGACGTTTCCAATATCTGAGTTTCTGATGACTTCTATTTATTTTCAGACGGTTTCTATTAAATTTCAGAGGTTTTTTTCGATTTTTGCCGACGTTTCCAATTAATATTTATTTGTAGACGAAAAAATTGTAGCCTTCGAATTACACAACCTACTGGATATCTTTTACAACTGCTGCTGGTATCCCATTTAGTCAAAGGACCTTCTCATTTGTCATAAAGTTTGCAGCGACTGTCAGTTTTTTTGCGTTAGCTAGTGGGTGCAGTGGCTCAGTGGTTAGTGTGCTGGACTACTACTGTGCGAGGGGTCCCAGGTTCGATCCCCGGAAAAATGAAAATTACATCTTAAAGTTTTTTCCACTGCGTGACCTCTCGCGAACGTCTGATAAACATCAGATAGTATAACTGTCTTAAAAAGCTTCTCAATTAAGCCGTTCGGAATCGGCAGAAAATTCGTCTCAAAAATAAAAAAAAAACTCGCACCAACGAATGGTTGTGAGAAGCTAGGCCTAGGGTGTCTACACGCCCGTTGCGCCAACTATTTATTTATATTTTACTAGCGGACCTGGCAAACGTTGTTTTGCCTGCTCGTAGGTACATTTTCATTGTCCGTCAATAGTTCTGCGGCCGTTTTATTTAACCGATGTGTCTGGACTGATTCTGTACTCCGTGTGCTTCGATCGTTATTTCCTTAGACGTGTGTCCAGGAATCCCGCCCACACTTCGCGCGGTTGTTTGTTTGGAAAATGTACATCAATGTCTACAATTTTACAACTTTAGCTCCCACGGGTGTCGAGCCTTCTTGCTTTTTAATTTTTTTATTTATTGTTGAGTGGTTACTATTTGAACTTTTGTGGAATCGCATCGCAGCGCCACCTACCGGGTCCAATTGTGAATATAAACCATCCCAAGACCCATTCAAACACACACACAAATTTTCATTAAAATCGGTCCAGCCGTTTAGGAGGAGTACGGTAACAAACACGGACAGAAGAATTATATATATAAAGATAGTATGGGACTTACTCTTGCTGCTCGGAGGTCGAATCCTGTTCTCTGACCGGGTGTGTGGGAAGAGTTCATCCACGATATTCTTCATTTGTCCTATTGCCTGTGCACTTCCCTTAAGTTTGGAAACCAGCCATATGATTTCATGGCTTCGGACTCTTGAAGAGTCTCTGCCTGATGCAATGCAGCTTTCCAACCTTTACGCTGCTTTAAGCAAAGTTTTGAAATAAAAGCTCGGTCTTCATTATCATCTCCAATCTGAGGGCTAAAATTCGACCATCGTCTTGGCAGTATTAGCCATCAACTTGACCTAACCGAGCCAACGGGACATTTTTGTTTACTTATTTCCATATTTTAGTGACACCTAGGACATTGAGCAAACAATTTCGAATAAGCATTATAATTTATTATTAAGCTGATGACATTTAATTAAGACCAATCGGATAGTATGATTGTCTAATTGAAAATAATTAAGGTTGACCATGCTTATGCTTGCAAATTGTATCGTTTTATGAATTTGTGATTGTTGCAATTACATATTTATCCCTCGTCTATTAAATGCAACATGCGATTCCATTGTTTAATTGTGATGCATCTTGAAATTTCTGTAAATTTCAATTCACCAGCATATATACATAGATGTCCACATTTTCTTGACGGTCGTACCTTCAATTAATTTCAATCTATGTATCCGTATTTATAGTCTCAATGTTAGTCTGCCAGCCCATATCTATCCCCAAACGTGCTCTGACAACATCAAGTGATTTTCATTTAAATTGTGTTCCCAAGATCTCATAATTAGAGATTTTCAATCGAAACGTATTTTCTACAAATTAATACCAATTGCGACATAAAATTCCTTTTTACTGTCTACTGCCTGTGGGCCGCGGGGCATGGCAGGCCTGTTGTCGCCGCCCGCATGCCATTCAAGGTCGGCCATTTCCAACATGGAATTTACATTATTATGTTACTGTTCTCGATTCCCAATTGAAACGACATCAACGGATGATGTTATGACATTTTTTGTTTCGCCACTTTCCATAATTCAGTAGATATACGAGTAGTCAAGGATGTGGGCGCGACACAGTAGTAAAAGTAAAATCTCCTACACACTCCTAAAATAAACACAATGGCAATTGTGCGGCCTTTGAATTTTATTCCCTTTTAACTGGCTTTGTTGGAATTTGTTTAATAGTATATCCGGTCTCGAGTCTCAGTGGTGAGTCTATGCCCTTGAGGACTGAATGTCGCAACGATTGACATAAAGTCCATGACGATTTGATGAGGATCGGATATAATATTTTCCTTAAAATAATTTCAATGGTGGTTCCTTGAATAAAACAAAAAATAAATGTTTTTCTCTCATTCTTATTCTCCATTGTTTGTCATCGTTAATGGAGTTTTCTTTAGACCGCTCTTTGATGTCCCAAAGATGGTGGCTGAGAGTTGTTACGTTCATTTCCTTTCCAAAAAAAAAATCCCATTCCATTTAAATTTCAAATCCAATCAACCGAGATTGTCCTCAAGCAAATTCGCAATAAACTCGTACAAATATGGGTCGAGCTTTTTTTGTTGTTGTCTATCACTCTATTCATCGCGAGTTAGGGGAATAATTATTATCATGGCTACATGTGTGACGTTGGTTTTTATTTCCCCCTATTCTGTTCGAAAAGTAAATAAAAAACGAAGAAGAAAACAGAACCGAATTTGTAAACAAAATTTCCATTTAAAAGCGATCGCATGATGTAGAATAAGAGAAGCCCATGCTCATGGCGGAGCACTATAGCCGTTTGATATATATGTAGGTACATTCAAGTTGATGGAGACAACAGTCAATCAATTTAAAGATCAGTGACCATGATTATTTTGAATTCATGGGAGGTTTAGTGTTGTATTCGTTATTTTGTTTAGAATTAATCATGAGTTGTGTTTGTGTTGAGTCAGGATGCATGTGAGCTGCTGTTCGAAAGGCTTAGGACAGACATCGATCAATACAAATTTAAAAGTCTGAATTTTCGATTAACTTGATTGGTTTTTATATGCATGTGTATGTGTATACTGTATATATTACTTGGTTTTCCTTTTCATTGAGAAGCGATCTAAATTCTGTGGTCTGGTACTGAATTTGCATTTTTATAGTATAAACTGACGTAGTTACCGGATGATGCAAACTAGTATTTTTGGCCATAGCATAACTAATTTGACAAATACCTATATGATGACAAGACCGATTATATTATCATAACGACAGTGAATTGTATTTGCAAAGTTTGAATGTCCATTTTGGTATAGGATCTTACTAAAATCCGATTATAAATTTAATGAGTTTACCACTCTAAATTTTAAGTCGAATGTAAAGGGTCAATCACAATGGAAAATGCTGGCTTAAGCTAGTGTCAAATGGTCGGAAATTTGCTCAAGTTTAGGCGTCGTTTATAGCTATGCCTAAAGCTAAAATGCAACCGACAAAAAATTGTTTTTCTTTTTTATGGAGCACTTAAACTTAATCGTTGAACTCAATTTTGGTCTTAAACTGTTGCTAATTATAAAATTAGTTAATCAAAAAATATTAAGCAATTGTTGTTAAATTTTCTAGAAAACTAGTTTATTAATTTTTCTGTACGTAAAACTTTTTCTGTTCAACTTCTCAGTCAATTCCACAAAAGGTTCCATAGAATTCCTATGAATGAAATACTGAGGTTAAATGTTTCAGTTTTGTTCTGTTTCGTGTCCTTACGGATGCATTTTACTGATGGCCTAACTAGCCCCTTAGTCACATGATCCAATTTGAGAGGAAGGATTTTTACCATTTTATTGCTAGATGCCTAAAGGAGTTTCGTGTGAGGCACTTTGCGGTATCTTCAATGGAAATGAATGAAGTTCTGGACGTTTTGAATGGCAACCTTGGCTGGGAAAATCTATACCAATAGAAAATCTATACCAGAGCTACAGACAACGAATCATAGAAGGAGACTTAACATTGAAAAAAAAATAGGTTTAAAAAAAAATGTCAATTTGGTAGACGGAATTCGGTTAACCGTAAAACTAAAGATAAACAACATAATTGTAAATTTTAAAGTTATGATTTAAATAAAGTTCTTTCTACTACATCTACTACTGATCCAATTTCAATCTATCCGCACATGGACTAAATCTAGATTAAAGCTATGGAGTCTTATTATGGTTTTAAAGGGTCGTTAGGGAGTGTAGACAGAAATAAAAACAAAAGATTAAATCAACTTTAGATTTGTTTTACAAATTTTATTACAGAAATGCTTCATAAAACAATTCAGAGTGACTACTAGCTCCAAACCATCCTGAAAGTATGCAAGCATTTCTAAACAGTGTTGTATACTGTGGTTAGTTTGGTGTTTGTCTCGACTTTTGACTTGATTCAACGATCTTCTAGTATCTGCTCAGTGGCTCGCGTTGAAAGCAGTTGACTACCATTATCTTGAAAGCATTCTGCTTGAAAAGTGTCAGGATGAACTATGCATTTTTTAAATGGCTCAAAATTTAGCCGCACTCAAGTCACTTCTACTTCTATATTCCAAGTTTTTTGTACGCCCATCTTCTTTCGTTGGATGAGAAGTTGTAATTCCCTTAGAAAAAATTAAGTCGATTGTGCTAGGTACCACACATAATCAACTATGATTGAGTGGATCAAGTCCGACAAGTTTCATCTACGCTTATGGGTATTGAATAATGATTCACCTAAGCAGTCTTCTGTAATGGATTGGCGGGACTTTTGAAAAGAGTGATTATGAAGTCCAATATAAATGTAACATTTTACATTTAGAGAGATTTGGTTTGTAAATCAGAAAGTGAGGGCTATTTAAAAGAAGTTGCTTCAAAGTACACATCTTTATTTATCTATTTTAGGAAGTAGTACTTAAATAAGATTTTGCCCTTCAAGGATTTGAGCGATTTTCGAGAAAAATGTAAAGTCATTCTTATAGCGAGTACCTACATTTGACATTGGTTTAAAGTCTGTATTTGCCTTTAAGGAAATGTCAGATCAAATCGTCTACCCTGTTATGGATCTCCATTCGACCGTACAATTTTAATTTACTCTTCATGCTTTCCGATTTTAAAATACATCTTAAGGCATTGATATCCAAAGTAAAACCCCTTTTCGACTCTCCGAGGGCATTAAAAATACGTTAATTAATAAACGGTTTTGCTTTATTTCCATTAAGCAACTCTTAGAATTCATCTTCGATGCTGGTACAGATAGCTGATAAAATATTTATCCAAAATAGAGGAGTATGAAAAATACTTATCTATGCTAATGATGTTGCCATTTGGTTCTCTGTTATTATACCCGTTAACAAACTTCGATATAAAATTAATCTCCTTCCGAAATTGCGTTCTATAAATTCGTTATTCACTTAATTCAATATTTTTATAGCGTCGACGTTCTTAAAAATCCCCAAAAAGGCGAACATTGAAAATCTCGCTTAAATTCCACTTTACAGTTTAAAAGCCTTGAGATTTAGTTTAGGCCCTCCTCCACCGGCAGGTGGAACGAGACATTTTTCTAAAGCAAAAAATCAGTACCGTAGCTAATTAAAAACATCGTTCCCGAATTAGACCCATAACTTCAAAGGATATCCGACTAAGAGCGAAAAAAAAAGTGTTTCACAGAAAAAAATCTTCGTGAATCTTTAAATCAATTTAAAAAGCTTTTAATAGAAAAACATCCCTCGAGGCACTTTGAATAATAATGTTATAATTTAATTCAACCTTGTTCCATCAGTTTTATCGAGAGTCTACGTATTTGTTTCCCGCCTCCCCAACTGAGGATTCGAATCGAAGATAAAAAGGACAATTTCAAGAAGTGAAAAATGAAAAAAAAATAAATATAAATAAATTATAACCCTTAGCAACGTTCACTTTTCATTATCTCATCGTATCGTATCGTATCGTAACTCTACGCTACAGCAGGCAATGATGTATGATGAAGAGACGTCCTTATACAACTTTATGACACTTAAAGTTCATTTTTCTGGGGAAAATGTGGAAAAAAAAACACACGAGGTGGGTTTGCAGATCTAAATCCTTTCGGTTGATATGAATAGTTCCGCCACATTGTCTAATCTTCGACAGACAAACGTGCGCCACATGGCGGTGACTGTGTGGTGGCGTATACGAGTACGCCCGATGGGAGGCGTTTTCAAATAAACGAGGTGTGGTTTGTTATACTCGTTTGGTATTTTGCTGACAGCGTTTTTAATTTAATACTGCTACAGCGCTACAGTAGGAATCCTTAAGGAGGTTGCCACTGGAAATAGAGAAACAAGAAAACGACGCCAACAACGGAAAAGGAAAAGTCATCTTCAAAAGCTGAAGTGCGTGTGTATCGGATTTTCTTTTCTTCTTACTCTTCTGTTTATCATCCCTAAGGAACTACTGTAACGTGTGGTGTGGCGGCTGTGGGTAGCACGCAGATAGATACGGATTGACGAAGGAAAAAATAAGTAGAACAAGATAAGGAAAAACTTATAGCCTGTCATTATGAGCGATGGTGGAGTGGGTGGAGTGGTGCCTGTGTATTTAAGATTACGTGTGTACCTACCAAGGGCTGATTGATGCGAGGAGCTTTTAAAATTCCTTGCACACGCAGAAACTACTGCTCCTCTGTCACATGTGCGCGATACACTGGTAATAATAATTCGACAACTTTCGCTTTTAATTAAAGATTTAAGCGTGAGACGCACTTCTGCTGCCATCCAATAAAGAGAGCATTCTCAGCGCGCGGAGGAAGTATGTCATATGTGACGCACAATGATATCATATTTATGGGTTACCTCTCTCATCACGATGACGATGGTGGTTAGGATATCCTCTTTCCTGGAAATTTCGTGGTCTCCCTCAATGTGTGTGACAAAAAGTTACTTTTTTCCGTTCGCTGTTTTATGTCGCGGCTATATGTAGCAATACCATGTGCTACTGTACGACATCACTGTAGGGCATATGTTAATGAGTTCTGTTTTTGTTAATCGTAAAAACTGTTAAACCCTTGCTCTGTAAAACAAAAACAAAATACAATAATAAAAAAAAAGACAGGCACCAACAACGAAAATTGATTCAGGCTTAATGTGGTAGGTTAATTGGGATAACACCAGGGATGATATCCTTCCACATTAACATCATCAAAAACAGAGAGAAAAACACATTTTATGTTGTAAGCGTGATGTGCACTAGTTAAAGGAGATGATTGTTGGGAGGAATACACAAAATGCGGACAAAAACGAGTTGAAAACGAAAGCGTTGGAGGACTTGTTGTCACGTTCAGGACTGGGTGCTTTTTTCGTTTCGTTCAAGTGTTTGTCTTCAGCAGCTCTGCCCCATTAAGCTGTTGATGATAATATGACAATGACAGGCAGAGTATTTTGCTTCCTCATACGAAACACGTAGGTATATGGGGGAAAGAGTGACGTTTTAGGAGTCGAAAATGACTTTTCAAAATGTCAATTCTGCTCCGGTACACATTTATAATTAATCGGAGAACTTTGGCAGCCGAATCCCTTGGATTTATGTTGGTGTTTAGGGAGTTATTAAAAATGTATGCGGACAGATGTAGTATAAATGAGTCCGCTAGGAGTCCTTCGGCCCGGGGACCATTGTGATTTATGTACATAAAGTGTTGTAGTTATGTCTGTGGATTCACATGTCTTTATACTATAACCAGAAAGTCATTAACATAGTGATAGAGGTTCCTATAACTATTAACGAGGTATTTAAATTCAATTGTCAGTTGAGGGGGTATTTGGTTAATTTGCCCTTGCACGTTCTCTGGGAAGCCACGAAAAATTAAGTAACCATAAGTTGTCATGAAATGTTATATGAGTACCGGACTAAGTGTACACTGCTATAAAACAGAGACTGGTAGAACAAAAAAATAGAGTCATGAAAGGCAGATAAAATTATGTAACGAAAAGCTTAAAGTTTTGTCTCACATAAAAGGTACCTCTCCTTGGAGGCAAATATAATAGAAAAGCGGTGGGTCATAACCGTGCCGCAAGCTCTGCCTTATACTCCTCCAATGCCGGCAACAGACACGGTCGACATTTAGTAGACAATTTTGTAACCGAGAATCTGCCAACAATTTATACCAACTCTGGTTGAAGTTCCCAAACTATTGCCACAAAAACACAACAATTTTGATATAGAAACCATAATCAGAAATGAAAAACAAACTAAAATCGCCGAGAAGGGAGAGATAGTTAAAACTGAGGTATTTTCAAATTGGTCGTAAAAAAATAATTCCTCAAACTGAGAAGCAGTAACTAAGCTGTCATGAACAACATTTCGTTAAAAATAATGACATGGCGATCCGTACGACAACAAACCACCCTTAGTCGGTCACACTGAGAGAAGTATCAGACACTTAACACTAAGGGCAGACGATGCTTGTTTAAATTTGAGAATGTTACATCCACCACAGTCTTATTTTTATTTTTTCGGGTGGGTGGTTGACTTCGCTTGTGGAAAAGGCTTAATGTTCGGTCCAACGCTTTCTTCAAAAGCCTACAAATGGCGATGGGCATGATTAATTATTAGTCGTTGAAATGTGTTAAAATTCAATTTACGTTACTCCTCTAATAGTAATGGGCTAAGGGAAGTTCTTTTGTTCTTTTGAAAGGGATAGCTGTCAAACCAGTTGACATATTGCGCTTAAAATTGACATTTCTATCCTGTTTGGGGAATTATTATGAAACTCCAGTGTTCTGAAAGAGGGCTGCGGCAATCTGTTTATAGAAATGTTCTTAATGTGCCGAAATATATAGCAACTGCTAGTGAAAACGAGAACAGAATTTGTCGATTCGTTAAATCTTCTGGTTGAAATAAGAATTTCTCAGAAAATGAAATTAGTAGTAATAAGTCCCCAATATTGCGGATCTTGTAAAAATAAATGTAAAAAGTTAACGAACCACTTTTTAAAGTATCACGTTTTAGTGATACATTTAATATTAAACATTTATCTATGTGTGTAGCTGTGCTTAGAAGAATGATAGCGAAAATAAATCCATCCTTTTTTTAAATAATTTTTTTTTTTAACCATGTTTTGTTTAACCTATTTTTACTGCAGGCTGGTGATGGGCCCTAATATAAGACCAATGTGATGGACTTACTCACCCTATACAACTTAACCTAACCTAACTTTAATTTAATAAATACAATTTTTTTAGATATTCAAAAACTGACAGTCGAAATAAAGAAATGCGCTAACCATCTTGATGCCTTACTTTACTTTAGATGGCGCTCTCAGTCCACACACCAAGTTGGTTGATGTCACTCTCCAATTGTGCGCGCCACCTAAGGTTGGGTTGTCCTTCGTTGTCCTACTGGGGTGGACCATACGCCCCACGTGATCCAGCCATCTCGGTCCCTATAATCTTGAGCTTTGAACTCTGACTCTTGAATCTCACCCTCCAAATTCCGACGATACAAACTGGACCGAAAATCGCTCGACGAAGCTTTCTCTCAAAGCGTGCCAAGAGGTTTTCATCAGCTTTCGATAAGGTCCATGCTTCTGAACCATACAGCAGCACCGGGATGATTAAGGTCTTGTACAATATTTCCATGGTTCTGTGATAGAGGGCTTTACCTCTTCGATGCCTTCTTAGCCCGAAGAAGCAGCTATTTGGCAAGACTGATTCTTCGTTTGATTTCTACGCCGATATCGTTTTGCGAGGTAATTTTAGAGCCTAGGTAGACAAAGTCTTTAACTGCTTCGAAGTTATATCTGTCCACTGTGACGTTTTGTCCGAGATGTTGGGAGTCCTTTCTCGATGACAGCATACACTTCGTTTTGTTCTCAACAGCCAGACCCATCTCCGCCGCCTCCGTTTCAATGCTTGCAAACGCACCATTGACAGCTGACTGAGTTCTACCAATAATGTCAATATCTTCTGCATATGCAAGCAGTTGAACAGACTTTTGAAAAAATTGTACCTCTTATTTTGGCTTGTGAGTTCCGTAGAATTGCTTCAAGAATAATGATAGCGCGCCACCTTGTCTTAAACCTTTTTCGACATCAAAGGATTCCGTGGGGTTCCTTCCCACTTTGACGGAGCAGCGAGATTTCTCCATTGTCATTCTGCATAGACGAACGAGTTTTCCAAAACGTGAAATTGGTATCTTTTGGGTCATTGGCTTGTTGGTTGGCACATTTCAATGACATTTCCCTATTCCTTTGATTCCGTAGATGGGACCAACACCATCAAAGAAAACCATGCCCAAACCATAATGCTAGATCATCCATGTTACATAATCTTTGCTGTGTACTGAGGATTAAATACTGTTTGCCTTCTTTTGCTGTCATTGTAATAACCCTTACCTCCAGTTTCACAGTGGAGGTTTAAACTAAAGTTAAATTTGAAATTCAGCTAGTCTGGTTTTTATACCCGGTACCACACTGTGGTGAGGGTATATTCACTTTGTCATTCCATTTGTAACGCCCATAAGGAGGCGTTGTTAGTATGACAAACTATATATATTATTGATCAGCATCACTTTCTTAGTCGATCTAGCGATGTCCGTCTGTCTGTCCGTCTGTCTGTCCGTCTGTCCGTCTGTCTGTCCGTCTGTCTGTCCGTCTGTCTGTCTGTCTGTCCGCACGATTACGGCCGTAATTTAAGAGCTATCGACTTGAAATTTGGTACGTAAGCTTTTATCCACCAGACTGAGGCTAAGTTCGAAGATGAGCAAGATCGGATGAAAACTACTACTACCTCCCATACAAAAGTATCAGATTTATATAGCTTTTTATGTTAAAAATTAAATTTAAATAGCTACAGTAAAGATAGCAAGTTTAAACTTTGCACGTATTGTTTTAATAATATTTAAAATTTTTTGACAAAAAAGGAGCTTGATCGAATAAAAACTACCCATACCTCCCATACAAATATATAATTTTTTAATACTAAAATATTTTTTTATTTTACAATAATAGGCGTATTTTTTGGAAATCTATAGCTAGTTCACTTTTACTTTTACATGCAAAACTGGTATACTCACTTTTGGTTTTGTTATACCCACTTTTGGTTTTACATGCAAAACGGTTATACTCACTTTTGATTTTGTTATACTCACTTCCCAAAAAATACGCCTAATATAGTACCGGGTATTTGAGCTTCGGCATAGTCGAAGATAATTGTCTTACTGGTTTTTAAATTCAGTTTAACTAAATTTAATGAATAAAATTTGGCAGTATTGTACAGTACTTAGCTTTTATTTTCCAAAATCGTTCCTTGACTATTCTTTCGAAGAACACGAAAAATAACGTGAAATATTAGTGTTTTTGGCAATCGGCAGCTTTGAAATTGAACTGTCACTGTGTCATGTCATCTGAGGTTTAAACGGCAGAATATTGTCGTCTAACTTAAACTACAGAATGAACTCTGTTCAAAGCTTAAACGAAACTGTGAAACCGAATTAATTGTTGAACTGAAGTTCAAACCAAAAGTGTAGTTTAAACTTCCACTGTGAAATTCCATAAAAAAAGTCAAAATAAAAAAAAGCTTCCACTAGTATGATATTTTTCTCATTTCCGTGAAACTTTACAGGTAGTTTATTTTAGTACCTACATATTTGTATTTTGGCTCAAAAAAATCAGCTACAATGTTGCTAAAAAAAAACAGTTAATAATCTATGCCTCTAAATATTTCCAATAAAGTCGAACTAAAGTAAATCACAAAATTTCAAATTAAATTAATTTACTTGTTATTGCATAGCGCAAGCGAGCGAATGTGTTTTTTCCCTAAACAAAAACATTAATTTATAAAATAAATATCCATCAACTATTTAATTACGCGTATGATGAGCATTATATAAAAAAAGTGAATATTTGCTGATTTGTTTTTATTTTGTAAACACTGCACAATTTCAGTCTCTTCACTCCGTGAGATAAAATTGAATTTTTTAACAAACTTTCAAACCCCAGCTAAACCCATCACAACTGTTTGAATATGTGTGTGCACTGCGCACAGTGGTACTGTGTTACTACAAGATTTGACCGAAAAGTTTTCCACTTTGTTTTGACAGATCAAAAAAGGAAGAGGTTACCGACCAGACCACCCCTCATGGTTCTTCTATCAATTTTTGTCAGTCCCATCTGCAGTAGGATAACGAACATTTTCAACATTATTTATCTAATTCGATTGTTTCGAACAGAGGGAGCGCTGCGGTACTCCTAGCGGGTCCAAAAAATGTTATCCCTGAATGTATTGTCAAATTGTTCTAATGGCGCAGAACGTTAAGCGATTCCTATCGCTCTAGCTACATGTATCCCACGTCCCTATCTGTCTAACTGGTCATATCTGATGAATACACAAAAATAATATTGTTCAGCCATTTAAAAGAGACACACACCGAGTGGAAAGCGAGCCAGTTAGACGGTGCTATCAAAACGGTTAAATCCGTTTTTCAATGGGTTTCCAACATTAGACATAGCATGATGGCGCTGGTTTTATGTATCTGTGGGAACTGTACAAACATAAAACTTTACATTCATACATAAGCGCAAACTTAACCACTACTATATGAGTGTACATATAGAAGGCGCACGAAAGCCCATCAGGGATATAAGTATAAACTGACTGTGTGACTGAACTTTTCTATGGCGGGATATTCTGGATACTATTGCAACGTTCATCGTCCGCTGTCGCCGCGCCGTTTTCATTTTTATTTAAATTCTTCCATATTATATTTGCATGAGCTGAGTGGGAGGACAAAAAAAGCACACACACAGGACTTCGTCTCTAACCGGAGGTACCTTTCCCATTCCCAGTCACTGGCACTTCAGTTCAGAAAATTCAAAATTCATGTACGAAGCCGGGCCGGGGACGGGAAAATAAAGAAATTTCCGGAAATTAATGGAATTGTCTACACTCATATGAGTGTGAGTGTGTTTTTTTTTTTTTTTTTGTTGTGTAAGGATATTGGGATAAAGTATTGAATAAAATACTGTATGCGAAAAATATAAAGGGATTTAGGTAACTTTATGTAAATTTTTTATTTTTTTTGGTGTGGAATTACATTGGTGTATTTGCGCCGTTTGGGCGCAGTGCTCTCATTAAAGTGATTAAAATGCGTAGTCATTTTGAGCGGATATTGGTCTACAATGTGTATCTTGTGGTATTCCATGGGGGCTTGTATATTTATTTTTGGGCAACCTGATTTTTGGCTTGAGTTGAGCCTGCGAAAAAAGTAATTTTCACATATCACTTGAGAGAATTGTGTGCTATGGGATTTGCATATTGTTGATGTGGCTATGAGCTTACTGATGATGGACGTATTCTTATGGTTATAATTCACTTATTTTTCGAATGTCAAGGGATTTGGAATTCATTTGATATATGCAGTGCGTTGTTGCACGTTTGACCTTATTTCAAATTCATATGCACGTTGTGCTTTCTTTCTACCTGATTTAAGTGGGTTTCGAACACTGGTGAACTACCTCTTTCAAAGTTAATGTCAACTGACAGATTTTTGACCTTTTCTTAACTTCAACCCAAAATAAATTGTTCACTTCCTGATTCTGTTTCTTATGCAAATGTATGGAATTCTGTTTCTGTTTCTAATATTTATCACTTGGCAACTTTAATACACTAGACAGCAAATAAACCGGGCCACCCGCTACGTTCGAACTCTGATTCGATTTTCTTTAAAAGTATAAAACATACAACTAAAAAGTGGTACCTACAAAAAGTGCTTTTCATGTTGAGTTTCCATTCCATTTAATCAACATGAAATGTACTTTCTTTAGGTACCACTTTTTTTTACTGTCTACTGTCTGTAGTATTGTTCTTAACTGACGTGTTGCACCCTCTATTTATTTATTAAATTTTGTTGTCCTTATTTTTGTGATTAGGTTTCTAATGGATCTCGAAAACTATAATCTAGAAAGCAAAAATCTTAAAAAACAAATTATCGAATTTCGGAAAAAAAATCAGCAATAAAAAAATATTTTGAAAAAATCAATTAATCTCGAATGAGAAAAGTCTTCAACGGTTTAAAAATGTTGAGAATGCATAAACATTGGAATACGTATGAAGGGCATGGTGCCTGCCCCCTGGTTGGGGTCACTATTGAATTTGGAGAAGGTGCGAGGTTGGGTATATGTAAAGTAATATTGTTTTAAGAAATCTAGAAAATAATTTTCAAAATTTGTGTTCTTTCGAGATTTTACACTAAAATGTGAAAATTTTGACATTTGAGATTAAAAAAAAATATTTTCTAGATTTTTGTCATTCGAGATAATTTCATGATAGAAGTTTCAAAACCTAAGATCTTGTACTACTTATTCATTCATTTTTATTTCATACATTTTTACTAATGTATAAATATTTTTTTATCTTTTCAGGTATGTACGCTTAAATTGTATGACATAAAATGGTTATAAAATACTTTTTGAAAGGTTTGTTGTATTTGGACAGGATTGCGCGAAATAGTATCTTTATTGTTTCTTAATTATAGCGAAAATAATGCATCGGTCTTTGAAGGCTCCCGGAAATTACGCCAGATTGTTTTTTGGAAAAAAATGCCAGAACAAATTTTTGTTTTCTAATTTTATTTGGAAATTATGCCAGAAAGATGTGGAAAAAGAGCAGAAAGTAAAATCGCGCCGGGCTGCGTTATTTTTTTCTTCACTAAATTTGTATTTAATTTAGCACTTTTAACTGTTCGTAAACATTTTTTTGTTCAACTTGGGTTACTATATACGTTACTATATACGTGATAAGAATAATTGTGGGCTTATGGCCGAAAAGAATGACTTCAATGACTGTTAAATTGCAACTACTTGTGAAAGTATGTACAGTGTTCGGGCGTTTTTTGCATTATCAGCCAGAAATATTGTTTCTGGCATTTTTTCCAAACATGTTCTCTCTGGGGCTGAAACGGCTGAAAAGTTTTTTTAAAAAATGCCTAAAATTTCGGAAAGATTGGCAGAAAAGTCTGGTATTTCTTCTTAGTAAAAAATGCCAGACTTTTGTATAGAGAATTTTGAGGCATTTTTTCCAAAACAAAATCTGGCTTAATTTCCGGGAGCCGTCTTTAAAGCACCTAATTACAATTTACAGTCATGTAAAAAAAAATATGAAAATTATAGCAACAAACAGAAAAAAAAAACTCTTGTTGGATTATTCCATAAATTATTATTTATTGGAGGGAAAACATAATCTACAAACTTAACTCATGAAGAAGTCATGTTGTGACGTAAAAACAACACAATAGGCACAAAACATGTTGCACACATTTGTCGTACACATGTCTGAGACAAATACTCCCTACCCTGTGAAATCCAACAACTTGAAAACTGTCCTTCAGTCACTTATCGATTTTTAAAATGAGTTGTCCTAAATCAAGCTATAATGAATCCATATTAAAAAGTAAATATGTACAGAAAATAAGAAGACGCACCATTTCAGCATTTCAGTATACTTTTTCAGATAATATGAATACAGAAACTATGTGATCTACAACCTTTATCTATCCGCTGTGCATTTGAGAATTGCTCCTCAGTACAAGTTAGGGCCTTTTAGATTTTCTTTTAAGTCTGGTAGGTACGTTGTCCGCACTAAAATTAAGCCCCCATCCAAATGTATCTTCATTTTCCTTAGCTTACAGATTGCTACGGTCGCCCTCCACCTTGACCCGAAGACTAAGCCGCAACCAGGAGATGTAAACTTATATAAGATTTAACTGCCTCAGTCACCACCAAATACCTCTCAACGAGGTAAGACACCCAAATTCGCAAATAGCAACGGATTTCCCACTGTAATGCCCGGCACATTGGCCACTTCCCCCGAATTTTCGAATTGTCCGGAGGATTTGTTCAATAATTCTTTCGTAAAATCATTATTTGGACTATTGCGAGAACATGTCGTAGACATTCTGCATACATTTATTGTATCATGTGCGAACTGTCATTGAAAATGTGCGATTGTGCATTTGATGCTGAAGAGTGAGCGATAGGCCTTAGTTATTTGAAAATGCATATGTTTTTTTAAACAGACCAGAAAGAGGGTTCTTGGTACTCTTCAATGTATTATCTGAAATATACAGTGAGTGTCAAAATAGAGTGAACACTAATGTAGTTCTCATTTGTCTTTGGAGTTTGGATACAATTTTTTTTAAATATTTATAAAGTATTTTTTGCTGTCGACATGAAATATGTTTAATTATTGTAATTTTGTAACCAAACTTTTACAAAGATTGTTGGTTTTATAGACCTGTTTCCAGATCCTAAAAAAAAATCAAAGAAGCATCGGTGTTTACTCACTTTTGACACTTAAAAATAAATAAATAAATAAATAGGTGGCGCAACAGGCGATAGACACCCTAGGCCTAGCTTCTCGCAACCATTCGTTTGTGTGAGTTTCTATTTTTGGGACGAATGGAAGGGACCTACAATTTTATGCCGAGTCCGAACGGCTGAATTGAGAAGTTTTTTTATGACAGTTATACTCTCGGATGTTTGTCAGACGTTCGCGAGAGGTGGCGCAGTAGAAAAAAACCTTAAGATGTAATTTGTGTTTTTCCGGGGATCGAACCTTGGATAGTGGGATCCCCCGCACAGTAGTCCAGCACACTAACCACTGCGCTATTGCGCACACCTTTGACACTTACAAAATCAAAAAATGTGTGAGCCTCGTCGCATCTAAATTAAATTATACTTTTGAGACATCTACCATTTTCAGCCAAGAAAATCATTTAACAAGTCTCATATCTTCATCTTAGTTGTTCCTTTCGTTGGCATAAAGACACACATCCCACCCACGTATTATTATTTAATGTCAACACCATTAAACTAAACCAATCATTAAGTTCATGTTGTCTCATTTTAACTGAAAATAAATCGCTGCGTCAGAAACACGATTGGCCAATTATTTCCTAAAATGTTGACATTCTCTTCGCTAATAATAAAAGGACACACGCCACCCCCGACCGTCAGAAGACCCAGCACCCCGCATGCACACAAATCTGAAATCGCTCCCAGTTTTTCTTTGTGACTTTATCCAACTAAAGGAGTAAAGTAAAATCACGCCCTCTACTCGTGGCCAGTTGGAAAAAAAAAAAAAACTCTTTTCTAATTCTCCGCACCAGAGTTTACTTTTGTCTGAACTTTTCATTTCATTAAAGTCAATCAGTTCCAAATGATCTGAATAATTACCACTTTGAGACTGTTCAGGGGCAGTATAGTTTGCCGAAGTGGTGGCCATCTCATCTCATCATCATAAAGCGGAAAAGGATTCAGCAAAATTGCACAAAAAAAGGGGCGAACCATCACAATTTGATCGTGGTCTGGGTGGAAATGTTTCCATTCCTACAGTGAAGCACGTAACATTTTGTAACCACCACCACCGACCGGTGAATGTAGAATACGTTCCATTGTGCGGCCAGTAAAATTTGAAATTTGCGATCTAATTACCGATGAATTCACCCGGCAGGCACACGCATATCCCTGCGCTCTGATGGTGGACTCTCGTAATCCGGCCTGGTATACTGTTAGGAATTTCGAGTGGCAAGTGGAAATATGCCCAGGTCTTGGTTACCCGTCAAAGTGTCCGAACGTGTTAGGTGCCTGCCTACCTACCTACTCCTGCGAATGAAAAGTTTGATTAATTCGTTTTAAATGGTGATTAACTGAGGCTGAGGTATTCCTGAAAGGACTTGTGTTCATTCTCATTTTTACACCGAAGTGGGTATACTCGTTAAGGCGCTCGTGGAATTTAAATTAATTACCCTCATTTGTTGACGCTTTTTTTTTAAATGCTCCACAAAGAAGTGAACACAACCAAGTATCCTTTTTATGCTTCTATATCGGATGTCCCGATTTCGATTTCTTTAAATCGTGGAAAAAAAAAGATTCACATTCCCGGCTCCGTTTTCTTCGATTACCTAAGCGAGGGGTTGCAAATGAAAAGGAGTTTGGCTTTTGTTCATTTCACTGTCACGCCGCAACCCTCGCGACAACGAGTTCACCTTTTGTTTCTTATTTTACCGTCAGCTTTATTCAATTACAAGGAATGGTTATGGAAAATGACAACAGAAGATAGTAAAAAGAGAAAAGGTGAATTCGTAGAAGAAGAAATCCAAGGAAACCTGAAAGGGAAACCTCGAGTAAAGTATATTGTTCGTGTTCCTGTTGGCCTGCCTTCTTGTGAAGGATTTGCATGTTGGTGTAACCGTCGGTCGTTGTCGTGGTGTTGGTTAGAGTATTGTTTTCTAGGCTCTCCTTTGCATTGATTTTCTCTCTTCATCCTTTTGAGAAGCACAGATAGGAACTGCTAACTATGCAGAGGACAGGAAAGGAGGAAACCCTCCGCACTAAGGGGCTTAGATTATACCCTTTTTGATAAGGTAACCGAACAGTTGCGGATAAACTTTTTTTTTTGCGTGGTTTAAGCAATTTTTTTATTTGCGGGTCTTATACAAGATGGGCAAATGAGATTGCTTTTCCTTTGGAGTTCCTTTTAGATTAAGTGTTGCGAGATAAAGGTAAACCATTAGGTATCGGTTGGTAGGAGATAACAAGACATTTTGTGCCATAAGATTGCAAATTTTCTTCAAATCATTGCTTGGATATTGTTATGACGAAAACGCTTCGTCAGGTGTGGGTGGGATATCGGCGCGTAGAGCAAATTGATTTGAACACAACGAGCTGTGGGTAGCTAGTAGCAAATTGCGACAAATTAAATTCCTCAGGGGACCATTGATGGACCACTAATTTTAATGTTTGGGATAGCTAAATGTGTTTTTGGATGTGATGTCAGCCAAGTGCGAAGACGACTTAATGTGGAAAGTATTGAAATGTGTCTCCATAGTTTTTATCAGGGAATTTATTAAAGAAAATATCGTGGCGTGTCATTTGAAAATGGGGAATTTTCGGTTGTTAATTGTCCTTGGACAAGGAAGTTGGGGACGGCAGATCCGATGCTATAGGTACTAATAATCATTTTTAGTGTCCAGGCTAACTTTAAGCCTGTGAATGAATTTTATTGGATTCCAGTTAATCATCCAGTCTCCTTTTCTCTGATCTGTGAGAATCCCACAAGCGCCTTCTTTGCTTCTAAGGAGCCATATGAGAAGACATGTTGCAGTATTCACCCCTGTCGTGGAATCCGCCGGGGGGAATTATTCACGGAAAAGAATATTTTGGTATCGTCAAAATCGCAACGTGAACAGTTCCGCGTTCGGGAAAAATTCGATTTGAACGTTTTAACGATACATTGAAACTCATTCACATTGCCCACACGGGGAACTGTTCACTTTCCGATTTTGACGATACCAAAATATTCTTTTCCGTGAATATTCCCCCCGGCGGATTCCACGATAGGGATGATTGTTTAATAATTTCCAATCTGCCAAGTTTCACCCCAAATATTTACAATTAAAAAAAAAAAAAAAAAAAAACGAAAAAACCACAACTAATGTGCAGAGGGTTCGAAGGTTTCTCGTTTTTAAAATATTCTAACAGGAGGCAGCTTATGAGACCCTTACTTCAGTGTTAAGATTTTGGTTGGCCGCACATATTTTTTTTCTGCGTGAGGTCGTACTAACCCCTGCTGTGGCTACACCACTCCACTGAACGCGTGCAAAAGAGTAGCGGCAACGTGACATGCTTACTACAGTGCTACCCAAGTAATCAATGAATTCTTAACAGACAACGTTTTTGAAAATTATAATGAGCCCGTCCGGGTTTGGCCGGTTTTGTAGACAAAAACCTTTCCACCCTCTCTTTCCTCGTAAATATTCAGAACAAAACTTTGTCACTTTGTCAAATTACATTACCATCGGTTAAAAGGTACAAGATAGACAGACTTGGTATTTATAATAAATAATAATGTAGATGCTCTACGATGAGACGATCTAAGGACGAATCCTTTGGCTCTTTACCTACGTCGTTGTAAACGCACAGTGGTTAGTGGTTGAACATCTCCAGCTTAAGGGGTCTCAGGTTCAAAGACCGGAAAAATTTAAATTGCATTAACAATCAACCAACAACACTACCATTTATCTTACATGCAACAAAGAATGAACGGATACGAAACGAACCTGATGTTCCCCATCTTCTTAGGTTGATTTTTAAAAGGTCCCAGGTGGAAATTTGTTTGTTTTTGAGTCGTTTCTACAGGTAAGTCCCATGAGTGTTTGAAGGACAGCAATCTTTCTGTACTCCTATACGGCTATACAGGAAATGCGATTTTAATTTAAATGCTCCCTGCTATCCACCAGTTGCTCTCGCGACAGAACTCCTTAGCTTGGGTTAATCGCCTCTCGGGCGCTCCCAATCGACCTTAATAAATTGTTGGATATATCTGCTGTGGGAATACAGCTATCCAATTCATTGAAACCCATTTAAGGTAGTGGCTTAGGTTCTCCACGATTGGACAACCCATTATCCAAGCTCGTTATTTCAGTTTAGGATCATATTTCCCATAATATATATCAACAGGCTACACAATTTTAATTATTAAATCAGAATCGGGTCACATCCTTATTTGGACTTTGGAAATAATCGTATAATGTTATGTTATGTGAGAGCCCACCTAATAAATTAATTCCTTGTCCCACCACAGTCTGACATTTAATTTCCATTCGCCATAATAAAATTGACCATCTCCAGCTCCTGCACTGATCCCTACGAGGTGGGACCCATTTCATATTACAAATTGAAAGCAAATATTTAAAATCAAAGCAGGCTAGCACCACTCCACCGATACCTAGACGACAACGACTAAAGACACCACCAGCACCTGATTCCTGCATATTCATATCGTCCTCCTTTGTGCACAACAGAGACATCCTCTCACCTGTCTCCCATTTATCATCATCAGACATCATCATCTCATATTTTATCTCGTGCCAGGACAACAAAAAATCGAAAAGATGGCGACGGAGTCGGAGACGTCTTCGTTTCCTTATACGCTTCTTCGTATAGATACCGTGGACTTGTGGAACTTAAAGTAAATTTTCCTTCCCTCCCAGCGGAGGAGGCGCACTTAATGGTTCCCTTCGTCCTCGTATTCATAGATGTCACATCTGTATCGTTAGGATATTTTATAACAATAAAGGCGACTAAGGACTTCAACGACGACGAAGAAGAAGAAAGGTCGGGACCAATTTCTTTTTGGCACACAGCTGGACGTTGAGCAAATATTAAATTTTCTCATTTCCTTCTGTTCCTCCTCTATGTCGATGTGTTGGTCCGTGTTTAAGTTAAACTCTTCCGCTTATGGGGATGCACACGTAAATATTTAATTTTTTTTTTCCGTCGCGCCGTTGTCGTTCGAATATAGCGCTCCCAATTAGGAGGCACGTCAAGTCGTCCACTGATCTGTATCGATGCTGACGGCTGATGGGAAATTCAATTGTCAACCGGTTCGCTGTCACAGCCCGTTGGCATCGCCACCAACTCGAAAGGCCTGATATGCCTCTCAACCACAAGTAAAAGATATCATTAGTTTGTTCGGGGAGCTAGATATCATCCATATCATCTCGTTGGCATATCGTCATTACCGATATAATTATCATTATCATCAACAGCAACAGCAGCAGCAGTAGCAGTAGCAGCATCGGTATCGATGTGATGAGCCGCATCAATTCAAGTCCGTTTAGTGATTGTATTAATTAATCTCATCGAATAGCCACCCAACCGAGATGGATGGATACCGCATTGCTTCTACCGCTCTTCTATACTAATACTACTGCTGTGCTGGTGGTGATGGTGATGGTGCCTACTGGCTGGCCGTTGTGCCTGTGACTGATTGAACGATACCATTGATGGTAGGGTGAATTGAATGCAGCATTGACTGTTGCCGAAAGGTGTCAACCCATAAATGGCTACGAAATGAAATCCGAGCGGTTTAACCTCATTTCCTCGTAGAGCACAGAACCAAAAAGTCATAGCGCTGAGTTGCTATACCCGTCAAAACCGCACACATACGTACCTATATACAGCTTTCTTGATCGATCGGCTATTCGTCCGGAATGGTAATAATAGACAAGATGCAGAATGGAAAATTCAAGGAGAGAGAGCAGTGGCAATAAGAAAAACATACCAGAAGGCAAGTCTACGTTTGTCTGGAATTTTCTAGAGATAATTTGCAATGGAAACAGTGTTGCCACTTAAATGTAATGGGGCATAAATAAAATAGCTATTTTCTAACGAATTAAACAAAATATGAACTGACTCAAAAATGATTCACAATCGTCAATCTACATCAAGATTGACGATTGTGAATCATCTTTTTTCGTCAATCTACATTAAGATTGACGTTTGTGAATCATTTTTGAGTTTAAATGTTTCTTCAATTGAGAGAATAGTTTCTAACCAAAGTGGCAAACATGTCATGAAAGCTTATGATTTTCAAAAACAGCGCTTTCAAGACGAAGGAATAGTTCAATTCCTCTATAGGTTGGCTCGGAACTTCAGTAAAAATTCATGTTGAAATAGCATGTTGAATGGCGGAAAGCGAGGTATGAATTTTTATTATTTTAGTAGTATCGTCTCAGATCTAATGCCATGTTCCCACCAACAAGCTAAATCATCTCATAAATGACGTGATTTATAATACATTTTCATTTCATTCAATCATTTTCAATGACCCGCTTATCCATCCTCGATTCTCCGCCATCGACTCTAAATCCTCAAATTCAATCCCTATACGGATAGAGGAGAGATTATAGACTAGATCTAACCATCTCATCTTGGGTCTACCTAAAGGACGCCTGCCTGATGGTATGGATTCCATAGCACGTCTTGGGATCCTGGTTTGGAACATTCGTTTCTTATTCTTTCGGTCATTACCCAAATGTAATGACAATGGGTAAGAGTTGGAACAATTGTTCTTCCTTCTGGGACTTTCGAAAGAAACGTTTCAGGACTCGACAGAAATGTCAAAAAAAAAAAAAAAAAAAAATCACCTAATCATGTTGGTGGAAACATGCAATCAAATTTATAAAATTGTTAGGCAATAACCCTTCATACTTTATTAAAGTTTTTGGTTCACGCCCGCTTTTGAAAAATTGTAAAAGCCATTTGGTGAATTTTTTGCTATTTTTTCCGCACTTATTAAAAAAGTTCACACGAGAAAGTCTTGGAAATAATTCATCAACCCTCAATTTTGTCTGCCATTAATCAAAATGGCCCTTTTAGTAAACAATAAAATTGTTGATTCCATTTGTAAACTTCACGATACTCCCGAAGATTAAATCTGAGTGGAGAAAATAAATAGGTTATTTTTTGCTACTTTGACAATGTGTTGAATCAATAAAGAAAAATATAAATATATAGCACACATACTTTGAATTTTCTTTGCAAATGTACATATTTGCCTACGCTCGGCAATTAGAATCACAAAACTCGAAAACTAATTGGCATCACTGGCAAACGTATACTCTATTTGCGATGACAACACCAAAGATAGCTATCGTTATGTTGTTACGGATGCATTTTCCCATTCAATAGCAAACAACTTTTTCTGTTTAGTATTTTTATTTGCTTCCTTTGAAATTTTAATCGATGATCGATTCGAATATTTTTCTTTTCATTTCAACCCTCGTTGCTAAAAATAAATGGAAAAAAAAGAAGAAGAAAATATTATGAACTGCAACAAACCTCCGCCACACCTGAACTCATTTCTGACATACATTTCCAGGTTGAGGGGTGGAGTATAGTTGCCTCGTAAATCATTCGATAAAAAAAAACAAAACTTTGAAGTCGGAAATTGGCTCTAACGTTGCAGTGCAATATTCATTTTTTTCTAAACACTTTCTTCGTACTCACTCTCTCCGCACCCTCGGGGTACATCGTTTTTTGTATCTATTGACTTGTCTAATGCTATTATGAAAGTTTTCTGAGGGGAGGCGGTGGCACGAACTGCCAACAGAAATATACTCATATATTCTTAGCGAGTAATGTGTCTGACGAAATGTGAGTAATCGATTGAGCGGGCTTTTCATAAATTTGTTCGCTAGAACGTACGGTTGTGTTTCCCGGTATGCTTCTTCTCGATGCAGATCACGTTCTCCATCGGCTGACGCGCTCACCAGAAATTTTAATCAAGTTTCATATTTGTGAACGCGAAAATTAGCTACACGGCGAAGAAATGCGACTTTTTTTTTAAAAGGTCACCTATATGGAGGTATTGTGTTTTATTGTCAATTTAGATGTCGCGGACGTTAATTTTATGAGTCTATTAATTTCAATGGACTGACTATTTTAAGAAACAACATGAGATACGTAAGCGTTATTGAAGCGGGTTTTAGGATAGGAGGTTTACAATTTTGCGACTCTTGAAGAACTTAATCCATGTCAAGGTAAAAATTACAAAAGTCTCAAAATTGGTATTGCAATTGTCAAAACTGCACATGACAGGGCAGTAAAAAGAGATAAAGAAGTACAGGGTGGCTGCTGAATATTGCTACATTACGAAACTCAAATAACTTTTTTTCAGTGCATGGAATTCATTTCGCTTTTATTCATGTTAAAGCTCATTCAATTTTATTAAATATAGCTTAATTAGTTTTAAAAATATTGGAATTTAAATGGCCCCCCCCCCTGCTCGTTGATGCATGTGCGGCATCTTACCAAAAAGTTGTCAATTACTGCTTGGAGAGTTGAGACAGGAATAGCCGCAATTGTTTCTCAAATGGATTGCTTTAGTTCATTCAAATTTGTTGGCTGTGCTTTGTAGACTTCCTGTATGCAATAACCCCACAAGAAAAAGTCAGGTGCTGTAAGATCAGGCGACCTGGGGGGCCAACGGAATGTGGAGTTTCTGGATATCGCAATTCTGTCACGCTGTGACCGTTTTCTTCGAAGAAATAGGGCCGGAAAATGCAGCGTGATGAAACTGCACACCACACTGTGACACGAAGTGTATGCAATTCCGTCTCATGGAGTATCTGTGGGTTGGAAACACTCCATATTCGACAATTTTGTTTGTTTATGTTGCCGTTTAAATCGAAATGGGCCTCGTCAGACATAAAAAGACAGTTCAACATGTTTCCGTCCTCTCCCATCATTTGAAGCATCTTCTGGCAAAATTCCAAGCGAAACGGCAAGTCTGCTGCGTTCAGTTTGTTGGCCATTTCAATTTTATATGGGAATAAGTCCAAATCATTGTGCATAATTGACTGCAATGACTGTCTGCTTATACCCATTTGAGCAGATAAGCTTCTTGTCGAAACTCTTGGATTGTTTTGTATGGCAGCAGCTACAGCAGCGATTGTTTCCTCCGTCCGAACTGAGGGGATTCGATGGTAAGGTCTATGTTCGGCAAAATTGTTAACAAGTCTCATTATGGTCCATCTGCTCGGAGGATTGCCGCCAAACGTGCGCCTATACTCTCTTTGAACCGAAACTACGGACACCAGTGCGTGATAGCGGCGGACAATCCAAATTCTTGTTTCAGTGTCCCAGTTATCCATTGTTGTTAAATCTAAAAATCAATCTGCAAAATAAAAATAAAAATTAATTAATTATAAAAAAATGAACCAGATTCATTAAATAGAAAAAAAGTTATTAAATTTTTTTTTTGGCAGCGGCTTTCATCAGGTGGCTTTACTTTTATGATGTACTTCCCCAACTTAAGCAGTCTGTGCTAAATTAATTTGGTTGAGGTCCGTCTTTAACGGCGCTCCTCACCTTATTGATTGGGTTAAAAAGTGTTCCAAGAATCAAATTGGTGGATCTAAGCTGACTGACCAAAAATGTATTGAACTTTGCCGACGAGAGATTCTACCTCAACCATACTTTTTGGTTATATAGAGGACACCTTAGGAGGTTTATAAAAACCAACCAAATTTACAGAATTTCAAAGAAACCATTATAATATTTTATTGAGCTACCTCAGGACTAACCCAATAGACCGCTTTCTACCCGCACCTATTATTTATTTTGGCGAATTTTCAATTGGACTCTGCCTTAAAATTCAATAATTCGACAAAACAAATAATGAAAATTATATCCTCTCGACAAAAGCAACGCAAACAAAGTGATCCTTTGCAAAAAGACTTTCAGCTTCTATATTCAAATTCACATTATCTATTCACATCCATCAGTAATGAACAATCATTCAGTTGGCTTAGAAAACGACGACCGACGCGACGCGACGTTCAATCCAAGATGACGGAACCCTGTCCAGAGTTGAACATCAACACCCAATGTATAGCTGCCGCTAACAACATCAGAAAAGCATTCCTGACATGAATAGTTAATTTCATTTCTCCCTTCGAGAACGACAGGATAAATCAAATGGAATTGGGGAGTAGTGGTTGCGGTACTATAGTGATGGGAATTCAATTCCAATTCCTCAACACAAAACAGGAAAAAACACGCGATTATTATCACAATGGTGCTTGTGGTGGTCCGCTTTTCCGCCGCGCCGCCGTCCCGTCTTCTCGTCTGTAAAGTTTAACGAGTTTTTCACATTGTTCGAAATGAAATTTGAAAACTATACAAAAATGGGAAAAATATGTAAAATAAAAAATACGAGTAATGCCAACAGAAATGGAGAAGGAAGGATACTCGCTCACTAGTTATGCATTCATTTGGCGAGTTTCTATTCATGGAAAGTAAGTCTCGTCTCTGCTGGACATGATAAGAACGAAATCAAAGAGCATTGGCTTGGCTGTTGGGTTCCACTATACACAGCTCCTTCGTCTGGAAATGATTTCCTTAAAAAAAAGAGACTGTGTTTCTGTAGTCCTCAGAGCAAAGATAACAAGAAATGACCGCATATACATGACGTTTTGTGCTAGTTGTGCTTTTCCATTCAAGAGGCCATATCCTTGGTGCATGGAAACTGTATCACTTGAGAGTGGGTGGCAGCATTTTATTTTCTATCCTCTAACGCGTCCCGGTTCTGAAAGTGATTGCATACAGGGACTTGGAGAGTGTTTGTGATTATATTCTCCTCCCCCGCCCCCCAGAGTGCTCGTATTATTTGGACACCACACAGTATAGGTATATAAGGGGACTTTGACACTGATGGTGAATGAATAAATAAAGAAGCTTAGGTCTTGGCAAAGTGTGTCCTCGTTTCGTTTGCAGAGTTTTAAAGTTGTTGATTATTATTATTGGACTTGGTTGTGCGACGAAAGAATAAGAAAGGTTCAATGTTTCTAATTAATGTATACGAGTACGTCGTTTGTAATTACATTTGTTTTTAACGTTTTACATTGAATGGAACAGATAAAGCTGTGGTCTTGGCAAATGGACAATGGAGTCGATGAGGGGACCGAATTCATGGGTAGTATCTATAAATAAGTGATGACACTTATCTCAAAGGAATAGATTGTTCTAAATGAGTAAAAAACTAAGTAGGTAGCTTATACACAGTTTGTCACTTCAATAACTGTATGCGAAGTTATGAGAATATCCACTAACTTTTTCCGCACCACTTTAAAGTGGTCCTAGACAGAAAATAAAACTGGAGTCTTAGTATAAAATAAAATACAAAGACGACAGTGATAGCTTTCGGCCAAACTTTCGGGATCCTACAGCTACACGGCGATAGTAAGACCGATACTGACTACCATCTTAAGACTTTGGCTAAGATTCAAATATTGGCTTGCATTGGCACCACGACGGCATCCAATCAATTGGGCTGTACTCAAGTTAAAACCCATTGACTTGTTAATACAAGAATATGACAGGTCTCTTCGCCTCCGCCAAACTATAATGGATGGAGTATGTTCGAATCCTGTGTCGCAACCAGGAAAATGTGACCCTGTTCAACTAACAAAAAAGTTAAAAACCGAAAGAACCCTACAAATGAAAAAAAAAAACTATCTCTCTCGTTGGTTTTATCGTCGGGCATAACCTGCTTAGATGTTCCAAGTTATAATGTGGGGACGAAGATGTGCATGAAGACACTTTCTTTGTCATTGGCAATAAGTTGCCACACCAAATATTGCTGCGTAAGATTTTCAATTCAATTTCGAGAAAATATAACTGGAATGGTACCGAGATTCTAGACCTAGGATCAAGTATGGACCTATAGCACGCATTACTTACATATTTAGACTTCATTTGGTAGTTGAATTTTGCACCGACAAGTATGTCATCGGTCTTACCACTCACACTAAATACGGACTTGCCTAAAAAGGCTCTCCTGTTTAGGACACCTTCCTGAAGACGATAGAGTACAGAAGGCAAATCTTTCAGCAGTTGTCTTTGTCTTGAATGCAACCTGCTTAAAAAAATAAATAGTTGCCGCGACAGGCGTGTAGACACCCTAAGCCTAGCTTTTCACAACCATTCGTTTGTGTGAGTTTTTATTTTTTGGACGAATGGAACCTGCCTTATGTGGTCTTATTTTCTTTGACTTTGTCTCTGCACTCTGTGAATGCGGCTGAAGTAGTATTTCTTCAATTCATTGGACTATGCTCGAAAAATCTTCGTCAATATCCAACAATTTTTTGTATTGGTTCTGCATGTTATGCGTATTTATGCAAAATGTTCTTTTGATATCGTCAGACTTTTCATTGAGAATTGCGTGCCTTTCCACCACTTACGTCGACCTTTTTTTAACCTTAAACGAAGCCTTTCATCTACAAAACTAAGCAATTTAATCAATTTAATATGACTGATGTTGTCGGCTGTTGCAACACCTTTTCCTCAGACCTCATTAAGCCAGACTAGTTCTGTTTACGTACATCATCCTCGCCCGCCACTGTTTGGATTAAAGCGCAACCAACATTCATCTATCCTCGTCGTATCAACAACCTGATGAGTTTCATTCTTAAAATTCCCCATTGTTCGTCTGTGAACAATCCACCCATCAACAGAAGAGCCTGCACTTCACAGGCACAGAGAGCTATTTCTCTTATGTTTTTCCATACCACCATACCACCATGGAGCCATATACACGATTATTATTCTTGGAAGTACACCACTCAAGGTTCTTACGCTCCTAGTCGCTTTGAATTGAGTCACTGCCATTGTTTCGAGGCATTTGCAGCTTTTGGCATCATTTAACAAAACGCACGTTACAGTCAACTGTGAAGGGCTGCTTTTGGGGGATTTTATTTCTCCAATTTGTGTCCTTCGCTTGTGCCTTGAACATGCCAATGATGCGTTCGTCTTGTACACATTTGTCCGGAAAGGAATATGGTTGTATAAGCACCTCCTCATAGATTTTCGGTTTCCTTGCTGAATGAAAGGATGAAGAACGAATGACGATTTGCTGTGTTTTTCTTTTTATCTAAAAGTCCCCTTCCTTTCGTACCTGTAACCTTCAATTCCATCCAAAATTACTGCCACTTATTTTTTTCTAAGAATAATTTCAGGTGCTAGGGGCGCGGATGGCAATTTCGGTGTTATCGTTAAACTTGAACAGGAAAACATAACGACAAGGACTCAGCGGGAATGACAACGTAGGATGGTATAGGTATATAAATGGCATTCGAAGTGGGCCCGGACCAGGAGTCAAGTGACGACATTTAGGGATGGAATTAATGTTAACCTCATTCCTCGTGATTCTCCAAGGATGTCCTCGGATGATACTCAAGTGAATTTGTTTAACTTTGAGATCATTAGAGATGAGATTACCTTGTTTTTTGAGTTTTAAGATATACCTCTGTGTAAAATATTGAATAAGACATTTTTGTGGGTTTCATTCTAAATCATCATCAATTTTCTTGGCACGACTTTGGGGGAGGACAGTAGGTAGTAGGTAGACTTGTGTTGCTTATATCGTCCCAAGTGGGTAATTTTGCTTCTTACGGCTTTCAAGTTATGTTCTCGACTTTCATTATTATGATGGCAATGTGATGGCTGTTTGGAGAATGTATGTGTGAAGGATTTAATCCATTATCGCTCTTGAGTGGAATATTGATCATATTGACAGACCATATTTTACAATCGCCTACAATATTGAATCTTTAATATCGATTATAAGCTGGTAATAATTTTGGTGACAGATTCACCAATTGAGGCACTTTTGATTGCCTTATCAACTGCGTGTTTTTCTTAGGTGGATATTTCTCCGTTTTATTCAGAACATGTGAGGAACTGAACTAGTTCTCAGGACGGAGCGGTCCATGCTTCGGTGGTTTGGTCGTGTTAAACGCATGACCCTGACCAGATCTATGATGAGATGGTTAGACCAAGTTCATAATCTCTCCTCTACCCGTTTAGAGCAAAGAGGTACTTCAGCCCTAAGCAACTTCTCCTTATCTACAAAACACAGGTTAGACCAGGCCTGGAATATTCCCATATATATGGAGCTCGGCCCCAAAACATTCACTTAACCTACTGGACATACAGAGACGAGCAGTTCGTCTTATTGGAGACCCTACACTCTTATCGAATCTACAACCGTTGGTGCACAGAAGACAGGTCCCTGACCTATGCTTGTTTTATAGGTATTTTCATGGCAGATGTTCCAACTCAAAGGCATTATCCCTCGAAATGCAACTTTTGAGCGCCGCACAAGACAGGCTGCTAATGCTCATGAACACACAGTACACTTGACAACCGCGAGGACATCAACTCCTTCTGTTACAGGACAAGCAAACTTTGGAAGTCGCTTCCTGGGGATATATTTCTACTACAATTTGCAGCAATTTAAGTGCAGAACTAATATACATCTGCAAGCATCTCGGGGCGCTGATGAAGCGTTATAGCACAGATAATAGAGTTACATAGATATAGCATCCAGTGCAAATAAAAATGATCACTTTTTTTCATCCCCTTTTTCAAGCGATTTGTTGAAGTCAAACCTTGCAACCAAATTCAACAGAACAAAATCAAACCTAACGTTTCCAAACAACAGACTTGACCTGTGAGTTGCATTCGAAAGATAAATAGTATCTTTGGTTACAGGTTCGCCTTTCCCGGGAGAAGTATTTAAAAAAATTAAAACTTAATGAATAAGCGGGATAACGAATATGAAATAATGCAAAAAAAAAAATTATGAAGAGGTCTAGCACTTAGCAGTGAACCCACCAACCTATTTCCAATACAATACATACGAAGGTAGTTGTAAAATGTCATTTTCATTGTCCATGTTCTCGGTACCGGTCTACCATTACCATCTCTGACCTTATCGTCTATAGCCCTGATTCTATTTTATCTGAAATGTATAAAAGTTCACATGTAACCTACTTTGCAGCCATGAAAATAGATACTTTGCAACATCCTTTGATGTTTATAAATCAAATATACAAATCAAATAACCAAACGGACTTCCACAACATCCTATCCGCAGCCATCGACGTCTCCGCTGCCGCCTCCTCCGCAGACAGCAAATTTCTCAACATTCTGCTTCCTGTGCGGGCGCTCCTTTTGAAGATAATCCTAAAAGGAAAAAGATTATGCTTTTCCTTATGTGTGCACATACTTACCGTATCCCCTTGCTCATTGAAATGCTCAAAGTAAATAAACCGAGAGCTAGTAGTAGTTTCAATGCTGTTATTTGATGGAAAGTAGCAACAGAAAAGTGGGGCTCACATGTATAACCATCCCAATCTATATTGCGAACCTCATGCTCCGCATCTTTGTGCCAAATATGATGGAGTAGCAAATATACTTAAAGTATCCATTTCTCTGGCTCGACTCTGTTGAAATGGATCAAGGAGAATATTCACATAAACTCGTGTGTCCTTGATTTTTTTATGATCTCACATGTACATGACGGTGTATCTGTGTAGTTGAAAAGATACTCATAACTTAACCCTATGACATAGATATGAATAATAAATTACCTCTTAAATGTGCAATTTCAAGAGGGTAGCGTTAAAGTTGATTCTACCCGAAAAACAAATTTCAACTTCCGCCCTAGGGGAAGACGAATCAAACATTTCAATCAGCACCATCGCCCAACAATACTGAGCCAAAAAATCAACGCAGTTTTATCGAACCTAGATATAGGGACAAAACAAATTGAAAATCGTGTGTGGCGATATCCGATTTCAGAAAAAAATTTCAAGCTGTCGTATGCGGTCTCTCTAGAAGAGGGAGACACTTTTCCGTATCTTTATTTAAATGGAGTGCTAATAAAAAAAAAATGCAAAATGTTTATTTGTAGCCAGCTATTTAGGTAGGGTATCTACGCTGACGGGCGGATGTGAACTACGTGCCGAGCAATATTCGATTTTCAAATGAACTTCATGGCGTGCACTTTGAGTGCGAAGTATCACATTTTACGCCATAAATTTAGCACAGATGTGCATCGAATAGGGTGTCAGTTTGAAGTGTTACATTTCAAAGTGATGCTATAATATGCGCTGGAGATTTAACATAACAGTAAAGAAGGTGGTAAACTTGCCCTACATAACATAACATAAAGGTGGTAAATAACCTCTACAAAATCGAGATATAAGGTCATCACAATACCTGTATGTATCCGTATTCGTTAGCGTGCTTCCTCAGAAGGCTATCTCTAGGGATTTTCCCTATCGCTATTCTTAACTTTGATCACCTAAACATTTATGCCCTCAATTATTTCATTAAGCGGGAGCTCTGCTCACTTTTTGGCCAGTACGTCGGCCCTTTTGTTACCCTTCACATTGTCCAGGTAGATAACATACTCTGACATGGTTCTGCCATAGTATAATGCTCTGAGCATGATTCCTTGAGAATAGAGCTATGACCCACTGAGTCTCTAACGATCTCTTCAATCTTCACTATCTTTTTGGTGCTGGCACTTGGCGGGTTGCTAGAGCCGAATTTAACTGAAAATTTATAAAGGCAACCTCTCCGACGTAAAGAGTGTAGGTCCGACTAGTGTCAGTTTTTTCCTGCAGAAAGCTACCGGTTAAACTACACGTGGAAGAAATTGCTAAGCGGGCCTAGTTCTGTTCTCATACGCAGCAGGTCAACCATTATCTGCGTCAATATGTAATCACGGAGATTGGTAGCCAAAGATCTTGCTGGGAAAAGTTAAGAAGACATCTTCTTAGAATCAAAGGCGTTAATGCCGCCTGCTTCTGTGGCGGTTTTCATTGATGATTAAGTTCGTCGAGAGCGAAATACTCGGTTCGCTTTGCGATTTTGACGATACCAAAATATTCTTTTCCGTCAATAATTCCCCCCGGCGGATTCCACGATAGGGGTGTATAGCATCATTACATTACTAAGTTCGTGGGTTAAGGCCAACTTGAACTACCGTAACACATCGACTCTTATCAAAAGCCGACACCCAAACAGGTAGAGGAAAGATGTCAGAACTAATTCAAACATTTTATATTTTATTTTTAGCTAAAATTAATTATACCTACATTACAATGGAGAATATCCTTACTGTAGATAAATGCACAAAATAGGACCCCTGCACCTACCATACTCTTTGAGTTGAATTCCAATTGGAGTTGTTACAAATCGAAGTGCAGATACACATTCAACCTTTTTCAAGTTGGACTTTCAAACTTCTGACTTAATAAAACTCCATTCCTCACATTACCTGCTCGTTACTATTAATAGGAATTTCATCAAGACACAAGTACGCTTTGTGCTTAAGTGTCTTTTGCCATTGTCTGATGGAACTTCTTAATACCTTTTGATATAGCATAATACTTTCAAGTTTCATGGGAAAACTCAATTAAAGGATTTTCAATATTACAGTTTATCATTTAATCAAATTGCAGTATGGGTAATATATTGTACAATACAAATATCCTGGACGCACAATGAGTGGAAAATCAATATTACCTTTGACGTGTGTTCACCGCACAGATGGCCAGTTCACACACGCCCTCTCACTCTCATGTGGTTGCAAGGAATTACAATAAGGATAATAACATTTGACATCTTATCCGATAACTGCGCCATTCGTTCCATTCTCTGTCACACAAAACACCATCCATCTCGGAATGTGGCCGAACTTTACGTTCCTTCCTTCCGTCTTTACTGGTATTCCTGCTGGCTGGTGCAATGTGTGCCTGCCCAGAGATAAGAAAGACAAACAGAGGACAGGTAGTGCTGCATTGTTCATGTCCATGCGCCTCCAGAATGGCAATTTTGCTCAATTTATATGCAAACCAATCGATGGAAAATCATTTTCCTAGTGTTTATTTGCAATTTTATACCCTCTTCACAGCCGGCAGAAGGATATTTAGAGAAAATCGATTATCGATAAATGGAGCAGAAATAATTACACTTACAGCGAGGCCTATACCTACTGTCTGTTGTGGTGGCTCCTGGGATATAATGACATTCGATTCTGAATGAAGTGTGTGTGTGTGTGTGTGTGTGGTCACAATGATGTGAACTCATACATCAGTCCATATACCACTGCACTGTGTTAGGTTGCTCCTTTCTAATGGCGTATTGCGGTAAAACCATTTTTCAAAAACAAAGCGACGACCGATTAAATGCGTGTCGGCCATCCAGACTGGCCGCCTCTCGATGGTATTGCCGCATGTAATAAACTTTTCATATGATGGTGGGGGTGTACGACTTTTGAGAGAGACAACCTATATACACACCTAGCTTGGAGCTGGAAATTGCTCCACTCCACACCACCATCCCCCTTTCCGTATCAGAAATGCGTTTGTCGCTAATGAGTTTTTCGTTTCTGGTCCTTTTCAGTGTTAAATTTTGACCAGCACACATGTGTGCTTTTGGATTCTCTTCACGTGAATTTCAATTTAATAGTCCTGCCGTGCAACTATTGCTGAAAGGATAATATTGTTGGGCAAACAAATGAATTGAATCGCTCCAGCTTGGTCCGATAGGTCGATATGGGAATGTAATAAACGGATTGCAGGCAAGCTCAATGAAGCGATGGGTACATATTTTTTTTATAGCCACTGCTACATGTGTGTTCTGGCCGACAAAGGTGGCAATTGCGAATCATTATAGCCTGCTATTAATTAGTGCACTTGATACAGCGAAATTGACCACAGTTTTAGCACCTATAGCCAACTCGGGGGTATGGGCGATACCGCGAGTATACGCACAGAGGTTCATTAGTTGTTGTTTGCTTTCGAAATGTTTATGAGGTGGAAGTTGGACACCGGTGCGTTCTCGTGGAAATTGTGTTAAAAATGCATTTAATTAGCATATTAGTGTTCGAAATATATAGCCAAATGAGGATGTTGTAGAAATTTCGAAAAGTTTGCTATGTATAATTTAAAGTGTACTGCGAGCTGCTGCAGCTGATGGCTGTTGAGGGACAGTGTTGAATATGTTTAGACTACCATTTGAAAGTTTAAAGGGATATGTAGGGTTTGAATGGCATTTTTCAACTACTTTGAAGTTACTGTTACTTGAACTTTAAGATAAAATTAACACAACTGGCTCTTCTCTCAGTTTCATGACAAATAAACTCTTTAAAAAATAAAGCAGGAAAAGAAATATTGATCGCAAATGGATCGTTGTGGATCTTATGATATTTGTCCGTACTTGTAGACTCAATGTCAATATATTCCTTAATTCGTTTCCACAGTTATTGAGCTTCATTCCTGGCATAAACACATCGCCATCGACTCAAGCAGTAGTTGTCATATTTCCTTATTTCCTCCTTACGAGGCATAGGGATATGGTTTTTGATAAATGTGCCCAATGATTTTCAGAAATGGGTCAATTGCAAATCTGCTATTAGTATTAAACTTTTTATGTTCAAAGTAAGACAGCTCCACTCCGTTCTATTATAGAATTGGTTCAAAATAACGTGAGGTCACTATTATGCTCAGCGAAGCTGTTGAAGTTCAATCCTTGGAGACACGCACATTACGCCTTAAAATTGTTTCCTCAAGAATTATGACAAAGCTTGACAAAGTTCCTCAATTTAGTTGTTCGGATTCGTCATAAGTACACATTTTATTTCCTTTCCATTCGTCACAATAAAACACAAGCGAATAGTTGCGAGAAGGATAAGTATTTTTTTTTTGTAAGTCAAAATTGATATTATTATGTAACTTTCAGTCAGATAGGTAAACCTAATCACCCATAATTCACGCATAATTTTAATTTTGCGCCATTTAATAGTACCTACAGTGATGCCAACGGAAAAAAAAGATAACAATGTGACAGCTGAAATCTGTTCTGTTCTGGGGTTAGTAAAAATGAAGCGCTATACGAAAGAACAACGTATTTTCATTGTCGAGCAATATTTTAAAAATAATGAAGGTTTGTCAGCTAAAGTATGCAATTTTCGATTTCAAACCATCAAATGTGAAGAGAATAACTGAAAAATTCAGGGAGACTGGATCAATTAGTGATCTTAAACACTCTGGGTGATGTCCTGTCACAAGTCGTTCAACAGAAAACATCGTAGTAGTTCGCGAGAGTTTTTCTGACAGTCCAGGAACATCAATTCGGCACCGTAGTCAAGAATTGGGCATTTCGAGAAGCTCTCTACAGCGAATTCTCACGAAAGACTTGAAACTTCGTGCTGACAAAGTTCCATTGATTCAAGAACTGAAGGCTTCCATGTAGACTACGCAAGGCGAAGAGAATTCGTTGAATGGATTTCGGAAAAATTTAAGCTTTCTAATTAAAAATCTGTATTTTCTATCAAAATTACATTTTGTGTGAATTATGGGACACCCTTTATAATGGACGAAATAAAAGATAAGCTCGTGGAAAGTACACGGTACACTGCCGGCAATATAACTTACTGCTACTGTGCGATTCTTCGTTGAGGGTAGCTACCAGAAGTGTAATTAAGGACTGGCACAATCCACATTCAACAAAAGCTTTAAAGTGATGCTAACAATAACTATCTTCCAATCTTTTTCATCACTTGATGGTGGTCTAGCCCACTCGATCTTGGCGTCAACATTTAAGACTCCCCTTTTAAAATCCCCTTGCCAACGAAGTGTTTTTTTTTGTCTATTAATTCCACCACACTTTTAAATAGTTTCTGGTTTGGTATTCTTAACAATTGAAAAAAATCTAAATTAATTTAGTTATTTGAATAAATTAAAAATTCAAGAAAAGAAAATTTTTGTTGTTTTTCTTTACTTACCGATCACTAATTTAGTAACGACAAACACTCAGTAAAAATCGTAGTTTTTCTGGTCGTTTCGTGGCATTCAAGATTCAACCCCTTAAAGAAAGACAGTGAAATTTCTCACATGACGTTCGTCGTACACTAATGGGATCCACAAGACGTTTAACAACAAATGGCGTTCAATGACGCAAAAATGCCGCTCGTAATTCTAAATTCAAATTGACGTAATTTAAATCGTCGTAAACGCCATTCGGAATAAGGGTGAATATCTTGCGATGTCTGTCTCCAATTGCCTATTATTTTCCAAAAAGAATCGATTATTTTTAAAGGCTTTTACTTAACTTCGTGAACAATTTTGTTATGCTCAAATCTTGCAAGCCACATTTGAACCACTTCCTCTAAACATAGAACTTTGAAATTTCTCTTGGGAGTTGGGGTTGTGACAAACAATGCAATATTTAGAAGGATTTTTTGGATTTCGAATTCCCCTACCCCTTTAAGGGAGGTATATAAAATAGATTGGTTAATTTTTTTTTTGCTTTAAGTGCAGTACGTATAAAAGCATTTCATTAGTTTCTTAAGCTATTATTTTTCACTCTTTACTCCACCGCAATGCACTAGGAAGTAAGGCGCAGCGTGACGTACTGATACGTATTAAAAACATCAGCCTTTCAGGAGAGAAACTCACAAGTAGCTCCAAAGGCTTTAAATAACATAGGTAAGGCCTTCGTGCCCTTAAGTTAAATAAACAACGACCCTTGACAGTATATTTGTTTGCATACATTATCACTCGGAATCGTATTGCATTCCACATCTTCTGTGTAACTATTGGGGGGCTACTAAAGTACTTAGAGAGGTCTACGCTAAAAAGAATTACCCAATAAAGTGCTCCCACAACGAGACAATGCGCGACTGGCATTATTGTTGCCCCTTTTTGCTCAGCATCGGTAGACCCTCCGAACCCGACCCGATTTAACTGCTCCACTTATTCGTAAGTGTTCCACCCGTTCATTGCGCTCGAATGAGCTTTATTTTTAGAAAATAAAAATAAATTAGAAAAAAAAAAGAGTTCGCTAGTCCCCGCAAGCAATAAAACTGAAAACGACTTGCCCGCATTGTGCAGCTTGAATCCGCGATCACATTAAATTGTCCACTTTAAGGCCGCGCACAAACGAACAAACTGCCCCATAATTCGGTTTCGTTGGCGCGGACAATTTCAATTTCAATTAAAAAATAATCCAATTTCGAAATTGTTTTGTATTTTGTTTTAATGTTTTTGTTTGGCCAAATCGAGTGTTTTGATTTACCCTCCAGTCACAATTGCAGGCGAGAAACACCACCCGCCAGCACATCTGGTGTTTTTATAGTGCACATGTGCTAGACTGCACTGCTAGGTCGACGGTGGGCGTCTTTTTCTGAAATGGAAGACTCCCCTCCATGTATGGCATCTCTATAAAAATGCCTGTTAATTGCCGCATAACAAAACTCGCGGTTGATGGTGATTTCGTGTTTCGTTCATTCGCCATGAGAGATAGATACTTTTCCAGTTTATCGAATTTCTATTCAGTGCGGACCGGATCCCATTTCTAGGGCATGCCACCACCAACGACTCTCGTATAAGGCGCCCACGACACGTCAAAGATAATCGCCGACGCCGCCGCCGTCACACTATATGTATGTGTCTGCTTCACGGTTCAGTTCAGATTGCTTTGCGGTGTCTATTCACCTGAAAGTTAAATCTGAGATTGAAATTCTCAATCTCAAATTCGAAGTCAGATGGTGGAATGGAGTAAGCGGCCCACACAGAAGAGTCACAGAGTTTGCAATGATGTGGCGCGTCTGCTGTGCTCAGTACTATTACACAGCTAATAGGTGGAATATCTCTTATTAATAAGCACTTTCCCTCTCTATTTTCAAAAAAATTCAGCAGTTACGGTGAATATTCAAAAATAGTCTGGCAGTTGTTTTCTAACACCTTCTGTGTTCTTTGTCGGAGGGTGCGGACCATATTGTTCTGAGAAGGCGCGCTAGGAATTTTTGTGTTTACAAATATTCATTTTACAAACTGCTGTCGAAGATGCCCCCATTTGTATAAACGAAGGAGTATATTAGGCATGCCTTTGAAATGTAGACAGAATGTGCTTCGAAATTCATCTAATGACTTGTAACAGTGAGTTAATACATTTCGTTGGTCATTAAATTAGTATTGCGTCGGTAATAACTCAATCAAATGGAAAATATTATTACTCGTTTGGGATTATGAGTTACTTGTAAATGGTTTCCCGAAAATAAGGCAGCCATTAATGCTGCACATCGTGTATTTCACACGAAATGCCTAATAAAACGAACGGCACATTTGCCATCATGTTTTGGAAAATTAACGAGTGTGGCAGAGTGTGGGGTTCCGCAACATTTTGTTGCGATTAATTAAGTGGAAAGCATTAACTCAAATCGTCAATAAAAATCAGACAGTGAATGTCTACAATTACATGGAGTCATTTTTGATATCCTAAAGAAGGTGATGATTTTTGAAAAACCCCATGCCTTCGATTTAAGGACGGGTAATAACTTTTTCATAAGACGGTGCAGAGTATACGAGGGCGTCTCCAGTTATCGCAGTTTTTAGCTAACAGTTACGCAGAATTTATGATGACACATCAGCTTGTCTAAATCCTTGGCGCAGTGCCTCAGCAGTAGTGAAAATACACAAATTAAATCTTGAGGTTTTTTTTCCATTACGCCACAACTTACCACCGACTGTGACCCTACTATAGGGTGTATCCTTGTTCATCTGTAGACCTATATTTTATTGTTTTTTTTTTTCTCTCTTCCTGTAGATTGTGTTTAACCAATGAGAGAAAAATTGATCCTTTTAAGAATTTCGAAATGACAGATAAAGCGATAAGCTGAATTTACCAATGTCGAAAATATATTTCATCATCCATAAGTGCATTTATCATAAAGTAAAAAGTATAAATCCGTTTATCTCCTTTTTGCAAACAGTCCTCCAAGTGACGCAATCCTGCAAAAGATCAGAGTTATTAATGGAAATCGCGCTACTCACTTCACCAATAAGTCTTGTTAATCTTCCACGAAATTATAGTGCTGACATGAATATTTACTGAAATATCACTCATCCTTATCGTTCGACCTTCCACTAGTAAGTGTACCCAATAACCAGCACTCCTCCATCATCAGCAGCCACAATTCGCTACAACATGCAATCTATCCGTACATCAACCATGAATCTTCCTGTTGCTCATTTAATCGATTGATGGCTTTCTCTCTTTCTTCCGCTCACACACGTCCACATATAGTCAAACACAGTCAAACTCAAATAGGGATAAAGTGCCGCCCTATGACTCCCATTTTTTGTACAATGCCAATATTCAATCCTTTTAAGTGTCTTCGTATCTTATGTTCGATTACACATGACGTGCTTACATCCTTTGAAACAATGAAAAAAGGATTACCCCGGACGAAGGCTAAAGAAAAATTGCAAATGCTGCTGTTGAATTTTTCTCTGAGACTTTAGCTACTCTTCTGTTTGGATGTAGATCCTTGGAAACTTTAATTCCGATATTTCTTCGTTTATTTTTTTTTTGTTTTCCTGCCGACACAAAGTAGGAAGTTCATCTTACTTCACTCAAAAAGGAGAGAAAAAGTTAACTTTCCCTCCTCAGTCCCTTTGAGAATGATTCGCTTTCATCCTGTTTTGTCGATAGCATCCCAGACGCTAGGGAAAACTTTATCAAACTCAATCCAAGTTTCAGTGTGCTTTCCCAGCGATAAGGATTCATCATTAATGAGCACGCATTTACAGATGGAATACATCTCATCAATAAAAATTTACTTACGATAAGGATAATCGCACAGATGGAGGCATATCAGAAGCTACGAAACAGTAAATCCTGTTTGATTTTCTCCTTTTATTGTTATTTCATTCATGAGACAGAGAATGAAAATATTTCCATGAGGACCAAGGGAACCAGAAGAAAAATGTTCAAGTGTTCTGAAATCGTGTACGAAGGCCACATGCTTGGTAGGATAGAAGGCACAAAAAAAAGGAATCTGAATCGTGACTGAGATGGAGCAAGAAGTGAGTGTAAATTTTTAATAGGACAAAGTCCGAAAGGAGCAATCTTTCATTAGGCGCCAAAGGAAAAACTCCTCAGATGATAAATCTTTTCAAGCATACCATGATGGCAAAAAAAATCCTTTTGCATAGACTTTTGCAACTTTGTCGCATGCTACAGCACTTTAAATTGATTTAAATCAATACTCATCGACATTTAGGGTTGGTCCTTGGTCCTCCTTATGTTCCAACTAAAGTCAAAAATTGAATTAATGAATGCGATTGTTTTTTTTCTCCATCGATCGGTGTGATTTATTTTATGGATCTTTTTTTGTATAATTTGAAGAATGCTCTTAAGAAAGTTTCCTTAAGGTTCCTTTTATCAGAAAAAGATGCTATAGCCTTTATACGTGACCTCATATTCTTCACTATGAAAATTTCACAAGAGAAACCTAGGCGTTGTGTTTAATATACACACGAGTGAAATGGCAAATTCACATCATCGTTGCCTTCGTTTACGTGTGTGATATTATTTCCTTAGCCCTCAGCATATCTTTAAAGAATAAGCGAAAAAATCTGAAAAAAACAACCAAAGGATTTTATATTCGTGGTGAGATTGACAATAATATCAGTACGAGATGGTCATCAAAGTAATTAGTTTCCTTAAAGTGAACGTTCGTATTTGTATTACATTCACAGATAGGTATACACAGTCAGCCTCTGCATATAACTTACATTAGCAATGCAAGGCAGAGAAAAAGAGAATGAGTTAACAGGAAGAAGAACAAGATGGCAAGATGGGGGAAAAAGGACATTCTATCGGGAATACCTACTGCACAGTTGGACAGCTGGGTTGGAGGGGTAGTAACTGGGACGTGATGTGAATTTCTCTGAAGTCCTGATCAATTTAATAGTTTTTTTTTGTAGATACCTACCTATCTTATGATCATTTCGTGTTTTTTTTTTTGAGTTGGGATTTGGTTTTTTATTTAACACAAAATTGAAGAAAAATTCGAATAAATTTTTGATATCGCTGTCTACCGAGAACGAATGCGAATAGCTGGCTGTCATACCCATCTTCCTGTCACAATTATTAAAACTGTTAAGAAATTTTTTTTTCTGTTTCTGTACTATAGGCTGTAGGTTGGTCATCTGGGGAATTGGGAATGAATTCATAATATTTTTTTTTTGAAATGAGGAATTTAAAAATGAAATGGAGAGTGAAATTTTGGATGGACTTCCTTTTTGCAAATAAATAGTAGCTCCGAAGAACTGGCGTACCCGTTACAAGACTCCTTCAAGTAGTTAAATTAGACTTGTTAAAGGTATCTACATTTTTCGCCTACATTAATTGATGTTGACTCTAGCAACAAAAACGAGTGAAGAGTCTTCATTATGGATTTTGAATAATTTGTCGCGGACCATTCATTTATGCAGTTTGTGGTTACATTTATATGATTGTTCACCATCCCTCCAACACTTTTATCCAAGTGAACCTTGTTTGTTTCTAGGCTAAAGATCTTAAACCTTTTGGATATAAGCCTTGATTACAAGACTTTTGCTAAGTAACTGGTGTCTTTGCATGACAACATCTATGGTCAAAGAACACGATAGTGTCCCAGCCAAGTTTTCTAGTAAAGGCACTTCCCCTTTTTACAGGGGCTGTTTTCGACCTCTAACTTTGGAACCGATTGAGCCAAAAACTTGAAACATTTACCAAACTCACTAAAAAGGTCCACCTCGTCAAATTTCATCTCTATAGCATTAGTGGTTCTCAAAATACAGAACTTCAAAAATCGCAAAAACCGTAATTGACTGACTCACTCACTCACTCACTCACTGAGATGATCATCAAAATTATGAAGCACTTCCGGCCATCCTAGAATCGTGAAATATGGCAGAATGCTACATCCTGTGGTGCATACACTGGGAAAAGTCCAAAACTTGAGATTTTCCATTCAAGTGGCGTGGTATAGATACGCCCACTTTTGAAAATTGGTTATTATTTATTTGGACGACTTTTCATTGCCGTAGAATGATGAAATTTGGTAGAGCGGTCGAACTTGCAGTGTACAGAAAGAAAAAATTCGAAAATATTATATTCTCCCTTCAGGAGGCGTGGTATTCGCCCACTTTTGAAAATCGGTTATTATTTATTTGGGCCACTTCCAATTGCCGTAGAATGTTGGAATTTGGTACAGCTGTAGGACTTGCAGTGTACAGAAAAAAAAAAATCGAAAATATTATATTCTCCCTTCAGGAGGCGTGGTATCCGCCCACTTTTGAAAATCGGTTATTATTTATTTGGGCCACTTTCAGTTGCCCGTCGCTGTCGAACCTGCATTGTACGAAAGGAGAAATTTCAAAAATTGTCCATTTAAGGGGCGTGGAATCTGCCCACTTAAAATATGAATAGAAGTCAATCTACCTGCTGAATATAATTTTAATGAATAGTTTATAAGAAAGAAAGCCAAAGTGATGGTAGTCAGTGTCTATTGACATATTAAAAAAAAAAAAAACTTTGCAAAAAGTAGTGAAATCACACCAAAAACATAAATGTAAAAAAAAAGAGCCAAGTTCTCTTATACATAGACAGCAGCAAAAATTATTTGCGTAACTAGTCAGCCACGAAAAGTAATGAGTTCTAAATGTACTCCAAGTTCTTAGTTTAAGAAGGTTAAATGTTAAAATAAAATTGGTAGGTTTACTTGAAAAGTTTTTCGTTTATAACTTCATTACATTATACAATATATTAGAATTTGAAAACTTGACCAGTGAACCTACCAATTTTTTTTTTTAACATTTAACCGATGAAAAGAGTACGTACTTGCCGGCAAAGCCGTGGCGGCCATTTATCCAATGTGCTATTCTATACATAACCACAATATGCTCTATGAATCAATAAAAAATTTAAGCTTTCTAATTAAAAATCTGTATTTCTATAAAAATTACATTTTGCGTAAAATATGAGCCACCCTTTATTTATAGTATAGATAGGTATCATAGTATCCTTATCGATTATAAAACATATCGTCGTATCTTTCTTCGAAGCAAACAAATTTCTCCGACGATGCGCTGAAACTTTACAATTAACTACTCCCGCAGTCCCGTCCCGCCCTTATTGCAAAAAAAAAGCCGAGCAATTCAATTCCTTCCCCTTTTACTTTAATTTAACCTTACATCAGTTCTTCCACAAGTTTACTTGTTCCTGCCATTAAACTTTCTGTCTAAACAAACGACACTAATGAGAGTATCTCTGGTTGCACATTGCGCTATATAAAAAGCGTATAGAGACTGAATACAACCGCAAGAATATCTCGCACGTCCTATTAATTTAGCACCGTAGCAACCGTCCTAATGCCCTAAAAATAACAAAAAGGAAAACCGAGCGAAATATCGCTCCAATGGAATGCATCGTACAGCGCACCTTGCTAAAGTTCCGCTTTTGTTGCATTGTTCTGTTGCTGTGTGTCAGTTTTGCACCTCTTCCTGCACTCAAACCCCACTTTGCACTTTCATTATGTCATTTTGATACGCGCCCTGTGCCTTGTGTGTGTATGCTATACGTGTGGCTTATTATTTTCTTAAAAGAAAACGAGAAAAACAAACACGGCGCACTATAAATGAAACTTTAGAATAACTCCTCTGGTCGCTTTTTCTGTTTCTGTCCTTCACTGTTTGTCTCCACTTTCGTACATCTCCAAGATCTCATTATCCTTGTGAGGGCAATTTCTTGCGCTCTCGTCCTTTAAGGCTAAGATGACGTCGTGCGATGGGGTGTCTCTGTGTGCTTAGTTTGTCTGTTGCCCCAGGATGTTGTTGTACGTTCTTGTTGGGTATTAAATTTCCCCCCTCCCAATTCACCGTGAAAAATAACGTACAAGGAATTTTAAGTTGTTGAAGGAAAAAATGCAGATATTGCATCGCAGTCGATTAAGTGGGCGGCAACAATGCTGACAATGGATGAAATGAGAAGCACCCGCGTCTAGGGAAAGCTAAACCGAATTTATGGCGAAGGAAAATTGGAAAACAAAAAGAACTAAGAATATACAACATTCTCAGGTTTTTAGAGGATTAAGGCTTGTGAATAAATTCCTTTGTCTTCAAAGAGGTTTTCTGTTTCCTATTGCTTACAGTCCTTTAAGTTTAGTTGGGTCGAAAGTATGAGAGCAAGGTACTTTTTATTTTACTCCCTCATTCGTAGAAGAAATGGATTGGATTACATAGTTCTGGCTTACTTTCCTTGTTTGATTTAAACAAAGTGCGGAAAGTAAATCAAGGATCAACTACTAGTAGAGTGGAGTGGAACTGTGGAATTGGATTGGGTAATGGTAAAAGTATCTGGTCTACAGCATAACATAAGCCAATCAGGCTTAACTTTTGAGAGGATTTGCCATAAGTTGTTAGTGAGTGCAGTTTTCAATATACTGTTAGAGTATTTTTAAGACTAACAGAAGTTGCATTTTCCACAGGTAGTCTGAGAAGAAAAGGAACAAAGCTATGCATTTTGCACTGGCACTGCACTACATTTAAAGGTTCTTTCATATCGTTGCGAGATATTCGAGGTGAACTATGGAAGTGAAAGGTAGCGACTTACAATAGCACCAGGGTTGAAAAGATATGACTTTCTTCTTCTTCCTTTATCCTATAATATGTCAAGAACTCGGCGTTCCCTTCTAACACCATGTGTGCTATGGTATAATCGAAAAGAAAACTACATAGACCAGGGGTTCCTAATCTTTTCCATACAGCGACTCCCTATACATGTTATAATACTTTCGCGACGCCCAGATGTGTGAATAGAAGCTGAGCTTACTGAAGATTCACTAAAGAGTTTTTTAATAAGGCTGGGTCGACTTTGCAATGGAATAAAACACAGCCATAATTGTATGGAATATAACACGATGTCCAAATGTCCGCCGCAGCTTCTCACGGTCGGTGGCACGAATCCGAGTGGTCCAATTTCCCGCATAGATCCTGCTGAATTTGAGCGATGGCATTTGGTTATGTCGGGTTTAAGGCCATCGGTCGATTGCGATTCGCATTGAGCTACGACTTTAGGCAACCCCACAAGAAATTGTCTAGCGGGGTTAAATCGCACGATCTTGATGGGCAATTGTCGTCGCCTCTGCTAGAGATAACCAGAACCTCAAATCGTTCATGCAGAATGTCTGCTGTGTGAGCCGTAGCGACTTCTTGCTGGAACCACATATCGTGTACCTCCATATCGTTCAATTTGGGCCAAAAAAAAAAAAAAAAACGTTACTTTGAGCTCCTGGGTTAGTTGGATCTTGAACGGGTATAGGCCCAAGTCCCGACGCATAATTCGCCAGTTGATGTGTGCAAAAAGCAGACTTCTTGTGCACGGCAAGGAATTGTAGTACGGGTTGATTGCTTACCGAACCGGTTGTCTGGAATTTTCGTTGGAGAGTCGACTTTGAAGAGTCACCGCACTGACCAACATTCATTTTAAATCTTGTAACTTGCCATAGTGGTTTGGCATCAGTGACAGTAAGCTTCCAGATGAGACAGACGACACCAAAACGCAATGACCGCCACACTCTGCCAACATGGACCCGACCCGAAATTTTTTTGAAATCGAGCTCAAAGCTGTTGGAACGTCGTGTGCTTACCGTCTTGCGACGTCCATAGGATAGCCCCACGACGCCCATAGGAACCCCTGACATAGACTAATATAACAGTAATGGCAGTGCCGTCGCTCTCGAAATGTTAAAAACGTTACCTCCAAATTTAAGGACAAAAAACGCCAGGCAGATCACTTATACGTTATAACTTTTTGAACTCAATTCTATAGTTATAATTTTTCCAAAAACTGAAAGTATTTTTTTCTCAATTAATTTAATCTTTCAAACTAACAACCAACAAGTTCTATGTATATGTACATGCGATCAAAGGAAACTGTTGCTTATTGCAACTTTTCTGTACCTTTTCCGAAAATCCGCTAATTTTGTACTCAAAAGTTTTTGTTTGCATGTTTGCCTTCAGCGAAAGCATAGTTTTCATTTCACCTCCTTCGAGCAAAATGCATATATGAAGAAACAACGGTATGTGGGGATTTTCCGTTTCCATATGAGCTGCGATGGCAAGGCATATGAGAAAAGATTGCTCCTTTGTGCATGGAAAGGATGAAAAAAGAGAACCATTCGCATCAGAAGTAAACGAGTAACCACTCAGCTACGTTGTTGGAGGATTTCGAGATCATCCTTTGTTTAGCTGGAAAAAGGTTCCTTTGCCTGTCCTCATATTGCAGTAAAAATAAAATAAAAAATATAATGCATGGTTCCAATCCCCCCGCAACTGTCAGGAAGTTTTTACCCTGTTGGATGTCATAAAGTTTCACTGTTTTGGTTATCCTTGTTGCCGTTTGCTATTTGCTCAAAACATTTTCGGTTATAGTCTTGAGGTACATCGACATCGGTTTGTGGTGTAGGTGTGTTCCCATAACTCTCTCGTGCCTGGAAATATCGAAATATTTCCCAGTTTTAATTATGTTAATACGGAGTTATATGCGGCAAAATGTTAAAGTTTGATATTAACACTCACTGCTTTGTGTAACTTCGAAGGATGCATAAATACACTTCTTTAGCCCGGCTGCGTATACTGTTAGTGCTGGTATAGTTAATTATTTTGTTTTAATTAAAATTTACAACTCGAATTTCACTGCGCTGGCTGGCATGATGATGTCGACGACGCACAATGACATACTGATGATGATGCCGTTATACATTATGAAGGGAAAGGGATTGAATTTAAGGTTAATTTTCAAATGAAGATCCACTTTGGTTTCGACGGTTTTAGCGCATATACATATATGTATACTCTGGGTCTGTACGTGACTAATGAGATTTTGTGGGTATGCTCCGCCCTCTTCCTGGTAATAAAGGCAAAGTAATCCAGTGGTGACAACAACTAATCAATTTCAATGACACACAGTCGAAGAAAGGATAGAATGGAGCCAACATTAAATAACAACCCCCGAAATAAAGTACGAAGAGGACGAACATGATGTCTACAAGCGGTTGAAGATCTTGATGAGAAATTTAATATTGTTGGCAGGTAACAGCACAAAAATATATTTAGGTAGGTGTCTGCAAGTTGTTGTGCAAGAAGTGTATAGTTGCGTTCCATTATAAGGAGCAGAACAAAGTTTAACGATACAATGGGATATAGATACTCTCGGTAGGAAAGTCGAAAGTTGATCCTTTCAATTTAAAGTTTCTTGATGTTGTGTTAAATGAAATTGTATATATTGATTCAGGCGGTAATTAAAGTTTATATTGAGTTATTGGAATACACGAGGTCGGAGTTGAAAGGTTCAATCAAATTGATAATGAATCAAAGGTAGGTACACCTGGAATTAATTTGATTTGAAGACAACCGAAAACCGCAATGGCTATACATATTGGCTGTGTTGTGTATTATGTTTTGCAAGACCCCTTGTTCGATCATGCAGAACGTTAGGATGGTGGAAATCTATTACTTTTTGGGGTTTTGTTTTATTTAATTAATTTTACCAAACATTTCTGTATATTTCAGTAGGCAAAGTACAGCCGACTGTCGGCATATTTGAAAAGATTTTGCTGTCATGGTCACAATTTTACCAAGAAGCCCTACACAAATCAACAACGCATCGAAATTGTAACAAAGTTGTGAAAATTCGAGTTCTGTTTGCGGAAGTACGATTTACGATCGTAATGAGTGTTCTTATGAGTTCACCATTCTTACTTCTTATGAAGAATATTACTTCAAAGCCACTGTCATACTTAGTATAAGTGACGGTATTATTTTTTTTCATGAGCTAAAGCTTACGGCCGTTTGTCAATTTGGCTAAATAATTATACTCGAATAATTTTCTGTCATTTATAAAAGTGTTGAAAGTTCACCAAACTCCAATCTTAAAACAGAGATTTATCGAATTTTACGCTAATAATTAATTTAAATTCAGTATTTTATTTCCATTTTAATAAACTAGCAAAACTCGAGCAAAATAAAAGTTCAAAAAATTATAGAATAATTTACTATCTTACTCCCACAGCGGGATCATTTTTTGACAGCTGAAAATTCGTTTTCCACCACGACAGTAGGTATCAGAAAAAGACACACGGTCTAACTTTACCTTTTGTCTAAACCTAGTCATACTAGGTACACTGGATTCCAGCCGACAGTGGCTTTGCTGGAAACGAAACAGCTGACTCACTGGCCAAAGTCGGCAACGACAACGCCTTGTTGGACCTGAACCCATCTGCGGCGTCAGTAAGAGATGCTTCAGGAAGCACATCAAGAACTTAGCTCTAAACGAATCTAATGGAGTCTGGCTTAAATCACCTGGGCCGAACTGCACCAAATTCTCTCGAAAACTTTTTCTCAAGATAACCCATTTTCTTACCAACCTAGGAAAAAGTAACCTAAGAATCCTAACAGGTCTAATTACTGGCCATGGCCTTATGAAAAAACATCTTTACCGAATTGGAGTCTCACCGGACCCCACATGTAGACTAACCCTCTCTTCACATTCTCACGGAATGTCTGGCTCTCTTTTGTCTTAGAAAGAATATCCTTGGCGAAGAAATCGTTACCTCAGCAAATCTTGCTGAATTACCCCCAGAGAAGATACTTGTCTTCCTGATTACTTCCGGAGTAAAAAGATGGCTCTAGTAATCTACCAGGGAAGGCACAATAGGCCCCTTTAAAGAGGCCAGGGCCGGTGAAGGCTCTCCCGAGTTATAATCTATCTATCTATCTACCTTTTGTTTGCTTAATCATTGCAAGGAACATTAGGGATTTAGGGTAGATAAATGAGAGCCTATTTACGTGTACTCAGTATATTCGATTTTTTTATGAACAGTCGAGCTGTTCGTGTATATCTGTCAAGTGGCGTCAGTATCTTACATATTAAAACAAATAGTAATGACTAGCGATGTATGAATGCTCACAGTGAGACACCTCGTTGTTAGTAAATTTTCTATAATAGTTTTCTTAAACTTAAAAACTTAACTAAAAGTCATCAAAGATTTTTTAAAAAGAAGTGCATCCAAAACGAATCCAGTTACTGCACTTGAATCACAAAACTTTTTCGAAAAAAAAAAAAAAAAAAAAACACTTTTAAGTAAGTAAGTAGGTGGCGCAACAGGCGGTAGACACCCTAGGCCTAGCTTCTCGCAACCATTCGTTTGTGTCAGTTTCTATTTTTTGGGAAGAATGGAAGGGACCTACAATTTGATGCTGAATCCGAACGGCTGAATTGAGAAGCTTTTTCAGTACTCTCGGATGTTTGTCAGACGTTCGCGAGAGGTGGCGCAGTAGAAAAAACCTTAAGATGTATTTTGTGTTTTTCCGGGGATCGAATCTGGGATCCCTCACACAGTAGTCCAGCACATTAACCACTGCGCTACTGTGCCCACACTTTTGCAACTTACAATAATTTTGATACGTTGCCAAGACCGTTTTAACCATTTAAAAAAATAAAATATAATAAAGACGTATCTGAGATGCAAACACTGCCTTCTGACTTAGAATGTTGGATGAAATCTACTCCTGAATATCAACTTCCTGTCCATTCAATCCTATTTAAGAATAAGACTTCCCTAGCACCCCCTGTCTTTTTGCCGACTTTAAGATGAACCTTAAAATTGACGACCCTCATTTGTTCCATTTTAATGCACATCATTTGCAACCCACGACTGCTGTCGTCCGTGTACAATATTCTAACTACTCGCTGATTTAATGTATACGCGCACCTGCTCATAAACTAAGCTCACCATGTCTAGTACTTCATCTCCGGTAATCGGTCGTTAATTCTCAACCCAAAATCACAATCAGAGAATCATTTATGGGCATTCCCCTTCTAATTGCGACAATCAAATTCAAATGGGACAAAATTCCTAGCGCACCTGTCACCATGATTGTTGTCAGAGCGGTAGACAACTAGTCATCACTGTAGCAAAGCCCTTCAAGAGTCATTGCCCATTGGTGGGTAGCTGGATGCCTCTGTTAATTGAATTGCCACCTTAAATGTCGTGCGATATTGCTAATGGTTATGACGCACTAGAGGAATGGTTTGTTAGTGTGGTGATGGTGATGACAGCTAAAATTGAACACCTTTGGAATGGCGAATTCTCGAGCACCATAGTCGCGCGCCGTAGGTCCCACTCTATTAAAATTCACTATTTTTTTAATCGATCATTTATTTTCATTTTTATACCTCACGTTTTCAATTACATTGGGTAACATAGAATGTCCGGAAGTGGTATGTGCTGTTGTCATAGTACTAAATTGACATCTACCCGCTACCGGATGCCTGTCTGTAGGTATGCCGTAAATCTATACATTTTTGCGTTTGCTTTTGTTTTTGTTTGTGTTTAGCTATATGAACCGTTTAGTGAGCAATTATAAATATGTTGACGTTCGCTCATCGAAGAATTGGATATTCAATTTTGCATAGGCGTAGGTATACATTTTTTATGAGGTTTTTTGATTTGCTGCTGCTCGAGTGCGTTAATTTTTAATTTTTTTTTTTGTACTGTCAATCACCAATGGAGTGTGGGGTTAATGGAATTGGCATAGATAATGGAAATTGCTTCGTTGACTGTTTTAAATTTGTGGTAGGTTCGATATCCACTGCATTACCGAATTAGGTATTGGAACTAAAAATTCTTTACATCTAATTTGTAGATTTTATTTTTAGAAACAAAGACAGAAAACAATCTGGGTTGACCTTTCTGGCAGAAAATGTGCATTGACGTGAATTTCAAATTAACAACAAAGTTATTAATGGTTTCCTAACAAATTGTTAAAAACTTTCGGTATAAATTGTATAAATTATAATTTCGGTTTCATTATCTAAGCTATTAGTTGATTTTTTTAAGCGAAAAAGCTTTAGTAATTTTCGTCCCTTCAAATTAGACTATTGAATCATATGAATTTTGGCATCCTTGGAAAACATGTGCTGGCTTGATTTGCATCCAAATCCGACAAGAATAGCAATTTTGTTTAAACTTCCAATTTTTTTGATTACCAGAAACCGTAAATTTAAAAAAACTCATAAATTTACATCCCTTAGACAGACTTTTGTTCCTCAGTAGGTATATGAACTCGTTCTATAATTGAACTTTTTTTTTTATATGGACATGGACAAATCTATCTTGCCTATATTTTTAGTCTTAATAAATGTCAGATTTAACCCCAGAAACAACTGCTACTGCGCCACTGCGCCACCTTTCGCAAACGTAAGAGAAACATTTGAGAGAATTACTGTCCTGAGTAAGATTCTCAATTCAGTCCTTCGGACTCGTTATAGAATTGTAGGTTCCCTCCATTCCCCCCAAAATTAATAACGAAAATAAATAATCTTATTTTGAATTTTGAATAAATGATATAACAAATTTATTTTTAACTTTTCTCTTTTCTGTTTATTTGCAGGTATGTATTTGATGCGATAAAACTAACCGAAGTTGGTCAGTATATTTAGAGGAAAAATGTATAAATTTAAACTTCTTACGATTTGAAATAATCTTAATATTTCTGATGTTTGCATAGAAATAAACTAGCACTAGTTAATTGTAGTTTTTTTCCCTCGGCTTTGCTCGCGTAGCCCTCAGGACTTGGTACACAGAAATTTCATTACAGTCAGTTAGTTTCCTCTTTTACACTTATATATCGCGCCGCAAACATACCTAAGGAAGGTCCTAAGGAGTAGTTAGTATCATTGAAAAATATGTTAAGCACCATATTGGAGAAAACAGGTCAAAGTGTAGGTATATGACCAATTTGTAAATAAAGCGCTGGCATCTTAACACAGATCATACTATAGCAGATTGAGCCAATATCTACGTGACAAAACATATACCGTCCAGATCTTCCTATACTGTGTAACAATTGCAACCAGAAAGATCGTGAGGATGAGTACTACTTTCTGGCAATATGACCTCATTCTTACAGAATTCCGCATGAATATCCTTGGTATACGTACGCTGGAGATAGATGAAGCGATAAGCATATTCAACGGTGACAGAGGTTGGGACGCATTGCAAAGTATAGTGCTTGGCCTGCAATAAAAAGAATGCCAAAAATTTCAAATTTAGAAGTAAATTCCGCAAGAAGTAGGGGACACCTTTTTGAACACCTCTCCTGAGCAAGGTAAACCAAACAAACACTTGGTTTGAAGTTTTTAGGCTAAACAAATAATAAATTGAATTGACTATGAAGTCACTTCATCTGGTAATTGTACCCTTTCGCGGTCACCTGGTATTTTGGCAATAATAAAATGCAAAATTACACCTATCTTCATGATATTTTTTTTTAATGCTCATTTTTACGGCGGATTTATGAAAAAAATTAGAAAAAAAATATTTTCATTATAGTTTTTCTTTGAGATTGTACAAATAATCCTCAAAAAACATTTTTAAAACCCTACCAAATCGAATTCTCATTTTTTTTTGTTATCTACACAAAAAACGAACAAATTTAAAAAAAAAAAATCGATTTTTGTATTTTTGTCAATTGTTTCGCGGTTTTCTCCGTGATGAGGTCCGGTGCAAATACGTTTTCGCTGACTGAAAACCAAATCCCGACAAACAAAATCCAACTACCCAAATTAGCACGAATATTTCTGAGAAAAACATTCTAAACAAGCATTTTATTAATTATCTCCTTGACAAAGCAAACAGTGCGGTTACTTAACGTCTTCATTGCCAACATGATAAATCACAGCAGAATATAAATGATGTCAACCAGTGACCAATCAATCCTCATCTGGATCTTATTCCCTGATTCTCTTTTCACACAGTCTCATTCTGTCATACTCTGTGGTCACATCCTACGCTTCCTTTCATGAATATTTGAAAAATGAACTTACACAGCTCTGCGATTTATCACGCATGTCTGCCTAAACACATTCATGGCCGACTCTTATCAAAAAGAAAACCACATGATTCCTTAATCCCTTCTTGAACAAAGGGACCAAATAATAAACTCCTGTTGTATTTTAGCAAAACTCTCCAAAGTCACATCCCACCGAGAATAATCGTACAGCCCCAGCAACTTGTTGCAAACTCGGAATAAATGAATGAAAATCCCCCAAAGACTTTGCAATGATTACACATCTTTGGAGTGCTCGCTACAAATTGGGAATTAAGTTTCCTCTTGCTGCTTGCATGCCACCAAGGACAGAAAATACCAAAAAATAATAGAAGAAAACAAGAACTCCACTAAGGACAGTGATAAAGGTTTTCTTTCTCCTCAGTTTGTTCCCAATTAGGGATCTGTCAGCACGGCCAACAAAGTACACACTCAGCACCGAATCCAATAGAGTAGTGTCAGCCTGCCTTATATAATAAAAACCGAACAAAATCATCGCCACAGAAGAAAAAAAAGAAACGAATGACATAGACGTCCCCCTCGGAGGAAGTTAATTAAACCTCTTTTGGGGTATCCCATAGAAAATAATATCAAAGAACTCGATCCCTCTCTTTCTGTCTATAGAAGTTTATGTAAATAAATCGCACACCATACCATAGTATTCCCCTAAGATAAGAACTTGCAAATTGTATAAAAGGATAACAAAAACCGACCAAACGAGGGGAGGCAAAATAAGCTCGCCAATGTTTAACAAAAAAATAAAAAATTGAAACAGAAAAAACGCCAAACCCTAACTGAATTTTCCGACTTGATAAGCTTTCAGTCAGGAAAGCATGTGGCAGCTGCCACCATTCCGTTCTCTGTTGGCTGCTACCAGTTCTCTTAGCGATTACATTGTCAAAATGCAGCAAAGCGAATACGCGCGAGTTGATATGCTAAAAAAGGTCCCCTCGCTGCAGTACTCCATAAAACTTCACAGGCCATCCTTCGTTTTACATATGGGAACCTCCGAACATGACAGGGTACAAACAGTGTACACCACTAGAAGCGGTGTTAGTAGACGATAGGGAAATACCAGATGGGACAACAGCTGCATGTAAAAAGTGGATCCATGGCCAACCCTAAAAAAGAGGCGACTAACTAACTACTAGCTCTATTCATTTACAGTCGTGTGTGTTTCGGAAAATGAGTTTTGCCTGAATCCTTTTTTTTTTCGTTGGGAGTTTGTATTACTTTTTTTTCATCTCATGCAACAGAGACTTCCACACGAAACAAAATGCAATCGGAGCGGGAGTCGCTTTGAAGAAGAATAACATCACTGAAAATTGAGGATGATAACATTTTCGAATGAGCTCCCGAACAATATCCTTTGTACATGTGCTGGTATCGGAAGATGTGGGCATCGGGGATTGGGGACGCCTATCTGCCGTCATACTCCGTTGGAGTGAAACTTGAAAAATCAAAATTGTTCAATGGCAAGTCGAGAACAAAGCACTGTTGCGCCTCGCAAACAAGTGGATGCACATTGCATTAACACATATGCACTGAACGGATTTCAGATTTACAGGGATTTCTGTGCCTCTTTGATGTTGCTTAGGCTCATCTACATTGTCAGTGTCGTTGACTGTTTGAGATTTTATGAATAGATGCGACACGAACCGCCGAAACTTTGACAAGTTTGATGAAGAGAATTTGGTCCTTCGAGCCGGATTTTTTTTTATTATTATTTGCTAGTGAAAAAGAAGGAAACGGGGGAAAATATGCCGTACAAATTGGTGTCAGATGTTATGCAGATGCACCTTAACAAAATAATTTTATTGTCATAAGGCGGAGTGAAATGGATGCACATCAATATGGTTAGCCGATGATGCCAAAGCTTATACTTTCCATTTCCAGTATCCAAGTGATCCCTCGACATATAACACATTTATCCACATGAGTAGTTAACACACTGATACTATCTCCATAAAGACCGCCCACTTGCAGGTAACACGACCAAAATAACTTTTAACTTAATGAATTTGCTACCACAAATTAACGTTAATTTATCCGACATCCAACCAAATTTTGCTAAATACCGCTGATGTTCAATAATGGTTAAACAATATAATAAAAAATTAAACGAAAAAATAAAAATTAAAATCGTATTCAGCATGAGATTTATTGGTCATAATTTTACATTAATAACTTGTTTAATTGGATTTTTCATATTTTTCGTGTCCACGCGTTTTGTACATGATTCTTCGCCTCTAGGAAATATTAAATTTTTGATGTTTTAAAATCATCAAGCACATATTGCACTTTTTTTTTGTGTTGTCGTTTAAAATATTTAATCACATTTATATCAGGTGTGAGTGAGAGTTAATGATAATAGGCGTAGGGCCTGTGCCTTCTATATACGTAGCACACAAGACAAAGAAAAAAAATATTTGACGAATGAGAGCAGGTAATTAAAAATATTTTTTGTGGGATTAATTGATTTTTAATAATTAAATTTATTATTTTCAAACTTACTAGTGATCGCCGTTACTTATATAATTACTTTTAAATTACTGTGGGGAGTTTTATTTCAATATTCATACTCATACCTAAAAATAAGAATGGCAAATAATAAAATTTATAAAATTCAATATTTTTTATGAGTTAAAAGATTGTATGATTTAGTTTATCATCTTAGTTTGGGAATGGGATAAATAGCTCAGAGGACGAAACCTAGATGCAATCCTTGCACGGCAAGGGGAAGGTACGAATTTTAGGCTCGTTAGGCTTGTTTTATTAAGCATTCATTTCCGCAAAGGAAAGAAAATCAATTCAGTATGACTTGGTTCAACACAGCCTGAAGGTATGCAATCATTTGTGAAAAAGTAGTCTAAACTGGAATATTTAGGTGCATGTTCCGACTTTTGTTGGATGCCTGAAATTATAAGACCATTAAGCATTTGGAAATCGTATTACGCATAGCAAGGTAATGACCACATCCATACTAGAAAGGTGTCAACATGAACAATTAATTTGACCTAGCGGCAAAAATTGAGTTGCTTACTTGGTAAGCGTGTGGTAGAGTGTGGTGCAACTGTGTGCTGAAGATTCTACTTTACTTTGCTTTATGGAGAAAAGTGTTTAATACAGCAGAACTAATGACCTATTTTGACGAGGATGGGTATTCATTCCTAGGTTGTCAAAACGTTGTCATTTCACCAACATCATTTTTGAAATGAAAATAAGTTTAAATCTATCGAAGCATGGATAGCCCTTTTCTGGGAAGTAGTATTCTAGTGTTACTTATTCGATCTTTATGAGTCATCCCAACAATACAACGGAGGAATCTTATTCGGGCAGTTTGTATCCTCGATCTCGTTCTTTCGAGCAGTATGAAGATCTCATGAGTTTAAAGAAACACCAAATTAAAGACCGACAATATAGCTTTTAGTACCCATTTAAAAATTTTAGAATTTAGAATTTTTGTGAATGTCTACTTTTTTGTCTTTTTTCCTCGGTATCAAAACAATTTTACAAAAATCTCTTCGCTAATATTTCTTATGATTTTTTGAAAATTGCTAAAAATGACATTTTAGACACTTTTCCCTCCTTTTCATACAAATTTTTTCTGAGATCATCCCATTCAAAAAATCATAAAAAATATTAACGAAGAGATTTTTGAAAAATTTTTTTTTGCAGTCACTATTAGAATTGTTTGAAGAAACTTTTGGCATCGAAAAATTTTTTTTGGATCGAGGAAAAAAGTCAAAAAAGTTGACTTACAAAAGTTCTAAATTGTCAATGGGTACTTAATGGGTTAATTAAAGTTGTGTATCACTCCAACGGAATTTAAATTACCTTTCCATTGATGCCAAAATTTACATGAAGTATGTTCAAATTATGAGCAGAATTAACTTTAGTTTTGTCAAAATACTTATGCCAACCACTGTAGCTATCTCAAAAAATGAGCCAGCTTAAAAACTCAAAAACTGAAACTGAATTTCAATCTCAAATAAGTGTTCAATTTCACTTTCTCCCTTATACGACCTTGAAGCTCTTGGATGCAACTCTTCGATACGTCAACGAATCACGGTCCATGATAGACAAAACTCAAACCTTTGATAAATCTACAAAAATTACCAACGTGGCGGACCGAAAACAGAACCCACCCTGATGGAATCAGTTACCTATTGGAAGGTAAAACATTTTTCTGCTCCATTGCGTCATCGAGTTTCGCATGTATGCTTGAAGTTCCTTAGGTCTATCTAATCAATTGATAACATGCGACTGCTGCAGTAAAGGGGTTATGGACAGCTTCCGCATTGAGGTGTGTTTCCATTAGTTGACAACCTAACAAGAGTCCGGAACTGGAAGCAGTTTTTTTTTCTGCATTTCTTTTGCCAAACAGCAAGCTATGTCCTTGCTATGTCCTTGCCACCACCACCACCGACGACTTCGACGACGACGACGACTATTCGTACATGGTCTGGTCAGTGATGTGGAATTTTGGAAAATTCAAAGTTATTTTTTTTTCTTTGTTATGGGTTGGGTGTCCTGTTATATGATGATATCCTACAAACTACCCTTTTCCGGTTTGTTGAGTTTTGTTGTTTTGTTTTTGCCAAGTTAGGCCAAGAATCAAATTCAGTCAGCATCGCTCCCAGTGAAGGAGGCAAACGAACTCGGAAAAAGAGACAACAAGGATGTGTTTTGTTTTTCTGTTTTCTTGATGGCGTAATAAGTCAAATATTTTTGTTACTAATGTCCAAATAGTTGAGCAACAACGAATGAGAGATGGGGCGGCGGCGGTGGTGGTGTTGGAGAAAGGATAACAACAACTAGAACGATGACAATGCCTAGAACGAGAATGTTGCCGCCCATGGTGTTATGTTGACTAAGAATTATTATGCAATGTTTTCGGATGTTGCTGCCAGTCTGCCAGGCAGTCAACTATATCAGACCGAAGGCAGGGTGTTTGGGTGGAGTTGTCATGCTGGACATTATGTTACAAGTGGCGAGTGTGTCCAAATGTCGGTTATATACATAGGTAGGTTTGTGTATTGGGTAGGAGTTGGTTTTTTGTTTTATTGAAATTTGCTGCGCATAATAAAGTTTGGGGATGCTATTCATCCTTGTCGCATCATTTGTCGCACTAACTACTGTATAGCAAGGGAATTTATTTTCGCCGAGGATAGACTTTCGGAAAGTGTGTGTGCGTTTTATTACGAATTGGATTTCACATTTGATGGAGTAGCAGTTAAATTGTGGAGGTGGTGTGGTTGACATATTGTGACAATATCGCTTTACTAAAGTAGATATATTCAAAGTTGATCTGGATCGAAAATAATTGAGCCTTATTGTTTTGGACGTAGTCAGTGGATATTTTTTCGTCTTGTACTTCACATGTGTCATGGATACGTTCCAGTGGCAATTTTTAAGAAAATCTGAATCTAATTAGTCCCAATTGTCCAATTACCCGTATCTGTTTTTGAAGTTAGCTTGAACTTATTCCAACATTTCCAAAGTAGGCAGACAATTTAAGTGCCTGTAGTTACTGGATTGGGTGTGTATGAATCGGGTAGGCGCTGACTGGCATCAACTTGGCGGTGCCCAGCTGTTGTAACTTTTTCATACACATCAATTGTGCTTATTTTACCTCCGCGTGGTAACCACCGGGTACTGGCCTCGCCCTTCCGGGCTTGGCTTGCTAAACTTATAAGCGCGAGTGTTGAACACGAAGAAAATAGCAACACTATAATGCTCTGTCGGAAAGATTGACTGAACGAGTCTCAGAAGTCTTACATGAGCTCCTCAGAAAGAGGACGTACGGCGGACGAATTCACGCGATTGAATCAACGGTGACGTCAACAGTCGGCATGACAGATACCTTAATGGGCTACTTCGACGTATTTGGAGCTGAGGCCATTAAGGATTTTTTTTTCAATACTAGTCAGGGTGTTGAAATAGAGATGGTGGCGGAAGAGCCCTTAATGGGTCAACGGCAGCACTCAAATCCCCGAAGCGGGTTACTGACTCCGGAATATCCGGCCCCTTTCGTCCAAGGGGTCACAGAAAGGGCCTGGCCCTCCAGGTTGGGGGTTGTGCGTGGGGTTAACTACCCAACCACGGAAAAACAATATGGTTACGAAGCAACCAAGAGCCTCGGATAAGGACGGATTCACTGTTGACGACCCTGCAAAACGAAATATGGACAATGACGTTCGGATCTGCACGTGGAATGTTCGAACCCTGAACAGACCGCGTGCAGCCGAACAACTAGCGGAGGCCCTAAGCTGCTACAAAGCAGATATCACCGCCATCCAGGAGGTGCGGTGGGATGGGCCGGGCAAAAGAAGGATAAAAAACCGTGACATCTACTACGGTGATTGCTACAGAGAACAGAAGCAGCGTCTATTTGGATGCGGATTCGTTGTAAGCGGCAGACTTAGGCAAGAAGTCTTGAGATTTCGACACGTTAGTGAACGCCTTACAACTATCCGCATCAAGGCTAAATTCGCCAACATCAGCCTGATATGCGCTCACGCCCCTACCGAAGATAAAGACGATGCTACCAAAGAATGTTTCTACGAGCTCCTCGACAAAACATATGAGCAATGTCCTAAGTATGACGTTAAAATCATCTTGGGTGATTTTAACGCCAAAATAGGAAAGGAGGACATCTTTGGTAGTACAATCGGGAAGTACAGCCTACACGACAACACGTCTGGAAACGGACTTAGGCTAATCGACTTTGCTGCGGGACGTAATGTTACTATAGCTAGCACACGGTTTCCTCACCTCAATATTCACAAAGGAACATGGCGGTCACCAGACCATCAAACGGTCAATCAAATTGACCATGTTGCGATCGACGCAAGGCACTCCTCCAGTATTCTAGATGTTCGAACCTTCCGAGCGGCCAACATAGACTCGGATCACTACCTTGTTGTAGCCAAGGTACGTATGCGGATATCCCAGACACCACAACAACGAGGAAATACTGTGAGGAGATTCAACGTTGAACGGCTACAAACGCAACAAACCGCCAGAACTTTTGCCGATCGCGTCTCCCTCAACCTCTCGAGAAGTCCTTTGCAGCCTTCATCAAGTGCTGAAGACCAGTGGCATCGATGCCAAGAAGCCGTCAGAAAAGCCGCAACTGATGTGCTCGGTTTCACCCGACCACCACCACGAAACCCTTGGTTTGATGAAGAGTGCCGGCAAGCACATGCAGCGAAGCAACTGGCCTACAAAGCGGCGCTGCAGAGAAGGACGAGAGCAGCTCGTGAGCTCTACGAGCAAAAAAGGAGGGAAGAACACCGGCTTCTCCGGAGGAAAAAGAAAGAGCATGAGAAGCGCGCGATCGAGGAAATAGAGAGGTGTTACTCCAGGAACAATGTTCGGAAGTTTTACCAAAAGGTAAAAAGAACGTGTCACGGGAACAAGACCCGAACAGAGACCTGTAGAGACGAACAAGGAAACCTTGTAGTGGAGTCACAGTCGGTGCTGAGGACATGGAAAAACCATTTCTGCAGACTGTTAAACGGCGAAGACGACACATATTCCGCTGTCAGGCAGAATGAACCATTCAACCTGGGCGATGAAAGCCAAGACTTCCGTCCACCTGACCAAAATGAGGTAAGGATAGCAATATATAAGCTGAAGTCCAACAAAGCTGCAGGACCGGACGGTTTACCGGCCGAGCTTTTTAAGGCAGCGAGAGATGACTTGGTAGAGAGCATACACCAACTCGTTTCTAAAATTTGGTCAGAGGAAAGTATGCCTGATGATTGGAACCTCAGAATCGTTTGCCCGATCTACAAGAAAGGAGACCCTCTAAACTGCGCCAATTATAGAGGCATCAGTCTCCTCAACATCGCCTATAAGATCATATCTGCTGTACTGTGTGAGCGCCTGAAACCATTCGTCAAAGAGCTGATTGGTCCCTATCAGTGTGGTTTTAGGCCCGGTAAGTCCACAACCGACCAAATATTCACACTACGGCAGATCCTGGAGAAAACCCAAGAAGTCCAAATCGATACTCACCATCTATTTATCGATTTTAAAGCCGCATATGATAGCATTTATAGAGACGAGCTATACAGAGCCATGTCTAGTTTTGGCATCCCTGCCAAACTTGTCAGATTGTGCATAATGACGATGGAGAACGCTCGCTGCTCCGTAAAGGTCGGAAATAATCTCACCGAGACCTTTGATGTCAAAAAAGGATTTAGACAAGGTGATGCGCTGTCATGTGACTTTTTCAACATCATACTCGAGAAAATTGTGCGAAACTCGCAAGCCAACACCAGGGGCACAATTTTCCAAAAAGTCTGTGCAACTACTTGCATACGCTGACGACATTGACATAATTGGCAGAACGCAGCGAGCTGTTACTGGTGCGTTTGCAAGTATTAGCACAGAAGCGGCAAAAATGGGTTTAGTGGTGAATGAGGGCAAAACAAAGTACATGCTGTCAACAAGAAGGGACACACAACATCGGCGAATCGGACAGAACGTCACGATAGACAGCTATAACTTTGAGGTGGTTAGGGACTTTATCTACCTCGGCTCCGCTATAAACTCTGATAATGACACCACAGCAGAAATCAAACGAAGAGTTACACTTGCCAACCGCTGTTTCTTTGGCCTAAGAAGGCAACTGACTAGTAAGGCCTTGTCAAGAAACACTAAGGAGACTCTATATAAGACCCTCATCATCCCAGTCCTACTCTATGGCGCAGAAGCATGGACGTTAACAAAGGCGGATGAAGATCTTCTTGGTCGTTTCGAACGCAAAATTCTTCGAGTGATTTTCGGTCCCGTTTGCGTTGACGGACTTTGGAGGAGAAGATTTAACAGCGAACTCTACGAGCTGTACAGCGACATAGACCTGGTCAGAAAAGTGCGTATCAGTCGACTAAGATGGCTAGGACATGTAGAGCGAATGGACACCAACGCTCCGGCCCGAAGAGTCTTCGATTCCAACCCGGAGGGACAACGCAGTAGAGGAAGACCTCGCCTTAGGTGGCGCGCACAAGTGGAAGGGGACCTCAACCAACTTGGAGTGCGCAACTGGAGGCGGTTAGCCAAAGATCGGGCTAACTGGAGAGGCATGTTGGTTGAGGCCCAGGTCCACCCCGGACTGTAGCGCCATCTAAGTAAGTAAGTAAGTTACTGGATTGTGCTAGAAATATGCAATACAGTTTTAAATTTTTCGCTGAAAGTTATGCAATGAAATGTGCTGTACTGAGTTTTTTTTGTAAAAAGGTCCCTAAAGCGATCAGGTTCATCTTGAAACACGAATGGTAGAACTTTGGAAAATTGCTACGGGGAACACATCCTCAGAGTTGTCTCTTTATAAGTCACGGAACTGAAGTTACAATATACGTATTTAACATTTAAAAAGGCCGTCAGGCATTGAATTCCCTATGCGTGTCAAAACTTATTACTCTGACAACTTATGCCTATGTTAACGCCTCGTAAAACTTGCCCATAATCATGAAGTGCATCAATAATTGCTATACAGGAAGAACCTGATTGTTTTAAATTTGATCCTACATCCGCAGCGCTCACATCGATGGCTTTTATTTTCACATCATTACAGTAACAGTAACCCAACAATATCTCTCACATTTTAGGTGTATACTGTATACTCTGCTGAAAGCCACATTTATCCTTAGACAAACCACAACACCACCAGCTTCAAGATTAATAGACTACGATACTGTGCGATGATGATCATCAAACCTCTCCTTGTCCTTGTTTTGGCAAATGCATATGTGATATGTACATTATGAAGTAATCCTTGGAACGAGTTTTTGGGACGAACAACAACCAAACACAACCAGTCTATACATGGTACAGATGAGCATTTATATGTGAAGGGATTTACTATACGGAATCCTTTGGGGGGATGTATTCAAAGATTTCCAAAGCAATACTCAATGACCAAGCTATGGTAGGGCGAAATAATTTATTATAATCAAATAGTTGGGGCTGTGGATGTGGTTGTTTGGTGTTGTGATAAAGAAAATGCTTAGCGTTTTATCCTGCTGATGGGTGGGGATTTACGTAGGAGGTTAAGCGGATACATTGGTGACAATTTAGTTGTCCCTCTTTCATTTGGTGTACATGATTTCGAATGCGACATAATACAAAAAGGATTAATTTCAGCTCAGAAGCTATTGTTGGTTGGTCTTTCCACATGTATGATGGTGTAGGTATGTGTGTAAGTTTCATGGCATTTGGAAGTTGATGTATTGCTATTTTATGTGGCATTTGTGGTCATCTGTCGCAGGAGGCGTTAAATGGGTACCTACGATAATATTGTTATGAAATTAATTTCAGGGAAAGTTTCAAAATTAACTTTAACAAAAATAGAATTAAAAATTCCTTCTGGGTGTCACATACGTTATCATTTACATTTCTAAGCTGACAGTATTGTCAAAATATATCCTTTCATATTTCGACAGCTATTAGGTCGTACTTTTTAGTCAACTGAAGAGCAGGCTTTAGGTTACTTAGGCTTATTAGTTGTCTAAAGGGTTATTGTGATTATTTTCCTAACTTTTTCGCTGAACCATATAATATTTCTGGCTCAGCCAGGTCGACGTCAGCCAGAAGTTTCCAAAGGGTAGACAGATTTATGTGAGTTGAGAATTGACATTTTCCTACTCTTCATTGGCTTTTTGTCCCCAGTCTATATATATAAAAATTGAGCCTTAAAATGTTTGTCGTCGATTCACGCCTTAACCCATTTACTGATTTTAACCAAACTTTCACACATCTTTGGTATTGGTCCATATATGATTCCTGTGAAGTTTGGTCAAAATCCGACAAAGGGGCGTGGTACCGCCCATACAAAAAAAAAACATTCAAAAACGTATATCTCGAAAACCACTAAATCGATTGAGCTCAAACTTACAGATACTCTTAGTTATTAGCCCTGTAGTGGTCCTGTGAAGTTTTGTCAAAATTGGACAAAGGGGCGTGGCACCGCCCATACAAAAAAAAACATTCAAAATCGTATATTTCGAAAACCGCCAAATCGATTGAGCTCAAACTTACAGATAATCTTAGTTATTGTCCCTGGAGTGCTCCTTTGAAGATTGGTCAAAGTGTAATAAAGGGGCGTGGCACCGCCCATACAAACAATATTCAAAATCTTATACCTGCTATACAAAAAAAATCTTCTATGGGATGAAACTCGATGACGTTATATCTCGATAACCGCTGGGCCGATTTTCATTCTTCTTTTTTTGTTTTGTCGGTATTGCTGTATTTCAGTAAATCGATTTATTCTCATTTCTCGCATTTATTATCTAAGACCTAAACAATACAATTCCTGTGGACGGACAAAGCCGGGCGGGTACAGTTTCTTCGACAGTCTTGGAACTGGAAGCCAAAGTTTCTAAAATTTGTAATATTGATATGAATAATGCATTGTCCTGAAACTCAAGAATATTATCTAGGCAATACGATTTCTGGAAAAACAAAAAATGTTGTGTACCACAGAGTATTACAATAAAAACTGTAATATTTAATTATTTTGCACTACGAAGTGTGCACGGGCTATGCTAGTAGATTTATAATAATTATTTGGGAAAGACTATGTGCCATTTTTCATGCGGCGCTGCTGTGTTACTTATATATTTATCATTGTCAAGGTAGGTTCCGATGTGCGAGAAGGCGGTTTTGTAAAGGAAAGAGATAACATTTAATATGAAACCGTAGTTAAGGCGAATGTCGGAATAGGATCATAGTCACATGTCATGGTCAGGCGGTTTTCCAAGTGTGTATATGTAGTTCTAAAAATGCCTTAGGTCATTAATGGTTGTATTTTTTTCCACTTGTTAATGACCTACCACGCCACTCTGATGGCAATGTGAACTACACTGAACTACATAAGATACATTTGATGAAGGAACTATACAATACATATTTAGTTCAGTAGCTCGATCAATAGAGCATTTTAGTACATACATTCCTAAGACCATACGCTTACAAATTTAGTGTTATTAAGTTATTTGCAGCCCTCAAATGTCGGTACAGTTAGGAGTAAGAACCATCAGTAAATAAAACCTGAAGACCGGTGAGACGCTAAATTTAAAGCGATGAAGGTATCGTTATAATCATTTAATTTCTATGGCCCGCTTATCCATTAAGTGGGTCGCGGGTGTAGGTTGCTCAAGTGGATCCTCCATAGCTCTCGATTCTCCACCATCGACACTAAATCATCAATGGACAATCCCCATACGGGTAGAGGAGAGATTATAGACTTGATCTAACCATCTTATCCTGGGTCTACCTAGAGGATGCCTGACTGATGATACGGATTACATAGCACATCTTGGGATCCTGGTTGGGGACATGAACATGCGTTTAACATGGCACATCGGTATAATCGTCGTGACCCGGTAGAAATTGCGTAAACTGCTAATTTACTTCTTCATGTCTTCTTATCCTTATCTTATCCATTGTTGCATCTTCGGAATCAGTTTATATGTCCATCTGCCTTTTTCTGACGTGTCCCATTAAACTTTAGACATCGCCCAGATTGGTGATGCATAGCATGTTACTTCTTGGCCATCCAAACATAAGGTAACATTCTCGAAAGCCGCGAAAGTACTTTAGAAGCTTTCTGCGAAATATATTCCCTATGGCTTCCAAAGTTCAGTCTATCATTTATAATTACCTGCAAGAAAGTAGAAAAAATGGCAAGTGTCTCTCTGATAGTACAATGAACAAGTAGTTGTGTCTGGGTGCTCCAATCTAACCAGAAACCTCCCAAAAAAGATGTATTTGCTCATCACACAAACAAAATTGTAAAGTGAAAAAAATACGGTCCAGTCGTCCAAACTGAACAAGTTCACATAACATACTGATACTACCAAGTAAAATTGAATATTCGCCGAAACCTTGTAACAAATGTTGTGCCCACACATCTGCATTTGATGTCCATTAAAATCATTTCGCTGAAAATAATAAAAACAAAAACACTCGCAGAATGAATAAATAAAACATATTTGACTCCCATTTGTTTCAAGGGACGTAACATCCTCGAATTGTGTCATCGTCCTTTCGTTGCCACATATAGCGTCGAATATATAAAATAAAAACATTTATGATCCGGTCTGTCATTCAGTCAGCGAGCCACCAGCAACGGCGGCAAAACTAAACTCCTTTCCCTCCAAAGGGCTTTAATTCAGGTCTCGTTTTTCAGTGGGCCATATTCCATGAATGGCGCTGAGGGTTTCCTTTATTTCCGGTCCGCGAAATGAAATTTATGTATGGCACAAATTTATTTTACGACCCCAAAACGTACATATACACTTTTGGGCGCGGTGACCAAGGACGAATAAAAAAAAGGCATACAACAAAATTCTTTATATTTTGTTAGAGAAAAAAACCAAAAAGCCAACCGCCACCAGATGATGAAGGGAATACGTAATGAATTACCGGGCTCTGACATGTGATCTACAGTAGCGCCAGCGACAGCGACAGTAAACCTTCCTAACTCTGTATCCATATATCAAAAATGCCCTTTCTCGGGTCTTCATTTGCCTGGTGTAGACGGATACGTAAGACAACTTTTCTCGCCGAGTCATGTGAAGTGGCCAACACTTGGCTCGTGGCCGATGGACCGAGTTTTGGAGTGGAGCAGTAATTAATAAATGTTGCCATGCAAGAGGTAACATTTTGTGAGAGAGATATGGAAGTGTCCAGAGTCATTTTTCAAGTTTAACAAGTGGCAGACGGATGTAGTATAAGCCACACATTCTGGACAGGTAACATGAGTTTTGCAGGTACGTACGGCTATATGCGTGTTGTGTTGGCCAACCATTTGTTGAATTTCATTGAAATCCAAAGAATGATGAATGGTGAGATAGAGGTTTTCCTACATTTGGCCTTGGCTAACATCGACTTGAGTTGAAAAGTTGTGGTGCATTAACTTTGAGATTGGCAACGCGATTCGAGTTGCACATTCAAATAAACCGAGAAACTATCAAGTCCCGTTCATTTCATGTCAAAACTGTTTAAAAACTTTAAATATGCAATCACGAACATTAGTTACCTAGACGTCGCGTCGGTGGCGTACCCAAAAAGTAATCAAAACTAGATAATAAAATCTTAAAAGCAAATCAAATTTTGTTAGCTACTACCCGTAACACACAAGAACAGAACAGCACAGCAAGGACGAAACGGAAGAAGAAAAAAAAAAAAAAACTTCTAAGAACATATGCCCGCTCACGTTTCGTTTAATTAAAGTAAATGCTGGCGTTTCTTTGACGGCAGGGACACGACCGAAAGGAGAAAGTTCTTCCAAAGTGATTGTGGTTATCCAGAAATGAAGTGAAATGGAACTCTCCGAGTAAGTCTGAGGAGTGAATGAGTGCTGGCTACTTCTCAGTTTCAAGCAATTACTAATGGTGTGGTGGCCTAGTTTTTTTCTCGCTTCGTTCTTCCTGCTCTTCCATATAGCCATGGCACAGACTTCCTTGTGCGATCCCTCTCCGAGCATGGCCACAACTAATGCGGGTGCAGGAAGTTTACCTCCCTTCAGGAAAACAATTCTTCTAAAGTGGTGATCCGGAATTGTTCTAGATTTCTTTTTTGTGCTGCTTTGTTGTTCTGCTGCCTCTCTTTGGCTGTAATTCAGTTCTCTACACTCTCCAAAGCATCTGTAAAAGCAACTTCTTCTATTCGTATTATTTGTCGGCGGCGGCAGTGCCAGCGGATACTCAATGACATAAAAGGGGATGCTGGAGTTGCAAAAATAAATCTTTTTTCGAGATTTCGATAGAAAACAACAGAGTTAGGGATCTTAATGCAGAACTTTATGTTCCACTTTTAAGTTTTGGTTTCGCAATTCATCCAGAAATCCCTGCATTGTCGGTGGTAAAGTGGTATGAGAGCACGTCTGGCTGTGTGTGTGTATAGGATGTTTGTTTGTATGTTTGCTAATAAAACAGGACGTTGACTTTGGCTAAGAAGTCGAGAAAACAATTGGTTTTTCCTTTTAATTGGCTGTGATTTTCAATTAAGGGGGAAGGGCTGGTGGCCCTATACTGGCGTGGAAAATCAGAACGGACGTCGAGTTGGGTTGGGGGTGGTTATATTGTATCCACCCCCATCGGGGCCGCAAGCTTTAAATTGTGGCGACTTAATTAAGTAAGGTGGGGATTGATGTCCTTTTTGGTGGTATGGTTAGAGTGTCTAAACAAGTTTGAGGTGCCTCGACAATGTACGATGAGAATATATATTATAATGCTAATAGAAATATCCATAAAAATGGTATTGAAAGTAGGTGGGACTTTGCTTTGAGTTGATTAGCCTAATGTGCACCACAGGAATTGTTTGGCACCCGCTTCATGGTTTGCTACAAGTTTATGACCAATAATAATAGATACATAAATGTATGCAATGAACAGGCGTATGAGATTGCAAGAAACGGGTCGAATATGCACGTATCAATGGCCCTAGAATCTGTAAGAGCTCCGCTAAGCACGCTTGCAAGGAAGATTGACATTGAGTCCTTGAGTAGAACAAACCTACGCTGGAGCAATCTCAACACCTGCAGGCACGCAATAGAATTATGGCCAGAATTGAGCAAAAAGAGATCCAAATTCATGATCGGACTGACCCGCAAGGATATTCGCATACTCACGGGGGTCATTACTGGACACTGTGCGATAGGCGTATATGCGGAAAGACTGGGCATACCGCATACTGCATAATGACTTTTGCAGAAGCTGCAGAGACGTTGTAGAAATATAATCTGTTCGCCATCTTCTTTGCGAATGCCCAGCCCTTAGAAATTATTGCTCTTAAATGGGTTTATTTTTTGGTGAGAGAATTTTTAGCGATCGCAAAGCCAAGGAAAAACTTGGGTTCATCAACAATCTTACTAACAGAAATTTCGGTAGAATGATACGTGAAAGAAAGTTCCCAAAATTAATAAAGACCAAAAACAAACAACAAGATGGAATTAAAGCCCAGAAAGCATTTGCATTTTAATATGTATGGGGGTCATCCTGCCCCTCTACAACCCCCCTGCAGGGGGGACACGGCTGCCATTACGCCCAAAACCAATGTCACGTCGTCCAAATTTGTGTGAATTTTACAGCAACAAATTGGGAATGTTTTGGGCTTTATGACATTTTGAATTTGGGCGTTATGGACTTGTCCAAATCTGAGGAAAATGCTTGAATGAATTTACGGAACTCTTGTCAATTATCAAAAAAAAAAAAAGAGAAGACAAAAAAACGAGTTCCCTCGGAATACAAAAACTATGCTGTTCTGTCCAAAGTGTTGTTGCGATTTTTGTAAGTTGGAATGGTTAACGAAGAAATGTACACAATAGCAAGGCGACATAAGGTCATGTGTTCGAATATTTCAAAATATTGTCTTATATCACATCGACTTATGCAAAGGTACCAAACTGACAATACGCTGATCTCGGCGGCGCACGACGTAAATATTGCGTCAAAAAGGACCTTAAAAGAGACACAACAGGTAGAAGGCAGTGGATTGAACTTATTCAGTAAAGAACCTGATGAGCTTTCAAATTTCAGACAACTATTCAGAAAAGTAGTCATTTTCATTCTAATGACTTAAAATATCATTTATAAGATTTTAATTTTCTTGTCCGACCTACGCTCGATATTTTTAAATGTTCGACTAATATAAAATGGAAGACCTGTAAATAAATTGGCATACAAATTAATTCCTACAAAACTAAATGCATCCAAACTAGAATTTTGGAAATTTCTGCATATCTAGGATTTTTTTTCTTTGTATCTCAACGAGATCCGAAGATCATTTTTCATTAGCAACTAGTCAGGCTGCACTTCGACGACTAAAAAATAAACTTTTTGTCACATCTGAATATCAAATAGTCGCCCTTCCTTCATAATGAAAGGATTTCAACAACATGCGCTACATCGATAATCTTCAATTCTGAATTTCATTCGATCAATCACATTTAGTATCGTTTCGACTTCGTGTATGGCTTCTGAGTGCCTCTAGTTATTATTGGCATCAGATGTAGGTTGCTTCATCACCTCCAACTTCTAGCAGCAATTGAACCTCAATTGGTGGATCACTATAACGACTATACGACGTCATGTTCCGACAATTGAAACACATGTTAAAAAGGAAAGGGTAGTTGCTCCTTTACGCGGCACTCGCAGTGCTTGCACAGTGTACCAATCTTAGTCACGAAATTCCATTTTCTCTACTTCAATTTCAATCCACACCTGATCCTTGTTTCTCAAGATATCATCAAATAAAAAAAATATTTCACTTTCTTCCTTTCCACTATACTACGGGCAATTAAATGTTCGAAAGATTACACTAATGTAATTTGTTTCGAAAACTTTAATCCCATAAATTATCCCCAAGGACTCGTCGTCGTCGTCGTTTCATTTTGCTCCAAACTATAAATGAGCTCAAAGTGCAAAATACATACTAGAAAACAAAACCGTCTATACTTGTGTACAATTTTCCACTTTACGCTCTAACGACTTTGGCTAATATTAACTTCACTTTACCATATATACACTACACGTATCCTTTCTTGCGACGAACGTCATCATCACTACCACAGCGGATATCGATTACGGACACGGAGAGCATATACTCAGGTATTCATACGTGCATTTTATATCCCTAATCTTCGTTTAGTACACACATTGCAGCTGAGTGTTTTTGTCGTTATTACCGTTATGGTAATCTCTTTGATAGGTAACAAGATTCAATCCGGTGCGATGGCTCAGGACCACACACATACGTTTGTTGGAACAACGTCTTACTGTTGTTATCCTTGAGATTTTTTAAACCCTACACTTGGTAATTTGATTAGATTGTGTGCACCTAGAGAACTGCGCTGCGTCGTGGGTCGTGTGCAAGGATCATCACTTCGTTTGCATACAAATACCTCATTTCATTGTGCCACGCTTGCATATTTATTACGTTTATGTTGTCACCTCAATTTGTGTGTGAGCAACAGAAGAGTATATTTATATTTGTCTTCCTTTAATATGAGCCACCAGGATAATTTTCTCGTACAAAAAAGGGGCTCTCAAAATAAGTGACATGCCCAAAAGACACTATCATAGAGGCAAAGGTGACGGCAAATATATTGGAAAAGAAAATTACATTCAAGGATCGGTGGATGGTGGTGAGCGCGCAGCAATATTTCAAATTGCATGAAATGGCGAAATGAATACTCCTAAAGGGTGCATATCGTATACGAGCATCAGATTTGAAAATTCAATTGAAGTCCTATAATGTATTACCACCTGAATGTGGCATCACAGCAGCGCACCAGAGGAGAGGGACGAGGACACCATACATTGTTACCATGATGAGCTTTTTCCTTCACGAGAACTGCTCTCGTTCTTCTTTTGACTGGAGATGCGGTGTCGGTGTGTGCTTCTGGTTCGGTGTTCCTTTCAGTGCTCGTCCTTTATCACTTGAGGCGTGAACAATCCACCGTCGTCGTAATTCAATATCTTTTCTAGTGTGTAGTAGTCGTGCTTATGGAGCGGAGCATTCTCATTTTTTCCTCGAATTTAGGTATTTTTCCGTCAGTTGCATGCAGAGTGGTGATGAATGCCGACGCTGTTTGTTGGCTGTGTGAGACGGTATTTGGTAGATGCATCCCAACGGAATGGTGTATTTTGTGGTGCAACCGAAAATCAAATAAGTTAAATTGAAATCGTGCGATGGGTTTCCCTAGCATTTTTTAAATTCTTTTTTTTTCTTGGTTGCCTCCTTCTTTGCCTCTATGAAAAGCAAACTATTATGCTTCCCTGAGGATTTTTATTGTTTTCTTTTTTTTTTTGTTAACGAATGCGAAATTGAAATTTATTTCTATCTGATGTAAAAAAAAAGTGCAAGAGGCCTTAATTTAATTTTTTCCTTTCTTCTTTCTTTTCAGGTAAGCGAAAAGAGGCCAGATTTAGTGTACAAACACAGACTTTTGGGAATGGAGGTTTATTGAATGTAATTCCAGGTACAATTTACATGAAATACGAGTACTTTTCAGAGAAGAATGATATAGTGTTGACTGACATAGAAAGTGATGAAAATCAACCGAAACAAGCCCCAGCGGTAAAAATCAAATTTTCAGATTTTCCTCTACTGATAAGCCGTGACCCAAAGGGCCTTTAACACGACAAGCACTTGTAAAACAGTTGAATTTCTACAAGTGTAACTTATTTATTTAACACAGAGTTACAAGTCTACATAATGCCGATCCTGTCACCACTTATAGTTAAATATAAGATACAACAGACACTTGTAAGACTAGTCGACTTGTAGCTTTGTCGAATAGGCTCCAGCAAGTTAGTAATAAAAGATATCAACTCAACGCTTATAAGAACTGTTAGGTTCCTGCACAGAAATTAAGGCTGAGTCTTATTAACCGGCCGCCCGGTAGATATATTCTGAAATGAACGAGTTTCTGAAAAAAATACCGCAGCTTTTATGTTCAGTATCAATTTTAAATGAAGTCCTAAAAAATACAACGATGCTCAATGTAAATGTTGTTGATCGTTCTTGATCACCAAGTCCAAAGCGATGTATGGCTGTAGCAGCAAGTTGTACCTTATCACATCAGACAACTAAAAAAGAAGCCATCCTCTGAATGGGCGTCGCACAGTGGGGATAATGCGGAAATAAATGCTAATTTTATTTTATTTATATATTGTTTTTTTTTTTTATTTTTTTTTTAAAGATATATATCTTCTCTATGTTTTACCAAAATTTGAGAAATTTATGTCAGAGAATTTTCGAGATACATCGCACCAAAGTTGCCATTTCTTTTAGTTATATATTTCATGTATTTTCTTGCAATAACTCTTTGACAAAAAAAGTAGCATTTTTATAACCGTTTGCTAAAACTTAATTTCTTTAATGAATAATATCTATCTTCAGCTCCCAAAAAAAAAATTAATAAATAAAAATAAAAATAAAAAATATAAGGGTTAGTACCAAGTGCACTAAAATTAATATTTTACTGTTCTTTCCCTTGAGCTACAGTTTTAGCTACACTAAGCTACGTCTAGTGGTTACATTTATTAGAAAGCTAAAGTATTCAGCTAAATGTTTTTGAAAGAATTGGATCCCCTTTGAGACCACTTTGAACGTAGTGTATAAGTTAGTCTCGCTGGATTAGACTGGAAAAACACGGTTTTGACTTTGGTATAATGTTATAAAAGTAAGAATTTCTTTTCGAATAATAATTGGAAAGAACTCAACTAGGACTTTATTTTAAAAAGAAATATAGGGCTTTCTGTTAAATGCAAAATAAAATTAATCCGTTGAGTGAGAGCTGAGATATTCAATTTTTAGTTCAACCTCATTTTTCCTCCCTCCAATTTTTTGTTTTATTCCAAATTTTGTCCAAATATGTGTTTGCCCGATCCAAATAGGTGTGCAAAATTTCATTGCTCTAAGTTTATTAGTTCAGATTTTATAGATTTTTTTTCCAGCCCCACTGTGCGTCGCTGTGACTTTAGGTATATGAGCGTTTTACTGGGGACTAAATGGCTTACAAATTTTACATACAGTTTTCAGCGTGGTACAGATCGAAGACCACAAGCGGTGAGTAATGCGAAGTTATCAGTTTTCGATCGGAATTTTATAACCAACAAACACTTTGGGGTATACAAATTAATTGTAAGTTGTTTAAAATTAAAAAATAAAATCCTAATAGCCTATTCACACCGTAATGAAAACTGAGTTTTTGACAAAAAGTTTACGAAAACTCGTCGATGCATTTACACCAAATTTTTTTCCATGAAGTTTTCGAGTGTTTTCGTGAAAACTCACTTTTCGTCTCGGTGTGAATAGGGTATAAAGATAGGATAGATAAGGATAGGATATCTGAGCTGCGGAGAGAAATGCAGATTTGCTAACCTTAGCTTCGTTAAACTTTTTAAAATGGTGCAATACGAAAGCCAAATACTTCAAATACACCAATTTAAAGGATTCTATACCTCCAGAAGTCCAGAGAGTTCCGTTGAAAGAAAATTTTGTGACTTCACCATCATGCATTTTGAATAACCTGCCTTGTGTAATCCAAATGTCTGTATCTCAATAAGTCTGTGAATGTTTTTTTTTTAAAGTTTGGAGTGAAACATAACGCGTTTCAGAAGTCTTAGCGTAGTTAGGCCCCACCATACAAAACATTTTAATTTTATGCGCATTACCCTACGACAGCAAAAAAAATCCCATACTAGATTAAGGAAATACTTAAACTTCGATTTAAAATATATTTCCACAGAATGGGAACTTCTACATATTTAAATTTTTATTCCTAAGATCAAATTTCTCTTAGAATAGTCTTAACTTTTTACGGCCCCACTGAACGCATGCAGTTGTTTTGCGATCCTTTATGAGACTCGTTCTCCTGATTTTAAAATGATATCTACTGCTTGATTGTATCAAAAAAGCCTACTTCAACTGTCAAAAACGCGTTCCAATTTGTAAACACAACAGAAATCCGTTTTTCGATCTGTTAATGGCGTTATAAACGATCTCATATAACACTGGACCACCTTCCAATGGAATTACTTTTTCTAACATCCTGGGTCTTGCTTTGTCATTAGGTCCAAATTATATGAACCCTTGCAATACCATAACTAGCTATGGAAATAAAAACTACATGCCATCCACGGAGGCCATTAAAAAAAAATGTTGAACCTTTACGCGAGGCGTCTCCGGCCGGGAGTACCAGTAATATTCATTTATACTCGCAGGGGACCCATGTGCACTGGTGGCGCACATACTCGTGCCCAGCATGTGTGCGGCGGATGTGAAACGACTTGGAAAAAAATCCTCTTGATCCAATCTTCCATTAGTAGCTGGAATGATGGTTGGATGGTAGGATGGGTGGCAGCTTTCGAATGCCAGTCGAAGGTGGAGCGAGGAAAGGAGAATAATCCGGGTCGACCGTTTCGATACAAGGATAAATATTGATAGCTTACATCATAGAAAGGATATCACTGGGACTTGCGATGACTTTATTATTACCATCCAACATTCGCCACAAAATTGGCCAAATGATGAGGGCTTAGGTAGAAAGACCAACTCCAAATCCGTTTGCTCGCTTCGTTGATTTCAACTATGCCCTGGCAACTAGGTATATAGAGCGAGAGAGAGAAATATATAGAACGGCCGATAGAGAGAGAGAGAGAGAGCCGAGTACACGCTGAAACGCATTAGCTTGTGAATGGACCATTCAAGTAAATCCTTTGGTTGGTTTTGTTGGTCGGTCGGTTGGATTGTGGAGAACGTGTCGACTTCCATGTAACAGATGATGCTGGTGCTGCTAGTGCCTCTGTGAAGTTGGTGGTTGGGCAACCCCACTCTCATGATGGTGCACAGACAGAGATAGAGATACAGAGATGAAAATCTCTTAATCGAAATAGATTCAAGTGATGAGCAGACGATCCATTGAATCCCATTAAATGCAAAAGGGACGATGACGACAGTGGAATGAACTACGAATGTTGGTTGGCGTGGTATAGGTTGAATGACGCTAAGAACAATGATGATGATACGATAAGGAGGACGATGAGACTGCGACATGAATGTGGGTGGATGCTGATGATTGCTTATGATGGAAAAGACGTGGCATATCCTTTGTTTTGTCATTCTCCCTCAAGTTGTATTCATTCCGTTCGCAGGTTTCATTCATAAGTAGGATTCCTCCTGCGCCCATTCGTTGTACAACAGATGTTGCTCATTGTGGTTTGGGGCTTTGAATATTCCTGTTCACTAGATGTAGCCTCAAATTCACAGTCGTGGTGGGCATGGGTACTTGTGTGCCTCGGATTTGAATCGACAATCGAGTACTCGGTCCAAAGCCTAGACACTAATCCAAAGAAATTACATTTTCGATTCGGTAGACATCTGTGTGCCACATATGGACGTTTGGAGCTAGCTATTTGTTTGTCGATTCTGTGAACTCGAATGGAGTAAACAAAATTGACTGTCATGCCAAGAGGGATGCATAAAATTTGTATTTAAAGGAAATTCGAATTGAACAACGAATGTGGGTTTAAAGTAACTTTTTTTGTTTCTACCCTCTTCACGACATGCGGAATGCGTCAGCTTTATTGTTGAATCGCAAGACAATCCCTGATATTTGATGCCAAACCCCTCCATTAAAATATCCACTTAGCGTGAGGTAACTTTTAATGGCTTCATTATGTGATTAGTTTCACTCAGCGCTTAAGCTTAACGCTTAAGTGTCAAGTGATAAAATGCATTAAATTTCAAAAACCCAAGTCGTAAAGCTTAACTCAAGAGTTTGTATGTATACGCCACGGAATCATAATTTCCATTGTACCTTTCTAGTTAACCCCCTCCCCCCAATAGCAGTGGATAGTAGCAGCGCACCGCATCGCATACACTACACTGCTACGTGTGCTAACTCAAAAGCCAATTAAGTGTTGACACAAACAATTCACCAAAGGATAATTAAAAGTTCTAGACATGCACATCGACCCAAGGGGCAGAGGCGGAACAGCAGCAGCGAGACTCCTGTTGAGGTTCAACTTTCAACCCGACACAATGAGTTTGGAGGAATACAAGCGATATGCAGAGCAAGGCAGTGGCCATTGATGTGTGTTTTGTTCTAAACTACAAACTTGGCTTAGTGCGTTCTACATTTTGCATATTTCATCTGTATAGTTGTTTGATGTGCAATTAAATTGAGTGCAGGAGAATATATTTGATTTGCCATTTCAAGTTTTTCAAGTGTGTACAAGATATAAATACATATCGTTCGGGGTGACACAGGAACACTGTAGAAATTCGGTAGAGAGAGTTTCGGAAATAGATTGAGTAATGAGTATATTATGTATATTAAAATTATGTAGTGTCCTTACAGTCGATAAGAGTTATATCTTTAGCAACTGTATTGCCAGACACCATAAGTGCCCGCTCTTTATTGAGGTTGGAATTTATTGAATTCCAGAAATTAATCTTTGGATTTTGGGAAACATGAAAAGGGGGAAGTAAACGATGAGTATAGACACACTTATAGCTGAAAGCAAGAAACACTCTGCCGAAGTGAATGAAGCTTCTTTGCTCTGGGAAGCATTGTTGAATATTCAGTTGCAAACTTATGAAATTGATACACTTCGAGTGGTGATAACATTTTACAAACTTTGGCTCCCATGACTGTTGAAGGATAGCTTTTGAAATGTTTTGTTTGAACAATGCACCAGTGTTTACAATTTTACAATTTTAGCATTGAGTCTCGAGAAAAAGATAAAATAAATAAATAAATAGGTGGCGCAACAGGCGGTAGACATTCGTTTGTGTGAGTTTATATTTTTGGGACGAATGGAAGGGATCTACAATTTTATGCCCAGTCCGAACGGCTGAATTGAGAAGCTTTTTCAGGACAGTCATACTCTCGGATGTTTGTCAGACGTTCGCGAGAGGTGGCACAGTAGAAAAACCCTTAAGATGTTATTTGTGTTTTTCCGGGGATCGAACCTGGGATCCCTCGCACAGTAGTCCAGCACATTAGCTACTGCGCCCACCTCGAGAAAAAGATATCGTTTTGAAATGTATTCTTTTGTTTTGTAAAGAGAGACTCTTGCCAATGCTGTTTCTTTGTGCTAAGGAAGCAACTGAGTAGCAAAGCAAAGAGTCCACAAAAGTGACCCTTTATAAGACCCTAATCGTCCCAGTCCTTCTCTATGGGGAGCAGACGCATGGACTCTTTCAAAATCCGATGATGTTACTCTTGGTTGTTTCGAGAGGAAAATTCTTCGAGTAGTTTTCGGTCCCGTCTGCATAGTCGGTGAATAGGAGAAGTAACAGCAACATCGACCTAGCCAGAAGATTGAAGGTCCAACGACTGAGGCGGCTGGGTCAAGTAGATCGAATGGACGCGAATTCTCCGGCCCGAAAAATCTTCTAATCCACACCCGAGGGATGGCGCAGTAGAGGAAGACCGTGACTCAGGTGGCGCGCGCAAGTGGAAGGGGACGTAAACCAACTTAGCGTTCGAAACTGGAGACAGCTGACCAAAGATCGTGCTGGCTGGAGAGGCTTGTTGGTTGAGTCCCAGGTCCACCCCGGACTGTAGCGTCACCTTATGTAAGTGAGTAATGGGAGGCGTCACCCCCCTTTATCCAATTTTGACCAAACTTCAATCCTATGGGCCAATAAAAAAGAATTTCTCAAAATGTTAGCTCAATCGAAATCGAAACCTCTTCGACTACAAGGGAAGTGAACTTTGAAACTAGCTTCCTGATTTTTATAGGACTACAATTTACAACAATTTAAGTGCAGAACTAGCACCTATCTGCAGACATTTGGGGTCACTTTTAACGACCTATGTTATCAAATCCGTTATCTCAAAAGCTATAGACTTCCTTTTTCCTTATTTCAAGCTAATGCAAAATGTTTCTCTGTTTCTCCAACTCTCGAACATTAAACTACTACAAATTCTACATTTGAGGGATTCCCAATTATCATCTCTCTGCTCCTTTCACTTGCAACTATTTAATCACTGCCTGATAGTAAGTCCTTGAGGCAATGTCTCCCCTAATCCAGTCATTTGTTTTAACCACTCTACTTCGAAGAAAGAAAAAAACGCAGAATTAAATTTCTCCACCATCCCATTGTTAACTCGTCGCGGGTGGCTGCGCGGATGATGGTGGAAAAACAAAAGCCCAACTATGACAACTAACCATCGAAACAACCTCTGTCAAGATGCTTGTCTTAGCATCGCTTAAATCTAGCTAAGGAGCACAATAGACCCGAGGAGCAGTACCAACAGCAGCATGAGTCTTTGTGGGGAAATCTCGTCGCATTCAGAGCAAAACAAAAGCAAAAATTAGATGTACTACTTAAGACGAAGAAAGCAATCGTGGCAACCCCATCATAAGAAAAAAAAAAACGAAAAAAAAAACTACAACTAAAGGACCCATCCTTGTCTAGACTCGTCGACGTTTGTTGATGCCTGATGGCGTTCAACTTTTAGCCTCGCGCGCGACGACTTGTTGATGTTGATTTTTATACTTTGTGTACCCCGTTTACACAAAAGAACACACAAAACGATGTCCTCCAGGCGTGTAGTTGAATTCAAAGAGCAAAATGAGGAAGGATAAAGGATTCGAGTTATTAATTTTTAATAAAGGCCGTTACACTTGCATTGCAATGACCTCTGGGGCGAAATGAAAAGGCGCACTGGACTTGTTGCGTGATGGCAATGCACCCCCGTCAGCAAAGGAAACTTGAAAAATACAAGCACGTAACTGTATATCCAACCAAAGCGCATACATGAAAAATGAAGCGTCAACAGTTAAGGTATTGGTTTACACTAGAATGCCAATGCTGACGACGAGCGAGAGACGAGTATGGGATTTGTATCCATAGCTGGTGAACAAACAAGCACGAATGGATGAAAGTCATATTCGACAAATGGTGCACCTCTTATCCGGTGGCATATCATGGCAATGTTGGCCACAGGAACGTGATGTTGTTTGGTTTGCTTTTATCTGTCTGTACTGTGCCCTCTTCCATCATCCATTATAAGGGAAAATATTCTATCTCAAGCGTAACAAAAAAAATCCCCATTTACCTGGGCTCCTCAGGATTGTTTATATCGCAGATACTCGCTCTCGAACCAGATTCCCTCCAGTCATGTATGTGAACTTTGAAGATGCCACGGGCAAAGCTAACGAGCTGCAGGACTAAAATTCCATTCTCCTGTCTTTATATCACATTGTACATGGAATGGGGCCGACCGACGCCGTTGTCGCCGCCCAAGGATGTCATTGGAATTTTTATTGGATTCCTATCATATCTGCGAATAAACATATTTTCATGATAATCCCATGTGTATGTCCTTGGGAGAAAGAACCCCTTAGTCAGACAATATTTTCGTGTTCTGCTCTGCGCTCTGATTCACCATTTAATTAGCTTAAAATTTGTTTTTTTTTTGTTCCCTCCTATTCTCTGCAAGGATAATTGCAAGACCTTTTGCACATGTAATTAACATTTTTTTTAATTATCACTACTGAACGAAATTACTACGCTGGCGCTGCTGGTTGCTTGCACCAACAGAGTTTACGGTTAGTTTCCGTATGGATATAGAAAGTTTTGAAAATACTTTCGGATTACAAGGAACATTTTTGATAAACCGTAAAGTTTGCATAGAGAAAACTCGAAAAGTTTTGTAAGTACAGTTTTCAGGAACGAAGTCAGTTAAATTTAAATGTGGGCGGTTGATGAGTTGAAAGTATATTTTAAAATTCAGATTGCATAGAGATTTTATGGAAAAGTTGTGAATATTCTTAGTGGTTTCCTGGATATGTTATGGTCCGTGCTGCTATATTTTTAACCAAACCACGATAAATAAATTTTCGGAAATTCGGAATAATCATCATTATTGGGCAAACAAGTTCTGTAAATATGCTGTCATATGTCATAAATGTCAAATTTACGGGACCATTTAACTATAGAATGTTGTCGTGTGGTTGGTGTGTATGAACAAGAGACGAACAAGGAAACCTTGTAGTGGAGTCACAGTCGGTGCTGAGGACATGGAAAAACCATTTCTGCAGACTGTTAAACGGCGAAGACGACACATATTCCGCTGTCAGGCAGAATGAACCATTCAACCTGGGCGATGAAAGCCAAGACTTCCGTCCACTTGACCAAAATGAGGTAAGGATAGCATAGTAGAGAGCATACACCAACTCGTTTCTAAAATTTGGTCAGAGGAAAGTATGCCTGATGATTGGAACCTCAGCATCGTTTGCCCGATCTACAAGAAAGGAGACCCTCTAAACTGCGCCAACTATAGAGGCATCAGTCTCCTCAACATCACCTATAAGATCATATCTGCTGTACTGTGTGAGCGCCTGAAACCATTCGTCAACGAGCTGATTGGTCCCTATCAGTGTGGTTTTAGGCCCGGTAAGTCCACAACCGACCAAATATTCACACTACGGCAGATCCTGGAGAAAACCCAAGAAGTCCAAATCGATACTCACCATCTATTTATCGATTTTAAAGCCGCATATGATAGCATTTATAGAGACGAGCTATACAGAGCCATGTCTAGTTTTGGCATCCCTGCCAAACTTGTCAGATTGTGCATAATGACGATGGAGAACGCTCGCTGCTCCGTAAAGGTCGGAAATAACCTCACCGAGACCTTTGATGTCAAAAAAGGATTTAGACAAGGTGATGCGCTGTCATGTGACTTTTTCAACATCATACTTGAGAAAATTGTGCGAAACTCGCAAGCCAACACCAGGGGCACAATTTTCCAAAAGTCTGTGCAACTACTTGCATACGCTGACGACATTGACATAATTGGCAGAACGCAGCGAGCTGTTTCTGGTGCGTTTGCAAGTATTAGCACAGAAGCGGCAAAAATGGGTTTAGTGGTGAATGAGGGCAAAACAAAGTACATGCTGTCAACAAGAAGGGACACACAACATCGGCGAATCGGACAGAACGTCACGATAGACAGCTATAACTTTGAGGTGGTTAGGGACTTTATCTACCTCGGCTCCGCTATAAACTCTGATAATGACACCACAGCAGAAATCAAACGAAGAGTTACACTTGCCAACCGCTGTTTCTTTGGCCTAAGAAGGCAACTGACTAGTAAGGCCTTGTCAAGAAACACTAAGGAGACTCTATATAAGACCCTCATCATCCCAGTCCTACTCTATGGCGCAGAAGCATGGACGTTAACAAAGGCGGATGAAGATCTTCTTGGTCGTTTCGAACGCAAAATTCTTCGAGTGATTTTCGGTCCCGTTTGCGTTGACGGGCTTTGGAGGAGAAGATTTAACAGCGAACTCTACGAGCTGTACAGCGACATAGACCTGGTCAGAAAAGTGCGTATCAGTCGACTAAGATGGCTAGGACATGTAGAGCGAATGGACACCAACGCTCCGGCCCGAAGAGTCTTCGATTCCAACCCGGAGGGACAACGCAGTAGAGGAAGACCTCGCCTTAGGTGGCGCGCACAAGTGGAAGGGGACCTCAACCAACTTGGAGTGCGCAACTGGAGGCGGTTAGCCAAAGATCGGGCTAACTGGAGAGGCATGTTGGTTGAGGCCCAGGTCCACCCCGGACTGTAGCGCCATCTAAGTAAGTAAGTAAGTATGTTGTCATTGAATTGAATGCTCAGCAAGTCATGCACCAGAAGATCGCTTCCATAGCATTTAAACTTGATTTGAGCTGTTTCTAAAAATCGTTTTCTGTGACAAACCTTACTTGGCTCAAGCAAGCCAAATTGCAGTTTCTTCAGTGAATCAAATCCACATATAACTTATGTAACTTAATTGTAATTGATGTCCTCGTTCATTCTTCATAAATGAGTGTCTAGCGTTTTCACACGGTACGGCAGAGAGGATCTTGTAATCGATGTTAAGGAGACTGATGTCACTATAGTTGGCGCAGTTTAGAGGGTCTCCTTTCTTGTGGATCGGGCAAACAATGCTGAGGCTCCATTCATCAGGCATAATTTCCTCTGACCAAATCTTGGAGACTAGTTGGTGCCTTGAAAAGCTCGGCAGTTAAGCCATCCGGTCCAGTCGGCTTGTTGGACTTCAGGTTGGATATTGTTATCCTCACTTCATTTTAGCCAGGTGGACGGAAGTCTTGGGCTTTCTGTCTGTCTGACAGCGGAATTTGTGTCGCCTCCGCCGTTTAACAGTCTGCAGAAATGGTTTTCCATGTCCGCAGAACCGACTGTGACTTCACTACAAGGTTTCCTTATTCGTCTGTACAGGTTGTTGCCATGACACGTTCTTTTTACCTTTTGGTAAAATTTCCAAAGTAACACCTGGAGTAACACCTCTCTATTTCCTCAATCGCGCGCTTTTCATTCAAATATTCTCATCCAAATATTCACACTACGGTAGGTCCTGGAGAAAACTCAAGAAGTCCAAATAGATACGCACCACTTGTTTATCGACTTTTAGGCCACATATGACATATGGCATCTCTGGCAAACTCGTCAGATTGTGCAAAATGACGATGGACGATGCACAAAATTGTTCGAAATTTGCAAGCCAACACCAGGGGCACAATTTTCCAAAAGTCTGTGCCACTACTTGCATACCTACATATTACTTAAGCGATTGGGATTAGTGGTGAATGAGGGCAAAACAAAATATATGCTGTCAACAAGAAGGGACACACAACATCGACGAATCGGACAGAACGTCACGATAGACAACTCGGGACTTTGTCTACCTCGCCTCCGCGATTAAGTCTGAAAATGACATCACATCAGAAAACAAGCGAAGAATTACAGCTGCCAACCGGTGTTAGTTTGGCCTAAGAAGGCAATTGATTAGTAAGGCCTTGTCGAGAAACACCAAGGTGACTCATCATCCCATTCCTGCTTTATGGCTCTGAATCATGGACGTTATTACAGGCCGATGAAGATCCCCTTGGTCGCTTCGAACTCAAAATTCTTCGAGTGATTTTCGGTCCCGTTTGCCTTGACGGGCATTGGAGGAGGAGATTTAACAGCTATTTCTACAAGCTGTACAGCTACATCCACCATGTGTCTTTGATTCCAACCCGGAGAGACAACGCTGTAGAGGAAGACCTCGCCTTAGGTGACGCGCACAAGTGGAAAGGGACCTCAACCAACTTGGAGTGCGCAACTGGCGGTCAGTCAGAGATGGTGCTAACTTCAGAGGCGTGTTGAATCCCAGGTCCACCCCGGACTGTATAGTAGATAGCAAAATTATTCAGAAATTGTGGTTGATCTATCGCATTGTGGTAGAAGTGACAACACTGGTTCCACTACTTAGCAATGTTCACTAGTCAGTTTTACCTCGTGAAATGTACGCCAAAAGAAATTTCGCCAAAAATTTTAAGTGGAAAAAGATCCCAAAAACCTCCATACAAATTTGTGGCATTTTTTCCTAGGAACAATCGCCCAAATATTTTGTCACAAATGCCGCTAATTTTGCCAATTTTTTCAAAACTCTTTCGGGCATTTTTTTCATTTAAGAAAATTGAGAAAACGCCCAAAAAAGTGTTTTGGATAAAACACCAAAAAACGTGAAATAAGACCTCAAACGAAAAACGAAACCGTACGAAACGAACTGCAACCCCCCTGCTTGGGTTTACTGTCGATTTCGGGCCTTATTTCTATTTTTTTTTTTTGTGGCGTAATTTCCATTTAACTTTTTGGCTTTTTTTTTCCGAAATTTCCTGGCATTCTGGTGAATTTTCTTTTTTACTTTTTGGCGTTTTTGCCAAAAATATTACGCCGCAATTATTGTGGTCTTTTTTCCGAAACATTTTGGCGGAATTTCAGGGAGCCAATGTAGGTACTTATTATACGAGTATGTATTTTCTTCTTAATGCAATTCCAATCTTTTAACATTTTTTTACTGAATTCTAACAGAATTTTAAGCAGAAATAAACTGACGTTATAAATAAACAAGTGCAATTAAACACCTCCAAGTGAGCTGCGCTTTTCTACTCAGATATCTTCTGCTTGTGTGAATGTTCCACTCGTATGTTCCACTCTCATTCGTTGCTAGCGGTGACAAACTCAAAACTCCGACAGCTTACATTCTGCTACGCCAAATAAAACACAAAATAATTGCCTAATGTGATCATAAAATCCAATTTATGCTCAAGGATACCTACTACGTTAAAATAAGGTATTCAGTGTTATGTTCCATTAAGCCACGCATGCAACAAACTCATAGCTAACTTGAGCTTGTCAATCTATTTTTATCTCAAACCATCACAAATTGAACATCCCGCAACAAAAGCACATTTTTCCACATGACACCCTACCAACTATACACCCACAATCCTTACATTATCTAATTAACAGAAATGATATAATTGTATTATCCCTCCCAGCAGCAGATGTGTTGAAAATAGAATTTCTCTAGGGGATCTTTTGTAAGTCACACAATCGGATTTTGCCTACAAAGGATAAACATTTCCTTTTGACTGTGTGTCAGAAACATTAGAAATCCTTTTGTCATTATTAAGCTTAAATGGGCTGGTGGCTCTTACACAAAGTGCTCGACAATACAATATTCGTAACAAAAAAGGATTTATATCGTAAATCTGTTGTGCCGAATAGTTGTATCCCTCTATATGTACTTGCAACTCTAATATCTCAATTTTGTTCAAACACCCAGACATCAGTCACGGAGGCGGTTGGTTGTAAAGTTGTGCTGGTCAGAGTCGAGTAATCTATTTCCTGAATAGAAAAAAATAAATATTTACCCGCGCTCTAGGCTTCGCTGGCTTGATGTGTGTTTCTATTTTCAGTAACGCTTTGCAAATTTATTTATATCCTAACACGGAGTTGACAAGACCTCGAGGCACCCACACCTCATGCCTGATGGCGGCCGGCATACATGGATAAATGCAATCCTGACGCTGGCTGGTGTTGCATATCAATCTTTGTTAGTGGATTCTCGCTGCCTCAATCACTCAGTTAGGGACGGTGTTAGTTTTGCCAGCAGTTGTGCTGAACACTGCTATTCAAATTCTATCGACCATCAAACAGTGTTGGAGGTACGTGCGCGATGGTGCCGAGTGTGGTACCTAAAACCGAATGGAAAAGTGTGAAATCGTGATTCGTTTGGTTAAGGATGAAAATTCGAATGAATTGGAAGAACCAATTTCTGATCAATGAATATTTGTTATTGGTGATTGGTGAACGCTAGGTTTGTATATGGATGATACATACATACGTATGAGTATCGTTAATATTAGAAGCCTACACCTTTGCTGGTCAAATTATAATTTCTGACGAGCAAAGTACAATCGAATCGCGGTTTGATATGTCACATGACATATCAAACCGCGTCGTCTACAGAGCAACCACACCTGGTTATGGTACAGATTTCATTTCGTTTAAGTCCCTGCGTAAGGACAAAAAATAAAGTAACACAAAAAAGGATAAAAAAAAACCTGTATACATCACCAATACCTGACCAAAGGTTTTAAGGATTCCTGTGGGTCATAATTGTTTCGAACTCAACAGGGGAATCAAACACGTTCCTAAACCCAAATCTCCCCCAACTACCATCTACATCACCCTTTGATATTTAATCCTGTCAATTGCACTTCTCCATTTTCACCACGAAAGACGCGTGTACATGTGGGATTGTTCAATTTTAAGCCTTACCCAAACAAAATATTTAAAGTCTTTTATCAATTTTATCGATGAACAAATTATTACTGCTCCTCCATCGAGGCAGAAATTATATATTTTTTTCATTGGAATTTGCACGAACCACGAGCCGATTGGTTTGGTGTTACCCACTTTATCCGCTTGGCCGATACTTTTTTTTTTAATTTGTTAGCATAACAATCAAAAATCGATTTTCAAATCGATTCCGATTCTCAGTTTGTTTGGGTTGATGATTAAAAATGAATTAATTCATGTTAGTGTGGCGGTTGCTGGAATGTGTGCATCGGAAGGGAGGTGCTGCATTTTTTTTTGTGTGCATTGCCATTTCCAGTTGGAAATTCCGTTGGGTTAACCAAATTTTTGGGGTGATCTTTTGGGTGGGTATACAATGATTTCTTTCGCATATCTTTTTTTTTATTCATTCGTATCCACGTTAAAATCAATTAAAATGAAAAGTTTCAATTGGATTGCACGAAGGATGGTCGTTTTGTTGCTGTTGAAACCAAGCGAATTCTTTCGAATTTCTTTTTTTTTTTTCTGCCAGCTTTTTGTTGGTGAGCTTGTTTTAATGATCTCCTTTTGTCTTTTGGTGATGCGAAGAAGAGAAGGATTGACAAAAAAAAAAAAAAAAAAAGAGGGTGAAAATCCCAGAATGCATCCAGAAGGGTGATAAAGAATTCAGGTCACTAGGGGGTATAAGTACAATATCCATTGATTGCGATGTAATCAAGTGAAATTGAATGGGACATTGAGCGGATGAGAGGACGAGGAAGGCAAAGGAACGATGCGATTGTCGTTGCTGTTACAAGTTCATCAAACTGTGCTTTATTGTTTTAATAATAATTACGTTGGCCGGATAGACAGTCAAGTGGTGAACTTTGGCTTAGATTGATTTTTAGTGAATGGATAAAGGATTGTCCTTTGGAAGCAGGTGTCTGTTTTCCTGAGCGATTGTGTTGTTCTATTGTTAGAGTGCAAACATTGTTTGGTCAACTTTTGGAAGGGGTTTTGTGCTCTATTTTTACTGGTGGCTGCTTCGTCTCTGTCATCCGTTATCAAGTGTTTTCCAGTAACTTTTTGGATGGTACTTCCTAATGAGGTTTATGATTGATGTTAAATTTTTCATTCGGGTCGAAGCAAAGGGTTCGTATGATGTATAGAAATAAGTAAAAAATACTTGTACGTTCAAAAATAAGAACGAGTCACACAAGCTGCATTTTGTTTGTAGGTACGTCTTGCAAAAAAAGCTAAAACGGGAAGTAATCAAAAACAAGTCCGAAACATTATGCATTGCATAAAATTATTTAAAAAATAAAATAAAAGTGTTATCATCGACCTGGCCGATGCTTTGATACCCTCCACTGCATAAAAGTCATGCAAAATGTACTGTACAGGCATGGGTCTAATGTCAGTTTTGTATGAGAAGTACCAGAACAACTTGAGCGACATAGCCCATTTTCAATAGCAACCTGATGATGGTAAAAAGAAGTCCTCTCACAAATATTCATTCGCCTAGGTCGATTCGTTTGGACGCTATCGTGTTTTCAACAGACAGACAGACAGACGGACATGGCTAAATCGATTATGAATGTGATCCTGATTCAGAATATTTTATGGGGTTTCCGGTGACTCCTTCTTGGCGTTACAAATGTAATGGCAAAGTGAATATATCTTCCTGTGGAGGGTATAAAAATATTTGTTAACGCGCGAAAATTTGTGAGCTCGTACGTTCATGGAGGGAAGTCTCTGGATGAAACAACTCGCGCGACCACAACGACTTCTTTTTAGACGCATCAGGATCTCGTGTGTACATACAGTTCTATCGTTTTCCTGACATTATTAGGAACCAGCTTGACGATGACTTCATATAGCCGCCGCGGTATAGTAGTATTTTGCTACCCGTGTTGTCAACAAGTATTTTGTTTTCTGTGCCATCATCATGGCTTTGAACTGTTCAGTCAATATCCATACAAATAAAGGCGGTATTTAGACAATTAGTAGGATCTGCTCGATATGCTCAAACACATCGTCGCTGAAAAATTAAGTCAAAGCTCTCGTTAAAAATTAGCCGGTAAAGGGACAAGGGATCTAGGAATAGGGACTAGGCGGTTGTAAACATTAAAGGTCTTGAACGGTGTATAACAATCTTTTAGATATTCGGTTTCCTAGGAATATTTCTCACCTTTTCGTCTTTATCCTTTGATTCGTTAGACTGTTCACTCCCGTTGTTGCAGCCAAATGATTTATTCACGCTTATTTTGAGATTCGAATTCGTTCGAATGTTTGTCGAATTAGAAGAATCTGTATTTTGACATTCGAACGAATAGAAAGTTCATCCTAACAATCGAAAGTTCATTTGTCATTCTAATCGTTCGAAACAAATGTAATTTCTTATTCGTGTGCAATTTCCTGTCGCTTAAACAGCGACTGCTTTTGGTTTGCTACATATTCCTGGCGAATAGGTTAATTTACAAAATTGTGAGTAGTAACTATTTATTTGCTCTGTATATACGCATTCCAATTGGAAAAATCGCGAGGAAAAGGAAGTGTTGGTCATGCTAATGGAGTGGAGGGAATTCACGAAATCTGAGAATTATCAACTGGCACTTCAAACAATGAAAGAAATAATTAATTAAATAAACACGTTTTTTATTATAATTATTCAGCTATCCTGTCGCGAGTGTTTTTTTTTTTATATTTTATTTGATAGGCTCTAACTTTATAATCAACAACACAATGTTTTGCTTTTGACAGCAACTGCCAACAAAATGTATTGCAAGTTAGTGTGACCAGATTTGTATTGACTACATGAAAGGGGGAAACTTTTTATTGAATTTATTATAACATTTTTTGTATAAATATGTTACTAATAATATGAGTATGGAATTTAATAACAAAATAAAAACAAATATTGTTTATGAGCTAATAATAAAATTTCAATTTTAACTCGGTAAAATATTACTAATAATGCATTGTAGTATTTCTGCATACATGACTTATACAAGATATCAATGTACCTCAACAATTTTGATATTCTTAGCACTTATTTTTCAATAATTTGTTGAAATTTTGAATATTTATTACATTTTACCAAAACAATAAAAAACAGAGTCTCAACAAAAAACCAAAAAATGGTCACTCTATATAAAACAGAAATGTGAAACAGCTGAGAATTCATTTGAGTTTATTTTATGACATCTTTCGATAGTGAATATTATTCGTTATAATGTCAAAATACACTAAATTCATTCGAACGAATAGAGACATTCGTTCGAATTGACTATTCATTCGAATCTCAAAATAAGCGTGATTAATTTGATTTTCTCACTTTTGATTCAGCCGTTCGAACTTGACATAAAATTGTACGATCCCTCTATTCGTCTCAAAAATAAAAACTCAATTGGACATGAGCTTTCGAACTAAGAGAGCTAAAAAAAATGGAATCGGGCTGCCTACCTATTGTAAAATCAACCAAACACCAAGCAAAGTGGCTACATGAAATTTGGCCCCAATGAAAAATTGCCCCAAACTGAAAATGAAAAATCAAGGCAACAACAACAGAAAATTGCGTAAAATTCTGCGAATTGGGTGGCAATTCATATTTTGGGGCATTTTTTCACTTTTCAGTTTGGGGTACAATTTCATTATGAAATAAGGCCCCAAACGAAAACGTATGAGGAGCATCCTGCCCCCCTGCAACCCCCTGCTTGGGTTTACTGTGAGATTTGGGGCCTTATTTCATCGCAGTGGGGCCTGATTTCATATTTGAAATTCGGGTATTATTTCATTATGAAAAACAGCCCCAATTTTGGGGTGATTTGGGAGGCGTTCCTTAAGTCAAGAACACTGAGCGCAAAAATATCAGACGATTCGGGCGATTTATGTGCATTAACACCCGGACATTTCTTAATCCGATAGATTGCGCAGCCATTATTGGCAGATATCAGCGAGGTGCCGCAGAACCGACCAAAACTATGAAGCGGAATCCATCAAATGCAGCAGCACTTTTGGCGAAGATGGAGTGAGGAGCAAAAAAGAGAGAACTTGCGACAGAGGGATCTAGTGTTAATCAAGCATGAATACATGTCACCTGCAGTATGGCCCCTGGGACGAGTCACGGCAGTGCATCAGGGCAAGGACGTGCTAGTGCGAAGCGCCGATGTCAGAACAGAGCACTCTAGGTTGGTGCGACCAGTGCAGAAATTGTGCAACTTCCCCAACCAGGAGTTTCCAACAATTGAAAACTAAGCTTCAATTGGGGATGGGGATGTCTAGAACAAGACGATGCTCTACACAGCGCAGATCATTGCGGAAACACCAGCAATAAAACATCTGTGAGCACAAGAAATTAGTGCTTTACGACGACCCTAATAAAGCAATAAAATCATTACGAGGAGTAAAGGATGCAGTACCTGTAATCGTATCTCTGCGAATATGCCATACACCACCAAGGGTATAAATAGAACAACCATTTCATCAACATTTGGAGTGTTTGAAAGTGCAGGCAACTACACTGGTCGGCATAAGTATTTTGACAAAGCTTAAGTTAATTCTGCTCATAATTTGAAACTTACTTCTTGTAAATTTTGGCACCAATGGAAGTCATTTAAATTCCGTTTGAATGATACAAAACTTTCCTTAACCCATTAAGTAGGTACCCATTTAAACATTTTAGAATTTAGAATTTTTGAGAATGTTTTTTGACTTTTTTCCTCGGTATCAAAAAAAAAAAAATGTTTTGATGCAAAAATTTTCTCCAAACAATTCTAATAGTGACAGCAAAAAAAATTATGATTTTTCGAAAATTGCTAAAAATTACTATTTTAGCCACTTTTTCCTCCTTTTCATACAAAATTTTTCTGAGATCATCCCATACAAAAAATCATAAAAAATATTAGAGGAGAGAGACCGAGGAAAAAACTCAAAAAAGTAGACTTTTACAAAAGTTCTAAATTTTCAATGGGTACTTAATGGGTTAAGGAAAGTTTTGTATCATTCAAACGGAATTTATATGACCTTTCCATTGATGCCAAAATTTACATGAAGCAAGTTCAAATTATGAGTAGAATTAACTTTAGTTTTGTCAAAATACTTATGCCGACCAGTGTATATACTGTGTACAGTCCACTATTTAATATTAGTTGATTAATAAATCATTGTAAACTAAAATAACAGTGCGCGTTTTACTCGAACCATCATTACACCTATAGAAATGAGTTTCCAATCCCGGTGATTTAAACTATGTATTTGCCATTACAAGGCTTTTCAATTCGGTAAACACAAACTCCCGGCAGCTAATCACAGTGTCGAATAATTATTCCTAAAAGTGTACTAATGATTCGTAAATACCTCTATTTCACATACCATCGATCATAAGCGTGTGCATTTCACCTCTCTGGCATTTTAATCACGGTAAAATTAGTTTTGTTAAATATTTTTGATTCGCAACTTTATTCGAAAGCCATACATATCAACTGGATACAAATATTGCTCGCATAGCACAACGAAACAACTCGCAGTCATTGTTTATTCTTTTCCAAATATGCACATTGCACAAATGCACACCCCTTAGTGCCGAGTACTATTTTAACTCAAAAACACTATTATTTCTAATTTCCTAGGAAAATATTTCACTATACAGCGTCATTTGTTATGCAAATACCTATCAAGTCGTGCTCTTTTATCAGGATGAGATACTAGAGTACATGAGTGAATGCTGCGTTTATAGGTGGGCGGCACTGTATAAATAGAAAATAGTTTGGGTGGCAGGATTTTGGGAGGACTTAACCGGCTTTCACGCATGTTTAGTTATTAATAGCAAAGCGAAAGGAGGAGGAATTTTAATTCGTCTCCTTGATGTAGTAGTCCTCGTCTCTGCCAGATGGGACACGGAATTGAAGGGAAAGGAGAAAACTGCAGACGTTGCACATTTTACTCCTGCAAGACGTAGTTTTAGTTGCTCCTTATGCGCACGCCACCCCTCAGCCTCAGTGAAATGATGGGGCGTGGATAGTATAGGAAATGGCTCGAGATAGTGGGTATGGTGTAATCCACTTAATCCCCTTAGACGTTTTATAGTAATCCCAACCGAGGCAACTAAGTATACAGAATGTATGCCGTGCCGCACCGCGAAGACGCACAAGTTGTCGTCGTCGTTCGGTTTGACATCGAAATAAGCGAAACAAAAAGTGCTGCAGTTACAACAGCAGTTGTATACCAGTTCCACATTTGCAAATGCTCTGGCACAGCGAGGCGAGAGGCATAGTACTTGTGTATAAGGATTTGCATGTTGGATGGGGTATGTCAGGTACTGTTGGGAAGATTTGTTCATTTGCCTAGCTGAAATCGATTTGTTGTGTTTTGCATTCGGAAACAGTAATAAAAGTATACGTTGCGTGTGCATTCATTTGTCAAAGGATTAAATGGATCTGGGAGCAATGGAATGACATAAAGTCAGGGCGAATATAAAAATAAGAGGAAAGGTAGGTATGAGTAGGTTTATTTGAAAATATTTCCCTTGGTGTCCTGTCCCAGCAGGTATTTTTAATAATACAAATATTTTCTGGGTAAATATCAGCATCGCAGAGAAGAATGCAAATTCTGGACACTGGTGGGAAAAATTCCAATGGCCCCATCTATAGGATACGGTTGGTCTTCGTTGCTTTTCGTGCTGTGAGTTTCATGCTAAGCAGGTTGATGAACTTGCTGCTAAGAATATGTTCAGGGAGCAAACTCAAGTCATGTGAGGGTAGAATACGTGCGTTATGTTGCAGAGCAATTGGGGACTTTTATGGCAGCTTTCGTTTTAGTTCGATGAACAGAATATTTTCATAACGTTGGTAAACGATGTACTATAAAATGCAAGACAAATCCCACATACATATTTGCGGAGTGCTGAAGGGTAGCGTAGAACAAGTATCAGTTTGCGTAAGGCCCTTTAACAAAGGTCTTTAAGATGTCAAGGGATGGTAGAAATATTTGCTCCTTCTTATGGGTCCTATTTAATTTTATTGAAAAAAACCTTTTTCTTTCTCATATCTTGAATGGGTGAACATTTTAATTTTTTGGAATTAATTTAACTTAACGAGCAGATACTTTGGTATTTTGGTCACATTAAACGCATGTCCCCAGGACGCGTTATAAAATTTGAGCCATCGAGCAGGCATCCTTGAATTAGGTCCGTTGTCGATCACGTTCGTCGTCTCTAAAACAATTACTTTATTAATATATTTTTTTTCTTGACCAAATAAGGACTGTTTGATATTATTCGGCGAAAATGTTGTGCTCCCTAAGATAAAATGAATGTACATAGAAACAAAAGAAAAACAAACCGAACCTTTGCGCGTTCAAATTACCACTCGCCGTTGGCCTGTTTTCCTAGTAGGAACTCGAGGTGGACCGGGAAGGCAGATCATATTTCGAAATCAGCAGTAATGTCTTTTGCTTGGTGTTGTTCAGAGCTTCTAGTTCTAAAAGGGACCTAACTGTAACAATTTCATGCAGACACTTCGACCTGTCTCATGTGTCTGACAGAACTCAATAATACACCTCGAATTCAATTCCACCTCGTGGAACAGCTTTCTGTGGTTTTGATGTTCTTTGCACTCCTTTTCATATCTTCAAGTGACAATCTTCGCAAGTTGTATGCATATTAAACTGCATGCCAAACAACGTTCAGTCCGATTGATTTATGTCAGTATATATGGCAACTGCAGTTCATCTACCTCCCTTACAAGTCTCAATTTCGTAACCCAATGGAATTCGATATCGACAATCAATATATAACCCTGTAAACCGATACAGAAACTTGTGCAACACATTTCAATTATGATATCCTTTCTGCAGAAGACAACTTGGATCGATATTTCATTTATCGTAATCGTCTTCAGTTGGCTCATTGCTATCATTTCGATGGCCAAGTCCCAGCAGATCTATTCATTCAACTTCGTGTTTTAAATTCGTCCTTAAACATCTTCCTTCGGCAACACACAAGCTGCTCTCCTCCTTCAGACACACAACAATGCGCTCAGAGGGCATCTTCAGCATTACAGCCTTCTTAAAAATACATGCAGCTCCCTCATCCTTTGGCAGACCAGCCTCAGCCAGCATACCTCTCTCATTGCTGGCCAAAAAGTTTATCTAAGTCTCCTTGTGCATCCACTCGGTGTTTTGTAGTTATAGAGCAAATATTGCACTCTGCCCCAAAAAATAAACATAAAAAGCGGGTGCAATGCAAACAGAACACCAAGAGAATGAGCAAATGAATAATAAAAAAGAAAAAGAACAACAAAACTTTGAATTGTTTATATATTCCTCTGGCAAGCTAACACTATGCGGACAATGACATTTTCGGCATCAACAACTAAGCTGGTCGATTTTAAGAACCATCGACATGGGCGGAAAAGTCGAAAAAGGACTAAACAATAAAATGAAATTACTCTTGTTAAAATGTCAGTCAGAAACGAAAGCAAATATCACTTTGCATATCCTTAAGGAATCGCGAATTCTTTGGACACTTTCTTGTTTATATATTGTTTTTCGCTTGCGAAAAGTTTTCTCGCGAATACGAATGCGAAAGAAGAACCAGAGTAACACTGACACGACAGAGTTCTAAAGTCCTGAGTGAAACAACTGTGGCATGTTGGCACCAAAGGGATATTGTGTTAAAAACTGTGTTTCCCCTTTGCGTTGTCTTCTATATCAGCCCCAGTGGGTGATGAATTCTTCTTTGTTCTTGGTCCTTTTGCATGCAAAGCAGATAATATATTCAAATCAAGTTTCGAAGGATGGTGTTTTCCCTTCTGTTCTCATGTCGAGTATTTTGCCATTCTTTGGAGATTTTATTCCAGTGAACCAATGTGACGGTTTTGTTCCTCACGGCATTAGGGCAATAACCTTCCTTTAAATCTCGGATTTGCCTTCAGTTCAGTGTGTTGCTGTTGTTGTAAATACTCTCACACAAGAGAATAAAATAAGTTTTTGTGACACTTAAGTATGTCGCACAAAGTGCAACAGAGAAAGTTTTTTTTTTTTAGTTTTTGTTTCATTCTTTTGTTTTAAAACTTTCAAGAAGAATTTAATGGGGATTTATTGTGATATAGACTGGTTCGTTTATTTTGACAGATATGTAACCGTACCTTGTAGTGTATGATATAAGATTTTATAAACATTTTTTTTTATCTACTTTCAGGTAAGCAACGCGACACGTTTGATTTGGTGTAAGTAGTAAGTTGGCAAAATTTAATTTACAATGATCTAGCGACTGTAAAAAGTTGAGGAAGAGCAAGTGTTATTTGAAAAAAAAGGCGGCAAATTCGCCGGTTTGTAAGTTCGTCAATTGTGGAACACTGCAAGGTGGAGTTTTATCCTCCTTTCTGTAAATTATTGTAGCCGGGAATAGACTGGTAATAGGCTGGTTGTAAAGTGATTACAGGCCACGGATTGGAATTTTTTTAAATACACTGACTGCGTTTGTTACATCTTAAGGTTTTTTCTACTGCGCCACCTCTCGCGAACGTCTGACAAACATCCGAGAGCATGACTGTCCTGAAAAAGCTTCTCAATTCAGCCGTTCGGACTCGGCATAAAATTGTAGGTCTCTTCCATTCGTCCTAAAAATAGAAACTCACACAAACGAATGGTTGCGAGAAGCTAGGCCTTGGGTGTCTGCCGCCTGTTGCGCCACCTATTTATTTATTTATTTATGACGCCACCTATTTATTTATTTATTTATGACTGCGTTTGTAATAGTGGACTAGGAGGTAACCTCTTCGTATGGACCATCTCAACATTTTTGCACTTGGCAAGCCCCAAAGCCGCTCTAGAAGCCACTAGCTGAAAAATAGTAGTACATTTTCCAGAATTCTGATTTTACACTATGGCTACAATTCTTTCGTCTACAAATAAATAGTATTTTCAGAAAAAAAATTGGAAACGTCGGCAAAAATCGAAAAAACCTCTGAAATTTAATAGAAATCGTCTGAAAATAAACATAAATCATCAGAAAATCAGATATTGGAAACGTCTGAAACTATTTTTAAAACGTCTGAAAACAAATAGTAATCGTCTCAAAAATATAAAAATAGTCAGTTTGACTAAAAGGGTTTGAGTAAATGGGCTTCAGATTCAGATTTTTAGACGAAATTTCGAAGTTTTTCAGACGAATATTTAAAAAAATCTTACAAAAACTAGCAGATGAATATGAATAAATTAGAAGATGAAAATAATTTTTTTTCAGACGAAAATGTTTTAACCTTTACACTATAGTCAATTTCATTTAGCTGACATATGTATGGTTATTGCAAAGAGGCATCTACGCATTCGCGTTGTTAACGAGTTCCTTTTTGTTAAGTAGGAGATTAATAAAATCCTAGAGCACTTAACTTGAATATCCTTCTTAACCAATTTTTGTTGTACTTAAAAAAAAAATACATATCGATGATAGGTGGTATAAGGGAGTAAATCTTATAGTACATATATAGTGCGCTCTTCATAGTACCTTGTAGAATACTTTACAACTGCCCAGAATATATTATATAAATATAAATTATTCATAAAAAAACATCCTTCGTCATCATAAGCAAACTTCGGAACTCGCTTCCTGGGGATATTTTTCCAGAAGACTACAATTTGCAGCAATTTAAGTGCAGAACTAACATACATTTGCAGCATCTCGGGGCGCTGATGAAGCGTTATAGGTTCGCCTTTCCCGGGAGAAGTGTTTTTAAAAAAAGCACACTTTTTGGAAAAAAAAAAAATAAAAAAATAAAAACAACTTTTTAAAACCTAACCAACTTATAATACTTTGCAATATGTTTGCATTTTTCTGGTACTGGGCGACTGTAATTCATGAGCGCACAAAAAAAAAGGAGAACATCATAAATTTTACCATCCCCAACCCATATTCACTGCGAACATGAGATTATATGTAGTCGCACATTTGTAATCCTCATATTAACTAACAGAAAATTATGTGAGCAAAGCTGTGATAATAAAATAATTTGCAACTGTAAATTAATGAAGTTTATATTTATGTTGCAGCCGTTGTCCGATAAGTGGAAAGGGTATGGCTATCTCTAAAGAACATCTGCCACCCTTTTAACTATGTTGTCACTGTGTGCATATTAATTGCAGCGATGAATGCGCATTAGCTACATTAAGCTTTATATTCAAAATGTAATTTTGTCAGAATTTCGAAAATATCACTGTTGCTATAGAAAAGAGGAACTATGCTGTATCCATGCTTAAAATCTGTTTATATGCGGCATTGAATGGAATAGTAGTCCAAAATAGAAGCCCAACATTACCCAAGCTTACCTGCCACGAATTTGTTTACCAATCACTGAAGGGCTGGAAATTCAGTGAATATGGTGGGGACATACTTAGAACAGGAGAGAAACAAATTTTGGTTTAAAATTCCTAATTTTTAGATTGTAGCGTGAAAATTGTTTGAGTTTCTTAATAGATTTTGTATAAAAAATATGAATTTATATTTTATTTATCAGCTCTAAAATGCATCACTCTCAATCCAATAAGAGTAGAAACTATTCATTCTTAAGGAACATACAATCCACAGGGTCAAGTTGCTAGTGAAAATTGTTTAATATGCTCCCTGTATAAAGTTTCGTGGGTGCAGTGGCGAGTTATCTCAACCTCAACCTCCGCGACGCACGCCCCGGAAAAACGCATCTTAATTTTTTTTTTTTTTTACTTTGAAAGAAGTAAGTATAAAGTGGCGGATAGGTTAGGTTCTCTACTAAACACTGACAAATAAATAACTAAAGAACATTAAAATGCAGATTAAATATCAGTTAAGGAACATTCACATGAGAGCGAACGAACGAATTGATGAAATGCGAAGAAACCACTTTTTATGCATTTATAAACAGAAAATTGCACATTTTATTATTCCAAGAGGAGGATAATTAATCACCCCATCAAAATGTTTAAAAAAACAAGTTTAAAAATAGTTTAAATAACGAAATTTTGAATTCCAAAATTTTTGCCGCGAACGAAAACACCCTGGCGCGAATCGTCAGTCTATTAGCAATCCACATCATTTAAACCGCGTTCCACAAAGTAGAGAATAAAAAATTTGCAAGATTTTGAAAATTGGCTGTCAATCGTACCCAGGCCGTTAAAAACCATGTGTATTTACAATTTTTTCCATTTTAAGCTAGTCGACATACATAAGTTTGCAATTGGAAATATTTCAGTTTAAGCATGAATACACTATGTAAAGGGTGTCCCATAATTCACACAAAATTTGAATTTTGCGCCATTTAATAGTACAGTGATGCCAACGAAAAAAAAAAAAAAAAAATAATAACAATGTGACAGTTGACAATTCGGGGTAGTAAAAATGGAGGGCTATACGAAAGAACAAGGCATTTTCATTGTTGAGCAATTTTTTTTTAAAATACTGAAGGTTTGTCAGCTACAGTCCGTAATTTTCGAACAAAATCATCTTCAGTGATGAAGTTCATTGTCAACTTGATGGCTTCGTTAATCGTCAAAATTGTCGCATTTGGTGTTCAGAAAACCCACGAGTAATTGTTGACAAACAACTGCATCCACACCGCGTGACTGTTTGATGCGGATTTTAGGCTGGAGGCATTATCGGACCATTCTTCTTTGAAAGTTGGTCAGGCAGTAACAATTAATGGTGTTCGTTATCGTGATATGATAACCCAGTTTTTAGTGCCTAAATTACAAGATATGGATGTGACCAACATGTGGTTTCAAGAAGACGGTGCCACATGCCATACAGCCAGATAAATAATTCAATTACTGCATGAGTCATTTCCTAATCGTGTAATGGGCCGTTTTTGCGATCAGAATTGGCCATTTGGACTTTTTTCTTTGCGGTTTTTTTGAAGGCAAAGGTCTATGCAAACAAGCCCACGACCACCAACGAATCAATAAAAAAAATGTAAGCTTTCTAATAAAAAATCTGTATTTTTTATTAAAATTACCTTTTGCGTGAATTATGGGACAGACTCTATATATGTATCTTCACATGGACCCCACACAAAGAAACTCCGGATTTGGGCGCCATTTCGAGTTCGTTAATACACCTCCTGAATTGAATACAACACAAATCGCTATAGTTAGAGAGCATTTAGCACAGCTTCAAGCCTGAATATTTTAAGCGTCTAAAATAAAATATAAATTCACAACATGAAACTGTGAGCTTAACTGATATGTACATAATAACCATTGCTCGTTGATAGGATTTTTTCCTCTACCCCTATGACACTCTGGCGTATGTGGAACATTTTCTGTATTATATTTCTATTAAGAATTTTTATTTAATCTGTTTTGCTTTCTCGCGTAGGAGGGTGCTACGATAGTAATTATCTAATTATAAAGAGATAATACCCAGATGCGCGCAACAAGTAACACCCCATCGTACTTGTAGACCCGATGTGGGGAAGAGCTCTCCTTAGTTTGTGTTGTATCTCTCTCTTTCTCGGGCGGTTTTATCAACGTCAATGTACATCGTATTCAGTCCCTCTTTGGCGTGGCGGCATAACGACGCTGCTAGAGCTGCAATTAGCAAAATTACTCGCCTCTGCAAATTCAAAATAAATGAGAGACAAATGCAGGGCAAGGAAAAAATTAATAAGGAAAGCAGCAAGCAAATCCCCGCTCATTTGCATAAATTAATTGTGTAACTGGCTATGCTATTATTTTCCTGAACCCGAATTTCACAATAATCACCTCCACAACGAACGCGCAGAGGAGTTCTTTTTTTTCGCGCTGTTGTGACCCAGTTAAGGAACTCATATTCATTGAGGATGCCATGTCAACGTTCTCTTTTTTCTGCAGCCCTCCTCTTGTGGCCTTAGAAGCCTTAAAAATGTCAAGAAAATCTAGGACTGCCCTAGCACTGGGTTTCTTCGTCGTTCGTCGTCGTTCCCGCCCACATTTCTTTTTGCTGTTTCGCTTACGGTTCTTCTGACTGACTGTGTTTTGTGCGACCTTATAACACTTTGTGGTAGGAATAATTGTATGCGTTCGCCGATTTATGTTAATTAAGTGGAGGGGATGGTGGCACTTTTTTCGTTGTTGGTTTGTTGCACCACGACGTCGACAAAGAAGGAAATAATGACTGAGTGAACAAAAATAAAACAGAAAACAGAAATGAATTAAAAGTGCAAATTTAGAGAAATAATTAATGGGAAAAGAAATTAACTAAGAAATAACGAGCTCAACAAACGAACGAAATGTCCTCGTAATCGAGCGATGTTGTTGTAAAACTACATAGTTTACTTTGTTTGTTTTAGTTAAAAGTTATTCAGTGTGCTCATGGAATTTCGTGTGGAATTTATTTTCTATTTATGAGGTTTACAGTTTACGTTATGTTGAATTAATTCCAAGAAGGAGGGCGATGGATGGAAGTGTTGCATAAGACTTCCGGGAAGTATGCGTTTCACTTCAGAACTACCTTTACCTTAAACAAATTTAGACTTCATTGGAATTTATTTACAACTAGCTGACTAATACTCGCCTTTAGCAAACAAACAAACTTATATATGGTCCATTTAATATTACACTTTGAGGGTTTAATTGAAAACAGAATGAAATTCTGAAATGAAACCTGTTTTGTATTATACATCTCTTCTCTTATGAAGATTATTAATATACCCCATGCCATACTGCAGCATGCAGCCCATCCCTATCCGGCATCGGGCATAGGATCATAATATACATACCTACATACACAACTGACCATATCACTCACTGCGAAAACAAATCAACCCTTTTCGAATGCGAGGTATACGTATGCTAGTGTTGTTTTGTTTTTGTTTGTCGTGTCGCACGATCGCAAAAGTATAAACATCCATTTGTAGCAAGGTATATGTGTATGTATATACAATATTTTCACTTCAAAAATAAATGTTCCTAAGGACGTGGCTATAAACGACATAGCCTATAGCAGTCTCACAGTCTTAAGAAACATTTTAAAAAAAGTTTCATCGAAATCTGTCCAGCAGTTTTCGAGTTTTTAAGAGCCTAAGAAAATTCCTACAGTTTTATTATATGTATAGATAATTTTTTTTTTTCAGACTGACGAATGATTGTGTTCAGCTTAATCTAACAATAATTATTCTCGTCCCAATGTTGTCCCAAGATCCTCATTCTTTTGCCAGCAAATGCTGGACATTGACGTTTCGTTAACAATTCACTGTATTTGGCATCCACCATTAATTTGTACTTTCTAGAACTAGAACCGGAGTAGTTTGAAATAGTATGAGTTCTTGCGTAAACGAAAAATTAGGAGTAATCGCAAGCCATTGGTAGCAATTGGTGTTTGATACTTTGTATTTTACTGCGACTACATCCCGGTCTTTATTCTTATCAGCTGGTAGAGTTTATGGGCTCCTTGCCTCTAGCCGCAGTACCCGCAGCATCATAACTGCTATGACTTAGCTGACTGTATTAGCTCTTTATACTACTTTAGCAACGAGGCTAAGTTCGCAGTTTTTTTTTTTCCGAAATTTGTGTAACATCGAACTGGAAGGGATGTGGTTACTGGTGGAGAATATTTCAATAAATTAACCAGACTACCCAAGCCACATACATACATTGAATATCGTTTCCCGTTTTTTTGCCTATCTCGAAAGAAAAAATGAAACATGTGTCGAATTATTATTTAAGTTGCTTAAGGAGTTAGCTTATAGAAGCTCTTAAGAGCATAAGTTCCTAAGAAGTCATACACTGAAATTATATCTCAAACATGATAACCTGCATTGATAAAAAGATCCACCTCCACCTTCATGGTAGCTACAAAAAAATGCATAAATTTCAAAGTTAAACAATAAATTTCAAACTTTCCGATCGGCAGCCACTTAATTAGTTGTTAAAGCGAAAACGAAAACCAAATGTTAAAGTTTTACACCTTAGGGCTGCCCTAAATTGACTACAATAACTTGAATACCCTTGCCAAACAAAACGGACAAATAAACAAATCCCCAACACCTTCGCCAATTAAATACAATTTAACTCGCAAACACCTTGATCCATTGTTGAACAATAATAAGGCGAACAACAATACTGTTTGCTATTTTCCAGCCACCAACGCTCTTCATCTATACACAGTGAACATGAAGTAGCAATTCCTTTTGTTGGGGTTGGGGGTTTTTCATATTGGATGGGGTGTATCTGAGTTTCGCCATCTGACTTCAAAAGAAACCCCAATAAATCTAATTAGATTTTGCAGCTTCGTATCTATTGACTGAACGGATCTGCTCAGGAATTAATTTAATTTTAAAAGTATGCGTGGTTGGTGATGGAATCGAAAAAAAAGACTACATATGCTCGTGCCCGCTCCTGACATAACGTCAGATCAAGTACTCGTGTATCACATAAATAAATTGTTTGTTCTTGTGCACAGCTTTTCTTCCTGATTTGTGGTTGGCATAAAAGGGATGGAGGAAAAAATGTGTACACACAGTAAAAACAAATTAAATTTCATATAATTAAGCCAACTGACAGGATATAGAATTAAATCCGGAAAATATCAGATTCACTTACACACAGCCAAGCTAGTGCTACCACCAGTAGCAACTCAAACGGAATATTCCATGCTTATGTTGAATTAATTTCTTCATACTTGTAGTATTTTCGCTGCGTGGGTTAACATTTTTTGTACAAGTTTGAAAATTCAAGGATTACAAATTAATAATGCAGTAGTTCTGGTATTCAGTGGGAAATTGTTTAATGCGATTGTGAGTACAAATGAATAAGAGCATCAATGCGCTGACATACTTTTAAATCAAACCCGCAAAGTATCAATTTTAAGGATTTATTGTAGAAAATCTCTACTTAAAAACTACCCACAATTATCGGAAAAACGTGACAAAGACAAGTCTGACTGTTAATGAGGACAGAAGAAAATATAATGTTGTCATCGAGGATGGACTATTAACATCAGCGACCCGGTCAAAACATCACAATGGACAGATACAACTTTAAAGTAGTTAAAGACCTAGGCTGTACAATTAATTCGCAAAATGACATCAGCGCAGAAATCAAGCGATGAATCACTATCCACTGTCGTCCTTTTGTATGCTACATACACCTGAACTTTGTCGAAAGCGAATGAAAAGTGATTTTCGGTCCTGGCGCTTATTCCCAAATGCGCGGCGGATCGCTTTTCATGGCGGATTTGTATTTTTGTATTTCCAAAAGCGATTTGATCTAATCAAAAGCGATAGCTGTAGAGGTGACGGATTGCTAGCGGATTGTTTTGCGGATAAAAAATAAACTAAATTCCTGTGGCGGGAAAAAGCTGTCAAAGTTGTTGCAATTCAGAATGGAAAACCTCGAAAGCACTGGAAATATCATTTTCGCCCTCGTTCGCATTTGAGAATAACCAAAAGCGAAGAAGGTCGAAATGTAGGTATCGCATTCAATACGATCCGCCGCGCATTTGGGAATAAGCCCCCTGTTTGCGTTCACGGTCTTTGGAGGAGGAGATTTAACATCGAACTCTATGAGCTGTACAGCGACATCGAATTGGTCAAAAAAGTACGTATCACGCGACTTCGATTCCAACCTGGGGGGGGGGACAATGAAGTAGAGGAAGACCTCGCCTTAGGTGGCGCGCACAAGTAGAAGGGCACCTCAACCAACTTGGAGTGCGCAACTGGAGGCGGCTAGCCAAAGATCGGGCTAACTGGAGAGGTGTGTTTAGGTTGAGGCCCAGGACTACTCCGGACTATACCGCCATCTAAGTAAGTAAATGAGTATTTAAAGGCCACACCTTAGGTGGCGCACATAAATGAAAATGACTGTAAGGCTATATATGTTGTGTGCCTCCCCTACCTTAAGTAACCTTAAATGCTGTAAAAAATGTTTCAAACAAATACAATGGAAATCAATTCATCCATCCGTTCTTAAGATACATCGATACATCTTAAAAAAGAAAACAGATCACTTACTTGTTATTATTTTATCATTCCTTTGGTAACTTTCAAAAGCTTGTTCAGCTCAAGTCTCATCTGGAAAATCAACCACATAATGTGAAACCATACAGTAGCCAATTTAAGATAATCCAAACGAAAAGATAAAACAGAAATGTCAAAGCAAATTTTACTTTTCAATCTGTGACGACGACGAGGACAATGACGAAGTGTACGACTACAAAGATGACATCTTCTTTTGCACATTTTCCGACCCGCAATGAGATTGTTTTTATTTTCCACCATGTCACAAACATTACCAAGAGATAAAGTTCTCATTCGTCCTTATGTGGGTTTTTATTTGGTTCTTGCAGCAGATATACCTACATTTTGACACATATCTCTCGAATGTGGTGAAAAGGACTTTTGTATCGTTCTTATATGCTCCCCCGGCTCTTTGTTTTTTTTTTTTTATTTTGTTCTATCTAAACTTTTACCAGGAGGATAGTTCAATATCTGGTTTACAAAATATCTGAGGTTACACTGTAAAATGACAAAACGAAAAGAAGGTTTTGTCAGCTCATTGCTGGTTTTGTATGACAAGTTATTTGTCTCCTGCCATAGAGTAGAAGGTAGCGAGAGATGATGTGCCAGTAAAAGAAATTACGAGTACACTGAAATATTTCGTATATCTAATGCTGTCTCATTCCTTTGGAGTCTTCATTTGGTTGTTTATGGAATTTACAAGCTGACATACATTTCACTGACTCGTTGTTCTTTTGTGGCTTTTCGTTGTGCTTTTATTCAATTTTGTGGTATAGGTACGTATTTGTTTGTGTTGTTAATAAAATGTATCTCTGGCAATATGTTTATCCCCAAATGTCGCAGTTGACAGAGTATTGCTTTAGATGACTTTATTTGTTTTACTTTAAGTGGTGGTTGGAGGTCCTTTTTGGAATGTTTAAAGGGGAAACAAATTCTTTTGGACTTTGAGTCCTTGTGTATTATTGTAGTAAAGAAGTTTGATCATTAAAAGTTCGTTAATTAATCGATTTATGGCACTTACCCAGTTCGATGTTAGACCTTATACTTAGCCACACTACAACAATAACCACGGCTGCAGTGGGTGCTCAAAGTTTTTGCTATATATTTTTTTTTTTTACATTCTTCTCTTTTTTACGTGTTATATCTGCTGTGGTCAAATGGGCTTTGGTTTGGTCGTAAAATAGTCACTCGAGCGTAGTAAATTTGTATCAATTATGTTGTTATCGATGCCAATCACGTATCACAACATCTAAGTAGAATAAATTATCCGCACATCGATTTCAATCGGAAGGAAGATTGAAAGGAAACTCGAGCTAATGGAATTTGAAGAAAAAGAAAACCTAATATGCGAGGAAAGTTACAGCAGAGGGAAGCATTTTTATTCTCTTTGAATTTAATTTCGAAAAAGCACCGTAGATCTATGAAACATAACTCCGTGCTCTTCCTTTTAAAATTTCGTGAAAAAATTTCAGAAAGCCTTCATCAGGGGCTCATCTAAAATAAACATAAAATGTTAGTGCGGTCAGGTCAGGTCAGTCTAATATGGCAATGTAGAGTATCCCCATAAATATTTGGGAGAGGTTAAGACTGTTGATTGAGTGCTGACATAAAGCAGCGCAGGTATAAAAGGTACACAGCCTTATCCACAAGTGGCCCTGTTGAAGCCAAAGATTTATATATCAAACGTGTGGGTTCCTATAACTGGCTACCGAAATTAAAAATATGGTCTCTTAGGCTTTTATGGAACACAAGCTAAATTATGTATTCAACGTTTGCTTTCAAATTCAAAAAAATTCAGTTTAAATGACTCTTAACATTCTCCATAGATAAAGTAAGTATAAAGTAATTTCTGGAATTTATTACCGGAGGCTTGAAACTGCCTATACTTTCTTTTTATGTCAGACAGTTTTTCAAAATGTTTACACTTTGTATAGTGTGGTCGATCGGAGAAAAACCCTTGTTATGGCATTTAAAGTATCAGCCTATCGAAGTGGTTGATACGGTTTTTTAGCTCTTTTCTAGCCGCTTATCTATATTTTCCTTCTTTCAAACATGAACATTTGCCATGTACGAAAAATCCTCATGTACATGTCATTAAAGATTTTTCGAAATTTCGATCGAGCTCCACTTTCCAATCGATGACTCTTTAAAGTCATTCCATCGAAAATAACATTTTCATGCGTTTTTGTTTTAGCGATGTTGACTCAACGTCCATCCATTGGAGCCAGTTGACGGCAATTGCTGATTAAATCAATTATTTCAAAAGTTTTCTTTAACGGTGCCGGAAAATAAGTCCACGGGAACTAAGTCCACTGAGGAACTCAGTTCCCACCTAGTGGGAAATAAAACCACTTTCGTGAAGTGGACGTAGTTCCCGGGGACTTATTTCCCTGCACCTTCTTTGACTGCCGGTCAACGCCCGTAAAAAATTCAATTTGATATTATATTTGACTAACAGATGGCGTTTTTTTATTTTCTCATTAATTATGTTCATATATATTCGTTGATAGAATTTATTGGGAATGAAAAGGTAATGCACCCTTATTTTTAGTTAATTCTAAATATAAAATTGAAATGAAGCCCGTTGTTGAAGTTTTCATACATTTTATAGGCAGCTATGTATGTCGGAATATATGTATGTATGTTGGGTGTTATAATGTGATCGCTGACTTTCTACAAGCCGTTTTGAGGGGCTGCAGGAAATAAGGCCCCAATGAAATAAGGCCCCAAATATGCGGTGTTATTTCATAATGAAATAATACCCCAATTTCAAATATGAAATAAGGCCCCACTGCGATGAAATAAGGCCCCAAATCCCAATCCCAGTAATCCCAAGCAGGAGGGTTGCGGGGGCAGCATACCCCCCCATACGTTTTCGTTTTTCGTTTGGGGTCTTATTTCACTTCTTCTTTTGGGGGCATTATTTCATAATGAAATTTTATTAGAAAATAAGGCCCCAAAAAAGGAAATAAACCCCAAATTTGAATAAAACTCGTTGTTGTTGTTTCCTTTATAATTTTTTGGAGCCTTATTTCATTTTATTTTTTATGCCTTATTTCATTGGGGCATATTTCGCAGAGCCCCTCAAAACAGTTACAAAAAGGGACTGGGTTAACTATGTTTTAAATATTTTTCATAGGGGAGGAGACGGTGCCCCAATTTGTACAAGTAGACGTCACTTCTGAACCATTTGTAACTTTCACCATTTAAAAGACAAGCCTTTACTTCATTTTTTTCACTTCCTTATCACTGAACAATATACATATCCCCAAGCACTTAAATACAATGTTTTAGCATAGATTTGGTTCCCATTTACTTACTTAATGTGACCTTAATTAAAACCCGCAACAAAACTTTACTAATGTTGTCGCATATTTTGTTTTGCGCGGTTGACAGAGTCGTGAATCTTGTGTATAACTATCGACCTTCAGAAAAATTCTGCAGCCAAGTCAAGTATTAGTTTCTGTGTTTATCACATCTATGTAGTCTTATGACTCACCCTGACATTATGCGCATTTTTACCTAGAGTTGTCCGCAAATCCTAGTTTCCATTTATAGTTACTCAGGTGAGACTAGTTCAAGGAGCTCTTACAGCAGCAAACAGTTGAACCACAGCCTCGTGCTTCTATCTTTAGACACACGTACTCGCTCAAACGGAAAATAATAATAAACAAAAAAAAAACATCTATCCTCAAATCTCTATATAAATGTATATGTACATAGTTAACAACACCATAACAACAAATTCAGTTGTACGTTCTCTTAGATTACAGTTGACTTCATCCTTGGACTACTGGTTTACCCCCCATTTTCGTAACACAACCAAGCTCCAGCACGTCTTATGGGAAAGTATCTATAAAATTTGTTATCCTTCATTCAGAAGAGCTTAACTGCAAAACACTTCCTCTGTCGCCCAATCCTATTAAGAGATTCTGGCATCCACTCATCGCATATCAACAAGTCATCACTCGTTTTCTACTACTTACCAGCAAGGAAATTAGAAAAAAAAAACAGAACCAAATCCTTTTTCATAATTTTGTTTTCCTTTTTTTTTTTTTTTTTTTTGCGAACAGAAGTGAGACTTTAATCCTTTAAAACTGGGTCAACTGTCTGTCTGCCGAAAATAAAAATGAAATTCCCCCATGCACACTTTGGGATGAAATTTTTAGTTGAACAAGGAGTACACGTGCAGTCGTTCACACATAGGTATGAGAAGAAAATAACAAGAAAAGCGAATTCACTTGAACACATCCTGCTGCTTAGCACCCTGGAAAGCATTCACTCAGAACAAGCGCATTAGGGACACAAGACATTAAGGATATTTGCCGATTGCTTTTTATACGAACTCTGCCCTAAAAAAATCTCTCATCTCCCTCTACCGATAGTCGTCTGCATGGCATTGCATTTTTTCATGCGGTCTGCCAACAGGATACAAATGGAATCAAGTGCAATAAATGGGAGTAAGTGAAAAATACGTATGCGGATGAATGGAGGAAGCTAAATTCACTCTGATAAATGCCCAATCGACTTTCTCTATTTATCTATTGTTTCCCATAAACATCACGTTCAGCTTGTCCGCTTCATTCTCTGCCGCACCATGACGGAAAGAAAAATTGCATACATATGCAAAAGAGTGTAATAACCCAGAATCACAGCGGATCACATCCTTGCCTCTGGTGCATATATACTTCTTCATCATCTTCGGTTTGTCTTCCTTTGCATTTGGCGATGGTGGCGGCAGTGTACACTGTACAGTGCATCCAACACACATGACAATGAACGATGAAGCACATCTCCTGGTACAAGAGGGAAACATCCACTTGAACTATGCCAACGATGTGGTTAATCATTGTACAGTATTTCATTTACGTTGAGCAGCATATGGCTTTAAAGCATTCCCCGCTGATGGAGACTAGCAGAAAAGGAATAAATTGTGCGCACTTCAGAAAGGACATAAGGACATGAACAGAAGACAATTTTCTTTTGCCACATAATATGATAGATCTGTGATATGGCATAATGTTGTCGTTTATCTAAGTGCGACGAGAGCACGTTTCCGAGATTTTGCTGCGATTTCACAAAATTTCCCATGTAAGATGGCAAATGATAGTCTTTTGCGCTTAAGAGTTTTTCTTTGGGAAAACTAGCTCAATTGGTGTTGTTAGCGTTAAATAGGTAAAGATTTGTATCGCTTGAGGGGGAAAATTGTAAAACAATGATACCTGCCGTTTTAGCGAAAAATGCTTAGTCCTAGATTTCGCAAGGGTTTCTTTCAAGACTGCGTGCATTTGTAGGTTTTGAATAAAATCTAACCTCAGTTTAGTGCTTATTAATAGTGCAAGAAACTAGACAGCGAAATGTTAAGTTGTTAAGAGGGTGTATTCGTTTATTCTCGGTATCGGGGGCGTATACGCAACCTTTATTTTTTTTCGCACCTACATATTCGAATTAGATCGAAATAACATGGACAACATTATAACTAGTCCTTCTAACAGTTATTGGAAACAGAAGAGAGAAATTTGGTGATAGAGGAGCGACACGTTAAGAAAGAAAAAGTATTTTTTTTTAAATACTTCTTTCGGAAAAGATTAAAAAAAAAAACATATCTTATATAAAAATGAAGTTTACCACTCACTGATCATCAACGCCAAAACCCTTTGCTCTAGAAAGCTGAAATTTTGCACAGAGGTTCGCTTTAGGATGTATACAAGGAATAAGGAAGGATATTTTGAAATTCGACCCCTAAAAGGGTAAAAGGGGGGTCAACGTTTGTATGGGAAAATTTGTATTTTTCATCCGATCAACTTCAAACTCGGTTTGTGTGTTCTCTATGAGCAATAAAGAAAACTACTTCCTCCGATTTTGGAAATTCAACCCTTAAAGAGGTAAAAAGGGAGGTCAAAACATAATAATTTTTTCGATTTTGAAAATTTTACTTGGGGTCCGAGTTATTGGCGATGACCGCTTTTAAGGGGGGCCTTTTCTTAACTCACGAACCGTTCGTCGTATCGATTTGAAACTTTGTAATGCGTCCAAACTTCATCGCTGTTGAATATGCTGATCGCTTCATCTAACTCTAAGCTAGAAAGTGGTACACATCCTAACGATCTTTCCGGTTGCATATGTTGCACAGAATAGGAAGATCTGGGCAATGTGGAATATAAGTAAGGATTGTCTAAATAAGAAATATGTTGTGTCCCATAGATAGTGGCTCAGTCTGCTATAGTATGATCATTGTAAAGATTCCCGTGCTTCACAAACAAATTGATCATATGCATATCTATATTCTTGAACTGTTTTCACCAATATGGCGTTAGACATATTTTTCAGAGATACCAACTGCTCCTTAGGTACTTTCTTAGGTACCTAGGTTACCTGCGCGATATATAAACATAAAAGAGGGAACTAACTGACTGTGAAGGAATCTCTGTGTACCAAATCCTGAGGACTGCGCGAGCGAAGCCGCGGGCAAAAGCTAGTAACAAATATATGAAGAAGAATATAGATTTGGGGTAATATAGATCCTTGGAGCAGATTGTCTATTGCCTAGAAGCATTTCGTTTTCGTTTCCAGATTTTATGGTTTGATTTTCTTTATTTTTTGAACGCGGCATTTTTGTTTTAACTTCTTAATGGTAGATGGAGTCTTTCCGACTAATGCACGCTCAGTCGAAAATATTGCTGCTGCAAGTGCAAGTGTTGCTAATGATCCTAATTTATCGATTTTCCGGCGTTCGCAGCAATTCAACGTGTCGTACATTTGGATTTGCATCTCCATTCTTATAAAGTTCAAATTACACAACAATTGAAGCCTACTGACTATTCACAACGCCGTAGATACGCTTCTTGGGTGGTGGAACAACATACAATAAATATCGATTTTTCAAACAACATTTTCTTCAGTGATGAGGCACATTTCTCACTCGGTGGGTGTAATAAGGGGCATTATAATTGAATTGTATATTTGGCATAACTGCCACATGCCCACAACTGTCACTTCAACTTCAATATTGTAATATTACAACACTTCAATAAAGACATTACATGGTGTCAAAAGTGGCGCGAAAAAAAAAAAAAAAACACTTACAACACTTCAATAAAGACATTACAGTGGGTATGTAAACAAACCAAAAATGGACGCATATGCAGCTCAGAAAACCCACAAGTGATCGAAGAGCTGCCATTGCATCCAGACAAAGTGACTTTTTGGTGTGCTCTATTGTCGAAAGGTGTCCGTATTTCATCGAAGATGCCAATAGGCAGACGGTTACAGTCAATTCGGTGCGATATGGTCGAATGATAACCGTTTTTTTATGGACGGCAATTGAAGATCATGACTTGGACGATATGTGGTTCCCACAAGACGGGGCAATAAGGCACAACACGACCAATTATGGCTTTATTGCGTGAGAAATTTCCTGGTCGCGTAATTTAACGTTTTGGCGACGTCAATTGGCCACCAAGATCATGTGATTTGAGACCGTTAGATTTTTTTCTGTGGGTCTATGCAAAAGAACGTGCTTACGCGAATTATCCCCTAACTCTAGACGCATTAAAAACCATAAACATTATTCACGTTATGGCCGAGATACCGCCCAAAAATGTGCGAAAAAGTGGTTAAAAATTACCTCAAAAGAATCGCATGCTGCAAATCTTCCCGAGTCGGCCATTTGAATGATATTGTTTTTCACACTTAATGACAAAGACCAAACTTTATAATGAAATAAAATGTTCATCAAAAATGTACCGCTTTGTGTTTTATTTAGCTTTACTTTCGAAACCGAAAAATGAATGACCATTTATAAAAAAATATTCTTCTGCAAAAATCCTAAAATTCGTTTCCTTGATATTATCTTTAAGACATGTGTAGTGTATGTTTCCGAAAATGTTCTTGGGCAACCCAATTGAACGAAAAGGGAATTATTTGAATTCTCATCTTTTGCATTTCCATCTTACCACATGCAAGAAATGCCATGTCATGGCTGAATGTAAACCCTAAAGTATTTATTACTTGGCCAACATTCTGGAATATTTTAAAATGTTCTGTATCTCACAGACATTACTCCAGTTGATAATGGTTTGCAGAATTGAATTCCCAAAAGTTTATCATTATTTGAACGATTTGATACACTAATGAGTAATGACCATAACCTCAATCAACGACTGTTCACCCTAGATGTTGAGTCAATTTTGAAGTCAGATTTCATATGACTGTGATGATGAGAATTTCCAAAAATGTATCGGTTTCTTAATTAAAATGATAACTATCTCTCAACAAAGTGTTCTAACCACATATGTGTCTGTTATGAAGACACATACGTCGCCCATCGTTGGCTAATGCTCAATCAAATATCCAGTAAATAAATTCCTTTGCATCTCTCTGATTCATCGTTCAATTTCAATTCCTTCTGAGCACTTTCAATTAAGTAAAATTCATTCAGTTTGTTCGCCACAATCACTCTAGGCATTATAATTCTCCAGATCGAGTGCTACCTACTCTGGGCAGGGGTACGTGTACATTCACCTCATCAAACTGTGGCAGTATCAAAGTCATCCAGGATTGATATATATATCAATTCTCTTGTTTGGCAAGGCATATCCTTCTCGCCCGAATTGATGCATTTTGTTCGCTCGCTTTCTAGGAAAGTCCTTTCACCCGTTCCACCCCCTGCACACGAGGCTTAGATGAACGAGCACTACGAATCCATCATCGCTTGTCCATTGTACGCCACAAACCCATTTTATCACCGAACATCATGGAAAATTTAATTTCTGGCTTTGTCGGCACGACGACGACAGGGAGGATGGGGGGAGGCAATGCTGGTGTGTAGGGCTGCGATTTAATTATTTTCAGATTCGACTGCTAGTGCTCTATTGGTACTTGACCCTTCTCACACTCTCTTTCTCTCTCTATCTCGGTTGGCCTGTCTCTCTGGGCATCTTTTCTTAATTTAAATGGAAGTTTGTGATTGAAGGTTGACTGAAAATTCAATTTGATTACTCCCCTGCTGAGGTGACCAGACCGCAGGGACATTAGTGTCCCGACAATTGGTAGGCATACGTAGAGCGGACAAAAAAGGAAACAAATTAACTTTTCTTGGACAAATAGCGGAAAAACACGTTAAAAACACTTTCAAAGGATAGACAATTTGCTGAGATGAAAGCACGAGAACGGTAACAGGGTCTCATTTTTACGCATAATTAAGGGAGTTAGGGCGGGAGACACTGAAACAAATATCCTTTCCTGTGAATGGCATAATGAATGGCTCTCTGTGTCGTATATTAATGGCAAGGACATTCGTTAGCTAACGATGGTGCATAAGGAGGAATACAGACGTAGCATACCACACGGAAAGGTCTTCTTTCGCATGAACGCCGAAGTACCTAGTCGTCGTCGTCGTTGTCCTCGTAGCTGCTGGCATCGTAGTCGTTGTGTACCTGGCAATTTGTTTTGGAGGTAAACCTCTTAAGTCGTATATGCTCATCGTTTATGTCGTTATCCTTTTGTAACAGAAACAACTTATTTTCACTGTTATTCTTTTCGGTGGAAGAGTGTGAAAGTAGCATTCTATGACAGATGTATGTGTGCGCTCCTATTCGGCCTACTTGCAAACAAAGGGATGATTTAAGGTTTTTTTTTTACTTATTTCTTCCCTTCTTTAGTAAAGGGACAACAAGTCGCTTTTTTGGAATACATTATGTTTATCTTTGGGGAAGTACTTTCGCCAGAAGGACGAACGATTTTTTCCTTTGGTTGTGTTCTTAAAGATGAAAAATGAGGATTTATTGGACGACACAGCAGCTTGGATGTATTTTTTTTTTCCATTTTTCCAACAGTGGAGTCTGGCTGTGGTAAGAAATGCTGGATGTAGTGTATGAATATGGCTTCCTCTTTTTAGGGGAGGTTCTGAATATACATACAGATATTTTCTTTCTTCCATTTTTTTACTCTGATCGAGTTGAGCCATTTAGTCTTAAAGGAAACATCCCGTCGATTTGTCTATGAAGTCTACTGAAGCAATGTATTAAAAATACTCAACTTTAGGGTGTGTTATTGAGAAGAAGAATCTATCTTCCTTCTTTAAAGTTTGACTGACAAGCGTTATAAAGAGTTTTTTTTTCGGATTCATGGATCAATTTCAACACTGCAAATCCATTTATTAAAGTTCATACAAATTAGGTAGGCTATTAAGGATGGTGCTGAAAACCGAGACTAATTTTACTTATTGCTTTTAACTTCGGGTGGTCATAACTCATAAGACATAATGGTATCTTATTAAACTGGAATCTACAGTAAAATTATGTAAAACTTCTTTGAAAAAGGAGAGATCGATTCTGCTTACAATTTTCAATTAACTTTGCCAAATTTCTGATAACTCTGACAGTGGACTAAATTTTTTTTAATAAAAAGGCTCCCGTATTATTTTCGGCATAACCTGCAATTGTATGCCGTATCCGATCGGCTGAATTGAGAAGCTTTCTCATGACAGTTAATACTCTCAATAATTCACAAACGGTGTATAAGGAAAAGTTGAATTCATCGTACGGATCCTCCGCCGGCATACAAATCAAATTTCTCGCTCTGGTTAAAATTTGTGCAAGTATTAGGCGCTTGGTCAATTGACCAGCATTATTAGAAATATGATAGAATAAATAGACTGCTCTTAAAGTTAAAAGTTGGCTCCATAATCAATCAACTAAAAGCGATCAAAAATGTCCTTTAGAGGTACTAAAAGAGCCCACCAGAAAGTTTTCAAAAAAATTAGCTTAACATTGCATTCCTGATCTTCTCCACTGTGCTTCATCGTAATACATTTTAAGTTAACCCAACGACCACATACATATTCTCATCCCATCCTTAACACCCCCTTCCACGCAGACAATTATAAAGGAAAGCAAATTATTATTTATTATCTTTCCAACGTGAATTGTCAGCGTAAAAATAAAAACAGCTACTACCGTCTCCTTACACACATTTGCATAATCTCTCTTCTCGAATCCCTCGCACACAAACAGAGTTATAGTACAATCCACTTTTAAGTGCATAGAACATAGAATAAGTCTGCTTAGCCTTTTTTGTTAACTTCGCATATAAGCCTGGTGGTATGCCCTATTTCGTTAGAGTGGCAAACTTAATTATAGTAAATGTGATACGAACTGGAATATTATTCCAAGTAATTAATTGCTCTTAATAAAACACAGAAAAAAAGTCCAATTATTCCAGAAAAATAGGCAGCCCGTAACATGTTGTTTTAATTTCACTTCGATCTAATGGAAAAAGGAAACAAATAATAATTATTGTAAATTTCCTTTTATGATGTAGCGGTTGATTGAACCAATTATGCTGAACAAAGTTCGATGGTTTAAAAATATAAAAAACAAAAATGTTCTCCCTTAAATTCCTGTAGCGATTAAGCGGCGAATAATTAAGTAGATCTCATGAAAATTGTTCTGTGAAATATTTCCTTGATAATAAGTAAATTAAGAATTTACAGGCAACCTTTATTATTCGCTGCATTTCCGTATGTTGTTGGATGCATTTAAAAAAAAAAAACCCCTCATAAGTTAAATAATGCGGCGGTAATTTATATTGAATTTTTGAAAAATAAATTAACAATTGGGAGGTATTTATGAAAGTTTCCGCTCAATCCATAGGCAAATGATATTAAAGTTTTGTGTTACGTATACGCCATCGAAAATTCATTGGGTGTATTGATTTTATCTTTTATCCATTAATTATTCATTTTAATGTAATAATGTTTTATTTATTAACATAGAAACGCCTTAGTATTACTTTAGGGCGCAATATTTTCAATCTCTCATAGAACAAAGGAGTTATTAGGCGTGTTTTTCTTATAGCGAACTTTCCATACAAACACGCAATCCTAGATAGGATTCGTTAGCCCGGATAATCATCGAGGCTTATGCCCTAGCCCAGGTAAAAACTGTGCTACCAATCTACAATTGCTTGAAATGTTATCGAAAGTGCTATCGATTGTGTCAAATTGACATTAATTTGACAACCTTAATTAATAAAAAAAAAAAAGAAAAGAAAGGAAATAAATCAACAATCAAGAAAATATGCACAAAAAAGATTGCAACGATTGGACTCGGGAGGAGACAATAGGACTGCTGAAATGCTACACTGCACGTAAGGACTTTGTGCACTGCCACTGATTCGCTGCTGGAACTTGAATTATCCGATAAAAGTGCAAGCACATCCATTACGTCCTGCAAATCGCTGTTACGGTTGGAACTTACTGTTGTTGCAGAGCTTTCCAACAATAAATAAAGCATCTGAAACAAAATCTTGTTTTTTTATACATATTTTATCTAAGCCTATACAGGATAGCAAAAAAAAAAAAACACGCCCATTACTGTACAACACTTTTATCAATATAGCAGACTCATTGTTGAATACTTTTAGAAATATTTATTATTGCATCCTATCTGACACGAAACTGGCGAAACTTACAGAGTTTAGTGAACAGAACAAAAATTACAAACAAAAAATTGTAAAAAAATTACCCCTGGAATGTATGCTACCAGAAAATTCAAGAAAAATCTCTAAACCCCGAAGGTATGCAATTAATTTGTATATGTATTTTTGTTGATTTCTTGGCATCAGCCTTAGGTGTTTACACTACAGAATCAGCATAAAGCCAGTATTAGACGATATGTTGAATCAGCATACGTATGCTGAAAATTGTGTTCCAATCACAACATATCGTGCATACTTGATGACAGAAATTTATTTTTTACACAATATGCTGTGATTGGAACACAATTTTCAGCATACGTATGATGATTCAACATATCGTCTAATACTAGCTTAACTGTTTTATTAAAAGGTATGATTATGTTTTAACTACCAATTTGTCTTACCTCTTCTTTCACAATGGCTTTTGTAAACGAAATTGGGCCGCTTTCCATTTTGTTTGCAATCGGCATTACTTCATTAACGACGACTAATGAGTGACCCTATAAATAATGATAAAATTTGTGTCGTGTTCACTACCTATTTATTTATTTCCAATTACCATACATAGGTAGATAAGAAACAGGACAGTGCGACAAGCTCCACCAACATACTCCTCGCAACGAAACATTATTGTAAAGCTGCAGACTTTTCTGTTGTCTGTCTGCTGGATGACAAACCTCGAAACCGATACACCCAAGAATTCTAAGAACTCCATTAACTTTTATAGCATTCATTTTTATTGGAATTCCTTCTAGTTATCGATGTCTAGTAATCGTTATTACTGCAGAGCATGTGATGATGAAACGTTTGATTGGTTTCTCTCCCTCAAAATTGGTCAAATACACGAGAGAGAATAGACAAAACATTCAACTCATTGTTTGACTTCATTTTTAAGTGAAATCCATTTCAGCCAACCCAACAGGGTTGAGCATTAGAGGGCCGAACAATTTATCACACCACACCAGACCTACCCTCCAAGCTCTAAAACAGGCATTCCCAAATGGCACACTTGAAAGTAAATATTTGTCCTTGCAATGGCTATGGAGGAAAATCGATTCGATATTTGTGTTGTTGCTTGTGTTCGGGAAATGGCATTTGTGCACCAGCATTGCAGTCAATTCCAAGAGCAGGGCACTCCATTTTGCAGTATTTAGCAAGGGAGTGCCCTTCTACTTCTACGTCGGCCAAATTGACTGAATGTCTTATGTCACTAGGGCGAGGGTGCCACTTGCTGCATTTGTAGATGAGAAAACGAACTAATTGACTTGATAGTGGTGTTGGCGGTGGTGTGGCGAACTTGTCATAACTTTAGTTGGGATTTCAGCACTTCAATTACCAGGAATGGTTGCAGGTGTGCAATGGCCAATAGGACGGCGCGCGGCCGGCCGGGTTGGGAATTGAAATTTAGCATTCAATTTAGTGAAAATTCGTCTGCAGCAATGGCATGATTCGCACTCATCATAAGCGAAGTGTAAATGGTTGTAGACAGGTGTATGTGTGTGATATGTTAGATTAATTTCGGAAAATCCTTCTTAACGACATCCTCTCCTCATGCAGTAGTTGATGACTACTAATGACGTTGCTTTCAATTTCGGACATTCAACTGTGGTAATGAATTGGAAATTCAATTTGAACACGTAGTGTAGGCACATTGGTTGTCCTACATAAGCATCGCTATTGTGGATGGGAATTGCTCCTATATTGTGGTTTAAATTTATTTAAATTACCTTAAAGCCAAGTTTCAATTTTAGATCGCATCATTGAGAACCAGCTGTAATTCCAAAGCCTGCAGGTTAAAGAAATGCTTGCAATGAACCAACAAATTAGGTTTTTCTTTTCGGTTTAAATTTGGTTTTCTCTATAAAGCTCTATGCAAATTGAAAGTCAATGAATTCCTTTGACAGCTTCACCACTCTTTGATGTCAGTATAATGACTGAAAAAAAAAAAAACAGATATCCTTAACCAGAGGGTGGGGAATTCAATAAATTGAACACAAATCTTGTAAAGAATAATTTTGAAGGAGCTCCCCTCACGCATTAACCAATTGAATATCCTTATATTGGGATCCATTTCTGACGAAACGTAATGTACTTATTTACAGCTTCAGTCACCTTTAATCCCAAACACGTTTATCTGGATCAAGCGCTTTGGCATCTGTTGCAACGTCTAAGGTCTAATATTGGTTGGGGTGCGTAATACTATCTGCTGGAGCTAAGCTATTGTAGTTGATGTTTTTTGAATTCTTTTAGTGTCCTGCTATAGCTTATAAAGTTTCAGGGATATTCTTCTTTTGTAGCATTTTAATATTTGTTCTACTCTGTCCTCATCCAGCAATCAGCACTGTATATCAGAAAGGACTGGATATTGTGTTGAGGAGCAAGCAAAGGATGTCTGCGAGGAATCTGCACTGCCATTTCCTTGGTGCGCCTAACTTCAGAAACAGCAATTTATGTATTTACAAACCCAATGAGCCTCGTCACTAACATGATTCTTCGATAAAAATAGCATCGATTTATTGAATATAAGTTTGAATGACACGACAGCGTTCTTGTAATGCAATTCTAGGAACATTAATTTGTTAAAAAGTACTAAACAATTATCCAAAAAAAAAATGTCCAAAATTAAATCGTTCTTTCAAAGTTACCCCTATCCTAGATCAATCTAAAATCACAGTTTTCTAGTAAAGTAGGTACCTAATACCTATATTTAAATTAAAACTTATTATGTTCCTAATTTGAACTTGAAAACCAATAAAAAAAAATTCAGCGGGAACAATTTTGGCTCATTCTAGGGCTAAGTTAAAAAATGTATTATTTGCTTAAGCAGGTACTCTCACTGAAATGAGAAACATATTCATGAATTTCCAAGGATTTCCTTCAGTCTCACAATTACCTGTAATAATGTAATACTACAGAATATTTCGCTAAATTAGCCTATAAATATGCAACGCCATCTATTCTGTTTTATTACTTTGTATGTCCACCCTATCAATAGGCAATGCATTCATTCTTTTTGGTTCATTATATTGTAACCAACAACTGTCTGTTTTCTTAATTTGTATTGTTTGTGACAAAAAAGAATACATGCGATAATCATCTTCTTTTTTCACTTTGTCCATATTCCATAAAGTACGTTTTCAAATAACGCACTAATCGGTACGATAGAAAATGTAATGGTGATTATTTTCAAAATGTTGTCGTCTTTTAGGCGCAATGAAAATTAATTTTATGTCTTAAATTCCGACCTGGATCACACTCGTAATATCTCTATATCTGAGCCATAAATAACTACACAATCACTGGTGCCTGGTAACTTATTTTTGGCGCAAATGGCAGGGACCTACTGCTAACTGATCTTAACATTATTTATGTACTCTTTTAAGTAAAATTAAATGAAAATAAGTTTCCAACGCAATTGGCTATATGTACCTCGGAAGTTAGTTAGAATTTGTAAGCATCCGCCCTATCCTCCAAAACAATAGCTCAACATTAAATTAAATTACTGGCCTCTCGTACACGATAATACCTTTCAATTTACGGAAATATCCCATTCATTGCTAAGTAGTGACAAGTTTCGAAAGAAATGCGATGTAAATTATTATATTTCGTCTCCACCATAGCGATTTAATATATACGTGTGTATGTTGAGTACCAAATTTTGTGAGATCCTTCCAATGCTACTACCAAATTCGTAGACACCATACATTATTGATTACGAACGCGTTTTTCCTTTTTTTCAGGTATGTACCAGAAACTCCTCGCAGCTATCATTTATTTTTCAGGGTGATTAATCGCTAACAAGGACACTTGTAAGTACACACCTTATACGCATGTAGGAAAGATAAAGTGCCATAACTCACTTCGTTGCTACGTCGTCGGAACCTTTGCGCCGAGCATCGCCGCGAGCTACCGCACACAATCTCTGAAGTCCTAAATAACATTATTATTATCGTCAGCATATAGCAATCATCATTATCGCATCATATCGCTCAAAGGAATACACGACATGTGGTTGTGAACGAATACAGTAATTACTGTAAATGTAAATTGTCACCGACCAAAGGCTAACCAATTACGCTATATCGATTGTTTTGGCCGCAGACGGAGATTTAAAGAGATTTCCATGTGCGATTGAAATCCTTTAGGAAGCATTTTTCCATTCGGTTAGCCAAATTGAATTGCATTTCGCGCCGGAAATAAAGCCAGACGGACGCTTTTCCGGAGGTCATATGATAACTTTTGTGTTGCCCTATCGAACTCTAATTAAATTGTCGCTCACATGAATGTATATATATATTTTTTTGTCCTGTCCTCGATTGCAACCAATCAACTGTGTACATGGGAATTCAATTTATAGAGTCTCTGGTATCCACATAGTCTTAAAAATATATATATATTTTTTTTGTATTCGTTTGTTCTCTTATTACAATCAGGAAATACGATTTGGTTAATTAATACTCATTTGGGGAAATGACAAACAAAAGTGACAATTAGGCCACTGCAAGCGCAATTTAATAATTTATTTCGATAAAATTTAAATTACCGTATAATTAATTCACTTGACCGAGTACTTAAAAATAAAAATAGAAACAGAAAACCTAGTTACATATGTAACTAGGTTTAGATTAGTATGTTTGTGGCGATTGTAATTGAGAGGATTAAACTATTAAAATTATCAGGCATTAGTTGGGCATTTGTTGAGAAATTAATTCAAATGAAATAACTTTTTGAATCAAAATCCATGCCTGTAGTTATAGTTAGTTTGTAGTTCTCTCTCATTAAGAATCTTTAATGCATAAACAGTAGATAAACGATTTGAAATCGTAATTTATGAATAGAAATTAATTCTTGTTATAATTAGATAAAATGAGTTGAGGTCGGTAAGCACACAAATCACCCAGGATTAGTGAATTATTCGCACCATTTTAGTGGATATACATAAATGGGGTGGTACTGATTTATTATTGGTGTTTAATTGTGTTCAAAGACTGGCAGGCTTGAGGAGCTTAGCGATGAACTTTTCGTACTAAGCCGTAGGCATCATATCTATATATGAACTCATTGCAATTAATGGGTACCTCAAAGGTAGCTTTGGCGTGGTCCAATGCACTCGAAGCAACTACTTAATGTTGATAAATTTATAAAGTTCACAAGTAAAGTATCTTTACAAATAGTCTTCAATGTCTTCCGGGTGCCAGCAGTTAATGTTAGTGTAAGATCTCTTTTTCGAACTTATTGTCTCTGTAGTCTGTACGCTGTCAAGTAGGTAGTAAGTAATTAGTAAGAGAACAATAGTAATAACTCTTAGACACGGTCGCTTTCAAGTTGCACAACTAATTTATCATCAGCCTTCTTTTAAGGGACTAACAATCAATTCCTAGTATGTATGTATATTCAGTTAGGTTAAAAATTTTCGTCTGAAAAGGAATTATTTTCATCTTCTAATTTTTTCATATTCATCTGCTAGTTTTTGTCAGCTTTTTTTTAAACATTCGTCTGAAAAATTTGAAATTTCGTCTGAAAATCGTCAGCATTATTTTTGTCTGAAAAAAAAAAAGAATAAAATCTTGCGAGAAAAAAATTTTAAATTGGCAGCTATATTTTTTTTTTTAATTTCGTCAAAGACAATTACAACTAAGATGTTCGATATTCGCCACATGTCAATACTCCGCGATACCCCTTCAACTAAACTATATTATATTTTAAAGAATTAAAGACCGCAACGCCGATTCTCAAAATTCATCTATGAATATTCCCTTTTACTTAAACTTATGATAATGTTTCAATAGGTATTTATATTTCCGATCGCAAATATATTTTTTCTGTTTATTTTGGTTCTTTTTTCAGACAATTGTTTTTTTTTTTTATATTTTCAGACGGGTTTTTAATTTTTCAGACGATTTTTAAATTTTTCAGACAATTTTTAAATTTTTCAGACGATTTTTATATTTTTCAGACGATTACTATTTGTTTTCACATGTTTTAAAAATTGTTTCAGACTATCTGATTTTCTGATGATTTCTATTTATTTTCAGACGATTTGTATTAAATTTCAGACGTTTTTTCGATTTTTGCCGACGTTTCCAATTTTTTTTTTTTTTTCTGGAAAATAATATTTATTATTCAGTAATAATCACTGCAAAGTAGTTTATTATCAGGTCGGACTATCGTTCATTGCTTAAGAGACTTAATACTCAAGGTGTTGATATGGTCGACAAATATGAAGCCCATAGGATGCCTAGTTCTTAAGTTTGGTATCTTAGCTCAGTCCTTCCAATCACATAAGTAGGTTACATTTTTCCAAATACATTGAATTGAGCGAATTTAGAATACTAGTAGTTTTGGTGGGATCTGCTAATCTGGTTTTTATCATTTACAGCAAGGCTGTACAAACACGTCTTCCTGTCTCATTTCACATCGATATGTAAGTCAAAAAAGGTTTAAAAAATAAAGCAAAACTAAACTAGACTTTTGAAGGATTTACAACGCCTGACTTCTTCCGCCACATATAGTACAACACCAGCTCTCAAAATATGATATAAGCAATATTCTTGTATTTATAGAAATGAAAAAGTATAAACATTTTCCAAATAATGTTGAAGCAACCTCAAAAACATAACCTTTAAGCTAAAGTCCTTTAATTCCTCTAAGTTATATGAAATCTGGATAGTATTCAATTTTTTAAAAGCCATTCCAGCTCAACTACCCATCATCACTCACTCACTTACAGTCTGCTGAAGTGAGAAAAGAAAGAACTAAGTTTCCGTTTCCGTTTCCATACTCTCAACGTCTATTCTTCATTTTGCGTTTGCGATAATCAGACCAGATATGACAGATATGATTGACAGGATAAGAGCTATAAGTAGAAGAAAAAAAAAAACTCCAAGAAAAGCTAAAGTACGAAACAAAAAAAAAATTCATATGAAAGTAAGTACCTCCGCACTCCACTCACACTCAAACTCAAGCACGGTTTTACGTATCTTCGATTTTTCTCTCTTTTCTCTTGAGTTTGTTATCTTTTGCATTGTCGCTTCTTTTCAATCTACGTACTTACAATTCCATTTGAGACTTGTGTTCTTCCCTATTAAATTACTGCTTGTGGGAGGTTCATGTGGTTACACATTCCCATGCGCGCCAAACAAGACGTGGAAGCGCTTCATCACATCTTCATGTTTGTTCTTCCAAGAGGATATAAATCATAAACATCCCAACTCAATTAGAAAGTTCTTTGAATTATGTCCTTTTTTTTCTTACTCCTTTCGTAAACAATTTGTCACAACATTCAACAACAACAGCAGCAAGAAAAAGTTACGCTTGCTTGTCTCGATTCGTTTGGTAGCAAATGCAATTATCCCTTCCATCAACCCAATATGAGATCCTGGTTGGGGAATTGTCTTGAATTTTTAATTTCTTTTATACTCTCTGGTCTGGTTTTTTATCCCATAGAAAAGGGATAAAGCACTTGCAAAAAAGCCTCCGTTCCATGTCCTAACCAATTAACTTGGGAAAATTAAAATATAGTAGACTCACAGAATCCAACAGACGGAAAGAAAACTTCTTATCCTTGTGCTCCCTGGTGGGTGAGTGTCCATCATTTGAAGAGGATGAAGAAAAACTCACGAAACGAACATTAGTCCTAGTTAACTGGTGAAAAATTATAATTTTCACCCCCGGAAGGAGATTTCGCATTTCTTCCTCATTATGAAGGCGAATTTAGTTTGTTCTTTCCTTTCCGTCCATTTGTATATGTGAGTGTTTCTGTACCAGCTTTTTTTTTAGCTCGGTTTTAATTATTGTAAGCCCGGAAAATGGCGATAAGAAGGGCTCTAACAACGTAAAGAAAACTAACTAGACAACGACTCTTGTGTTCACACTTAGAGGCGACAGTAAGGGTGACGACGCGCGAAGTTAATGTCGCTTGAGAAAAGTGCTTGTTGCCGTTTGTTTTATACTGATGTGTTTCTCTTTCTCTTGCTGATATTAAAATAGTTACGTCCGTTTTATCCACTCAAGATTAATATGATTAAGGGGAGTTTGAGGAATCTGCAAGTTGTGCATTATTTTACATTAATTGGTAAATAAAAATAAATAAATATGTAGTTGACTTAGCTGGTTTAGTTAGTATATAGTCGTAGCTTTTTACAATCATTCGAATGGAAAGGACCTACAATTTTTTGCCGAGTCCTTCGCACAGTGGTCCAGCACACTAACCACTAAGCCAATGAGCAGGTTGGGTAACATTATGTTTTAGTGTATTTCGGAGATAGACAGAATCTGTGAGTTGCCAAAGTCGGACACTAAATGTACAATGAAATTAATTTAAATGGACTTGATAAATGCCAGTAAATTGGTTGGTAATATTTGAAGTACTTGACTTAAGTGTTAAGCATTTAAACCTTACTGAATTTTTGCCTTACGGCGTTGCTTTAATCGCTTGAGCGTGAAATTGTAATCCTTACCAAATACTTCAGATTTATTTGCCATTCCATACACTACTCATATTTCTGTAAAAACTGAAATCTTCTTTTGTAGACCTCGAACGAAATACATTTTTTGTATGTCACCACTTTCTACTTCTTGTTGATTTTTAATTCGGTTTCATGGACATCACGAAGACTTATCAAATTACCACATCAGTAATCGAGTGGTTGTCTTGATCAATATCTCCAAGGATTGTTTGTTAATGAATTCTGCCTAAGAACCCTCCTTCGGTGATCCCACTTCACGATAACCTCAATTTGTTCAACTTGTTCAACTCACTTAAATCCATTATCCTAGCGAACGTACTCAAAAATCAAAACCAAAAAAAAACGTGTTAGTTAAAAGAATTATTTGTAATAAATAACAATACTTCAGCATATAAGGTGGGCCAAATACAAGTTTATTTTTAAAAATGCAATAAAATGAACAAAATTCAATTTGTCCATGTATTTTGGCTATGTAACAAAACGTCGTTCAAGTGGTGGCCTCGGCTGGCTTCTCAATAGCTCATTCTGTCACTCCAATTTTCCTAGACCTTGTTGATGGTTTCGTGCTGTAGCTCACGAATTGCTTGGATGATATTGGCCTTAAGTACTTGAATCGTTTCCGGATTGTTGGCATAACATCGGTCCTTCACTGTTCCCCACATTCTCGTCTGTGCGCACCGTACCGCGCCGCCGGGGACCATATGTGTTGTCCACTAGCATACCAGTCTCATGAACAAACTTGGTACAGCAGGCGCGGTGGGTGCTTCATTTCGGCCAAAACTTCTTTTCAAAAAACGCAGTGTTTGGGCTAAACAGAACTCACTTTGGAAATAAGTTTTGAATATTTTCCAACGTTGTTCAAGCGTAAAGCAAATCATTTCGTTCCGCGGAACTATGATACTGACTTTCTGTCAAGATTTCGAGAGGGATACAGCTGTCAGTGTCAAAGTAAACTATGATTTAAAAAGAATCTAGTAGATGGACCACCCTGTACATTTTGAAACTCATCACATTATAGTACCCACTTTAAGCCTGAGTACGGTTTTCCTAAAGATAATTCCAATAGTTAACCACTGTGACAGTTGTCAGCTAATTGACCAAACAACAGTTGTGTGTTAAAAATTAAACACTCACACTCTCTAACTACATAACTAACAATTTATCGATTTTGGTCCGACCAGTGATGGTTCCGAATTAAAATCCTTTCATTTCCGGTTCCGCCAAATTTCACCTCCCACAGGGTCCTCTTGTGTAATCTGTTGGCATACACTCACTGCCAATCATTTGTTGGTTCGAGTCTGTGCTTAACGAAGGAAAACCATCAGAAAGTAAGCTTTTGAATTGAACTTGCTGGTGTGTGTCTTCAATAGAAAACTTATAATCCAACTTTTATTGAAGTTTAAAAATCGGTTGTGCTTTTGAAAGACTGGCCTTCTCAAACTGTGTGTTATTAAAAACTTTTTATATCTACAATTTTGGGCTTTTATTTAAAACTTTCCACATTTCAAGCTTTTACGGTAAACAGTGGGGACTCTAGAATTTGCCAATTTCAATTGTGTTATTTTATTGTTTATAGCAGCAGAACTCATTCCTGCCTAAATATATTCTACACAGACACATCGAATGGAAACATTTTTCTACAGTTTAAGCTACTGAACCTCTGAGAATACAAAACAAAATAAAAACTTCTAAATAAACTTATAATTTTATTTTATCTTATTTCTATATCGTTTATTAAACAAAAAAATAAAATTCTTTTATCCAATATCCAACTGAGTAGTTTATAAATTTGTGGAACTTTTAACGGCAAAGTAATTGATGTAGGTGACAAAAAATAAACAACAATTTAAATTGTTAAATACTTTGTTTTTTGTAACAGTCCTACATCATTTAACGGTTTTTTGGAACGCAGAAGTATCAATTGAGTTGTTTACTACATTCCAAATCAGTTCACTGGTTTCTTATAGAGTTTTTAACAATAAAAAAGAAGCAGATTTGGGTTAAATGACATTGCGGGTCTGATTCGACAATGCACCCAGCTAGAACTAACTTTCAGGTATTGATGGAATTTTTGACAAATTATAATCAATAGACTGACACTAGAAGAACACTTCCTTATCATTGAAACTGATTCAGTGTGGCATTAAATTACTGAAATTACACCATTATATTTTATATCCCGAAATGTACTTGAAAATTGGCCACAGAGAGCAAGCGATTTGCCGCCAAGACTAACCTTAAAAATTTAGGTTAGCCGATTAAGAAGACTGCACGACCTTTATTGATTTTGGTCCACTTTTATATGGTAATAAAAATTGTGAAAATTATCCAACCAGAAAGTCTATTACAAAATCATTAACTCATGTTTCCAAATAAATTAAGAATGAATTATTTAATATTTTGAATCGAAAGAAGGATCGAGTGAAGATTATAATTTAAAGCAAAGACTTTCAAATGAGAGAAGTATAAAGGTTATTAAGGGTTGTAGTGAACCAAAAATAGTATCAGGAATATTTGTGACTTAATCATTTTAATAAAGTAAAAATATTCTATCAGATCCGAAAAAAAAATATTTCAACATTTTCCCTGAAAGGTAATCAAAAAACATAAAATCAAATAACCACTTGATGGAAACAAATTATTATTTAATTTCTTTATTATTGACTCAACCCGCCCGCCTTTGAGACCAAGACCGGTCCTTTTATTTTTATTTATCCAAGAAGGTTTCTTTCCTCTTGTAGTCGCAACAATTCTGCCGCATATCGTCTGTGAAACCGCAAGCACACGTACAAAACCGATATTGGCACTTCTGATTCCCATCCAACCTTACTAAACTAATTTCATAACAAAATTGTTTGCACTGGTACCTAGTCTTCCTTAGTAATTACACGTGTTCGAATTAATATTGTCACTAACCCTTAACTATACTATCCATGCCTATGTCCCAGTTTAACCTTTCTTTGATCTTAAATTACATCAACATTCAATCTGGTAGCACAGGTCATGCTAACACCAAAACCAACATCCATGCCCAAGTGCCAACGAAATGAACTAGAAAGTCCTTACACACCCTCCAAGCCAAGCCAAAACAAAGGAAAACAATTGATTTCTGTTTCCCTTAAAAGCTTCCCTCCACAAGCTATCTGCGAGGAATGCCACATCGATTCATCCTCTTATCAATGGAATAGACCCAATGAAGAAGATTCCATCAGCATCTCTCACCGAGCATGTGCACTAACTGCATCTTCAGAACTTTTCACACATAAAAACTCATAATAAACCAAAACCACACCTCTTTGCAACTCACCCTCTTCGCCTAATGCACTAAAGTGTTGCTTTTAATTTCCGAACAGCAGCAGCAAGGATTAAAGAAAAATACCAACTGACCTTGAAAGTGTGCACTGAGAGCGGCGCCACAATTATTCTGGTACTCTGTATTCTTTTGACGTCATGTGTCACGATTTATTGCAGGACATTGCATAAACAAGTAAGAGTGTACCATATGGAACTTTTGTGCCATCATATCTGTCCCCAACTGAACCGCAGCAACAAAAAAAAAAAAAATACCGAAAGGAGGTCAACTTGAGATTTATAATTTATTATTCGTCAGTGCAGTAACTGAGGGTTATCCTTTTGAGCGGAAAAATAAATAGAATTTTTGGCAGCCCTTCAAGGTAGTGACGTGTGTTCGAAAAATGAGAAGCAAAAATCAGGCAACTGACCGAATAAAAATGCATGGCTTTTTCTGTGCGCTCTTTTTTCTCTCAGTTGCCTGCCCCAACTTGGCTAAAGTTGATTATGGTCCTGCGCAAGGTAAAAAGCTTTGCACTCCCCACCATGACCATCACTGCAGAACCAAAATAAATGCCAGAACTTGTTCCAATTTTCACAGCAGTTTGTGATATTCTTTCAAAGTGGTCGGTTCGGTTAGATTGCGAAAGAAGTAAATCCTCAGTGTCCTCGCGAGTTCAATAAAAAAAAAATTATCATATTCTTACATCCTTTTGAAGTGAAAAGATTTGTTGTGTCTGTCTCTGGGTGATACTGTGCATTAGAAACTGTTCCTGTTAGCTGCGGAAAGGATAATCAAAAGGTAATATCCAAAAGAACTTATTTTAATTGAAATCCTTATCAGAGGCCAAACAACAACTACATCGCTCTTCCAATTAGGAACCGGAATCTCTGATTTCACAAGGATCTACATATCTCCTACGGTTGCTAGGAATTTAATTTAATTTCCTTCTCTTCATTCATACAAATGAGTATATCCTTCAGTCAGGTGCCTTTATTTTTCAAGGATTCACATACATCTACAAAAAGCCGTATTCTCGTCTCTCCCTCATCCTGATCTGTTTGTCGTGCAGGATGTCTTAAGGATGCAAAAAGGTAGAAGGAAGCTTTTTTTTTCCTACTATTTTTACAAGTATGCTCCTTCTCACATTTAGATTCATATTCTATGTTTGCTATCATTTTGAGGAGTTTTTTTTGTTCCCTTATCCTTGTTTGCCTACTTTATTGTGTACTGTGTGTTTATGTTTTTATTACGTGCCCGCCTACTATCCTGTTTATTGTCCAGGATAAGGAAACCCACACACGAGAAGAGTTTAGTCAGACAGCCCCCGCTGAAATAAGAAAATATGCTTTCTACCCTGTGATCACATGGCAATGCGATAATATCAGGACTATTCGTTGTTGACGATAAATGCCGGAAGGACACTTTGCCAATTCGCCAGATGGCGAAAAGAGAGAGGGAGGGAGACGTAATATAACATGTGATGGAAGATAAGAACTACACGTTAATGCTGCAGTCAGGAATCGGGAAGAAAAGATGTTGTTGATGCTGAATTCTGAATGTCCTTCTTGCATTTTATGAGCGTTATTTCTCTTTTTTACGACCATGGTTCGTGTTTTTAATTTACACCTGATATGATGGTGCTAGGTGGATGTGTTTGTGTATCCTCCCTGGGGAACCTATTGAATTACAAATTTTGAAATTAGTTTTTTTTTTCGCACAGGCTCCGGAGGGAGGACGTGGATGTAATAAATTAAACTTAAAGACTCGGTTGTTATTTTCTTTTTAGGTAAACTGTCATAAAAAAACAACAGCAAGCAAATAAAGTCATGAACTTAGGACTGGAATGTTATTCAACTTTGTGCACTCCATCTCGACAATTCTGAACAAAACATTTATGACCACTTGGGAGGATCCAGCTCTTTGTAGATAGAAAATGATTCGGCATGTTTTCAGCTTTTAAGATTCGTAATAAATCGCTTCTGGTGTGCTGCTTGAAAAGTGCACTAACTCTGCTTTTGATGAGCGTATCCAGGTTATTTGAAACCCAAGCACTTGACACCATCATATTCGTTTATAGCTGTCCCTAAAATCTCGTCACGTATATAACCTTTGTGTTTTTCTAATACGGGCTTACTTGGAATTTAATATTTAGTTGCCACATGTCCCTAGTACGGTATGCATTTGATTTGGCTATTATTGATACACTTAAAACGCTTACACTGTTTGTTGGTCTGCATGAAAATTCAGGCGCAATGAGAAGCCAAAATAATTCCTTCCCGAAAAAATATTGGTTCCTTCATTATAAGGATTTCCAAATTACAATTTGATGTCAATTTTAACTTTTCACCAGAATTGAAAATAATGATACCTTACAAATGATCTTTAAAACGAATTCTAAGAGCCATCAAATTTCTTTCTATCAGAATCTCGAAAACAAATACTCTTATATGACGATTTGACTTGGATTTCGTATTCGAATTTGAGATAAATTCGGAAAAATGTATCGTAACGAAAAGTGAAACGCGGCTGGTTGCCTCACACAGAAATAACAGTGAAGGGAAATATAGTGGGTTTCAGTATTCGTTATGTCTCTCATTCAAGATTTGGAAAGATGACGCGGAGAGAAAGTGTTATTTGCTAACATCACCCTCTGAGACAAACGTTAGTGAAACGGCGCTATAGTGTTTCATTTTTCGTTATGCTTTTCAATTTCTTGATAAGCCCTCAAATTTCCTATCTCGTATACCACACGGCGTCCGAAGCGTTTTGCATTTTGTATTGATGAGAACTTTCAGTATTCAGCATTTCCTGGGGATATATTTCCAGAAGACTACAATTTGTAGCAATTTAAGTGCAGAACTAACATACATCTGCAGCATCTCGGGACGCTGATAAAGCGTTATAGGTTCGCCTTTCCCGGGAGAAGTATTTAAAAAAAAAAAAATTTTGCTCATCAACAGATCGCTGCGAGGGATGTTTGGCTGTTATGAGCCATGTCAAAATGTGTTCGTCAACAGATGCCTCTAATAATAATAGGCGGCGCAACAGGCGGTAGACACCCAAGGCCTAGCTTCTCGCAACCATTCGTTTTGTGTGAGTTTCTATTTTTGGAACAACAGATGCCTCTAATCAACTTATATGTTGTCTCGGAAACGTCCGTACGCCAGGTGTCGCAGTACGCAGAAACGCTTCAGAAATGGACCAGCGTGACTTCATTTGAATAAATGGCAGTTTGTGATAGGTTAGGTACCCAATCCATATTTCTTAAAGAAGACAAATTGCTACAACAAACAGAGACAGAGCGGGTTGGGTACGAAAACTCCAAAATTAAAATCCCCAAACTGAAATCCCCAAGTCAATATCCCCAAACCCAAAATACCCAAATAGATTTCGAGCGTATTCACAATGCATTAACAGTAAATAGGTATGTGGGCATTCTGCCCCCCTGCTTGGGGTCACTGTTGGATTTGGAGTAGGCGCAAGGTTAGGAAATCGAAAATTTCTTTAAATATTTTGAATTAACATTTTGGGGATTTTTGATTTGGTGTATTTTGAATTTGAGGATTTTGTCTTTGGGGATAATCAATTTGGGGATTTTTCAAACAGGGGGGATTTTGGGGTTTGGGGATTTTGCACTTGTGTAGCAGATTAAATTGGCAACAGCAGCAACATCTTGAAAATTGCATCGATATTGTGGGAGTTTCAGATGTCAATAGCAAAAATGCATTTGACAAAGCAAAACAAATTTTCAACAATGCTTTGTCAATTGATGTCCCCGACAACAAAATCGAGAAGTGTTATATCAAAAGAGTTCACACTAAAGGAGGTATCTCTTCTCAAAAGAAAACAAATTCAATAATTTGCGTAAAATTCTCCGACTCAACATTGAAACAACAAATCATGAGAGCAAAGAGGGCAAACAAAAAAAACCTCAACACACGAGTGACTGATGCCGCAGGCGCGGGTGACACTGACAGTGGTCGCATTAACAACAGCAGCAGCAACAGCAAGGGAAACAGTATTTACTTAAATGATTCTCTTACCAAGTACACTCAGGCGCTTCTTATGAAAGCAAAAGAAATATTAAAACAAAAAGGCGTTAAATATGTATGGTATAATAATAATCAAATTCTCGTGAGAAAGGTTGAGGGTGGAAAAGTAACTTCGATTAAATCGTTTAATGATCTTACACTTATTTAAAATTGAATATGAATAACTCAAACGATGTAAGTGATTTAATCGAAGACTTTTCTGCCCTTGAACCCAGTAGTTCCAATTGTGATATTATCTTTAGATCTAGTTCATACTGCGATAACAAATTTTTTATTGTACATCAGAATGTCAGAAGTCTGAGAGAAAACTTTGCGTCTCTTACCACGCACCTTGATTCGTTCGCGTGCATTCCAGATATTGTTTTTGTGTCTGAAATATGGATTTACAATTTTGAAAAGACTGATTACGTTATTCCCGGCTTTAATTTCTTTGCTAATACGAATGAAAATTACGCTGCGGGTGGTGCTGGGTGTTTCATAAAAGAGGGTTACCAGATTCAAGAAGTTTTGTGTGTCGATTTTGTAAGTGCGGATGTCTTAAAGGTTTCTATTGTAGTTAAAAATGAAGTGTTCGTTTTCTTGTGTGTCTATAGGCTGCATATGTTTAATGTTTCGATGTTTATGAAAGAATTTTCTGATCTTTTAATTAAAGTAAAAGCTAAAAATTTAATTGTTGTTGGGGATTTCAACATTAACAATTTAGAGAGTAGCGAAACTGTTTCAGCATACTTAGCCTTACTAGCAGCGCATGGACTTTATTCCTTTATTAATGAGCCTACTAGGATTGTGTCAGGTAGATGTTTGGATCACATTTATGGGCGTTTCAAATGTGCGTCTACGAATAAATGTGAGAAATGTGTATTCGATTTGATGATCACTGACCATTGTATGACAGGACTGCTTTTAGAAATGTCTCAGAGAAAGATTAGCACTTATGCAAAACCACTAAACAAAATTAAGAAAATTAATTTTAGTAGACTCAGTAACAATCTGCTTCTTGAGTTTTGGGATGACGTCTATTCGTGTAGCGATGTTTCGACTTCATACGCAATATTTATTGATTGCCTTAAGAAACATATTTATAATTGCTACTCTTTCTTACCTCCGAAAAAATTGAGCAAAAGACTCAAGCCCTGGATCACTAGGGACTTAGTGAATAAAGTCAATGCCAAAAATAAACTTAGATTGAAATGCTATAGATACCCTAGGAATATGAAATTAAAAAGTAAATACACTAAATTATGCGCTGAACTAAAAAAGAAGATTCCAATTTGTCGTGATACCTATTACCGTAATTGTTTTGATTTTGCCAGAGGAAACCTTAGACACGAATGGAAAATAGTGAACAGCTTACTTAATAAATCTTCTTCCTCTAAAAAACCTTATTCTTTGCGTATCGGTAACTGTTTAGTTTCTGACAAATACGAAATCGCTGAAGCATTTAATGACTACTACACAAATATTGCCAGTAGTCTTCAACCCAGTCCAATGAATTCCTCTTGTGATCTCTGTATGTGTCCTGAACCATTTCAAAGAAATAGCTTTGTTTACAAACCTATAACATCTCTTGAATTGTTTAAAGCTATTCGCAGCTTAAAAAATACAAATTCTAGTGCCGCAGATGGTATCTCAAGTCTGATTTTAAAAAAAATTGCATGGTTCATAGTGGATGTATTAACGGACATCTTCAATGGGTGTGTTTTTGCAGGGGTCTTTCCCGAAGAACTTAAGTGTGCTGATGTTATACCTTTGTTCAAAAAAGGTTCTGCTGTAGAACTGTGTAACTACAGGCCTATTTCTCTCCTCCCTGCGCTCAGTAAGATTTTTGAAAAACTACTGAAAGACAGAATAGTACATTTTTTAGACAGCAACAAGTACTTTAGTCCTATACAGTTTGGCTTTCGGAAGGGCAAATCTACAGAAGATGCTCTACTGCAGTTCTGTGCCCAAACAATGTCTAATCTTGATGGTAAAAAGTGTACAGCTGGCTTGTTCATTGATATTACTAAAGCCTTTGACATGGTCGATCACAATATTTTGGTTGGAAAACTGGAAAAGGCTGGATTTCGAGGTTTTATGCTTGATTGGTTTAAGTCTTATCTAAAAAATAGGTCACAAAGTGTGAAAATTGATGAGATAAGGAGCGAAATAAAAATGTTTAACATGGGTGTACCTCAAGGCTCTGTCTTGGGTCCAATTTTATTTCTCATCTACATCAACTCACTCTTTGCACTTGACTTCAAAGGCTCACCAACTGCTTTCGCGGATGACATAGGTTTTTCATATGGTCAGAATTGTCCTTTGGAACTCGTTGCTGACATCAATTGGGACTTGAATTTGTTGAGAATCTGGTTTGAGAATCATAAGTTGTTAATAAGCTCCAAAACTAAAATAATGTATTTCACTCTGTCATCGGTAAAAAGTTTAGGGGCCAATTTCCACTTCCATGCACCTGAGTGTCAAAAATTCAGATTTACCAATTTCAACTGTACGCATAAACCTACTACTCCCACATTTTGTAGTACTCTTAGTTGTAGCGATAACTGTTTTCTTATCGAGGCAGTAGATGAATATAAGTATCTAGGGCTTATTATCGATTCCCATATGAGTTTTACGAACCACACGGAATCTTTGAGGAACTATTTACGTTCCACTCTGAGATACTTTTATTATTTGCGAAATGTCTGCTCTACAATTCTTCTAAAGAAAATCTACTATGGTATTTTTCACTCCAAGCTGCAATATGGAATTTCTTGTTGGGGAGGTGCTTATCGTAACAAAATACAACCTCTATTAGTTTTACAGAAGCATATATTAAGAAAATTATGTCAGAAACCTGTTAGATATCCTAGTTTTCCTTTGTTCAGTGACCTAAAAATCCTTCCTGTTCGCCATCTATATTGTTTTAAAGTATTGAAGTCATTCTTCATGAAATCTGGTAATCGAAATTTTCGATTAATTTCTAATTACAATTTACGTGGAAACTTTTCGTGTTTGGTATCTGTTCCATTTGCTCGTACTACTGCATACCGTAATTTTTATTCCGTTTTGTCTTTTCGGCTATTTAATAAACTTCCACAGTCTATCAAAGCAATAACAACACCTGGAATGTTTTTAAAATGTGTGAAAAATTGGCTTTTAAATCTCAACTACGCTAGCTTAGACTCTCTTACTTTCGACATTCCGATTTAACTCTTACTTAAATTTCTTTGTTTTCTTTGATCATTATTTATGAATTTAATTTAGTTTTTTTTTTCTTCATCCTGTTTTCTTTTTTTTATTGAATTTCACAACTTTGATGTTTATGGCCACCCCATCATAAACTTAAATTTAAATTTCATTAATTGTTTGAAGTGGCATTCAAAACTATTTTCACTACTTTTGTTAGTAAAATATAGAATGTCTCAACTTTTCATATAATTTTATCATTTTAATGAATATTATTGTACTTGAATTATACTTTATAATATTATATGAAATAAAATCTATCTATCTATCTATCTATCCTCATGTAGCTTCCGAGTACATGACTCAGGGTCAGGGTTTAGTGTGTCGTTGTACCTATTTGTGAACATAAAACGACTATTGTGATCGACCATATTTGTTCACTATTGGAACAAATCGCTATTGAAACTTAAATATTTTCAAAGCAACAATGAGGCGTTTACAAATCCCGTGATGTAAGTCATAAATTTGACCCTTGACAGTGTCTATCTGCATGCAAATGAAATGTCCTTTCAACATTTTTCATGCACATTACGTATTCAGCCATAGAAACGAATCCTCCTTCATTAATATACGAATCTATGGTCGTATCCCACCTACATGCAAGAGTGTATTGTATTGTACATATACAAGCATTCCCATCTATGCAACTTCAAAGCGCATTAAATGCGCTTGGAGTGCGCTTCGCATCATCCTAGCGCCACCTTATTTATCCTTATTGTATTATTTATTAGGTTTGCTCCTATCTGAAATCGTGCCACCACTGAGCTGGCGCATCCCTTTTGCGTAACGCACTAACGTAAGCGTTTTGACTTTAACAACACCCAAACCAGAGGTAGAGTTATGGTAATCCGTGGCAACGGGTGCTCAGGGATATCTGCAGGTAGCTACCGTCGCATTTTGCTCAAATATGAATTTATTGCGTGGCCCAGTGAAACCAGTAACACAATGTTCTCTACCCATACTGGCAAACCTCCAGCCATGGTATTCACCTGGGACAAAAGCATTCTCACTACGGTCAGTTGACATGATGTCAATGAGGTTACTGATGATAACAATTTTTGTATGTTAACTCGAGGTGGTACTAGATCCTACCATCATGAGATTCACTTTGTTGAAAGGTCAAACAAAGATATGAAAAATGTTCGCGCTAAGCAATTAGATATTTATTGGTCCACTGAGGCTTTGTTGCTGAGATAAGGATATGTCACACAATTTGCGAAAAAGGTTCAAGTTTATTGTCGAAGATTTTCATGTTTGAAATATAATTCACAGATACAGAACTATCAACTGTAAATAAATTTCCATCAAAAGGCAATCTGACTAAAGAGATATCCTTTAAAAATGCCCACCATTAAACATCAAAAACCATGCACTAACAACTACCAACCCAATTTCCCAAAGTGCACTTGAATGGTCCTCTATCCACACCACAAACACTGGTCCCCTCGTTTCCCAGAAAATATATCGGAAAGCATAGTATACAAAAAATGATTTCCTTTTATGTTGTTTCACAAAAAAATTCATGTATGTCATTGGACCAAAAGAGTATACAGAAAAAGGGGAGAAAAAAATCCGCAAAACTCCGCATTAATCGTGGAAATGCATTTTCCAAGTTTCATCATCATTTCCATATGTCCAGAGTCCTGTGTGAGATGTATATCATGCTTTGCCCTACATTCTCATAAAATCTAATAACACACAGAGTAAATACAGCATACCGCACAGTGGAATATGGCAAAAAAGGATTAATATCTCATATAAACAAACTGACCCACCAGGAAGGATCTCCTGTTATGAGTTGCCCAACACTCTCTGTCCGAGTGGAATATGACAAAATAGTTAGCATACTCTTCTGAATGAAGATGAAAGACTGTTCCCCAATACTGAGTACTGCGTGGCTGCAAGAATAAAGCAATGACTACCAGTTTACAAAAAAAAAAGTCAAAAGGAGATAATGCCATTCGACACTCACGTAGGATGCATAAATGTGTTTTGGAGTCTGGAATTGTAGCGTACATTTTTCGTCTTTCTGACTGTCCATTTGTCTGCTCGTCAGAATCAGACAGTAGCTTGTATTTTCGTCCTTTGCAAAAATGGGTACGGCTACCCTTTGCCAGAGGCAAAACCGACACTTTTCTGTCGAGTGTAAAGTTTTTTTTTTTTTTTTAGTTATGACAGAAAAATATGATTTATCACTTTGAAGTTTGTGACTTTTGTGGAAATATACGGTAAAGTATATATAGATGGAAAGGCATTTGGCAAACTCCTTGTTTGCACTCGCAAACGGTGGATGTCAAGTGAATGTCAGAAGCACAGTAAACACAGAATTTTAGCAGTCCTTTTGTGACATCACAAAAAAAAATACGTGTGTTTGATATTTGGGTGAATGGAAGAGTAATTTGAAAGGACCTTTTTGTTGACAAATTTGTCTGCTTAAAAATAAATTTACGATTTTCATCACTGTCTCACAACAGGACTGAATGGTAGTTTAGTTCCCGTAGACCATTTGCAAAGACTGTGATGATTGGTGCTGTGGTTTGAACGGATATAGAAAATTTCATTTAAAGGTTGTTTGTTGGGTATACAAAAAAGGCGTGGTAGGGAACATTTTTGTTTTTAGCTCAATTACTTAATTTTACAAGGGTAATGATGAGAAATGTAAACAATTTAAGAAAGTTAATAGATCCTTTTGAAGTAAATTTTGGACATGCCTTGCGATGTGTTGCATACAAAAGAGCATCAACTGTTGTTAAATTTTATAAAGGTCTTGGTCCATGAGCCAAATCGACCCAGCCGTTCTCAATTTTCGATTTTTCCAAAATTCCGACTTTTCCAGAGGGTTTTCCCAAAATGTTCTTTCAGAAGAACCTTCTGGCAATTACGAACAACTGAAAAAAAATTGAGTCAATAGATATAGCTAGATATATGTACAAAATGTTTTACTTGCAGCCAAGTACCTACTTAGTGCATTTTTAAATTCATCATAGATAGTAAGAGAAAGATATAATTTTCGTACAAAATTTTGAACTCGAAATTTTACTTCAGGAAAGTTAAGTAAGTGTGTTCCACAATTCCGTCAATTTTCCCTCTGTCTATCTGCTCCTGAAACCTGAAGCCTAAACGGTTGGACGCACTTGTTTCATAATTTGTGGGTCTACCCCGATATCTGAAAAAAAAAATTCGATTTAATGTTAAAAATGGTGTTAAAAAGTGAGATACGTACGGGGAGGCATGCTGCCCCTGCAACCCCTCTGCTTGGGTTTACTGTTTGGATATGGGGTGGCTGCAAAAAAAAAATCTCGAATCTACTTTTTATTTTCGAGATTTTTTCGAGATACTATGTCTTTCGAGATTTTTGTACATTCGAAATTTTTGCATTCGAGATTAAAAAAAAAACTTTTCGAAATTTTTAGCCTTCGAGATTTTTTTACGTCATGATCCCATAATTTGTATTTGCAGTTTGTGCGCTTACAGTTTGGGTCAGTTTTTTATTTTACATGCTAGCCACAATATTAACGATACATCCCGTTTATAGATTTAAGCAAGTTTGATTTGTTCAAAAACATCTCTCAACGAAGATTCTGAAGAGTAGGTATTCATATTCAAACAAATTTGTTATTATTTTCTGAAAAACTTATTTCGTGTCATTGGGGATTCTCCAATAGGGACATTAGGTATCAAAATTGATTAAAGCAAGTTGTGTGAGATTAGATACAATTTTTTTTTCGTTTATCGAGAGGTCCAATTTTCGATAATTCTGGACGCATAGATCAGTCTGAACTTAAGCGATGGCACGCACTAGTTAGGTTGAGTGGGATCGTCTGCGGCTTATTGGTATAGACTAATGGGCCTGCAAATTAAGTAAACCCCACAAGAAAAATTCAAAAATTCTATAGCACCATCTCGGCGGCCAGTTGAAGTGCGTCGGCTCTGATTGAGATAGCCATGCCCTCAAAATCGCTCCGGCATAATGTCCATTGTACAATCAGCTGTAGTGACGTTTTTAAGACCGATATCGTTTAAATTGGGCCAAAATCTTGTCTGCGAAAGCCCGGATTCGGCATATTTGTCTTTATTTGAGCTATGGATGGGTGATGGTTCGAACGGGACGAATCGACACAAAAGCCCTCCCCCTCATCAAATCAGCATTGAACGAGACAGTTTCGTGCGACCCAGTTGTGCACTGTATTTATATTTTTTTAAAACTTCTCACCGCATAAATCTCGTTCAATACCTGCTTTCAATCACTAAACAATAGGGTACTCGTATCTTTTTTTACTCTTTGATGCAAAAAAAAAAAATCTGTTATATTTGCATATTTGTGAATAGCCAATAACGAATTGGCATCGTGATGTGATTTCATAGGAATACGAGAATATCTGTCCTTTGGTAGAATTTGAAAATTAAATTGAAACATGCATATAACACGTTTACTGACTATTGAATTTTGGATTGAAAAAACAAAATTAAACGTGCTCTCTCGTTATTTTTTTTATTTACCGATTTGCTTATCACAACCGTTGCTTTGTATGGCCACAGGTGGATATGAGGACACATTAGTGAACTAGCGTTATCCCTTTAGTTGGTAATGACATGTGTGCACAGAATAACTAGATTTTTATTTACTCAGGAATGAGTAGAAGATACATACAGACAGATGTCAATATGTGTCGGTGGAGTCAAAGCCAAGTAAATTGAAATTTTGCTATTGAATACAGTAAAAAAAAATATACATATACCTAGGTAAAACTGATTTGCATTTTGATTAACTTTGTAATAGATTTTTGTTTGCAATGAAATGCTTTTTGAAGTACTATACGTTTTAAATTACATTGAAAACAAATCAGTAGTTGTAGATGTGTTTGTATAACGTAAATATGCATGCATTTATTTTGGATTGAATATCGGACAAAAAATATTGTTAAACATTTTTAAGTGGCCTGTGCTCCAAAATGCGTTTTTGCCCGATGTGATGGGTGCTCGAAAAAATATACTTCACCAACATTTTAATATATATTAACACTCGTTTAAAACTAATATTTTACCATATTACGATTTCCCTTTGACCAAATTTTTGAATTTATTCGGGTAAGGATAAAGCTAATGTGGGCGCAGTGACTCAGTGGCTCATTGGTTAGTGTGCTGGACTACTGTGCGTGGGGTCCCGGAAAAACACAAATTAAATCTTAAGGTTTTTTCACTGCGCCACCTCTCGTGAACGTCTGATAAACATCAATTAAGCCGTTCGGAATCGGCATAAAATTGTAGGTCCCTTCCATTCGGCCCAAAAATAAAAAAAAAATACTCACACAAACGAATGGTTTAGGTCTAGGGTTCCTATGACCTGTTGCGCCATCTATTTATTATTTATTTAAGGATAAAGCTCCAGGAGAAATATTGATTTTGGATAAAAATCTTAGTTTTTTTCCATTTTCGACAATTTGGGTCTTAAAATATTTTATCCCATTTGTTGTATTTAACAAGAGAAGCCAATTTATAGGTAGTATTTCCCGAAGTTCTCGAGGACCACTCGATTTAGTGTGATTAAAAATTGCTGCTGCCAAGTTGAACGAAAACCTGTCACTCACTCTCATCATATGAAAACTTTATAGTTTTCTCTGTTTTTTAAATGTGAGTGTATCCTTAGATACTTAAACTTAAAACAAAAATACAAACTAAACCGCAAGACAAAAGTTAACAAATAAATCATTCTATTTGTTCATAATTAGTGAATGCCTAGGCCTACAAACGTCGTTGGTGCAAGTCAACATTCACCGTTGATTGCCGACAATATTTCGGTCATTCACTGTTACAAATAGTACTATGTGTATTGTGTATCCATTTAAGAGCATGTAAAACAAAAAGCCCTTACATTTGCAATCGCCAAGTGGTTCGCCCTAAAATCAATTGATGTTGTAAATCAGGTGAGAACTTGTCAAGTTCAAACTGTCAAGTGGCCACAATAGCATACCCTGACAACTCAATGTTCCACACAAAGGACTCATGCATTTCATATGAGCTTGACTCGTCCTAGTCTCTATGGCTGTCATTATGTACAACTGCACTTCATCGCAACACGAAATAGAAATGTCACTATACGAGCGCAGGAAATGACTCCATAATGCCTGCCATTAACTACAAGCACTCACGTGAAAAACGTGTATGAATTTCCGCCGCCTACATATGCTCATGTTGATGGGAATTTTTACTTGCCGGTGACATCGACAGTGCACACTCGAAAAATGCTTTTTACATTCCAGACAGTTTGAAGAATGCTAAACGCCTCAACACTCCGTGAAAATCCAGGCATCGATTTTAAACTACGACTTGTAACGTACTTTTGCAAAATTTGAAAAACAATGCCACAGAAAAATGACAGTCACGTTCATCACCCCCTGAAAAAGAAAAAAAGTTTCTCTCCCATGGCTATAGCGGGTTTGTATTCTTGCGACGCTTTAGCATCATTAATTTTAATTTTTTTTTTTCATGAAAGCGCAGACAATTCTAAATCCTTCAAAAATCCTTCCCACCGCGATTGTGTATGCGAATTTTGCTCTTTCACAATGTGAAGAGAGGAAAAAACAAGGACTCGAATATGGAATTTTCTTCCCCCCCACAAGTATAACATCATTTTCTACGTAACTATAAATTTACCCGCAGTCATATTATATATATATGGGAAACAGTTGGATAGTGAACAACAGCGCACCAGCTGTCACAAGGACGATTGTGCTGTAATATGCAACGTTCTCTCGCGCTGCGGAATACAACCCAGCGTACGGTTTTTGTGCTTATTATGCGGCATAGAAAAAGGTGTGAACATCCATCCTGGCAGAATGTTCTCCGCAGAACACAAAATCATGCAAAAGATGCAGGACGAAAGAAAGATTTTATTATTTTTAAAAGCGTTGGCAACTTTATTTGTGACGAGGAAATTTTGTATACAAATAGGGCTTACATCAAGCAAATGAAATTATTTCAAGTTTCTTATGGCATACAAAATTCTTGTCAGAATTCCAAGAATCCTCTTTACGTTGGTGGTGGGAGGAGGATCGGAATTCGATTTGAATAGACCGAACAATGCAGTAGTAAATATTGATCCAAAGTTGTGTTTTCTATTCATTGAAATTTGTATGCAACCTATTTTGTATGGATTTATGAGCTTTGGGCTAGTTGGTATTACATCATTGATTTACAATCACAAAAACTATATGCATTTGCATACGGTGAAATGCAGTTTATAAGATCCCTTACATAAACAAACCATGAAATCTTGTTATAATTGGCTTCAAAGGATGTAGAGTGCGTGTATGCCGTATGGGACTGCCATGGTTTTCAGACTTTGCCATGGTTCCCAGAAATTTGATTTGAAGTTAAGGATTTGCTGGATTTGCATCCAGAGAAAGACGTTGTCTCAGAAAAATAAAAAGCTTCTGCATGCTGTTGTTAAAATAGGCCAAGTAATTGCAGGATACTTGCGTATTTGGTTTCGACAATCAATCCTAAATGGATTTGTTCTGTTTTTTTTTTTTATTTGTTTGAATGGGTGTATGAAACTTGAGAGTATGGACCGAGACCGAAATATGCGAGATACGCGTTAGTGGCCAGTTATGTTGCTATTCACGGATTCGAGTTATGCTACTCTACATCTGTCATTAAGCGGGTGGGTTAAACGCGTTGCTCAACGTTTAATTATTCGTCTAGTCCTAGTGTGATGGAGAAATCTCGCTGCTCCGTCAAAATCGGCAAGAACATCACCGATCCTTTTGAGACGAGGCGATGCGCTATCGTGTAACTTTTTTAACATCATCCTTGAAGCAATTGTACGAAACTCACAAGCCAAAATCAGATGTATAATTTTCCATAAGTCTGTTCAACTGATTGTATATAGTGACGATATTGACATTATTGGAAGTGGGCATTTGCAAGTACATACATACATATTGAAACGGAGGCGGTGAAGATGGGTCTGGCTGTAAATGAGGACAAAACGAAGTATATGCTGTCAACGAGAAAGGAGTCTCAGCATCGACGACTCGAACAAAACGTGACAATGGACAGATATAACTTCGAAGTAGTTAGAGACTTTGTCTACCTGGGCTCCACTATCACCTCGCAAAATGAAACGAAGAATCAATCACTCTTGCCAATCGAACCAAGGAGATATTACCTATATATAAAATCGTGGTAATGCCGGCCCTGCTGTATGGTGCAGAAGCATGGACTCTATCGAAATCGGATGAAAACCTCCTGGAATGTTTTGAGAGAAAGATTCTTCGGACCAGTTTGTATCGAAGGAGTGTGGAGGAGAAGATTTAACGACGAACTATATGGGCTATACAGCGACGCTTACCCGGTTAAAAAGCTGAAAATACAACGGCTGAGATAGCTGATGACTGGAGCTTGGACTCTACCCAAAGCGGATGAAGACACCCTCATTCGAAAAAAAATCTTCGTAAAATGTTTGGTCCCATTTGCGTTGACGGGCCTTAGAGGAGGTACAGTGTCTGTCGTCTAAGATGGTTAGTATGTAGATGTAAAGCGAATGGACACTAACACTCCGGGTCGCAGAGTCTATGACTAGAGGAACAGTGCAGTGGAGGAAGACTTTGGCGCAAACAAGTGGAAGGGGACCTCAACCAAATTTGGTGTGCTTTACTGGAGGCAGTTGGCCAAATAACGAGATAACGAGATCGGCGTACAGTTGGACACACTTTATTGAATCATGACCAATATAAGGCATTGTCTTCAAGAAGAATAATGTGCCTCTAAGTAAGTATCGCAAAATATAGCCAAATGACCCACGAGCGTGTCAATGAGGCTTTGAACTTCAGTAGATTTTCTATATACAGACAAATGTCGTTGACATCAAATTCTATTGCATAATTTCTCATTGAAATCTATAACCAATCATTTAAATATTTCAATGAGAAATTACATATCTTGTGAAAAAAAAATGCCAAGTCTAAAAACAGCTCTATATGTACATAGGAAGCCTATTAAGGTCTGTATTTTAAATAGACGAACGAAAAACTTTTCTAAATAAATTACCGAAATGTCCCACCAGTGTTGACAAATTTTCCTCCTAAGTGTACTTTAGTCACTCCTTGTTTAGAGTAGAAAGTAATTCCTTGGATATATTTTTCTAAAAGACTTTCACAAACTACATCAAATCTCAATTCCCTATTAGCCATAATGGAAAGCAAAACTTTGTGTCCTTGTTTACTGCTACCGCATAACAGCTGATAAATAATAAAATATTATTTCAGAAGGAAATTATTAATGCAAACTGACTCTAGAAAGGGGACCTATAGTAGTGTATACATATATGACATAAGCGAAATCTTATGTAATTTCAAACGTTTCGGTATGCTGTAGCCATTCTCTCAGATGAGTTTCCTAAAATGTGTAAGGAGACCCATCTGCTATAGAAATCTTTAAGTTGCTAAAAATAAAATATTAAAAAAGCTGCATAGTGCTGAAACGTGCTCACAAACATGTGCGACTGAGAATGGGTATAACAAACATTTCAGTTCGACATACAACACCCCGTGGTGTTATGTTTTCTTAACCAAGGTTATGTCAAACATATAGAAACCCTAGTATAGAAGAACTCTGCTGTTTCGAAGACTCGAGGAGACATCTATCTACACATGACCTTTAAAAGGATTCCATTTTGTACTACCCCACCAACTGAAAACACCAAAACACACTCAGCATCAGCATTCATTAAATAGCCTCCTGAAGCGTGATTTTTTTCCCCACCGGATGAAAACACGAATTATGCGACGCCTCATCAATATCAAACGCACACACGCATTATCCTTGCCCTCAAACTTCATCTTCAAAAAGATACAAATTGAATTTACCACACGATTCTCTAAGCCAAAAAATGTAAATTATACAAGTACGAGTGTGAGAATATCTTGAGAACATTTGCATGTTTTGAATGTCACACATTATGTAACTCCCTCCTCAATAAGGACCGAACAGATATCCAAGCCTTGAGTTATAATATCCCATTTATCAGAATCAATAAACTGTAACGAAATACGAGCATGTACTGTAGACTCTTATTTATTTTGCTCCTTCCCATTGATCATTTAAAAATTGATATTAAAATTTTATCAAGTTCATCGGAAGGGACTTGCAAAAAAAATCACAAAGTCCTGAAAATACGCACGGCTTAAATGAAACGAAATACTTTATGTTAGTGCCTGTGGCCGTGTCGCATCGCATCGAAATCGTATCTACGAGATATCGAATGAAATTTGTTGTCTAATGGCTGTTGCGGTTGACTGCCGTATTAAAATAAATTCAAACACGAAATTTGAAAACCATGGTGTCGGTGGGGCAACGATAAGTATTTCTCAAAGGACCTCTCTTGGTATACGCATTCAATTCCAATTTGCATAAATTTCTTTATTTTGACACAATTATTTATGTAATGTGCGTGCGGGGGGACAGGGTGGAAACCTCACAAACCAGTAGAATGCGTTCGAACATAAATTGGCACCAATGGCGAGACGCTTCCATTTTGTGGGGATATACTGTTTGCTCGTTTAGGTGGCGGTTTGACGTTTTTCCACACACAATTATTGGAAAATGTTTATCAATTTAGTACGCACGCACCATATGCTGCATTTAGCAGATGCTGGGAGTTTTGGAAGGATGCGTGTCGAGAAATGAGAATTTTGTGAAACTATTTTGTGTGAATTCATTTAATTAGTTAATGGATCAGAAATTGAGTGAAATTGGGTGAGTTTTGATAAATCGAAGAGAACACGGAAATAATGAACCCTAATGGGCAGCAATAAATCATACATGCTTTGGGCCACAAGGATTCAGGCAAATGACATAGAAAAATCACTTGCCATTATGGGAGGAGAACAAAATATAGTATACGATTTGATTTATGCTGCAAAGTTGAGGGAAAAAGAGAGGGAAGACCAAGTTCATTTGAGTTCGCGAGGGTTCATAGGGTTTCTGAAGGCGGCCATTACTTGCACGTGCAGGCCAACTACTTGTTGTAGAGCGAAAGAGGAATAAAAGCATAGAATGTTAAGAGAAGAGTTTTGAAAATTACTCAGCTGGAATGTTACATACATAAGAAGGAATTGGAGATAATGAGAAAAGAAATTCTTTCACTAGTGTGCTAAAACTAATTAACATACGCTAACCTTTGATACCATTGGCGGAACTCAGCGAGCTGCCATTTTTGCTAATATTGTTGCAGAAGCGGAAAAAATACATGATGTCAACAAAAAGGGATTATAACTTGGGAATTTTGTCTACTTACGCTTCGGAAAAGCGTATTGAAGTTTTCGGTTGTATAATGATTTTTGTCCGGCAGTATGTACATGGGCTATGTATAATATGTTAATGCATTGAAAAGAATATACAAGTTGACATGCTTCAGCGCCATCTACTGGTGAGTTACAAGAAATTGGATAGCGTAAGAATCTTCTTCGTGAACAATTACACATAATGTGCCAACTTTCTATGTTAGAAGTCTTATTTATCTAAGTTATATCTATACTAAATTCGATTTTATTAAAGTTTGTTTATCTGTATAGCGAGTACATTTAGTATTGCGGATGTTGCTTTTAGGTCCAACAGATGGCGCTGTTAAAAAAAAATATAGTACAATATAACAAAGTATTCAGATGCAACGCTGTGTCATTCTTAATGAAAGAACGAATGTTTTGGAAAAATTACCAAACCATATATTTATTTAGTCAAATTTTTTTATCAATCCTACTACAGTAAAACCTGTCAAGTTGGCCACCCTTGTAAGCTGGCCACCTGCCGAAGTTGGTCACACATTTATATATTTCAGTCTAACTTTTGTACCTGCAAAAGTTGGCCTGGCGTTCGCACTTTTTCGTGTTGGTTTTTAAAAAGGCACAGAACAAAATGTACAGACAATGGTCGCGTTCAATATGATTAGGCAACTAAATATTCAGGTGACAGTTTGGCCGAAAATCTTGCTTAACGCACGAAACCTGCCTAGATTTGACGGCAAATCAACCAATCAGAGGCTGTTGACTAGCTAGGCAAAAGATATTGAACGCGGCCATTGCTAGAACTAAAATAATGAAATGTTCGTTCGTATTAGATCTTCTTGGGATAGATTTGACTGAATTTCTATTTGTGAATAACTTCTGTGTTCCTCTGCCTTTCGTGGAAAACCAGAAAAAAACTAAATTTTTATAAATTAATACTTTTTTAAATTAATACTATTGATTTAAAAAAAAAAAGCTGTTGTTGTTTGTGTTCAATACTGGTTTTAATAAACTGTACTTTGTTGTATTTAATCTGAATAAACTAAAATTGTTATAATGCATATTCTTTATCTATTTTTTTTTTACAGAAGACTGTTCAACCTTCGCCATCACCCTCATCACCCGTAGCTTCATCGAGTAGTGGAACACCTAGGGATGAAATATATATCGATGACGAGAGTATCGAAGGCTCTGGCGGAAGAGGCGAGGTACGTACCGTACATATATCAAACATTAAATACTTATCTCCTTAAATATTTGTACAAAAATTAAACACCATTAGGCTGTTAAATAAATCTAAAATTTTGATCGTCCTTTTTATTATAATTATTTTTCAAACAAAATTAATGAGAACACCATTTGACCTACAAACCTAATGCGGAAAAATAATAATTTATCCTTCTTCGTGTAAATTAATAAATTTTAAATGATTTTTCCATTTGCCTCTTTCTCTCGAAAATATTCTTGAGGAAAAAACTGATTCTTCTTCCGCATTCTTTATTTTTTTTTTTTTGCTCTATGAAAATTGCAACCACATCCTGATCTCATTCTGTCACATTTTTTCAGAATAAATTGTACGATGAGCACATTATTCTTGAATATTTTTTGTTCACCCTTTTCGTTGCATACATTTAAGAGAATGGAGTAAAAGGACACAAAAAAAAGGAAATGGATTGCGCTAGTGCTGCTAAATGAATGAAATGAATGTTGCATTGTAGCACAGGATTTGGTCGTAGCATAGGGACTGGGAGCCATCTAGCTATTTCTTTTTTTTCGGTTCATCTGACGTCACCTGCTACTTTCGCCTCTTTTAGGGGCATAAAATATGAACAGAGTAGGTGCAGTTTGTTGCTCAGAGAGTGCCTGCATCATCTGGGAAATCTCATGGTTTTCGTTATCCTTTCAACACGTTTTGTTTTTTTTTTTTGCGAATTGGGCATCTTGCTTGGCCATGCATTATTCTAATGAAATAATCATTTATGATAGCGGGTACGTTTATTTTTTTGTTGGTGAATGCAGGATGACTGGTGGAAAAGAGAGATAACCGAATGAGAGCCCAGGGAAAAGTCAGACTTCAGCATTTTTGCGGCTTTTCCATTTTCCATTTGAGCGCGCCCTTTAGTTATGATTTTGATTAATTATAGTTTGTTCCCCCAGTTCACTATTAGATAATGTCGTAATAAATCATGTAATCGTTATGATTTCATTTGCTGTCATGCTGCTGTCTATAGGCAGATGTCATTAAAAACAAAATAAAAAACGCGTGGGCAAATTCTGCTCGATATTTTGGCATCATTAGTTAAGTTGTTTGCGAACGCACGTAATGAGAAAACAAATTAGTGACGTGCATGGGAGGAGTGAAATTTACTCGTTCTAAAAAGTTAATTTCCATGAATGATGAATGATTACCATGTAATCTGGGATAAAATAGGATAAAAGTGACATTAAATCTGGCAGGAGTTGTTATGGGTGGGGGTCTTCACTCTTCACCTGTAGTGTATAGGGATAGACATGACGATGATAAGAATGATTCATTGTTCATGAGAGTTGGGTAACTAGGCGGGATTTGTGATAGGATAAAGGCTATTATGTTGATGAATCGTAAAGCATTCCATAGGATATAGAAAATCATTTGTCAGAAATTTCCAAAAAAAAAAATGGTTGTAGAATGACTGAAGAGGTATTAGCTCCCTAATTTACGGTATGCCGGTATCAAATCGCATTTCCTGAAATAGCAATACAAGCTTACTTCTTCTAGATGTGGAAACATGAAACAGAGGTTTCAAATGAAAGGTCACAGTTTTTGGTGTATATTGACTTGAACTTGACATAGGTCAGTTGTAGGTTAGGAGAAAATCCCCTACCCAAATTTGTCAAAGGTAATGGACAGCCGATAATACATTTTCGAATACTAGAATGATTCGGAATCTAAGGATTACACCTATACGGAGAAATGAAATAGATGACCAGCAGTTATTGGCACTATAGTGATATCATTAGGAATCTATGAGTTGTCACTCTACCCACATGATAAATGAAGAGGAGCTTCGAAAGAATCGTAAAATGGTACTTAGATTGGTATATAAGTTAACACCAAGCGCATCAAAACAAAGGGAAAAATCTTGCTTACAGTAACCACTGCCCAGCAAATACACAAAAAATTGATAGACGTGCATGGGTAAAGTACTGGGATGACATACGGGCCTATGGACATTTATCCCGTTTGCACAAACACACAGAGTTGGACCAAAAAACTACGGTCAAAATCAATATTCAGCTGTTACGGTAATTTATATCGATGGATTATAAGTTTTTCAGAAAAAAAGCAAGTTGTCTGATGTTGCTCTTCAACACCAACTATGGTGGAGTCTTCTTTTGCTGTGCTGTCTCTAAAACTGACTCGTCGAGCTGGTAGTCCATAAAGATCGTCGTTGAGTCTTCGCTGGACTGCAACTCATCGATGCGAACTGAACCAAATGTCATACGAAAAACCTTTCTGTCAAATCTTCCCAAAAGGCTTTTATCCGCTTTCAACAAAACCCATGCTTCTGTACTATGCAGCAAAATCGGGATGATTAGGATCTTGTTCAATATATGTTTGCCGGCTTTAGGCAATAATTCCCAAATCAATTTGGAAATAACGCCCAAAAAATAAACTCGTACAATTTGTTGTTGCAAAAATTTTCAGCATTTTGTTTTTTTGACAGGCAGTAAATCCCAAAATAGTAAGTGCAACCCCCCTGCTTGAGTTTTCTGTTGGATTTTGGAGTACGTGGGAGTTTGTACTGCAAAAAAAACCTTCAATATATCCAATTTCGCACATACTCCAAATCTGACAGTAACCCCAAGCAAAGGGGCAGCATGCCCCCCATACGTAATACACTGGAAATTATTTTTGAACTTTATTTCCATCTTGTTATTTTTGGGCGTAATTTCGAAATCGATTTGGGCGTTATTGCCTAAAGCCTTCTTGGCTCCGTCAGAGAGAGAGAGAGAGATTTACTCCATCTATCTATCCATCGTAATGTTTTGCCTGAGGCTCCGATCTATAGACAGGCTTCTGTGAATATGGGCTAAAGTAATATGGACTGTATCAATTAGCCTAGATCAATACTACTACAACACCTCCAGTTTATTTTATATATACTGAAGAAGGGAAAATATTTCATCACCTTTAGAAAACCTGCGATTCAACTGAACAGATTAGGAAAAGTTTTAAAAATGTTATCTCCAGGATTTCTCTAAATAACGCCATTAAAAACGTTACTAACGTTAGGAATCAATAGTTTAAGGTATGCTGGTTGCAGCTGCATTTGGTTAGTCTCTCTTAACGATTGAGCTAAGCTAACGAACTAGATCTCCTATAATCGGGTATGCCACAAAGTTCGCAGTCAGACCTAAATTTCAAAAAAAAAAAATTGATTCCTTAAGACACCGTTGATCAATTTTAGATACTTTTTGTATCGCACTCAGATTACTACTATATGAGATTACTATCTTGTCAACTCTGAGGGCTCCTGCACTGAATTTAACATTACCATTTGAAATTATCGCCTATGAATTTGTTTCAACTCAACTAAGTCCTTTGAATCAGTGAAGAGATTACCTCTTTTCTATCGGTGCTCAATTCAGGCATCCTAACGTTCGCCATTTATCAAAATACTCAATCAATAACAACAGATAGGAAACATGTCACTACCCTGACAACCAAAAACACAGCTTTATGGATCAAATAGGGCACTCATATTCCTAAGCCACATTCGCATTTAAGGCTTTGCCAAATTCTTATGACAAAACAAATACGTCAGCTTATGTTGGCGGTCATAAAACGACCACCAAAGTGAATTTATTCCAATCACCATTCATATTGAGAATGATGTACGAGATTTACGACCATCTGTCTTGCCATAAATCTCTCATTCCCGCACTCGTACGATTATGTCCACTTTGGCCAAATGTCTTGTACACAAATTAGAATAGAAAAATCCCTTTAGACTTATTATTCACTGCACGACAACATCGAGCTTGCCGCTTGAAACATATATACCCCAGCAGCAGGACATGCAATAAGTAAGGCGACTGACAGTTTTATTATCTCACGTGGACATTGGCTCGTCCAAACATATATCAACTGCCCGTCTACTGACAAAAACAAACATCAAGACAGCCCATTTTACGTAGACGCCCTAACCCCATCTTGAGTGTAGGTATGTCTCCAAAACTGTAACAATACCATCAAGGATTCAATTTCATCCGAACGGGAATAACTTTAATGATAAGTTTTCTTTCTGAAAATTAATTTCATGTTCGCAAAGAAAAAGGAAAACCTTGAATTTTCATTTCCTTTTCACGCACTGGGACTAGTACTCCCGACAAGCAACAGCAGTACCACCACAACTCAAAAGGATGTTTTATGAATATGAATTAAGCACGCCTAGAGAAACTTCGTCCGCATCTCACTCAACTTCTTTGTGCTAGATTAGGCTTTTGACATTGGTGGTGTATGTGGCCAACATGGGAACGGCATAAATTGTTTTAATGCCCCAAAAGAAATTATAATAAATATGTCAAGGGGTATTAATGTCTTAGCTGCCATTTTTGTTTGAATGGGTATCCTTGGGCACAGCCTTGTCTGACAGCCGAATGGAAGTATGCACGTTTACAGCATAATTCACATTTAAGATAGAAGATTTAAAATTACGCGTGTAATCGATTAATCCTTGCCAAAATCTGGGTGTCATGTCAGGCTATTCGAATCCAGTTTTTTTTTATTGCCACGAGCGCGAGAGAATGTTTGAGTGAAACTCTGGTTTAATTAAAAATATTTCGGTTGAACGGGTGAAAGGCTGCTTAATTGATTTTATTTTGATTTATTTTTCGTGGTTCACGTAGTTAAAACTAATTAAATAGAAGGTAACACAACTGTCAGGCTTTTTATTTTACTTCTTTCTGCTTTATATGGTATGCTGAATTTAATGGAAATATTTCTGAAAATATCGTCCTGCGAGTATTTGCGTTTGTTTATTTATTTGATTTAACCCTTTAGCTGGGAATATTTTATCAAGGTTGTGAGTACAAACTTTTTATTCAATTGTTAACATTAAAGGTGAGGTTTGGTCTTTTTTTTTTCGAATTCTAGAGTAAATGACACCTGAATGACATTACAAAATATGTTTGTAAATAATGTAACACATCAGATACGAGTAGACATACATACATATTCATTTTTAGATTTTTTTTTTAACTAAACTAAATTTTTTTGATGGGTCATGAAATCGGATTTAAGTGACACTTGTGACTTTGTTCATTTTCATATAGGTCGTTAAGAGGCTTAATATACACTCCACCTAATAGTAGCCTTTTCGAGAGCTAAATGAAAATCACGTACATTTCATAAATAAATTTGCACTGACCGAGTAGCACAGAAAAAAAAATAAAAAAAGGATACGCCACAATACCAGGAAATTTCGCATTTACAAATATAATGATGGTCACCTGTATGGTTACCAATCAACATCCTGCCAGCCATGAATTATTTTAAATCCTTTACAACCACTCAAGTGAGAATACATATATATTATCATCGAAAAAAAGGGATCCACACTGTGGGAGAGGAAAAAGTTATATCCTCTTTAAATCTTCAATTAAAAGTACATTTCTCAACTATTTCCATAGTAAATCGAGGAAACCTCATGATTTTGCACAAAGCTGAAGTTGATCAGAGGCAACTATTCCCCATTAAAAACTTTTCTAATTTCCTACGAAAACACACACACATCAAATAAATAACTTAACTACTATCCATTAGTTTGGGGATATATCGAAACATTCCTAGCGATAAATATCAATTCCATTTGTAGTTGTTTGATGGGCCTAAAAAAAGGATAACAAAATCGATACAAAACGGATCACGTACGATTGTCATTTCACTTTGTCAAAGGACGCCTCAAAAATTCCCCAAAGGATGTGTACTAAAAGGGAAGTCTCTGCAAGAAACCCTACCAATGGGTAATTGAAATTGATACAACGAAACCAATTTCAACATTCCAATGTGCGGAGCGGAGGTTTCACTTTAATCCAAGGACACTATCAGTTCGAAGGACATTGTGGGAGGCAGAAATTTCAATTTTCCATGCCACCGGATGGACAGCCGAAACTAAACCAGAAGTACAAAATAGAATTCAATAATTTTGAGATATTTCTTTGAGTTTTTTTTTTTCTTTTTTTTTTCGATGCCCCTTTAGCGGGTACAATTTTGAATTCTCCTTGATCGTCCTTTTGTTCGGCAATAAAAAGAGAGAAATCTAACATTTTTGCTTGCCGCCTTAAGCGTTCGCAAAACATTCATCATCTGTGCTCAATTTATTGCTTTGCAAACGGCGAGGATGGATATGAGTTATGGAAGGCGGCCGGCGGCGGCGCGCGGCGGGTGTATCCTGGTAGTTTGCTGGATATCTGCTATATGTGCTCTTTCTTTATTCTTTGCACTATGCCAAGAAAAATATTGACTTTGAAGTTACTGCACAGAAAGCGAGTATAAAGAGCGAGGGAGATAGCATGTTTGTTTACATATTGTTGGCGCAGTGGAAGTTACTTTTGTTTGCCAAATGAAACAGGAAGGAAGTGTGTTACTGTTACTAGTAGAACGCTGCAGTACTGTATCGTTGCATAGCAATGAGGATATTTTTAAGGGAAGCGTATAAGCGAACAACAGAAAAGTATGTTCTGAGGAATTATAAGGAAATTTGTTGGAGGATTTCTGTTGATTCCTTTGTGATTATGTTGTGAATATCCTTCTAAGTAGGAGTGGATTTATGTATAGTAGAAGACTATGAATCAAACCTCTTCAGTACTGGATTGCAACTGTAGATTGTTGCGCTCTGAATGAATTCTGATGTTGCCTGTTTCGTGATGTTTTCACAACGGTAGCGCTTCGGTGCTTTACTGGTAGCTTGGCTTCTGGCAATCTTTCGGTATACTTATAATCTATTTTGTCATGTATGGAGGGATTCTCAGTTCATATGTGTGTGTATGAAACTTCAAAACTTCCCATTAGAACGTCAATGTATTTCAGTAAGTCAAGGACACACTTATGCTGGACTACTTACCGAGGGGTTGCATTCAGGTTCACATATTACACCATACGGTTTTTTCCACTGTGCCACATCTCGGAAATATCTTGCAAACACCAGAGAGTACAAATCTCCTGCGAGTACGATTCGGCATATAAATTGTAGGTCCCTTGCAATTCATCGGAAAACCTGCAAAAGATGCAACTGCACGTAACCTGTTCCTGTTCCGGCACAAGGCCGTGGCTTTCGTCGTGTCCATCTTTAGTGACGAGGCTTACCATGCTTAATGGGTTTGTGAACAAGCAAATTTTCTGTTTTTGGATTGGAACAAAGCTACAAATGGTTCACTAGACTTAAATCAACAAACTACAAACGGCCATCGGCAGTCATTTATTTCATAAACTAGCTGACCTGTGCTCGCCTTGCGCCGGCCGCTCGCCTTTAGCAAACAAACAAACTTATATTTGGTCCATTTAAGATTACACTTTGAGTGTTTCATTGAAATCTGTCCAATAGGTTTCGAGCTTTTAGGAGACAAAGACAATTCCTACAGTTTTATTATAAGTACAGATATCGATTTAATGTGCACCCTCTGCATCGCCCATCCTCTCCATGGTCCTCTATTTCCTTTTCCTTTGTTTCCCTCTTCCTCTGGAATCCAAACAACTACCTACCCCAACCCTACACTGTTACCATACCACATATCGAATGAAATTCTGAAGTGAGACCTGTTTTGCATTACACGTCTCTTCTCTTATGAAAATTATTAATATACCCCATTCCATACTGCAGCACGCACCCCATCCCCATCCGACATCGGGCATACGATCATAATATACAACCTACATATACAACTGACCATAGCATTCACTGCGAAAACAAATCAACCCTTTTCGAATGACAGGTATACGTTTACGTATGCTAGTGTGGTTTTGGTTTTGTTTGTCGTGTCGCACGATCGCAAAAGTAGCAAGGTATATGTGTATGTATGTATTTTCACTTCAAAAATACATTTTGGCTAAAAACTGTTCCTAAGGACGTGACTATAAACGTCCTATAGCTGTCTCACAGTCTTAAGGAACATTTAAAAAAAAGTTTCATCGAAATCTGTCCAGTAGTTTTCGAGTTTTTAACAGCTAAAGGAAATTCCTACAGTTTTATTATATGTATATAGATATAGATGAGTCAGACGTTCTCGTAATATTCATTGGACAACATTCCTGGATAATGATCAGTAATGAACTTTTCGAAAGTATGGACTACATTTAGCCGGTTCCAGTTATGAAAACATTGGCTCACTAAAGAATCGATTATATGGCGGAATGTACCATTGCATCGGCCTACCGAGATCGTGCGATTTGAGTATTTTGTTGATAAACCGCATCAAGCTAACCTGGCATTAGAAGACAATATTCAACTTGTTTTTCATGAGTTAGACCCATAAGAGATTAAAGTAGGGTCTACAAAATGTTCTTCGATTTAGAGTCATAACCACTCTGACTTATCATTCTCAGATTAATCATTGTTCATCAGCATCAACCACAAGCCACAATTAGTTACTTTTATAAAGTCCCTACTCTTTGATAAATCCTTTCATATGCAAAGTTCTATGACACAACACGGATATCCTTTTCCTTCAATTGTCGCTGTAAATTTTCTCGTTATTTTCGCTGTTTAACTTTTAATTGTAACATAAGAGCACTGAGCTCAGTACAACACTTCAAAAGAAGCTTCCTCTAAAAGGATCCTTATTTAATTGCTAAAGCGATCCAATTGAAATTACTAACAAAACAGAGAAAATCCCAATTAATTAAAACGTAATTGCAGCCTGAACGATAATGAAGCACCATATAGACAAATGAAGTCAAACAACATTGGGAGGTTTGTTTAAAATTCACTTCAAACTCAATTTGCTCGATAATTGCTTTTAAGTGCTACAATCATCGATGGTGGCAATTTTACCCCCACCCCTCCTTCCGCTGACTGAATTTGTATGCAAATGACATAACGATGTTCATATTCATGTTGCGCTGATGGCAGTCATTTGCTTTGTAACACTCATGACGGGAAATATTAAAATTTCAATGAGAGTTTGCCACACCCTAACTTTTATACGTTATCGACATTTACACAATCGAAATTGGGAACTTTTTGGCCACCTATGCAACACTTATGGCTCACGATACATTAACCTTTCACCGGATTATAAGCCCCCAAGGAATGCACAGTTCTGACCCGTTAACGTGTATACGGTATAAAGTGCATAAATACATGCTTAGCTGCAATAAACCCTGAGTGGTTGTTTATCCTGTCACAAATACTGCACACACATCTAAGGCAGGATGCAGCAAGAAAGAAATACTATCAGGAGGTAATAAATTTGCGCACCTCTGTTGCCTGCTGCTGGGTGTTGTTGTGTTGCAAAGTACTTTAAGCACTCTCGTGTAAGTGGTGGTGATAACTAATGTGCTTTCCTCGGCGAAGCCATAATCAATAACCATTTACACTATACGCAGCAAGGATAAATATAAATAGCAAAACACTCCTACACTATATATATAATTAACGGTTAAGGATCTCTATCTGGCTCTATCTCTCCGCTTAGCCTTTAATTTGCCTAATTGTTTTGGTTTCGCATTATTATTATTCAGTCGAAAGGACATTTTCTTCCTCTCATACATCAAACGACGATAAGTTTTGCTTGGTAGAAAGTTTGTCTGTTGACTTACAATTCCGATTGTGGTATTCGATAGAGAATTTTTATTTCTTTGTTTATTTTTGAGTGTGTAGTCTTAGTCCTTAGAGCGTGTTATTGTGTTAATTGAATGGATGCCGTTAGTAAATTGATATTTATCGGATTGTTTTCCATTTCGATGGTAATATTGCGCTGAAGATTAAGGACAAAAGTGATTTTGATTTGGGAAATTGTGTTCTGCAATAAAAATATCGATTACAGTCGCCTTGTGGTGTAGGGAATTATTTAGTGGCCGATTAAAATTTGATTTATACGCAATTTTCTTGTAGGTCATTTCAAGGACTTGAAGAAGAGATTTGTATGGCTAATGTGAACTTTTATTATTAACCCCGAGTCCCGGCCATTACTATATACCATGCTCATAAAATTTCCTCAATAAAAATGGCAAACAAATAAAAGGAGTGCTTTATGTAGTGTGCTTGGCGTCGATATATCTTCCTAATTCGATTTTGAAATGTACAGTAATTAAATTTATTTTCCGCGGTTGAGTACTAACAGCTGGAGCTAAAAATACCACATGACCAGAAACACCAGTAAGATTCGAAAACAACTTCGTCGAAGGAAATTACTTTTATCCTTAACACTCATAACATATCATGGTGAAGTTTATCTTTGTCTGTTTGTATTCCCCACTGGACCTTTATTATCCATGCCTCAATACTAATTACTAAAACATGATGATGTACTATTGAATTCTACCTCTACTTGTGACTTCATCTAATATGGGTAATATTGGTGAACTAAAAGTTTCTGTTAGGAAGAGAGTCAATTGTTCTCTTGACATTAATATCAGCAGTTAAGAGGAAGTCATTCAAAGTGCTTTTTGGTCTCCAGGGACTCGAATAATTATGATCGTAGTTCCAACGGTAGTCCAATCGAAAAGGAGATTGTATGAATTTGTTCTTATTGTAGTTCCCTATCACCTTGAAAAGGAATGTGAGTATGAATTCAGATTATATTGATTCCTGAGAAGCAATCCTCTTTACCTTGCCTGGCATTTTTGCGGAAGTTTCCTTTCCCGGATTTCCTTTTTATATTTGAAATAAAATCTGGTTCATAAACAAAATATGTACATATATTGATTCCTGTGAGTTGAGTACAAAATAAGGACTGTTCGAGTAAAAATCCGGAAAGAGAAACTAGGCCTGACAATTTTTAATGCTGAAAGAAACGGATTATGCTTAACATTTTTTTAAACTACTATTTCTACACTTTATTAGGCCGCGCTAAATAATTCTGTTCGGCTAATTTTTTGACAATTATGAAGTGTTGAAAAGAAGTTCACCAAACTCCAATTTAAGAAAACAGAGATTTATCGAATGTTACGATATTATTTTTTGAAATTCAGTGTTTTATTTCCTCTTGAATATTCTAGCAAAACTCAAGCAAAAGGGAATGTCAAAAATTAGCCTATAGGATAATTCATTATCTTGCTCCCGGGGCAGGCCAAATCGCTGACAGCTGAAAATTCATTTTCGACCACGATAAAAAATTATTCCAATATAATATTATATATCCCAGTTAACACACGGCCTTAAGATCAAATAATTTATAATTTATTTATTTATTTATAATGAGTATAAGATCATGTGATCAAAATTTAACGGTACTGCGATGTCACATTTCAGTATTGTGAGACCGCGCAAATGTTTCCGGATTTTTTCTCGTGCAGTCCTTATTGTGAATGTGCCTTATACAGTTATGGTGCAATCAATTAACTAAATGCGTTGTGGTAAAATTATCGACTGGATCGACTTTTATCCGTCGAAGTGGACAGACGAGATATCATACGAAGAACTTATCGAACTAAGGACGCGTTCATTAAATTTTAACGAAATACATGCTTCTAAGCTAGACCGCCTTAAAACCAAGCTTATGCTCTTGTAGCCAAAGTAAGCACTCAGCAGCAATTTGCGGAAACTCGAGCTCCGAAAGGGGTAAAAGGGGGGTCAACATTTTTATGGGAAAATTCTTATTTTTTATCATATCAACTTCAAAACTCGGTTTGTATAGTCTTGTCTGGTCTTATACATTGTCATGTATAAGAATTGTCATTTATCATTTGGCAAAAAAAAAAGCGTAGAAAGATCTCCTGCCAGTGACAGAAAGGTGAATTTATAATGGGAGGGAGGTTTTTTTTGTTTACATTTTTCTGCCTGCTTTTGGTAATTTAAGTTGCAAATTCGACTACTAGACGAAAAAATTTGTTTAGTTGACATAATTTCTTGATAGCGTTTGACAGAATAGACTGCAGCCATGTTTTTCTCGATCTGTTTCAGTTTATGTGTATAGCTGAGCTAGCAACGTAAATAGAACCATAATATACTATACAGAACGAAAAAACGTTCTGTTCTGTTTCAGTTTCTGTTCTTTTTGTCACTTGGTAGCTTTATTGAACAAAAGAGGCGTATCAGAAATTTCTCCAGAACATCATAGGAACGAAAAACGTCGCCCAAGTTTCAGTTATAACAGAAGCAAAGTCGAAGTGGAAAAACTTACTGGCATCAGAATTGAAACACTGATAAAATTGCTCGATTTGAAAACAAAGAACTGGTTTAGAAACTACCGTCCAAGTCCGACTTCCAACCAGCTTATATGTGCAGAAATATCAGGCTTAAAGATTCGTCATCATGAAATCTCGGTAAGAGTTGTGCAACTAGAAAAGCGAAATAAATTATAAGAAACTCAGTTGGATAAGCTCATGTAGAAAAAAACAGCCTAACATTTGCTCCGGATTGCTGGACAATAAAGAACAAAGAAGCAACCAATATTGTGGAATCTGCCATGGTAGAGCTCCTCACTTTTCTATGATAATTGTATGAGATCGCGAGTTTATTCTTGGAGCGTACTACGCAAAGCCAACAAATTGAAGAGAACCAAAATAAGTATACTCAAAGATCAACCATTTAACACGCGGCACAAAAGGGGCGAAGCTGGTACCAATCTTGCAAGTCATTATGCGGATCTCCCGGAAGGGTTGAAATGCGGCGAAAAGTGTGGATTTGAAAGGGATCATGACGTAATCTCGAATGACAAAAATCTCGAAGGCTAAAAATCTCAAAAAGTTTTTTTTTTTAATCTCGAAAGCAAAAATCTCGAAAGACTATTTCTCGAAAAAAATCTCGAAAATAAAAAGTAAATTCGAGATATTTTTTTTTTGTACCCACCCCATTTCGAGATATCGTGGTAGACCCGATTTGAAATCTCAAATATTGAAATATGTATGTGAAGTTAATTACACACTGCCCAGAACTACCTATCTGTCCAATATTTGTAGTGTGGAGATACGAGAGGATGTATTTCACTTCATTGAAATAAGTCCAGTTTTGAAAGAAATTCGAGTAAGATTTTTTAATTCATATACCTACTTATCTTGGAAATAGATGAAGCAATTCAAAACTTAAATGGAGATCGCGGACAGGATTTACTCTACAACTACTGCACATATGCGCTTCGTTATAGAAAATGTATAGTTGACGAAGATTTTTAAGGTTTAAGCTTTTTTGTCAATCTGGTAGACGGCCATATGCCAAACCAGACTTTCATAAGTAGTAGATATATATTTCTTTCTTGTTTCAAGGACTGCTGCGGATGAATGCTAGTTCTTCATAAACGATTGAATTTTGCAGAGATGTTAAATGATAGGCAACTGTATAGCTCGTCTCTATAAATTCTGTTATAGGCGGCTTTCAAACCACTGATAAGATTGACTCTTGTCAGTTGCTCGGCTGCACGCAGTCTTTTCAGTGAGCAAACATTTTTATTTATGTGCGAAATATTTTATTTTCGCATTGGTATTCACATCCTAATTCTCCAAAATTCTGTTTGCCTAAATTGGGGACTTTATTCAGCTCATCATTCATTGTTTTTACAAAGGCATCATGAAGCTTCATCAGCAGGTCTTTTTTCAATCCAATTCATAAAAAATGTATCAACTCCATAAGGAAAGACGAAGCATTTCTGCAAATCCTTAAATCTACTTAGATCGCATTGTTGTTAAAACAACGAAAAGCCAACATGCGCTCAGTGCAAATCTTTTACAAACTCCAAACGACAATGTACGTGTCCCCGTGAAGAGGAATACGAAAAAACTCTCTTTCCATCAACATGCTCTAGCCCTTATCCTTGCTGCAACAAAATCCTTCTTACACAAACTTTACCAGAAAAGTAAATGAAGGACCACTCCCGCCAGCTAATATCGTAGCTATTTGAATGACTAGCACTTGCCCCCGAGGGGATAATTAATGTCTCCTCTGTGTACACACTTTGCCTTGGAACATGATGTGCGCCTTCATATTGCCAGTTTAACCACGCGTCAGCCATTAAGGAGGAAATAATTTCCCATTCAATGATTCCGCTCCCAGTTTGTTGGAATTCTCCATAGTGCGCCCTCTATAAAACGGGTTGCGGTTGGAGGTACACAGACCCTAAGGTAAGCATAATTCCATACACTAGTAATAAAAAAAAAAAACAGTATTTACCAGACATTGGAATAATGACTCTCATCGACTTTCTTCCGGGATGGCAGCAACCGTCCATCTCAATACCAACTGGCTTTAAACTTGCCCAAGTAGTTTGCTTTTCTTTTCTTTTTCGAGTGTGTACACACATAAAGGATGATAAAGACTTTAAACTTTGTCTCCGTATTCAAGGAACGACCGGGCAGGGAATGAATGTGTTTACAAGGATAAAGGGCTTGTGCTGACTTAGAGCACCACAAACTCGATGATGATGATGATGATGATGATGACGATGAAGGCAACGACGACAGCAACGTTGGAGTTTATTTTGTAGTGCAACTTTCACTAATAATTAGGCCAGCAGTTTATGCATATAATACAAGTGAATAGGTCTGAGGACAAGCACCAAGGATATAAAGATTATCACAGGGGAGGGGAAGTTTCTTGAGTTTAATATTTGTTTGTAGTACTTTTTTTTGGAAGAATGTTGCGATCTCATTATAATTGCCAGCCACAAGCCACTACGAGGACACAACTGTGAAACTAATTTTCCTACAAATTAAGCACACATTTCATGGGGATAAAAACGGAGAGCTCACATTTTCTCGCATATATAGCTGCCGATGTTATCCTTAGAACCAATTGCAGCTGCCACACACGTCTGGCTGTATGTGTTAATGCACAACTTAAAGTGGAAGTTTTTGAGGGATATATTCACATATGTATACCTATATACATATGGGTAGCATATTAATAAAAAAAAAAAACTCCTATTCCCTCTGCTAGTCTGACGTCATTAAAATTCATACGCGGCCTAGATTCTAACAAAAATACAAAGAAAAACATAGAAAAGAGAGGAAAAAGGATTTTTTGTTCGCTCCTAGATATAATTTATGAAATATGCAATAGGATGTGTCCCTCTTCAACAGATTCTAACTGTGGCATGGGTAGGTACGTGCAGAGAAAGCCTTGAAATTTAATACATGCACCGCGCAAGATGTCATACATAGGATAACGAAGTTCGCGTTACGAAGACACATTGGCAAAAGTTTTCGGGAATATTTCAGTTTTTTCTTTTTTTTTGTATGCCGTTCGTCGCTTAATGGATTTGATGAGTGAAAAGTTTTTCTTTTGTTAAAGGTAGTTAGGTACTACTGGAAGGCCCTTAAGTGAAATAAAGAATGTATGTTATTCAAGAGTGAAATACTAGTATTTGCTGCTAAGAAGTTGGAAACTAAATAGTTTTTGAGGACGTTGTCTCCAAGTTTATTATTTAATTACTTAGCGTATATACTGGGAGTTTTGAAAAGGGGACGTATCTTTCGACACAAAAATGATGTATAGTATAAACAAAGTATATTGTAAGACTTACAGAGCTGGGAACGTCTGCATCCAAACTTCGATCTGTAAATAAGCATCAGAAAGGAAATCCCTAGACCGGATGCTCACTCAATTAGCATGGCAAGGTATTGCTTAGGGCATCACAAAATAACTAAAATTGTGAATACCTCGAGATTTCAATGAGAAAGAAAAGAATGTGGGTTGTAAACAGAGCTTATTCAAGCCTATCAAGCGGTGAAAGACGTATTGGTATCCTTCCCTTGACATACACAATTTTGCGCCTTACTTCTATAAATTGTAATCTCGAGTTCAAATTTAACGAGGCTTAGAATTGAATTTAAAGTAGAAACTAATAGTTTTAAGTAAGATTCGTTTGTGTACCCATGGAAAACTATGAATTCCTGGCAATTCTTTTAAAAAACATTATGATAACGATAAAAAATAGGAGGAAATGCTTTTCCACTTGCACACACATTCCACTGGACTGCCCTCGCTAAGAAAACTAATTCTAGCAGAATATTCCTTCGAGGAGGTCTTTTATATCGCATATTCGACTATATCAATGACAAATTCATCTAAAACGACAAATGATTCCAAGAGTAGCAGACATAAGCGGCTCTTTTGTGATACATATCTGGTCTAACTAAGTTCCGAAGTGCTCTTCTGAGAATATGAACTCAATATAGCCGTCCATGTGACGTAATCGTTAACTAGTCCAGCACACTGAGCCACTTTTGACATCTACTAATCTCTCATATGTTTGCCCAAGTTCGATTTGACAATTTTTGCTACAATCAGAATTTTAAGGTGCACTTTGGTTGGTAATGGTAAATTTCTGCGGTGGTCATTTTGATCGTACCAGCTATTCATGCATAGACTTTACTTAAATAAAAAAAAACAGACAGACGTCCACTCTTAAGGACAGCAATGCCCAACGCGTCAATCTCCATAATGTCTTGTTCTCTGTAGCGTATATGGTCTAAAAAAATAAACAATGACCAAAGTGACATACCGCAGGTAACAAAGTGAAAAGAATGCTCATACCGTGCATATTAGAAATAATAATAAAAGTATTCCTAATCCCTTAGGTTAGGTTAGGTTGAAGTGGCTGCCGGCAAAAGGCCGACACACTTAGACCAATTAGGTCCCTTGTGATACCACATGAATCTATTAAAAAATTCGTCCTACTCGTTGAACCAGTTTGAGCTTCTGATGAAGCAAAGGAGACTACGAATGTCTAGGTTTGTTAGATCGTTTAGATCATTGTAGTATAGGAGGCTCCCAAATGGTGTTTCCGTTTTCGGGAGAGTGCCGAACAAGTGCAGGGAAGCACAAGGAAGTGCTGAATAGTTTCCTCCTCCTCTTCGTCCAAGCAGCTTCTACAAAAATCGTTTGAGAGTACGCCAAGCCTTATTGAATGCCTACCTAAGGCAGTGTCCCGTAATGACACCTATTGTGGCGCCGTTTTGCCTCCTGTCAAGAGAGATCAAATTCTTAGAACGTTTGAGATCTAGCTTTGGCCAGATCTGTTTTGTCGCTAGACAGCTCGTGCCACATGTCCACCTAAGGTTTGTTCTTTGGATGGCATCCTGCTTTATTATAAGTTTACACGTAGCGATTGGGATACCTAAAGTACATTTGCTTGGTACGATAGGTAGTGTCGTTCCGAGCTTGGCAAGTTCGTCAGCCTTACAGTTACCTGGAATGTCTCTGTGTCCCGGCACCCAGCAGAGGTGAATGTTGAACTGCTCCGCCATCTCTCTGAGAGACGTTCGACAGTCTAGGGCTGTAGTAGAGTTAATAGAGGCTGATTCCAGGCACTTAATTGCAGCCTGACTATCCGAGAAGATGCGGATTATCTTTAGCGGATATCACGTTTTCTTTTAGCTAGGATAAGACTTCCTTTATTGCCATTATTTCCGCCTGAAAAACGCTACAGTGATCTGGGAGACGGAAGGAGAGACTGAGGCTGATCAGAAAAAAACACAACCTCCTACACCATCGGACGTTTTCGATCCATCTGTGAAGAATTGAACCGCCTCATCATCAAAGAATGTCCCCTCCTCCCAGAATGACCTATTGGCGATGGAGACTTGGAAGTTTTTATCAAACTGTAGTTGTGGTATGGTGTAGTCGATGTTTTTCGGGAGAGTCTTAAATGTATTTAAAATAGCAGCATCCAGCATGGCCAGTTGTTTTGCTGGTCCACTGTGAAGTTGCTTTCAAACGAACTGCTGAAGATGCTGCCGTTTGTTTGCTGAAGATATCGATGGGAGTCAGGTGAAACAGGATGTCAAGTGCAGCAGAAGGTGTGGTGCGAAGAGCTCCACTGATACACAAGCAAGCAGCTCTTTGGACTTTGCCTAGTTTACTGCGATTTGACGCATTATCTAAGGCAGTCCACCAGACAGCCACACCGTACGTAAGTATCGGCCTTATGACCGAGATGTATAGCCAGTGGGTGATGCGAGGTTGTAGGCCCCATTTATTTCCTATTGCTTTTTTGCATGAGAAGAGAGCTATGGTTGCTTTTTTAACTCTTTCTTGTATGTTAGACTTCCAGCTAAGCTTTCTGTGTAGAATAAGACCCAAGTACTTGGCTTCATTGCAGAAAGTCAGGCTTATTCCATTTAGAGATGGAGGGTCAATGTGCGGAATTTTGTATTTCCTAGAAAAGAGGACAAGTTCGGTCTTGTGAGGGTTAACGCCCAGCCCACATTGGTTCGCCCATTTTACTAGCGTGTGTAGAGCGTGTTGTAGGAGTTCTTTTATGGTATTTGGATACTTTCCTGACACGTCAATAGCAACATCATCCGCATATGCAATCACCTTGTAGCCCTCCGCTTCCAGGCATGTCAGCAGTTGATTGACCACTAAGTTGCAGAGAAGGGGAGACAGGACGCCACCTTGTGGGGTTTCATAATCCCTTGATCGAGAGAAGAAAATATAGAAAAAATCTAAAGACTCTGCAGAGCCTGACATTCCACCATCAAACGATTCAAATCTAAAATACACATACAAATTTAAACCAGTTAATAACTCAGTTTCTAGGTGCGATTTTGGCAAAAGGATTTATTTACATATATAAAAGATGGCCGAAAACCTGAGCCTCAAACCAAATCAGAATCATGAGGTCAGCCACTGAGTAAGTGAGTAACCTTCAACGGGAATAAATTCGTTACCATTACAAAATTCTTAGATTTATATCCTTCAACTAGGGGTTATGATTAATTTGTTCTTGCATAAAATGTCTGTGGAGTACTTAAATGGGAAATGGATTCCACAAGTGATATCGCTTGGATTCACATAAAGAAACTCAATCAATCACAAGAGCTTAGGAAAGACACACACAAAATTAGAAACGATATCCGATGTGGATAACTCTGTAGACGCCATTTGAATTTGAGTTTATGTATCAATTACTCACATCTGCGTCACTCTACCAACGTGTGAGGATAACTGCTAAATTGCTTTTTTATCTCCTACAGTGAGATGTTAATTTTTTGCATAATAACCCCGCAAAAAAAAAAAGAAAAAACAAAATGTTTTCATTCAAATTGTATACCTACTAGTATCATAATCCCTTAAGAGCAGCTACCCCCAAGTAGAAATAAATTCTAGCATTCACTTAACTTGGCCACTCTATTCGTTTTTATTATTCACCTCATGCTTATATAATCCTCCGATTTCTGCTTGAAATTATTCATTTTCCCATACACTCTGTAAAAATCGAGTAGATCCAATCCTGGAGGATATGTCGAGCAATAGCTCCTCTCAGTGCATTCGTCAACAACGTCATCATGGTAAAAAGTCCTTTAATCCGGCCATTAAATTGTTGCCTAAATAATTTATTTGAAGTCAGTCTCAGAACTCATGAATATTAATCAAAATTTCTGCAACCAATATGGAGGATGTCATACAGAAAATGATACACCCGGAGGCGGATAGAGGGAATAGGTTAAGGTATCCTTTTAATTACTCTAGAGAGGAACGCACATTTCTCAAATTATCCACAAGAACTCGTTAGCAACAGAGATTCTTCGAATTATGCATGCGACAGGAGGCGGCTGTATAAGATATGTATATCGTCCTATTACGATGTGCAAGGATGTAAGATAGGCTGAGAAAAAAAATATTACGAAAAGATGCAAATTAAATGTGGAATAAGAAAATGATATCCTTTCAGTTATGATACATTCGCCACATCTTAAATAGTCCCTTCGTTTGGAATGGAAGAAGCAACATTCTGTGACCGTGCGTGGTGAAAGCCATTAAAGTCGAGTAGTGTACGCAGTACGCCCCTGAATGTTTGCATATGATTTAAGATTTGCACACATGTGAAGGATAACGCCACTCAAGCACATCTCTTAACATGGTATTTATGGAAATGCTTTAATGGTTGAGTAATTATTTAGCGCATTTAATAGTAGTGGTGATGGTTATTTTTTTTTATATATTTCCCTGAGAATATAAAAATAATCGGATATCCTTGAAGAAGGTTCAACAAAAAAAAAAAAAAAACATTTGGACGTTCCCGTAGTACCTTATTGTTTGCTTTTCGAAATGAGGTAAACAAGTTAAGTATTCAAATTGGAAAAGGAGCGAATCTCATTTGGAACTTTTTTCACGTTCTACTCTTGTCATTATCATTGACATTGACTCGAAGTTTTTTTTTTTTTTTGCATTTTTTGTGTTTCACTTGGAAAATGGAAAATGTTAAAAAGTCATGCAAATGCCAGGGTGATGCTTGGAGAAAAGTAAAACAATATTCCTAAAGTTAGGGTCGGTCAACTTAGGGAAGTTTCAAGGGTATACATTTTTCAACTGGACCAGGGAAATGTGTGTAGAGCCTTTATTATGTTAAATTGTGTTACGCTGTTTCTAACGCTGAGTCCTAGGATTAGTCAATTTGTGTGAAACAGACGCACAGATAATTGAATTTTGTTTTTAAGAATGGGATTGTGTTGCTATAGTATTGTTTAATTTTAATACATCGCGAGTTTTTTTTAGCTATAAACTCAATTTAATTTAAAAAAATATCGTGATTTCCTTTATAGAGACCAAAAAAGACGTTGTACGATTTGCTTTTGACAATGGCAGCAGAAAGTCATTGCTTTTTAAGCTATCAACAATTGGTCTATCATATGATGCTATTATTCTGATCAGGATCTAAAAGTATAGCGTACCCATTCACTACAGAATCTGGTGTTCCAAAAGGTTGTGTTTTGAGTCCCTTACTTTTCATAAGCAATCCCTAAAGTTTCTAATTTCAAATTAATAAGAATTCGTATCTTTAGAGCGCAAAATGGTTAGGTTAGTGATACTCGAATTGAAGAACTTTTCTTTTATTATTATTTTAATGTCTTAAAGTCAAAATGACAGACGGCTAAAAAGCCAAGCTTTGTTATAGAGTTATTTTGAATGAGAGGATCTATCTACAACAAAGAACAAAGTTACTATAACTTGGGAGTGTTAAACCCCGCCTGTGTGCTGCCGTCTATTATAGTTCTGATCAGGCTCACCAATTTATCAAAATAATGTAAATTTTTCTCGCAAGTAAATTGTTCTACCAATTGTTCTCGCAAATTGTTATACTAGACAATTTATTGTAGGTCCTCATGCCCCATCATTGAAAGCAGTTTCGCAACTCTTTCAATTATTCTCCTCTTCAGACTTGATAAAATTTCCATCTCTCACAAAGTAACATTTCTTTTTTTTTCGTATTCCTAATAAGTATCCACTCGACTGTGTTTTCTTCTCCAAACCGAGGCCAGACAAAGAGTGGATGAAAAAAAATCCTTTTACTTACAAAGGCAAACTCGAATTCTTTGCAGAGTAAATAATATCGAGATATTTACCCATTATTCTTTCAATTGAAAGGACCTCCACCGAAAAGAGTTGTGTAGCCAATTTCTTCGTTAACTTCTCCTCAAGGACGGAAAGTTAAATGAAATTGTGTTACCTCACAAAAGACAGATACAAATTGTATTGGCAAAGTTGCTGCAAACAACATTGCCAATTTCCCATTCGTCAATCTACCAACGACGATGACAACGACTTCGGCACGAACACTTTCCCCCACACAAGGATATCGACAAAAAAGAAAATACAAGGAATGTATTTCATTTTCTATTTTCCTGGACAGGACATGTATAGGAATCGTATGCACAAAAATTAAACCTACATAGAGACAAAAAAATGCATCGAGGATTCAACGGTACATTGATTTACTTACCAGTATACAAAAAGACAACTTGACATACATCCTCAGAGCAAGATTGAGGGCCGATGGCCATATACAATGTGCAATTGAGTTTCATCTTACTTCTGCGCACCTTTTCGAGGATACTTTCCATAAGACGAACTAGAAAAAAAAAAATGACGAAAACTAATTTTAATCATCCTTTTGAAGAATTTCTTACTGTGCTGTGCTCTCGTGTTTGCTAAAAGAATGAAATTACAAAGAATTAGAAGCGAAAATCCACCAGGAGCGAGGTAATTTTTTGCCGCTTTTATTACTGCAGCTAGTTTCCTCTCCTTTGTTTATTATTTTTCACACAAAGAGCGCCAACTATACAGAATTAAACAGAATTAATTGCTTTTCATTCTCCCGAAAGGATATCCCATCTGTGGGCAAACAGGAATCTCCCAGCAAACTTATCATATTCGCATCCCTGGACACACGCCGTATGACGTTGGCAAAAATAATTATCTCCTCTCCGAAAATGTATGCCAACAATGGTTGGCCCCCGTCCTTAAGCCGATACTTATTCTTTCCACTAGGTTGCTGGTTATGTGGCCTCATCATCGTTGCATAAGTACTGGGATGTGCTGTGCCAAAAAATCAAGCTCATTATATCATCTCCTTCATCTCGTCGTCGTTCTTTTTTTTTTTCAATTTCTTCTTAATTGAGTCTCATGCTCGCTCCTCTGACGCCCGTCCGCTTATCCTTTTTTTTTTGTACACTCTTGCTGGGAAAGTTTTTCATGTGTATATCCTAGTTTTTCGTTCAGTTTTTCACCACACACCAGCAAAAGCGAAGATAAAGTGCAGAAAATTAGGAACATTTTGCTTGAGTGTGTGTACATTGAAAATGGAATGAGTTTACCCGAAAAGTTTTCATTAAATTTTCCTTTGGCATATGTGAATGTGGCATGTTTTTCTTTGCCGCACATGGGAAAGAAATATTTTCTTTTGAGCGTCGTCGTTCGACTGTATCGTGTGGTGGTATCATGTGGATGCTTTTGGAAAAGGGATTTTCTTCTATAAAAGGGTTTGAATTCTAAATAGATTCACATCGTAAGGCAAATGCGATCACAAATTGTTTAGCTCTTAAGGTCGGAAAGACGCTAACGTGTTGTGAATTTCGTTTGATGTATAATATTCTGTCACATACTCTGCAAGCGATTGCACCCTTTAAATGGTATCGTGGTGCATAACACACATATTTTGTTTTTAGCCTCTAACTACAAAGTATGTATGTCTCAAAGTGGACAGACAACTGCTGAATTTGAGCCCAGAGCCGCAATTATTTTTACATATAAGTAAATTATTATAAAATTAACTATACCTAATTGTTGCTAACAATTGAGGGACACAGGGTGTCAACCATGCATCAACATTCTCAAGGTCTGCAATCTCGAGCAAATTTTATACAATTTAAAAATGTTTTACGATCCACAAATCCTTTTTTTTTCGTCTGCGTCAGAGTACCCTATTCGGATTTAATCAGCCAATACCTCATCCCCTTCTACTACAAAAAAAATGTCAATTTGCTTACTTAATCCCTTGTGTCAGCTTTAAAAGCCCTTAATATCCTACGGCAGAACTTTGTATTGGCGGTTTCTCGTAAAGCAATTCACAGGAACATTAAAAATCGCTCAACCATTCCCCGTCACACAAAAGCAAATAAAAAGTACAACCCATTGCGTATGGGGGTATACCTACTTCATCTCTTCACAACGCAGCACAGACAATGTTAGAAAATCGTTTACGACTTCAAAAAGCAACCATCCCTGAGGATGATTCCATCCCCTGAAAAGGTATGTAAATCGCTTCCCTTCCGAAAATCGCTTCGCAAATTGACATCGAATTCGATTCAATAAAAGCCGATGAGTTGATTAAGAACGCAATAAGAGTGAAATTGAACACATTCCACTTGATCCACTTCCCTTTCCAAGGCGAGGATGCCAGCTCAGGTATATACATGGTGAACAAAGAAAAAATTTCTTGCAAATTCATACAAACAATCAGTGCGAACATACAAAAACGAAATAATAAAAACATCTTGTAAAAGTAAGATGTCGAACAAAACCTCGCGTAGTAGCAGGAAGAACATCATTAAAAGCTGGTGTAAGGATTAATTTTTATTTCGGTTCAATTCGTAGAATTTTTCTTGAAAATCTCATCCCATCATCGTCGAAGCACAAGAATTCGTACACCATAGTCCTATTTTTTAATTTTTTTTTCCAACTCGTGGAAATTGTAAAGTGGAAATATTCTTGGTTCGTCTGTATGTATATGTGTGGGTAGGTTTTTTTGTTGTTGTTAATAGACGAACAATGCGGACGAAGGACTGAAAAATATGTCAAGCTGCCTTTCTTGCTGCGTATTATTGTGGGAGAATGAGGAACCACCCTACTTCAAGGATATTAAATGTCTATTGTTCCTTGTTCCCGTTGTTTGTACAGAGAATTATTGAAATGCTTTTCTTTCGCTTAGGTAATGAGTGCTTACTAGAGTGGTGGAGGGTGCGATTAATTTTTCAGGCTTACAAAGGACATTCATCGTCCTACCTACGGTAACCTATTTATAAGTATAGGTAGGTCATATCCACAGCGCGCAGGTTGTTTCTCATTATTTTGCAATTGCAATCAGTACTGATTCAGTCAGATGATCCTTATTAAGGACTTTCGTCCGTACTCCCTTCCTCTTTATTTGTTCTCCATTGTCGACACTAATTAGGATTAAATTTTTCATTCGTTCTTGCATGGAAGATAGGAACTTTTTCGGGGCCCTTTCTGAAGAGCACTCAGAAAATAATTAAAAGTCTCATTTTTTGGTCGTCGCCTTCTTCTTCTGCTTCTCCGTCATTGGTGTGCGGTGTGAATGAAGGATATTTTCGAGCAGAGGTTGGGTGGTTTTGGTTTCATCGATTTTGGGCCCAGGGGTAATCAACAAAAATGCGAAGAATGTGCGGTGTTTTTATAGGAAAACTATGGGAAAAAGCAATCTTTTCCTCTGGGGGTATAATGACGTTGGTTCTTTTTTTTCAATTAGGTAATGTGATCCCGAGGATGGCAACAAGGTATATTTTTAATGAAATTATAACAATATTACGTCGGTGATTTTGGGGGCGGATATCGGGATACTCTAATGATGCAGTAGCTAAGTGCGCACAAAAATATTGTGCCAGTTAGTCATACGAAATTTATCATAAAAATCCATTCAAAACTTGGGTAAACCATAAAAAAAGGGTAAATATAAGGTCGAAATTGTGTTCGACACTTTGGAATATTTGTCTTGCATAATTGCCATTCGTCTTCCGGAGTTGTAACAACTCCATACTCACAGGAGACATTTTTTTAAGCACCATTGGTTGGTATCGATTGCACCACACAACATAAAATAAACGCTTCTCAAAGATCTAAAACTGCCAACCTCGAAGTCCTTAGGGCCAGTTTCAATACTTGCTGATAAAGTCTCGGATAGACTAGGTACATATATGGAATTTATCTGTCAGCTAAACTTGAACATTTGGTTTCAAAGGTTTCGCATAGTGATTGAAGTGACTGTGAAATCCTTTATCCAGGGTGCCGGTCTTGTCGACAAAATTCAGCCAAATTATTTTGAAACACTCGACGATGAAGATTACAAAATTCGATTCTGGCTTACCAAAACGTCCGAAAACCAGACTGTGAAAGGAAAATTTTATTCAAACCTTCCTACCAAGAAAGGCGGTCACCTTGCCGTTACGTCCTTTTCTGGACGTTGTCGATGTGGAGGCCTAAGTTTTAATGATTCAACAGAATATGCTGTCGGCGGCTTTATTCGATAGTGACAGACAGGCTGTTTTGATGAACAACGAACTAAGAACTGCCCAACTCTAAACTCTTAATTACAGTGCTTGATAAGTCTGGAGAGCTTATCTACTTCACCCTTCTCACTACTCTTATCCTATCCCGCTTTCCCCTGGGCTGGACGAAGGTGTCATACGACCCGTGTCGATAGTCAGTCTGGTTGGGGGCCGCAGTTTTAAAAATAGCTCAGCCGCAAACGGAGTATTCAGATACCTGCTCCAGCTCCTGTTAGAATAATTTGTTGGATCTTTGCAGCCACAATTTTTTCTTACGCTAATTTATCAAAGGTCTTTTTTCTTTTGGCTTTCCTAAAACAACAACAAATATTAGAAAATACTAAACAAACAATGAAAAAAGAAATGACATGTGTATTGAAACAAACTTAGTGGCTGATAAATTTTTCCGCAAGTTAGTTTATCAGAGACTTTGACGATGAAACAGAAAAAAAAAATATCAGCAGCTTCTATCTGATCTCGTGGATAGCGTTATGTTTCGGCTAACTATCCGAAACTTTATTCGGGACCTTTGAAACTGACCCTTAGAGTTATAAATTGGTTGTATTAGTATAAATTACATATTTAGGCGGCACTATTGAACAATGTCAACCAGGACATCAACTAGCAAACATCCTCCTAACTACCTAATCTCCAATTTGCCTGAAGTCTTCGTCCACTGCCTGTGAGTTCCACTTTAGGTGAGTTCTTCCTATCGAAAGACTCCTAAGGTTTTTCAGTTCCAGGTTGAGGTTACTAAATGCACTTGGTAAAAGCCACAGTAATCAATTGCGGATTCATCAATTTTATTTTTTTAACTGATGATTTAGTTTTTCTGTTGATCAACTTTTACACGCAATCTTACAATTTTTGTTCAGAAAAACTCCTTGTCCAGAATATACAACAAAAAAAGTACCATTACAAAGTGTTAACCAATTTTTAATACTTATGGAATAAATTAAGTTTTCACGGAAAAACTCGCGCTCTAAAACTTCAAACTAAATGTCACACCTTCGTTGTGCCCTTCCATCCAGCGATAATGTAATAAAATTAACTCAAATAGCTGGCAAAATGGTTCAACTCTTTTTTTAACCTATAAAACATAAAAACTTGTGTGGATGATAATTTATTTTCGTACGCGATATTAAAACAGCTTGTCCTCATTTCAACATCGCCCATTCTACAATCAAAACCCATTGTCGTTTGTAATTAAATATTAATGACAACATAGCTTTAACATTTTAAAATAGTTTAGTACCATGTTCGGCGGAGATATTTTTCATTACACCATCCACGTTCTGACAGGAAGAGCGAGTCCTACTATACGAAATGTATAAAGGCGAACCCTATGCCAGCATCGCACGGTATTGTTGAACCTACATAGAATGGAATTTCTGCAGGTTGCTCCAAAAATGTGAGTCTCGGAAAGGAGTTCACCAATTTCATTGAAGTTAACTTTCTTGTTTTTTTTTTTTTTGTTTTTTAGCAAACCTGTCAGAGGTACGTGATGTTATAAGATTGTGCATAATGTAATGGAATCGATATAGGTTTACCTCGAGGTTTGATTTGGTTGGGTGCAGGTAAAGCTCTTCAAAATGAAATTTCAATAAATTTTAATACATTTAATGGGATTCTCCGCAACATTGTGGAGATGGTGGGTGGTTACGTATCTATGGTTTTTGGCAAAATTTACTTCGTCTACAGTTTGGGGAGGATCGATAAGTTAATGTTTCATGTTAAGGAAAATCCAAGATGTAGATAGTTACAATGCATTTGGTGGTTTCCACCTCGCACAATGGTGTTTTATGTGTGGTGGCGAATCGTTGTTACCGATTTTCCTATGAATTAGTAATTTTGTTTACTTTAAAAATGCATCGTTACTTGAAATATACCTAATTTTGACACATCACCTTGACATAGGCAGGTACAACTCATCCACTGTCGTATACCCCATAAATTTCATCTAGCCGTATGATATGAGTGAATTACATGCAGTCTCATTTGACTGAAAATTTCATCTATGAGCTTATTCTCCACCATGAAGTTGTTTAAAGTTGAATGTTCGTTCTGTGGATGAGTTGTCCCAATGTCTCTAGATAAAAATTCACAAGCCAGTGGTGTTTAGACAGTTTATATATGATGAGACCATAGATTCTATAACTTTTGGCAATTTATAATAATACCTGTCGTCTCCTCTCTTTCCAGATACATGATGATTTAGAAAAAGATCCCGACTATTCCGGTTCTGGGTTTGGACCAGATGATGAAGATTCATCTACTGGCGGCCATCATCATCGCACGAATACACAAACACAGTACACATCTGGGACGTCGTCGTCAAATAACAACGGTAACACCAATAACAACAACGATATCAGCAGTAGAATCAATTACAGTAATACAAATAGCGGCATCGGTAGTAGCAACAGCGGCAGCAGCAGTAACTCAGGCATTAATTCAATTGGTAAAGATACCATTACATCAACGACATCACACACTACACCAAATATCACATCATCAACAACATCAAAATCAGATATTCTACCGATTGATGGTGCGAATGCAGGATCATCAACAGGACATGATGCTGATTTTGATTTTGGTGGTGGTATTGTCGGTTCGGGTGATGGTCATGATACCGATGACGATGATGACGAAGACGACGATGACGATGATACCGGTGCTGGTACTGGTGGTCGTGGTAGCCATGATGACGATGAGGACGACGATGAAGATGGCTATGATGACAATGATGAGGTTCACGAAGATAAGACCGATCGTCATGGTTTGAGTGTGGGCGGAGGAGAAGACGGGGACGATGATGATGAATACGATCAGAATGGAATCGATAAGACTGACATATATACCGATGTAACCGATCCCAGTGGTAGCAGTGAAAAAACACGACGTCAGTGGTTTTATTTTATTATTATCATATTTTTGGTTATGTTTAGGTTATTATTTTGTTATGTGCAATTCATTTTGGTTGATTTTAAGTTTTATTGCATGCAAATTTTATTAATAAGATGGAGGTCGGGGTGTATTTTTTTAAAGGTCTGTGGGCAAAGCAAATGCTCTCTAAAGGTATTATCGTAACGAGAACGAGATTCTGTCCTTACACCCTTGATTTTTTTAGCAGAGTTTTACAGAATCATTTCGACGTCCGTCAATCATCTTAACAGTTTTTAATACAAAGTTAGTATAAAAATAGTGGCCAAATATCCCAGATAGGCAGAAATTTATGGCAATACTGTTGCTTCAATGTGAGAATAGGTTTAAATAAAGTTGCGTATTGCTTATTGACAATTTTTAGTTGCTCCTTGCTTGTTCCCTCAATGTGAGAGCCGCCTTATGGATATAAATACATATTATATATGTATGTAGTTGGCGCAACAGGTTCGTATACCCACCCAAGGCCTAGCTTCCCACAACAATTCGTTTGTGTGAGTTTTTATTTTTGGAACAAATGGAAGGTATTTACAATTTTATGCCGAGTCCGAACGGATGAATTGAGAAGCTTTTTTCAGGAAAGTTATACTCTTGTATTTTTGTCAGACGTTCGCCAGAGTTGAGCAGTGATGTAAATTGTGTGTTTCCGGGGATCGAACCTGGGACCCCTCGCACAGTAGTCCAGCACACTAACCCCATTATATATATACAGTGTGTGACAAAACTAAAGCAACTCTTAACATTCTACCATTGCACTTTTGCTTACTAAAGGAAATACGATGAAAAATTATTCCTATATGTAACTTTTGGTCATAAAAGCACTTCAAATATGATTTATTAAAAAATATCAACTTCATATTTATTTTAAAATGTTTTATATATTCAAAATGATCAAAAAACAAATGCATTCGCATAATGCGACATTGACAAAACTAAAGCAACTCCGACTGAACTTGAACATTTGGTATAAAAAATATGAAGTACAGGCACATTTGGGTACCGTTAGGTCATATGCCGTTAAAAAAATGCTTGCTGTTTTGTGTTTGCATTCATCATTAATTTTTTTCATAACCCATTGCGAAGTGATAGCAAAAGAAGTAAAGCTTAATTTTGACGATTTTTTTTTAAAGAAAATGGCCAGGAACAAATTTGGAAATGAACTTAAAAATAGAATTATAAAAGATTTCCTTAGTGGAACAAAGCAAAAAGATATTTGTTCAAAATATTCAATGGAAAAATCAGTTGTGTCGCGATTAATCAAAAGATATCAGCAGAAGGGGACAGTGCAAACATTTCACCTTGGCGGTAGACCTCGAAAAACGACTGCAAGACAGGATCATCTTATAGTGCGGGAGTTTAAAAAAGATCCTAGAACATCTTCCCGAAAAGTTGTTAATGACTTGGGACTCCAAATTCATCCAAGAACTGCAAGTAGAAGGTGTGACGAGGTGGGTATCAAGTGTTTTACGCCTGCAAGGAAACCATTTGTGTCAAAGAAAAACCGGTTAGCTCGCATAAAGTTTGCGAAAGATCACATAAACTGGTCGGTCCAGAAATGGAGAACGGTACTATGGTCGGATGAATCCAAATATAATATCAAGGGATCAGATGGAAGAGCACACGTTCGAAGACCAAAAGGAAAACGCTTAGACCCAAAATATTACCAGGCCACTGTAAAACACGGTGGGGGCAATGTCATGGTGTGGGGTTGTTTCTCCGGCCAGGGTATGGGCCCTATTCACCAAATTACCGATATTTTAAATGGTGAAGGCTATAAAAATATAATGCAGGACATTATGTATCCATACGCGGATGAAAATATGCCCTTGCGCTGGAGATTCCAACATGACAACGACCCCAAACACAAATCTAGGCTCGTGACTGAGTGGTTAAATGTGGCAGGAGTTTGTGTTCTGGAATGGCCAGCTCAATCACCCGATCTCAATCCCATAGAGAATCTATGGGAAATTGTAGATCGCAAAATCCGGACACAAGATTACTCCTCCAAGGCCTCTCTTTTTGCTGCTATAGAACAAGAGTGGGGGAACATCCCAGAGGATATAATTAATAATTTAATTGAATCCATGCCCCGCCGATGTCATGCAGTCCTTCAGAATAAAGGATACCCAACAAAATATTAATTAATAGAGTCAATATCTACTCTCAACTTAAAGTAGTTGTTAAGTTGCTTTAGTTTTGTCAATGCCTTGCAAAAACATGGCTTTGTTATTTATGGATTTTGTTATTATAAATTACTTTCAAATAAATCAAGATAAAGTTTTTCAAGAAAGAATATTTGAAGTGTCTTTATGTTTTAGAGTTTCAAGTTATACGTTCCGCACATAACTTTTTATTCATATGAAAAGTAGATAGACAGGTAGAATACTGAAAGTTGCTATTGTTTTGTCACACACTGTACATACTTAAAGACTAGGTTGAGGTTATTTTCTGCTCTTTTCAGTGATTGTGTAAACAGATAAATTGTGTCAGTCAAAACTCTTTATATACGAGTAGGTATGTTTTCCTCTTAGAAATACATTTTTTATTCGGAAGCTTGTACTTAACCTCGCCATGCAACTTTTAAATGCTTGTTAGGCTTTCGGAATTTGCTTTTGCTTTTGTCGTGTCTTTTATTAAAATGTTAATAGATATAGACATAGGTACTCGTAGATACACAATACTGTATGAAACATCATTCCTTCTCGACTCATAGCTAAAAATAAGACATTCAGTTTTTGAACAAATGCCACAATGAAATTCGAAAAGAAATCAATCAGAGAATAGTTAGTTATGGTCAGTTATTGACATACATGATGTCAATAACCTCGTTTTAAGCGATGGATGTAGAAAATTCTGAGCATTTACTAGTCATCGGTCGTCTTGTTCTATAAACTAAATGGTTCTCTTTATATTTTTCGCAATATTGTGCACCAGGTTCGTATAATTTTTATTTTTAAAATGACTCGTCATAGTTTTTCGTACCTTTTAAATGTTCTGATTTTTTCTGACATTTTTTTTAGCTTTTTTGTCTTACTTTTACACCATCTCTGATCCCCCTTTTTTGCAAGTTAAATATAATATGGATATGTTTGCAATTCATATAATTTTCTCCCATCATATAAAATGCTATTTCTAGCAGTAACTTGCCAGAACTTCAAGTTTCTTCTATGCTAACTTTTCACCCGAATACAAAATAAATAATTAAAACGCTGAAAGTTAAATTAATCCATGATTGCCGATAAAGTGCACTTAAAATCAATAAACGATGAAAACAAACATTCAGAGATGCAGAGTACAACCACTAATTCTGTCCGCGTCAGCAGTCAACCCTATGGCAAAAGTTTTTTTTTTTTCTATATTAAAAAGAGCAAAAAATGAGGAAAAGTAAAGTTCGCTCCTCAAATTCATCCGGCTCCTTCAAAAAGTAATTTCAAAAAGAATAGTTCTGAAATTCCATCGAATTTCATACTCTTGCTCGTTCTATCTATGTTTACTTTATTATACAAAGTTATGAAAAAAGTTCCCTCAATATCTAGTTAGATGGCAGGTACCCCTACTACTCGTAGTAGAATTGTACGCTGTACCAACATTGCATACTTCAGAGAGAAATAATTCGTCTTTTGCCATTTTTGGATTGTTTGTGTTTGGAAAATTACTAAAGTTTTTGGCTCTTTTGTTAGTCTCATTTCTTCCTAACGCTTGAAGATATTCGCATGGCAATCCCTTAATGTATCTAATTGGGTGGAAAATTGAAGCGAGCTGTTTTTTTGTTGTTGTTGGTTTATTTGGTTTTAATTTACTGAACTAGTAAATAGAATAGTTTTTGTCAATTTGAAATTCGAATAAGTTTTACAGATACATAATGTATAGGGAAAATAACCGACTTCCCATTCGTATTTGTTAAAAGGTTTTGAAATTAGGAGCAGCAGTTGTGTGTATGTCGCTGTCTTACGTAATGCTGAAGGCTCGATTAATAAATATATTTCATTGCCGATGGCAGTAGCGTGTAGGGTTGTAATTTGGAGTTAATATCAGCCCTGTGTATTATTATCGACGAACTAGGTATAGTTATACTACTACATACATAAATATTTGCTCGTCTGAACAAAGATCACTCAAAACATTTTTGAAAGAAGGTCTAAAATAAATACCTATCAATATGCTAAACTTTTTTTGTCACCGTTGCTGTGTAGAATTTTAGGTAGCCTGATGCAAGTGTTTGACTGCTTTTTATTAGCCTGCAACTATGTTAAGCCCACGAGTAATTTAGTTTGAGTGTTGTAATACTTCTTAAAATTTAAACAATGTTTAGGGTTCAAATTGTCAATTAACTGCGCAGTATACTATTCAGGTTCAGGCGTTTTTGTCAGTTGATAATAAATAATGCTTAAAAACAATCTCTTGGCAACCACTTCGACCTCCATCCTATTTACGTTTGTCTATTTTTTTATATTAATTTTAAGTTTCATATTATATACGAAACATGATTCATATATATTTTTTTTTATAAAAAAATCCATTAAATTATTTTATCTACTAACACTTAGACGTAAAGTTTTAAACAAAATTTTTAAAGCAAGTAAGTGCGATAAAAAGAGTGAGTTGCATGCTGATACGAAGAACGATACAGCATCCAAATTTTGAATCTTAAACTTTGATTTAAAAAATAATAAACAAACAAAAAAAAAACAGCTACAGATATGCCGACCGAAATATAACAACCCGTCCGTCCACATTGCGATCATCAGAACAACCAGAAAGAATACCAACCGTCAAAATCTTCAAAAAAAAAAAAAACAAGACAAAAACTGACAAAAATTATAACAAATGTTATTAACTTGTTGTCTGTTTTAATTTTTATAAAATGAAATCAACTCGGTATCTGAATCATCACAATGTGTCTTATCCTTGGTGTTGCATTCATACATACTATCATGTTCATTTCAACAGCTCAAAATTTTCCTAATCCTTCGCCAATTGGCTGTAGATATTTGTATCTAAATTCTTGTTTTCGTTGTTGTTTGTGACAAATTCAACATAATACTTTTTCTTTAATTCAATTCGGAATGATAAATGTTTTTTTGTTTATTTTCTTTTCGATTTTAACTCCTAAACTATAACAGACAGAGATCATAATATCATCTCAAATGCATATTGCATAAGCCAACGCTTTAATGCTTTGCGTTGCTAATGACAATGATTGTTAGCCAATTTTTTTTTTGTTTCATTTAATTGTTTTAAATGTTTTCTTTTTTTCATTGAAATCATTTAAACATGACTTTTATTGACGAGTCGATGTTGAGACATCAATTTTATTAATTTTTTTTCCATGCAACATCCCTTTGAATAATCTTTAATTTTGGTTCGGTTTCGGTTGGTTTTATTAATTTTGTTTTTTTCCCTTCATTATAAGAAAGGAAACTAATATCAATGTATTAAAAGTGTTGGTGTAGTTGCTAGTTGTTAGTGCTAATGTTTAACATATATATAGCATGCTTTCTATGATCGATCTGAATTTAATTTGTAAATATGTATTATACATTATAAAAATCAGGAAAAGTATTATAGCATCTATTTTATTGGTAAGTACATATTTTATTATATTGTGAAATTTGTTTACCAATTTCTAAATGTTCTAAATTTTCATTCAGTGATTTTTTAAGACCTCAAAGAACTAATATTATCTAACAGAATGTTTGGTCATACCATTCACTCACTTTAACTCAAGTTCAGCTCAATGTCCAAGCCACCCTGAATTTTTCTACAGGCGATAAAAATATTCTACATTTGCACCAGTTACCACAGACAATAAATACATCCTTCATAATAGTACGGGTACATACATATAAGCTAGATAACAAGGTTTACACTCCCGCCTATACAAACAAAGTTGTATTAATTACATTTCAACTTCCAAATAAAAAAAAAAAACATGACACACATTTTTTTTTTTTTTATTGCGCCGGCTACAGTCGTCAAAGACACTTGAGCAGACACAAAGGTCTATTTGATCCAACGTCGGTCGGCTCCAACTCTTTGGCACTTTGTTGACTTAAAAGAGAAAGAAAAAAAACGCTTTTAATGATAAAAACCAAAAACTTCCGCGTTTTCCTTCCATATTTACACATCGGCTGTTGGCTTTCAAAGGACTTTAACCCAACTTCCGCAGTTCTCTGTGTCTCTGGTTACAACTCTCGCTAATCCCAGCGCACACACACAGAACGTTCATCTTTTTCAATTTTAATTAAGCAAGCGGGTATACGGTGATATAATCTCGAAAATCGGATTAACGTTCGCACAGAGAGTTGCAGTTGGTGTTCTGCTTTTTAGCTCGTTGCTCTTCTACCCTGTCTACCAATTAGTCGAACATAGTGTCTCTCGTGTCGGATCACCCCAGACCCAGACGAGTCTTTGCAACTCTCTCGCGCATCGTCTCGAGTTGTGTAATATGATGGAAGAGGATATCCTAATTAGTCGGTGGTACTAAGGGGTGATTTAACAAAAAAAAATCGCACTCTCTTTCTCATTTATAACTCTGCAGGGTATGGGTATCTTAATCCTTTTTTGCGATAAATTATAATAAAAAAAGAATCTCACCAAACCAGGAATGCCTTTGTGATTTTTATATCAAAAAGAGCAAAGGCGGCGGCGGCGGCGGCGAAATATAAATATAACCCGAACTATAGGAGCCAGGGATGAATACCTACAAAATCCTTCGCCTCATCATTGTGCCCGGGATTAAATGAAAAACTTTTCAGTCAACAATTTGGAGATTTTTTTTATTTATTTATTTTTTTTTTTTTTCAATTTCGACTCTTACCAGAGTCCAAAGATTAAAAATGGTCTCCAGAGGACGACAGGCAGTAAAGAGGGCTTTAATATGATAAAGTGTAATTGAGTGCCTATTTTTATTCAGAGTAGATATATTGTTTGGTGAGTTGGATAGTTTGTTAAGCCTGTAAGCAAACAGAGCGCTAATTGAATGGAAAAAAATTTACAAAAGGGATATTTACATCAGTTAAATTTGCTATCTCTATGGGGGAGTTGAATCGCATGATTTAAGTAATATAATTAATTCGAGTGGAATTATGTAGGCGCAGTTATAATATGTGCGCTTTTGAACACTTAATTAATAATTTCTTTCATGCACATTGCAATTACATTCGAGTATTGTTTCAGTGCAAATACTCACCATGCAAGGAATCATACTGAACAGCTTTTTTGTGTTACGTATATAAATTTGTCATGCGCCTGTTTTTCTGTTTCGTATGTTAAATGTAAACTGCGTGTGTCCTTTTTTCCGCCTGACTTTGGTAAGAAATATTTCATTGTTAAAACACAACACCAGAGGGCCTCCTGTGGGCCATTATTGATGGGAAATTCATTCTCTAGTTGCATGGATATTCAGACAAAGATACGAATAAATAATAATTCGCACATCAACTCTGAGCATTAAAACGAATAAAAACTTAAGAGCATAGCTACACTAGCCTTCCCATGGAAGTGAGTAAAATTGAGAAGGGTAGAATGCACCGAAAATCAACTTTCAAAAATAATCCCCACATGCCCATTAAGGTTCGTTTCTGCACCATTGCGATTTTTATACAAATCTTCATGTGAGAAAATCAGGACAAGACCACCACCCCACTTCGACGTTACCATAGAATTTGTCTGAGTTTTTGATTTCACTATTCCCCAACCTGTCGAAATATCCTTGGTCCACGACGTTCATGCAAATGAAAGAACCAATGAGAATATAATGCGCATCTATATAGATTGCGCACAACCTTTAGGCCTAGCAACTTTAAACAAGTCTAGTCATCGCCGTATCAAATAGGATTTCCTGGGGGAACATTTTAGGAAGAATTATTTGGTGCAGATCTGCCCAAGGTGTTTTAAGCCAGACTTCATTAGATTCGATTAGAGGTAAGTTCTTGATGTGCATCCTGAAACATCTATTACTGACACCGCAGAAGGGTTCAGGTCCAACAAATGGCATTGGCGTGCCGACTTTGGCCAGTGAGTCTGCTGTTTCGTTTCCAGCAAAGCCACTATGGGCTGGAATCCAGTGAAGGTTTTTCTTTGCAAGTTAGTAGATGACCACGTTTCCAGGACCAGCTTCGATTTTATGACAGATGAGTCCAGAGCTTCTTCTGTCTGAGAAGATCAATATAGTTTTACCACGTGTATTAGAACTTACGTTTATTGTAGCGCAATGGTTAATGGCAAGGACCTCAGCCTGGAATATGGACGAGTACTTGCCTAGGCTGACTGAAAGTTCGCTTGAGGCGATTCTCCATAAATGCCAGATCCAGTCCCTGTATCCATCTTGGAACCGTCTGTATACCAGGGTAGCTCAAGTCGCGATGGAATAGGTTCGTATTTTTCCCAGTCTTCCTTTGGAGGGGTGATGATAGATAGAGAAGTTTTTATAGAAGCCATATTTCGGTATCATGTCGTCTAGAAACATGCTGAGTGCTCCTTCAGACTCCATAAAGTCGATTAGGGACAGGGACAGGACTAGAATAGACGATGAATACTCAGTCTTGCTTCCATTTGAATGTGTACCTGAATAGGTAATAAACTGGCATTCCGTGCAGTGGGCGGAGTGGAACGTAGACAGTCCGTCATGCAGTTTCTGGCTATACGTTGGATCCGCTCTAGCTTTTTGACTGAAGTGACTTGGTTAGTCTTTGTCCACTAGACCACGGCAGCGTAGGTAATCGCTGGTCTAACTCGACGGCAGATCCAAAGGGGTCTGTTTACGGTACGTTCTATTTGTGGGTTCCATGATAGTTTACTGTCAAGGATGATTCCCAGGTATTGGGCTTCCCGTGAAAATTCAATGGTTTCGCCATACATAGTGGGGCGAGTTAGAAAATCTAGTTTCCTTCGTTTGGTAAAAGGGACGATAGTCGTCTTTTTTGGATTTACAGAAAGTCCTTCTTTGTGACACTATCTTTGGACTATGGATCTTGTGCATTTTGCAGTATTTCTGATACCGTGCTTTCGAATTTACCACTGACAACGATTGATTAGACAGGGATTGGAGTAGGTCATCAATTACTAGGGACCATAAGAGAGGCCAGAGGACGTCCCCTTGCGGTCACCCTGTAATTGTAACGCCGAAATTTCCACATCATCAATGCGTGTCTAAATTACTCTTCCATTGAGCATTGCCATAATCCATCTTACTATTATTGGAGACAGATTCATGCTGTTTAGAGCCCTTTTGGTGGACTCAAAGGACGTGTAGTTGAAAACTCCTTCAATATCTAAGAAAACAACAAGACAGATTTCTTTTCTATTGACGGAGTATTCTATTCTGGTTACTAAATTATTAAGTGCTGACTCGGTGGATTTACCCGGTTGATAAGCATGTTGAGATTTGCTAAGCGGAAATGTCTGCAGTGCTTTGTCTCTTATGTGTCTATAAACTAGTTTTTCCATGATTTTGAGAATAAAAGACATGAGTCTGATGGGGCGATATGATTTCGATCTTCAATTCGAATTTCTTCCTGATTTTGGTAGATATTTAACTGTTACCTTTTGCCAGGCTTCTGATATATGACCATAGGGCAGGCTGCAGGTGAACAATTTGGCCAGTATGGGTACTAGCGTAACTCCCTGCTGTATAAGTGCCGGAAAAATGCCGTCATCTCCTGCTGCTTTGTATGGCTTCAGGGAATGTATGGCCCATTTTATGGCATTTGGTTTGCATATTATTCTCGCAGTTTTCCATTCTTCTCTCGTCGGCATTCAGTTCCAGGAAAGTGTGTTTTAAGTAAGAGTTCAAGTGTTTCTTTCTTATTTTGTGTCTGACAGCCATTCTCATCGGTAAGGGTGCCTAATGTGATGGTTTTGTCAGAGGCAAGAACTTCGTGGAGTCGGCAGCTGAAAGGTATGGTGTACTTGTTCGAAGTAGCAATAATTCTAATCAGAGTGTTCTTTGCAGAGCTATTATAGTTTTCTAGACATAGACATATAATAAAACTGTAGGAATTTTCTTTGTCTCTTAAAAACTCGAAAACTACTGGACAGATTTCGATGAAACTTTTTTATAAATTTTTCTTAAGGCTGTGAGATTGCTATAGGCTGTATCATTTATAGCCACGTTCTTTGGAACACTTTTTAGCCAAAATATATTTTTTCAAGTGAAATTATATACCTTCATATACATATTATACCTTGCTACAAAAGGATGTACGACGCAAGGGGAGCACGGGTCAGCTAGTAATTCAATAAAATTCAACTCAAACTTCCCACTGATTGCTGATGCTTCTCAATAGGCTACTCATCTCACTTATGTAATTCTCAGTATCACCATTGCTTAAAAAATAAAATCGATAAATGCCGTCTATTCGCAGAAGTATAATCACTGATGACTGCCATACAACGTTTAATTCGTCCAATTTACTAACGTTTTTAAATAAAATAAGTAACACCAAGGACATACAACTATATACAAACTCAATATATTTTAACAATTTGAAAACCATTCATTGGTCGGCCAATGATTTTACTCTCTATTTATAAAATTCCCTTTTATATTTGCGGTTGAATAGATAGATGAGCCCCCCCCCTGAATAGCCTGAATGGAAAAGTATGTAAATTCAATGCACAATAAGCTTCTGGTCTATTATTCGCAGTCGAAACCATATGCTGCATGTTGTGTGCTCACATATGCGGTTACAGTTCCAAGAATCAATTACACATATTCCATTAGGAAGACCTGCATGCACAGACCACACCGCTTCGAAGGCCCAACAACATAGTACAATATCTACAATTCAGGTGTGATACTCATCTCTTGGCATCATGATTTTGTAATTGTGTGTTGTTATTCAATAACTAACATCTTCTTCCTTAGGCATGGCCTTACTTGGCTTTACTGTCATCATCCTTTGCAGCGCAGGTGTGTGCGTATGGCTTGTGGTAACATTTAAATATTGACTTTATTAAATGGGTGAGCATACTAGTGCGGAATGGAGATTTTAGTTGTAAGTGGGTGGACAGCTACACTCTGGAAATAACTCTAGTCATCTGAAAACAGCATTTTCAAAAACATTAACTTTTACAGTCTTGTATTTAATGTTGCGTTAAGATAGTAGCCACACGGTTTATGTCTTGGAAAAAGGTTTCCTAAATTAGGAAACTTGTTGAACTTACAGATCATTTTTTTTTTACATTAGACCTATTTCGAACAATACCACATTTGTTTTCTACTATTTGTCTAATGTCACTTGAGAGATTATATCTCTATATAGTTTAAAATAGGTCCGTTCTTGCAATCCCAATAAGAAGTTTGTCGTTGCCTTTGTATTTAAAATAGACATAGCATTTTTAAATTTATTTATAAAGTACAATATTCTTTTTTTTTTTTAATTAACTTGTCCTGTTAACAGTGTGCAAGAGAGTCTTGTGAATATTTCAGATACATTCGCGTTGCATATCAGTTCATTTGCATTTTATAATTAAAATTGGAATAAGTTCGATGATTGGATTGAACACAAAAAAAAAAAAAGAAAAAAACCGAAGAGGCATCCGGAAATGTGGTTTGTCTTATAAAGAAAAATAATGAAAAAAAAAAAAAAACAAAGGATGAAGGCATCCACTGCGTATACGTAACATTTTTTGTTATCATTTGCTTTCCACTTGAGAGAAACCATGAATAAATTTTTATTTATTAAACCTTTTTCGAGAGAATATTGATAGATCAATTATTTTTGGATAACTAACAAAGGAATTATTTTCGATAGCAGATTTTTTCTAAGAGGGAATGTTGGAAACATTTTCTAAAGTAATGAGAATTTCAATTGAATTTGTTGAAGTTAACGTGACTATTGTGACAGTGGCAATGCTCCCTAACATGATGGATTACATTCTGTCTGAAACCATTTGGATTTCTTTTAATTGGCATGACTTTTTTTTAAACATAATTGGGAACCATTTTTCAGACGTAAAATTGTTGTTGGAAGGGATTTTATTGTAGAGAAGAATCAGAAACCTTTGTCTGAAGTCAACGAGTGGCACGGGTTACAAAAATAATTGAGACATCTGATATGTATTCGTTGTGATTTTTAATGTCGGGGTAGATATTTAGCATCTTATTCACCCTCGACCATTGTGATGGATGGACGGGAAATTTTAAAACGAATGAGTGGGGTAGACAAACCCATATTCATGGAAGGCGCTTTTTTAAATGAATAAGGTTCAGTAAATATACATTAAGCTGAGGTAAATTATTAACAATATCCATATCAGTTGTCAAAAGTTGGTGGGAAATAATTATTTTAATTTCAATTCAAGGTCCACACAATAACAACTTTGTTTTTGTCTAGAAATGTAGCCATTTGCTTATTATTGCAATTTGTAAGATGGAACGATGGAATTTTCTTCTTAAGTTTTTTTTTTTTGTCGTAAATGGGACTACTAAGATGACAGTCTGTGCGTGAAAGCACGCAAACAACTGCTTATTTTAAATATTTCAACCTTACCAGAATCAAAAGTCGTGATAACTTTTCCCATTCTATTACCTACTAAGCCACTTCTGCTTCGTAATAGTCTTCATAATAGGACTCACGTTATACTTTAATTCGTATCCACAAGGTGATTGTGTGCTATACACAGGAAATAAATTTACCCAACTTATCAACTTTTCGCACTTTATGAAACCCTTCTTTGGCAGAATGAAGGGTGGTCTTTAGGTATATCATGATCAGAAGCGTAGTGATACTTGATAGGCGTTAGGCAATAACGCCCAAGGAAATAGCGCCCAAATCGATTTGGAAGTACATAATGCCGAAAAAAGACTCGTACAATTTGTTGTTGCAAAATTTTTCGTAATTTTGGATGTTATTTCCTTTCCAGGGTTCTTTTTTTTGACAAGCAGTAAAGCCCAAAATAATAAGTTGAAATGCATAAACAGTGGAATAAATATTGGGGAGCATGCTGCCCCCCTGCAACCCCCCTGCTTGGGATTTCTGTTGGATTTTGAAGTAGGTGGTAGTTTGTACTGCAAAAAAAAACCTTCAATATTATCCAATTTCGCACATACTCCAAATCTGACAGTAACCCCAAGCAGGGGGGTTGTAGTACGTATTAAACTGTAAATTATTTTTGGGCTTTATTTCCATATTGTTATTTATTTTTGGGCGCTATGCATTTTTTTGGGCGTTATTTCCAAATCGATTTGGGCGCTATTTCCTTGGGCGTTATTGCCTAACGCCTACTTGATAACGTTCGACATAATTCGGCAGGGACACCGTTTAAGCCTACAGTTTTAATCTATGTGAGACTGGCTGAAAGTTAGATTCGTGTACCTGTTGATCCTAGTGGTGGATTCAGGTCTATTACGGAGTTGTTTGAGTGGCTTAGTACCGATACGAAATTATATTTTCATCTCCAGAGCTGACTCCCACCCGAATGTATGTAATGTAAGCTTTTACTAGACGTTTTTATGTCCTGCGTTACCGTTATCGTTTTGTAAGGTATTATGTCAATGAATATGTGCACTTGTCAATGACAGCTTGGATCCGCCTCATGTACCATAATCCTATACCGCCTTCTCACGAATTTCCCTGATAGGAGTCGAAGCAGAGTTTAATATAAAAGACATCGTTAGCTTCCCCATATAAGGACGGCTCCTAAAAATTATCAATTCTAGTACATTTTCATCGAGGTTTAAGAATGGTATTAGCGACACTAATTCTCAAATTCATTCTAGCTTGGTTGATGGTTTCCCAAACTGCTTCTAGTTCGGTTCAGATACGTCGAAATCACACGAACATTAGACATAGTATTTGGAAATCTGTCGCTGGACCTATCACACAGCCAAAGCTGCCTTACTTTTCTCTTTGTATGGCTCTTCACTCGCAATAAAAATTGATTAGGCGATGGGTGAGGGTATAGGTACTAGCTGATATAGACACGACTGACAAGCACTTAAAAGTGACTGACATTAGGCTGAGGGTAAATATTCTGCCGTCAAACCCTTATCATGCTATACCCCCGTATTTATTTATCAGCATTTTCTATCTTTAGCTATACGCAAACCCCATTCACTTGATGTTGACATACACGCGATATTCACACAAGAAATGGACCATTCCGGGATATGTGCTTAAAGTGTCCAATTATCATAACTCCTATCCTTGTGTGTGCAGTTTTTACTTATTAGCAGGCTCTGGGAACTACTACGCAAAAGAGTTTCCAAAATTCCAAAACACGATGTACTCCTGCGAACTTATTCCCCCAGATCCCAGGACTGAGCTAAATTAACACCACATATGTGGGTTATATCCAGCATTATCAACATCGGCATCGTATCATGCTTTGACTCCTTAATTCCTATGGCAAATAACGATGTAAAGGCAGCTTTGCCTCGATTTAATAATTCTACAACCTCTTTCGGTCCCAGAGGAAGAGTTTTCTTGACATACGGAGAGCACCGTCTCAACTATATGCCGTCATAATCATTATCCTTTTCCGTAATAACCCTAAAGTACAGCACACCAGCAGGATATCCTTACTGTATCACCATCAGCAGTCCCGAGTAAGGTGTGAACACAATATTCAACATTAACCTACCGAAAATCTAATTTATTCCGAACAAAGCACTCGGCGAAAACAGGCCACTTAGACGCATACACTTTGAAAATATCACCGGCGCGCTCTCAGATCCCTCTGGCAAATGCCAAAGTATTAATTTTTGAATTTCAAAGTTGCAGGGCGCAGGGGTGATGGGAGATTGGGTTGGGTTTGAAGTCTGTTTGGCTGCTAGGATTAAACTGGTTGTTCGTGCCATCAATGCTTGTTAAACAAAATTAATGAAGCAGAAACCGTCAAAGGAACTCGTCTCCGAAAAGCCCACTGACTTTGCAAAGGGACCATCGAATTGTAAACAAACCTAATCTTTCCTTTGAAAGTTGTCTGCCTATTCTTCTCTATAAATCGAAGGTCGTAAATTTATCTAGAATTTATGTATAATTCCAGCAGTGTCCTTGGGATGGATATTTGTCTTTGTTTGGTAATTTTTTTTTTGTCTGAAAAATCGATATGGACGCTATGCAATTTTATTCATCATTAAATTGTTAAAGCAGGAGCAACGCATTTCATAATCCCTCTATAGTATGTATAGCACGCCTTCTTGAGACTTCTCAACCTCCTTCTTCGTTAAAGCGGATTTGGGGCAAAATCCGTTTTATCGTTTTCGAGGAAAAGATGTTTTTTTTTATGCTATATCCCCGAAGAGGAGGTTGAATATACAATAACTCATTCCTTCAGGATATAAATTCTTCGCAGAACATACAAAATTTATTATGAAAGAAAGGAATGCAAAAAAAAAAAAAAAATTTACCGCTCCACCACTCACCGACCTAATTATAATCCTTGTTGGGATTGTTATTTTATTTTATTTTAAAAACAAATTTATAGTTGGCTTGCCATTCTGCTACGGTGGAGAATTTTATTTAAAGAAAATCAACAAAAACAGAAACCATTTCCTTTACGAGTTAAATTTGCATTCTTTGTTTTTAAAGGATCCTTGGCAAGAGGATACGGAAATTTATTTGCTTGCACTTTTTGTTTGAGTACCGGAACTACCACTACAACAGGAGAAACAACTGTGCTACAAATAATTGCTTTGCAAATTAAGTTTGCCATTGGGAGAGGGTGTGGTGGGTGGGGATTTGTTTTTCCAATGAAAAGTCATTGATCCTTTAATGTGACGGTATAATAAATTTGCACTTGACATACATTCAACGGATGGCGTCTGTTAGTAGTTCTGTTATATAGTTTGTCTTTGTTCGACAGCGGGTTTGTGCTCGTTTTTTGTGAAAACTAGAACATCCTTTGAAAAAATAAAAAGGCTATACACTACACGTATACAGTCTTTGTGGGTGCCTCTGCCTATGTGTGTTTATCCACTTGTCTATCGTCCTCGACTTAGAAAGCAACTGATATCAATGTATGAGCTCAAGGAGCTGTGGTGTGCTTCTTTTCTTAGCGATTTGTTGTGCGTTTAATGGGTCATGGTTTTGCGGTTTGTAGTCTGTTGCTGGCAGGCGGTTTTTGGTCTGCCATTTAAATAAACATTTTTGAGACGGAAGCTATATGCCTCTTAAGTCTTTATGTATTTTTATCAGTTTTGCTGTCTTTTTTCTGATAAAGGTAGATGGAGATGGAGATGGAGATACTATCTATAGATACCAACACTGTTCACTAATACAGCAAATTCCTTCTCCCACTTTGTGGATACACTGGTACAGGCTATATAAAATTTATTGGGAGGAAGGGCTTGTAGTTGTTCGTCGTTTCCATTCGAAAGAGCAAGGTGTTCAATGTTTATGATTGCTATGTGGATTATTTCTTCTGCTTTCAACATTAAATACATTTTGTGGCACTTTATTTTTAAAAACTAGCATTTTTTTTTTTGTTTTAAATACTTCTCCCGGGAAAGGCGAACCTATAACGCTTCAACAGTGCCCGAGATGCTTGCAGATGTATAATATTCTTCTGGAAATATATCCCCAGGAAGCGAGTTCCAAAGTTTGTTTGTCCTGTAACAGAAGGAGTTGCCAAGTATACTGTATGGTCATGAGCATTAGCAGCCCGTCTTGTGGGGGGCCCAAAAGTTGCATTTCGAGGGATAATGTCTTTGAGTTCCTCGGAAGTACCTATAGAACAAGCATAGGTCAGCGACGTGTCTTCTGTGCACCAACGGTTGTAGATTCGATGTTTAGGGTCTCGATTAAGTCGAACTGCTCGTCTCTGTATGGTGTCAAGTAGGTTAAATGAATGTTTTGGGGCCGAACTCCATATATGGCAACAATATTACAGGCCTGGTCTAACCTGTGCTTTGTAGAGAAGGAGAAGTTGCTTGGGGCTAAAGTACCTCTTTGCTCTAAATAGGTAGCTCAACTTAGCGGACGCCGATCTTGCGATGTAGGATATGTGGTCCTGCCATGCGATTCCTGAATTGACTGTGACTCCTAGAAGGTGCATTGAGTCCTTGGAATGGATTGGATGCATTTTTCCTAGAAAATGTTGTGAACTGTGTCTTGTTTGCATTAAATACAACCAAGTTGTCTTTTCCCCACTTCAAGATTTTGTCCAGAATCTGCGGCTATCACAGGCCCACTGTTCAAGATGGAGGATAAAAGAGTGCTGTCATCTGCAAAGCTGTAGATATTATTATTTGTCGATCCAAGCAAATCGTTGATGTGGAGAAGAAATAGAGTTGAAGAAAGAATAGATCCTTGGAACACTCCTGCGTTTATAGCAAACGAATTAGATGATACACCATCTAAAACAACTTGGATCGATCTTCCCAGAAGAAAATTTTGCATCCATCCGCAGAGTTGTTGTGGTAATCCATAAATTAATTAATATGGCCAGCAAATCCTACGTTCATTGATTCATCGGCGTTCACGCGGGAGGGAGGAGTGATTGGGCCATATTTTTTTGAGGACGCCATCGGCAATACGGTCACTGCAACTGGCGAGCGCTACAGGGCAATGATAAACTACTTTTTACTGCTGGAATTGGATGGGCGGTTATGTTGAACATGTGGTTCCAACAAGACGGTGCAACCGCACACACAGCACGAGCCACAATAAATATTGTGAAGGAAGCAAGATCGCCCGATTTAACCATCCCAGACTTCTTTCTTTGGGGCTACTTGAAGTTGCGGATTTATGCCAACAAGCCTCAGACAAATGCAGCCCTTAAGGAGAATATTTGACAGGAATGGGAACATAAAAGCCCAAACTCCTTGCCCTAGAAAGCTGGAATTTGTACACAGGTTTCCTTTATGATATAAACAAGGAATAAGGAAGGATATTTCGAAATTTAACCCCTCAATGGGTAAAATTGGGGTCCCAAAATTTCTATGGGACCATTTTTATTTTTCATCCGATCGACTTCAAATTCGGTTTGTGTACTCTATATAAGAAATTAAGAAAATCAATTTCTCCTCTTTTTCGGAAATTTGCTTGAGGCCCGAGTTATTGATAATGGCCCCTTTTAAGCAGGCCTTTGTCATAACCTTACGCTGAATTTAAATTTTGAATTTAAAAATTGATCATATAAATTCTGACCTGTTTTCTCCAATTGGTTCGTAAACACATTTTTCAGAGATTCTATGTAACTGTTCCTAAGTTACTTTCTTAGGTAGGTTTCCTGCGCAATATATAAATATAAAAGGAGAAACTAACTGACTGTAAAGGAATCTCTGTGTACCAAATCCTGAAGGCTACGCGAGCAAAGCCGTGGTCAAAAGTTTGTCGTCTTATAATCACACTGGTGATGCAATTAATAACAAGAAGATGTTTTAGGTGCTTTCAATTAGTCAGTGAGTATTCTCACTTTTTCAGAAGATTCACGGAAAAAAATGCAAAAAGAACACAAAACGTTACGAGTATCTCTGAATACTCTCTCTTGCCTAATGGATACACTTTCAAAGATATAAACATCTTGACACTCGAGTAAAACTTTTCCAATAACAAACAATTCCCATTTCAAGTTCAAAAATGGCTTCCTCTTCAACAATCATCAACAAAATGATATACAATTTTTTTTAATTGCCTTCTTCATATTTCATTGTTTCTTCCTATCGTATCTACAACTAGTATTTAATTGTCACTGAAATGTATAACCTACTATGAGTGCCTTACCATACATAAGCTTAACCCAACTATCAAAATGTACCCCCAAGTTAGAAGGACACTTTGAAGATAAGCAAAATCGTGCTCTAAATAATGTCGATGGTTATAAGTGCTGATTGTACAGTTTATTTGTCCAGGTCGCAGTGTAAAGGGAAGCCTTTAAGGATTAAGTTTCGTTAAAATTCTAAGCCTTTTTGGGAAAATTTACCCAAAATGTATCCAAAGTCCTTACAAAGAGAAATATACATACATACTTGCTTATCGTATTTTGACCAGTATTCTCTGACAAAACTTTGGGTTTTGGCCCAACCTCAGTGGAGTATGCAACTCAAAGATGGAATCCTACAAATATACGGGAGGGTTATTTTTCATAGAATTAAGTGAGAAAGAGAAAGAGAGGGATCCTGCCATTGGCAGCATTTGACTCGACTGGGAGTATATCCCCTTCAGTACATTCGAACCAATGAACCAGCAGAACGCTTCGAAAACTCTGACAGGATAATGCACTTTTGTCCGATGCACAAAAGGTAATCCGCTTGAATAGGCAAAGTATTCATGTTGTTTATGAGCAGCAGAAGCCAGCAGCACTTGTCCTCAGGAGAAAAGCAGCTGCAAGTTGAATGTGTCCTTGGGTGTATGCCTCGTGCTGTGCATGCATTGTTGAAAAGAACAAACAATCGGAGTAGCCCTCTGTTGTACTCGTATTTGTTGACGATACAGATAAATGTCGTTTGGCTCTGGCCAGTGGTTAAATGCGATTCTATTTCACAAAGCGTAGGGATAAAGAAAACTGAGAATTGGTAAGCAGTTCACCTATTGTGCTTATTACGCAACTGCCATTGGACTAACAAAAACAATATGAAACACACAAGCCCACTTAGGAGTAAGTATTCAAAAATTCCATTATTTGTCGCAAAATAAAATGAGAAACTTTTAAAAGTCACGGGACACGTATTCCACCCTCATCAATAATGAGCACCCCCCCACCCATCAATCAGTTATCAGTGTTCCATTTGAACGCTCCCTTTTGGGGATGGTCAAGATGAAGGACGTCTCTCCCCTTAAAAGCTCAATATCTAGCAGGCTTGTCGATAACGCCTATAGACAGACATATCGTGTAAAATGTTATCTTTCGGCCGAAATCGAAAATTTGTCTTCCCCTATTGTGGGTTTCTTTCGCTATGTCCTTGTTGAAGGTTGTTAAAATTAAATCACACACGTCTAAGGTCGAGCACGCACTATCTTTAAAAAAAAACTTAATTTGTATCTACGTCATTCAAGGGGCTATAAAATTATAGAAACGATAGATAGCACACAAAACAAAGGACATTCGTAGAAAAATAAATGAAAACGAGCCAAAGCCACACAAAATCCACTTAATTGGAAATCGGGATTTAATCATATAATCGATGGGCTGTATTCGTTCATTTTGGGGCTTTTTGATAACTCGGACTAACTATCTAAACACAATAACAAGTTATTTATCCATTTTTGTCGCTTCCTTTTTTTGCCTAGAAGATTACGAAATCGCTCAGTGACCTTTCGGTGGAGTCAATCTACGTTGATAATAATCTATGACAAAATTGGAATCATGTTCATGTATTTTAATTTCCTGTCAAAGATACGTAGTACAAGAACCACATGGCGAGATATTTGGGTACAAGAAATTAAATTTTGCAATTTTAACAGATATACACGAATAGATTGGGTTTTGGTATTGTGGTTGTGGGTCCTTAATTGTTTTTTGGCTGAAATAGATATTTCTGTATGAGTTAAGCGCTTTGGGTGATATAATTGAGTAGAGTCCACAGGAGGCCTATCGGAAATTGTGAAAGCAAAAGTACGGCACATCAATATTTGCAAACTTGTAGTAGGACTTTGTGGTTGTGCTTGTCTGCCCGGAAATGAGAACGATGGTTAAAGGATAATGTTGTACAGTAGGGACAACATCATAATCAGACTCATGTCACTGAACATCATATACCTATTATTGGAAGATTTTTGGCTGTATTTTCTATTATTCGGGAAAATTTGCAAAAAAAAAATGTTATATGTAAAATGGCCTCCTAAACACGCCTCCTAAACACGAAAATGATAAAGAATATCATGTTAGGTTAGGTTAGGTTAAAAAGGGGTATGAGAGAGATGTCTCATACGGCACTAGGCACCATAAGGGCCCATCGCGATCCCTAGGGGGAACCAATGGCTGTGACCTACAATCGAAAAACCCCTAAACACTTGCCCTTGAGAAAACCCAATTTCCCTGCAAAAACCAAGTATCCCCTTATAGTAGGTATTGTCTATCTCCTCAAAATGTTGGAAGAAGTACCTGCCCAGAAATTTCCTTCTACTGCGACATATTGCCTCACATTCGCACAGTATATGTGTTATATCCTCTTCGGCTTACAGGTCATTGCAGAATCTGCAAGTGTCCGAGTCTGCCAGCCCGAGCCTTTTCGCATGTTTTCTAAGAAGACAGTTCCCTGATAATATGCCGATCAGTGTCCTGAGCTGTTCCCTGCCTAGTTTGAGGTTTTCCCTAGATCTTTTACGGTCGTATTGCGGCCAAAGTGCCTTACATACTGCGTGACCGGTGAGGCCCGCCCACCTCCGGTCGGCTTGCTTATTTATTTTATTCCTAATATCGTTGTTTATGATGCTAGGAGGTGGTTTAATATCCACATCTCCTCCATCTAACAATTCTCCGCCTCTCCTCGCAAGCTCATCAGCTTGCTCATTTCCAGCTATACCGCAGTGTCCTGGTACCCAGCACAGTCTCACTCGGTTCTGACTGCATAATGCCCTAAGCATTGTGCGACAGGTCCTGACTAATTCAGAATTGATGTTCGTAGATTCCAGTGCCTTGAGTGCGGCCTGGCTATCGTTGATGCTATATCCTTTCCAGATATAGATCTCATCCGCATTACCTCTGCCGCTTTCAGAACAGCCAGAACTTCTGATTGGAAGACACTGCTTGTTTCCGACAGTCGTATAGACACTTGAAGATCTGTATCTACGGAGTATTTTCGTGTTTAGGAGGCCATTTTGCATATAAAAAATATTTTTCCAACTTTGTCCCGAATAGTCCATAATGGAAAGAGGTCCCGATTTTACAGAAGGGTATTAAGAATTAAATTGTCAACAATCTAATATATAACTTTACTAGCGGACCCGGCAAATGTTGTTTTGCCTGCTATTAGTGCGTTCATCAATTTTGTTCATTTAACCGATGTATCCGGGCTGATACTGCTCTCCGTGTACCTCGACCGATATTTCCTCTTCGAAAACGTGGCATTGTTCTGTAGTATGCAGAAGCACACAATACATATGATCTATATGGATGTTGTAATTGGTTCAACAAACTTACATGTTGCTTATTATCGATGACGCACATTTACCAATGTGTATGCACACAATTTTGATAAATTGAAAACACAGGAAACAGAACTTTGACATTATATAAAGATAGTTGCTTAAGGCCCAATAACTTTTGAATTCATTTGCGCACTTGAGTAATAAATTAAGCCTGGAAATGGAAAAAGCAGTAATCGTTTTTATTTCAGACAAAAATCATCAACCTTTTCGAATATATCAAATTAAAAGGAAAAATCACTAACTTGCAAACTGAATCTCCGAACCTCCTTGAACTGACCTCTTTCCACGGCTTTGTCGTAACTATTGTCGTAAACCTTAAGTGTCTTGTCTGTAAGTTGCAAAGGTGGTGAAGGCCATCAATGAGAATGGGAAAATATTTTATAGCTGCTCTTTCTGCGGTTTATGAAGTAACAGAACATTTAACAATTAGTCTCTACTCGTAGTAAAAATGCTCATAAACTCAAATTACACTTATTTGTGAAAGAAAATCCCTGATAACAATCACCTACTTCACTGAATCAAGCAACAGAAGTAATATTTTGTCAGTGTAAATACGTTCATCCCCTTTTTCGCAAACCATTCAAGTACATCTGATTGTCTCTTTAACAAGCAACTGAAAACCCTGTTAGTCTCATCTTTATAACTTCATAATTTCCACAGGATGACTCTTTTGTTTTCATTTCTCGAGACGAAATAACAAGAGCCAAAATGGGCAAACTATATTAATGAAATTGTCGTGTACGCTGCAGTAACAACAAACAACAATAAATGAATTGCCTCACTATCGCAGGATAATAACGAACAAATAAAAACGAACCTCCTCGTGAACTTCCTTCAGCAAGGAGCGACTAAGCCAAACCGCTTACCTAAATAGCTTCATCCTTGATCAAATTGCCTCAAGCGATTAACATACGGAAGCCAAGGATGGTGGTTAAAAATATCCCTCACTCCATTAAGAAAATTCGAGGGCATCCTCTTTCACAGGCTATTACCAGCAAAGTAACTATGTAGAAAGGGTCAAGTCCATAGCAAAACAACTTCCTCAGCGAACCGACGCAACTAAATGACTTGGAAATATCTTAATAAGGATTTCGAAAACGTTTCGACATTGGAGTAAAGTAAAATCGATTGAGGTGTACCCGTGTACCGTCGGTCGTCGTCGTTGTCGGTTGTAAATTCAATTGAGTATCCTTGAAAGGATGATGTTCCAAGAATATTTTTGCATTTCATTAAAAAATAACTGGTCTATACAGCAGCACGTAAGAAGAGTTCGTCAATTTATTGATGCGATTCTCTTTCAATTTCGAAATTGAGCAGGACAAGCCGGAATCGATTCCAATTTTCCAATCGAGAGCATTCTACATTCGAGTGCTTTAAATTCATAATATGGACGAAATTGTTTCTTAAGACAAATTGGTTTGTATAACGCCTTTAATTTCTTAAAATTCTCTTCGATCTATAGAAAGTATGCAATAGTTGTAGCATGATCAAGTCATATTTAACGTATAGTAGAAGTAGTAACCGCATGCATCTCCTCATTTGTATAGGCTTGGAATTACTTATAGGTATTGGGTTTCAAATTAATCATCATCCTTCATCTTATACTAACACGTCATGATGTAAAAAAAAGACAACTCATCTTACAAACGAATTTTGTTATTAAAGGAAGTTTAATGAAAATATTTATTTTTCGTTTCTATACAGTTGGAGAGAACACCAACCAAGGTAACGAATTGGACACAACAAACATCAATAATCTACCAACAGATACTAAGGTTGAGCACACAACTGGTAACGAAGTGTTAATAATGAACACTAACGAAGATGACAGAACGACGAGCTTTTTCGCTCAACCCGGAATTTTGGCAGGTGAGCGTGCTTAAAAAATGTTTTCACTATTTCTAGGATAGGAATACAAGCATCATGGGTCGAACTAATATTGCTTGTGACATGTACCTGCATATACTTTCTGCATACATATACGCTTAAAATTGTGTGGGCCTAATGCCTTATAAGCGATCCCTACACCATCCTTGAAGAAAAAAGACCCATTGCTCTAACCTCTAAAATCTTAATTTTCCTGTTTTTATGTTGCTTGTGTTTCTAAACCAAGCATAGGTCGCATGCAATAATTGATACACAAAAAAATATTAAATCAGGGGTATAACTTTAGGCGCAAATAATACGAAACAAATATACCCAATTTCACAGTGGCAGCTTAATCCTGGGCTTAGTCATAGCATGTCGATGTTGTTGCCGTTCAATGCTAGAGAGTATTTCCACCAACAACGAAGAGATAATTTGACATTTCTCTTGAACATCATTGCCAAACATAATTATATTGTTGCTTATTTAGCTTTTCTCAGAGAACTTAGAGATAAATATTATTTTATTGCACTTGGCAATTATGTATTCTCTGGATTGATACTTAAGCCACGGAAATCAGTGGCTTAACTTAAGGCACTATTTAAGCGAAGTTTATCGTTAAACCTGCACTGTGGAAACCAAATTTGTGTTAATCCTGAGTTTATACTTGGATCAACACTTAAGCTCGCAGTGTGAAATCGGGTAATATTGTTTTTTAAGAGCTATAGCTTTTTTTTAAATAATAATATCAAGAATTTAGTTTGAATCAAAACGTCTAAAACTCGAGAATGGCCTGTGTAAGTTCAAATTTTTAGACATTTTTAAAGTTTGGTCAACAGTGGCTTAAGTTATGTGGGCTTAAGTTGTAAAACATGTAGCATGGATGTGCATATTTAAGCAGTACAATTCCCCAGTATGTTCAAAGCCGGGCGGTTACAGCTAGTATAATCTACAACCTTTATAAAGTGGAGTACAAAACAAACAATATTTTTAACATGCCATTAAAGTTAGGCTCTTTATGTCTGATGCTTTTTTTTCCTCTTGAAATTCTAGCAAAACTCAAGCAAAAGAGAATGTCAAAAATTAGCCTATAGGATAATTTATTATCTTGCTTTGCAGGATAAATTACTGACAGCCGAAAATTCATTTTCGACCACAATAAAAAATTAACCGAACATAATCCCATTTATCCCAGTTAACCTTAAGATCAAATAATTTATAATTTATTTACTTATTTATAATGAGTATAAGATCATGTGATCAAAATTTATATATCATACCGCGCAAATGGTTCCGGATTTTTTCTCGTACAGTCCTTATATGAAACTTTTGCGCCAAATATTTACCTTTTTTAATAATACCAAGAACTGTTTTTTTTTTTAACTGCCATCTGACAGTCGATATGAAAACTATTTACCTCTTAATAGTACTATCTACATGTGCATAAATATTAATGAATCTTTCTTCTTTACAGCTGTTATTGGTGGCGCTGTCGTCGGCTTATTGTGCGCCATCCTAGTGGTAATGTTCATCGTTTATCGAATGAGGAAAAAGGACGAGGGTTCCTATGCCCTCGATGAACCAAAACGATCACCTGCCGTCAACTCTTACGCGAAAAATGGGAACAATCGAGAGTTCTATGCCTGAGAGATTCCTAACCATTAAAGTTTTTAACAAATTAAGAAAAGAAAACAATTAATAATTATAAAGAAAACAAACAACAGAAATGGGGGAGAAATCATAAAACAAATAACAAAGTTGTATAAATCCTTTACAACAAACGTGTGAAGAAACCTGCAAAAATCCCAGCAAATGGAAAAGAAGAAATAAAACTCAATTTTCCAATTGGGCGGAGATATAAATATTTATAAAAAAAAAAACAAAATCATGTCATTTACATAGGAAATCGTCTTTTTGGTGAACAAAAATATAAATGTCAACAAAAATGTATGTAAGTGAAAAATAACAATAACAAAACAATTAAATTAGACAAAGTATTAAGTAAACACGACACACTTGAAAGCAGAAAAAATAACTAATTTATCCGAATTGCAAACCCTATGTGTATAAAATGGATAAAAAGAACCTTCTTTTGGGTTTTTTTCTTTTCAAAATCACCAAAATTAATTAAGAAATGACACAAGGCAGCTGAACGTATTTCTCCCCTTTTTGCAGAACCAAACCCAATAAAATCAAAGCATTTATCGTTACAAGATTTTTTTTATTTGTTTTCTGTCTATAAATAATTTAAAAAAAATCTGTTCTCCATCTTGTTAAGTTTAGCCGTTAACTGCATACTCATAGTTTAAATTTTTATAACACATTTCCTTAAAACCAACACGAGCAGAAAACATACATCATTTTCTTAATTAGTTTTTCTCCCCTTTTGTTAAAAAAAAAATTAAAAAAACACAAACTGAGCAGTTAATTTAGGCAACTAAAAGTATAAGAATAAAATTTATATATAATAATTAAATATAATTGGAAGAAACAGAAACAAAAAAAAAAAACTATAAAAGAAAATATGAGACAAAATTAGATTTAAATAAGTTGAAAGAAAAAAAAATCACTTTGTTTAGTCGTAAAGTAAATAATAATAAAAATGCAAGTGTCGTATCCTTTTGAAATTTGGTAAAGGATACAATTACTTCATAGCAAATAACTATAACAAAAATATTTATAAAAAGAAATTTAATAAACACAACAAAACAAGAAAAAAGAAAAACAACAACAAAACAAAGAACAACAACTTTACGTATCTCTTTTTTATATTTATCTATAAAAACAGTAAGTTTTGTTGCAAAGAAGAGAATGAACTAAATAAGCATATACACATGTTAATGTAATGAAAGAAAACAGAACTATTTTTAGTTTCTAGTTAATTAATATTATTATTAATAATTAATTGTAATAAAAATTGTAATATTTTTTTTTTCGTTGTGCTATACTATTTTTAGTAAGTGGCAGCTTGTTTAATTTCTGTTTTCTTTTCTCTCAATTAATCACCGAAAATCAAATAACAAAAAGAATGTACTAAGTTTTCCATTATTAATTATATATTTACATACATAATATTATTATTTTTTATTATTGTTTGTATTTTTTACATTTTTTATATAAATATAAAAAGATATATACTTGAAAAAGAGAAGGAAATATTACAAAAATATCAATTTATATATATTTTTTTAATTATATCATTTTATTCAAGCGAATTTCTATTAAATGAGCAGCAGAATGTCGGAACGGAAAATTATGTACTAAATAAAAACGATACAAACAAAAATTTATACAAAACAATTATGTTACCATATATTTTCGTTTCTTTTTCTAATCATGCTTTGTATTTAAATATAAAATGTAATAAAATGAAACTGAAAAGGAGAAACCACACAAGAATGAAGAAGTAAAGTAATAAAAATGAAACTCTTTAGGAATTAAGTAAAAACAATAACCGAGTGTTTTATTTAATATGTGAACCACTTAAGGTGCGGAATTCCTCTATTGCTTCGGTTTGGAATCAAGAACTCTTCGGACCGAAGCGTTGCTGTCAATTTTCCTTCTCCATATCCCGTCAACGCAATCGGCTCCGGAATTGGGTATTCTAAATGACAAAGCTTAAAGATTATTCCCTAATGTCCATGTCGCAGTGTATCCATGATCGAGTACTATACGTGACTGAATGTGCTGTTGCTTTGCATTTAATATTCCTATATTTCCGCTCCTAACATATTCGACCGCAGGTCTGATGAATGTCTTAATAAAAATGTTTGATAAGGGCTACTAGTATTGGATATAACTAAAGTTATTGAAAAAGCTAGGCTGAAATGAATGTATTTTGTAGCCTTTTATTATAGAACAAAATTACATATTGGCCCTCATAAATGGTTTCAAGTATTCTTGGAATGACTTCTGAACTGGTATCTTGTTCATTGGACTGCGCTGAGCTTCTTCGAAAATCCTCTCAAGCATTTCCATCATACGATCCCAAAACCGAATTTAACTCACGATCATGATAGTCAAACCCGTCAACAATTGCCACCGCATTAGGTCTTATTTTAGCTAACAAATGTTCCAATCGGAATTGCAATGCAGTGAGGTCAGCATCCGTCAGCGGTATAAACTATGGTAGATGTTTTGGTGTTAACGACTCGCAAATATTGTCTGAACTTACTCGTAATATAGCACCAATATTTTGTAGGCAGCTGTCCACCAAATAGAGTTCAAGTATATCTTCTAATACAGCATTAAGTTTCTCAGAATTAGCAGTATTTCTTCCTTCAATTTGCTTAAAAGCGGTTGCAGCTAAAAATGATCGCCCATGCAGCTGTAAGATAATTTATAAAATCAATCAATACAAGTCTAAAGTCAAGATTTTTTAACAACCTCTGCAGCTTCAACAAGTTCAATAGCTGTTAGGCTTGCAGCCTCCTCTGGTGGCATCTGTTTTTTTCTCGCTTCTAAGTGATTGAATGCCACACGAGTTTTGCTAGAATTCAATATGAAAGTAAATGAATTAGCAACTTTGGGCATTAGGGAGATGCATACTTGGCAGCAGCAAACTGTAAGGCTAGCACTATGCACTTTGATGAACCGTCCCACTGCAAGAAGCTTGTCGTTTTTGCAGCTTCGGCCAAATAAGCTACAGTTGGCACCAAATTGCCACCCTTAAGGGCAATTGCCCAGGATTTCATCAAAAAACGTGCCGTCTGTAGTAGCATAACCGTATTCTCACCCTCATATGTCGGAGCCGCTGAAGCAAAACTGTAGATCTGGGGTAATTTTGAAGACAGCATATAGCCATGACCACCACACGCTAGGCGTAGAGTCTCAGCACACTGCATGCAGTCTTTTGTTGAAATTACCTTCAAAATGCATGCCAAGGCATGCATCTCAGGTAAGCGGTCATACTTTTGCTCAAGGATTTACTTGATCGAACAAGTCAGAAGTATAACCTGAGGTGATCTTCAGAACAACACCTTTGGCTATAGCTGGGAAGAGTTTCAGTTGTTGTGTTACATGATCCATGATTTGGTGTTCCGGCTCACTGTCAAAACAAACAAATTTAAGACCAAGTCTATGTGCAAAGATATATCTTACTTAGGATTAATGACACTCTGCCGGCGGACCGCTGAGTACCGAGTTGCTATTGTGGCAGCTAACGTTAGGTACTCCGCGGAAAACTTCACAATTTTAACACGAACATTCACCATTGTTAGGTAGGTTAGGGCGGATATAGGGGACTTCTTAACGTTTCCATCGGACAGTACCTGCGTGTTCCTCATCAACATGTTCGTTCGAGGAATACGAAAGTCCGAAAAGCCGAGATAGCCATTATTAACCGTCTGGAATGCCATTTTGTTACCAATTTCCCCAATGATGATTCCAGGCAATGGCATATGAGTCTCCTCGTCACGAAGTTGAACCATGAACATCTGAACACCGTGTGACACGTTACTGACATACAACTGCGCCACTATTATTGCATAATTAACTGTGTGTCCCACTGCAAACAAAATATAGGTTACGGGGTTGTCAGACCACTCCAAGAAGCTTCTTACATCCGCCGGGCCACCATTTATATGCCGTTAATTTAGGAGTGCTAAGCACAAATTCCTCTGTCTTAGGATCGTAATCAGCTCGTGTTTCTAGACCACGAAGAAAAGTGCCATGACCCATTTCGGTTTGGGCGTATGTTCCTATAATTTCAAAATTTAGTGCCCGAGGCAGCCATTTTGCAACTTGTTCTGGCGTTCCGTTTGTCTGGATAGTAGGAATAAATACAACACTATGCAGGTCCAAGGGGTTACCCTGCGGATGTATTGCCTTGTCAATGACGCCTGACATTAGCTCACTATTAACAGAGGACGTTAAGCAATGCCCACGTAGTTTAAAAGCACTTACGGAAAAATATCGGTTCCTCCAGGATTTCGTTGATTTTGTAATTTTTTTAATTTTGTTGCAGTAAGAAATACTTTTCTGATGGAGTTATCGTACATCTCCTGGTAGGACATGTAAGAGGACGGAAATTCATCCAGTAGTTCGGGATCTTCAAGGATAGCTTTGGCTGTAAGAAATATATATATGGCATTGTACGGTTAACTACTTGTTCTATTATCAATCCACTTCAGCGATAAGACTACCTATCGGTGATAAACTTCCAAAAATAAATTAGAGATCTTACCTCAGGCTTTAAGATCTCGACCCCCTTGCTAGATTTTATTTAATCAAACCTCCTCTTACCGATTTCTCGTTTTTCTTGAAGTTTCTTTTCCCCTCCGTGCCACCATACAGCAAATTCTTCGACATCAAAAGTGGCAGATTGCCGCTCCTTCTTAATATCCGGATTGATTTTTTGTGCAGTGCAAGTCGGCATACTGAACAGCTTTTAACCTTGAAGTTTATTTACGCTTTACGAAATTGCACTCTATTTCAATAGGGCTCGTTGATCGGCAATGTCGTCTCTGCCGCAATGTTTCTGACACGATTGTTTTGTTTATCAAAGCAAGTATGTTAATATTACCAAAACCATTTCGCAGTTCGGTTCTGATAACGTTCACGATTGCCAGAAGGCGTGATACGGAATGCATATCAGTCGACAAACAAAATACCTAAATTTAGAAAGATTTTAGAATACGAATTATCGACTTGGAGACGCCATGAAAAAACATACATTTGTTTTACAATAATCAAATCACCTTTATTTATATACAGCCCACCCATACCTATTTTAAAGGATACCCATTACAAATTTGCTTTCATAAATGGCTTCAAGTATTCCTGGAATGACGTTTGAACCGGAATCTTGTTCATTGGACTGCGCTGAGCGTCCTCGAAAATTCTCTCATAAGCGTTTCCATCATAAGATCCCAAAACAGAATTTAATTCACGATCATGATAGTCAAACCCGTCGACAATTGCCACAGCATTTGGTCTTATCTTGGTTAAAGCCTTTTCCAAACGGAATTGCAACGCAGTGAGGTCAGCATCCGTCAGCGGTATAAACTGTGAAAGAACAACTTTGTGTGTACAACTGAGAAAAATTGTATAAACGTACCCGTAATATAGCCCCAATACTCTGCAAGCAGCTATCAACCAAATAAAGTTCTATCAGATCTACTAATACCGCGTTCAGTTTGTCTGACATTTGAGTACTACGTCCTTCGATTTGCTTTAAGGCTGCTGCAGCTAAGAAGGCCCTTCCATGGAGCTGAAAAGTAAATCATAAAATGATTTTGAGAATGCTGAATTAATAAACAACCTCAGCAGCTTCAACAAGTTCAATAGCAGTTTGATTTGCAGCCTCCTCTGGTGTCATCTCCTTCTTTCTTGCTTCTAGATGCTTGAATGCCACACGAATTTTACTAGAGTGCAACACAAAATTTATTATAAATCATGAAAACTGCAGTACATGTAGGTAATTATTACTTAGCTGCAGCAAATTGAAAGGCACGTACTATGCTCTTCGGTGAACCATTCCAACCCCTGAACTTCGACGATCGCACAGCATCTGCCAAATAAGCCACAGACGGCACCAACTCTTCTCGCTTTAGAGCAAGTGCCCATGACTTCATCAGAAATCGTGCTGTTTGTAGCAACAGAACGGTGTTCTCACCCTCATAAGTAGGAGCCGCTGCAGCGAAACTGTAGATAGTTGGCAGATTCGAAGACAGCATATAGCCATGCCCACCACATGCCAAGCGTAGCGTCTCTACACCACGCATACAGTCCTTTGTGGAAATCGCCTTCATACTGCAAGCCAAAGCATGCATTTCAGGCAAACGATCATACTTATGCTTAACAATATCCTTATTAACTTGAGCAAACATTTCAAATATATAACCAGAAGTGATCTTCAGGACAACACCTTTGGCAATAATTGGGAATAGTTTCAATTGCTGGGTTACATGATCTATGATCTGGTGTTCTGGCTCTCTGTGGAAATTTGTACACTTTAAACCAAGACATACAACTACATTATTCTACCTTACTTAGGATTAATGACACTCTGCCGGCGCACGGCTGAATACCGAGTGGCTATTGTTGCAGCTTGCGCTAGAAATTCCGAAGAAAACCTCACAATCTTGACACGTACCTCCACCATCGTTAGGTACGTTAGAGCAGATACATGAGCTTTTTTAAAAGTTCCATCTGGCAGTACCTGTGCGTTTTTCATCAACATATTCATTCTAGGAATGCGATACTCCTTAAAGCCAAGATAGCCATTATTAACCGTCTGGAAGGCCATTTTGTTACCAATTTCACCAATAATAATTCCTGGCAAGGGCATGTGAGTCTCCTCATCGCGGAGTGGAACCATAAACATCTGAACGCCATGTGGCTTGTTATTAATATACAATTGAGCCACTACAACTGCGTAGTTTGAAGTGTGTCCTACTGCAAAATAAACGTTATAAACTAAAAGGACATCGCTGGAGCATTTCAATACTTACACCCGCCGGGCCACCATTTATAAGCTGTAATTTTTGGTGAGCTCAAAACAAATTCATGTGTCTTAGGATCATAGTCAGCTCTTGTCTCTAAACCTCGCAGAAATGTTCCATGACCCAGCTCTGTTTGGGCGTATGTTCCTATGATTTCGAAATTCAACGCTCGAGGTAACCATTTTCGAATTTGTTCTGGAGTTCCGTGACTCTTGATGGCAGGAACAAAGACTCCCATGTGCAAGTCTAACGGATGGCCTTGTGGATGTATTGCTTTGGCAATTGGGCTTGACATGAGCTCTCTATTAATAAAGTTGTGATATAGGTAATCAGTTAAGTAAATAATAAGTACTTACGGGAAAATGTCGCTTCCTCCTGGATTTCGTTCATGCTGTAACTTTTTTAATTTGTTTGCCATTAGGTGTATCTTTCTGATGGAGTTGTTATACATATCTTGGTAATACAAGTAAGTGGATGGATATTCATCATGCAATTCGGGGTCTTCGAGAATAGCTTCAGCTTTAAAAATATGTGTATGTGTATTATTATATAAATAGAAATAAGATTCGAATTTTGAATGAGTTACCAAATAATACACATTCAATTAATTTCTGAATATCTAAAAAGGAGTACGCAGAGAGGTATGCAGTTGCTTTAATAGTTTTTAGGCATTTAGAACCAATATATTTAACAAATAATATTCTAAAAGCATTAAATTCACTTTAATGAACTTAATACATTTTCCTTCCAGTTTTACAGACGAAGGCATTAAATTTGAAGAAGTTGCAATATGAAATCATTGATGAAAGAAAACAGACAAAAATAAACCGAACCAAAAAGGTAGTTTCCAATCCATTGAATAAGAGAAGCATGTATCCTATTAGCAATTTTGGCAAAATATCTTAATGCTAATCTCTGTCAAATGCCTTTGAAATATCAAGTTCTATACTTCGTTCCACATTAGTGAAAGAGATTGGTTAGATCGCTAATTTATGCCATCATATTGACATTAGACGTTGTGTCATTCATAAGCACTTTGGAAATTATACTGTTGTAATAATTATTTCAGTTAGTTCTTGTTTTGAGAAAAAAAAATAAAATTAGCTATTTGTCACTCAAAATAAAAACACTCAAAGGCAACGTTCATCGTTAAAAAAAATTATAACAATTAGAAAAAATAATAAAATCCTCCACGCTTTAGCCTAAACTACATATTGGCTTAAATGATATAAATCGCCAGTTGGCGGGCTTGTACTCATCGCAAACAAAATTCAAGGCACACTTTTGATTTATATTTACCGTAAAATTAACATCAATATTGAAAATCTTTAATTCTTTTTATTAACACAAATTTGAGTTAAATTAACACAACAAATTTAAATTTTCAGTTCTTAGATTTCGGTTTTTATTTTGTTTTATAAATCAATATTTAGTTTTAATAATTATTTTATATTATTAAAAATTAAACCATCTTTATTTTTGTAATTAAAATTTGATATTTATGTGTTTGAATATGATGGCGTAAATTCTATTTGATAATCCGTAGATGGCGTAGGTCGCGGAGGAGATGCGCGCGTCTAATTAGGGTAGATACTAATATTATCGGCCAATGTATCTACATGGATGGGGTGGGTGGCCAAGGAGTCCTAACGCCAACATTTGGGACTCCAAATCCAGATGATTTTCCCTTCCGCCTTAGACCAGGATTTTATTTAAATTTAGAATTGAAATTATTTCTGATTGAATATATTTCATAATCTGAAGATTTGTCAGCGTTTCCATGAAAGAATGGACACTAGCGTACTGTGTTGGTAATTAACAGGAAAATAAGATCTAATTTTTTTTTAGGTAGGGGCTGTATAAATGTCATTTTACATCTATTCTGGAAGATTCGAGAAAGCTAGTCAACGGTCGCATTTTATATTTAAGTGGGTTGCTGTACAAAAATGTCTGCAATTATGAATGCTCGCAAAACAATTAATTGGATAACTATTAAATTAAGTGGTATAACAACCACAACAAGACATTGACATTTAATGTGCATTTATTATAAATCAGTAAGGCCAAACTGGAGCAGGCATACAATACGTACATAACAGATTTAAGACAAAAAATTCTGTCAGCTGCTCTAAAAATCCTATCCTAATAAGTGACAATTAAAAACAATTGAATATAATTCAAGTAAATAGATCAAAACTCATTTTAAATGTGTTGCTGTTAAAATATTAAATTTATACTCCAATGTTTTATAGACATTAAATGCAGTACTTTGTAAAATCATCAATTAAAATCTTCAAATGCAACTTATTTGCTGACGCCACCCACCCTCCGCTAACCATAGCTCTAAATCTTTAATCTCTTAAATTCTCATCACAATCACTTCAAATTAGATTGAGATTTGCATCGAAAAGACTATCAGTTTGTTTATTTGTTATAATTCCTAATTTAGAATGCATTTCTAGATAACACAAAATCCATATTATTTCGGCCTCTTAATGTAATACTCTTCATACCAATTTCTCGCTTATCTTTGAGCCGCTTTTCCCCTCCGTGCCACCATGCAGCAAACTCTTCGACATTGAAAGTTGCAGTTTGTCGCTCTTTTTCAATATCCGGATTGATGTTTTGTACAACGTACGAGGACATATTGATCACCATAGGTATATCGTTAAAGTCAATTCTTACGCGACAGTTGATCCCTATTTGCATTAAATTAAAAAACTCGATTTATTCTTTCACTGTATACTTTGGCAACGTCTTGTACTCAATTGTTTTGTTTATTAATAGCTACGTAGAGGTAGGTACCCAAAGCAAATTGAATCGAAAAGCTTTTTTTACAGAGTTCTTGTGATAATTTCCAGGTTTGCCATATGGCAAGTTTTTCAAATAAAAAATCAGCATAAACTAGTAAACGAATTGTGAATTATAGGTATTCGCTATTCCTAGTTTATTTTTCTTTAATATTTTTTTTACGAAACAAGAGTGTCAACAAACTATGCTAAATCCTTCCAAAAATAATTCACTTGCTTTTTATTTCTTGTCGCATTTAAAATTTCGGCATTTCACTGTGAGAAACTATTTGCACGAAGGCGTTTTGAAAAATGCAGTTTAATTTTTGATCTTTATTTTTTATATTTTATATTTTAATATAACATTTTTCTAATGTTTAAGTGCAAGAGCTAGGAGGCTAACCTCTTGAAACAAATTTTCTTCTATGGTCAAAGTAAGCATCTAGAAGTGATTTGCGGATATTTGAGCTCCACACAAATATCAAAAAAAAAAATATATGATTCGAGCATTTCACTCTTTGGAGAAAAGTAAAAATATAATTTTGCTCGAACAGCTATACTATAGGCTAGGCTTAAATAAATAATTTATGAATACAAACAAAAGTGATAACAGCAAATATTTAATTTTCGCTCAATATAGAATCGATTAGAATTAGAACTTGTCCTCAAAAAATCTTAAGGCGCTGAAAAATTACATTCATTAGTTCTAAAATATTAACAACATGGCAATCCCAACAACCTTATCAAATGTTAAGCTTTCACCTAGAGAGAATGAGTAGAGATAATTAGGAAAAATAATCTTAAGCTCCCTGAACGGTAAATCTCTTTCTCTTCTCTACATAAAGCTAAGCTACGCGATCGCGAACCAAACAATTACCATAAATAGGGTAGGAAGTAGGAACACCAATGTTCTCTTAAAATTATAGCTTTAAAAGTTCAATCAAATCAAGTTCGATATAGAGATCGTTTAGGAAAAACGAGAAGTGCTTTGTCATGATTGTAAGTAGGTATTGGTAAAGGTAGTCATATTAAAAAAAAAATGTTTAAAAAGAGAATGTTTTATGCCGGTAGTGAGTAATGAGTATGAGTATAATATCCAATGTAAACTAAAGATCGGGAGTAGCAACAGCGCAAAAAAAAAATACAGGGTTGCCAACAGTACCACAAACTACTTATGAATAAATCGCTAGCTGAGAGCAAAAAAGAGGCACTGCCTACAATCTGTCTGCAAAGTTATAAACTAAAACTTATAAAATTTGTCGTAAGTGAAAGATCATTATGCATTAACAAAACAAAATTTCCAATAAAGAAATACATATGTAATTCTTGAGCACAAGTGGTTCATATATAACATGACCCTAACTTTTTGTAAAGTAAATTAAATTGTTATCCAATCTAGCGATCATTTTAAACAATAAATTAATTTTTGAAGTTTATCTATCAGGCCATTGAGGGTAAAATTTTAATCGTTGCGAATGTAGAATATAATAATATGACATAATTCGGTCTCGACTGGAACAAATCATCGCATCGATCAATTTCTTTTCAACCAAAATATTAAGTTGAAAATGTCAACCATTGAGAATAGTTTGTGAAAACCTAAAAATAAATTTCCTATGAATTTTGGTACGACTATTTTTACTAAATAGATGAAAATGGTGAGTTACTTGACCAAACCAAACTCCCCTCTTAAATTCAATAATGACGGCTAATGCTCCTACTGTCCTAATAAATTATAAAAAAATAAGTTTGAATTCCAACTTTACATCAAATTGGAAATATTTCACTTTTATTTTGGCAATTCTTTATTTTTTTCAATTTAGTAGTAGTTCATTTTGCGCTAGATTTGAAAATTTCCCAGAAAATAATATTTAACAAAATGTGCTAGAGCTCTATAGCGCAAATGCTGAAATGTCAGTTTTTCTTATATGGAGTTTGGCATGCCGCTAGTCATCTAGAGGTCAATGGAACTTGGCCATTTATATTACTTAACGAGCTAAAATTGTAAGAACGTGGCATGTGCTGATAAATCGCAAACAACTACAAGGGCCAGTTTCAAGACTATATGATAAAGTCTCTGATAGTCTAACAGGAACTTCAACTTCAACTTCAACTTTTTTATTTTAAAGGTATCGGCTTATCAGCCGGTTCTAGCTGTTAAAGCCTTTATCTGGAAGATATAAGCAAATTATGTACTTGAAGTGGCTGGAAAAAATATGTCTACAGTTTCAGAGCATTTTTTTCGTTGACGAACGTAGATTGCAGTCACAAGTGTTTTAACATGGATTTATTTGGATTTTTAGAAGACGGATTTGATGAATTTTACGAGTACACGGGACGAGGCCGTATACCTCGTAGGAGGAGAGTATTTTGCCCAATACCAAATTATTTTGAAACACTCAACGATGAATATCTAAGAATTCGACTCCGGCTTATCAAATCGGCTGTAATAAATATTCCTACATTATAAGAAAGTAATTTTTTAACTTTATTCATGTTAAATTATCAAAAATAGAATAACATAATTCACTGCTTCTAACAAACACAAAATAAACAAATGATATACAACACTGGCGATGACTAGGATGAGGCTATACATTTTGCAATCGATGTTCACTCTTTATAACTGTTAGAAATTTTGTACCCGGAAACTTTTACTACCTGTGAACAGGTACATACAGTGGTCGGCATAAGTATTTTGACAAAACTAAAGTTAATTCTACTCATAGTTTGAACGTCCTTCATGTAAATTTTGGCATCAATGGAAAGGTCATGCGCCACAAGAATGAGACCATTGCGAATATTTCGATGCAGGAGTTCACATCAGCGATTTTTTTTTTCAAAGTTTTGTTAAGAATATTTAAAAAAGCGTTGAAAATAACTGTTTTTATTTGGTTAAAAAAAGGGTTCCGGAAAGACTTTGACAGCGACAGAAAGAGGAAATATAAATGCTTTCAAGGAGTTAGGACTCTCAGGCGTCAGGCCGAGAAATTGCAAGTAAGTAGGCTAAATAGAAGTAAGACTGTTGTAAACAGTTATCTTGCGGATCTACAACACTATGGGAAAAATTAATGCAGAAGCAACTACATTGCGAGAAAAGCGGTTAATTCTACGGCCTCAAATTGTACTGTACCAGCGACTAAGATAAGGGCCAACAGTATCGAGTGAACACTGCAAGAGAACATGTCGCTTGAAGCAGTGAATGGAAACACGTTGTCTTTTCGGATGAACAAAAGTTTATCCTTGACCGCTCCGATGGTTACAACTTTTATTTCCATGATTTACGATAGGAGGAGCTTATTTTGGCAAGACATCACTGCCGTACATCAGCTGTAATGGTATGGGGAGCTATTACCTACTATGGCACAATCGAGTTGGAGAAATCGAGTTGTCCTCATCCTACATAGTGATCGCCAATGTAAAAAGCAGAATTGCCGTTCGGTCAAACAATTAGTGGCTGATTTATTTGTCTACCAGTTTTTGACGATGAAACATAAAAAAATATGTGCAACCTTTATCCGAGACTTTATCCGGAACCTTTGAAACTGGCCCTAAAACTCCAAAAATAATTGCTCAGGTTGAATTCAGAATGTAAATTATACATAACATCTCACAATTAGCATAACACAAAAAAAATGTATTGTACCTACATAAATATTCATTCAGGTCTTTGGCAATTGAAATTTTATTTGTCATTTGTTATCTTATGGATTAGCTGTTCCCTGTAGACCCCCGATACATACATACCGATACCAATTAAGATAAGTTCCATTTAATTTAAGCATAAGTGCTAGTAGCGAAAGTGTAATTAACTCAGTCCTAATCTAATTCCTGAGATTATTGTCGTTGATAGCGAAAAGGTAGGATTGGGTTGTCCACATTTCATTAAAACGGATAGTAGGTATCTTTCGATAGTAAGCTAAAACATTTAACAGATAAATGATAACGGTGGGTGATTTCTTAGTAAGTGTAGACATACCAACTACAACCTAAGCAATGGTGACAGAGTAATAACGTACAAAATATATTGATCTTTGAAGTTTGAACCATTAAATTTGGTTGTTGGTTCCTTGGTAAATAAATACATATGAATGTGCACATGTAGTGTTTCTTATTCTAATTAATCTAAGCGAAATAATATTGTATCTACTAAATTGACTGCACTTTATTAGATGAACTAGCAAATGCCCGCGGCTGCGCCCGCCGGTTTCTTTTCTTTTAAATAAAACTAAGCTCTATGCATGCACGCGTACATGCAACGTGTGGCTGTCCATGTGAAAAACATGGCTGTCGGAGTCCAACTCCAGCAATGGCGGAGTAGTTCCGAAGATAGCCCCTATACCCCCGTGTTCCCTTCCTCATCCTCTCCCAAGTAACCTATACTGATCCGGAGGATGTAGCCAGTACAATGTTGAACAAAATTTTAAAATCGGCCAAATAGTTCCACTGTTAGTCCCTACGACTCCTTTACCCCTCCCCAGTCAGCAACTTTGTCCTTACGCAGCCTGCAGCGAAGTCCTAATTCAATGGACATAACAGCTATTTCACATAAATGAAAACTCGTCACAGGTATGATTTAGATTATTTATACCACGCGATCATATCGTTACACTTTCCATTGCTGCAGATCTCAATTATAGGTATTTACCACTGTGCAAACTTATTTACGCATCACAAATTACTTATGTACCTACGTACATATGTGAATAGTTTTTTTTATGCGTTTCCATTCCCTACATCAAATTCAACTACGTCATACATACGCATATACAATGTGCATTCTGAATGCTTGTCGTGCGAGGTGCGAGTAATCGTTCTATTTTTAGAACGCTATATAAAACTACCCCTGAGCACGACTGCAATCGATAAAGCAAATTTTTCGCACTTGGCCAAATAAGATCTACTAGGCTCACCCAGTGGTCGAAATTCGACCACCATACATTTAAACACAAAGCAACGCAACATGCATGCAGAACGACAAAAAAAAATGAGTATGTGCTTTACCTTCATTATGTACATAAGCACTCTACTGATGTAAAACTTCACAACAACTGTGTTTTGTTTTGCTTTGCTTTGCTTTGCTTTGCTTTGTTTTGGTTTGTATTGTTTTGACCCACTATAAACCATCCATTTAAAGAGGAAATAAATAAAATTGCTGCGCCATCTACCGGGTCCTTAACCATCCAGGGATCCCCTCAAACACACACACCAAATTTCAGCAAAATCGGTCCAGGCGTTTAGAAGGAAATAAATAAAATTCCTGGAACTCGATTGCAGCGCCACCTACCGAGTCCCTAACTATCCAGGGATATCTACCCTCAAACACACACACCAAATTTCAGCAAAATCGGTCCAGGCGTTTAGAAAGAAATAAATGAAATTCCTGGAACCCGATTACAGCGCCACCTACCGGGTCCAATTGTGAATGAATAAAGTTAAACCATCCAGGGACCGTGCAAGTCGGTACGCGTGAAAGAAGTGGAACTTCTTAAAAAGTATCGGATCGCCATATACCTACGCCAATGGAGAATGAAAGACAATAATATAATGTGCACCCTCTGCACCGCACTCCCTTTCCATGACCATGGTACTTGTTCATACAATACTGCTTCTCATTTCCTTTGTTTCCCTCTTCATATGAAATCCAAACAACTACCCCAACCCAACCTTACCCTGTTACCTGGTTTGTACGTCTCTTCTCTTATGAAGATTATTAATATACCTACCCCATGCTATACTGCAGCACGCACCCCATTCTGCATAGGACATACGATCACTATGTACATACAGCTGCTCCTGCTGACCATAGCACTCACTGAGAAAACAAATCAACCCTTTTCGAATGAGGTACACAGACACATGATGGAATAAGTATAAGGTGGTCTCGTCGGCTGCCGACTCGTTCGTTTTTTGGTCCCTTAACGCTTCGTTAACGTACACTTACTACGCTGAATAAAGAGAAAAACGTGTCGTTAAGGGCATGATGGAATAAGTATAAGGTGGTCTCGTCCATGATGGAATAAGTATAAGGTGGTCTCGTCGGCAAAAAGTAGTCCCTTAACCATGATGGAATAAGTATAAGGTGGTCTCGTCGGCTGCCGACTCGTTCGTTTTTTGGTCCCTTAACGGTTCGTTAACGTACACTTACTACGCTGAATAAAGAGAAAAACGTGTCGTTAAGGGACTACTTTTTGCCGACGAGACCATGATGGAATAAGTATAAGGTGGTCTCGTCGGCTGCCGACTCGACGAACGAGACCACCTTATACTTATTTCATCATGGTATGGATGAAACAAAAAACCCCAAAGTATATACCAGATACGAAATTGCATATAAATAATGACATACTACGCAGTATAACATTATCATCATTCCGATTAATGATTCAAATCAAATTCCATTAGGAAAAACCATCCCCATAACAACTGGTACAGGTCGGTATTAGCAACTGAAGTAAAGGTACAACTATTTTGTTGTCTACATACAAAAAAAAAACTATTCAACGAAAAAGCGAAAAAAATAAACTAACACCACTACGAGTGTTGTAAGACCATAATCAGACGATATCACATTTGAACGAAACTATTTAGATTCTTATTCGTGTCCTCGCTTTGCGATCACAATAAAAGATCCAAGTTGCCCATTCTATTCATAAAGCTACAATAGTGAAGTTGTCCGGTCTCCTAACTAACGTCTGATTTTGTTGAGTGCTTTGTTTATAACACTAAAAAACTATTAAATAAATATGCCATCAACTGTGCAAAAAGTGAACCCTGATATTGCCAAGGAACGTCAATCGGCTACATTTGATGTGGAAGAATTTGCCACCTGGTGGTATGGTGGAGCCGCCAAGCTTAAAGACAAAAGAGAGATTGGTAAGCATTTTCAGCAATACTTTTTAGGGAAAGCTTAATAGATGAACTTTATATCACCGCAGAAAAAATTAAACAAAACATTTAGGTACAAACTGTCTGTGGTTGATATAGTAACCAAAGTCCAAACGAGATGATTTCGTTCGTCATGGTGAATCTAGTTATAATCACCGAGCATGCTTTCATAATCGTTTCTTATTTTTGATCTTCGAATATTTTTATCAGTTGTGTGTGTGTATAAGTGACCGGCTAGACATTCATAGATAAAAAAAATCGGCACAAAATATTGCGATCTAGATTTTTTGCTTTTTGCTTTTTGTTTTGCCACCTACTTCACGTAATAAAATTCATTATCAAACTTTCAAAATTTTTGAACACACAGGGTGTCATGGACGCTGTGCCACTGTTAAAATGCAGTTGATAATATTATGGATTGTATGTCGATGAGATACTGGGTATTTTGACTTACAAAAGGATGAAACGAGTGACAGTTCGAGTGTCAAGAAATTAGATTGTGGTATGTCATTCCCATAGTTTTGTTGTAACATTTTGGACAAAAATTAAACGAGTCTGTTAACAATTTCTGAATTTCATTCAATTCAATTGTCAACTGAAATTTTTATCACGTAATAAATCCAGGTCTATCAATTCTCGCAGACTAAGGGAACGTTATACGATTTCATGGGATCTAAATGTAGCTTAAGTCGGCTCTCACATTGATGCAACAATCAATAAGCAAATGTTTCTGATTGCTTCATTTATTGTTATCGCTGGCGATACACAGCGCATGTTGAAAAGCAACATAATACTGCTTCCTAGTAGCAACATTTGTGATTATTGACACATTTGCGCATATACTACCATATACTACGTTCTATAAAGTTTTGAAAAATATCCCTGGTAGCTAGAAATTTCAGGCAATATGTTGCTTCGATGTGAGAACAGGTTAAAATAAAATTGAGTATTGCTTATTGACAGTTGCTAGTTGTTTAGTCGCTTATTGCTTGTTACCTCAATCTGAGACCCGCCTAAGCCAAACTATGTTTGTTATCATGAAAATAATTTAACTATTTGCTTATTTTACTGAATACTGGCTTTACTTAAATAAATTTGCCTCCGTTTTTGACACAAGCATAAGCCCACATTATACACCTTAAGCATTTCCTTGGCAACTGCACACACCTATCTCATTTACCCTGTCAGAAATATATTTCAATTCAATTGTGTATTGTTATTGTGCATGTGCAGTACATACTAAAAATCATTTTTAGGGCCAGTTTCATAGGTTCCGGATACAGTTTCTAATAGTTCGGACACGACACATAAAGCTATCCAACAGGTAAAGACTAAAGATTGGTAAAAGGTTCATCTTCAAAGTCTCTGATAAACTGTCTTTATTAATTTTGTTTTTATTAGAAGCTTAACCAGACGCAACACATTTTGATGAATTGTTGGTAATTTTACATATCTAGATAAAGTTAAAAAAAAAATTGTGAAAATTTAGAAACCTTCATCTTTGGGGGTTTCTCAAAATAATTTGGTATTGGCCAAAATACACTGCTCCTACAGGGCCGAGTAATATGCTCGTAGTATTCATCAAAAATTTGTCTTATAAAAATTCAAATAAATGCATCTTAGGGCACTTTTGACTCCAATCTACGCACGTTAACGAAAAAATGCTCTGAAACTATTTTCTTTCCAGTCACTTAAAATTAATATTTTGCTTATGCCAAAAGTCAAGATATGAATAAAGTTTAGTGGAGTTAGCATTAAATATTATTTAACATTTAAGTGGCCTCCAAATGCGTTTCACCCCGATGTGGTAGGTGGGCTCATCAGTAGACGAACCACCACATCTGCCTAGATGCACAAAATGACTGCGAACCATAACCTAATACGAGTCTTTGGTCAACGATTTAATCGTATAGGATTATTTGCCCGTGGCCTGGCGTAAATTATACCAAAAAGTTCGTCTACTGATGGAGTTGAGGCTACTTAAATGTTTAATAATATTTTGCTTATCTTCCAGATAAGGACTTTAACAGCCACTTGAACCGGGTGCTGCTGATCCAAAACTTTATCTGTCAGATATTACTATCCGAAACCTTTGAAACCAAAAGTTGGCAGATAAGTTCCTGATAGACTTTATCAGCTAGCCTTGAAACTGGCCCTTAGTATTCATGCTAAATTTTACAAACTCACAATGTCCTAATTGTCCATATAAAATTATTTATTGTGACGTACAAAATATTTAGATTAGATTAGATAATAAATCGGGAGAGCCTTCATTAGGCTCTGGCACTGCGGCCTCTCTAAAGGGGCCTTTCCCTGGTAAGGTATTTAAAGTTAATAATAATTTAATTAACTAACACCAATGCGAGTATTGTAAGACCATAATCAGTCGATATCACATTTGAACGAAACTATTTAGATTCTTATTTGTTAGTTTATAGTTTGCGATCACAATAAAAAAAACCAAGTTGCCCATTCTATTCATGAAGCTACAATAGTGAAGTTGTCCCAGCGGTCCCCTAACTAACGTCTGATTTTGTTGAGTGCTTTGTTTATAACACTAAAAAACTATTAAATAAAATGCCATCAACTGTGCAAAAAGTGAACCCTGATATTGCCAAGGAACGTCAATCGGCTACATTTGATGTGGAAGAATTTGCCACCTGGTGGTATGGTGGAGCCGACAAACTTAAAGACAAAAGAGAGATTGGTAAGCATTTTCATCAATACTTTTTAGGGAAACTTTATACATACCACCGCAGAAAAAATGAAACGAAACATTTAGGAACAAACTGTCTGTGGTTGATATAGTAACCAAAGTCCAAACGAGATGATTTCGTCAAAGTGTATCTAGTTATAATCACTGGAGCAAGCTTTCATAGTCTTTCTTAGTTTTGATGTTCAAATATTAATCAGTTGTGTGTATAAGTGACCGGCTAGACATTCATAGATAAAAAAATCTGTACAAAATATGGCGATCTAGACATGCTTTTGGTTTTGACACCTACACGTCACGTAATAAAATTCATTATCAAACTTTTCAATTTTTTGGACACACAGGGTGTCATTGACGATGTGCCACTGTTAAAATGCAGTTGATAATATTATGGATTGTATGTCGATGAGATAGTGGGAAGCCTGCATTATACTCGTTAAGCATTTCCTTGGCAACTTCACACGCCTATCTGATTTACCCGATCAGAATTATATTTCACCCAATTATTTTTATTGCGCTGTACATACTAATAATAACCATTTTAGGGCCAGTTTCAAAGGTTCCGGATAAAGTCTATCCAACAGGACGGTAAAGGTTGCTTATATTTTTTTCTGTTTCATTGTCAAAGTCTCTGATAAACTAACTGGTGGAAAAAATTAGCAGCCACTAATTATTATTGCACCGAATGGCAATGCTGTTTTTTATCGTTTCGTTTCGATACACAAATTTCATTTGATCTGTCTTTCTTAATTTTGTTTTTATTAGAAGCCTAATCTCATTTTTAAGTGGATTGTGTTGACCAATTGTTGGTAATTTAACATGGATAAAGTTAAAAAAAAAATTGTGTAAATTCAGAAATCTTCATCGTTGAGGGTTTCTCAAAATAATTTGGTATTGGACAAAATACTCTATTCCTAAGGGCCGTGTAATTCGCTCTAAGTGTTCATCAAATTCGTCTTCTAAAAATTCAAATAAATGCATGTTAGGACACTTGTGACTCCAATCTACGCACGATTATGAAAAACTGCTCTGAAACTATTTTTTTTTCCAGCCACTTAAAATTTATATTTAGCTTATCTTTCAGATAAAGACTTTAACAGACACTTGAACCGGCTATCCGATCCTAATTTTCCATAAAAAAAAATAAAAATTTCCATATAAAATTATTTATTATAATCTACGAAATATTTAAAGTGAATGTTAAAAATAATTTATTACATAATTTTTATTACTCTACATTATTGAGTCACATTAAGATGAACGTTTTCTTCAAAGTGCTGTGGCTGATGAGAGTTCTAAAGTCCTTATCGAACCAGTCGTAGTTATCAACAAACTTACTCGTACCTACCTAGTAAAATGTTTACGATAAAAAGATAATGTTACTTTTGGTTTGTTTTTTTCCTTGCATTGCTTTTTTATATCTATACTTTACCTTGATCTTTTACGTCAGCAAGCAATCACTGTCTTGATTAATTTCATTAGCAAAATGATTAAATCTGATCTAAAACGGTGTATATATCTAATCTATACATATCTACCTACCAAGATCGTAGAACTAATAACAATGTTTTGTAACTACTGCCCTTTTCGAACGTTTTTTCTTTCGAAATGGTGTAAACATGAAAATTACATGCAAATAAGCGCAACTGTAAATAGTAGTTAATTCTCTTACTATAATACCCAATTAACCAATTATTGTAGTACATATTAGATTTATGGGGCTTATTCTGAGATATGCTTGTCGGTCATGTTTATCCATACTCCATATAATTATTACTTTATAAAACTCAACGTCCGTCTGTTCGTCCCACCATAACTCGAGAAACATTCGTACGATTTTCATGATTTCTTTTTTGATTTATAGATTAGTGGCCAAATTAAGACGTAGGGTGGGTGATAATTAGTGGGGAGTAAAGGGCTCACGGGAAGTAAGGGGGGTCACACGAACCGTTAGCCGTATGAACTCAAAAGTTTGTGTGTTGATAGATAAGTAAAAATTATTACATGCCTCATTCATCGTTTTCCAAAAATTCGTCCTATAAGGTTTGAAAAAAGGGGTGAAAACATTTCTATTTCGACCTTACTATGCTCAACTTGCCATTATACTCATAAATCTATATAGGTCAATTCCAAAAATGCTTTTAAATGTTAGACAATACTTCAACGAGTATTTTGAGCTAACATTGATCTTTCTGGTGAGATATAATAAACTGAAAATAGATCTTATTTGGCCAAGTGCGAAAAAAATGTTTTCTCGGTTGCAGTTGTTTTGCTTAGTAGGGGTAGTTTTATATTGCGTTCTAAAAATAGAATTATGTATTACTCGCACGACGGACATTCATAATGCACATTGTACAGTTGCTTATGTAGGTATGGCGTAGTGGGATTTTACGTAGGGAATGGGTATGTATAAATCAAACTACGTAGCTATAAGGAGTTTGTGATGCGTAAGTCACTTTGAAATTTTGCATCCTCGTTAATTTTTAATCACAATACAATAAAATAATAGTACAACGCAATAAAATAAAATTAAACTGATTTCAATGTTTATCCCATAAGGGTAGTGTAGGTATCCCATGTTTTATTAGTTTTTTAAACTAGGTATGATGTATTTTATTTTTCTTATTTATATATTTGATGCCCATTTTGGTTTTAGTGTAGTGGTAGAGGAGTACAAATAAAGGGGGCCAGGAAAAGGGTATCTCTTGAACTACTAGGCCGATTTTAAACATTATTTTACCGTTGGCATGGTGACACCGGATCAGTATAGGTTACGTAAGGACTAATTTGTGGTTTACGAAGACGCTTTCCGATAAAATATTTTGTAGGGTTAAAAAAGAGGAAAAAAATATAAACAAATGGACATACATATAATGTATGTATATGACAACTCAAATAAATTTTAATTGTACCTATAGGTATATTTAAAAGAATAAAAACCGGCGGGCATGGCTAGTCATATAATAATTGCCTGAGAAAGTCTATAAAACGAATTATTAAGATTGCTTTCCAAGATGTAGGCCTATAAGATTCATATACAATCTTTGAGAATATATTTTAGAACATAGACATGCTATTGAGAGGGCGCCGATTTTCAAAGATTTTGCACTTGAAATTCAGAATAAGCAACCCTATTCGCAAAAATGGCCAAGTTCGCTGGCCAACTCTTTAGTTTTTAATGCAAAATGCAAAATGTCACCATAATACTGATATGCGGAAAGTGTTAAAGATATAAATATGTATATGACACAATTTTAAGTTATTTAACTCAAAATTTCTCTTCGCCTGGACTGAAATTAAGATATTAAATAATTAAAAAATATTTAGGCTAAACAAAATAACATATTACCCTCTGCTGAGTCATGTAACTTAGTTTACAAAATCCTCTAATTCCTTTATCAATGAAATCACTTTCAGAGCAGGAAATTTTCGATGATCCCGAATTAAATGATGATGTCCCTATCACATATTTATCTTATCAGGACATGTACGATGCAACAATAAAGAAATGTTTCATTTCGGCCAAAAAGTTAAAACAAATGCAAGACAAAAGAAATCCCGGAGGCAAAGATATATTCCCGTGAGTACCGTAATTCCAAGTATTTCAGATTTCCGGTTTTAATTATAATCTTTTGATAGGGAAATGTTATCCGGACCCATGGGGTATGCACTCAATGCTCAAAGCAGTCCTCTACTTTTGCACCATGCAATGTTCATACCCACAATTGAGGGACAAGGAACTCCCGAACAAATCGAGAAGTGGCTACCAAAAGCCATGAAGTGCAACATCATTGGCACATATGCTCAGACTGAATTGGGACATGGAACATTTTTAAGGGGCTTAGAGACGCGTGCTGATTATGATCCTGCTACTGAAGAATTTGTTATGCACTCTCCTACGATAACGGCCTATAAATGGTGGCCTGGTGGATGTAAGTATCATGTGCCTATTCAATTGGCTGGGGCACTAAAGAGCTCCTACCAGCTGAATAAAAAAAAATTAGGTCCTTACGCAATGAATTTATATTTTTAGTGGGTCACACGGCAAACTATGCAATTGTTGTCGCCCAGCTTTATATCAAGGACAAACCTCATGGCGTTCAACTGTTTGTCATCCAGTTGCGTGACGAGGATACACACTTGCCTTTACCGGGTATTATAATTGGTGAAATCGGTAATAAAATGGCCTTCCAGACTGTGAATAATGGATACTTAGGCTTTAAGCACCATCGCATTCCTCGCATGAATATGCTGATGAGAAACGCACAAGTTCTGCCCGATGGCACATTCAATAAATCACCAGCTTCAGTATTGACATACTTTACCATGGTACAAATCCGAGTAATGATTGTTTCTCATTCTTACCTTTTTCTCACTCGATCGGCAGCCATCGCAACAAGATATTCTGCCGTACGCCGACAGAGTGTCATTAATCCTAAGTAAGGCCACCCCTGTTTAAAGTAAATAAAGTCTTAACCTTTGCATTGTTTCAGCGAACCTGAGCATCAAGTACTGGACTACCTGACGCAACAGTTGAAGCTATTCCCCAATATTGCAACGGGCCTTGCCTTTAAAGTAACTGCTGACTATATTATGGATATGTTCTACGCCATTCAGAAGGATGTTGCGGAAGGACAATTCGAACGCCTCCCAGAAATGCATGCACTAACGTGTTCTCTTAAGGCTGTCACCTCTAAGGATTCAACCGCTGGTATGGAGGTCCTTCGTTTGGCGTGTGGTGGACATGGCTATATGCTGGCATCAAACCTTCCAATTCTGTACAGCTTCGCCTCAGCAGCAATAACATATGAGGGCGAAAATACTGTTCTGCTTCTGCAGACAGCAAGATATTTGGTGAAATCTTGGGCTAAGGCACTTAAGGGAGCCAAGCTGGTGCCGACAGTTGCATACTTCGGCGACGCTGTCAAATCAAATACTTTCACCAATTTCGACGGATCTTGGGAGTGCATCGTTAGAGCACTACAATACACAGCTGCAAAGTAAGTTGCGCAGTGATAAATCATTAGCAAATGCCTAACCTATTTTTCATTTTTAAGCAAAGTCCGTCTGGCCTATGAGCATTTAGAAGAGAAAAAAAAACTCATGACACCAGGCGAAGCCGCAAATGCTACCTCAATTGAACTTGCCGCGGCTGCTGAAGTACGTTTTTATTTCATGATATATTCAATAGAGTCCACCGTGAACTACATTTGCTTTTTGTTTCCTTAGCTGCATGGGCGCGCCTTTATAGCTGCAACGGCTTTAGAACAAATAACCTCAAAAACCAACGAGCGATCAGAGCAACTCAATTCAGTGTTATTGGATCTCCTCGAGCTATATCTCGTCAATGCGTTCCTTGATCAGATGAAGGATATTCTGAGAGTGAGAGTTTAAAATAGCAAGCCTTTAAACGGGTTTTACAAAACGCATTTTTATATAATTTCAGTTCATCCCTCTGACTGAAGTAAATTTAAGTCAATTGCAAAATCGCCTCGAAAGTGTTCTGACCAAGATCCGGCCGAACGCTGTAGCCATTGTAGACGGCTTTGACTATCACGATCGTGTATTGAACTCCGTCTTGGGATCTTTTGACGGAAATGCCTACGAAAGGATATTTGAATCGGCACAAAAGAGTCCCATGAACAAGATACCTGTGCAGAAGTCATTCCATGAATGGTTAAAACCTTTTATGAGGTCAAATATCTAATGGGGTTTACATGCGATTACTTCTTTTTATTATTTAAGTTTGTGAACTGTATATTTTTAAAATAATATTTGTAATTAATTTATGGGATCCTCATAATTATATTATTTCTCGGAATTAAACTTCGAAAATGTACAACAAAAACTATTTTTTAGTCGCATTTGAAATATAATGAGGTACTTCTACGTGATAATCAGCTAGGTTCCAGAAATCGAGTGAAATCGAAATTGCAAATCGAGTGAATTCGTTTTCAGTGTTCTGCATTTCAAGCGATTCGGAAACTCCGAAATTTTTTCGAACTCACAATTTCACTTTGTCTCAATTCGAAAAATTTTGAAATCGAAATCGAATACAGTGAAATGTAGAACACAAAAATTCATTTCCGATTTCATTTCGAGTGAAAGTGAAATGTAGAACCTAGCAGAAGGTCTGTTCCTTTACATTTAAATCTTACGAAGTTTTACGATTTTTTACTTAATGCCGTTCCTTAACCTTAAAAATTCGTAAGACATTACCCCTCCACTGAGAATCTTAATAGTTATTACTCAAATACATTTTTTGGAGAATAAAAAAATGTTTTCAGTCACTTGACAATTGACAGGTGATTTAAAATTTCATCACAAAGAAGTTCGATTATTTCCGAATCACATCACATACTGCAATTTATGGAAAAACAAAATGCATCTGTCATCTGTCAGCTTGTCGAACCATATTTTAGAAAGGTTAAAACATTTTCGTCTGAAAACAAATAGTAGTCGTCTGAAAAATATAAAAATCGTCTAAAAACATTTATTTTAAAGAATTAAAGACCGCAACGCCGATTCTCAAAATGCATCTATGCTTTTTTTTTGTTTTATGAACTTATTCTTTCCTTCTACTCCATTGTTGGTAGAAGGAACACATTTCTCAGACGATTACTATTTGTTTTCAGACGTTTTAAAAATTGTTTCAGACGTTTCCAATATCTGATTTTCTGATGTTTTATATTAATTTTCAGAGGATTTCTATTAAATTTCAGACGTTTCAAATTTTTTTCTGACAAATACTATTTATTTGTAGACGAAAAAATTGTAGCCATTTTAGAAAACCCCTCGAAGGATAATGCCAACACTTACACCAAACACATACCATCAGTTGCACTCCCCTGTATACCCTTATCTTTGAAGTCCCTTATTCTGGGTCGAATAGAACTAGTCGGAACAGTAACGACTTCAACGTGACTCACAAAATTAATGATATCAGAGTCGACTGGTCAGAAAATAATCCAGTAAGTAAAACTATAGCAACATAAATTAAAAATATGTATCAGAACATTTCTTTACAAAAACATTTCCCTTGCACCATTTTTTTTTTTAGAAACACTCGTTACATGTTGGACTTCATGAAGGGCTTTAGATGCTCTTGGAATGACTTCTGAACTGGGATCTTATTCATTGGACTGTGTTGAGCTGCTTCGAAAATCCTCTCATAGGCATTCCCATCATATGATCCCAACACTGATCTGAGTATTCTATCATGGATGTCAAAGCCATCAACTATGGCCACGGCATTCGGTCGGATCTTGTCTAAGATTTTCTCCATCCGAACCTGCAAAGCGCTGATATCTTCCTCAGTCAACGAAATAAACTGCGAAAAGTGAGTACTTATTTATCACTTGAACATCCAATTTTGTGTAAATTTACCCTTAAAATATCACTCATCTTCTCCAGACAGATACCAACTAAATACAATTCTAGAAGATCGCCTAGTACTGCTTTAAGAGTGGGTGAAACATTGAGGTTTTGGACTTGGTGTAAAGCTGTCATAGCTAGGAAGGAACGACCATGCATCTGGGAATGATAATTGAAACTTTAAAATTGAACATGCAGTGGAGAAAATTAACATACATCGCCAGCTGCTGCTAACTCGATTGAGGTAAGGTTTGCAGCTTCCTCTGGTGTGATATTTTGTTGTTTCCTTTCCTCTAAGTGGTTAAATGCGACTCGTGTTTTGCTAAAGCAAAGGTATTTAAAAATACGCCCTATATTTGAAAACGTTATGCACTCACTTTGCCGCAACAAATTGTAGAGCCTTGACTATGCACTCTAAAGACCCATCCCATTTGGGGAAACTCTTTGACCGCAACGCTTCCGCTAAATAGGCCACAGTAGGTACCAGTTTTTCTCCCTTCAATGCTGAAGCCCAAGATTTCATAAGATATCTAGCTGTTTGAAGAAGCATCACGGTGTTTTCACCCTCATAAGTCATAGCAGCAGTAGCGAAGCTGTAAATAATTGGTAAATTCGACGCCAGCATGTAACCATGTCCGCCACAAGCCAAACGAAGAGTTTCTACTCCTGTGGTAGCATCCTTAGAGGCTATTGCCTTAAGGCAGCTCGTTAAAGCATGCATTTCGGGAAGCCGTTGCAGTTCACCTCTTTGCAAGTCTTGTTTAATTTCATTGAACATCGATGTGAGGTAATCGGCGTTTAGCTTCAAGGCCAAAGCTTTTGCTATCTCAGGGAATAACTTCAGTTGTTGGGTCAAGTGATCGATTATTTGATGTTCGGGCTCGCTACAAAGAGAAGAAAAATTTGCAATGATGTCAATACATTTTTCTTACGGAACTTACTTTGGATTAATGACACTCTGACGACGAACAGCAGCGTAACGTGTAGCAATTGTAGCAGCACGACTTAGGGCTGCACAAGCCGTTGAAACTATCGATACACGAACTCCAACCATTGTGAAATAGGTCAAAACGGATGCTGGTGACTTTTTAAACGTCCCATCCGGCAATACTTGTGCGTTTTTCATCAGCATATTGGTTCGCGAGATGCGGAATTTCTCGAAACCTAAATAGCCATTGTTTACAGTCTGAAAGGCCATTTTGTTGCCTATTTCTCCAACAATAATGCCAGAAAGAGGCATATGCGTTTCCTCATCCCTCAATTGAACTATGAACATTTGAATGCCATGTGGTTGGTCATTGATATACAACTGGGCAGCAACTACAGCATAGTTCGCTGTGTGGCCCACTATGTACAGAAATGGAATTATATTGACAATGAACTGTTCTTACAAGCAAACGTACATACATCCTCCAGGCCACCATTTGTAGGCAGTGATCGTAGGAGAGTGCAAGATAAATTCCTCTGTTTTTGGATCGTAGTCAGCTCGAGTTTCCAATCCACGCAAGAACGTACCATGTCCCAACTCGGTTTGGGCGTATGTTCCAATGATGTTGAAATTTAAGGCTCGCGGTAGCCACTTTTCAATTTGTTCTGGAGTTCCTTGTCCGCTGATGGTTGGTACAAACATACCGAAATGTAGTAAGAATGGAGTGCCCTGAGGAATAAATGCTGAGGAGCTTCCCGCTAACATGTCCCTTTTAAATCGAATTTAAAAATTAATTGGTTTTATCAAAATATGCAGGAAAGACGGAACTCACGGAAATATATTAGTTCCTCCTGGATTGATTTTGTCCTGCAATTTTCGCAGTCTTTCAGACAGTTTGCAGTTTGTTTTGATTGCATGGTCGTACATATCCTGGTATGACCTGTAGTTCAGTTGAGGGTCATCCGCAAACTCTGGATCTTCAAATATTGCTGCCTCTATATATTGCGTAACATTTATAAGTAGAATTTATGCGTATTTTGAGTGTAAACATTAACACTTTATTATTTCATTTATTATACACAAATTTAACATTACTGTGGTATCAGGTGTTGATAACTTTTAAGCACCTCTTATTAAGCTACCTAAGGACACATTCGTGAATATTAAAAAAATGCGTAGCTTACTTTTTAGGTATTACCTACGTAATGATAGCTGTTGACCAATGTAGCTACCTGTTTTGAATATATGCAGTGTCCTAAACACAACTTTTCAGACTAATATTTTGGAAATTTTACTGAGAACATAAAGGGAAGGGATTTAAAAGTAAAGCTAAAACTAGATCTCTGGTTCTGGTATACATATTTTATTTTGCACTTGGTTTAAATGAAATTAAGGCTCTAGCATGCTTGGTTTGGGATCAGTGGGCGATAGAAAACCGACCTTAGAGGGTGTGCTATTCAAGTGGCGCGGAAACATGCGCCCTTAAGTCTTAAGAATTGTTTTGTTTTTGTATTGATTAAGAATTATTTGTGAAATGATTAGTTAAAGGCTGTGTAGTCAAAAAAAATAAATGTTGGTCCAACAGTTTTTGACGTGGCTATAAACGACATAGCCTATAGCAGTTTCATAGTCTTAAGAAACATTTTAAAAAAAGTTTCATCGAAATCTGTCCAGTAGTTTTCGAGTTCTTAAGAGACAAAGAAAATTCCTACAGTTTTATTATATGTATAGTGTATAGAAGGTGATGATAATGATAATGATAATCCATAGGTACATTCAACTCTAATTAAAAAGGATAGTCTAAATAAAGGGATAGTCTACCGAAAGCATCATCAAGTATCGAAGTAGAAACGATAGTTTGCAGTTTTTTTTTTAATTGTTAGTACGTTTACTTTAATGTTGTTTAGACTGTAGAGAAGAATCAAGAGCTTTTGCATTTTATTCATCTAAAATGGAATATACACTATTAAAGTATGCATACCGAAACAGGTGTGTAATATTTCGAATTTCTCTACGAACGTGCAAGCTTTCAAATTAATAATTTTCTTGAGTTATAAATTATTAAAATGGACAGGGGTCAGATCACGTCAAATGGAAACGATCGAACAATATCGTTTCGACAATAGCAGTCTCTATGTATTGCCACAGATATGATAGAGACAGTTTTAGTGAAAACGATATCTTTCAATCGTTTTCATTGTACGTGAACTGGCCCCAGGCTTTCTCTTTAGAACGGATTTAGTTATCCTTTGTCGTTTTGCGCGTATGACATTCGGTGGCGTTTGAGTGGACGAGTTTCGGAGACGATTCAACGACAAACTAAGGACCGAGCTAACTTGTTAGTTAAGGCACTCACCCTACAGAGCCGACAAAGTAAATTTTCGCTGTTCATTGATGAGTCAGTCAGACAGCACAAACCCTTTTATAGTTCTAGAAGAGTGTTTTGTGTGTAGGTATGTAGTTTACTTTATCATTCGAACGTGTATACGGCTGAATGAGGTTTCGGCCAAAGAGCAAACAAACTCCTTATTCTGTTATATCCTTTTTTTGTGTACATTTATATTATATTTACATTTCCTAGAGTTTTCTATATCCTTAGAAATATAATATCCTAAAATCTCCAATGAGCTAAATCACCCACCGGTAAGGCAACCCCGAAGCGAATCAAAAAGCTTCCAATTCCGCAATAAACTGGTGTTGGTACCCCTTATTTTTGCACACACTTTGAAAAAAAATAGATAATACGTTTTTTTCACTTCAACTCACCGATTTCTCTTTTGTTTCTTAATTTTTCGGGACCCCCATTCCACCAAGTGGCAAACTCTCCAACGTCAAAAGTTGCAGTACGACGTTCTTTCGCAATATCGGGGTTAATCTTTTTTACAGTGATTGGCATAGCGTTTATCAATTCTGTTTACTTCTTAATAAATTAATATTGATTTTGTTTACTAAACTCAAAACAAGAGAACTATTAAGTATCGCTACCACGTACTTTACAGTAATACAGTATTCCACTGACTATTTAACAAGTGTCACCAACAAATGCCATAATGATAATCTTGTGCCATGAATAGAAATAAAAAAGCTTTTTCGTTTTCGAATGGAGGACATATTAGTCTAATCAGTGAAAGTATAAATAAGAGATACATTTTATGGTAGGCTGTGTAATTAAAAATAATGTAATCGCGAAGTAAAATTCTGTTTGAAGTGCATAAAGCCATACAATCAGTAAAATGATAACTAACGTCTTATCAGATCTCGAAAATAATAAACAAAACCAATATTATCAGGACATTTATGCAGAGTAACGCTCGCGTAGGTATACAAATTTATTGTTATATAGTTAAAACATATGATGTAAAACTTAAGTCAAGTTATTTAATTTCATAATTATTTCCTATTCTGATTGTAATGCGATTAGAACTCTATGCAAAAAGTGCACTCTTTTATTTCTAGGTTTATTGTATTGCAATGCCCCTAAATGTTTCAGGGCTAGATTAAGTATAGTTTAAATTGCATGTTCGTATAGGTATTTCACTACTGTTTATTTACTGAATTTATTCTTTTGTAAATAAAAAAAACTTTTGAAAGCTATTATACTTGTAATAAATAGGTTTGATGTGCTCTATGACGGGAACCCTACCTAATACCTTTTGGACAAAATACGTTTTTTTGATGGGTTGACCTTTGGACATAATTTGTTTGGTGAAAACACATATGAGACAAAATACCTTTTTTCTAAATCCCATTTGTTAGAATGCTTTCGGGTCGGGAAAAGGTATTTTAAAGGTATTTTCAGATTTCCAGAACCACGACGAGGACGGTGTAGTTCTGGTGGTAAAATTAAGCAAATAACATAACATAACATAACATAAACTTTACATATACGATATACCCAACCTTGCACCTACTCCAAATCCTATAGTGACCCCAAGCAGGGGTCGTCGATAAATCCACATTTCCAAAAAGGTATTGTGCGAAAGGTATTTTGTCCAAAAGGTAATTTAGGAAAAGGTATTTTGTCCACAAGGTATTTTGTCCAAAAGGTATTTTGGGAAAGGGTATTTTGGAAAAGGTATTTTGAAAAAGGTATTTTGAGAAATAAAAATATGATGTGCCCAATGGAAAACGACATTAGATACCTCTCACTGTCATTTTGATAAAATCTCATTTAACGTACTATTTCCTATAGTGTATTTTAAGCCACTCGTCCTTAAACAACAAAATTAAGGAAATAATTCTGGAAAAAAAAACATTAAAAAAATTCCTAAAGCTACGATTACACGGCCATTTTTTCGAGACATTTAAATGACGCTCTGACGTAAAAATCTCGTCACAAAGCAGTCATTTAAATGTCGTTCTGTGTGATCGCCATTTTTGGGATAACATTTTCGGCGTAATTTAAATGACTAGGAAAATGGCGGAGCAAATGACATGAACTTTGTGCCATTTAAATGGCGGAAAAAAAATGGCCGTGTGATCGCTCTTCAATGACGCCTAGGACAAACGACTAAACTTTTTGGCTGTTTCGCCATTTAAATGGCAGCCTCCATAAAATGACAAGGCACGAAATTCATGCTATGTCATTTTTCTACGCAAATGACAAATGACGAAGCATTTAATACGATATCTGTGCTTTCATTTGGATTTTTGTCTCGTGACGAAAGGACGTGTTAGATTAGATTAGATTAGATATTAAGTCGGGAGAGCCTTCATTGGGCTCTGGCACTGCGGCCTCTCTAAATGGGCCTATTGTGCCTTCTCTGGTAGGGTCCTAGAGCAATCTTTTTACTCCGGAGACAGTCAGGAAGACAAGTATGTTTCTTCTCTGGGGGTATTTCAGCAAGATTTGCTGAGTTAACGATTTCTTCGCGAAGGACATTCTTTCTAAGGCGAAATAGAACCGGACATTCCGTGAGAATGTGAAGAGAGATTTCGTCCGGAATGATGCACGTTATCGTTGCGTTCGCTGCGATACGCGGAAAAGGAATCGCAGCGATCGGAAACTCTCACCAATGGCCAGGTAGCGCAGCGTGATTACCAGTCGTGCTTCCGCTGAAACGCTCTCTTGCATAATTATGTTCTGTTTGTTCTTTTTGACATATTTTATTTATTATAATCATTGTTTTTTCTTTTCACCTCTATTTCCTATTTAATTTAATTATAAAAGTCGCAAGTGACAGTAGCTATATCTCATAGGTCATTGCCGTCTGATCACAAAACAGTTAAATGTCACGATGTGTGATCGCCATTTTTTCGCTCGTCATTTAAATGGCATCCCATCGGAAAATTCTAAATGACTCGCAGCGTCCGTCATTTGATTTTGGGACACAAATTACGATGATATAGTCATTTCGTGTGATCGCCATTTTTGCACAAATTTCCAATGACGAATCGTAGCTTGAATGCAACATTTTTTCCTGACGTCACAGCGTCATTTAAATGACTCGAAAAAATGGCCGTGTAATCGTAGCTTAACACACCCTAAGGTCGGGTTTATATCGCTCACTGGTCCCAAACCAAGCATGCTAGAAACTTAAATTTTTTCTTAAAGTTAATTTAATTGTTGTGATTTGACCAGAAGGAAGATTTAAAACTAAAGCTTTAAGTATTAACAAAAAAATCACATATTAACTAAAAACCGTCAAAATGTGGGGGCCAAGTAATATAGCGAATCGAGCTCCAAGCTAATTCGATGGCTTGGGTTTGTTCAGTAGATACAATAGATACACCATTGGAAGACAACGCATTCATTGTGGTTCACATAAATTGTAAATTGCAGGTGCCATAATACAAGACGGCCCCCCACCATCACACCTTCAACTCTGCTATGCAGCTGCCAGCTGGTCCAAATGATGAGTTTCTTTGTAGAGGTTAGTAGCTATAGCCATCCGGGCCTTTCAAAAGCTATCGTGATTATATGTATTTAAAAAATGCATTATTGCAGTTCTTGAAAATATATCTAAGACAACAATCGATTTTCAAAACATAATAAAAACATTTTATTTGGTATGTACAACAAAAATGTGAATATCTATAAGGCAATAACATAAGCGCATGCAAGTCTTTACATGTTTGACCTCATAAATGGCTTCAAGTATTCGTGGAAGGACTTTTGAACGGGAACTTGATTCATTGGGCTCCTTTGCGCCGCTTCGAATATCCTTTCATACGCATTTCCATCATAAGATCCTAATACTGAGTTCAACAACCTATCGTGGTAGTCAAAGCCATCAACGATTGCCACAGCATTCGGTCGAATGCGGTTGAGCGCTTGCTCCAAAGAGGACTGCAAGCCCCACAGGTCTTCTTCGGTTAGGTAGATAAACTACAATGGAAATTTAGATTAACACGTTCCTAAAATAGATCCCTAATCTTACCCTAAGGATGTCACTCATGTGATTTAAGCAGGTGTTGGACAAATACAGTTGCAGCAAATCTCGCAGTACTGTATTGAGGTTATCTGAACGCGTGTTAGGTTCGACTGCGATTTTTTTCCAAATAGTAGTCGCTAAAAAGGCTCGGCCATGAAGCTGAAAACAAAATATTTCTATATAGATCGCTTAGCTAGGTATTACACATTACGTCTTACATCAGCGGCTTGTGAAAGCTCAATAGAGGTTGCATTAGACGCCTCTTCAGGTGTCATTCCTTCTTTCTGTCTCTCCGACAAGTGGTTGAATGCTACGCGAATTTTGCTGAAATATCCACAGACAACATTATTGTTAACATTTCATTATAAGGTGGTCTGTGAAACCTACTTTGCGGCAGTAAACTGCAAGGCCTTTACAATACATTCAAGGGAATCATTCCACCTGGGAAATCTTACAGTCTTCACGGCATCGGCCAAATAAGCAACAGTTGGCACTAACTTGTCTCCCTTCAACGCCGAAGCCCAGGCTTTCATTAGAAATCTTGCCGTCTGCAACAACATAATTGTGTTTTCTCCCTCATAAGTAACAGCCGATGTAGCGAAGCCATAGAGACCAGGTAAATTAGATGCTAGCATGTAACCATGTCCGCCACAGGCTAAACGAAGGGTCTCCACCGCGGTGGCGGCATCCGTTGTACAAATCGATTTAAGGCAACAGGCTAGTGCGTGAATCTCTCCCAAACGATCATGTTTACCCTCATCAATTTCATTCGTCACTTGCTTGTACATGTCATGTAGATACTCTCCTCCCAACTTGATTGCAATACCCTTGACTATTTCAGGAAACACTTTAAGTTGCTGGGTTACATGATCGATGATTTGATGTTCTGGTTCTCTAAAATGAAGGTTTTTTTATATTGGTTCCAATTTTCTATACACGAAAACTCACTTTGGATTTATGACACTCTGTCGACGAACTGCAGAATATCTAGTCACAATGGTTGAAGCTATTGTTATGAATGTCGCCGCATCAGCTGCAATTAACATCCTCGTGTACACCATTGTCCAATATGTCAATACTGAAGTTGCTGAGCTGACAAATGTTCCATCAGCACTAACCTGAGCGTTTCTCATAAGCATATTCATGCGGGGAATGCGGACATTCTTGAAGCCCAAGAAACCATTGTTCACACCCTTGAAGGCCAGCTTGTTGCCAATGTCCCCAATATGAATACCAGGCAACGGCATATGGGTCTCCTCATCTCGGAGTTGAACAATAAACAGTTGAAGGCCGTAATTCTTGTCTTTGATATAAAGTTGAGCCATGATAACGCCGTAGTTGACCGAATTACCCACTACAAGAAAAAAAAAGTTTAGTTGCAGAACTTCGTTCACTCTATCCATATAGCTTACAGCCTCCTGGCCACCATTTATAGGCCGTAATCGACGGAGTATTTAAAACAAACTCTTCCGTCTTGGGATCGTAATCAGCACGCGTTTCTATCCCCCGAACAAAGGTACCATGACCCAATTCGGTTTGGGCATAGGTTCCTATGATGCTACCTGCAGCAGCAGGTGGCAACCATTTGGTAAGCTGCTCGGGAGTACATTGCCTTTCGATCGCCGGAACAAACATTGCATAGTGCACGCTGAGAGAACTGCCAACTGGTACAAATCCAATACCAATTGAACCATTCAAATGGGTTCTATAAGGATAAACCTAGATTTAATAAAATTTCAATAAATAGCATTAAGAAATAAATATATACGGGAAAATGTCGTTGCCGCCAGGATTTAATTTTGCTTGTAATTGCTTCAACTTTTTTGCGAGTACGGTGCCTCTCTTGATGGCGTTGTTATATTGATCTTGGTAGCACAAATTGTCAAAGGGAATATCATCATTAAGCTCAGGCTCGCTGATTAGCTCGTTAACTGCGAATTATAGAAGATACATTTTTGGTTTTTGTATTATGAACTTTAGTAAAAAATATCAAAGAAAACCTTAAGATGTAACCTGAGTTCCTACACTAACACAGTAACTCCCACCGCCACCATACCATATCTTCTGTTATTGTGGCCTTGGTTTTTTTTATGATACTGACGACATAATCAAGTCAACCAAGTCAACCCCCTCATAAGATTATGGACATGCATTAAATGGCAGCAGCTAAAGGGAGGCTAGCATCCCCAGAAAAAAAAAAGTTTTAAACAGCTTTCCAGGCGAATCTACGAGTTAAGCGGTACGTCGTACGTATAATTCCGGATGTAATATCGCCATAATCAAGGAGAGGTTCTATCCCATATTTATTTTAAAAGACGAGTCAGCTGACCATAGTATACAACTTTCAGTCTCACTTTCACTACATATTTCAACGTTTTCAAATCGCAAAATCAAAAATTGGTTACTATACAATTTAATGTCAGATTGTATTTTATTAATGTTCCACTCTTAGATTGCATATAGCGGTTAAACACGCCAGCAGTGATAAGATAAAAATAACCATTCCACTAGTCCACACCAGATGATATCGCTATCAGTCTTCGGTTAATATCTATAACCAAATCACTTCTGAACTTCGAACTAAGGACAAAGATTGTATTTGTGGTTCCACTTTAGAGCTTACCAATTTCACGCCGTTGTTTAACTTTGTCAGCTCCTCCATACCACCAAGTGGTAAACTCTTCGACGTCGAAAGTAGCCGCTTTACGCTCCTTCGCGATATCGGGATTAATGTTCGCAACTTTAGCCGGCATTTTTCAAAAAATAATTCACAATATTTACGGAAAATAAAAACAAAATAATAACACCTCACTTCACACCATGAAGACCAGCCAGCGACTAATCAACATTATGAATTGCAAAATACCTTTATTAACAACAAAAAAAAGCTCCTATATAATTAATATAAAAGCTTTCGCTGATGGAAAACACTGGGCGATTGCATAAATATGTGTTTATTAAAATAGTAAAATATTCGCTTAAATGTCCGTGTAAAGACTGAATAGTAATTTTAACACTTCTTCATTTGAGAGTCAGAAATATCTGCTATAACGACTCTGTTAGCTGGACAAAGTTCAATCAATATATGTAGTACGTTACGTACATTGTTGTAATTTATCTGTAATACTTGCAACAAGGGACAAAGTCTTGAATTAGTACATGCGATTTGCGCTTACTAATAATCCCAAGAAGTACCTGACTGCCCTATAATGCAGTCATGAAGTTGCAGTTTCCATCAGCCAGTTATGTATAACAACAGGCGCCAAGTGCATCAACTAATTGTTCTTAATAATCTCATTAAAAAAATTAATAAATTAACTGGATGGATTGGCTACCTTTTTTATAATGAATGGAAATGGAATTGCGATTTGACCCATTCATCTTCTTCTTCTTCGGACTTATTTTATTGGTATCTTTTATACTTTTTTGTGGTTAGCGACTCTGCCTTAGCAAAGGAAAATGAAGAAATCCATTGAGCTACACAGAGTGTTAAAAGTCATGGTAGGGTACCCCACGTACTTTATAAAAGCTTGCTTAAAATTAATAAATTTTTTAATGAAAAATTCAAAATAAACTAGTCATTTATTAGTAAGTGAGTTTCTTATTTATGTTTACAAAGTCTATTTTTTTGAAAAGTTTCTCCAAACAATTCTAATAGTCACTGCAAAAAAAATGTTTCAAAAATCGGCTCAGGTTTCGATTATGAACACTTATCAAATTTATTTTTATTATTTATTTATTTATTTTTTTCTTATTTTTTGAATGGAATGATCTCAGAAAAATTTTGTATGAAAAAAAAGTAAAAAGTGGCTAAAATAGTCATTTTTAGCAATTGTAAAAAAATCATAAAAAATATAAGCGAAGAGATTTTTGAAAAAATCTGCAGTCAGTCAATTTTGCAGTCACTATTAGAATTGTTTGGAGAAACTTTTTGCATTAAAATATTTTTTTTTAGACCGAGGAAAAAATTCAAAAAAGTAGACTTTCACAAATATCCTAAATTTTCAAAGTCAAAAAGTAGACTTTGTAAACATTTATAAGAAACTCACTTGCTAATAAATGACTAGTTTATTTGGCACGAGTACGATAACTACGGCGCCAAAAATTGATAACGGTATTTTGTAGAGGGGTTAAATACAAGCATTTTTTACTATGGAAGGGGGGGTCTATCTGGCTTCGTTTAGGCGGGAGGGGCAATTTAAAAAAAATAATACTTAAAATGAAAAAAAAAAAATTGAGAAACAATGGCAACACTTACAATAAAGGACATTATGAATTTTGTAAGCCAGGAATCTGTTCTTTGATATTATTTTTAAATCAAGTTATAGCTGTTAATAGTTTTTGAAAAAAATACTTTCAAACTTGAAATTTAAGGAAAAAAATTAAAAAATAAAACTTTTATGCTGATTTTTTTAATATTGAGCAAATAGATACTTAACTTGTTTATAGTTTTTACTGCCTAAATCAATTCTTAATCGAACACTCAAAACCAGATTGATTTATGTCTTCTAATTTTTGAGAAAATTCAAAAGTACTTTTATATGTCGCTCCGCTTAGAGAACAAATTGCTACCCTTGCGCCTTGAAATGCGTATTGGGGGGCATGCTGTCCCCCTGCAACCCCCCTGCTTGGGGTCACTGTTGGATTTTGGGATGGGTGCAAGGCTGAGTATATGCAAACTTTCTTTAATTATATTAGTTTACTCAATATCAACAACATTCTTCAGATACAGTCTCTGGCCAGAAATTTCACATTGGTAGACAAAATTTTGCTGATTTGCATTTTAGACAATTTAGAATGGATTCCTGGCTTTGAAAAATACTATAGTTCTTTGTGGTAAGTGTTGCCATTGTTTTTTAATATTTTATTTTAATTTTATTTATAATTTTCTTTTTAATTACCCCTCCCGCCTAACCGGAGCGAGATAGACCCTCCCTCCCATAGTAAAAAAATGTTTGTATTTAACTCCTCTACATAAATCCGTCATTAGTTTTCATCGCCAAAATTATTTTACTCACCCCATTTTTTGTCCTAAAATTTCAAGTTTGAAATTGTTTTTTTCAAAAACTATTTAAGGGAATAACTTAATTTAAAAATAATATAAAAGAACAGATTCTGGGTTTTCTAAAATGTTAAAGTCTTTTATTAAAAGTGTTGCCATTGTTTTTTAATGTATTTTTTTCCATTTAAAGTATAATTTTCTTTAAATTACCCCTCCCGCCTAAACGGAGTAAGATAGACCCCCTCTCCCATAGTAAAAAGTGCTTGTATTTCACCCCTCTACAAAATACCGTTATCAATTTTTGGCGCCGTAGTTATCGTACTCTCCCCGTTTATTTTGAATTTTTCGTTCAAAAATTTATTAATTTTAAGCAAGCTTTTATAAAGTACGTGGGGGGTACCATGACTTTTGACGCTCACTGTATATCTTAACTCAACAAGTATCTTGGCAATGCTGACCCCATTAATAATTGTAATAATTAGTGCGCAGGTCCATATAGACACCACAGTTCTAGCGTCTCACACCTTGTTTGTGCGAGTTTTTTTAATTTTGGGTCGAATGGAAGGGCCTATAATTGTATGCCAAATCAGAAAAACTAAATTGATAAGCTTTTCCAGAACAGCTGCACTCTCGAATGTTTGTCAGACGTTCGCTACGTGAAAGTCCCCAGCTGATTATTCTATCTCCACGTGTCTTTAGCAAAATGTTATTATGCAGCACTCAAACATAGAAGAAAAATGTTTTCCAACTCCCCCCGTTTAGGCGGGAAGTGCAGTCTTTAAAAACATTTCTTAATAGAAAAAAATTATTAAAAAACAACGGTAACACTTACATTAAAGTACCTACTTGAGCAGTTTTAAAAGCCAGAAATCCGTTCTCTTTATTTTATTTTCAAATCAAGTTACATACATATTTCTGTAGGTAAATAGTTTTTGAAAAAAATTGCTTTTAAAAAAATATAATTTCTTAATTTTCCTCCGAAAATAATGAAAACAAGACTGAAAGTGAGATTCTGTAACTTTTTATCCATGTTTTGCGTGGATTTAAAGAAACTTTTCGTAAATACACAACCTCGCACCTATACTTCAAAATCTAACAGTGTCCCCAAGCAGGGGGTATAGGGGGCCAGCATTCATTCGTATTTGTACAATGGGAACCAGTCAGATTTATGACTTCAGAGCTTTATTATAAGTTTTGCCATTGTTTTTTAATTATTTTCGTTAAATTTCAAAGTACTTTTTATGAATCGCCCTTTCCTCCTAAACAGGGAACGATAGACACCCATAGTAAATAACGTTTGTACATTTTAACGCCTCTATACCAAACTCCGTTATTATTGCTTGTCGCCTTAATTCATCATTATCGTACTCGCGCCAATCGACATAATTGAGGAGGTTCTATCACAGAATTCATCTGATCTTAGTATTTTTCATCAGATTTACTTCCACTATTTTAATATTTTGAAATCGTAAAATTATGGTTACCATTCTTTTCAATATCAGATTGCATTTGATTAGTGTTCTACTACATATTAGATTGAATATACATATAACAGATAAACCCGTTGTCATCAGTGATAAGGTAAAAATAACAATTGCACTAGTCCAGATGCTATCGCTATCAGTCTTCGGTTAATATCTAAGCAAATCACTTCAGAACTTCGAGCTAAGGTCAAAGATTATATTTGTGGTTCCACTTTAGAGCTTACCAATTTCACGCCGTTGTATAACTTTGTCAGCTCCTCCATACCACCAAGTGGTAAACTCTTCGACATCGAAAGTAGCCGCTTTACGCTCCTTCGCGATATCGGGATTAATGTTCGCAACTTTAGCCGGCATTTTTCAAAAAATAATTCACAATATTTACGGAAAATAAAAACAAAATAATAACACCTCACTTCACACCATGAAGACCAGCCAGCGACTAATCAGCATTGCGGGATTTGGTAAATTAGATGGATTGACATTCTCGTTAACACAAACGAACCATGAATTCTATTTTATTTATTTAAACTGCTTGTACTTGTAAATATATTACTCACAATTGTCATTAACTAGACAAAGTTTGAATTGCAGGCAAGCTAGTGCAAGTAGTTCAAGCTGGTTCATATATACACTTCTGTCAAGGCCCAGGGTGCAAAGTGTTGAGATAGTGTACGCGATAAGTCCCTCCTAGAAATAATTCCAAGAACTACATGACTAATCTCAAATGCACTCATAAAATTGCAGGTTACATTAGCCAGTTATGTAGGTATGGATAACAACAGGCGCCAAGTGGGGATAATTTGCGGCCTCAAATGCCGGTTCTCAAATAATGGCTCTTTAAAATCGCATTTATCAATTTAATCGGATCTCTTTCTTTGTAAACTCTTTACCCTCTCTACAGGTTGTGCAGCAAAGCATAGATACTCGAGCGCACAAACAATGTTTGAGCTCGGGCGGTTCAGCTAATGCCAAGGCTAAAACTATATCCTAGTCGTCAAATGCATCCGTTATACAGTAAAATTATATTTGATAATCATAAAGATCGTAGTTAAACAAAAAATAAAGCTCTTTATTCGGTGTACACACCTGTTTTAGTGTCGACTCACTCTTACGAACTCACAGTCGCGTTATAATAAATTATAATAAAATTTAATAAATTCAGATAGAATATGTTAATAATCATTATCAGAGCCCATATTATGTGGTAGGTATACAAAAATTAGGGATTTTTATTGGCAACCAGACTTTAAATGTTCGACTTCATGAACGGCTTCAAGTACTCATGGAAGGACTTTTGGACAGGAATCTGATTCATTGGACTCTTTACTGCGGCATCGAATATCCTTTCATAGGCATTTCCGTCGTATGATCCCAAAACTGAATTTAACTGTCTATCATGAAAATCAAAGCCGTCTACAACTGCCACAGCATTCGGTCGGAAGCGAGTCAGAGCTTGCTCCAAAATACGCTGCAAACCGCACAAATCTTCTTCGGTTAGATAGACAAACTGCATTGGGAAAGAAAAATGTAATCTAAATGTTTTTTTTTTATGCCGATGTGTTGAAGCTCACCCTAAGTATATCACTCATATGTTTCAAACAGGCGCTAGCCAAATACAATTCTAGTAAATCAAGGAGCACAGCATTAAGTTTAGTCGACCGATTGTTGGAATCAACAGCGAGTTTTTGCCATGCAGTCGACACAAGGAACGCGCGGCCATGAAGCTGGAAAGACGTTAAAAAAAAGAGAGTAACAATATTGTAAATGTGTTCTGTTTGGGCCTTACATCAGCGGCTTGGGCAAGCTCTATTGATGTTGCATTAGCTGCCTCTTCGGAAATCATTCCTTGCTTGCGTCTTTCCGACAAATGGTTGAATGCCACACGAATTTTACTTTAAAAAAACCGATATTATTTTAAGATTTTTATATGAATTTAAAAAACTTACTTTGCGGCTGTAAACTGCATGGTCTTAACCATACATTCCAGAGAGCCATCCCACCTAGGGAACCTCACTGTTTTCACAGCATCGGCCAGATACGCAACAGTTGGCACTAGTTTGTCTCCTTTCAACGCCGAAGCCCACGCTTTCATTAAGAATCTTGCAGTCTGTAGCAACATTATAGTGTTCTCCCCTTCGTAGGTAACGGCTGATACAGCGAACCCATAGATACCTGGCAAGTTAGATGCTAGCATGTAGCCATGCCCCCCACAGGCTAAACGAAGAATCTCCACCCCATTGGCGGCATCGGTGGAAACAATCGACTTTAAGCAACAGGATAACGCGTGCATCTCTCCCAAACGATCAAATTTTCCACATTTGATCTCAGTCATTACTTCATTGTACATGTCGGATAAATATTCGCTTCCTACTTTGAGTGATATAACCTTGGCTATCTCAGGGAACACCTTCAATTGTTGGGTTACATGATCGATGATTTGGTGCTCGGGATCTCTGTAAGGAACGCGTTTAGGTTAAGTTTCAGATTTTAAATGGAAAAGACTTGCTTGGGATTGATGACACTTTGTCGCCGAACAGCGGAATATCTAGTGACAATGGTCGCAGCTTGGCTAAGAAAAGCAGTTGAATCAACTACGATCATGCTTCTCACGTACACCATTGTCCCATATGCCAGCACCGCAGCCGGTGAGCTCACAAAAGTTCCATCGGCGTGAACCTGCGCGTTTTTCATTAGCATGTTCGTCCGAGGGATGCGTACATTCTTAAAGCCCACAAACCCGTTGTTGACACCCTTGTAGGAAAGTTTATTGCCAAGATCGCCAATGTGTATACCTGCCAGCGGAATGTGCGTTTCTCCATCACGCAGTTGTACCATAAAAAATTGAACGCCCTTTGACTTGTCCTTAATATAAAGCTGAGCCAAAACGACCGCGTGATTAGCAGTGTTTCCCACTAGAAGAAGGAAATATTTAATCCATAATTGGATCAACCTGTCCCTCCAACTTACATCCACCTGGCCACCATTTGTAGGCCGTAATTGATGGAGAATTTAAGACAAACTCCTCAGTCTTGGGATCATAGTCAGCGCGTGTTTCTATTCCCCTCACAAAAGTGCCATGACCCAACTCGGTTTGAGCATAGGTTCCGACGATTTTGCCCGCCGTTGCAAGTGGCAGCCATTTGGCTAACTGTTCGGTATTCGCCTGCAATTCAATTGTAGGCACAAACATGGAGCAGTGCACAGTTAGTGGGGTGCCACAAGGTGCAAATCCCGCACCCTGTGAACCGATTAAAAAATACCTAAGGGGCATAACTTATTTTACAAGATTTCTACTGAAATATTAGTTGAAAATAATTTACGGGTAAATCTCCTTGCCACCAGGATTTCGCATTTTTTGCATGTTTCTTAATTTTTTCGCAAGTATTGTGCCTCTCTTCACTGAGCTGTTGTACTGATCCTGGTAGCTCAGGTAATCGAATGGAATGTCATCTTTAAGCTCTGGATCTTTGACGAGCTCGTATACTGCAAGTGAGGAAAACTCATGGATTTATAAGTGCGTTTAGGAGAATGTGTATCCTTATTATGAAATGATAGTTCAAACGTAGGGATAAGTATAGCTCTATAGAGAGGAGCATATTCCACCACCTCTCTAGCTATATACTATAGGTACATATGTTATGTAAATCCGTGGCGTTGTGCAGAGTTCTTGGTCATAAAACAGAATCTGGGCGATAGTCGACACCTGATAAAAGTTGTTTTTTTTTTTTTTTTGACACCGGGGAATTTCGAAGCTAATCAAAAGCTAAAGTTCGAATTTTAGGTGCGATAGTGTAGTGATAGGTACTCTTTTCTATCTACCCCGTAGATAGGGGAAATAAAAGTGTTAATTTACCTGTTCACAGCCCTAAACATTTATTGTCGCAGGTTGGAACAATATTCACCCATTTTTGAATGACTTGGTGCGACTGTGGATATCGCAGTCGAAGCTCAGATACTTGTATATATACAATACATACCTACGTATGTATGAGTTTATAATCTCTAGTTGGTCTTATTAAGAATGTGATGTGACTTTCGCTATCAGTTTCATTGACGAAAATAAGCAAAACAAATTCAAACAGCAAAATGACGACTGCGCTAAACAACTTGTTTCTACTTAACTTATTGTATTGTTGCAAGACTCAAGGAGTGCGGTCGACTTATCGCAGTACTAATTTCGATTTTGATATTTATGATCTCTATTATGTATTAATTTGACTATGTGACGTAAACTCTAAACGCCTTAGATACATAATATTTAGACAAGTCACTATAACACTGTGGACTATGCAAGTTCATCGTTTTAAGCTCTTTATATATGAATTAAAACCCATTTCACAGCTTTCTTACTTATTTCACGCTTCTCTTTGAGCTTGTCAGCTCCTCCATGCCACCAAATGGCAAACTCTTCGACGTCAAAAGTAGCCGCCTTACGTTCCTTGGCGATGTCTGGATTTATGTTTGCAACGGTAGTCGGCATATTGTCAAAACGGTTCGTACGATTTCCAAAAATAAAGCAGCAAAAAACTGATTTCGCACTGTAAAGCTTTCAAACCGCTACTCTTCGAGTTCGCGCAAAGACTATTGGGCTATACTCTTACTGAAGCGAAGCTCGCTGAAGCGATATGTGGGACATACAAAATACAAAAAAACATACCTGATGTTTTGGTAAAGATAGTGTGCTGGGTGAATGACCAAAGTTCAACCGACAAATTAGCTTTAACGATCTACAAGTATATTTGAACTTTTTGGGATTTGTGCTCCGTCATTAGACAGGCTTGCCAGATTGGGCGATTTATCTCGGCACAAGCGATTTTAAAGTAGAATTTAGTCTTCAGTTTCAGATAGGTATAATATAATCAAGCCATCGCGGTCCGTTTCTGTACATTTTACATATTTTTTTAAATCTGGCGAATATTAGGTAATGAAATTTTACTAAATGTCAAAGCCGAGTAGATGCAAAATGTTACGATTTTTTACTTATGGAATTTTTATTGGTAATTGTACCTACACCTTCGCTTTCATCTTTTTGGAGATAAAAAATACAAAATTAGACCGATCTTCATGATTTTTATACCCTCCACAGGAAGGTATATTCACTTTGTCATTACATTTGTAACGCCAAGAAGGATTCACCGGAGACCCTATAAAGTATATATATTCTGAATCAGGATCACATTCTGAATCGATTTAGCCATGTCCGTCTGTCTGTCTGTTGAAAACACGATAGAGTCCAAACGAATCGACCTAGGCGAATGAAATTTGGTGAGAGATATTCTTTTAATATGGTCGTCAGGTTGGTATTAAAAATGGTCCATGTCAGTCATGCAGTTCTGTTACCTCCCATACAAAGCCAATATTTGACCTATGTGTCTCTCTGTCTGTAGCGTCCAAACGAATCGACTTAGGTGAATGAAATATTGTGAGAGGACTTCTTTTTACCGTTGTGCAGTACATGGTAAACATTTTGGCATGACTTTTATGCAGTGGAGGGTATCAAAGCATCGGCCAGTCCGATGATAACACTTTTACTTGTTTTTAAATAACCTAGCATTTTAAAGATACGACTGTAATTTTGTTTAATATATTTCTCAAAAAAGGAGAACCTATATCACTTCAATCCAATTCGAGTGCAGCGCAAACCAATAGTTTACATGAATTTTTAAAGCAGAATTAAATGTTGACTTTTTTTATCATTCGATTATGGTGGATTTACATTACCACGCCACGCAATTTTGCGTGACTTCAGAGAGTGAGATCCGTTTTCTACAGTCAATGCTAATGATGTGTAAGATGGTTACAGGGTCAGGTATATACTCTAGAGACATAGGCCTCTGTTCCCGACAGAGTTTCTGGCCATACTCAAAGCTGCGTACGTAGTTCTACTTCAGATGGGTTCAATATATATCAAGAGTATCGCTATCTACATTGATAATAAGGCTGCGTTAAAGGCGGCACAATGCTCAGAGCATAAAGCTAGCAGAATCATGTCAGATTTTGTTGGATACTGTAATATTGAGGATAATGAAAGGGCCGACGTTCTGGCTAAAAACATGCTTTCACAAAATGAAACAATTCCATAAGAAAATTATTCTCGATTAAACGAAAAAAATAGTACAGTCACCTAAAATTATCACATATAGAAGGGCACAGAGTCTCATATGCCTTGGGACCTGAGCTAGATTGGAACAAATCTCTAGAACTGTTAAAACTCAGCAACTCTCTGGATACTGCACTTTAGTAGGCAGATTTGGGAGCTACAGTCCTACATATACATATATGCCGCAAAGTATATTACTCATGTTCTCAGTGAATGTCAAGTTATTGCTCGGAACAGAAGAGGCACATTGGAAGGTACTTCTTCGAGAATTTGGGGGAGGTTGGCCTTTTTAGGTTCCGTAGGTAAAAGTGTGATTTTGATCGTGAAGATTTCCCAGGGAGGGCGATAGGCCCGATATGTTGCCTAGTCTGCTGTGATGAACTCACAGTCTACAAAACCTTACCTAACCTAATCGTCATGATCAAACAGAAGACCATTCGCAAAATTAAGCTGGGTATCAACATCATCTAACGCAATGCAGTGAGATCACCATTTAATGGTAGCTCTATGGAAGAAGAAGAAGAATTTGATGCTGAACAGCAAAATTTCGATTTGGAGTTGGGACTCCATTTTCACGTCTTGCAGAAAAAGTATAACGTTTTAATATCTATACACGTTTGAATATCGATTATAGGACACCATTGATTCGGAATTGGAGTTTCACAGTGTCAAAATATATTCCGCTTGTCCTCCGCAGGAGAATGTATGAAGGACCAACGAAGAATTGAATCCAATACGACAATTGCACTCCGAATAAGAACACAACTATTTTTTTTTTTAATAAAAACATTTTTTAATTGATATATCATTTAACAGTATAAAATAATACAAAACTATGATACAACAATAGTAGCCCAACTTAAGTATGTATATAATTTGCTTATAATCTACACACGACCGCACAACGCCCAATTTAAGACTTTTCTATACAATATCTTACACAAAGGCTCGACGAAGATCGAAAATACTTTTTTTACAATTTTGCTTTCATAAATGGCTTTAAGTAGGCATTGAATGATTTATTGACTGGCTCCTGGTTGAGTGGACTCTTCTTTGCCACTTCGAACATTTTCTCGTATACGTTGCCATCGTATACGCCGAGAGTTGAGTCCAACATACGGTCGTGTAAATCAAAACTATCCACAATAGAGACTGCGTTAGGGCGAATTCTAGCTAAACAATCGTTACGACGTATCTCCAAGTTGCCGACTTCCTTCTCGCTTAAGTTGATGAACTAGAAAAGAAGCAGAAAAAATAGTTGAAAGTGTTGGGCTATATTTGGACCGTTCTTACCAAGAGGAAATCTCCAATACGATTGAGGCAGGCGTCAAGTAAATATAGCTCTAAGAGATCTCTCAACACCTTGGCGAGAGATGGCGAAACATTTTTACAAATGCTCTCTATCTCAGTGTAGACAGACAGTGCTAAGAAGGCACGCCCATGAAGCTGAAAAGAATAAAGTTTCCAATGAAAATCGGAATTATTAACAAATTGAGAGATACCTACATCAGCGGCCTGAGTAAGTTCGATTCCAGTTAGATTTGCAGCCTTTTCTGGACCATAGCCATTGGCTTTTCTTTGTTCCATGCGCTCGTATGCGATGCGAATTTTGCTGTGAATGATAACGAGATTTAGTTTAAGAAAACAAAAACAATATGTCTCAACATACTTTGCTGCAACAAATTGGAATGCTTGCACAATAGACCACAGAGATCCGTCAAAGTTGACAAAAACCTTATGTTCAATGGCTTCCTTGATGTATTGCACAGTCGGCACGAGGGCACCTCCTCTCAAGGCAATTCCATACACTTTCACCAAATACCTAGCGGTTTGTAGCAGCATCACAGTATTCTCACCCTCATAGGTGCATACGGCAGTAGCCATGCCGTAAATAGTTGGGAAATTCGAAGCATCCATGAATCCGTGACCACCGCAAGCCAAACGACAGATTTCGACACCACCCGCTGCATCAGCACTACAAATCGCCTTTAAACAGCAAGATATCGCGTGCATTTCAGGCAATCGATCAAGATTACCCTCTTCCAGCTCACCGGTCACGTTGTTGTACATGTTCCACATGTATTCGCCAGTCAACTTAAACGCAATAGCTTTGGCGATTTGTGGAAATAGCTTCAGCTGTTGAGTTACGTGGTCCATAATCTGCGGTTCTGGTTCACTGAAAGCAACACAATTGAATTTAAGTAATAACCAATGCCATCCGAACTCACCTAGGATCAATTGGACTCTGCCTCCTTACAGCCGAGTACCTTGTCGCAATGGTAGCAGCTTTGCACAAACTCAGCGCGGTATCACGAAGCAACGCTACTCGCACAAACATCATGGTGCCATAAGTCAGCAAGGATGACTTCGGTGGAACATAGGTTCCATCGGGCAGCACTTGAGAGTTCTTCATCAGCATGTTTAGGCGTGGAACGCGGACATTCTTGAAACCAAGGTAACCATTGTTCACGCTTTTCATACCAAGTTTTGTGCCGATTTCGCCGATATCGATACCTGGCATTGGCATGTGGGTATCCTCATCACGAAGTTGAACAACAAATGGTTGAATACCGTGGCATTCACCTTTGGTGTAGAGTTGCGCCATAACAACCGCGTAATTGGCCGTCTGACCCACTACAATGGAAAATCCCCCTCAGTTACATATTACTGTGGACCTCAGCTATACTTACATCCTCCTGGCCACCATTTGTAAGCGGTAATGGTTGGGGAGTTCAGTATAAACTCTTGTGTTTTGGGATCATAATCAGCTCGCGTTTCCAGACCACGTAGGAACGTACCGTGCCCCAACTCGGTTTGAGCATAAGTGCCAATAATTGTACAATCCCATGCTTTTGTCAGCCATTCGACTTGTTGGTCAATAGTTCCTTGGCCCATTACTGTCGGAACGAACATAACATAGTGGAGCGTCAGTGGGTTGCCTTCCTTGATTAAACCTGAACCAAGGGAGCTACCCAAGAGAGCGCTTTCAATAGAAAAGGAAATAGAATGAGTGAGATTCATTAGATATCATGGAACGACTTACGTGTATGTATCGATGCTAGCAGCCCCATCGTCGCGCATCTGTCGGATTTTGTTACTTATTATGGTTGCCTTGCGAACTCCTTCTTCGTACAACTCCTTGTGCGACAGGTAGGAGATTGGGATTTTGTCCATCAACTCTGGATCTTCTAGAAAGTCCTTTTCTGAAAAATATAGAAATATGTTGTATAGATGCGTCACTCATATTTTTATTATACAAAATAAAAGCAGTGCTTGGTGCAGTACCACCATGATTTACGGGTCCATTGACTCATTAGGACATTGTAACTCTGATTCACTCTCCAAATACTAGGTTAAATTACAAAATAAATGCGACAGAACAAGAGGAAGAATCACAACTTCCGACTTGTGTAGCGCAACATGTCAAAAGTTACCTCGCCCGATGGACGCGTAGACGTCCCAAATACCCACATATAAATGTATAAAATATGTTATATATTTGGACGCAAAGTCTGTGTGTGTTAGGTTCGATCTCCGGAAAACATATTACATTTAATTTTCCACCTGTCGCGAATGTCTGACCAGCTTCTTTAATTCAGCCCCGTTTGAGATCGGCATAAAATTGTACGTCCGCAAGGGACGCCCCGAAAAACTCACACAAAGGAATGGTTTCGGAAAGCGCCTAGAGTCCTATACGGACCTCCGCAAATTATTTATCTATTAATTTTTTTGTTACTATAGAAAACCATTTTTAAAAATGGTTAAAAGAATGTACATTATAACGGACAAATGCACAATCTTATCTCCAATTTCCAATAGTAGATATCGAAACACAAAGCAGCTATAGTCAGCGCATAATTCCCAATAAATAAGTCCAAATGTTGTTAAAAATAAATCTGTCATCCGGGTAACTGCTGACAACAGGCGCTCAACCCGTGTATGACAGGCCAGATGACTCAACTTTTGTTGGTCATCCATGGGACGTTGTCATCCGGCCATAGTAACGATGACAGGCGATTAAGCTGTCATCTGGGATGACTAATTTGTATGACAGCTTAATCGCATGTCATCGTTACTATGACCGGATGACAACGGCCTATGGATGGCGCTGAACGATTTTCCTAAGTGTCATCCATACATTGGATGACACGTTTTCCACATTTTCTTGTTGTCCGTACTGATGAGCGCTCTTTCGATTTTGACAACAGAACTTTGTCTTTCGTGAAAATAAAGTGTAAAGTATGTAAATACTTTTTTTTATCATTTCAGCCAAAACATAAGTGAACAATTTCGTGAGTATTTGTGCATTTTTCATCGTCGGAATATTTTGAGCGTTTCGTTTCACTGTTGTGCTTGTGGTTTGTTTGATCAGCAATGTATTTGTACGTTCTTGGGTTCTACGGCCATTGTGGTTTGCATTTTAAATATTATATGTACTATCAAAATAATTATTATTTTTTTTTTTGTATTTTCATTTCGGCGCAAACACAACACAACCAAAAACTGATTTAATTTGATCGATTGAAATCTTTCGTGGGTTATAATGTTTTATTCGATTTTCGTTTTGTAATATAGTAAAAACAAAAATGAGTGACGACGACGGTCGTGCCGATTTTGATGCGATTGATGTTCTGGAATTGCAGATCGTGAACCCCAAAAGGAAGGCACCAATGGCTGCCGGGAATAAACACAAACGAAACAGAAAACTTGTTTTCGCGTGGGACCGGCAAACAGAGTCCGCGTTGATTGCGGCTGTTCAGAAAAATCCGCCGATTTGGGATAGCAGCCGCGAGGACTACAAAAATCCTAATTTGAAAGCCGACATCTGGAAACAGGTGGCAGCTGAACTGAATATCGAAGAGGTTGACGTAGCCGAAGCGCGTCATAAATGGCAATCGCTTCGCAGCCATTTTAAGGCTTGCTTGGCCAAATTTCGATGCCGAAAATCTGGTCAAGCAATAGCCGAGCTAACGACTGTGTCGTGGCCGCATTTATCAGAAATGATGTTTATTGAGTCCGGCGAAGTCGCACAATCGTGCCTATCGACTTCAACGACAGAATTGGTATTCACACTTAAATCGATAGATATAATTTCATTTTGATTACATTCGTTTCGTTTGTTTTATTTTCAGGAGGGTGCGTATAACGATACATCGATTGTGAACTATATAACTCAATCGACGAATCCACAATCGTCCTTTGAATCTGTCCATCCAACGCCGACTCCAAAACATGTACTGCGAAGAGAAGCAAGAGCGAAATCGCCAGCGATACCACAATCGCCATCACCATCGTTTTCTTCGCATTCGAATTCTGGTAGTATGCGAAATTCGGCGGCTGAAGTATTGGGGAACAATGCGCGTAAACAACAGGACCGATATGATGTATTCGGCCAACTGGTCGCATTAAATTTGCGCCGACTTCCAGAAGACGTCGCATTCAATTTGGAAGGTCGCATTATGCACTTGATTTACTCTCTGCCGCCGCCGCAGCAGTTATCACCTCCATTTCGTCACCGCGGATCCCCACTGCATCGAATTAGCCGGCCGTCGTTTAACCGCCTGCTCAATGACCAATAGCGCGCCGATTGAGAAAGAACTCCTAAATGAAACGCCATAAACATATTTAAATGAAATAAATAAATTTGGAGGAACATTAATTATTCAACCAAACAAATTGTGTTTGCAATTTTTCAGTAAATTAGACTTTATATTTTTTATCGCAGAGAATTGGAGTGTAGAACCGACATGTAGATAAAATGGTACTTGCATTATTCTATTTAGAACTGCCTTGCTATATATGTATATTATGACGATTAGCCATATAAAATAATGTGGTGCTCATCTGATGACAGGTTTTAAAAGTTATCTTCATCTCCGCAAGAAAATCGGACATACTATCTAAATATCTACTATTCTCTGTGGTAAGATAATGACCATGTTAGGCTACCTACACGTAGTGAAGAGCTTTTTTTTAGTAGCTACGCAAAAATTATAGCTCTTCATAGCTATATGCCTTAAGTACTATTTAGATGTATGTATTGGGTAATTCACATATTTTCCCAACAATGACTTTTAAAATGTTAATTATTCAAAGGCGAGTAAATCTCTCAATATAATTGGCTAAGATCAAATCATATAAGAGATCTTGTTTAGTTCGTTCGCTGTACTTAAAGGTAGATTCATTTATATGTAATTATCGCCAAGCTTTTACAAGCTTCACTGTATGTTGGAATTGTACATGAGCTTCAAGATTTATTGCACATCGGTGTTGTATGATGCAACAGTTTATTACCACTGGTATAAATAGTGCAACCAAGAGTGAGATAAAAGCAATTATTATATAAACAGCATTCACTCGTCACCTTCCTGATACTACATTAACAAGAGTGACCTACTACTCTACCAAACAAAACAGAAGATAACCTTTAGAAACGAGTCAACTCTTTTTGAAGTAAAATTAGATGAACCCAGTTACATATCAACAAGTACCCAATCCCCACTTATCGTGTTGCCCCATTGATAATACAAAATTTAGTCGAAAATAGCAAAATTATTCTTATCAATTTTTGATAAGTCATAATAACAATTTATGATAATCAGTAACAACAAAATCAAACTAGCAATCTCAATTGTATAGCTATAAAAAACATTTTTTACTACACACGTATTTTATGCATGAGTGGACAATAGTACATAATACGTACCTAATGCTTTCTTTTCTTGATATTTCTTTTCACCGCCAACCCACCAAAGTGTAAATTCTTCAGGACGGAATGTTGCATTATCTCGTTCCTTTTGTAGATCTGGATTTACTTTTCGAACCGATGATGGCATGTTGCAATTTTCTCTACAAATGTTTTACTACCTACTTCTTTCAGTGCACAAAAACAACTGATTTCTCATGGAATTTTGATAATACTGGAACTGGATTGACAACTAAGCGCTTTCTAAACGCTCTTGAACTTTGGAATGGATTAACAAGAAATAAGTACAATGTCAATGAGAACAAAATGTAGGTAGGCATAGGCACTTAAATATAAATAAATAAAAAATTCTACAAACAGTTTTTATTGTTATTCCAAGTGAAATGTCATCACAAATCAGCTGGTTTTAAGGTTAATAAGGAGAAGCCGCTGTACGATAAACTTAGGTTTGTTTGTTCCAAAAAAAGAGAATATAACTAGACTATTAATGCAAATATTCAGCCCAATGTTGAGTGACAACACCCAGTCCTAAAATCGCCCTTTCTATTATTCTAAAATATAAAAACTACTGTTTATCTATTCTCTCGTTTTAATATAATTTCGAAAATGGAAAAGAATACTGTGGGAAAATATGTAGGAATTTCAAATGTACATATGTATAGTTATTTGCCATGAGTTTCTTCCCCACTATAGCAAATAAGTTTAGTGATAAAAAGTGATTGGTTCATTATAGTACATTTATGCCCAAAACACATGTGCAGAAATTCTGAATGCTTCACTGCATGCAGTACTGCAGATGAAACACATGTGCAGAATTCAATTTGCAGCGGTTGCTGTCAATGATGGGAAAAATATGTGAGTGAAACAAAGACGACAAATAATTCCCGTCTCTCTTTTCCTCGTATGCATCAGTAGCTGAATTTAAAAATTCGATGCTGCCAAGTCTACTTAATTTAATTCACTGCGTTGCTATGCAGTGGATTTAGAAATAGAGACATGTTGCAGTGCTGCGGTGGCTGCAGAATTTACATTTGTTTCACCACATAAGAACATGTGTATTCTAATCCTGCTGCGCAGCGAATTCTGCACGTGTGTTTTGGGCATTACACCGCACCTAAATTCAACATTTCAGCAGACAACATTTCGAAATCCAATTTTGCGTTCCCATTGAAACTTCAACATTTCAAATGACAGCTAGTACCAGAATTGATTCTCACTGATGTTTTTTATGTTTCGAAATCAGAAGTGGTTTGTACCTAAAGAATTAATTTTATAATTATATTAATCTAAACATGAATATAAGTGATAATTCAGACAATATTAAACACAATTTTAAATAAATAATATTAAATACAACAAAAAATTCCTCCTCGGATTTTTCTTACAGCGGTTTTTTTTTGTCAGTGAGCCCAAAAGTCATCAAAATGAGGTTTGTTCGATTTGACATACTTGCAAATGCAGCGATGAAATTCAACATTTCGCTGAAATTCAACATTTCGAAATGCTGGAAAATGTATGGCGAAATGCTGAACATTTGGCCTGAAATGCTGCATTTAGTCGAAATGATGAATTTAGGTGCGGTGTAAACGTACTATTAACGTCAAATGATGTTAGTTAAATATATTCATTCCCTGCATTTTCTGTTGGGGATTTTGCAATAAGGCGATTGTATTCTAAAAAAGGACAAACAACAAATGGATCTAATAAAAAAAAGATTGCTGAACATTACTACTGCACTCTGCTCGAAGATCGATCATCACCTCAGTGTAACCGAATTTTCAAACACGACTTCACCTAATTTCAATAAATTGCATATGATCCGATTTAATTCGTCTTCCACCACGATAGTAGGCGTATTTTTTTGGGAAGTGAGTATAACAAAACCAAAAGTGAGTATAACAGTTTTGCATGTAAAACCAAAAGTGAGTATAACAAAACCAAAAGTGAGTATACCAGTTTTGCATGTAAAAGTAAAAGTGAGCTAGCTATAGATTCCCAAAAAAATACGCCTAGTGTGAAAAAATTATCGGAGTTTTATTGTTTAGCGTAATTAACATACGGAATGAGTGACAGTAAATGTTTGTATGATCTCGTATTTTCTAACGAAGTACGCGGCCGAGAGTTTAGACCTGTGTCTATATCATGTTCGTTCTTTGTGTTGGATAATTAATTGCATTATATACTAGCGTGTTGTATAATTTGTGGTCTTTATAGTTTTTACACCAAAGCAGTATAACTTCTACAGCACGTACACAAGTGCCTTTATGGTTGTAACCCCAAAGCAGTATAACTTTTACTGCACGAACACAGGCAACATTTTTTTATTTTTGGTTTGGTTTAATTTAAGTACGTACTTGGATTAGTAAATTTTAACCATCTCTAAATTGAAACCGAAATCGAATGAAGAGTGTTCTCGATCTTGATCCCGAAGAATTTTTGTTTTCTTGTTCCAATCGAACATAAAAATGAGGTCTAGTTCTAGAGCAAAAATAAGTTCATACTCACAGTCACAATAATGTGGACACTTTGGAACTCGCCCCAGAACGACGACAAAGTTGCTCAATTTTTTGGACACCATGACTGACAGCTGGCATGTTGAACTCCATTCAAAATATTTACAAAAAAGTTTAAAAAATTCTCTGCAAATTATTCGAAATTATGACTGGTTAATTGATGCCTACGTACTTGTAAGTATTATGCACCAATAACACTTTGTAGTCAGATTCTTTAAATTATCAACAGGACTTCTATGTGGATGAACATTGGTCGAAGTTGCCTATCTCGTGGCGAAACTACCTGGAGCCGCTGGATCATGATGACTTGGCAAATATTCTTCGTGGTAACATGAAATGCACCTCTGTTCGACCATTATCTTTACTTTGCCTTATGTCGCTTATGAAACGATTGTGTGTTCCGAGAACAGTAAAGAGTGACTGCCATTTAGAGCTAGTTTCAAACGAGTCGTCCCTTATAGAACACCCAAAACTGAAGAATATCTTTACGAAATGTGTCAAGCCCAAAAAGCGTCATGAAATTGCGAAAATGGCAAAATTCTGTCACCAAAGCGTGGTGCAGACTTCGGTTGATTTTGTCGTAGATTTTGGTGCAGGATTAGGCCATTTGGCTCGGGTTCTAGGATACGGATATGGAGTGCAAGTGTGTTGCTTGGAAATGCAGAACACTCTAAATGAACAAGCAAGGTGAGTTTACCGAAGAATTGGAAAATTGCATAAACTTGACGCATTCATCGTGTAGAACAATTGATTTACAACTAGAAACAACGGCGTCCAAATACATGTCACCTGAAGCGAGGCAACATTTCCGTCGACCAGTGCATATCACTATGAAGTTGAATAAATCAGTTTCTGCTAATGAGTTTGTAAAGAAAATAACCGATGCCTTGGGCATAACAATGGACAGTGAATTTTGTTTTGGTATCATCGGCCTGCACCCATGTGGAGACCTGGGAGCAATACTCACTCAAATGTTCCTTTCTTGTGAACAAGCGAAGTTCCTTAACTTTGTTGGTTGTTGCTACATGAAGCTCTCCACCGAAGAAGAGTCCTCAAGTCCCAGCTATCCTCTTAGTGAGTTCCTGCAAAAACTAGGAACAACCTCCCCACGACTGAGTTATGAATCCAGAGAGATTGCTTGCCATGCGTCTGAGATGTACTGCGATCGTTTAGAAAGTGGGGAGTATGAAGATCTTAAGGTACATTCATTCAGAGCGACTACCGAGAAAATATTAATGAAGTACTGGCCAGAGATGAGGCACACAGGTCTCAGAAACGTAAAACACACCAAAGGAATGCAATTTGAAGAGTGAGTATGATGATAATAATCACCTGCTGAGACCGTGATTCATTCTATTTCCGTATAGCTACGTAAAACGAGCTACCAACGGCTTAAATATCCACATTTCCCAAGACGATATGCACTCTGAAACTACTCGGAATGACCTCAGTCAGTGGAAACGCATTGTTATCTTCTACACTATGCGACTGCTGTTTGCTCCATTAGTGGAGAGTGTCGTTCTTTTCGATCGAATACTCTACCTGAAAGAAAGAGGTAAGTTGTCTGCACAAAATCTTTTTCAAATCGTCCTTATGGGTCGTTTTAGGTTGCTCAGTCAAGATTTCTGCTATTTTTGATCCTCGCCTTTCACCTCGCAACCATATAACAAGTGCGACTAAACTAAGTCAATGACTGTTTACGTGTTACCTCTCGTTTTATTATTATCCTAAGACTGTTGAATAAATTAAATTATGTATTTACAAAAGCTTGAGGGCATTATATCTCGTTTCTTTTTTTGAAAAATGGAATGACTTTGATAAGTTTGGAGAGGGAGGTTATCCCTAAGCAAATTGTGCACTTGCCAGCATGTTTGTCGTTACATCTGGCTCTTCATCGCTCGCGTTTTGGTCGAGCTTCTCAAATCCCCGCTTTCTATGATCCAATAGGCCGCTTAGTTTAAATCCCTCCGGCTTGGAGGGAAAGTCCCATGCATGTCGGCGATTTTTCACTCCGAACGGAAGGCAACCTAAAGTAAAGCAAAACAGTATTAATTTACAAAGGCTTTGAATGACCACAGTATTAATAATTTATAACTACGCGTGTGTTAAATGGAATGAGCATCTTACCTTAATTAGGCCTCCGAGGTGTGTGCAGACGTTTAAATAAACTTAAATCTAAAAATGAAAATTTAACTAACTAGGGGTACTAAAACTACAAACTAAACTATAGTATCAAACACGGATCTCTACGAGAAAATAAGGACATCAAATGGCCATTACAAATGTGTATCGGTACCACCAATGAGGACTATGATCTCATTCTCTTTGTACAAAACTTGGCACCCATTAGTCCAAGGAGCATCAGTCAATCTGTAAGCAGGATAGCCCAGGAGGGAAGAATGCAAAAGTAGTCATTTACCTAGTACGCCGCTATCCATTGTCATTATAACCAGACGGATTAAAAGTGACTCCAGGCATATGGTCTCAGGCGTCTTCTACAAATCACTGGGCATATCCAAATCTGTACGCATGTGATCGCACATTGCATGCTTAAGTTTGAGGCAGACAAAAAAGCCACAAGAGAGTTGAACATCAGACGGACTGTCATGGAAACTTGGATCACCACAAAAAAAAAATTATGTATTCACACAACACTAGTATACATGAGATAAATGCACCTGACGGAAGAACTTGCAGAGGCTGCGATGATAACGGAGTTCTTGAGGACATTATGATTTCCCTTTACTTTGACAGCTCGCTAACCAAACAAGTTGTGTACCCAAAGGACAACACATCTCAAGCACAAACATAGAACGCTTCTACTGTTCGCATCAAAAATGGAAGGAATAAGCCATTACTGCAGCAGACCGACTAACAAATGCTTGTGAGCACCTTTGAGCCAGACAGGATATTTAAATCACTAACCAGCACCTGTTGGGCCGAAGTTGATAAGACGGTTTTACAGCAATCGGCCAATCAATCTTGACAATAGTGCCAGCATACAGTCATTCAAGCCCATGTGCCACTTGAAACAAAACAATTAACTACAAACTCATTCATTATTGACCTGGTACTGAAAACGTTGACCGAAGTAGATTACATAAATGTGCAGTTTTTTTGTGCTATAATTTTTTATATATGCAATAGTAAATCTTACCTCTACTCTAGTGTAATCATCTCTGCTGACCCACCGAAAGCAAACATTTATGCGACAACAAATTAAAATAAATATAAAATAAAAACCAAACAAATTTGCAAAAGAAAATTTATTACAAAAATCAAGAAAATAAACATAAAAGTACGTTTGTAAAAAAATTGTAAACAAAAATATTCGAACGTCTGACACAATAATCAAAAGTATATACAAGTCTATATAGTTTCCACATGTAACTGGATTACAAATGAGAAGGAAAAACGTGATGCATTTAATTCTTACTTAAAATTCTGAGGACAAAAGCACAGTAATAGGAGGAGGGTGTTGAGGACGACGGGGAAATGAACACAAAAACAATCAACATTCATTGTGATTGGAGGAGACCAGGCGCTTATACACTAAATCACATGGGGTACCCGTTGGGAGATCAGAATTACCTCGTTTACGTCGTCGGGAGATCAGCAGTGCCATTCCGAATGTGAGCAGTGCAAAGATTACCATAAGAGCTGCCACCAGGAGGGCAGTTGATCCAGGTTGCGCTTTCGTTGTTGCCTGCGATTGCTGTTGTTCTTTTGTATTAGCCACGACTGTGGTGGCTGTAGGTTTTGCCGCAGACATTGGTAAAGAGGGAGCTACCTTTTTGTGGAGGAATTTGTGCACCTTAGTGGGATCCAATTCGGCAACGTATATTTCAGTACCATCGGTGGTGACGGCAACATCGTGGGGATTGGAGAACTGAAGATCGTTTGGGCCAAACTTGCTGATCACCTGCTTGGATTTCATGTTAACAACATAACCACGTACTTCATTGTAGTGGTCGATCTGGCCCAAGCCTCCGGTTGGGCCGTTAACTACAATAAGCTGGCCACCATCCGCTGGGGTGTAGTCCATGCTAAAGAGTCGGTCACCGATTATTTGGCTGTGATATTGCGAGTGGAATGTTCCGTTGTTGGAGAAAAAGCACTGTACTCGACCATTTTCGCGATCTGCGGTGCAAATAAGACCTTGGTCTGGTACTAGAGTAAGTGCATGAGGAACAGCGAAGTAGTTTTTAGGGGCAACTTCAAACGCATTACCTAGAAAGGGAAATTTTAGAATATTTGCGAAAAAATATACCGAAGACGAAACATACCTGAAAAAGAATTCTCACCCCACTGGAGGATTTTTTGTCCTGAAGCCGAGTACTTTACTATACGGGCATTACAGTAGCCGTCAGCAACGAAAAAGTCTCCATTTGGTAAAACGGCGACAGAAGTCGGCTTGCAGAATGTTGTTTCTGTTTTTCCCGGCAGAAAGGCTGTTCCCAGCGTCAGAAGAGGTTTGAACGATGCTCCTCTAGGCCCAAATTTAAACACCTGGTGCAAACCGACGTCAGTCACCCAGACATTGTCATTGGCATCGATTGTGAGACCATGAGGCATATAGAAGCTTTAAGTGAAGAAATTGAACGCAACCGGTAACGCATGGATAATAAAATTACTTACATGTCCTTTCCCCAACCGTAGACAACCTTGCCAGTTTTCCTATCAAAAGCCACTACAGTATTCTCTTTAATTGGTCCTCGAAAACGTTCAGTGTAAACATTCTTTTCATTAAACGTCGTCTGTTGCCAAATTCGATCCACTCTGTGGAAAATGACAACATTTCCCGTCTTGTCGAAGGCCACCGCTGACACAGCGCCAAGTTTAACTGATGGATCCGGCCATTCCGACTGGTAAACATAAGCTAAAGAAGGAAAATTAAATTACATCTTTATAGATAGGTACAGTCGTTTGCACTCACTTGAATTCAATTTAGCAATCTCCGCCTGGACATCGATCTTTTCCACCTTCAACTTAGGTTGTTTCCATCGAATTTCCGATGGATTACCACTTTGCATTATTTGCTGAAACCGTTGGTTTGTACTAACAGCCTCATCTTCAGTCACTGGAAGATATCTAGCGAGGTTCTGAAAAATCAAAGCAAAAATCGTCCTTAAAAAATCAGTTCAATCAAGCAAAGCACACAAATTTCCTAATATTCCATCTACCTACGTATTCAACAGTAGTTCCATTAAGGGGGTTGAAATTAATAAAACCCACTCAATGTCTTCACCTGTTACATGATATTATGTACTTGCAATTTGCAAAGAAAATCAATAGGACCACGTTCTAAGCAAACATATGTTCCCCAAGGAATTGAAATCGAAAACCTACCTGGTCTGAAGCAGATTCAATTAAACAATTAACCAGAAAGAGCTGTATAGCTATCAGAACTTTTGGCCAGTACATTTTTTTTTAGAATTTGCTTTGTTTTCTAATGGTGCGCTGATGGAAGCTGGTGCTTCATCTAAGTCTTATTTGTTTTGGTTTCAAAAGGGAAAATTATAATGTATAACAATTATTCACTTGAGCAAACTTTCGTAGAGTTTTTAAAATGCAATTTATTAAGTTTTTCACTTGTAAAGGAAATATTTTCTAAGAAAACAAAGACAACAATCAAACAGCCATCGCGGCATTTACCATATGCAGAGAAAAAATGTGATGCCAAACTTTTCTGGAGAAAGAATGTAATAGATGCTTATGGGGATGCTACCAAAAATTGTACAGTGTTCCCAGGCTCAACAGAAATATTATCATGAGCTGAAATATCTTGTGGAGTACCTACCTACCTAGGTACTATTTAATCGTATGATTGGAGCGATCTCTCTCTGCTATTATGACTCGACATGAATTTGACTGAAATTTGTTTTTTATTGCTTTTCGTCTGGAAATGTCATTTTTTGTCTCATTTTAGTGTCTTCTCATGCCGGTGATCGTCTGTAACGTAGGTATACAACCTCTCTTGCCGTTGCGATACGAAATGAAATGTCATGGCATGATTTGCTCAGCCCAGAAATAAAATTGTATGAGATAGATCTCAGACATTTATTTGGAGAGACATATCTCTAGTGGAGTTAGCGTGTAAAAGACCAATTGACAAAATAAATGAAAGAGGAATTAAGGGTATCGTGAACAAATTTCGAAGGAAATATAAGTTATATTACTGGATTGGAAACATTACGGGGGAAATATTGTTCCCAATAGGGGTGAACATTGATGGGTGTTGCTATAATCCTCCGTTGTTTGGGATACGACTACGTAAGGAAATGTCAATGTTTATATTGCGTCAAGTTGGGGTATGTGGCTCGCTATGCTCGCGGCAAGGACTCTAAACTGCATTTTAATCATTTTCGGACATTACGTTTAGGATTCGGCTGTACGTTTAGGATCCAACTTTTATCTTTATAAAGAGTTTTTAATGAAAATAGGATTATGTTACGTTGACTACGTAGTGTCCCGAACTAAACATCAATCAGTACAAAATCTGTCAAAATCAACGGCCGAATAGACGGCCGCTTGCTTAAAGCGTGATTTTAATATATAATTTATTCCTTTTATTATTTACTACTACTTTTTTTACTCGGGCAATTCCAAAAATGAACGATTGGAAATCAAGCACTTCAAAGGTTATTCTCATTCCTTAATTGAGGGCAAAATGACAGATAAGTCAATAACGATAAATAAACATAGAAAGGACATTAATATTGCGTAATAACAAATTAATTTGACATTTATAATTTTCGTATGCAAGTTGTTGTTGAAATTATCAGTAAAAAACAAAGGAATTCGGGTGCGAAAAATATACGTGATAGGAAATCAATACAATACGTTCATTATTGTACCAGAATACCACAATAAGCAATAACCTAAGAACGTAATAGAAATAATCCGCTGTAATGTATTTTTTTTTTGTTTTTTTTAATTCACTGAATTCACTCACTTGGTGAACTGTCAAACTCTGTTAGACTAATAGGGCCCATACACGACACAGACACGTCGCTGCAGACCAATATATTTTGTTGTTGTGCAAATGTTTGCGCAGATCGTCTGTGTCGTGTGTATCCATGTCGACTGTTTGCAGCGACCGTCTGCGTGAATTCAAAATTTTTTGAATTTTTCTTGGTCTGCAACGACATGTCTGTGTCGTGTATGGTGAATTTTGCACAGATAGCGAGAAAATTCACGGCGTAAACATAATTGAAAGCCTCTCGCTTGAAGAAATCTGTTCCCTCGTTAAAGTTTTTTGTTTATTTATTAATGGACATATTTTTTGTAGCTGCTTCATTAAATTTCATTCATCCATTCGGAAAAATTTGAAGAAGTCGGCAGGCAGTATTCGCCATTTTTCCGACCCGACGACCACGACGAAACGATACAAACTAATGTCTGTGCAGATTGTCTGCACCGTGTGTGGCGAAGGCATGTTTGCACAGACTTAAGGTCTGCAGCGACGAGTCTGTGTCGTGTATGGGCCCTATAATTTTATTTGCCTCTAGTCCAGTAAAATTTTGTTAAATTTCTTAACCACAAAGGTTAGTAGAACATTCTTGCTTTTATAATATATCCATGAACACTTTCCGATGCATCCCAACTGGAGAGCACTGGCAACCTTGCACATCCCACTCAAACGCTTTGTGACTGCAGGAGCGTCTGAAGAATCCTCAACATCCTCGTACAATGAAAAGTATCAAATCTCAAATGTAAGCTCTTCTGAAGTTAAAGAATTCTACGATGAAGTGATAACAACTCCAGAAACCGCTCCCAAACCTGAAGTATCCCAGTTGTATTCAAATGCGCGAGTGGAGATTCAGAAAATCCCATTTGATAAAAACAAATTCTTTAGGGCAGCCATCGAAAACGACACAAATAATATTCTGCTCTTCAATTATCAGAATGACGATATAAACACAACTGACGCCTATGGTTGGACTGCAGTTATGATGGCAGCTTGTGAGGGCTCTGCTGACGCTGTTGAAGCTTTAATAGAATTAGGGGCCGATCTCAATTGTAAGGATAGAAGTGGAAATACAGCATTCAAACTGGCGGAGAAAAAACACTTCTTCCACATCCTCGAACTCTTTTCAAAGCGCGAAGTGAATGCAACGGAATCGGATACAGAAGAACCAGATGACGATACTGTGCACAATGAGTTCTTCTGTGATGTTTGCAGACGATCATTTAAGGAAACCTCACTTCGCGATCACGTTACCTCAACTGTTCATCAGTTCAACAAAAAACGAGGCAAACAATCGTCACTGAACAGGTTCAGCATTCCTGCCAAGAACCGTGGATTGAAAATCATGCTAAAGCAAGGTTGGGACAAAGAAAGTGGTCTAGGTCCTAGTAATAGCGGACGACTGTTTCCGGTAAAGACAGTTATTCGGAAGCAACGAACTGGTCTGGGGACACAGCAGGAGCCTGCCAGAGTCACCCATTTTCAGGCATATGACCTTCGAGCCATAAAATACGTTCCTCGTCCGAAAGCTAAGAATCGAAACGACATGCGCCAGGAAAAGAAACGGGAATGGAAGCGCGAACGCAGACTGCGAAAGGAGCTCTCGTAGACAAAGTACCAACTCATTTATTTCTGTCTTCCGTTGCAGATCACTGCAATCACAATGTCCAGATCCGATGAACAGAAAACTGTTGAGATAATTCATGCCACGGAAGAGGTAGCCGATGTGATTCTTATGAACAAGCATGAGCTGATTGAATTGGACAAACGGCGACAGATCACACGGGAGGCTATTAGGGAAATTGAGAAGACTTGTGCCGATGAGAAAAAAATCTGGACAACCATTGGTAGTATGCTGGTTAAAGTCAAGAGGGAGACGGCACTGAAATTGCTAAAGAATGGTAAGTGGAACGGAAGTCCTGAATCTGAGAAAGACAATTTTATTTTGTTTTTTTTTTTTTCAGATCAAATGACAATCGAAGTGGAAATTAACAAACTTCGTTCAGACCAAAAGATTTTGGTCAACAAACTTCGCGACTTGGAGCATTCAACGCCGTATTCGGGTACGCATTTAAAGGCATTAGATAGACATGAGTTTGGAGCGCTCAAAGCAAACTTGCCATTCATGTAAAAAATACGTTGGACATGTACATGTTATAGCTGGTTAAGTTAGATATTAACAATAAAATATTTTGCATAAGTATATTTGTTGCTATGGTTTGTCAAGTGGGGAAACTGTGTACAGAAAGGATTTAGCTCTATCGACACAGACAGCACCCTTCTCAATAAAATGCTAAAACAAATTTATATAAAACGGCAAAGCGTCCCCAGGTGAAACAAACTGACTTACAATGGCATTTGTGTTTTGTTGGCATAGATAATGGATGATTGCAGTGTCTTAGACAGAGACTTCATAGGTCGGGAGCTCGCTTAGAAAATGACTTATATGTCTGGTGTATCTTCACTACAGTGCTAACTGTATTTACATAGCGTTGAATTTGCATTTTATCAAATCTATTGGCCGATAATAGCGTGTTTTGATATCGTTGGGTGAATTGGCAATGATAAACTTTTAGATAAATCAGCGAGAGCTAACACTAGGCCTCGTTCACGCGACGTCTATTCGATTCGACTTTTTCCCGTATATGGTTTTATCGAATACGAGACAGCATTTCACACGACGGATTTTTCCATTCGATTTTTTCACGTACGAATTCGTCTTCCATCTTGACTATAATACCGGTGCTCAGCTACTAAAGTACCGACTATTAAACGAGAATTAATTCGAGAAAAAAACGTTATTCGTGTGAATGACACAATATAAACATAGGCGCCACTTCGTTACGTATTCGATAAAATTGATGCGAGATTTCTCTAATCGCTGTGACAAGTTGGGAAAAAAACTAACGATTATACGATAAAATATAATATAAGATATAGTCGTGGGTGTAGGTTGCTGAAGTGGACGCTCCATAGCTCTTCGCCATCGACTCTAAATCAACAAGGGCAATCCGCATACAGGTAGACGAGAGATTTTGAACATGATTTAACTATGTAACCTAGAGGACGCCTGCCTGATGGTACGGATTCCATAGCACGTCGTGGGATCCTGGTTTCGGGCATGCGTTTAACATGACCAAACCACCGAAGCATGGACCGTACCGTCCGGAGAAGAAGCTGCTCAACATTGAGTTCCTCACGTATTCCGGTGTTTCTAATACGATATCAACGTGTCTACGTAAGTGGCTTAAAATGTACAAAAATCAAAATGCATAGGTATGTAGACACCTCCATTTAATAGGAACAAAATTTATCACTAACTGAATTTGAGAGCGAATTTTACACCACTATTCTGCAAATTCATGAGCTTTTAAAGGATATGTGCCTTGCCTACCTGTTGCTAAATGTTGACTTTTCAAGTAAGTAGAACCAAGGGCTTTTCCAAAGAAGCGTACTCTTCGTCTGATCGAGTCTTTTTGAATGGAAATCGCACACATATTGGACATGGATTCCAAATAAATTCTTATTTCATTCAAAAACAATAATTCTTGATTATAAACGAACAGCTATAGAATTCATCTGCGACGCGGGCCTAGCGGAATATTTGCTTTCTTCTTATACAAAAATGTTGCGTATACGCCACCGTCCATTTCCGAAAACAGGACATTTTTAACAGAATAGGCTGATGGAAAATACATAACGTTTGCAGAATCTCTACGTTCCTTGCACCTCTCCACTAAGTTCTCTCTTCTCGCCACGAACAACACGGGTAATGAAAAGCTTTTGTTGCTCCAAGTCGATTCCACTTCCATTCCACAATCGCACACCACTCCTTATTGCTCTTTCTATTTACACTTTATGCTGCCTATCGTTATTGCCACTTTTGAAGTTTAATTTTCGCTGTGTGGTGTGCCAGTCGTACGTGCGAAGCGAAGACGGAAAATAATAACACATTCACACTGCCCCCACATTCACGCATCTCCTCGCGAATTGCGTTATAGAGATACATCCATACATCCGTATCGATACCCTACCCACTGAAAATAAATACTTTTTTTTCTATTCGGTGGAGCAGTGTGGAGAACGACGACACACCGAACAGAAAAAGAAGGCAAAAAGCTGATACAAATACAAAAATATACGAGAAAGAGTGAGAAAGCGAAATGTGACATGAAGGCCATGGTACAAGTTATGTCGCTATCGTAGTCGTAGTCGCCAACGTCGTTGTCATTTTTAACAATTCGCTGTCCGGAAAAAAGTCTTGAAATCTTTATCGATTTACCCTGTATTTACCTAATGTGGGGATAAAACGCGAATAGAACTTCAATTAAAATACAAAATAAACAAATTAACTCTCAAACAATCCGTGAGATACTCGAATGCGGTTGTATCTTTGACGTTTTTCCAACCATATGCAACGATTCTTTCCAAATCCGACTCCAACCACTTGTCCCTCGAGTTGGAATTGAATAATTTTCCATTGAATTCGGGTTCACATGTGATGTGAAAAATATTAGATATTATTTACATAGTTGCAACAAGAATCGCAAACGGTATGCGAAAAATTCGGTAAAAGCCCTTAGAAAGGGGAAGTAATCAAAAGTGATAAGAGTGCAAATAGTGAAAAAGTTGGCAGTGCTTTTTGATTCGTGGTGTACCTACCTCATGTAATTCTATGTACCTCCGTACCTTTCAGATAAATTGAAAACGACTTGCGTTTTCATTCGGTCCTAGTAGCCCCCTCCCCTTTCACAAAAAAAATTAATTAATATACTCTCATAGTTCTGTGTTCCTTAACGTATTCATATTTAAGGTTAATTCAATTTTTGGGAAACATATTCCTTCGGCTAACGAAAACAACTTAACAAGTGGTTCATACAAATATACAAAATAAGATATTAATTCCACCAGAAGGGGAGCGCTACATACTGTGTGTCTCTCTGATATAAAATAAAAAAACAACAACAAGGCAAACGGAAAAAAACATTCCACAACTACAAGATCGAAGTGCAGCAACAACATCAGCGCCAGAGGACGACATCATCAGCGATCAGCCTCCTCATTAAGAGATCGCGCTAAAAAAAAGGGATATTACCCCTGTTACTTGCTGCAGATACGTTTATTAACTGCGAACGCGACGCGAATACAAAAAGAAAAACAACAGCACATACCAACAGATAAGAAAACAACAACTACTACAAGCAACAGCACTGGCAAAAAGCGAAGTACAACAACAATTTGATGCAAATAAATCAGGTTTGTAGAATTATTATTTTATTACTATTATCTGGTAGATTGTAGATATTTCGTTGTAATGATGCATGTTATAGATTTCTTTCGGTTATGACTTTAGTAGGTGTAGTGCGTTTCTTTACCAAGGGAGGGGGTTGTTACTTACCTTAGGTACGGGGTTGCATCTGGCCGACGAAACAGCGAAGCAAAAGCAAACCATGTGATAGATAATGCGAGGAAGACGAACAAAATCAATTAAACACAATAAATAGTGATTAGGGGGGATATGGCGATGGCGACTATAATGGCTGTGTGTGAATGGGCAAGGGGCTGCACATAGAGGGAGAAGTAATAACTTGAATTTTGCGACAAAGCTAATCAAACAGGATATGGTATTGCCAGATTGAATTTGAATGTTAATTAAATTGTTTGGAAGGCGACTTTTTTCCAAACTTACGAGCTGGGAAGCAGAACATAGACAATTTCGTGGGCTAAAAATCGTGTTTTTCTGATAACATGGGCGGACAGTTTTTTTTAACGAAAAACATAAAAATACTAACCCCCAGTTTCACAATGGAAGTTTGAACTAAAGTTCAACTGAACCTCAACTTAAGTTTAAATTTGAAGTTCAACTCGTCGGGTTTCACAATGTAAACTTCAGTTTAAATGAACTCAGTTTAATTTTTAATTTTTTTAATTAATTAATTAATTAAATTTAATGAATAGAATTTGGCGGTATTGTACAGTACTTAGTTTTTATACGACTTTTCTTGTCTTTTCTTTCAAAGAACACGGAAAACAACGTCAAATATTTGTGTTTTTTTACATCCTGTCACTGATCTGAGATCTAAACGGCAGAATACTGTCGTTTAACTTAAACTACAGAATGAACTCTGTTCAAGGTTTAAACGAAACTGTGAAAACAAAATAACGTAAAATTCTAAAAAAAAAAAAATGAATTTCGAAATCTTATCAACAGAATTTGTCTCGGAATTTGTTACTTATGGTAAAAAGTAAGATTGTCGGTCAAGCAGAACAATTTTGCTGTACCCGTGTGGGATGTGAACAGCCTCCATTAAAAACTCTTTATATTTAAACCTTTTTCTATATGTATAAAAAAACATTCGATTACAACAAACAATAAGTAATATAGTAGTTTTCATTAAATTTATCCATGAAGGGGGCGGGGACTTAGATTCTTCAAGTAGACCCTCCATAACTCTTGATTTCCGCCATCGACTCTAAATCAGCAACAGACAATCCCCATACGGGTGGAGATGAGATTATCGACTTGATTTAATCATCTCATCTTTGATCTATCTAGAGGACGCCTGCCTGATCTCACGGATGTCATAGCACGTCGTCTTGGGATCCTGGTTGGGGACATGCGTATGACATTTAAAAACCACCAAAGCATGAACCAAAGAGAAGTAGCTGCTCGACATTGCGTTCATCACTTATTCTGGTGTTCCGTATACGATTTCTGCGAGTCTTTTATTAACAGAATGCCCAAGATGTTTTAAAAATAACCCTGCCTTATTCAGCTTCCTCTTTTTACTCAATAATAAAAAAAAAAAAACACCTCTTCATTATGGACAAAAATGTTTGTTAATGTTAAATCTAAATTAGATTTATGTTTACTCCCATTCCCATATCTGATTAGGTATGTTCGATGTGGGTAATGAACAAAAAACAGCGTATTCGAAAACAAAGTATGTACCATATGTTTGCCATGAGATAATAATGAAGGGAAGCAGTGCTTCAAAAAAAAAAAAAAATAAAATAAAATAAAAAAATTTCATAACAAAGAATTTATCTATTTATTCGAAATTACAAACTTGAATACCTATTGTCTAAGTCAAGTTAATAAATTCTAAAAGAGTATTTCTAATCTACTTGAATCAACAAATTTCGATTCTTTTTGCAATTTGAGAATTTAATTGAAATTAATGCAAATGAGAATTTGGCCAATTTCAAAGCAAAAGACGTTCTGAAATCAACCTTTCAACAAAGGAGCAATTTAAAGAACTTTTAACAACAATTGTCGACCAAGTCATCAACGAAATGGATATTCAAAATATTTTCAAATCATAAACATATTTATGAAGTGAATAATGTTGGAGTGTACTATGTCATCACAAATTTATTAAATTTGGTTGGCCTCTACTCGAGAAATGCGTTTCGCCCCGATGTGGTGGGTGGGCTCATCAGTAGACGACCACCACATCTGATCTAGACGCACTGTTTGCTCGATTTTCACCGAGACTATGATGATTTTCCAATCAACAAGTGACTGTGAATCATACCTCAAGACGAATCTTTGGTTCAAAGACAATCGCCGAGAGGATTTGTTTTTTGCCCAGGGCCTGGCTTGTTTAATCAAAATATTTATTATATATTATATTAATCATAAACATATTTATGAAGTGAATAATGTTCAAGTGTACTATGTCATCACAAATATATTAAATTTGGTTGGCCTCTACTCCAGAAATGCGTTTCGCATTTATTCGGTTTAGTTCCAGCATTGTATGTATCTTTTAAAACCAATTTTTTTGTTAACTTGCATAATAATGTACGGGATATTTTGACATTCCAGCGTTGAAAACAGAACTGAACTTATATTACGATTTTTAATCAGCACTGATCTCCGTGACAACTGCATTAGTAGAGAGATCATTTTCGTGTCAGAATAAAAAAGGTTGTCAAATTTAGCCCTTATTTCGATTGAAAAACCATTGTTAAAAGAAATACGAGTCAAAGGGGAATTTTAAGACCGAATAGAAGATAATTTTGCTTCAAAAGAAAGAAGAATTAATTTAAAGTACAAGACTTAGTAACCTTTTAAATAACCTCATAGATAATTTGCTTAAATATATTATATTGTTTTTAGTGAATTTTAAAAGTATTTTTTTTACATCTATATCTACCATTTTGACCTTAAATAATTTTAATAAAGCGATATTTTCTTCAATAAAGGACTTTTAATTTTAAGTTTAAAGTTGAGTACTTCCGCGTCCCAAATAGTCACGCTTCGTGCCTGGTATGCCAATAAATAAATGTCAGAGGTGGTCTGAACAGACAAAGTCAAACCTTAAACTTTTCGCCTATACAAAAAAGCCGTATCGCTGGCAGTCTTTAAAACGAGACTATATAAAAAATATTTTATTATAGTCAATCAGTTTTCAAAAACAATACAATTCAGAGATGATCATTCTTTATGAGCTTTTTGATTTATGTAACTAACAATATTTTAATTGTGGATCGGTCGGACGGTGGATGTGTCCGTTGGTTAACATAACCCTACCAAGCAAATGATGAATGCCCCCATTTCAGACATATTCCCCCGGTGAAAATTTGGTGACAACAAAAACACATCACGTCAAAAATGTAGATAAATATTTCGAATATTGAACGGTTAAGGTGTAATCGAATACATAGTCAAAAATGTCGTGTGTGTTTTGGTTTCTATTTAATATTAAATTTGATTAATATTATTAAGTTTCAATAAACTAAATACCATCATAGATTAGCAAATTCGCAAAGTATGACGTACCATTATTTTGTGCATTATTTGCCTCCTCTCAATTCTGGCAATACTCTAAATGTCACAGTGATTTTGTCTCTCTTATACTTATCACATCGAAATTCTGTAAACACAGCCAAATGTTAAATGATCCGTATTTTACAACTACAATGAGAGCACGCATTCGCAATTATGTGATGTTTTCAAAAAAAAAAAAAAAAAAAAAAAAAAAAAAACAAAGGCAATACGGCTTCATTGCAATTACTTAAGTTCAGCTTCAGTTGGTAGTTTTTCTCTCCCTCTTCGATTGAACATTTAATTTAATACACTGCTGTCGCGGTGTTGGGGCTCTTCAACATGGCAAACTTAGAACAGGCAATAGGCATGTGCTGTTTGCTTAAATTGTTTTCTTCTTTTTCAAGACATCACGCATAATAAATTACAAATGTATAGAATACGCCGGCGTTTATGTAAATTTGTGTATAACTATTTGCTTTTCAAATTTGAGGAAGGCACAAAAGTGCACATACATGTGTACAAAAGTAGGCTTATGGGGACTTTAAGACATTGTGAATTTGACTAAGCATTATGTGGCTTGTGGCTATGTTAATGAAGGCATTGAGGTATAGTGGTCATCCTTTGAACATGGATGGCTACATATCTAGCGACAAAACTATAAAACTCATTTGCGTCTTCGTCAGTCAATGTTGCTAAAAAATTATCCTCGGATCATTTTCTGACACTATCGTGGTGGGAAACGAATTTTAAGCTGTAAACAAATTATCCTGCTCCGGGAGCAAGGTAATAAAATATCCTATAGGCTAATTTTTATAGGTTTTCTTTTGTTTGAGTTTTGCTAGAATGTTGAAGAAGAAATAAAACACTGAAATTGAATAAAATAATAGCATGAAATTCGATAAATCTCTGTTTTAATATTGGAGTTTGATGGACTAATTTTTAACACTGTCATAAGTGTCAGAAAATTATCCGAGGATAATTATTTAGCCCAATTGACAAACGGCCTTAGAACACAATTTTCAGTAATATACATAAGTAGAAACTGACAATTGCTGGGTTCTCGGTTTGTTGTTATATGTTATGAATTTGCCTTGATACAATCAGATCTCGGAAACTCAAAGAATTGCGTCTACTAGGGACTTATGCAATATAAGGCGGATATATTGAAATAGTTATGCGATGCGTAATTTATTCAAAATATACTTCGTCCTTTATGCATGGAAACGCCTAAGAACCGGACGGTCGGTAAAAAAATCTGTTATCAGTTGCATTGTATTCTAAAAAAGGCCTTATATTTTTCGGAAATTCTAAACTTTTCTAATTTAGTTACTTCATTGTATAAAGGTCGAAAAGGTACCTATCAATTTCATACTTTACATTTTTAGGCTCTTGTGGCTTCTCTTATTGTTAAGTCGGATTATAAACCCAAAGCTGGGTTATTCATCTCCAGGATATATACATATATAATAATCTTGTAAGGGTAGAGATGCACGTTGCCATAGAAATCTCGGGAAAGTACCTAATAACTTTTAAAAACCTCTTATAAAACGCTTTAAATAAACTGACCAGATGGGCAGTACGGTATGGTTTATTTTGTTTCGCACAATGCCCTGTGCCGCACTGGAAATGTTGTTCCATCTTACGCCCCTTGACATTTTTAGCAGATACATTTTTTAAAACAGTTTCACAGAGTGGTCTAGTAAAGAGTTTCGAAATTACTTCGGAAAACATGGACTACATACTCCTCCCAAGTTAGATTTTGATAAAAACTTACAATTAACTATCCCCCACGGCCACTGTCTGACAGGAAAGTTTGAATTCGCAAACGATTTTTGTAGAAGCTGCAGAAATGAGGGGGATAAGGAATCTATTCCCATCCCCAATTCTACAAAATTGTCTAATGAAAGAGAAATTTGACAACTGTCCGATTGTCAGGTTACAAATTGTCACCTGTCGCAATTGTCAATTTTTATGAAACAGGGCCCTGGCAGATGGTATTAAAATGAACATTTTATTGGTCTAAGTATGCTGGCGTTAACTGGCAGCCACATCAACGTATCCTAAACTAAGGTAGGCTATGACACCTAACCTACCTAACATATACGGGATCCATATACCATATTCGGAATTAACTTTCATTCGTTCCTGCAAAAGATCGCACAAAATCTTTTGGGAAGTTGGCAGCTTTTTTACTGTCCTTCTTTGTATTGTTAGAAAGACTGCAGATAAGCAGCAAGGTATACTGATGTCGTTTTCGATTGGTAATCCAAAAGCGTCCGGAAGAACTCTCCGCGATTCTAAATTCAGATCCAGAAGCAAATTTCTCTTCTTTTCAGTAGAAGAACTGTCAATTGAGTGCCAATCGCTTCCGGACGGTTCTGGATTACCAATCGAAAACGACATGAAACTCTCAACTTCGAGCAGAATGATAGTTCTTGGTGCATGGATATTTGTATTGTATTGACTACTGTCACGAAACGTCAAAAACTTGTTCTTCCTAACGGATTTGCAAACGTGCGGAAATGTTGACATTCTACTTTTATGATTGTCCGGCCCTTGGTCGTTTCACTAAAATGTGGCAAACGCACTGACAGTACAATCTCCCAGTTTATAAGCTAAGAACGTTCGATAGAAAATAAATTATATTACACAATAAATATAACTGATCACCTGACTAATTGCAAAACCAATGTCGTTTTCGATTGGGAATTTCGGATTATTATTATTTTTTTGTAATGTGTATGTATCTGCCCAATCGAAAACTTTATGTATGTATCTACCTAAATGCACATTATGTACGTTTATTGGAACGTTTATCTCGAATTGCTTAAATGACTATCACATAATATATACATAAATTCGGACAAATGATGCAGTCACATCGAGCGTAATATTTTTTTAAATTCCTAAGAAAATAAATATGTATATGGTCCTTAATATCGTTAAATTTATTTGACAAGTAGGTAGTTTCTTGTAAAAGCAAAGAGCACACTTGTCAAAATTGTATGTGATTTTCCATTGGGCACATCTGATTTTTATTTCAGATCTCAGATTTTTCGTGGCAAATGGAACATGAAAGCAGATTGGTCTGCTTTTGTAAATGAATTAGTGCGTTATTTGACACTACATCAGCTGTGCAAATTTTTTTCGTTTGTCGATGGAAACATACGAACTTCATATGGATAATCATATCGAAATCCACAGATGACGAGGAAGAAGAATAAGATGACGAAGATGATAGGAAATGCTCCAAAATTAAGTACATTTTCATTATTTACGTTTTTTTCTGAATAATTGATTTTCAAGGGGCTTAGTAATTTTGTTTTGAAAACAAATTCTGAATGACGTAAAACAGTTGTGCATTAGTGAGAGTATATGTGTAAATCTCGAAAAATATCGAGATCTGCAAAAAGTGATCCGGATCAAAAAAAAAAAGATTGATTTTTTGTCCCAATGGAAAACCACATAAGTCTGGTCAGATGACGCAAATTCAAGTGTCAAATCATGAATGAATTCGCCAATCTACAAATGAATGTGAAATGAAATCGTTTTCATTTAAACTTCAATATTTGGACGGCATTTTTATCCGTCTCAGTAGGTATTATACAAAATCTTCATTATTATCTTACACATTTTGATATTGAAGCATTGAATAGATCTCATAATAAATAAATATGTATACGCGGTATCTATTTCCTATAGCCGTACTTTACGCTTCGCGTTCCCAGGAAATCTCTACCGAGCGCATTAAAACGCACCCTCTTAAAAAAAAAAAATAAAAAACACCCTAAAAGGTGTGCTTGGCTCAGTCATGCTGATACACTGACAAATAAACACGTCGGACAGCATTAATTAATCAATTGCGAATGTGATTGGAATTCAATATAAGACGTTTGAAGTCTACCTGGGCGCCAGTTCGCCGTTAATCAACCGGAAAATTTGAATTCCTTCGTTCTTACTACACATTTGCATTTATAATATATATTCTCCCCTGTTTCAATAAAATTTATAAAATAGTTTCGATTGTTTGGTCTGCGCGTCGATCGATGCCTTCTAAAACTAGTTCTGGCAGTGGCAGACTGCTGCCATCGTTATTCGAATTCCAGGGCTTCTTAATAATGCATGAGAGCGTGTTTGCCGCTTCAGTTTGTCGATTACTGACTCGTTGAAGTCGTTGGTTACCCTAGGCCCTGGTGAACGAACACAACCTCTCCTCTTCACACCCTCGGCGAACTTTCCGCCAAAAGTTAAACATACGCCATACATTTTAATTAATCATATTAAGCACCACTATACGCTTGAGGAGTAAACGAGATACAACATTTGACGGTTGTTGTGCTAGTGTGAAGTTAATCCAGACTTTAATAACGAAAAGCGCACTCGTAATTGACAAACGAGTGAAGTTTGTACGATTTCAGAGTTTAGGATAAAGATACACAAAAAGATTCAAAAGCTTTGTTTAGATCAATAACATATGACCGAAAGTTGTTGGACCATCTGTTCAATTGATTTTGGTGAACCAATTTTAACAAACACATTCACGTACGATTAGAGCTTTTTTTCTCCAATTTATTTATACTTTGACACTAACCCACACATTGCCATAAGTTCTTCGAGCGCAGCTACTGCCTACTGCTACTGTTTAAATACAGTTTTCTCTTTCATATTGATAACAACTTTTGCAAATGGGGGGTGTTGCCAGAAATACTTTAATGTTTGGACGATATCAATTTAGCTTTAATGGATTTGTGTTTAAGATTACAAAAATTAAGCTTATCTTTGTTTCTTATTTAATTTTCCGGATTAACCATTTTGCAAAACCTTACTTTGATTGAATGAGTGTCAAGTGTCATTTTAGATAAACGACGACGTAGGATAACAGGAATTAGCAGTTATCGAAATTCTTTCAAAACAACAAATTGCTTTCTCATTAGAGAAATGGAAAACTCAAAGAAAAATAAATATTTGGCGCATTTGATTTTAAGGCGGATGGTAGGATTTTGCGTAGAAGTTTCTTTCAGTGTCCGCAGATTAATTATCTGTACGATTGCAACTTCCTAGAACCGGGTTCACAAAACTAACAGATTATATCCTTTCCATTTAACTCCGATACATGATCTAGGACACTTTGTAGTAGGCCTACACGTCCTTCCACTTAACACAATTATAACCTGGCAGTTCACAGAGGTCCGTTGCCGGAGCTTGAAAATGTTCCTCTTATTCAAATCAGGTCAATGTTATTTCATCAAGATGGGGAACATTGTCAGAGACAGTAGCAGCAGGGTAACCTTTATAGAACGGATTTTTCTTGTGAAAATTTTAGAGAAATATCGAGTCTGGATACCGGTAGAGCCCCAAGAAGAAATGCCTGCTGTTTCAAAAGAGATGAGAAGTACATAATTTGCTACTCGGTAATCTATAATTAATTTTATAAACTGTTCCTATAAATGCCCTTTTTGAAAAAAGTATTCTAAAATAATTCAGTAGGCACATTTAATTTTTTTTACTATTTTCGAATGATAAAAATTGCTTTTACTACAAGTTCTGTTAATCGTATATGAAAAAAAATTAAAGTAAAAGTTTTGACAAAATGCAAATTAAATGAACAAATAGGAACAAAAAAAAAATGTATAATTTTGAGTTGATGGAGCCAGAACTTTTCTGTGGCTGGGCTACTGAAATGTTTCTTTAAAATGTAGAAAACCGTTTTTGTAGCTATAACAATAATTAACATTTACAGTGCTTATGCCTTCAAATCGGAGGTGTCCCACATCGACGGGCTATAAGTTGAAGGGATTGAAAATAGATAACTATAATTTGCCCATTCCTTTGCAAAAGAGATAACCCGAGATATCTCGGGTTTTTGCATTTTCGTTGGTGGTTGGGACTAGAAACTGTGGGGTTTGAACCCCCAAAACCTCCGTTCGCCTCTGGGGTAGTTTTTATGACAAAATTCTTATTTTTCTTCCGATCGACTTTAAAGTCGGTTTGTGTAATCTATAAGAAATAAAGAATTTTTGGTGTAAACGGGAGCGAAGGCTCGGCTAGGCAAATGCTAGTGTTTAAACAAAACAATTCGTTTACAATGTTCACAATGATTTTATTCCACATTTATGATTTACGGACGCCAGTAATCGTCGCCCTGTGGTCAGCGTTGATAACTGTAAAGATGGCAGCAGTTACTTGTTGAAGGAGCTAAAATATACGAGACAAGAATTCTACTAATATTTAGAAGTCTTAACGCCAGTTTAAAAGGTTACGGATAAAGTTTCGGATAGTTAGCTGACACAATGCTATCCACCAGATAAAAGCTTCTGATTTTTTTTCACTTTCATCGTTAAAGTCTCTGATAAATTAACTTGCGGAAAAATTTATCAGCCACTTAGTTATTTTCGGTACACATGTCATTTGTTTTGTCTTTGTTTGTTTCGTGTTTTCTGGAGCAGATATGACACCTTCGTATGACACCTTCGTCCAGCCCAGGGAATCGGAAAAAAAAATATAGGGAAAGGTGATTTTTGGATAGGGATAGGAGAAGAGGGGGGAATTAGATAAGCTCTCGAGGTTTATCGAGCACTCTAATTAAGAGTTTTTGGGCAGTTCTTAGTTCGTTAGATCAGAAATAACTATCCGAAACCTTTGAAACCAAAAGTTGAAATTTAGCTGACAGATAAGTTCCGGATAGTCTATCCGAGACTTTATCAGCTAGTCTTGAAACTGGCCCAATTTTTTTTTAAATAAAGGGTCCGCCAAATAACTTTTTTTTTTTGAAAATGCTATAAAAAAAAACTACTGAATATTTTCTCAAATTTCTTTTTTTATTTGAAAGTACAATCCTTCCGGTTAATAATGGAAAATAATTTCATTCAAATGGCTGCCTCGGCTGGCCATGCAGTAGCCTACACGATCGGTCCAATTTTTAAGCACATTATCGATTGTGTGCAGCTGTATTTCACCAATGGCTTCACGAATATTGTCCTTTAAAGCGTCAATTGTCTCTGGCATGTCGGCGTAACACTTATCTTTTACGGCACCCCACAAATAATAGTCCAACGGTGTCAAATCGCAGCTCCGCGGTGGCCAAACGACATCAGCTCTGCGGCTGATAATGCGATCTTCAAAAACAGGGCGCAAAACATCGAGTGTAGCTTCGGCTGTGTGGCACGTAGCGCCGTCCTGTTGAAACCAAATGTTGCCAATATCCTCCTCTTCAATTTTTGTGAACAAAAATTCGTTCAACATGGCCCGATAACGATCGCCATTGACTGTAACGGCCACTCCTTGCTCATTTTCGAAGAAAAATGGCCCAATTATGCCTCTGGACCAAAATCCGCACCAAACAGTGACTCGTTTTGGGTATATCGGCTTTTCAATGTATGCGTGCGGGTTTTCTGTGCCCCAAATGCGACAATTTTGCTTGTTTACATACCCGCTGACGGTGCTTCTCTTCTTCCAAAATCCGTACGCAATTTTCGCACACATTCTGCAACATTACCATGATTTTCAAAGTAATGTCGCAATATTTCCCAGCGTTGTTCAAGCGTATACACAACCATATTCGTTCAGCGGAAGGATAAAACTAATTATCTGTCAAATCAGACATGAGCTAAGTGTTACCATTCGCGAAATAAGCACTAGTTGAAAAAAAAAAAAGTTAGTACGTACATGATAGGACATGCATCTAGTTCTGCACTTAAATTGCTGCAAATTGTAGCCTTCTGGAAATATATCCCCAGGAAGCGAGTTCCAAAGTTTACTTGTCCTGTAACAGAAGGAGTTTTGGAAAGTTGATGTCCTCGCGGTTGTCAAGTGTACCGTATGGATATGAGCAATAGCAGTCTGTCTTGTGGTGCGCCCAAAAGTAACTCAATATTAAAGCGTTCAATTTGTCTTTAATAAGTTGTTTTCACAGAGCTCTCCTGACACCCACTCCATCGGCATACTTGCCTATTGTTCAGTTCAGCGCTTGTCATCTCTTCCTCTTATCACGAAATCAGCAGTTCGAATTCGAACACATCTTAAATTTTTCTTTTTCTTTTCAATGAACTTCAATTGAGAGTTTAGCAATATTAATGAAATGCCTACTTCTTCCACGAAGCAGTCTTATCTGTTTTGTGTATGGTATGTCCTATTACTAACACAACGATTTTCTAAGCTTCGTAGACTGCGTCATCATATATATATCCACACAACGCACTTGTGTGTTTACTCTCTGCTCTCATACTCTCTAATCGGTTGAAAGCTTTAACAAAACGAAGCTTAATCTAACCATCCGTCTTTCACTTCTCCTGAGCCGTTTTGATTGTGTTCAAGACCAAATACACTTGTAACCCACTTACACACTGCCAAACCACTTGTTGCTCTCGCCCTCTGCTCTGAGTTCTCTACATAGGAACTTCGGAGTTTGGAAGAAATAAAAGCACCAAAGAGTGGATCAGACATAGGAAAATCGAAACAACAGACAGAGAGAGTGAACAGCAAGCTCAAAGAAAACCTAGCTATTCCATGTATCGGTTGTTCCTTTATTTATCAAGGTCGCAACGAGTTGTTTTGTTATTTCCTTCCCCTGCCACATAATCCAAATATCCGTGTTTCGTACTTTTCAAATGACTGTGTGTGTGTGTATCAATTTGATTTCTTTTTTATTGACTCTTGTACTTTGATGGTGGTGGTGGTTCCTAGATAACATAAAAACTGTTTAACTGGTCAGTTGGATTGCAGCGCAAAGAAGGACGAACAAATGAAAAAAAAAAATCAAAAGCAACTTGACTGGGAGAGGTTTTGAGCTGCTGATAACCCTCTGTGCGACACAGCTTGCCTTTCTATCTGGCTGTCTCTATCGCGCACCCACACGTACCGCGAACTCTTTCAATTGTGCGTTGATAATAATCATTCGCTTTGAGAGATGTTTACAATAATTATTCCTGGTTTTTGAGGAGATGCCTTAAGGTTATGGTCAACAAGCCTGAGGGGGGGCGAAATAGTGGCGAAATATCTGTGGCGCCCGTACCACATAATACTTGTATTTTGCAAAGTAGATTGTCACCCCAAGAGACAACACACGGTGAAATAAAAGAAGACAACAAAAGCATGGGCCGAGATGTTGAGATGCGGTGACGGTGCCTAGCCTTAGCCTATGTCTTTAGTTGTAATTCAACTGGTTTATTAAATGACGGGTGCGGTGTGGGGGTTTTAACGTACAGAGTCCAACTAGGAGAAGAAGAAAAAATTGCAGAGGTGGTCAACTGATGTGTTGTTTTCTGAAAGTAGATACGGCCGGGCGCGCGGCGGGGAACTGGAATCGAGCGAAAGAAAGAAATCTGAGCCAGCCTAGTGCTTTCAATGGCGGCACTGACCTCTGCTGGCAACTATTTGCAATTTCTGCGCTCAAGGACGGTCATTGGTAGGTTTACTGTGTGCAGCAGAATAGAAAAAGTATATTATGCATGTACCTAGGTAGGGCCAGTTTTTTCTTGGATCGACAGCGGAATAGAAATGGGGCAGGGAACATGGGTGTTGGTTTAGGTTTTGTGTGTTCAAGATGTCTTAGGTAACGTTTGTTTCAGGATGCTAATTGACTATGGCGTGCGTATCTTGGACTGAGTCTGGCGGCACAACAGGGGCCAGATCCTAGATCACGTAAAATGAAAAACGATCGAACGATATCGTTTTTACTAAAGCTCTTTCTATCATATCTATGGCAATAGACAAAGAATGTTATTGTCGAAACGATATCGTTCGATCGTTTTTATTTTATGTGACCTGGTTCCAGATGTTTTAGGATGCACTGACCTCCGCAACTGACGCGTCGGATCGAAAAATAAATATGTAGTTTTCGCAATAGGTCCTTATAGGACTCTGGCTTCTTTGGCTTCTCATAACCATTCGTTTCTGTAAGTTATTATTTCTGGGACGAATAGAACGGACCTACACACAATTCTATGGCGAGTTCGATCGGCTGAAGTAAGAAGTTTTCTCAGGACAGTTATGCTCTGTTTATACCTGACGTTCGTGAGGGGTGGCGCAGTAGAAAAAAACTTAAGTTGGGAGTTGTCTTTATCCGGCGACCGAACCTGAAATCCCTCGCCTAGTTGACTTGCACACAACAAAACAAAATTGTTTAATTCAGCAGCGAAGCGTTGGATTATATTTTGTTTGTTGTCATTGGTTAAGGTGACAATGGGCTTTGTCGGACATAATTAATTCCTCTGAAAAATAGCTATCATAATTTTCAAGAAATGTGTGCGGAAAAAATAACAGACTTGTGTGTTGCAGAATGCTTGAAGCCGGCTTATGTTGTCTCGAGAACTTTCCTACACAGATCTCTCAGTTTGTCTATGATTAGGCACTGTTCATTCTTGAAGAAAGCCAACATCTATCTAGAAGGGGTCTACTATTACATTACAATGTGGAAATGTGGGTGGGTTCGATTAGTGCACAATCAGAAATATTTCATCTAAAAGACTGAAAAAACCTACCTACTTACTTAAATTCGTTCGCTCAAAAGTTATACACCTTAAAAATCCCTAAATATGTATGTATTTTTGGGCCACCATACGTGGTAATGTGACTTACCAGTTTTACAAGCAAAACTGTTTCCTGAGCTCGATATTTTTAGCCAAATTAGCCCATGCACCACATCGCCGTCGAATGCATAAATGGTTTTCAAATTGGGACTCCGCATTTCTCCAACAAAACTTCTAGTTCTAGGCTATGCTTGAAGTTAGCTATGTAAATTTTGTCTTTTTAACAGCATATAATGAAAATTCTCTTTCGGTTGAGACAACTTTACTTAGGCTAACTTCGCAAAATCAACACCTTTCTTAAACCACATGAGTTGCGTTTTCTGGGCCCCTATTTAGTCGCACGCCATGACTTTCATCCTGAAGGAGTAATTTTTCACATAAATACATATATTTCTTCATCAGTTGCGCTGGTAACTCATTCATAATATTAAGATCGTAACCATGTTAACTGACTATTTTTGGAATAAACTGGAAGAGTATGATTTGAACGATAATGATTCCATCAACACACATGACACACACGTGGCCAAACCATCGAATTATTAATTGGCTGTCTTAATATTATTCTTTAGGAATATGCCAAGTGCATTGTCCTACCCCAAATTGTCAGCCGATTTATTAATAAAATTCATAGAAAGTTAGGTCCATCTCAAGTGTTTCTCAAAAACAAGGTGATTTAATATAAAAAAAAAAAACAAAATGAGGAACTCTTAATAAAAGAAACTTTATATGTACCACAATAGTAAATTCGACTGCCTGAATCAACGTAGTAAGAATGAACACATCCCCAGCAAAAATTGGTTTTTAGTCCTTGAAACTACCGTGTGATGAGAGCATATTGGGCCTTCATAAGCGGCATTGATCAGTCCTTCATAATTACTTAATTTTGCTTCCCGAAGGGGTTCTCTCTTTAACCATGAGATTAATCTAAGACACAGCTAAATTATCAACACAGAGAGCGAACTACTGAAGTATGAATTAGGTCCTTCCCAATATAATGTATTATGTAGGAGTCTTAAACTTCTTCTAAAATAAAACATCACCATCATCATTTTTAATGATCCGTCTCTATCTATGTATATGTCCCCATGATAAAGCATAAACCACAACCAAAACTATGAATCATTCCTACAACACGAACTCGAAAACTTTTCGTTTGACATATGTTTTGCAGCCGAGTCACAATCCGACATTCCGACAACTAAATGACAAATTTATGCTTCTCTACATCTCCTTTGACTTGTTGTGAAATACATTATTCACACTAACGTAGATATGTCTAAATTCACGACTTTAGTAAGTTTCCCCATTTTCTGAGTTCAATGTTTCGTTAATTGCAAAGCGCATATACAAGTGTCTACAACCCTGCGTGCCATTTCTTCAAGTTTTAATATCTCACCAATAACCTTGTACATTGTGAACAACACCGCATGTACATTCAGATGAAACAGAAAAAGAAAATTGCATTTAATTGAATTCCTTCAATGAGCGGATCACGAATCAGATAAATCATAAAAAACCAAATAAAGTAAGTAAAATTCGCAAAACAAGAGGCAGCAGCAGCGTTTGGAAATATGCGAAGCAATACCGCAAAAGATGCAAATTTTCATGACTAAGGCGTATTCACATTAATTGAAGACTTAATGATGACAAATGACGACCTGTCAAAGAATGACGGTTAAGGTCATTATTGTATATCGTTTTAAGAATAAATATAATTTTTTTTTTTTTGTATAGCTTTTAAAACGATTAACAATAAAATATTTTAGCCGCTGTCGCAGCGCCAACAAAAAATCGTGTGTTTCCGTTCTTACATCATAAGTTCGATATGAAGAAAAGTATGTTCGATTGTGGATTGTGCTGGAACGTTTTGCAACGTAGACTGAGAATGATTGCTTCCAGACTTTAGCGGCCTTAAGGTGTTCGCCTGCCATAAAAAAAAAGAAACTCAGTAAAACTAATTGCGTTTATGAGTTGTTGAAATGGTTTCTGGTCGCGTGTTAGACTGAGGTATCAAATGTCCTAGATACTTTATTGAACTCAATGCAAATCAAATTTCCTATAAGGGTTGGGGGTTTTCTTTCGCAAACTTTGGCCTTTATAGGTAATCCAAGTCTATTGCGTGCTATCCAATGGGGTTATGCTTACAGTTTCGTTACAACTTATTGCACTGCCTACCAATATAAAATCATTCATTTTTTTGTATTGTGGCATAACTTGAGTACCGACTTTACCTCATTTTGAATCATAACCGACAAAATAACACGCCAACCCAATTTCTTGTCTATTGCCTTCGGATGGCACTAATGGGGAGACATGTGAACACAAAACTAATCTATAGTTGGAAGATGGTGGACTATTCATTAATTTCCAATGTCGGACTTATCCATTTAAAAGGATCGCGAGTGTAGGTTGGTTAAGTGCACCAGTTGGTCGGCCACCGACTCTAAATCATAAACGGAAATCTAGCAGGTAGAGGAAAGCTTATGGAGTTGCAATGAAGTGCAATGAAGGAATCCTGTTTCGGCAGCTTGTATTTTCGCGATCTTATTCTAGACGCAACTATAGCGCCATTATTAATATTTTAAACTTGTTCATCCCGAACGAAAACATACGTCAATTTGTTCATCATTGTAGCGATGAAAAATGTCTCTAACTTTCAGCTTGCCTCTTCCACGTTAGATACGATAGGGTCCAGTCTTGTTGCAATTTGGGGGGTATAGCTTTTTTCTAATTAGGTTGCTATACAGTTTTCGTAATTTTGACGACTAGAATATTATTAGTCGTTTCGACTCGTCATCAAATTACATGCCTCCCTTCCATTCCAAGTTATGCTTCGAGGAAGCCTGGATGCTGCTCTTAACTGCGTAACTTAAGTTATTAGTTTTGAAAGTCTATATCTTTCCCAACAATCGTTTGCCAATTTAAGTGTTTAGGGCTTAGGACTCTACGTTAAAAAGCATCGAGCATTCCCTGACAGCATACAGAGTTCCTGTAAATGCTCTTCCACACGTTGCATCGGGGTGGCGCCGGCCGCTCGCTGGCAGCCCAGGTTGTTGGTTTTATTGTTTGTTCCCACGAGTAGCTAGGGAAAGAGTCGATCTGCACAGAGCCCCGCATTCTGCAGACAAGGCTATCACCCCTATCGTGGAATCCGCCGGGGGGAATTATTCACGGAAAAAAACATTTTGGTATCGTCGAATCCGCAAAGTGAACAGTTCCCCGTGTGGGTAATGTGAATGAGTTTCACTGTATCGTTGAAAACGTTCAAATCGAATTTTTCCCGAACAAAATGACATTTCTTACCCGCAACAAAATCATTGCGGATTTCATAGGTTTTCTTACTTGCTGCAGATCGTGAGGATTTTTTTTAAGAAAATGTACATGTAAAAAATCTGCGTTATTAAGCCGAACATTTGTAATAAATCTGTGCAATATTGAACTTTATTAAAACAAAAAAAAAAACATTCTAAAAACACATTTCATCCGGTAGCTCCATGAAATCATTCACTGCTCCTCTTAACCTGTCTCGTACTCTTATCTGAGAACACCGCTCATTTCGTTCTTCCTCTTATGCTTCCAAAAATGGAGCTATCGTATCAATTATTATATCAAACACTTTATTTTTTATTAAAATCACTTTTAAAACACACTTTATATGCCTCCGGTGAATGCAGCTACACAGATTTGTGTTAACAAATGTAATACCGCCGTTTGACAGTGAAACTACCTTTCCCAAAAACGTGTCGATAAGGAAACGTTTCCGGCGGATTCCACGATAGCAGTAGAAAGTGAAAGGGAATCGAATAGGTGAAGTGAAACTCAATTCAGACGAATTCCACGATAGGGGTGTATATGATCCAGAGGTCGTCCGATATCTGGATACAGTGATACACCGTTAGCGACTAGGTGTTAATTTAGTTGAGACCAGTTTTGGAGAGATTTAGCCTACTCTGGTTTTTGAAAAAAAAAACTGATTTTGACGTTTCGAAATGAAAAATTTTTATGAAAGATTTATTATAATATGCTTAACGCTTTTAAGTTCTTGCCACTTCTCAGGAGAAATAGTTGTGTATTCCATGTAAATGCTGAAAACCTTCGATTTTATCCTTTCTTTCTGTGGAATTTTCAAAAAATTCAAATTATAAAATCCAAGTTTAAAAATTTTTTTTTCACAAAGAATGAAATATTGTCCAGTATGTTTTTCGCTCCTGTTTATGTCAAAATGTCAGGACTTATAATGTGTCTATAGCAGAAAGTGGCACACATATTTCTCCTAATGCTAGCCCCAAATCTTCAATTAAATAAGCAATCCCTCACTGGAAAATTGCTTTTCGTCTTTCTCCAACCTTTTAGAGACAGTCCATCTATCAGTACTCGCCTGTCTGTCAAAAGGTCATTACATAATTACCATCAATTAGTTAGAAGCGAAAGAAATTTATCAAAGCTCTCTGTTAAAAGAGAACTTAATAACTTATTCATCAATTACGGTATCGTCTTCCAAAGTGGCCAGGCCACCGTATTGCCTCATTTTTATCCTTTATGCTTAATGCTTCCTCCGCGCTTTTGCCGTTAATCACACTCCCGCTCACAGACGTCATTTATAATACTTTTTCGTTATTTTGTTATCGATGCACATATCCGTTGTTCAATCGAGAGTCTGGAAATAGCTGGATCTTGTAAGAGGATATGAATTGCCAGCGAATGTAGGAGTTACACGTCGAGCGACGTTAAGCCTCTTAGAAATTAAACATCAACCATTGCAGTCAAATTGGCATGCGCCTCTCATCCCACGGGCTATTACCAAAATACGTATTCGGAATTTAATTGCTTTAAAATATGCATCAGACGGACGTGCTTTCAAGATTTTCTTTCCCTCCTGCAAACAGAGGTGGATGATTATTACATCAAAACGCGCGACAGGAGAACATAAGGACATCGGAAAGTACTTAGCTTTTCCAATCGATGCGAACGGAAGTTTCCGTGAAATTACCTCTGCTGTTGTTGTCGTCCAAAAAGGATCAATCAAATGGCAGTTATACAAGGGTTTTTGGGTATTTTTAACTCAACCAGCAGGAGGGTTTGGTTGGTGCGAGGGAGGGACTTTGGCTTGTGTCGTAATTATCGTCAGGAAGATAGTTGATTTATTCATGGTGGTTGTGTGGTCAAGGACGTTCGCGTTTTGCTATTAATACATGGAAATAATGTATTTTTGAAACTTGTGACGGTATTTTAGAACATTAAAAAATATGTATTTCCAGAATTTTTATTTCCATTGGTGAAAGTGTTTAAATCTTAGGTATTATATACCCACCAATGAGAGGCATATAGATATATACTTGTAGCCTTGACCTTCAGGCTAACATGGTGTTGGAAGGGTGTTGCTTAGCGCGCAAGTCACGATTATTAGTTTTTGTTTCATTATAGAGCTGTTCTTTTGCTCTTGAATGTGTAATTCACTTCCTATAATTAATGGTTTGCCAGCCGGGTCAGGTTGTCCGCATTTCTTCCCCATTCTACAGACAGATAGAGTACACTACAGCTAATTACAGACCCGCAGAGCTATTATGGCCTATACGATGAGAAAGAGTTATAACATGCCAGCAGTTGTGGTGCTTCAACGCGGGGCACACTAATTCAGTTAACGAGTTATTGAAGAGATTGAAAAGTGGTTTATTACATAAACCTGGCCATCTCGTTTGGTGGATGAACATTTCTTTTGACAAATGGTGGTTTAATGAACACAAATTAAGTGAACTCTGCTTAAGTGTGGCGATAAATTGTAATAGAGCGGAGTCGGTATATGTAGGTCGCCGAACTGGAGGGTAGCAATTCCAGGTAAAAGGGCGCTGTTATGAAACTTATAACTTTTTTGTTTTTCAGTTGGTGGTGTTTGATGTCATAAAAAAAGAGTGTCTAGATATTCGTTTGTAGGCTTATATAATGAGATACTGTTTATAGATCATCCGCAAAAACTAGTAGGTAGCATTATTTGGAACTATTGTGAGGTCAGGGCTCTTATGTATTATATTCGCTTCACTAACCTAGCTTTTTCTTATTTCAGACTAAAACGCAGACATTTGAAATTCCTAATTACTCATCAATCCTGGTAAACTCGGTAAGTACCTACAAGATAATTGCATTTAACTCAACAGCCATTAAATTGTTTCCGTATGGTATACTATGGCATACTTTACCAACACATCTAATTTGAATGCCCCCAATTGAAGAAATAATATCCAATTCCATCGCGCGCGCAAACAACAAACTCACGTGTTTATTAAGTGTCGTCGTCTTTGGTCGCGCATCAAATCCAACGCGCAAACACTTTAATAAATTTATTCGAATTTAATTGAGCAGATAAACGCAAACAAGCAAATATGTAAGTCGCATAGAAAAGCAAAAGACCGTCCATCGACTTGGGGGGAAATTGTTGTCTACAATCGGTCTACAATTAGTCACAAAATCACAAAATAGTACATAGATTCGCTTGCTGGTCGTGTTATATCTGACACTCATACACCGAAAAGTCTGTGACATCACTGGCACGGGGGATGACATCATCTGCACTTTAAGTCAGTTCCCCAACCGTTTGCAAACAATAGAAATACAAATAAACAAACAGATACCTTCATACTCGAAGAAATCAAGTTAAGAACCGGATTACTATACCGACCAAGCGAAGCTGCCCTGGTGGCTTTGGCCTCCATCGGAGCTCCAAACGAGAGGGAGAGAGGCACGATGTTTCGGTCGATGTTCGTATGCAAAAGTTCAAGCTATCGTCAGCAGAGCGCATTTGCATCAAATTATCAAAAGAGTCGTTTATGCTTCTGTATTGTGGGGAATCTTGTCCCTCCAGATGTCAGCTCAGATGATTATGCATGCAACGGCGGCGATGTCTAACGTGGTGTTTTGGGAATTCGTACAATAAAAGATTTCACGATTAGATGAGTAGTGTGTAGCAAATATGAATTCAGGGGCACTGGCTTTATTGTGTGTTCTTCTTATTTTTTTTTGGCTGCCAAATTCCAAAGAAACGGAGATGATAAACTAAATGATGGTCGCGTTGATTTGAAGGACATTAGCATGATATTTAGTAATAATTTGAATTACAAATTAATAGATATGTTGATGTTATTTAATATCAGCACGCTTAAAATATGAATATGTGAGCATACGCAGATGCTACAAAATAAACAAGTATGGCATGGCGTGAAATTCAGACTTAACAGAGAATACCTTGTTTTGTGGTTGTTTCAGGTTCAGGGATTTGCTATAGACTTTGATGGCCGTTTAGTTCATTGTACTTTTGTACTCCATGTCGTCATGTGCAGTCGTGGACTCGAAGTGAAAAAGCGGTGACTTCCTAAGAAATTTGAAAATGCTTGGGCGTTTATTGGTGGGAACCATTTTTTTTCTCGTCTGGCACTTTGGCGCTGCAAATGGGTTTTGTACGTGCTGTTACGAGCTTTATTGGTTTTTCTTGTGTCTCATTATTTTTGGTCTAATTACTTTCGATGATGTTTACTTAATTTATTGTAAGAAAAGGCGACATTTAGCTTTTGGATACAAAGCAATTGTCTAGACCTAGAGCATCCCCAAACCCCGCTTTCAGTTCTGAAAGGGGATTCACTTCCAGAATTCCTAACAGAAGCGAATTGCAGATAAAATTTAGGTACCTGTCCATTTGAGAGTAATATTTTCCATATTTTTAATATCGAGATAGAACTTTCAGAGTTTTAAACTTGAAAGTAGGGGGAGTAGGGGATGGTGTAAACGATTTTGAAAAAATTCCTTCCACTATATAATTGGTGCATTTACTGTCAAAATGTATCCAACACAATTTAACTTTGAACCATTGGCCTTCAATTTGAATTAATTGTTTGGAGACATGTCAGAAACAATGTAGTAATTTTAGGCTTTTAAAAAAAAGGTAATATCGTTTATATGTGCCCCACTCATGGGGTAAGTGTAAACAAATTTATGATTCATATGGGGTAGATATAAACACCATACAAAATTATTCAAATCGGCGTTGAAGACGTATCTAGAAGCAGAACGAGATGTCCCGGCGGTTGTATTGCTCGACTGGGAAGAATGTTATATCGCTTCGCGATACAATAGATATAATAAAAAAAAAATAAAATAATGAAGTTTATGGTCTTAGATGCAGACGTTTATGGTCTTAGATGCAGACTTTCAAATGTTATGTCGAATTCTAATCGGCTATGTAGTTGAATTGTTTTTCCAACGTAATAAATTGGCCGCCCCTTGTGGTCAGCATTGACCAAGACTAATTAATTTTCGTCGTTTACACCTGCCCCAGTCGGTCTTTAGGAGCAAAACATTGTCTCGTAAAAAAATTGGTTAATCAAACGAAAACTTACCATAATAATACAAAACTTCTATATTGCAGCTACAAAAATATACACTTACACTTTAAAATAGTTAAACAATTTTCTTGAAATTCAGAACTTAAAATTTTTTCCAAATTTTACTTTGAGATAGCAAAAACCTTCTCATTTGAATAAAATGTCAGACTGATTTCGCAGCTTCACGGTTATTACATAGTGTATTCGTGTTCATATTTCGTAAGTGTTACCAAATAATATTTATTGCTACATAGTATTGGATAGAAGCAGTATGATTTGTTTACACTTGCCCCGCGTTTACACCATCCCCTACTCCCCCTACTCTCATGACCGTGTCCACTTGATATTTCTTCTGCTATAGTTATCATTTAAAATGCATTCCTATACCATGTTCCCACCAACGTGATTTAGCTAAATCCGAAAGGTTGCAGCTGCTTCAATAAACGCGTAAATGCCTCATAAAGTGCGTAAACTGCAAAAATTTACCACCTCGAAAATCAACAGTCAGATTTTGTATGGAGAATAGTTTACGTAGACCTCATAATTTTCCGCGACGATTTAGGCTCGGAAATCAACCTTGGAAAGTTACGTAAATCACAAAAACTTTGACAGAGAGTCGTATATGAATTGTTTGTTTGATTAGATTGAAGAGTAAAAAGAAATTCTGGATTAAATCACAGGTCGATCCCATCGTCGTCGTCTACTCGGTGAAGGGTCTACTATTACAAAAGGGCTCCCTGAAATTACGCCAAAAAATTAAAGTGGAAAAAGAGCCCAAAAACCTCCATACAAATTTGTGGCATTTTTTCCTAGGAACAATCGCCCAAATATTTTGACACAAATGCCGCTAATTTTGCCATTTTTTCCAAAACTCCTTCGGGCATTTTTTCCATTTAAGAAAATTGAGAAAACGCCCAAAAAAGTGTTTTGGAAAAAACACAAAAAAACGTGAAATAAGACCCCAAGCGACAAACGTAACCGTATGGGGGGGGCATGCTGCCCCCTGCAACCCCCTCTGCTTGGATTAACTGTCAGATTTGGGGCCTTAATTCCTTTTTTTTTGGCGTAATTTCCATTTAACTTTTTGGCTTTTTTTTTCAAAAATATGGCGTAATTTCCTGGCGTTCTGGTGAATTTTCATTTTAATTTTTTGGCGTTTTTGCCAAAAATATTAAGCCGCAATTATTTTGGACTTTTTTCCAAAACACTTTTTTCCGTAATTTCTTTTGGCGTATTTTCAGGGAGCCTTACAAAAGAGCTACAGATTGTAGATGGAGGAATTCAGAGGTTTTTGCAATTTGACAACAAGTGAAATGGAATACTATAATCCTATACTATACTGTTGGGCCCACTATTTATAAAAATAATACCAAATTAAGGGAAGCCGTACCAGTACGTGAGCGTGTATTGGTACCACTATGAGTTGATTTATTTCCTACTATATTGATTGTTCTGCCATGTTGAATCTCGACAGCTACTCGCAAAATACGAACCATGTTGGAATTTTGAGAGCTGATCTCCAATAGTGATAAAAACATGTGTCCACTGGCGAGTGACTTTCAAAATCGTCGAGAGTAAAAAGATAGCTATCCGCGAACTACTCTCAAGACTGTGTCCACTTGCGAGTTTGCTCTTGAGAGCTGCTTGAGAGCTACTCGCAGCATTTTTACTCTCAAATGGACACTCACTTTTAGTTACAGAAAATGATAAGAAACCCCTATATCTGCGAGAATCATTTAAAATCAGCGATGACAGAGATTGTTGCTAAAATCCAACCTTCATTCTTAGTTATAAAGAGATGGATGACCTTGACAGAAATGCATCAAAATTACATTCTAAATATGTATCATTAAACCTAAACTGTGCTTGTTGAGCGCAGTGGTTTAGTGGTTAGTGTGCTGGAGGGGTCCCAGGTTCTCGATCCCCGGAAAACACAAATTACATCTTAAGGTTTTTATCCATAGCGCCACCTCTCGAGAAAGTCTGACATACATCCGAGAGTATAAATGTCATGGGAAAACTTCCCAATTCAGCCGTTCGAACTTGGTATTAAAATTGTAAGTCCCTTCCATTCGTTTTAAAAAAAAATATAAACTCACACAAACGAATGGAAATGGTTGTGAGAAGTTTTAGACCTGTCCCAGGCACCATACTTGTTGCGCCATCTATTTATTTTATTTTAAACTGTGCTCGCCCTTCATTCGAAATATATCGCCCGACAACATTTCTAAGGAAGCGACCTTTATCACTTTTAAAAATACTCCACAAATACTTAAACTTAAACATAATTTAAAAACCATAACCAAAAGAAAAAAAAAAAACATTTTCTCCTGTCACCACTAATCAAATGCTTTCCGTACACTATGCTCATGGAAAACTATGCACTACTCGAGTCGGCCCATCAATTACCACACCAAAGAACTAATCACTGATTCAGTAAATGTCCCTAAACCTTTCAGTTTGATTGACTGCGATTGCATAGAATTTCAAGATCAAATTAACTTGCGCTTTATGCAATTCTGCCGGCAGAATTGCCATCCGAATTTAGTTAAAGGCCATACTGGTGTGTTGCAGAAAAAACCATTGCCGGCCGGTGCCCATACACGGCATTTATGTATAGGTACACAGGAGAAACCCCAACTTTTTGTTTTGGCATTTAGCTCACACTTTATGTTCCCAGAATGGTTTGCTTGCATTGCGCCCATGAATACAAATATACCCTCTGCCTCTTGCAACACTGGAGCACACAGTACATGGTTCTGGTAAACCGCGCTTTGAGGATTGTCGCGCCACGCTTCAGCGGACGAGAGGGCGCTACGTCATTTTCATTTTCACTGATTACATTATTACCACCATGTCGTGAATGTTGTGAGAATGCATGTGATGGTAGTTTTATTTTCAAGGACATCCTTTTCAAATGTTGAAGTCTTTTACTACCGTATGGGGGGGGGGGGGGGGGAGAGAGTGGACATTTTATTACCGTCGAACGGAAACGCGCGTTTGTAATGAAAATAAAAAGACATTTTTGCCCTTAGTATCGGTTGGGGGGACTACCACGACATAAAGACGGAATGCATTGATTTAAGTAATGCCATTAGACCGACATGAGTTTGGAAATTGTTTTGCTGGTGTTGCGATCCTAGTTTAAAGCAATTCCCAATTCCTTTTTTTTTTTTCATAAAACAAAAATTATGAAATGATTTATCATAACATTAGGCATGGGGCCCTGCTCGTGCCCGTGTTTCGGTGGCGGGTTCCATTTTAAAATAGTGGTAACTGCATAGTCTATTGTTTTTTTCCGATTATACGATTAGGAATCAACATTTTTATAAAAAAAAATGTTTCTGTAATTAAATATTAATTTCCCTTAATAAAAACCTAATAAATTCGGGTTATTTAAAATGCTGATTTACAGGCTTTAAGTATTTTTTCCCGGCCTATTTCCTACGTTGTGCCTAATGTTAAACCGGGCTAAAATTATCCGGTGAAGCGTATGGGTCCTGATTCGACAATATGGAGTTAATGAATCGAATCAGGGAGTAGTGCTACGACAGTGTGATAGGCTGAGTCACCATATCGAAGGAAATGCCACTTAAAAATGTATGTACCTCATTGCATATAACTTAATTAGAAACATAAAGCAATTTCGAAATACTTAGAGAAACTTTTTGACATTTCAGCGTATAATTGTCCAACAAACAAATTTTTCAATTTAGTTTCTCAACGCCCACCCGAGTGGAAGGATTTATACTGAATTGGCTTCTTCCGATAGTAAATAGGCAAACCCCTACCGAAAACAATTAGAAATAACCATTTCAAAAACAAGGTTACCTCGTACATTCAGTATTATCTAAGCCCCACCGCGGGATGTCCTACATATCGATTGTTGTAGAATCGATTCAGCGCTATATCACTCAAGCCTGTATATGTCATACTATAACTACATATACCTAAATCCTAAAGTCCATATATCCTTGGAGATATTGGACATGCACATGCCATACATTTTCCCACATTCACACACGTGTTGCCTTGGCCGGCCTCTACCCCTTTTCTGGATCAATTACACCATATGCCCATAAACCGACTAACATACATGGCAAATGACAAAAAGGATATCATTCACTGCATCAAAAGGATGTGAATCAACTTTACTCGCGCGCGCGTTATGTGTGTATCGATTAATTAACTAATCATGGCCTCGATTCTTTGATGAAGTTAGTCCTTCGTCCATATCCACTGCTGATGTCGCCTTCTGGGTGGATCTCTCTGTGGGTCAAGATATGGCGAAGGAGTAATCATTTTCTCTGTGTTCATCATCAAATTGATTGAAAGGATATCGCTGGCATGAACTGTGTTAATTAGATTACACACATAATGGCTTGGCGCTGTGTAGGTATCGGCAATAGAAAGGCATAGATGGATGGTTCGACGGATGGTTGGATGGTCCAATGATTGACTGAGCACACCGTTGGATGGATAATAAGGATAATTCCTCAGTTGCTCATTGCGCGCACACAGAATATTCACTTAATGGATGAGGAGAATGTTTTTATTTTATTTGCTTGCGATAGACGAAGTGGTATGTAGTAGGTGCGTCCCTAGTGAAGTGTTTAAGGATTAGATGTACATATATACGTTTTTGAAAATTCTGATTAAGAGCTTAATGAGGTGAAAATCATTTCGCACTACTGAACTGGAATCCTTTAGCCTAAGCCATGTTGTATGACCAGTGAATTTATGGGACACACAACCCACATCATTAACGTCGTAATTATTTTTTATATTTATTTAATTTTTTATTAAATGTTGAAGAGGAAATTCACAGAGATTCTCATGCAACATACAAAATTTCCTAGGATTTTATTTTCAGAATTAATTACCGGTTGATTCCATGACGGGAAATATCTACCAAATCTACCAACAACTAATTTTGGAACATGAAGCGGCAAATGCTAAAATTAGAATTGCAAAGTACAGATACAGAAACAGCTGCGGCGGCTAGTGTCCTTGGAACTTTTTGCGTTAGAGTGGAAATGGTATTATCTCATAGTGGGTGGTAGTCATTAATTTCGAAATCATCAGAAATGTATACCTGGACAGGGTAGGATAAAATACAAAACTCACAAAATATGTTAATAAACTCACAATAGCTGTGCAGTATCCTTTTGCCTATAAAAATGTTTATAGATAAGGAAAATTGGTTACCGTTACACCAAAGCTCATGGAGAAGAATTATTGCAGGTGCAACGTTATCGGGATTTTATAAAAATACAAAAAAAAAAAAATGTATAAAAAAGGATATTTATGGTTAACAGTGAACATGTCGGCTATAATCCAACACATTTTGTCGTAATCTGATGGCATACAAGGCAGCTTTTCCAGTTAGCTCTTACAAGGTGGGTGGCGGTTTACGTTGGGAACGGTACCAGGCACGCAATTTTCATATGTATGTACAATGTTGCTTGTTTTTCCTTTTTTTTATATATAATAAAATATATTTCGTCCTTACGTTATCGATAACTGCCGTTCAGGGTGCTAGTAGTAGATAAATTGGGCCAGATTTGCTGCAAGTTATTGGATAGTTTCATTCTTATCGGCTTTGCAGTAATTTTCAACAAAGTTTGAAATTACTAAGAACCAGGGCAAACCAATGGGCGTCCTGATAAGCTTTCGAGAAATGTAATAAATTGTTCTTTGTAATTTATTCCTATAGATTATTTGGAGAGGTATTTGAGGTGGTACTAGGCACTGCAGTCTTTCGACTGTCGCGTCGTGGGCACCACAATCTGCGAATAGCTTGTTGGAAGGTTTACTGAACTCAAAATAATGGACAAAGTGGCTTCCATTATAATTGGGTGATTAAAACAAATATGCAGAACCCTAGGCCTAGCCACTCACAAGCATTGGTTGGTGTGAGTTTTATTTTATTTTAAAACTTTATTCAAGTATCAGACGAATGGAAGGGGCATGCAATTGTGTAGTAAGAATTGGGTAAGAAGTTTATAGAATTGATCAGAAGGCTGTTATGTGGTTGTAGGTTTGAAAGACTGGGGTTTGATTTTGACATTTTAAGCCTTGCTGACTATTTTATGTATTGTAATACATATTTCCAATAATGCTATGTTTGGTACTTGTCATCAAATAAATTCGTCGCTGCCCTGGACCTGGACTTATGTGTGACCTATGCCCATCACTTTCTTGCTCATTTGATTGCTGATGTGGCCTTACTCAATAACACTACTTGGGTCTTTTCCAATATGCCTATTTTCTATCCAGTTTTTATTATCGGTATGTCATTCAATTGTGGGCGCAGTAGCGCAGTGGTTAGTGTGCTGGATTACTGTGCGAGGGATCCCAGGTTCGATCCCCGGAAAAACACAAATTACATCTTAAGGTTTTTTCTACTGCGCCACCTCTCGCGAACGTCTGACAAACTTCCGAGAGTATAACTGTCATGAAAAAGCTTCTCATAGGTCCCTTCCATTCGTCCCAAAAATAGAAACTCACACAAAACGAATGGTTGCGAGAAACTAGGCCTAGGGTGTCTACCGCCTGTTGGGCCACCTATTTATTTTTTGTATGTCTTTCAATTATGAAAACCTTAAATCATTTGCGCGTGGCAAGCAATTAATATTAAATAAGAGGAGGTGAAGTACAAATTGATTATGCTGATTGGCGTCAAAGTGCAAGTTGTTTACGAAGGGTCCTTTTATCCGACCGGAAATTGTGGACCATTTGCTATGAATAAGGAAGATAATGAAGCAAGAGGACAGCGAGAATATTGTTACCTTTGCAATCAAATTGGACTCTCAAGGCATTCAACAATAATGTCAAACGGTGGTCAGGCATAGGCTAGATATGCAGGACTAGTGTATCCGGTAACGCTGCATTGAACAATATTAATATAAAGTACCTATCCGAAGGAGTTTACTTTTGTCTGAACAAAAATTACAAAAAATGGCAACTTCTCAATCGTTCGGAAAAGTAGCTTAATATAATTTTTAGAAAATTTCTCAAGAATAAAAATTTCATAAAAAACAACAAATTTTCAAAATTTTGAGTTTAAGTAGCCATAACTTTTTTGAAGCTGCTCAGATGTACCGGAAGTGCTTAAGGCTTGTATGCTATACTATTTTTATACATACCTATAATAGTTAAGAAGTTATAGCGTTTTAAGTGGTAACACCTCCAAATTAGATGTCACCTACGTAGAGCCCCCCTGCCCTAAAATTGTTTGTTTGGCGGAACTTCAGGAATCTTCTCTTAAAGGATTATACATACGGCTTAACTGGGACACCCTGTATAAAATATGAAAACAGAAAGTGATGCAGTATCGAGAAGATCGATACCTATACCCAGTAAATTATTATTTTGTGTACAGACACAACTTCACAACTTCATTGCATTCTAAAAACCAAAGACGCCTTTCAAAAGTCGTCACATTCCATAGTTGAACATTACCATGCCGTTACAATCAATCGTGATCTAAAAATGACGCAGTTTCCACAAATAGGTCACTGGGCTGACACCTACTTGGCCAACCCACTTTAGAACCCAAACAGCACAGAAAAAAAAAGTAAAAGTGAACACTTCCTCGACAGTTTATCTCGCACATGTCTAGGTATATGTACCTACCTCCAGCAACACAAAAGTCAACCCTTCTAACATCAAAATGTGTGCAAGTGTCACGATTTAGCCATGTGCAGCACCCGAAGCAGGGAGAGACTCGAAAGCACATCGTTGTAGCACCACCTCTCAAATCCACAAGGAAGCGAAAGGAAAACAAAAGGTCGCCTAAAGAGAAATACACCACACTAATGCCAAGCTACGACAGTAAGTATACAGTCACTACGTCCCAATCTAACATCACAGTCCGCAATTGCATTGCATTGCAATGACTGAATATACCCGTAACGTACCCTTGAGTTCCGTCCGATTCTATCCATCAGAAGCAAAAATCTACACAGCTGCACTGTCCCCACCGCATGGTAATCGTATGAATGGCGCGGAGAGGTGCAAATGTGGTGGAAGGTTTCGTCCGATGAATGTCAAGTGCAACTGCAATGAAAAAGTTCATGAAACGTCCGGCCCGGCCGGCACGATACACTCGTACACACACCCTACGACCACCGCCAGCTGGATTTGCATCGGATCTCACAATGATAAGCTATAGTGCAGCGTATGTTGCACTGGCTGTGTTGTGTACTGTACAGTACGTGCATATTGGCTGCAACGCGATTTGCATAATGCAAATAGTTCTGCTGTTTCTCCCCCAGGCGCGTCGTCGGACACTAAGCTATGGTTGGGTGGGTGCATGTTTTCTGCAAACGTAAGCAGTTTGTTGCAACATTAATTTTTAGTCGAGGACGAGGAGTAGTTGATCCTTTTGTCTGTAGGATTTCCTCTGCTTGCATAACTCAGTATTAAGACCTTTACTGGCTGACACTTGAGAAAAGCTCAAATCCGTCCGCACTCACTGTGAATTTAATTAGCTATACACAAGCGCCCCATATAGCCAGACAGGCATTCGGTGTTCCATTTTTGGACACGCGCTCAGCTATTCGACTAATATTTGCGGGCTATATTTAGAAAGCGCCTTCCGGAAGAGACCTTCGTTCGTGACAAGGAAAAATTCCTTGTGTTAGCATTTCGCCTTAGAAACTCGACTCGAGGGTGGGTCAAACTGGTGTCGTCAGGAGTCAAGACTATGCGCTGTTGCAGGACTGCATTTGTTGCATTTGGCAGAGAGGATGGGTTGCGGATAGTGGCATTTATTATGAATGCAAATTAAATTGCATGATTTTATATTTTTACATTCTTTTCTGAAATTAAATATACATATGCTAAAGGAATTAATCGAGATTTGCAGTGAATTTTCTTTGAATCGGGTCAGCGTTTACCGTGGGTTAAAGTAATTTTTCTTAGCGGTAGGGTCATAAATACGCACAAGTATGGTTAATTATATTTCGTGACACTTGTTGTACGTAAGAACTTGCAGAATAGGATGGACATCGTGAAGTTAAACAATACTATTGACGTAAGAACTGTCAGCAGCAGCGTGCAATCTTGTGAAGAACTGTTTGCGACGCAAAACAATTACAGAGGCTTAGAAAATATATATATATTGAGAGATTGAGTGCATAAAACGATGTCTTTTGTGGGATCCTTTCCCACCCAAAATTGACAAGCGAATGTTTTTTCATCAGATATTAGCTAATTCTTGAAAGATACTTAGCATGCCATTGAAAGTAGCTGTTAGCGAGTTTTGAACTTTGGCATCCGCGACTGATAACGGCTACTTTGAGGTAGGCACCCTCCCAAAATTTTGAAATTAAAATAGATACTTGGTCCTAAGATTAATCTCCTCATAACTAGATATTTGTTTTGTGTGAGTTTAGGACTAATAAAAGCGACCTACAATTTTATGGCAATTTCCAACGTCTGAATTGAACAGCTTTTTTTTTTAGAACAGTTATACTCAGGTATACTCTCGGATGTTTGTCAAATGTTGGCGCTGTGAAAATTCTCTTCCACATGATTTTTATCTGTAGCGTCATTCTACTTTGCGTTAAATGCACTAACTAATGCAAAGCCCACAATTTTAGCATTCTACTGATTTATTTTTCCCTCTGAAGAACTAAAATGAGAAATACCAAAACGACCAAACTCGAGTAATGTACCTTTAGTAACTTGTCCTTGTCCATAGAACGCACAATTCGAGTTCATTTGCGAACGAAAAATCAATCTTAACAGGACATTGACAATAAACAGAAGCTAAATCTTAAAAATAACTTCCTCCCTCACGGGCTAATGTCAGAAATTGCGCGCCTTTGCCATCTCAACCCCACAAATGAGTATAAAAATGTTTTTCATTACGTCTGTGTGTATCACAGAAACGTACTCCCTACTTCGTTCGCAATAATGAACAGTTTTGCATGCTGAATGCGTTCGTCGGAACGCACCAAAGTATCGTCCGTTTTCATACAGAGCAAGGCGAAAACAAAAACACTCTTGTATTGGATTTTCCTCGCACTCACCGCGCGTAAATTTATAAAATTTTTGTGTAAAAATGAAATTCACTTAAAAATTTACACTAAATTTAGAACTCCTATAAATAAAAAGGCCCGCAGAGGATACACCCTGAAATGATTGTTGATTCTATTAAACTGTTTGTTCTTTTCGAAAATTTCTCAGGAGGGCGGTGTTGATGATTTGCAATATTTTGTTTCTAAATTCGTTGTGTCTATCCTTCATTCTTTTTATTTATATATTTTTCCCATTGATTTGCAATATTAAACTTACTTGGAATGCCATCGAAAAAGGATTCACCGCACGATCGAAATATATGTGCAATTGTGCGTAGGAGCATGCGTACACAAACAGAGGGGGATGATCGTGATGACTTTTGCACATCCGAAAATAACATCCTTTTTTTGGTTGAGGCGGGAGTATTGCAGATGGAATGCCTTAGGGCATTGGATTATTACTCCAGTCTCTCTCGCACTCCCCCTCCTGCCCATATCATCGATGGGTGTTTTTTTGAAAATATAATTCAATTCGCCTGTTTTGCTTGCGCGCTCTCTCGAACTATCGAGAGCCACAAATATAATCGAAATGAATACGAAAAATGATTCTTAACTTAGAATTCTGAAAATAAAAGTCTTATTTTGAGATCATGAACGAGTTGTTATTCCTGTACAACAAAATGCCTGTGAGATCTGCTTTTTGGTTAATTTTTTTTTCTTCTTTCGATTTTTTGGTTAGCAGCGGTGGTGCGCTACTGCTGCCACAACGGATTCTTCTGTCTTGGCTTTTAATAGTTAACTTATGATGTACACGCGAGTAGCAATGAGCTGGTGCTATCGCCATCGCGATTGTTTAAAAAATAAATTACTTTTCAATTTGCATAGATTTTTCGTTATGTTTTCGAAATGTCATTCAAAATCGGTGCGCGAAAATTGTTGTTTGCCGTATCTGCAACTGAAGCTGGTTGACGAAGGCGACAACAACGGTTGAAGTGTCACATCAATCGAATGAGTATGTGTTCTCAGTGCTTTGTCCCGCGTTCTTGTTTGTGGGTTTTGTGTTGAAACGACCGTTGGAAATTTGAATTTGAATTTAAAAAAAAAAATAAAAATACATATTCCTTTGTACTGCTGATGGTGGTGAATATATTTTGGCAGGTGCTATTGTGGTTATCAGTTTGTGTTGTTGTTGTGTGATTATGCAATGCGCATTTCACGTTAACCTAACTAATTATTATTACGGCATTGTATCAAATAAAATACAAAAACTTCTTTTTGACCTCTCGTTTGCATAATATAAAAGTGACAAGCAACTATATAATGCGATCTTAAAATGCGATTATAAAATATATAAATAAACAAATAGTTGGCTGTGAGATCTACAGATCCGTAGACAGCTTAGGGCTAGCCTCTCACAACCATCATTCGTTTGTTTGAGGTTTTTTTTTGTATTTTTGGGTCGAATGGAAGGGCCTCGAATATATTTTTCGTCCACGTTCATTTGTTTTGTGTTAATTTTCTGTAGGTATTTAAAGTAATTAAGACCAGTGTTTAGACCAATTAAATTTCATGCTTTGTAGTATAACTACTAATTTGATGTTCATAAATATACTAAAATTGATTTGTTCGCAATTCGCAAACTCTCCAGCCTGACTCTGCAAACATTAAACTTAAATTATATCCAAATTTATAGTTTTTTTTATTTTGCATGAACAAGAAACTTTGAAAAGTATTTTTTAATTTCTTTATAGACTCGGAGATCTTCCTATCATTTTTTTAGGCAAATAATGTTCTTTCCAAAGTTTCTTCTTGTTAGGACAGCAAAACTGTCCAAAATGTTGCCTTCGCAAAGTGATTTTTATTAATGCACAAGTCAAAACTGAGGTTAGGCTAGGTTAGAAATGGGTGCGTCGTTCATGATGAAAATCAAATCAGCGGGCTCTCTGGGAGACCTTTAAAGTCCCCCTGTTAAGCGAGACTGAAAATATGGAACTGACCAAAATCTATAATTTTACTGGCCGGCTTACGAACCAGTTGGTACTCCACCTCCTCCACATCGCCGCATATAGCTTTTGCATAAATCCTCCATTTACCCCGGCATTTATTCAATGGTGTACCTTGAGTACACCCAGTTATGATGCTGATAGAAGATCTGCTTAGTTCCAGAAAGCAGTTTGTTTTCATTTTTAGTCTTTGCTAGTGTCGGCCATAATGTACGAAATAATTCACAATGTGAGTCCCTCTTCATTCTTTGCGTGCAATGTTCGCAGGCGAATTTTTTCAATTGCCACTACCTTTTCCCAAAAACTAGTTAGCTTTAATTTTTAATTTCCTATGATATCCTTAATTGCAAATACAAAAGAGGACAAAGAAGCCTTGCTTAAAACGAATGCCTATTTAGAAGTACTATATAGGTACGTGCTTTCAGATGTCACTTTCACTTGATACATTAATTGCTTAGCTCAATTGGCCATTTCAAAAAAATTCTTTCAATAGGCAAATCTAAAAAAATCACTCATAACACTTGAAAGATCACAGAATAGGTACACATAATCTACGTAGCTTTTTCGCAACCTATAACAAAACTATGGTCACCTTCATTATTGCTCGCATCCGTTTGCTTGCCGCCACCCTTACATTTCAATTTAAATTAGCAAAGATGTTCCGATCACAAGATTCACATCATCATCATCATTTCTCCTCATCATTGGTTATTTCGGATATTTGAAAATAATTTTCGATTTTTGGCTCTTTTAATAAAAAAAAAAGACTCGAACTCGACCCGATCACAGAAAAAGAGCGATACACCGAGGTGTGGGATAAACCCCACCGCCTCTATATTTAAAACGGCTCCGACCGAAGGAAACCGCAGCATCAACAACAACAACAATAACACTGGCAACAACAACAACAACAAAACTAGATATAATACATATTCTTATTTTTATAGAACGTTTATTTTTAATTATATGCGATTTTCTGTGCTGCTACTCTAGTTCGGCTTGCTTTTTATTCTTCGTCGGCCTGTGCTCTCTGTGTTCTGGTTGTCGTCTTTATGTTTCTTTTATTTTTCATAACTACTACGTGTTTAATTGAATTTCTGAAGCATAATCAAAAAATTTGCCATCATAGGGAGTGTAATAGTTTTTATTAAAAAAAAAACAAAAAACAATCGCAAACCGTCATAAATTCGCGCGCGCAAACGTTGAAAGTGCAATCAGATAAATCGATAACACAAATCCAATAGTTTGTGTTCGCGAGTGATTAGAGTTAAATTGTCAAGCTGTGCGCGCATTTAGGGAGATTGAATCAAAGTCAGTCTAGCCAGCAGAGGCTGTGATGAAAAACAAGTGTGAGTGATGAGAAATTTAAGTCCAATCCGAATGAAGCATAATAGATTTCGGTATTTATAAGCTAAATATGTCCCTGAATTGAAGGGGAAAGCTTTCGTGGCTTCCAGTGGTAGTGACATCTCTTGAGAATATTGGAATAAGCTGCAGTCAATATTCTTATCGAATACACATTGGCTTAGCTGGGATACACACCATACAGCCACGATCACTGTTGCTACATCTACTGGATAACAGATGGCGGCAGTGATATTTTTTTTCCGTAAGTTAAAAATATAACATGAGTGACGTTGAATTATTTATTATAAAGTAGGTAATCTGTAGTTATTCAATGATGCAAATATGTACAAGAATCTATTGTTACAATACATATTTTTTAAGTTAGTGCGACATGTGTAAATAGAATATATTATCTACTTCGGAGAATACGTGCGGCTCGCGAAATGTTTGTTTTTAATAAGCACTTTTTGATGTATACCTGACTTATGATATGAGTTATGATTATGATTAATATGAATCATAAAGTAGAGTCTGCATAAGGGCATGGACACACAGGCCGTTCCATGGAAGTCGTTTTAAGCGACACAGGTGGATATTTTGGTTACGGCCGCAATCGTCCAGTGCCGCCTGATATTCGAAATTGCTGGGGTAAGGAATTCCGTAAGTGGATCGATAAATCAAGAGAGCCTAGGGTTTATAAGTTTGTGGCACTGAAAAGCAGCTAATTAGTTTTTGAGTCATATTGGACAGAATAACGACAAATATAAAGTAGTTTCGTGTAGCTTTTGAAATTCTAGTGCAATACTACCCTAACACCAGAACAGTGCTAATTGAAAAGTGAACAATGCTCCTGTCTTAAGAAATAGTATAGTTTGTTTTCGGCTTACCCCCTTAAGGAATGGATAATTACACCTTAGTGTAAGTAATCGTAGTGTAATTTACAAGATCGTCCTGTACAGATTTTTAGCACCGGGCATTAGAGAGTACAGTCTTGTCTAAGTATTAGAGAGTACAGCCTTGTAACTTAGAAAAAGCATGTTGAAATTCGTGATTGGACACATAAACATTAAGTCATGTTCTATATTCAGGGAGCAAAATTATTATTATGAGCAAACTGACGTCAGGAACAAGAACATCCAAGATCTTATAATAAAATCAAAACTTATAAACAAAATAAACGTAGGTATTCAAATATGAAAATCCAAATTTTTTTAATAAAATACTTTCTGCAACTTATACCGCTTTCTTTGCACCCTGCGATGACCTAGATGTATTTGGTTTGAGAAATGTTATCCAAAATTGGTTTCACAGTCAATATGTTATTCAACGTAGAATTCGGAATAAGCAAGACAAGGAGGCAAATATTAGGCCAGTTAATTATTTATGTAGAGTTCCTCTATTTAAAAATAATACAATAATTCTGATATGGATCTCGGCTTTGCAATTTAGAAAGCTTTGTATGAATTTACTCGTATTTTTGAATATTTTTCGAAGTCAGAACCGCAGCGTTAGTTTTATAGAAATGTTAGTTTTGTAGAAATAAATTATTCCAATTTTACAGTGTAGTTTCGAATATATTCCTTTAGAGACAGACAAAATCCAACAACGTCAACTGATTAGACGACATTTGACGTTTCGCTGAAAAATTGTAAATTTTTTGGGCACCAAAAAGCTGTCATTGTCATTAGAAAATTCATTCATTTATTTTTAAATGCCGCTCTCATCCATTAAAAGGGTCACGGATGTAGGTTTTTCAAGAGGACCCTCCATAACCCCCGATCATCTGGCAGCGACTTTAACTCAAAAGAACGAACACATAATTTAAAAAGAAACCAGCATCAGATGTCAAAGCTGTTGTAGTAATTTTGATTGCGCATACACATACCTACGGCGATGCATTGACTTACATTGACATTTAAGCACACCTGTTTCATCCGTAGGCGACTTATTTTTACAGATGACAGAAATAATCAAATTCAGTCACGTGGACAGGAAAACAAATCACAGTATAACTCTATACAGAAGCCTGTTACAGAATCAACAAGAAAATTAGAATCTCTTACTTATTGATGCGAGAACAATGAACAAAAAAGTCTTCTCTATTTTAAGTGCACGTCTCGAGCAACGAGCAGTTAGGCGGCATTAATTAATTCTTCCGTTTGAGCAGTTCACGTAATAGCATCACACACGCACTGATTTTTTTTTCCTCTAATTGCAAGGATTCTTAGGAATTACTCACCGAAGCCCTCGCGTTAGAGACAATATAATCAAACACCAAATCCCACTTGGTGGCGAACGTATTCCCCTGCCAACGACAAGTAATATACACTCGCATATAGAAAAGACTGTCTTCTTGGGCAAAAGTCATCAAAGGAATGGAAAATAAAATAAATCTTACAATTGCCATGGATACGCCCGGAGCCATCTTCAGTGGCGAAAGCAAATCCAATCCCTTTCGCATTCCAGAGAGCATGAGCATCTAGTTGCCTAGTAAGTTATACGGAAGCTTCCATATAGCATTACTTATCCCTACATTGAGATTGAGAGTGTGTTTACAACCTGTTTGAACACTTTCCGAAGAGTGAAGCGAGCGCTCAGAGGTGCGTCCAAAATGGATAACGTGATGTCTTAATATAATTTGGGGAATTATTGTTGTGAGAAGGCTCGTTGAAAAGTATCACCATCACATCACGCGCGCCGCCGCCGACGACAAAAACAACAACATCAATGACAGCCAAACCCCTATAACCTACCTTGACAAAATGTAACATTTCTGCCATATCGTCCTACTCTCGATGGAGGCACATATTTTCGAGTGGACTCTCATCCTGTTCATAACATCCTACGTCAACGTAACAAACGGATTGAGTGGGTGTCCTGTGTATACATCCTTTTTTTTGTTTTGGTTGAAAGATAAAAGGGATTTAACGTGGAGTGCCTGATGGTCTGTGTGTGTGTCTCCATGGAAACTTTTCCCTTTGTTTTCCTAGGGCTTCAGCTGGTCTTCTCCACCGATGGGGCTGTCTTGAAAATTGAATTTAGGTAAAAACGTTTACGGCATTATAATGGAACGAAGGACGGATGGGAGTGACGTAGCAAAGTGTGTTGGGGATTTTTATTAGTGGCACATGTTTTCAAGTTGAAAGTCCTTGATTCGTATTTAAAATGTAGGATACGGATGATTCTTTGTGGCTTTTGAAGAATTGCATTTCGCTTTCAATCGTTTTGAAATAAGCAAGTGCGGAAGAGACACAAATCATATTTTTAATAGTGTTATTTGTGGATTCGCAACCGTGGTTACTTATGAACATTACTTGGACAACGAGAAAACATTTTTGGGTGCTGAGAAAGCAAAATTTGCCATACCAAACGTGAAGCGTTCTTTATAGATTAAAAATAGTATCGATATCTACAATATCTAGCAACAGACGATGATAAAGATGGGAGAAATATATATGTCGCCCTTTGCCTCACCCGAGGTTTAAATATCTACTTTATTTTTTTTAAATACTTCTCCCGGGAAAGGCGAACCTATTGCGCTTCAACAGCGCCCCGAGATGCTTGCAGGTGTATGTTAGTTCTGCACTTAAATTGTGTATACTTCAAAATATATCCCCAGGAATCGAGTTTCAAAGTTTGCTTGTCCTGTAACAGAAGGAGTTTTGGAAAGTTGAAGTCCTCGCAGTTGTCAAGTGTACTGTATGTTCATGACTCATGAGCATTAGCAGCATGTCTGGTGGGGCGCCCAAAAGTTGCATTTCGAGTGATAATGTCTTTGAGATCCTCGGAACATCTACCATGGAAGTACCTATAGAACAAGCATAGGTCAGCGACTTGTCTTCTGTGCACAGGTCTCCAATAAGTCGAACTGCTCATCTCTGTACGCTGTCAAATAGGTTAAGTGAATGTTTTGGGGCCGAGCTCCATGGGAACAATATTCCAGGCCTGGTCTAACCTGAGCTTTGTAGAGAAGGAGAAGTTGCTTGGGGCTAAAGTACCTCTTTGCTCTAAATATGTAGCTGAACTTAGCGGACGCCGATCTTGCGATATAGGATATGTGGTCCTCCCATGTGATTCCTGAATTGACTGTGACTCCTATAGAAGGTGCATTGAGTCCTTGGGATGGATTGGATGGTCATACATTTGTATCTGAGGAACTGTTGATGCATTTTTCCTAGAAAATGTTGTGAGCTGTGTCTTGTTTGCATTAAATACAACCAAGTTGTCTTTTCCCCACTTCAAGATTTTGTCAAGATCATCATTTAGAGAACTAATTTGTTCACATCACTGACTGTGTGATGTAGCCGTATTCACAGGCCCACTATTCGAGATGGAGGATATAAGAGTGCTGTCATCAGCAAAGCTGTAGAATTACATACATAAGTATATGAACGTAGTGGCCCAACTTAATCTGATATTCGATGAACAATGTACATTTTTGCGTTTCCGAAAAAAAATATCATATTTTACTTATAGACCAAAGTCCCCGAATTTTAAAAGCAGTTAGTCCAAGTCCATTCCATATAGAAAACGATCTACGAATCGAATGCATTGGCAGCATTTGCTCAATGATTTATACTGACGCGTTCACCGACAATCCACCGACCATCTAATCTACTACTCTTCACTTTTAAAACCCAACAGTAACGTATTTTTCCCGTCAGTTTTCAATTTTTTTTTTTAAGGAACGCCAAGAATTTTCCAAAAAAAATTGCGGACGTCAGTGAATTATTGAGAGAGACCAAACAAAAAAAAAAATCCGAAAAATTCTTCTTCTTAATGTTTCTTTTTTTCTTTCTTATTACTTATTTGCTTTTCCCTTTTTTTCATTGTTTTTCTGACGATAAAAAAGCGCGAAGTGAAAATTTTTCTGGCTCCTTGCCAAAGAATAAAATGTAGACATACATGCACAGACATTATCTGGAAAATGGTGGCTTCCCCTATGTGGTGTATATATTGGAAACTGTGATAGATCATGAAAATCGTATAGAGAATACACATTAATGCATTTGGATCATTATACGGATACAGCAGCATGTATTAAAATGGTGTAGTCTGTATAGTGCCATGAAAATATTTCGACAAATCTGCAATTATGCAGAAAAAAATCTGCAATGCAATGATTTCTATTATAAAAAATTTGGATTCATAAATATTGCGATATAAAAAAATCTAATTTTGAAAGTTTAGTGCTAGACGCATTCAGTACAGCCTCATAAAACCCCAGAAGTGGATCAATTTACAACATTCTAAGTCATGGAACGCAAAACCACTACTTTTCTGTTCTCTTCTATCACTGTCTTCAGAATTACTAAACAAACCAATAATATATGCAGACAAAATCTTATACCCAGATTTTGGGATTTTAAAAATCTGCGGCTGGGGTGAAAATTTGCAAAATGCAGACAAATCTGCACTAATGGCAATGCTGACTACAGTGCGACTATAAGTTTAATCTAAGTAGCAGCGTTACCAGATTATTTTTTCCAAAAATGCTAAAGCCGGGGCGGAAAACTGCAAAAACTGCTAAACAAAACCGTAAAAAATGCTAAAGAAACTGCGATCGATTTCTCCACGAAAAATATTTGAATTTTTTACTTATTAATGTAATTCTTGTGAATCATTTTACATTTACAAAAAAATCATATTATTGTGTACGTCAAACTTCCATAACTGATAACTCGAACTTCTTGAGGTCCAATTTTTCTTTTACTCGAAGTTTTATTGAGAACTCTACGTTTTCAACTTTTCAACTTTTGGCCTTCATAACTCGAAGTTTCAATAACTCGAATTTATTTTCTTTCATTTTGAGAGTTAAACTTATGGAAGTTCCACTACTTTTGTTTTGCGTTGCAGTGCAATGCGATCAAGTGCGTTTTTGACTGATATTTTTGACAGCTTCATACGAAATTATTGCGATATGCTCCGACAAAAAGAAATTGGTTGCGGAATTTGTGTACGATTCTAATAAGAAAACCCCGATGTAGGACGATACAACATCATGTCATATCAATACGTCGTCGCATTTAAATTTTTGCGAGTTTTACCAATTTGTTATATAGCCAATGTATGAAATGGTGCTAAATGTTGATTAAAAGTGTTTTTTTCAAAATGTTTTTTGAACATTTTTAAAAACTGCTAAAAACTGCTGAAATTTACAAAAATGATAAAAAATCTGCTGCATGTGAAATTTACGATCAAATCCTGCAAAAATCGCAGGAAACTGCTAAGTCTGGTAACGCTGCTAAGTAGTTTGTTAACTTGATAGGGGGAAATTATAGTGAATGCAAAATATAGAGTTTTTTCTATTTGCTTTATATTTGCTTTATATTAAAAAAGAAGGATTCCAAATCCTGGATCACTCAGACTAATTCCGGCCCAATGTACTATCAAACCAAGCTTAAACCCCTTTTTGAGTGGTGGGAAAACTTTGATGTTATTCGTTTCTCTTTATTGTCGGTGGCATTGTACATATATCTGGGCGCCGCCGACTTCAACCACTACACTATGGCCACCGCCATGATATATGCTTTAGTACAATAGAGAAGCCCTGATAGGGTTAACGTTTCTAAAAAATCTCCAGATTTCTTCGAGAAAGGGCGTTACTTCACGAGGTGTCAAGGTGGCAGATACGATTTTGTGGTATGCGTTACCAAACAAACCATCAAGTAAGAAAGTAAATCTTTGAAAATTCACATACGTTGATTGGGTTATCCAGAAATTAAACAAATTCCCTTCTATCCTAAATGAACTAAAGATCGATTTTGACGGTTTTATGATCACTGCTCTCCTTAGATACACGTATTCTCAAGCACATCTTTGACGTCTTTTGATGGTCTTGAATGAATTTAGTTCCGCAAAATTAACTAAAATTTTAATGTTGTTCGAAGGGCAAGATTTCAATAAGTTTTTCAAGGATAAGCTCAATAACGTATGACTAAAGTTAAAAAAAAAAATCGTCTCCATCACTAATTAGAATTTCTTGCTATCCAAAAGAAAATTGTTTTTCATCTCAATCCTAAAGGTCGTTAAGATTTTTTCGATCTCCGAGTCAGATAGAAAGAAAAAAACTCCAATGGGCTTACGTGAATTTATGCTAATGTCTTTCATTGACATCTGACTATGACGATAGATATATACAACGTACGGGTAAGCGAGTACCCCATACCTATCTGAACGAGCTATACAGCTCTACACACGGCTATCCGAGAACGCGGTCCCCGGCATGAATCAGTCGTCGCCCATATATCATTCACACTTTTTTGGAACGCTGCCAGATTAGTAACATTCTCGGGATCGTATCAACCCGCGACAGAGAACACAAGCAGCAATGAAATAATTAAAATCAGGAGATTTTTGTGTGCTGTTCGTGAAAATCACATATACACACACAAGAGAAACATCAGAAACAATTTTCGTGTTTCATGTTTCACCTCGAAATGACTTCTTAAGCCAAACGACAACACGTCTTCTTCGTTCTTCGCTGTTTGTCATCGTGGATTACCCTTGAGTATGCTGCCTGCCCACCCTACGCACTAAACACGCACATGATACTCAGGAGAACCATCCTTTACGACTTTCAAAGTGTCACTTTCCACTAAAAATTTTTCAAAAGTCTTCTAGCTGGACCGGAAAATCATGACAGTTTTTATTGCAACCATGGTCGGATGAAAGGCATCTTTCTTTTGGGATTATTTTCCGCCTTAACGCCATGCGTCAGACAGAGATGATCACCCAGTAGCGTCTGTCGTGGCGACAGCCCAGTTCGTCATTCGCAATTTCCTGAAATTTGATCCGTGGGCGAAAGAAAATGGTTCGCCCCTACTCTCAGGGGTGGTCTTTACGGATTTTATATTTCCTGTGATCGAGTTTAAGGTCCAATTTGTGGTTCCTTTTATATGTATTGCCCTTTCATGACTCGATACGATTTTATTTTCTTCCTGGTGGACGCGCATTGCTGGGGTTCTGATGATGATTCACGCAATGGGCTTTTGACAAGCATGTTCCCTTTTTGTACAATAAATCTTCCGCCATCGGAAAATACTCCGCCCGAAATTTTTGGAATGTTTTGACTACTTGTCGACGTTGAGTGCGAACACATTGAGACATTAAACTCAATTTTTGGGGATGCATTCGATATTGTTTGAATTAGAATGCCCCACTGGCACTGGAAGAGATATGGGGGATCTATGACGACGATTTGACGCATAATTATCGTGTTAGTCATGCGGCTTGTCTGTTGATTGTAGTGATAATTATTTTTTTTTACAAATTTAGTGATTTATTATGTGGGGTCTAGACAAGACTGTAACAAAAAAATAAAGTATGAATTTCAAATTTTCGTATTGAGATATGTCTTAAATTTAGTTTTTATGTTTGAAATGTTATATATAATGTCCTGGGGAAGATAATGCAGGTAGTATGCATAAAATATATTACAATATATTCAACCTATAAATCGCTTTAAATCATTTCAAAGTATGACCTTTCATTTACAGATTCTTTAGAGAAAAATTAAAAAAAAATATTTACATTACTTGTAAGTTTAAAGTTTGACCAACAAATGTTCTTCTGCATTATTGCAAATGAGCTTGTTCGTATTTTTCACTATGAACATTATTTTTGGTTCATTATATTATCGGTAAAAAGAATTTGACATATTAATTTGCCCTATCTATAAACATTTTTTTGGATCTGTTAAAAAAAATATAAATTGTACGTGAGGGAACTAAAATGCTCATCCTGTGTGAGCTACCGGCATATCTTCGTTTAGGTTAACATTGCTCAGTAGGTACTCTTCTCTTGCCTATATAAAGGTGTCCCATAATTCACGGAAACTGTGAATTTTGCGCCATTTAACACTACAGTAATGCCAACAGAAAAAAAGAAAACAATGTGACAGCTGACAGTTCGGGGTTAGTAAAAATGGAGCGCTATACGAAAGAATACCGCATTTTCATTGTTGAGTAATATTTTAAAAATAATGAAGGTTTTCGAATAAAATCAGCTTCAGTGATAAAGCTCATTTTCATTTTGATTCCTTCGATAATCGTCAAAATTGCCGCACTTGGGGTTCAGAGAATCCTCTGAGTAATTGTTGAGAAACAAATTCATTAACAACGTGTGAATGTTTGGTGCGGATTTTGGGCTGGAGGCATTATCGGACGATTCTTCTTCGAAAGTGCGGTTGGTCAGGCAGTAACAATTAACGTTGTTCGTTATTGTGACATGATAACCCAGTTTTTAGTGCTTAAAATACAAGATATGGATGTGACCAACACGCGGTTTCAACAAAACGGTGCCACATGCCATACAGCTAGAGAAACAATTCAATTACTGCATGTCATTTCCTAATCTTGTAATCGGCCGTTTTTGCGATCAGAATTGGCCATCCAGATCTTGCGATTTAACGCCATTGGATTTTTTTCATTGGGGTTTTTTGAAGTCAAAGGTATATGCAAACAAGCCCACCACCACCAACGCCTTGAAAGAGGAAATTAAGAGGTGTATTCATGAAATTCAGCCACATTTATAAAAACGGTCGTAGAAAATTTCAATAAAAGAGTACGTATACTTGCTATTGCCAGCAAAGCCTTGGTGGCCATTTATCCAATGTGATATTCCATACATAGCCCCAATCTGTATACTCTATGAATCAATAGAAAAATGTAAGCTTTCTAATTAAAAATATGTATTTTCTATCAAAATTACATTTTGGGTGAATTATGATGGTACACCCTTTAGAATATTGACAAGTCCAACAACTTTCTTTAAGTTACACCTCAACATAGGCGTGCGCCTATTATGACGTTTCCACCCACCCACTGACACACCACTTCGATGCGCACTTTGTCTTATAATACTCGCCGAAACCAAAACACAAAACACAAATTAAAATTCAAACAAAAAGCTTGTTATATGAAAACAGTGGATCCTGTTCACTAATGAAAATATATTTTCAGAATAGTGAAGAAGTAAAGGAAACCAATTTATTTGCAGATGTATGTATGTATGTGTTTTCGGCGATCTTATTATGTTAAACTAGCTGTACCCGCCCAGCTCTGCCCGTGCACAGGAATTGTATTGCTTAGGTCTTAGATAATAATGCTCTTTAGTAAAATGCGAAAAATGAGAATAAATCTATTTTATGGAATTGTCTTTCTGCCTAAACCTGAAATATACAGCAATACCTATGAAAAAAAAACAAAACAAAAAAAACCATCATGAAAATCATAGAAGTTGTTGTATGCGAGGCGTCACCCCCGTTTGACCAATTTTGGCGTGGCGATATGGATAATAGATGAAATGTATTGGATGTATAATGTGCACCCTCTGCATCGCCCTCCCTCTCCTTGATCATGCTACTTGTTTATAATACTGCATTTCCTTTCCTTTCCTTTGTTTCCCTCTTCCTATGGAATCCAAACAACTACCTACCCCAACCCTACACTGTTACCAAAGACAATATAATATACAGATGGCGCAATGTAATGTTAGCTGATGTCCGCATTGGTTGCGATCGTGCAACAACGATCGTGCAACAAAAAGCTCTTCTCATTGTCCAACAAAATAAAAGCTTTTCTCTCAACGCGTAATCCTTTGTGTGTGTGCATAAGTGCATCGTGTATGAAGTATGGTATGAAGCTTTTCTGTTTTCGTTTATGCTATGCTTCTCGTTCTCCATAATGAATGTCCTCTTGAGGAAAACAACAGTCGCCGCACTTGATAGATCGGTTTGTATTATTATTATGTCACTATACTGTCTGCTCTTGTTTTATGTATTTAGTGTGTGTGAATAAGAAGGAAAAAGGGACAAACAAAACAGAAATCCTCGTTCCTCGATGAAAAGAAAATCATCGGTCGGCTATTTCAAATTGTTAGCTGTGCTCATGCAAAAGATGTAGATACGTTATAAATTTGTTCCTTTTTATGACGGCTTACCAAACTGAGCCATCGTATTTTTAAAAAGCAAGTTGAAATTGAATTTGGTTAATTTTGTTTCCTTTTATAAATACAATAGAAATTTGAATTAATTTTAGAACGTTAGTTTTGTCTTAAGAGTAATCTATACATATATGTATAAGAAGACTAAATATACCTAGGTTAAAAAATGGCTTGGAGAGGAAGGTGTGTAATTACTTGTTGCAGCGCAAGTGCCGCATAGTAGGTATTCAGGGGTAAAATTATTTTAATTTCCTGATAAAGAACTAATTTAGTTATTGGTGTTATTACAATGTTATTGGTTTTGTTTTTATATATTATTGCTTTACATTTTTTTCCCAAAGTATTTATCAAATTGGTTACTACAAATAAGTTTGTTTTTCTAAATCGTCCCCTACTTGTTCCAGCCAGTCATTAGGGGTATTCATGTAAACTTACGAAGTTTACGACGTGGTAAATGAACTGTCAAAATTTGTATGGAAAATCATTTACGACGAGATGGTAAAGGTTAGGTTAGGTTAGGTTAAATAGGGGTATGAGAGAGATATCTCATACGGCACTAGGCACCAAAAGGGCCCATCGCGATCCCTAGAGGGAACCAATTGCAGTGACCTACAATGGAAAAACACCTAAACACTTGCCCTTGAGAAAACCCCAATTTCCCTGCAAAAACCAAGTAGCCCCTTGTAGTTGGTATTGTCTATCTCCTCTAGATGTTGGAAGAAGTACCTGCCTAGAAATTTCCTTCTACTACGACATATTGCCTCACATTCACAAAGTATATGTGTTATGTCCTCTTCGGCTTGCAGGTCATCGCAGAATCTACAATTGTCCGAGTCTGCCAGCCTGAGCCTTTTGGCATGTTTTCTAAGAAGACAATGCCCTGATAATATGCCGATCAGTGTCCTGAGCTGTTCCCTACCTAGTTTGAGGATTACCCTAGATCTTTTACGGTCGTATTGCGGCCAAAGTGCCTTAGATACTGCGTGACCGGTGAGGCCCTCCCACCTCCGGTCGGCTTCCTTAATTATTTTATTCCTAATATCACTTCTTATGATGCAGGGAGGTGGTTTAATATCCACATCTCCTCCATCTAACATTTCCCCGCCTTTTCTCGCAAGCTCATCAGCCTGCTCATTTCCAGCTATACCGCAGTGTCCTGGTACCCAGCACAGTCTCACTCGGTTCTGACTGCATAATGCCTTGAGCATTGTGCGACAGTTCCTGACTAATTCAGAATTGATGTTTGTAGATTCCAGTGCCTTGAGCGCAGCCTGGCTATCGATGTAGATGGCTATATCCCTTCCGGATACAGATCTCATCCGCATTAGCTCTGCCGCTTTCAGAACAGCCAGAACTTCTGATTGGAAGACACTGCTTGTATCCGGCAGTCGTATAGACATTTTTAGGTCTGGGTCTACGGAGTAGATTCCAGCTCCAGTACCTTCCGCTGTTTTTGAGCCGTCTGTATAGACTGCTACTTCGCAATGTTTAATTACTTTATCCCTTTGCCATTCGTATCTTTCCGGGTATGATACCTCGTACGGAGTGTCGAAATCGACCAGAGGGTGAATTTCATCAGTTTGCACCTGTACGCCAGGGAGTAGCTCCGCTAGTATTGTACAGTGCCCAAAACTGCCCTCTTTAAAATAGCCCAAGGTTGTGAGCCGTAGCGCACTGCTTCCCGCAAGTTGCTTAATATGCAAGTCAAGTGGCGTGAGGTGTAGAAAGGTGTCCAGCGCTGCCGTAGGAGTGCTACGAAGTGCACCCGTTATTGCTATGCTAGACGCTCTCTGCACCGACGCCAGTTTGCCGACTACTGTTTTCTTCTTTGTCGCCTTCCACCATACTAGTGCGCCATATGTGAGTATGGGCCTGACCACCACTGTATATAGCCAGTGCACCATAGCAGGTTTTAGGCCCCAAGTCTTGCCTACTATTTTCTTACAAATAAAAAGAGCGTTATACGCCTTTTTGATTCTTTCCCCTACATTTGCATTCCAGTTCAGTTTCCTGTCCAGAATAACCCCAAGATACTTAGCCTTGTCAGACAGAGGCAATTCCACTCCTTCCAGTTTTGGGAGGTTAAAGTGTGGTATCTTATGTTTTCTGGTGAAGAGTACCAGTTCCGTTTTGGAGGGGTTGACGTTAAGTCCACAACCCTTTGCCCATAAGTTGACTTTTCTTAAGGCACTATCCATGATTTCACTTAAGGTGTTTAAAAACTTTCCCTGAATGATAATAACTAGGTCATCAGCATATGCTGTGGCACTTATACCCCTGGAGCTCAGTTTCTTCAGAATGTCGTCCATAACAAGCACCCAAAGGAGAGGTGAAAGGACTCCCCCCTGTGGTGTACCTCTTGTCACCGCCATTCTAATGGAACTTTGTCCAAGGGAGCAGTTTATCTTCCTACTTGCAAGCATGTTGCAGACCCAGATAACTATACTGTGTTCAATGTTCATATTTAACATGGCACTTTTTATAGCTTTGCCCTCTACGTTATTAAAAGCACCCTCAATATCGAGAAAAGCTGCTAGAGCAAACTCGCCCAAGTGTAAACTTCTTTCTATCTTCCCTACTACGCTATGTAGAGCTGTTTCTACCGATTTTCCCTTCATGTATGCATGCTGCGATTCGCTTAAGAATCCATTTTTGCATTTGATCCTGATATGAGCTTCTAATAACCGCTCTAGGGTTTTTAGCATAAAAGATGACAGACTGATTGGTCTGAAATCCTTGGCTGTTGTATGCCCCTGCTTGCCAGCTTTGGGAATGAAAACCACCTTCACTTCCCTCCATGCTGCTGGTATGTACCCTAGTTTCAGACTCTGTCTTAGAATCTCCATAATTTTCCGTATTGCCCTCTCAGGTGCTTTTTGCAGCATGATCGGTAAAATTCCATCTGGGCCCGAGGATTTATACGGTTTAAAGGACTGTATAGCCCACCGCATTTTTTTCCGATTTATGAGATCAACTATCTGCCCCTCCATGTGAGGGTCAATATTGATATCTGTACGACTTTGCAGCTCAGAATCCTCTGGGATAGTAGCCCCGGGAAAATGAGATTCCACCAGGGTTACCAGAACCTCCTGACTGCTTTCGGCCCAGGTACCGTCTTTCTTTTTGAGGTAGCTAGGTACACTCGCCTCTTTTGAGAGTACTTTACGTAGTCTCGAAGCCTTATCTGTATCCGCGATTGATTCGCAAAAAAGTTTCCACGAAGCTCGTTTGGATTTCCTAATTAAGTATTTGAATTGTCTTTTGCATTCAGTATACTCATTCCATGTAGTGTCGTCCCTGACCAACTTCGCCCTATTGTAAAGTTTCCTTACTTCTTTCTGTTTCAACCCTATGTCCCTGTTCCACCATTTCGGCTGTACCCTTTTTGGTGTCTTATTTTCCGGGCATACTTTCTCAAATGCCGTTATAAGTGTTTTGTTTATCAGCTCCACCGCCCTATCCAAGTCATTGGCAGTACTGCCAGGACCGAGTTGGGTATCGAGATTCTGATTTACCACTATCGCATATTTAGCCCAATCTGCTTTTTTAGGATTCCTATGTATACTACATGCCCTACTATGGAAGTCTACTTTGAAGCGTATCCATCGATGATCCGACATAGACGCTTCGTCCACAACCCTCCAATTTCCAACTACCAACCTGTCTGTATTGGAGACAAGGGTGATATCTAAAACCTCCTCCCTATTTCTAACTACAAAAGTAGGTGAATTCCCTCTGTTACAAAGAATGAGGTTGGACGATATAATAAAATCATAAAGACACTCACCTCTTGCATTTATGTCACTGCTGCCCCATTGAGAGTGATGGGCGTTCGCATCACAGCCCATTACATGAATCCAGTTTGTCTGACCAGCCAGTTTCTTCAATTTCTCCGGGATCACTACCTCAGAGTCATATGGGAGGTAGGCTGATGTCAAACATAGCGGTTTACCGTCTTCCCTTTCGCAGAGTACTGCAGTCAAGTCTCCTGAACTGTAATTATTCAAAAGAAAAGCCCTTATATGGTTTTTAATTAGGATACAAGTCCTGATTTTACCTTCTCCCTTATAGAACAACTCGTAATTCCGGTTCTTGAGCCCTTGGATCACGTTGTTCTTGTTGATCCAAGGCTCTTGTATCAGTACGGCTGCGACGTCCTGCTTGATGATGTACTCCAGCAAACAGGCCGTCGCTGCCCTACTATGATGCAGGTTTATCTGCAGCGCTTCCATCATCAACGGGGGGTTCCTCCTCGTCCTTGCCCTTGGTCGGTCTGACCATTACCCTTCCCATACTATACCTTACCATACCGTTGGATTTCTCCAGGTATGGCAGACTTTCCTTGTTTAAGGACAGCAGGAAGTGCTGTCCATATTGCCGTCTTGGTCCCGTCTTTAGGACCCTCCATGTGTCGGCTTTAAGTTCCCGGTTTTGCACATGTAGGAGCCCTAGTAGCTTCTCAGGGTAGGTGTATGGGCACGGAACCCAAACCCATGCCGTCGGCGGAGTGTACTGTGCCAACTCCGCCACCGTCATGCATTTCAGTTTCATACCTTCCCATGAGTCGCTACTCCCCAGGATGAACCCTCTCAGAAATTCTACCGAGGAAGTGTTTCCACAAGCGACAACCTTGCGCCCTCCTTCCCAACCAGCACCGTCGAATAGAAGTTCCACGTTTCCCGTGTCGGACAATTCCTTCCACAGGGCGTCTTGGAACTTTTCTTCGACGTATTTCCACTGGTCGATTGTCAGGCGACCGCAAGGTTCCCGCTCGTTTACTACAGCAACGAGAAGCTCATCTTTCGGGTCGCTTTGCCCTCGGCGGATAGCGGATGAAGTCCCAGCCTTCATCTTCTTCGCGTCATTAGGCTCCGCGACGTCGTCCGACCTGCCTCTCTTGCTGCTGAAACCCGTCTCAGCAGAGTTCTTCTCCCTCACCTTTGCTGCGTAAGACGTAGAGGGCGCCGGTCCGGCTTCCTCCCTCGTCTGCACATTAGCCCTCCCTTTTGCCTTCTTTTGACTGAGCGGTGGAACGGCCAGAATAGCCTTTGCTCTTTCAACCCTATGTCCCTGTTCCACCATTTCGGCTGTACCCTTTTTGGTGTCTTATTTTCCGGGCATACTTTCTCAAATGCCGTTATAAGTGTTTTGTTTATCAGCTCCACCGCCCTATCCAAGTCATTGGCAGTACTGCCAGGACCGAGTTGGGTATCGAGATTCTGATTTACCACTATCGCATATTTAGCCCAATCTGCTTTTTTAGGATTCCTATGTATACTACATGCCCTACTATGGAAGTCTACTTTGAAGCGTATCCATCGATGATCCGACATAGACGCTTCGTCCACAACCCTCCAATTTCCAACTACCAACCTGTCTGTATTGGAGACAAGGGTGATATCTAAAACCTCCTCCCTATTTCTAACTACAAAAGTAGGTGAATTCCCTCTGTTACAAAGAATGAGGTTGGACGATATAATAAAATCATAAAGACACTCACCTCTTGCATTTATGTCACTGCTGCCCCATTGAGAGTGATGGGCGTTCGCATCACAGCCCATTACATGAATCCAGTTTGTCTGACCAGCCAGTTTCTTCAATTTCTCCGGGATCACTACCTCAGAGTCATATGGGAGGTAGGCTGATGTCAAACATAGCGGTTTACCGTCTTCCCTTTCGCAGAGTACTGCAGTCAAGTCTCCTGAACTGTAATTATTCAAAAGAAAAGCCCTTATATGGTTTTTAATTAGGATACAAGTCCTGATTTTACCTTCTCCCTTATAGAACAACTCGTAATTCCGGTTCTTGAGCCCTTGGATCACGTTGTTCTTGTTGATCCAAGGCTCTTGTATCAGTACGGCTGCGACGTCCTGCTTGATGATGTACTCCAGCAAACAGGCCGTCGCTGCCCTACTATGATGCAGGTTTATCTGCAGCGCTTCCATCATCAACGGGGGGTTCCTCCTCGTCCTTGCCCTTGGTCGGTCTGACCATTACCCTTCCCATACTATACCTTACCATACCGTTGGATTTCTCCAGGTATGGCAGACTTTCCTTGTTTAAGGACAGCAGGAAGTGCTGTCCATATTGCCGTCTTGGTCCCGTCTTTAGGACCCTCCATGTGTCGGCTTTAAGTTCCCGGTTTTGCACATGTAGGAGCCCTAGTAGCTTCTCAGGGTAGGTGTATGGGCACGGAACCCAAACCCATGCCGTCGGCGGAGTGTACTGTGCCAACTCCGCCACCGTCATGCATTTCAGTTTCATACCTTCCCATGAGTCGCTACTCCCCAGGATGAACCCTCTCAGAAATTCTACCGAGGAAGTGTTTCCACAAGCGACAACCTTGCGCCCTCCTTCCCAACCAGCACCGTCGAATAGAAGTTCCACGTTTCCCGTGTCGGACAATTCCTTCCACAGGGCGTCTTGGAACTTTTCTTCGACGTATTTCCACTGGTCGATTGTCAGGCGACCGCAAGGTTCCCGCTCGTTTACTACAGCAACGAGAAGCTCATCTTTCGGGTCGCTTTGCCCTCGGCGGATAGCGGATGAAGTCCCAGCCTTCATCTTCTTCGCGTCATTAGGCTCCGCGACGTCGTCCGACCTGCCTCTCTTGCTGCTGAAACCCGTCTCAGCAGAGTTCTTCTCCCTCACCTTTGCTGCGTAAGACGTAGAGGGCGCCGGTCCGGCTTCCTCCCTCGTCTGCACATTAGCCCTCCCTTTTGCCTTCTTTTGACTGAGCGGTGGAACGGCCAGAATAGCCTTTGCTCTTTCAAAAGAGGATTTTTCCCATTTGCTGAGAGTGCTAGGATCGCAACCCTCATATTTGGCCACCTTGCGCATAGCGCCTCGAAGTGCAGCCTTTGCCTTCTGGTGCTCGTTATGCTTCGCACCCTTGCTGTTTGTGTTGGGGAGAGCACCGGTCACAGCGGACGAGCCAGCTGTTTCCACTTTTCCCCCCTCTGAAGCGTCGCCCTGTTTTGCCTTGACGTCGGATCCAGCTTCATTGGCAGCGGAAGTTCCAGCTACCTCAGCCTTCTTCTCAGCCATTTTATTTCCCTTATTTTCCTTGACGTCGGATCCAGCTTCATTGGCAGCGGAAGTTCCAGCTGCCTCAGCCTTCTTCTCGGCCATTTTATTGCCCTGTCTTTTTGCAGTTTCGAAATTAGCCTCTTTGACAGCGGATGCTCCAGCTGTCTCAGCTATCTCCTCGACCGCGTTTCCCTTAGATTCACCTGTGAGAGTACCAGCCTGCTCACAAGTGAAAGCGCTAACGTTAGTGAGAGTGTCGTCAGACTCCCCACTATCGCTAGCCAACAAACTCCCTTCCTCCAATTCCAACGCCAGGAGGGAGACGGTTGAGGAAGAGGATAATTCTCCTTCGCTCAGCTCCATCTCCCCCTCAGCATGAATTGCTTTTTGTTTTTTAATATGTTTTTTTTGTTTTGTTTTGTCCATTATTTGTACTTTAAATTTGTCCCCACGAGTAGAGCCGGAAATAACAAGGTCAGCCCAGGCAGCGCCGCTATACCTGGGTAAGGCTAATTACAACAGACCCGCGCCAAGGCGTCTGAGGGAGCTCGTTAGTAGCCGGTTTTACCCCCGGCCGATTGCAACCAGAAGCACGGTTTGCTATACGCTCTCTCCACTTCTGGTATCAGGTACGATTTTAGGGTTGTCTCCCACCTCAACTAATGGATCACGACATACGATTAAAGCGTAAGCATAAATCCTTGGCTGACACCAACCAGACAAGCTGATTGGCCATTTTCAGACGGGCGCCCGCGGGAAGGAACTACAAGCTGAGGATTTTGCCCAAGTCCACGAGATGGTAAACCTACTACGCGAATTTGTGTGGAAAACCGAGATGGTAAACTTACGACGAGGTTATTCTGACATTTCACACTTGAAATAAAGGCGCGAAATCAGAAAACAATTACTTTGCATGCATTTATAATACTTTTGATGCATTTATAAAAAATAGAAATCGCACATTTTACTATTCCAAGTGTAGGATAATTAGTTAGTCCATCAAATTGTATTAAGAAAACAAGTTTTAAAAGAGATTAAATAACGCAATTTCCAATTCCAAACCAAGGGAGTTTTCGTCCGCGGCAAAAAGATTGGTATTGTAAATTTCGTTATTTAAACCCTTTTAAAACTTGTTTTCTTAATACAATTTGATGGACTAACTAACTATCCTACACTTGGAATAGTAAAATGTGCAATTTTCTCTTTATAATTGTATCAAAAGTGGTTTGTTCGCATTTTATCAATTCGTTCGTTCCCTCTCATGTGAAACAACTGATTGGTTTACCACCATTTACCACAAACAGCAAATTGGGGCGTTCATGAAACGTTTGTTGTAAACTTACCATTCTACGCAAATGGTAAACTTACGACGTTGGATGAATACCATTTGTGTTTTTTAGTTCCTTTATCAGGAAATTTAAAGTAATTACAGACTTTGCTCACCAAGTTTTATTTTAACCTCTACTTAGGGCCAGTTTGTTCAGATTAAGTTTAACCCATGATTGTATACTTTATGTCTGTGTCTGTGGTAACCAAAAAGCGTTTGTTCAATTATTCTTCACTTTGGCCAGCAAACCGTAGATTTGCGACAAATCGTTCCAGTTTTCCAGTTTATTTGTAAATTCAGTTGTTTTGTTAGAATTAATCCTTGGTTAAAATTGTTTATATTTTGTGTACGTTTCGGTATTTTATTCATTTATGTCTTTTTTTTAATTTAACTAAACCTGAGTGATTTCAGCACAAAGCCGCAGCAATGTATTCAATTTTGATCCACACTGTGTGCATCGTATTCAATTGTGTCAGCTGAAAATGCGTGGACAAACCTGATACGAAACATCACACTATATTTTGCGTTTATTGTTGTGTTGTTGACGGCTATGTCAAAGCTTGAACAATCAAAATTCCAGAACGAATTTGGTTAAATACCTTTAACCGACCAAAATGGGCTGGTTATCGATTTCTCGGGTTAACTAACGAAACCATAGATTCTGTGCTTAAAATTTGCCTCAAGAAACTGATATTGTTATCAGCTAAAATAGCCGTTGATTAGAGTTAACCAAAGATAAACAAACCGGCCCTAAGTCGTCTTATATTTATTTAGTCCTAAAATTAACTCTTAAAACAAAACTAAAGTTCTAAAATCAAATCAAAATTTTATTGTACATATTTATAATTCTTTGTTTCCACTTGTCGATTTGAAATTGACAATTGACGTATTTTTGTGCCAATTGAAAATTGGCAAGTGGAAGCAGTGAAAAATAGCTTGTCAATGAATTGCAGCGCTTGTCAATAACTGACAAAGAAACCACTGGAGAAGTGCAAATAGCTGAATTGCCAAACAAAAGGTCACTTTGTCTTTAATTGACATCATGTTTGTCAATGACTGTAGAAGGTAATCCAATCTTTTTCAAATGAATATTTCTTTATTTTTGATGAATGATGGTTGAATCCTTCGCAAAATAAATTCGAAGTCAGTTTTCTTCATTTCATACGCATTTAGCATTTTGTATTTTGAATATTTTGCAAATTTTCGGCTTTGTTCGTCTTCTGTCTACAGCTAACTCAGATTTGACCAACAAAACACAAAAAGCGACAGCGATTCATGTGTATCTTTTTTGAAATAAATAGTTCATTTGATTTTAAAAAAGAAAATGTTATTTGTTTTATGTACCTACATTATGTACCTATAGATTTTAAAAATACGATGGCTCAGTTTGGTATGCCGTCATAAAAAGGAACAAATTTATAATACATAACAGAAATGATCGACGATTTTTTTTTCATCGAGGACTTCTGTTCTGTTTGTTCCTTTTTCCTTCTTATACACACACACAAAATAAAACAAGAGCAGACAGTATAGTGATGTAATAATAAGAATACAAACCGGTTTTAAATCTATCAAGATCAAGGGCCAAGGGGAAGGGGACATTCATTATAGAGAACGAGAAATATAGCATAAAACGAAAACAAAAAGAGAGTCATTAACGATGCACTGCAGAAGTGCACATCTAGACGATACACTCGCATCGCAAATTCGCAATTCGCATACGCATTGATATGACGTCAAATTGCATATAAAACGCAGCACGTCCGACTTCGTCGAAGGACTAATGCCGAATAATTAAATGAAATGAAGAACTGCAAATGAATGCAATGTTCAATTATATTTATAATATAAGTGGTGTGTGTGTGTGGCTGGACTCTGATGGAGTCAGTTCAGTTCAGTTCCGTAGCAGTGGTAATGTAGTGGTAGTAGTGTTGTTCAGCTTCGATTTCATTTTTTCTCAGCGGTATAAGCTTTTTCGAAAAGCTTCTTAAGGGTATCGAATTTTGATTTCATATGACAACAATTGCCATTTGAATGCGTCATCTAGGTGTTTTATTATCTTTGCTGTTACCATACCACATATCAAATGAAATTCTGCAATGAAACCTGTTTTGTATTATACGTCTCTTCTCTTATGAAGATTATTAATATACACCCCATCCCATGCCATACTGCAGCACGCACGACGCACCCCATCGCCATCCTGCATGCATCGGACATACGATCATAATACACCTACATATACAACTGACCATAGCACTCACTGCGAAAACAAATCAACCCTCTTCGAATGTGTAGTATACGTATTGTTTTTGTTTGACGATCGCAAAAGTATAAACATCTATTTGTAGCAAGGCATATGTTATGTGTATGTATATATTTTCACTTCAGAAAATACATTTTGGCTAAAAACTGTTCCTAAGGACGTGGCTATAAACGACATAGCCTATAGCAGTCTTGCAGTCTTAAGGAACATTTAAAAAAAAGTTTCATCGAAATCTGTCCAATAGTTTTCGAGTTTTTAGCTGACAAAGAAAAGTCCTACAGTTTTATTATATGTATAGATTCGCTGCGTTTTCTAATTAAAGTTGCCTAATATTTTTTCATGTGGGAAAACTGTATAAATGCTGTATTCTCATGTTTTCGCTGTATATGGTTTTCTGACAATTTCGCGCTGTATCGACTGACTGAAAAACTGTAGTATACAGCGAAAAACTGTACAGTTGGTCACTTTATGTATATCCAAAATGCTGTAAATGCAAAATTCTGTTTATCGAAATGCTGTTTATGCTCCAATTCCATATTTTGAAAAAGTGTTAGCAAAAGAAAAGTGCGCACTTTTTTACATTATCAAAACCTTTTTTTTTTAAATACAGAATTTTGAAATACAGAATTTTGATCATACAGTATTTCAACCCCAACCCGTATTTAGATTGTCGCATCTCTACCCCATTATAGCCAGATGAAAATGGATCAGTCCTTGATCCATGTGTATGATTTCGAAATAACTTCTATTCGACATTAATTTAAAATACTGCCTTGGAGGCACTGATTGTGCGTACTGGTTACTGTGGTGGGTTACTGAGCGAGTGGTCTAAGGTTCAACAACCAGAAGTTTAGTTTTTTGTTTCCACTGCGCCACCTCTCGCAAATGTCAGCCAAATATTCGAGAGTATAATTGTCCTGAGAAAGCTTCTCAACTCAGCCGCTTGCATTCCGCATTAAATTGTATTTTATTCGTCCAAAAATTAAAAACTCACCCAAACGAATTGTTCTGAGAAGCTAGGCCATGGGTGCCTATGTGGACCTGTTGACACACGTAGGTATCCTCAGTAGCAAATTTTAGTTATCTGAGAGCAACACTTTTTTGACAGTAGTCCAGCTCTCCAGCTAATCAAAACGTGCTCCAAGACGTACATAAGATTTGTGGCACAGAAAGGCGACTTCAGGCCAAAGATATGAGAATCTTGAATCAAGCCCAGCGTCTCTTCTCTACCCATATGGGGATTGCTTTGCGGAAGACCGAACATTATGGAGGGTGCAGTTCAGTATACCAGTACAATAAAAATTATGAATAAAATGAAAATTATTATTTTTAGTGTTTGTCGAACCATTTTAGTTCGACTTGAACTACTTAACTACTTCCAATTGAATTCCATAACCCCTTTGTGTAGCCCTCAGTTCTTTGACAAAAGTGTTGAAGGTATCTTACATAAAATATTAAACAATTTGTAATTTCTAAAATTGATATTTTCCTTTATAGAGTGGTAAGCTCCTCAGTAAATGATTACCATTATCTGATCTACACGCACTGTTTGATCGATGGATACCAAAAATTAAAAACATATTAAAAAGCTTAACTTATTTACGAAAGCGAGTAATGTCAATGGGATCGATTTTCGACAATTTCTGTTTAAAATTATCAACAAGTTTATATTTTGAAAAATCAGTACCTACGTAAACCCATTAATTTGAATGCAGGTCAATAACACACTTATTCAGTCGATTAATTTATCTACTAAATCAAAAAACTCAACATTCTCCCAGCGCTTAATACTACTTTTTTATTTCTAATTCATTTATTTTTAGTCTTCTTCGAGGGTAATAATTTGTTCTCCTCTCAACGGAAAATTATGAAAAAATGACAGTTGCCATCTGGAAAGTGTTTGTTGGTAGACACTTCGAAAAGTTATTGCAACACTAGGTATATGCACAGGCACAGTCCATCAGAAACCACTTCTGCCCAAAAATTACTAAATTTTATTTTCAAGTGTTTTCGATCTATGTATTTTTCAAAAACACAATTTTTTGTACATAGTACCCTCAATTGTTTCTATGTCCAAAGGTATATGGAAACATCAAAGACCCTCCAGTTTCGTTAGACATGGCCAGATGCTCTTGAATGTCCAAATTGTACATCTTCGTTTTCGAAATTTAATTAATGTCATAAAGCGTACCGCAATCAAAAAGAAAATCGGTAGAAAGAACTATTCGACAGAGCAAGTGTATGAAACGAAACGAACGAACTGCAATTAATTTATTTTGGCTATGGGGCGGTGAAAAACCGAGCAAAAAAGTGGAACGACGACATTTTCTTTTAAGTGTTCATCATTTGGAATGTGTCCAAAATTTGTTTGTGTTTTTAAGATAAAAAAAAAATCGTATCTACAGCACTTGGTAGCTATTAAGATCAGCAACAGTTGCTGCGACGTCCCGTGAGTCAACGCCATGAAAATATATCGCATTGATTTTACGAGTATACTATTTGTTTTTATTTTTATTTAGTGTGTCCAAAATGATGTGCGTTTCACTGCTCACATTTGTTATTTTCAATTTTTCTTTCTTACAGCATTTTGTACATTTTGTAGCCAACTGTAATGTCAAATTAGGTGTGACGGGAATAGGTTAGCGCTTGTAAAACTAGGATGATGGGGTTGATAATTAAAAAAAAAAAAAACAAAATAAAATAACTGAATGTATCTCATTTCTGCTAAATTCCGACATTGTCCCATTCTGCTGATTGTTTTTTCTAATTTATTTCACTTAAAAAAAAAAAAACAATAATTAATTTTCTTCCTTCACATGGACTGTCCCTCTCACTCTCTCCCCTTTGGCTTCCTTGCATGAGATAGAACAAATTTTTTATTTTTTTGAGTAACAAATTCCACATGCAAAGAAAGAGAAAAACCAGCAGGAGATCTGGAAAACGACCGTCGCGTAGTGCCGTACAATTCAAATTCATAATCACACTGTAATGGGATCACATGTGGCTATGTACCCAGTAAATAAACGCATCCCAGCACAGCATGTGTTGAGTACGCAACGAATGTAAGGATTTCGCTTGCATCCCATTGACTGAACCATATCCATTTAGGGTATAACTAGCTGATGCGACTATTCGCCCTCTGAAGCTCTATTCTTTACAAGTGAATTGGATGAAAATTTGTAAAATATTCGACAAAAATATACATAGGTACACACGATAGGCAAAATAAGGTAGCAGCGGCGAGGGTATACCCGATAAACGTGTTTCCATCCTTACAGAGCCTCGAAGAAGTAATCCGAATGTAAATGGTGTGTTGACGTTGATTTTTGGAAAATTGGTATTTTGTGCTTCAATCGCTGTGGGTGATGTTTGGAAAATTTATTTGTACCTCGGGGTTTAATTTTTACTAGGAAAGACAAGAAGGGATATATTGTGAATTGTAATTAATTAATAAAATTTCCAGCGGGAATTATGAAATAATCAAGGTGCTTAGTATTCGTTTTGGATAAATTTAGAAGATGTTTTTATGTTTTTAGCTTCTTTGCAATAGAAATGGATATGTGCATTGTGGAAACGGAACTTACAAAAAGTGTGTTCTGACTTTTCGCCCTCCTGACATCCAATATGCTACACGAAGGTTTGTAAAATATCTGGGATTTAAGTTCACAATTCAGGGCTATCTTGGAACCAGTATTAACGGGGTTTAGGGTTTTATAAAAAAAAATTTCTTTCTTGAAAACGCCTTTAATTATTCTGAACAAAATTAATACCTCCTATAGGAATGTATGCTCAACTAAAAGGCAGTAGGTAGTATTGTAAAAGAATGAAACCACACATTTTAACTTTTGAGTTATTTCAATTAAAATTTAAAGATTGATGATTGATCAAAGGGCACGGTAGTGCCCCAGCCAAGTTCTCTAGTAAAGGCACTTCCCCTTTTTACAGGAACAAACTCAGGCGGTTTTCGACCCCCCTCTAACTTTGGAACCAATTAAACCAAAAACTTCAAACTTGAAACATTTACTGTGCTCATTGAAAAGGTTCACCTCGCCAAATTTCATTTCTATAGCATTAGTGGTTCTCAACATACAGGACTTCAAAAATCGCAAAAACCGTAACTGACTGACTCACTCACTCACTCACTTAGATGATGATCATCAAAATTATGAAGCAGTTCCGGCCATCCTAGAATCGTGAAATTTGGCAGAATGCTAGATCCTGTGGTGCATACACTGGGAAAAGTCCAAAACTTGAGATTTTCCATTCAGGAGGCGTGGTATACGCCCACTTTTAAAAATTGGTTATTATTTATTTGGGTCACTTCCCATTGCCGTAGAATGTTGAAATTTGGTAGAGCAGTGAGACTTGCAGTGTGCAGAAAGAACAAAATTAAAAATGTATTATTCTCCATTTAGGAGGCGTGGTATCCGCCCACTTTTGAAAATCGGTCATTATTTATTTGGGCCACTTACCAGTGCCGTAGAATGTTGAAATTTGGTGGAGCGACAGGACTTGCATTGTACGAAAGGAGAAATATCAAAAATTAAAAATTTTCCATTTAAGGGGCGTGGAATCTGCCCATATGAATAGATATTAACCTACCTGCTGATTGAAATTTTAATGAATAGTTTATTAGAAAGAAAACCAAAGTGACGGTAGTGGTAGCCAGAGTGTCTGTTGGCATATTAAAAAATAAAGACGTTCAACGTTGTTTGTGAAATCAAATAAGGAAAAACTTCGCAAAAAGTTGTGAAATCACACCAAAAACATAAATGTAAAAGAAGAGCCAAGTTCTGTTATATAGAACAAAAAGTGTGTAATTCGTCAGCCACGAAAAGTAATGAGATCTAAATGTACGCCAAGTTCTTAGTTTAAGAAGGTTAAATGTTAAGCAATAGATTTCAGCGCGCGAAAAGGATATCCCTTTGCTAAACTGCCGATCAAGCCATAATTTATTTTTTATTATTTTATTTATTTGACTTTGACGTTTGACAGTATACGACAGGAGGATAGTGGGCTTTAGCGCTAAAAAATTCAGTTGTTTCTAAGTAACTTCTAAATACTTGGGTGCTGAAGATTCTACTTTACTTTGCTTTACTGAAAATAATGTTAATTAAAACAGTCCTGTATAAGTACCTTTAAAATGGGTATATCTGCGTCACATTAATACCCGATATACTCGTAGCCAATTATCATCATCACGTATATATGAATATATGTCTACCAATTTAGAGTGCAAGAGCATCCATGTGGGCGTATATTAAAAAAAATACTAAAAAAACAAGCGTCACAAATGCAAATCCAATTTATTATTTTTTATTTTCATATTTCTATACTATCTATATGTTCTACCCGGAGAAAATTAAATTTTGGATGCCACACGCTAGTCCATGGATATCAACAGTTGTCATCCATAAATTGCAGCAACCCTTCTTGTCTCACCCACCCAGCCGCCCACTTTCCGACAGAATGTGGTCCTCTTCGACGACAACGTCAGTCATCCTCAACATCGAATCATGCACGCTTTGCCTAATAATCTGAAACACACACGTTAATGGGTTTTTGTGAGATGCACTCTCGTCAGCTCTGCGAACCACAGCGCAGCGTAGGCCGAATGACATGCGATGGGGGTGAGACCTATACAACACCTACTAATGGTTGCTCGGGAAATGGATTATTGTCGCCATGGATTTTCATTTTATTTTTCAAATGAAAAAGTTTGAAAATTTCTGTTTCGAGCACCTACCTATACCTACCTTACCTGTCGCATACATATGTGCCTGTAGGCCCCCGATTTCTGAGTTAAATCCTTTTTATTGGGCGTTAGGGGGACACGGTGAACGGGAAACGAATCAATTTTCTTCTTCTTTCGGGTTATTTTCTATTCCATCTTTTAATTAGACGGTTTTTGTTTTGTTGTTTCTTACAGATTCTTGGCCCGCATCCAATTGCAACAGAAAATTAAATGAAATAGACGCGTGACGCTACGTTGCCAATATAAATTGTGTGTACATACTTGTTGTGGGGATGAGAATGCAACGCTGGACGACAGCAAAGCCAACTTTGTGCAAGCACTGACGTGAGTAGAGTATAGTTTTTTGAAAAGGTCACAAGTAGAAAGGATTTTATTTTTCAAGAGATTAGTTAGATCGGCCATTGATTGTTGACCTTATTCGTTAGCCAATTCGAAACACGAAACAATAGTCGAACAGCATCATCAACGAAGTAGACTCCTCTTGTGCATACATATTTGGATGTGCTCAATTGGTCATATTTATATTTACTCACAAACTTCAGGCAATGGGTCTGAAACTGGGTGGTTTATAATTTCAGGCAGGAAGCTCCATCAGGTTTTGAACTTCTGAGTTTCAGTTTCATACAACAATTAATACAAACGGACAGCATTTTCTCCGGCCCAACTTCGTGCCTATGATTGTAGGTATTCCGCGAATATTGCCAATATGTAGTTGTTCCCTTCTGTAGTACGCCTGTGCTTAATTCTAGAAATCTTCCATTTAAAGTACCTTTTGGTGTTCGTAAGCCCTATATAGCGTATCCATTTTCGGGGTCTCTGTTCCATGAAAGCCTCTATGGTCTAATAAACGTCCTAATCTGAATATTTTTTGAGCTGGGTCTCGTCGAAAATATCCATCTTTAAACGTTAGTCTTAATTTCAAAAAATTTTTGTTTCTGTCAAAAAATCGATTACATATTTCTCTTGCTCTCTACATCTATACACGCAAAGCAGGAATTTTCGTAAATTTTGAAAAACCTACATAAGATACACCATTTTTCAGATCGATTTTCATTCTTCTTTACTATACCACTTTAGTGCAACCAAATTTATGCGTTCCATTGAAAATGCATCCTTTGATGAATGTGCCCCCAGAAACTATAAAAATGCGAAGACCTCTCAAGCGTAGGTGCAACAACCACAAATGTCCCTCATAAAACTAAACTATAATACTTCATGTTAATTAATTTCATTGTACAACACATTCGCTGCACCTCTTCAGAATTAGGAGACATAACAAATTTCGTCCTCCCATCTCCCCCTGGTCCATTCGACAGAACCAAAACCGACAAGAGGAAATGATATAACACCACTAGAGCGACAAGATGAAAAGATGCAGTTGCAACAGCTAGACCAGAAAAACACGGAAAAGCCAGCCTCATTATTTTTCATGTCGACGTCGACGGCTGTTGCTGCTCGACAATCGGTCCCTTTTGCTCACCCAACCGAGGCAGCAGCGATCTCATCGGCAATTCTTGATGCGAATGCACTTGGAGGCAGCCAGATTAGGCACCGGGATTCGAATTCTGTTTACGTTCAACCAACGGACTGGATTTCGAAACCTTAAGCATAACAAAGTGCCTTCGCCTTAGGAGAGAGATTACGGCGCGTCTCTCGTTCTACATATCATGCAGCATCATATTAATTGAAAACTAGCACGTGTCCTGTCTATATTTAGAATCATCGTCGATAGTGCGGTGTGTCGATGTCGATGTCGACGTTCGACGAGCAGCAGCAAAGTAACGCAAACAGTAAAAGGCGTTATGTATATACAGACGTCGGTGGTCTGGTTACGCATCATATTGAATGGAAAACAGCAGTCTTCGGTCGTTGGAGAACAACAAACACGAAAAGTTGGGAAATGCCAAAAAGACTTTTCTTTTTAGTGACGAGCTGTCTTACACCTTTTTGATGTAAATTATGAGCAAAGACAAGTAATCAACTACATCCAAGCGACCGAACGATGACGCCGGGAGTGTGCAGAGCACTGAGTCCGTCAAGCTGTCGGTCAATTAATGTTGCTGGCGTCCAGCTTAATGAGCTCCGATTACACCCGACGACGAGTGCACTATTTGTGCATCTGCCCGTTTAAGGAGTCGCATAACAAATGCAACATTGTTGTTGTTGCATCTCGTCGTGGTCATAGCCAATCGAAAGTTTTGACATCGAAAGACAGGTGCGTGCGATGCTTATGCTTTGCAAATGGATTTTCAAGGAACTCAGTCTGTGATTTGCTGCTGGGAGTGTTGGGACACATTATGTATGAATGACGAGGGTCATCATTGCATTCAACAACTGAGAAAAGGGCAGATGGATCATGGAGGAAAGATAAACAGGATAAGGGACATCTGTCAATATTTGGATGATTAGAAAGGAGTTTAGTAAGGGTTGGCTTACTGGGAAATATACGGTCGGCATCGAATTTGGAGTTGGTTGAGAAAGAAGGAAAACAGCGAGGTGAAGAGAGCGATCTAGCATCGGTTTAATGTTTAATGTAATGTGTACCTATGCTTTTGTTTTCCATACATTTGACATCATTAGCAAAGTAGCTACCTACATGAGTGTGCTTAGCATACTTGGAGAATATGTTAATATTTTAATCAGCCGATTAACAGGAATTTCAATAGAAACTTGAATTTATGTGATAAATATCGGTATAAAGGAAAATATGTGCGGATGTTCGCATTTATGTCCCAAAAAGTTTGTTTGCAGAGGTCTAGCTTTAAAAAATGTCTATATTAGTACATAGTCTGTAAACACAAATCGTACTCAATCAAAATTTTCTAATAATGGGTCCTCGTGATGCCATTCCTGAACTTTCCCTCAATTTATGTCGGCGTCTAAAATTCTTAGGCAAAGGTGTCACATTTTTCTGTACCCTAATTCGAGATCCCTACGTTATATCCTTTTCCAAAATCCCTTATTGGACATAATCTCTCATTTTTTTAATCTCTTTTTCCAAAATCTCCCATCTACATACATACACTTATTAAATCCCTCGTTAAAATCCCCTGTTCGCACAATTTAGAATTTATCCGTTTTTTAAACGCGTAGTTTTGGCAGTAAAATTAAGCAAACAACATAATCAGCCCTATCGAGGTATCCGATCGGAACGGTATTTTTTTCGCTACGCATACTCCGTCGGAGACTGAAATTACATTCAATTTATCAATACTTCACTGCAAATCGTAGTAAACAAATTCCGCAACCAATTCCTGTCGGAGCATATCGGAAGAAAATTCGTACGAAGCTGTCAAAAATATCGGTAAAAACGCACTTGATCGCACTGAAATGCCAGTGTGCCTTGCATATTTGTCGAAAATAAGTTCCGAAAAGCTGTTCGGAAGAATACCTCGAAACAAAAATCCTCCGATTCGTATTCGTATGAAATCGGAGAATTTTCCGTTCCGACGGATACCTCGATAGGGCAGAATATAAACTTTGCATATACATATCTACCCAATTTAGCACATACTGCGAAGCAGACAGTAAACCCAAGCAGGGGGGCTGCAGATGCCCCCCCCCATACTCAATTTGTCGCGCGACAGAATTAATAACACCAAATCTAAAAATGGGAGATTTTGTCCCGTTGGGATTTTCTCTCAGGGTCTTTTGGAGTAAGGGATTCCAGCACAGGGGATTTTGGAAAAGGAGATATCATCACCAACCCCCCTAATTCGCCCCTGAGAAGAGAGTGGTACCGATCTTGTAATGGGGAGCTTCAGGATCGCTTAATGTCATCGATAAGTTATATACATGTTCTACACAAAATAAAGTTATGATAAAACAAAGGGATAAATAAAATAAAACAGGGTAGCTACCTTAACCTCACTTCTAACAACATGCAAAATCCTTCCCGGCATCACAATTGAACTGAATGCCATTTTCAAAGATTCAATAATTAAGTGGTAGATAGGTAGGTATTATTGTAGATCCAAACTCAAATTCAAAATTGATTTAAGTGAACAATTTTTTAAATGTGTCCTAAACTCGTCCCACAGCCCCTTATGACATATCTATTAATCAGCTTTCTCTTAACAACAAAATTAATTTCTTTTCTTACACAATTTTTGTAGACTTTTCGCATATTTTCGAAAAAGTATAAAATCTGTCAGTGTGGTATTTTATCATTATACATATTTTTTTTATGATTCTCGTAAAATTTAGCAAAATAAAAAAGCGAAAGAACAAACAAAAAAAAAAATTCGAAAATTGATTGCGTTGTTTTCCATCGTCGCGTCCTGTTATTCGCTGTCGTTGCCATCTCGTCCCTCTTCACTCGTGTTGATCTTTTTAACTATTTCGCTGATGTTGGCCAACTGCCAAAATGCTCTATATGAAAAAAAAGCAAATATGTAGCTCGCTTTAAAATGGCAGCAGAGTTTCTGACGCGCCGAACGATCGGTCATACCAGATTGAAAGCCAAAAAAAAAAGCAGAAAAAAAAAATAGAAAATCTTTTAACATTTTCCAATTCGTTACGTGTTTTGGCTTTTTTTTTTCTACTCTGGCTGTTCTTGCCTTCGTTTTGTGGCGCAATTTAATGAAAATTTATAACAACACAGTGTGCTAGAGATTTTCGAATTTTCCCCACACACATCACTTGTTTTTATGTACATAGTGATGCCGTAGATACATTCCTTGTGTATAAGACTCTGTATTATATATGTATACCTGTGTGTTCTAGGAGGATGCTCTGACGCCAATTGCCCACAGGGAGTATAGATACAAATCATGGCGCGTCTAGCTTTTTCGGTTACGTGGTAGAATCGAGTTCAAAAAAAAAAAAAAAAAAAACATTTTCCAAAATGGCGGATGTCGAATTAATTGGGCATGAGGTTTTGTATAATGGCTGTGCTGGCAAGAGTATACGGCAACTGGTCTTTTCTATTCGATGGGTTGCAAACGGGGGAATACGATGCAGAGAGGTTTGTATCTCAATTTTCGGATTTGCATTTTTCGAAGTGAGATCATGAACTGTTCGTCTGTCGATTTTTGGGATTTATCCATAAAATGTTTTCCTTTTTACAATTATTGTATCGAATTACTTTGAGGGGAGATTTTTGGACGCGAAATCACATAATGGAATGCATTCTTTGTAGGTAAACGAAACGCTGTCTTACAAGTTGCTTGGAGATTATGGCGAATCCTGGATGTATGTAGGCAGTAAGCGTTTATTTCAGATGCACTGAAAACGCAGAGTCATCTACTGTCCAATTGTAGTATCTACTACCAGATGAAATAATTTATCATTGATAAGGAAGCTATATAAGGTCATCCGAGAGTATGACTGTCCTGAAAAAGCTTCTGAATTCAGCCGTTCGGATTCGGCATAAAATTGTAGGTCCTTTCCATTCCTCCCAAAAATAGAAACTCACACAAACGAATGGTTGCGAGAAGCTATTTATTTATTTTTATTTTTTAACTTTTATCGGAGAGATAGAATTCTTCATAAGACCCTGTCGATTAAGCTCTTTTTAATTTTTACATCACCTTTTAAATTATTTCAGTATCTATGAATCGCAGCCCAGACATAGATTTCCGACTAAATTTTGAGCTCATTGTCTTGAAAGTAGTAGTAGAATATTTCGTTATGAATTTTGTCTTTTTGACAAAAAAAAACAGCCCATAAACCACATCAAATAGTGACTTTTTGCGGATGTGATGATGCGCGACGTCTCAATATTGTCTTGTGGATATTCTTTCTTAATGGTTGACGGATCTATTAACAATAAATAAAATTTGGTTGGTGAAAATGACAAATAGCAATTTCGATTTAGACAATTTGCAAACGTTTTTTCTGGCGTTGAATTAAAATAGCAGTTCAAACTGACCAAAAATTAGCTGTATCAGCTAAGCTCTGGAAGAAGTGTTGCTTTTTTTGAAAAACAAACGTCTGAAGAAACACCCTTAACTTTTCTTTACTGTAGATGGCGCGGAGATATGTACGTTCACATTCAACAAAGTTTATTGTGACTCGGTAAATTGATTTCCACGCCACCTACCAAGATTTTTACGTACCCGAATCACAGGATAAGTTTTGTGACAGTTGATTTCATCACAGAAGTTCCTACGGAAATTATAAATTGGAAGTTCGCGCAAAATATTCTATTTTAAATTTATTGTATAGACATTAACAAATTTGATATCAGAATGCATCTACAAAATGTCAAAGTATATAAAACAAGTAAAATATTTGTGAAAAGCTAAAAGATGTGAATAAAATCATGGCTTAAAAAATTGTAAACAAAGCACTCGAAGCTACCAATTATAGAACAATTTTGTTATTGCGTTATGTGTTGCCCTTTAGGATTTACAAATAATATATGTATCTAATATTTGGATTTAATTTTCTCCACACGCAATACAGAACTGCGGCAGGTTTTCAGTTGGGAATGCTTAGTCCAAAAGAAGATAATATAAGAAGGTATCCTTGTAAAAGAGGAGTTAAAATTTGTTCTTTTTCAAGTGGCGGCTACAAATAAGAAAATTCTTTGGATTATTCCGATCGTTGTGAACTTTTTTGGGAATTCGGTGCATAGCATAGATATACATATTTGGATTCCTGTACGATGTGCAATATTATATAGTTTCTTCTGCCATTATTCTTGCACTTGACCACAAAATCTATATTTATGAAAATATTAACTTCAACATATTTAATTTCAATTATCACGTACTATTCACAAATTGTTTTTACGAGGAGCAGGTACAATTACATTTATTTGACCGCAACATATTTAAAAGAATCAAAATCTATTTATTAGCTTGTTTTTATAGCTGTTTTTTGGTATAGATTTACTTTTTAATATTTCTTCTCTTAAATTCACTAATAAACTTGGTAAATAACAGTCTCTACTTATTAAATTTATTTTTTTTATTTTTCGAAATACAAATTTTCATACGATTTGACAGTTAATGGAGCGACTTATCCTGTGATTAGGGTTCCGCCGAAATCCGCTAGACGCGGTATGACCGAGTGTCAATAAGTCAATTTTGCAATCGTTAGCATTCTGGCAGTTCGACTTCAGCCACACGCCTTTTAAAATATGTTGTCTTCTAATGAATGCTGGTATAAAGAGCATAAAGTCTTATTTAAAATCTTAAGTTAAATGATTTAACAGAATTTAAAATATATCTTAATTTATTCTTTTTAAAAGGAGACAAATTACGTCTGATGATAAGCGTCTAAAAGACATACTAAGCTATTTTCGATTATCAGTAGATTCTTTATAACTTGTGAAGACTGAACGTTCCTAATTTTGGAGGTCTCTCGTTTCGACGGTAATCGTCCGAAAATTATAATAATTGGGCCCTCGTAATTTAAATTTTGCTGCCATGTCCATCTCCTACGAAATCTCTTCGAACATTTAAGAACAACAAGAAATCATGCATCCAAATGACTTTTTCGTCTTATTTATTTTCCAATCAGAAAAAAAAACACCTTGTGTAATCCTATCACTCACCCATACATCCCCATTTCATATACAAAGATCTTGATGGTAAAGTTTAATACGTAACCAAAGCAAAATACCATAGAGTTCAAAATTGCTTCGCATCACCTAGACCCCAGCCAATGAGAAACGATCGTTCTCGAGTATTCACACAGATACCTTTTAAATGGATCACACACCAGAACCATGCACATATCCAATACATTCAAATCCACACTATCCCTCACCTCACGGTACCCAAATGAAAAATCTCGAAAACAACATTTTCCCCGCATACAATTTTCATCGTGTGCGCGCAGTTCTAAATTTAGAATCAGAAAAAGATTTCAAAAATGATTCGTTCAAGGAAAATTCGACACACACAACAGCAAAGCTCTTTCCAACCCGCCCCACCCATTCGGGTGTACCGGTGTTAGTGTGTGTGATCCTCTTGAGGCAAGGAAAATGCTGTTCATGTTATACCTTTAAAAGTCTCTCTCATTATCTGCAATATCTTTTTGAATTTCCTTTGAAAAATAATTTTCCTTAAAAATAAAATTCCATAATTTTATAAACACCTTAGTCGAATCGGGCATATATAGGGAAAGTGAACTTCCTATATACCCCAACGTTATATGGCAGACATTTTCAAAAATAGGCGCTGATGAGGACGAAGCACATAATCATCATCATTCGCATCGTCATCGGCAGACTTAAATTATATACTCGTGCCATATAGAAACAATGCGGCACACGATGGTACACATTATCATCATGTACATGCAGGAGTGGTGTTATTATTGAACTTAAATATAAACATAAATAAAAGGATAATTTTGGATTTTGAGTATTTTGCTTGCTAAAAGTAGGATCCCTGTATGTCTGCTCTGTTTCATTTAGAGATTTTGAACTTCTATGCCACAAATGTGTCTCACTGGCGGTGAGTATCCAAAAATATCGACTTTATTTCAATACAATTGGGTTTTAATTTAGATTTTTAACGAAATAAAAATATACTATAGTGTTGCATGTGAAAATTTAAAATAAAAAGTTATTTTTTGCGTACGCGCGTGCCGCCGCCGGTGGTATAAATGGTTGGATATTTTTAATTGTAAAGTATTTTCGACAAGATCACTTGTGTTTTGATTAGAAAGATTGAAGAGAAATAAAAAAAATGAATATTGCTTCGACTTTTCCGAAGGATCTAAAAATAATACAAGCAGACACGATTTGTGTTTTCAATTGTTGTATTGTTTTGATTGCTGGAAAGCGAGATGCAATTTTGCAACGAAAGGATGCAGTTGGGAGGGTCAGATTTGTGATAGTTTTGGGAAGTTTGGTTAGCTGTTATTTTGCATTTTGAAGTACACCTTGCAGGATAAAGGTCAGATGGTTAGGTAGTTGAATGCCTTAGTAATAATATAGTCACGGCTCACTTCGACTAGGAATTTTTATAAGAGTATAATTTTTCATTTCAAATATTATTTCACCTACGTGTTGGTGCGCTACGTGAAAAGAGAGTTATTCGGCTTGTTACAAAAGCAGTGTCATTTGACAGCTTCTTCGGCTTCCCGTCTCCTGGAGGACAGCAACTTACAATAATTTAAGTGCAGAAAGAACAATTAGGTATCTGATGTATCCTTTGGCACTGTTAAATCGTTAAAGGTTCACCTTTGTCGAGAGAAGTATATTTAATAAAAAATATAATAGAACGACAGAAAAAATGATCTGTCCTTATTCCAACAGTCCAGATTCTTTTTGATTTGATATTTGAACGATTTGCTAATTCACATTTTTCAGAGGTTCCTTCCCTCTTCTCTTTGGCAGCAGATTTCTTGGTCTTTTCAATCTTCTTCATTGGAGTCATTTTCATTTTCATATTTAGAGTTACTCAGTTCCTCAAACGCATCTTATATATGGCCTTATGGACTTACCACAATCGGGATCATGACATAATCTCGAAGGCTAAAAATCTCGAAAAGTTTTTTTTAATCTCGAAAACAAAAATCTCGAATGTACAAAAATCTCGAAAGACTATATCTCGAAAAAATCTCGAAAATAAAAAGTAAATTCGAGATTTTTTTTTTGCACCCATCCCATAGCCAAACAGTAAACCCAAGCAGGGGAGTTGCAGGGGGGCAGCATGCCCCCCCATACGCATCTCACTTTTTAACACCATTTTTAATATTAATTCGAGATTTTTTTTTCGAGATTTTTACATTCGAGTTTTTTGCTTTCGAGATTTTTTTTTTCGAGATATCGTGGTAAACCCACCACAATCATTAGTTGGCTCGAGGTTCTGTGCAAGAAACGCAAATTTAGAGATTAGAAGCTTACTACTGCAAGCGATTCTTCGAGTTGTACTAATCCCATTTGATTCCTATATTGTAGACACAGATCCCTACAGTGGTAGTAAGGTTATAGAAATTCTCACCTGTTCATAGAACCTTCTTCATTTGCCTTTCTTTCATTGTCCTTAAAGCTGCATTGGGGCTCAGCGCTTTGCCAGTGAATGAGTGTTTAGCATCCCTTACAGGTAACTGGGGATTTGTCTACTGGATATATGAGCATTTGAATCGCTACGTCATTGAACGACCTAAACGGTGACGGAAACAAAAACAAATTCCGTCAAGTACGCGGTTGAGATAATTCGGACCCGCCAGAACTATTTCCATGCACCAAATAAGTCCACCAGCCTTTTTTAACTTTCTCGTATACGTAGTAAGAGAAATATACATATTGTTTTCGTACAAATTCTGATATTACGATGGTAGGGGAACTGAAAAAAGTGGGTCTTCCAATTCTATCCGTATGTCTGTCCCACCCCTGGGGAATCTAAACGCTTGGACGGATTTGTTTCAAACTCCGTATTTAGAGTTTGTGGGCTTCCCGCTAGGAGGCGTTTTTTTTATGCTAGCCCTAATATTAACGGTACTTCCCATATACAAATTTTACGAAATATTAAGCAATTTAGATTTTTGGCTCTAACGATTTGAACCAAAATTGATAGTTGAGTTAATGTAGGCATGCTTAACATGACTGCATACCCAGTTTTTCGCTAAAAAGTCCAGCAACTGCAGTTTTGAAAATTGGCTTTTTCTCGAAAACGGTGAAAACGATTTGAAAAAAAAAAACTAATTTTTAAGGTACTATTGTCATTCTTAACTCGATAGCAAACTCAGTTTTTCTCTACTGCGTCCTTTGATATCCACCCAAATCCCTAATATCTAATAGTACTTTAAAAAACTGCTCATATCTCAAAAGCGCCATTTTCGATTATGATAAAAATTTAACTGTCAGGTAATGCTTAAATCAATAGTAATACCATTTGCTTAGTTTTGAGCTAAACAGTGTTTTTTGAACCATGAGTGCGTCCTTCGATTTCCACCCCAATCGCTAAAAATGATACTTTAAAAACTACTCATATCTCGAAAACGCCATTTTCGATTTGGATGAAAATGTTATTGCTAGGTAATGAAGAATACGTCGTACTCAGTTTTCAGCTAAACAGTTTAATAACAGTGCTTTTCGAATGCAAAGTGGTATCATATTCAACAACGATTTTACTTTCATTTCAAAGTCCGACGATGCCTAGGCTATTTAATTTAAGTCACTGTGCTTGCTACAATCGCATGCAACTTGATGTATTTAATTCCCCGTGCTGTACTTAATCTGGAACCAGGTTTCTGCAAAGGTATTTTGGACATGTTCTGTATAATTTTCGAATTTTCGACTTGTCTTACATATTTTTGCAACCGAACCAAAACGAAGTATGAACCTATAAATGAGGTTAAGAATTGAAGTAGCTGTTGAAATTCTGTTAAAAAAAAACCCCCGTGGTAGTAACTTATTTTCAAAACGAGTAGACAAGGGTAATATTGCTATCCATTTAATTTTCTAACTGTCCAGGAAACTTTGCATTTGATATGCATTTAAACAAAACCGACTCTTTCTTTGTTTTACTACATATTTAAAACCATTTTGCTATAATTTATTACCAACAAGTTAAACACCCTTATCGTCCACGAGCTTCCCGAATATTATAATCGCAAACCTAAACGGGACTCCCTCTATCCGAAAGCACATCTCTACACTCATTATTACTCAATGAATAATATTCTCATTTCTAAATAAACAACCAAATATTTTATATCTTGTTAATGACGTAATTATGTATGTGAATTAATTTTAGGTCTGTCTGTCTCAAATTATTTCCGAATTTATATTAAACTTCACGCAAGGATTTTGTTGATTTAATGTCAAGTGCGCGTCGAACAACGAAATCACTATCATTTGGCTTATGTGGCTTCCATCACTACTGCCTCCACTTCCCAAAATAAAAGAAACAATTTCAGAATTACTAACCTACTACACCAAGGAAGACCACTTTAAATTTTCTTGTGTAGTATTTTTCCCTCGATTTAAAATTAACAAATTTTCAAATATAATTCGTATATTTTTAAATCAGAGTCCTGCTAAACTTAGAATAATGTAGTATTTTAATTTTTCTTTTCTTATAGATTGTAGTATCGAAAATAGAGTTGTTGAGATTGTTTGTTTTTGTTTTGTTTTTAGTTTGGTCTGGCTTGTCTGGTTTTATATATATAAACCTGAACGTATTTTTATATTGATCCACGCGTGCATTTTTTTTTTAAACTGCTATTGCAAAACAGAGGATATACAAATTAATTTGTTATAATAGATTTTTAATAAAAATGGTAGTTATAATTTTTTTATTTTATCAATTTCATAAAGGATATACATTTTATGATATTTTTATACGTGCTGGACTAATGAATTAGCGTGGGATGTGAAATAAATGAAATGGAAATAGCTTCACGGAGGCAACTTTCCGTCTGTTGCGATATATACTAAAATAAATCATATGACAATGAGTTTTGCATTTTTTTTTTTTTCGTAATTTATGACTGAAAATAACATTGTCAAAATAAAAACGGATTTAAAATAGAAAAATAATAAAAATATGTATTAAAGTATTATTTTACCTATAGCTATAATGTATTAATATTTTTTAATTGGAACGCTCAAACTTCGAAGGCGAGAAAGTCTACATTTTACGGTTCATGTACTCTTGTGCATTTATAGTTGGCACCAATCTATCAATCTAGGTAAATTAGTAGAAGAAATGCAAAAAAATAACGTGGTCAGTCAATTTTCATTTTGACGCGGTTCATGTGTCACCATTGAGAGCTTTAAGAACTTTAAAAAAATTTAATAGTGTATTAGTTTTTATTCTTTCATGTGTTTTAGGGCTATAAGATCACGTGACCCGATCCGGACTAGGCCTTATCATAAACTTACAAAAAATCAAAATTTCTATCTGAATCAGTTTTCTTACTTTCACCTGAAAATGTAACTGATTGTATCTATGTATCTTAAAAGTGTTAAGGCGATGTTCCATTTGTTGAAATTTTTCAACAACAACCATGTTCTATTTGAAAAAAAAAAAAAAAAAATATATATATTTGCTTTACACATTCTTTTACACATTCTTTTACCAATACAATATAATGTACATTAAATAGCTGTTTTACGTCATTCAGGCGAAAGTCGTTCGGTTCTCAGTAGATGTATGTGTTTGCATTTTGCAAGAAATTTGGCTGATCGAGCTGTCTTGTAGCTCCCAAATATGCTAACAAAAAACAAATTAGCTATGGCTAAAATTAATTTTTTTTTTGTAAAAGAAGGTTAGAATTTCAGCTGCAATCACACATAAAAAAAAAACTTAAAAAAATAAGAAATGTGAAAAAATAATCAGAATATTATTTAAATGCTCTGTTTTTGCACTTCACAAAAACAAAAATAGATATGTGAAGCCAAAACAGAACGCTTGCCAATCACATCTTGGCTGTAAGTAGTTTTGCAACTTATGTAAATATGTTAATGTGTCTGTAAATATGTACCTAGTTCCAAAGTAAACAAAAATAAATGTCTGTATATGTACTATAAATAAATAGATTGTATAAAATGCAGAAGACGTTCAAAAATCAAGGGGAGACTGCAATGTTTTTTGAACATTTTTTTTATCTAATTTCTAATTTTGATGAAATGAATAAATAAACAATTTAAAATGTTTCTTCAATGTTTGAGCTTGCAAAATGTCAAAGCTTAGATTATGTATCTTAATCTTCCAAATATGTATTTTACTTTGACAAAAATAAAACAGAAAAAGTCTATCAGTTGGAAAACTTGAAAAATAAATTTTTGGCGAACGTATTATGGCTTTAATTCAAAAAATTTTGCTGCGCATGCAAATTTTCTGATGGCTTTGGCTGCCGGCTAAATCAGATTCGCTTCATTTAAACCTCTCCAAGATCTTTTCAAAAATATTTAATATTTCAGCCTTTTAGTCTCTTTGCCGCTTTTATGTCATACATCATACTTCTAGAATGCTGTATTTGCATTTTATCACTCTTTTAAAAAATTGCTGTTAACAAACACCAACATTGTAAGGAAAATCTCTCAACATTTTAAATTCCAAAAAAATTTTGAACTGCATATTAAAAAGGACATTAAGGAAAATATATAATCTTTCGCTAAGTGGTTGCAGTTGTCAGCAGCTGTTCGCCGTATTACTTGGAATATTCCATTTTTGCCAGATCAGCATATTTTACTGCCTTGGTATACACAGAAGCTAAGGCTATGTAGGCATTTCTTCTCTCAAGTGTCTAAATGGTTCACGTTTATGCACAGTCATTGTCGCGTACTTCCTAAATTGTGTACTCGAACCGTATCCTACTCTACATAAACATGGTATTAAGTACCCGGCCGGCGTCCCTGTAAAAAACACATAGATACTTTTTTATTGTTTTTTTTTTGTATTTTCCAGTGAATCCCTGCTACCATTCGGTGCGGTGCGATGAGGTGAATAAACCGTAAAGGCATCATCTTGACGTCTTCAAATACGCACCCCTGTCTGGAGTAATTAAAGTAACGGAAGCAATTAGTAACCGAAATGGGAATTACTAAGCAAAGAGACGTCGATGGATATAGATAGACACTAGAGAAAGAGGTGGAGTCGATTTTCTACTCCTTGAACTGAAGAAGAGGATTAGAGAAAGGATTTTTCATAATTTATAATTACACAGTAGAGTATAGCAGGGCGCGTGTTAGACGCACTCGATTGTTCGATAGAATATTATGTCCATTCAAGGACAATGCACTATATACTTCAAAAGACTGGCACTGGTTTATTTAAAAGATGAGTTCTTTGTGTAATTGTGTCAGAAAAGATCAAATGGTGGTTCGTTTAACTCTCGGATGACACTTCTTCTCATCGACATCCTTCCCTGCACCGGAAATCCGTTGAGAGATTTGTTTTTGTTTTTCATTCGAATTCGAAGGCAAAACCACCGAGGGTGGTGTATATATGCAATTCGAGGCTATGATGCATGCAGTCAGATGCAATTGAAAGACTGTCTACATGTTGCACATTGAAGACAGATTTCGGAGGGGAACTCGTAGTCGGTTTTGTCCAGCTGTTGGCTGCGAAGTATGATGTTTGAATAATAAAGCCCCCGCAATTGCATACAACTGATGGCAGCTGGAGGATGGAAATGCCATTTGAATTTGGCATGCGATTTGGAAATCTTTTGAATAGATTTCGATATCTCTGTTTTCTTAAAATAAATGTAATAGAATATTTTAAAATGTCTACCTCAGAATAATATAAAGGGTAAAAGTCAAAGCATTACATGAAAAATAAATAAATAGTTGGTGCAACAGGTCATAGGAATCTTAGGCCTAGCCTTTCACAACCATTCGTTTGTGTGAGATTTTATTTTTGGGACAAATGGAAGGGACCTACAATTTTATGCCGAGTCCGAACGGCTGAATTGAGAAGCTTTTTCAGGACAGTTATACTCCCGTATGTTTGTCAGACGTTCGCGAGAGTTGGCGCAGTGGAAAAAACCTTAAGATGTAATTTGTGTTTTTCCGGGGGTCGAACCTGGAACCTCTCGCACAGTAGTTCAGCACACTAACCAGCGCGCTACATGACTATGTACCTACCTATAAATCTAATACATATTTCTTTAATTTGTTTAATTTGTCTAATGAAAGCCTGGTAACTCAAAGTGATGTACCAGCTTGCATTGTTCACACGCTGTTTGCACTCAAAATAGTCTGCAAAATTAACCTGAAATGGGCCCACAAAAACCAATAGACCTTTATGTGCGATCAAAGATACACTAAGTTCTTTTATGAAAGTCAACAATGTTACATGTAATGCGGAAAAGTAGCTCATGCACATCTAACACACTCAGTGAAGGGCAAAAGCTCGCAAAAACGGCTTTTATCTCTTGGAAGCCGAATCCATATACCATGTCGTCCATAATAAATATGAGATTGCGTCACACAAAATTGTCACATATTTACTATTTAAATAAACCTGGACTATGTGAGTGCAAAAGAAAAGAAAAGTCCGTTGACCAACTATCAAAAGAATGTCATCATTGAAATATCTTCAAGTAGTCCATTTCTCATAATGCTCATACACTCGACGAACTGATGGCAACAGGTGGCGGTAAAGCTCTTCTGTCAGAGTGAGATAAGTTTAAAATGTATAATATGTGTCCGACGATAGTATCAGAATCGTTACTATATTGCAAACAGCGTCGCCAATAAATCAGATCATGATGCCAAAAATATGATGATGATGTCATACACCGACCGAAGTTATAAAAAAAAGAATACTAAAAAGCACAGGCGATTTCTTAGATAATAATGTTCTTTCGTAAGATTGTCTGTAAATTTGAGCTCATTCAGTTCGGCGGTTTTCGAGATATAAGATTTTGAATGTTTTTTTTTTGTATGGGTGGTGCCACGCCCCTTTGTCTAATTTTGACCAAATGAAGCCTATATATTGCCCATTGTTAAGGCCTACCTTTTCCAAAAAGACCATACCAATCGAATTTGTAGTTCTTACGTGATTGTGGAACAAAGAAAAAATCTACAATTTTATTGTATGTATTGTATATAGATATGTATAGATACTAGTAAAATATAACATTTTTCCGAATACAATCCTCTCGGATGTCGAACTTAGGGGAGACAAAAAAATCCATTGGCAGATTTGTCAGGTGAAGAATGTCCTGAATTGCATCGTCAGTAAAATGTTCCCATCCAATAGACATTTGGTTAAGTTCATTTCAAAATCTTCCGATGCGACAAATGACCTCTGTAGAACGATCCTACATTTATTTACCAAGAATTAAATTTACCGCACTTCAAAGCGAATGTCTTAATGATCGGTCCATACATCACACGCAAAGTAACCATAAGGCACATACGATCGCAATAAGGCGTCACCATCGCGTCCAGCAGTTGGTATGGATCAGCACATAAATCCATCTGACTGGGTCTTTGAAACCTCCCTGTTCTTCATCTTCGATTCTGTTCCCTGTATGTTGCACAAAGAAAATTCCTCGCGTCCTTGGTAGGAGAACTAACTCACTTAAGCTAACCCTGAGCGACCTCGAGTGCTGGTAAATGGATTACGAATGGCGATGCAAGGGACATGCATGTTTGTAATTTTTTTCTCTTTTTGTTATCGTCTCCCAAGTTGCAGGTCTTTCTGTTTCCACAGCAAAGAAATAAAAACAAGAAACACACCAAAACTTTGTGTCAATGATTGTGTGGCAACATTGTTTGCCGATAATATGTGGGGTATTCAGTTTGACTCCCGCTGCACTTCACCATCGGGATTTTAGTGCACATGCACGCATATCGTAACAAGAAAGAAGATTTATTATATCCTTTCGACTGGGACAAAGTTTATATATATTTTTCTTTTATTTTTTTGAAGCGGCAATGTCTCCACTGAGGGGGTGCCTGCTTGGGGTATGGCGTCAAAGAGTAAAATTGCACACGCTTTGACACTTGTTTTTGAAACGTAATGTAGTTTGTTTACACTTTTGTGGCAAGTGCTTCAACTGACAAATGGGTAATTATTGTGTATCTTATTTTTAACTTTTTTGGCTTTTGTATACAAAGTAAAAGCAATTTAATTTCAAATGCAATGTCATCGTTTCAATATCTTTAAATTACACGTTTGTGTATTTTGTTGACCAATATAGGTTGTTCTTTCAGTAGTATCCTTATACATAATGCAATTTGTTAGAGGATTGCAATAAATTCAATCTTATACTTGGAAATATCGATGGAGGAATAACTTTATTATAAAGCGGAGACTGACATTTTTTTTTTGTTTTTTCTCTTTCCAGGGGATGTTGGAATGAGTGTCGCTGCTTTATTATTACGTTGCGGTAAGTGGTGCAATATAATTTAATAGATTCTTAAAAGCCTGCACATACCTAGTGCAGATACCTTTTACATGCGGATGCCAATAACTTCGTTGATATCTAATTTATTTTCTGTTAGAAGGCATTCGTAGTGCTGATTAAAGGGATAACTTTCTTTGTTTAAATGTGTATGCAATTTTGTACCGCTGACAATAACTGGCATATTCCATTCTTGCTGCATATCAAAGTTACTGGACAACTATACCACGCAGTACGTTCCACGGAACAAAAACTAAATGGGTGACGGAAAGATGTGCGCGGCCGGAATTATTTGAATCAGCAAGTTGGATTATGAATTGTCTGTCCAATTGCCAAACTTCGATGTGCATACAGTAATTCAGCCACTACTGTAATACGTAACTACGCACACTCATTTTACAGAAATTGCTGAAAATTACGAGTAGTCATTAACATTTTTATTTCATCAGAGGAGGTTAGAAATAATAACGTCAAAATAAAACTCATCACGAAAAGTGTTATCCTTATACACACACAAGTAGACATATCACATGCAAATATTTTCTCCTCTCACATCATGCAAACGGAATACATTATGTATGTCAGCGAATGACATGCATTAATAGACATCTGTATGGATCCCTGCCGCTGCCAAACAAATCCTTCAAACTTTTTCATTTTCCTACATTGGTTCGTTTGTTGATTTCCCTTTTTTCGTTAGCGTTCAAATTTCGTTTCCCGAACTTTTCCATTTTGACAGTCGACATCAAAAGATTGATATCTATCAATTTACCATACACAATATAATTCGGGAAGCATATTAGTAGATACGAGGGTATCTGTGTAGTCGTAGTGTAACATTTCTAATCGAAATTAATATTGATAAGGGTATATGCCTTACCTACCCATGTATCATTATTAAGCTCCTTCTACTGGTGGATTCGATTCAGCTAACCCACACGTTTCGTGTTTTTGATTTTGATCGAATTGATTTGGCAGCATATACATGGTGTTATGAGAATATTAGAAAGTCTACAGTAAATTGAGAAACAAATTAAGCGCACTGCCGAGTCGTATAGTAAATTGTAAATAATGCGGAAACTAAAAGGGATTTGGCTTCTTAGTTAGTGCTCTCTAAGAAATTGATTTAATAAAACTATGACATTTTTTCAGTTAGACGTATTTCGAACGGATTTTACTTTACGTCTTGTGCGGAACGCATTTTACTATAATATATTCGCTAGTTCCTCTTTGGGAGACTTAATAGTTGCTGCTCTTATTTTACCTTTTTGTAAGGCTGTAGAACCCTTTTTCTGTCTTCATTTCTGATAAATAAATATGTACATGTTCTTATTTTCTTCTCTGCTGTAGGTGTCATGTCCAGTTTCTTTCTTGCTTCTGATGCTCGTTTTGCAGTGTTGCGATGTATACGTCTTAGCTGTATAATGCTCACCGGTATTCTCTTCAAACAACGAATTTCTTCTTAGTAGTCACCAGGTGAAACTTATCACATCAGAGACGGGACTTCTGATTCTGATGGCTTCCGGGAAGCGCATCCTATGGTCTTCTGTCCTTGAATCTGAATATCTTTAAAGGTTAAGGAACGCACTTAGCCTTTTTGCCTTTTTATTCGACCTCCATAATTGTTTGACTGTATTTCGATAGGATGGTTGCACCTCGCCATATGTGCGAACGTTTACAATACTGAATTCATGTCGGTCGTTAAAAATATGTGCAATTTGGATCTACGTATTTTTATGTGGGAAACGCATGCTTTCGATGCCGATGTTTTGTCCCGATCCGACGTTTTCAGGTGTGAATTAGTGAATGTTTTGTTCTTTGTACGGTATTTCGGAAGATGTTCTTCCTGTAGCATTAAAGTGGCGTACTTAGGACACTGCTCATGGCCTCCTATACAAGAGCTCGTAAAAGCCTTCTCCGGCAATGTTTTTATATTTTACACCATTGTACTTTGCATGTGTTCGTTTGCATGTGTTTGTTTACTTCTCTTCCGCAGAGGCTTGTCGGGCCCAAAGCTATGTTGGTACGTGGATCACAAACAGGGTTTATACCGCTTTAGACGCTTTCTGGGGATATTTTTCAAGGAGATCTATAACGTACATCAGTTTAAGTGCGTAACTGAGTTTTTACAAAAATATTTATTTATTTGAAAGAGCCGATGTAACACAAAATAAAGAGTTTGTACGACTGAATTTATATGAGTGAAAGTGATATGTTAAAATACCGCATTTTGAACAATATTTTTGTTTTGTTGTTTTGCGTCACACGCAACAATTCAACAAAATTTCCACGAAACCAATACTTGCCCAGTATCCGCAGCAATGACAAAATTATAGAAACATTTTTCTATTCATTTGGAGTGGCAGCATACGAACACTCGTGTGCACCTGTCAACCGAGTACCATCGTGCTAAATGTTACCAACTGCAACTTCTGTCTACTCCTCTTGTAAAATGTTGAAAGGAGTTCCTTTTATTCATGTTTTGCTAATAAACAATGTGTTTTTTTTTTTGGCAAACTTACACCTGTTCATGACTCCATCAAAAAACATCATTCAATTGACAGAGCGCCAATAGTCAACAAACGAAAAGTGAAAACAGGAATGAAAGGACATGGGAATTGAGAAATAATCATTGGCCCCGATTTTATATCGTAGATATGTATGTGTGTTTTAAATTTAAATTGGACGGATAGGAAACAGAACAACTCAGAGGGAGGCGAGAGGGAAATGTAAATGCTGGCACGTGCCAGATACTTTGCACCCACTTTAAAGAAGTTTATTTTTTTTTTGTTGTCGGTACACACTTGGAGATGGTTTCCATGAAATAGGGGGGATCTTCAAAGAGATGATGGATGTTGAAACGGCAAATTCAAACACTTGAACGTCGGGTTTGGGAATATGGACGTATCACTTTCGCGTAGGGAAGAGAAAATGTAAAGCTTGCTTTGTCTGAGGGAAGGCCTTCAAAAATGGAAAAATGGGATTTTTCGGCAGAAATTGAGGTAAATTCTTTAGTTTTGTTGGTTCCCAGAAATTGTCTCCATGTGCATTTTGAATTGTTTAGTGGGGTCAAAAGTCATTGACTTGCAATGGTATCGGAAGTAGTTAACAAACTAAAACTTCCCGTTGGTACTGAACAATCTTTGTTGGAATGTGTGTTTAGATGGTTTCATATGGGCCCATTTATTGAACCTACTGATTTAAAAACTATCTCCCTACGGTTTCATGCATTTGCATTTTCCATTATCTACACTGTTATTTGAAATAGCAATCTAATTTCCTTTCAAAAATACGTAATATGCCTGGAGCACTTCTTGCACTTTGTCTATATTACGAAGATTGATTAAAACGTACCGCATAATCGTATGCTCGCACATAACGGCAGACATTTTCAACACCGAGTTATTTTTTCAAAAAAGAATTTCAAAATTACTTTCACTTCATATACGCGTTGCCGCAGAACATACTAATCTCATTAAAAATGCACACAAATATCGCTATCAAATTATCCTTTGATACATTACATTCTTCAGAATGAAATTACCTATCTTCATTGGAGATAAAGCCTATTCCCGTTACCATCGGAACAGCAGCAAACAGATGACAAGGTAGCTGTTGCTTTTTCTGGGATAATTTTTCTCTTTTTACCTCTTGTGTGTGTGCTTTTCTGGTGCTTACACGTGAGCACTTTATTCCAAGCAGGTTTTCCGCCCTCACAAAAACCTTCTCCAAATCAGGTAGAGAGGGGGCAAACTTTTAGGGCTGCAAAAATATCATGGACTGCGATGTTTTTGTTTTTTATTCCTACTTTTCTCTGGTGTACCAGCTTAGATACCATCCGCCCACTTAGACATCCGACAGCCACAAACAACCCAACTGTCATTCATTCGAACCGGGTAGATGAGGGGTAAAAGTTTTCTTTGAGTCTTGGGGATTGCGATCCATTCTGGGTTTTGGTTGGAAATCACATTGCCAACGATTTTATCCCCGACATGGAACAAAAAAAAAAAAAGAATGAACCGCAAGCTGAGGGAGATGGAGAGCGGGACAACAAATGCAAATGTTATATGATGATGCTGAGTCCCTACTTCAGGTATGGATTCGTCCTTGTCAACCTACAGCAGTCGTCCTTATTCGACCGGGATCATTCAATCCAAATGGACAGGTTTCATAAAAGATGAAAACAAAAGTAAATTTCCAACTAAGTGAAGTGATTTCCTCCCTCCCTTAACCGCATGTGTGTGAAAAGTTTTTTTTTTCGCTTTTGCTTTTTGCCGAGACTACAGGATAGCAGCAACTGATGTAATGGCTTCCCACGTATCAGGGAAAGATATCGTTTATTTATTTATTTCAATGAATGAAATGTGAAACTGTCAGGACGAGTTCGAGTACTCGTGTCCTCTTTTCCGCTTCGTGGGGATTCGTTTCATTGATGACTTCATATTGAATTCAATTGATTAAGAGGGACAGAAGGACATTCACATACAGCACACATGTTGTGCTATAAGTTATAACCTTTGAAAATATTTTTTTTTTCTGTTTCCATTTTAATGATCACGCTATCCCACTTTGACCCCTTCCAAGTGTATATAGCAAGCAGATTCAATTAAGAGTGATATTGTGATTGAAAAATAATTAGGGAAAGGATAATAAGTTGTTTAGCCGAGCGAATGGTGACGATGACAACAAATATGCTTTTGAAAGTCACAAACACTTACATTATGTAGGGGAATGGGATGCTCCTCTGCGGTCGAGATAAAATTCAATAATCTTGTTGGCAGGGGGTAAGTTCTTGTCGGAGTGCGGCGATGGTTTTACTTCCCGAATGGATAGTACTTCATTAATGATTTTATTTTGCGGTGCGATGGAATGGTAGTAATTAAATCGTTGTAGGTACATATTATTTGGAATGAAGGTGGTTAAAATTTAGGTCTCATTATGTTTTTGCCATTTTTATTTTAGAAGATGAACCGATGTGAACATAAATGGGGATTGAAGTCTGGCCAATGGTGAAAATTATAGTGGTTAGAAGAAATCGTCCTCTTTTTCTTGCCGCTGTAGCCATTGGTCAAATTCCAATTAGTGAACGCATGACAGCATGGTATTCGATTTATATAATAGGTGTCGCCGTTGGTACTCCAATATTGTCAATGAAGCTATTCCATTCCAGTTCAGAACTAGTAGAGAAACCCCATTTCCGCATATTCATGTGTTGAATACATTTTGTAGAGATGAACTTATTAATCGGCTGTTCACTCACAACGTTCTCTCAAGCTTGGAAGTCTGGAAAAACTATAACCCAACTACCAAGAAATGCAACGCATCATCGGCAAATGAGCATCTTGCCATGTTTGTCGAGAGTTTTTGCGAAGGTGCTAGCAGATCAAATTCAAAAACATAATTTCAAGAACTCGTTGTTAAGTAGCTTTCAATCTGGCTTTCAAGCTAAACATATTGTTGCTCGTCTGCAATGGTTTGTATTTTGGGCGACTTACTTACCTTACTCTGCCTAGTTTAAGTTAAACGACAGTATTCTCCCGTTTAAACCTCGAATCACTTGACACAGTGACATTTCAATTTCAAAGCTACCGAGTGTCAAAAATACACATATTTGACGTTGTTTTGTGTGTTTTCTGAAAGAAAAGACAAGGAACGACTTCGGAAAAATCGTATAAAAGCAAATTCTATTCACACAATTTCGTTAAACTGAGTTCACAAGTATTGAAGTTAAGATTATAATTGTGAAACCGGACGAGCTGAACTTCAAATTTAAACTCAAGTTCAGGTTCAGTTGAAACTGGGGGTTAAGAAACATTATAATTTTTTTTTTTCGTAATTGAATATGATAAAATACTTATATTTTTCCTTAAGCCAAATTGCAATTTTTATGTATCAAATTGTGTGTGTTTCAAATTCAAATTGCTACTTTAAAGTCAGCCCTTCTACTTACAGATCCATAAATAAAAAAAAAACATTTTAAACCAGCATAGTTTTTTTCTAAATACATGCTCCAAATACCACTCTGTCTCTGGAACAAGACAGAAAATATCAATTAGGAACTAATGATTGTATCCCATTTCGATATGGATAACAAAAAGTGTGGGTCACTTTGCGATCTCAGAGTCTCTTCCTTGTTGTTATGATAAATCTCCGAGCTCTGCTTAATAACGCACACACAAACAAAAAAAAAACCACACATGGTTTCAAAATAATATTCCTCTGAATCTGACTCTGACTCCCTGCCGAAGTGCAACATTTAAGACCACGTTGGTATAACGATGAACACATGGAATCCTCCATATCTCATTACTCGCTACCTCTGCTGCAACTCTTATCCAATTCTTTAGTTTTAAACGTTTCAAAATCTCAAGTCTTGAATAAGACGCAAAAACACCAGAACCGAACAACAACAACAACGTTTCGAGTGCATCGATATGCAGTCATCGCATATAGGAGGTCGCCGTCGCAGTTGCATAGGTACTGCATTAACATATGTACCCCACGCATATACATACTTTAACACACATGGAAATTTCAAGAAGTTTTTTTTTTTTTTGTTTTTGGTCTTGTTGTTTTCTTCGGTAGCATAATAACGGTGGTAGTTGTATTACATTTTATGGATTTTAATACTACACTGAAGTCTGATACTGTAAGATAATGTTTTTTGGCACAATATGGACCCGATGGTGAACACATGTGGGCGCGAGCGCAGGATATTATCACAAATGCCTGTGTGGATGGTTTTGGTTGGTGTGTCAATACAATTAGTTTAGATATATTTTGTTTAGATGTGAATTGCCTTTTCGAGATTTCAATTGTTTATTGGTGATGAATGGAAAATTGAATGAAGAATTTTGTTTGTGTTTTTGATAGGGCTACTACCTGCTAGCACATAGTAGGTACATGGACAGGACATGGTTCATTTTAGATTGTTTTAGCGCCATTTGTAAATGCGAAAAACAGCCTTTATTTCTAGGACGTACAATTACCAATGCTGTCTGTGCTGACTGTCAGTGCGTTCGTTATAAATTAATAATTTTTTTCTAAGTCCATCTTCTTCGTTTCAATATTTGCTACTGACGACAGCTCGCAGTGTTCTGATGTGTTCTCCCGATAATGTCAATATCATCAGCATATGGAAGTACATATATGTATAGTTAAACGAATTTTTGAAAAGTTGCTAATGTTGCCTGTGAGTTGCACAATTAGTTTCAAATTGGTTTCATAGCAATGATAAAGAAATAACATGGTAACGCGTCGCATTGACTTAAACCGTTTTCGACATCAAAAGTTTTCGGCGCAGCCAGATTTCTCCATCCTCATCCTGCACAGACGAACGAGTTTGATAGGGATGTCGCTAAGGTTATTGGCGAAAGCTTTTATGTGTTCATACCGTATAGGCGGCATCTTATACGCGACTTTTAGGATACCTACTTAGTTCTGTGTAGTTGGTACACTTCCGAGTATCACAAGGATTCATCGGTCGTACTTTCATCCAACCAAATTTTGCAGATAAATTTATTTCGCCTTATTTTCTTATAGACTTAGCCCAACAGAAGGAATAACCACTTACTTACTTTACTTTTGGTGGCGCTTACAGTCCGGGGTGAACCACGGCCTCAACCAACAAGCCCCTCCAGCCAGCTCGGTCCCTCGCTAACTGCCTCCATTTGCGCACACCAAGTTGGTTCAGGTCGTTCTCCAATTGTGCGCGCCACCTAAGGTGGGGTCTTCTTCTGCTGCGTTGTCCCTCAGGGGTGGATTCGAAGACTCGTCGGGCGGGTGCGTTGTTGTCCATACGCTCCACGTGTCCCAGCCATCTCAGCCGTTGTATTTTTAGATTTTTGACGAGGTCAGCGTCGCGGTATAGTCGGTCATTGAATCTTCTTCTCCACACTCCATCGTCACAAACTGGGAAGGGATAAACAATATTTCATACTAAGTATGGTCTTGTTGTATTGTACTCTATATCGTCCGCCAATATTTTACATTTTCAGGGCCCTAATTAAGTAGTATTTTCCTGTAAGATGGAAAATATTGGGTGGGCTAATTTTAAGATTTGATTTTGTTAAACGTTAAATTTTCTCACGAATCCACAGCTAATATTGTTTATATTAATTATCCCATTGTAGAGGTGAAACAGCATAGGAAGAAGCATTAACGAGTCTGGTGAATAAGGGACTCCAATTGCATTTACAAAAGGGCTCAGTACCCTACAAGTAATGAACTGCTGAAAAATATAATTCTACAAAATATAAGTTGTCCATATCTTGCGCCTCTTTAGATAAATCGCATCGCATATCCTATATTAATTCTAAATCATCCGATAAACATGTAAACCGCAGCACTACCGCCCTGTTAGTATGTAACTGTATCAGCTTCCATTCACTAATTGCGCCCAACAGGCAATGTCCTCTAACAATTACTCTCCATTTTAGCTAATCTAAATAATCAACAGTGGCGACTGTCGATACTCTCCAAAAAGCGAGAGCGTCATCATCATCATCAGCAGAGCTGCCTTACCCCCATGGCCCCAATGATGGCCCATATCAACTTTCATTTTAGGCGGTCGCAACACATGTACCCACTATACCTACCACCACTTGAACGCAAAAATTCGAACTTCGAAAACAAACAGAGTGTGAGTAATGAATTAGGGGCGCATGCTCCCTCTCGCTGAATCATCATCATCATATGGCAGGTACAGCGTACAGGCCCCTACGCCTACCCTACCAACGACCCACCGTTCATCTACAGCAAAGCTCTCCAGAACAGCTCCAATAAAGCTTCCGTGCGCTCTTTGCTGCTCCGGTTTAGTAGCTACATGTACAGTGTGACTCAGTTGTGTTGTGTGTAACACTACCCCTCGCTTGATGCGAGCGTGGGCTACTAATACTACCTGATAAAAACGATGACTTCCGTGCGTCAGTGTGGCACATATGTTCAGCGATATTCACTCGCAAAATCACAACATCTTGTTGCTGCTTTGTCATGTATCTATATCTACTACAACTTTCCTTTCGATTTCATTCTTCTTCTGCTGTTCCGAGGTTCTCTCCTTCGCACCCTTATCTCTGCCAGACGGCCAGAGTGTATACTAAAATGTCAGAGAGTGTATACTAGGCGCACACTCGATACTATACCACTACTAACTAAACAGAACAGAAGAATACGTTTTTTTTTTGTTTTTCAAAAACCATCTACATATGTGCGGCGGCAATATAGTAGCGGTGTTCACTGTGTTTTGAAAACATTTTCAGATTTTTCGGCACCACCACCACACTAATCCATATTATGCTAACTGTAGTTGTATGCGTGTGAATGTCGCACACGCTAGGGAGTCCAAATCGAAGTTTAAATAACATTCAGAACCATACCGAAAGTTTCCGTTCTTGAATGCATATACGCACTCTGTTTGTCGTCTCGTCTCGTCTCGTCTTCACTGAACGTGCGGTGACGGAAAATTTAAACCCAACAAATAAAACGGAGAAAATGAGGAAAATCTTTATAAACTAACAGTTTTTAAGTTCTTTTCATTTATTTTATTTTTTCTACGACAACGGATTTTGCGGAGCATTTCTTTCCATTCTAACATAGATACAATATCTATCGACGGTTTATCAACAAAATATAAATCACACTCGGTAAAAACGGGCTTAAAAAACGGTGGCAACTTGTTTTTCTTTTTATTGTTCGAAAGTTACAGAGATCCGACTTGGAGATATATTCACATTCGCTACCCCGTCACCGACAATGTGTTATCAGTTAAACTGGTAATCGATAACGTGAAAAGTGAACAAAAAAAAAAAATTTTAATGAAATCGAAAGTGAATAACGTTTCCGTGACAATTGGCGCCCGAAAGGACTAAATTTAGCTATTTGTCGTTAGCGCATAAATGGTATACATTTAATAGAAATAGAAATCCCTAATGAACCTAAAAGAGAGCTTATCTGACGCATACTTTGTTTAAACAGAAAAATAAATTACTAAAAAGAGTGTAATCGCGATAACAAACATTTTTTATTTTAATTTCTTCTGGTGGATGCCACATTACGTTCTTGATAAAACAAAAAAACCAACTAATTGCTGTAAAATAACAACAAATATTTTGTGTTGGTTAATAAAAAAGGAATTTGCGCATTTTTTTGCAATGATTGTTAAACAAATAGTGAACAGTTGTTGAAATATCGTGAAAATGTCAAAATGTTGAACTTGTTAGAATTTTACGAATGACAAGAGATTTCGATGATTTGGATTTTTACTACAACAGTGAAAACAGGAGACCGAGAGAGAGATCAGTTTTGAAACACATTTTTGTAACTGCAACTGTAACGTCCAGTTTTGATATTTTGAAACGTAAAAACAATTTGGATATATTTTATAGACAATTTTTTGAAAGCATTTTAAAGTCTCTTGACGGATACATTGGATTCATCGGTAAGACTTTATTGAACTTGATATATTTTTTTTTGATTTAAAAGGGCGGCTTTCTTTTGCCTCCGAGTGTGAGTTTGAATTTAAATGAAAGGTATGGAAATACTAGTTTTGTCCAGTTATAGGTTTTTGCTAGTCGATGTGTTCGACTATTAGAGGGAAATATCAAATAAATAATACCTACCAAGGCGATTTGTGTTTTTTTTTCGTTTACGAATTGAAGCTTACAGAAAAGATAACTGGAACCTTATGATATCTTTATTGACAATGGAATTTAATAGCAAACGAATTTTGCAAGGTTAAGATAACATTTATGCAGTCAGCGTGGAAATAAATACGATTGCTAACTCATTATACCCGGTACCACACTGTGGTGAGGGTATATTCACTTTGACATTCCATTTGTAACGCACATAAGGAGGCGTTGTAGGTATGACAAACTATATTTAGGTCTCTGAATTATTGTTTGAGAGAATTACATTAACAACAACTCGTAGATACAGTCACTTTGGTAGGAATGATAGCTATTTCGAACTAAACCACTAATTCATCATCAGACTCCTTTAAGTGATTGTTTGAATAGTTTTGAATTCTGACAGTCAATTCTCCGTATATATCCACTTGGGAAGACATTTCTGTCTTTCCCCTGTCAGGAAGTGAACTTGCACCTCGATTTTCTCAATTGACCAAGTGACTACAACTTGCGCTAATATTTATTATTGATCAGCATCACTTTCTTAGTCGATCTAGCGATGTCCGTCTGTCTGTCCGCACGATTACGGCCGTAATTTAAGAGCTATCGACTTGAAATTTGGTACGTTTATCCACCAAACTGAGGCTAAGTTCGAAGATGAGCAAGATCGGATGAAAACTACTACTACCTCACATACAAAATATATAGCTATTTGATGTTAAAAATTAAATTTAAATATCTACAGTAAAGCACATGTTGTTTTAATAATATGTATTTAACATTTTTTGACAAAAAATTAGCTTGGTCGAATAAAAACTACCCATACCTCCCATACAAATATATAATTTTTTAATACTAAAATATTTGTTTTTTTTTTTTACAATAATATAGTACCGGGTATTTGAACTTCGGCATACTCGAAGATAATTGTTTTACTGGTTTTTATTGTTTTTACACTTTGAGTCTTTGGTTTCATATGTTCAAGTGCTACAATTTGAATTTAAGCTTCCAATCTAATCTGTTACCGCCGGGGGAACCCTAGTCAAAATTCCAAATTTCCAAATTTCCCAATTCAAAAATCCAATGAGAATAGTGCAGTGGTAATGGCCACTTTTATAAACAAATTAAATGCCTCTTATACGCTTCATTAGCTCCATAGCCCGATTTGTTCATTCCGCATCTACTCTTTTTGACCTTATCAAACTTTTGGCGATTTCTGCCCAAGTCTTTCTAAGTTCTTAGGAATAACCACATCAAATGAATTTCTGCTGTCAAACACTTAAATGGCAAATTTTATTCAGAGTATATGTCTTCAGAGAAAGCTGAGATGGCGCTCACAGCCCGGGCTGGACCAAGGCCTCAACCAAGGAGATATCCAGTCATACAATCGTATATTATTCTTACAGAAACGCGGTTTACATTGGACATACACATATTAACATCTTGCCATCGTGCGCAGTTTTAGAGTTTTAACTTTTATCATTGAAGCTTCATCGAAAGGAGAAATATTTGTTTTGTTACGTACCTATACTGATCTGTAAAAAAAGTATGTCAAACTGATTTCTTAAATATATTCTGGCTAATTAATTTTCAAAAAAAAGCTAGAATAAGCTTATTTTGTTATATTTTGAATTTAAGTAAATCAAAAATTCAAAAATACAATGCCTCTGTTATAATGATTTTTAGCCATATTTCTCTATAAGATTACAATATTACTTCTTGACTAATGTGGCTTTTTTTGTATCATCTCAAAAACACGCCGCAACAAAAAGTTACTTATAGGGGAAAAAGTCGAAACATTGATCAAAAACTAAATTTTGGACTTTCTACTTTTAGAGGTTCATGCATTTGCTGAAAAACTACCCAATCGTAGGTTTTAGATATGCCTTTTTACTTGTGATATCAATACACAAATCAGCTTGAGTTGATTATAATAATTGAAGCTAAATTGTGCAGTGATATCCAACAGCCTTTTCTGATACTTATTCTTCTAATCATGACGATTTTTTTTTGACAGCATCAGAAAACGTACTATTTCGATTTACTGAATATGCATTAGTTGATGTGCTACATAAAAATTTCGACTCATTGGTTCCACTAACAGGCGTATCGGCTCTGAGTAAACGTTTTCGATTCATTTCCCTTTAAATTTCATTTAGTTTTACTTTTGAGTTGTGATATACGTAACAACAAAACCAAGAATTGCCTTACATACAGCATGTAGCAGCGAATTTGAGAACTGCCATTCGAATAATGCGTAGGGTGAACCTTTGGAAGATTGTTCACTTAAATTCATTAAAATCTTTTACTTTAAGCACATCGAATTGAATTGTTATATCAATTATATTAACCGTATAATTACTTAATGACTTTTATTAAGAAACTGAGATATGAGTAATGTGGGAATGGTCTTTTATGGAAGTTAAGCTAAGTTAAGCCTATTAAATTTAAATGTTTCTGTATTAAAATAATCTATACCCGAATTTTTACAATGTACAGCACATATTTCGATCAAGTTATTGGTGCTGGAAACAATTAAAAATCTAATAAAACAAAAGCTTTGACGAGTTTTATTTTCCCTAAAACGTATAAAGGTAACTTTATAACAAGTCCTTTCGGGGCGAATTAAATTTACGCATCGTCACCCTTGGTGGCTCTTGTGTAGATTACTTGCGAATGGTGCTGGACAACTTGTTTAATCAGACCCTTATCCCTAAGTTCGACCAAAGCCCTCTTGGGCAATGAACCACGGATCTTCAAACGTTCAGACACAACCGATGAAGTAATAAGTTTGTACTGGGGCACTTCCTTGTACAACTTCTCATAGGTTGCCTTATCGAACTAAATCTGGTTGTTCAACTTGTCCCTCACTTTGCCTTTGGACCACTTCTTCATGGCCTTGGCGCCGCGATCTTCCTTCTTCTTTTGCGTTTTTTCTGGCTGTTTAGCCGAAGACTTTGAATCCTTCTTAGGCGGCATCTTGAAAACTTCAATTTAAAAAGCAAATCTAATAATTTATTTCCAACCTTATAGCCGCATTCACTAAACTGTTGCAAGCTATGCACAATCATCGTTTCCGGAGGCAATACTATCTACTGGAGCCAGTAGCCTCTTTGAATACGTATTGGTCCTGGCTCGCGAGTTCTGTCAATAGTTGTTACTGTTCTTCAGGAATTGGTAGAAATCAATGGAATTGTTATCTAAATGTTAAGATTGGTCGACTTCGGTTTTTCAAATGTTTTTAATTAAAGTAAAGTAAAAATTTCTTTGTTCATACTAAAGTTCGACAGGTTATAGTTGCACCATACCTACTGCAACTTTGCTTACAATATTTTTTTTTTAACAATTTTGTTTATATTCTATCAAACAGACATTAAGTTCATTATCCTGTTAATGAACTTAAGACTATTCCAGTCAATATGGAAATGTATAGTGAGCGTGAAAAGTGAGTGATGCTCTTTTGAGTTTTCTTTAGGGTCTTGAAATAGTTTTAAAAAAGAAACAATCTGTAAAAAGTTTGATATCGAAATAACAATAAGAAAACATGTTTCATTTTGACAGCAAAAAACACATTACAGAAATTAAAAAAAAAAAATGTTTTTCAAAGACAAATGATAACCTCAGGGTGTACACTTACTTTTGACGCTCACTGTATATTGGCATTTTCCAAATCTGATACAACGATCAGGCGCACAGAATCGCGCGTTAAAAGGTTTCCCTCCAAACGTCCCCTATTTGCGCAATCATATTAAGTGAGATTGTGACAAATGGATACACGTCTTCCTGATCTTTCTTTCAAAATCGTCCTCCACCTCCGCCTCCACACATCGCGCCTTATATGCAGTAGTATTGCCACTTTTACGGATGTATCACCCTTCAACGTACTGGCCAATTATTGTCTAAAACAATATTATGTATTTATGTACCTATATTGTCTAAAAAAAATTGCAAAAATATTCAAATCACTAGACAACGACCGTAACTAATAAAAACCATAAACTCTTCAATAAAGATTGAACAGAATTTTTCACCGCACCGACAAATATAAAATAAAAACGAAATTTCAAATTAAATCGCATTCTATCCAATTAATTAAACAAAAAATCTCACATCTAATTGGAATTGATGCCGCATACTTGCCGAAGAGAGTCCAATAAAGTTAATTTTGTTCAGATTTTTCATCTGCACCCACGTAATTGGTGGTGACAAGAAATGTAATTTATTAAAAAACAAAAACCTACACGTTTTCAGCTATATTAATACTATATACAAATAAAATATAGATCAACGTGTGAACAAATTATTTGGATAAGCATTCGTGACTGCAATTAAAAGTAGAAATGCATTAAAAGGCAGTCCTACTGGGACATAGCTATACTGAAAATGACACATTCCATTACCATATGAAATTCCGATGGTGGGTGACAGTGTTGCAAATGTTATTATGACCGAATTACATTGGGGATGAACCATTTGATTGTTATCGCTAAGTTAAATAGTACTCATCACTCAAAATGCCTAAATAGTTGATTAAAATGAAATTAGAAAATTTGAAGTTAAGACTCAACTGCTCATTAATCAAATTGTTAATGAATTTAATCACTAGTAAGATTTAAACAAAATATACATTTTTATTGACAATTTTCGCGTGGTTTTTATTCACATGTTTGACAATTGTTTATCGGTGGAATATGTAATACATATCTTCTATTATGTGTTAATTTAGTAGCTATTATAAATATATAGACGTGTATATTTGTATGAAAGTTAATTAGGAATAGATAACTAATTTTATGAACTTGTAGCGAAAAAGTATTGTAGTATAGGGAAGGGCTAGAAAACCGGTAGAAATTAACATAACTCACGATACAGTGACAGCGACAGTGCAAACATTTTCATTCGTTTTCCCCCAGATGAAACGGTGCCGTCGGCAAATCAGATAGTTGTTGGCAAGAGACTTTTTTTTATATAAAATTCTTAAATAGTCGAGCTTTCAGCGTACTCTAATGTAGGTACTACCAAGCAGAGCTGCAGAGCCCATAATTTTGATGTGGTGGTGGAACTTTGATATTATTCTTTTCTTTTTAGGATCGGTGCAGGGTCGAAGCTACACCGCTCGTGTCAGAAGCAATTTCTCTGACCACTTCACCATGGCCACCGCCCAAGAATCGAATTTGGTTGTTTAGGTTATACATATTTGTAAAGAATAGTGTGCAGTAGAATAATTGTTCTCATGGTTTTCGTAATAAAATTATTAAAATGTCAAGTTTTGAAGAAAGTAGGAAACGTTGTACATATAACGCTTATTGCTGAAAAGTATGAACAAACAAACTTTACGGTTTTTAATGTAAAAATCAATTCGTTTCCTCAATTTGACATATAACTTACAACTACCCAAGACATGCTACACGAGTATGCAATTATGCATAAAGGTAAAATAGTCCGAGCACTTATTTTCGTTTCATTTTGCGTATTTGTCAAAAAGACATGATTTTTCAGAAATTGTCAACCATGTCACATGCGCGCGTATATTATTTTAAATACATTTATTGTCACAATTACCTACAAGCAAGAATTTCCTTGGTATCAGTTTATGTTTTTCGAACGATATATGAATTTGTTTCAAAGAGCGACCATGGGTAGGGAAGAGAAGGGATAGAGCAGACCTTGTTGCGCTAAATTTTAACGCAACAAATTGAGCTATTGCGCAGATTTGCACGGAGTTTTAGAGTCACTGAAAATTTTGAAAATAAAGAGAAATCATAGTGATGTCACAGCTAAGCTCGCTTATACAAATTCGGGTCTCCTTTCGCAAAATCCTAGATGCAGGCTTATCCTTTTTATAAGACACACGCTCAAATGTTTGTTTGTAGCCATGATATCTGTTAGAAAAAACGATTCTTCAACATAGTTTAAAGCGAGGGTATGCTTCGCGCAATCCTATTCATATTAACACCTAGCAAAGAATGATGTTTACTTACGAGTATTATAAGAGTGGACACGTTTGGTCAATATGATTTAAAACCATTTGCCCTATATTCCTTTTAAAAATGCTTTGCAAATATTATTATTATCAGCCGGAGATATAGATATGGACCGACAATGTGCAACGAATAGGTTTTGTTTATCTTGGGTTGAAGGTCATTTAAATTTTTCCTGCTTCTGCAGAGCACCAATTTGTTATTAAATTTACATCAACCATAAACATATAATAATAAAAAAAAAGTTGCGCCGTCCGCACAATTCCGAATAACGAAACAATACTGCCGGCAGCCATTTGTGTTTACATTTATTCGATATACATATTTTATTTGTCTCTAGATTAAATATTTGCAATAAAGCTTTTCAGTATTATTTTTTATTTCGCTTCCGCACGCAGGAATTGTTTATACTAATTCGGTTACAGAACACATACAATCACTCTTGCAATGACGTCATTTAGTGAATGAAATACAATTTTAAGAAGTCGAAATATGTAGGAATAGGAACTTCTTCTTCCCTCTAAACCCACAAGCGTCTTTGCTTGTTTTGCCCGGACTTTTATGAACGTATTATGTCTTTAAAATCTAATCACTCTCAGATAAACAAAAATTATCAACATTTTTTATCGCTATCACCTAAGTGGAATGGAATTAACAATCTTGATTATGTATATTTTCCTACTCGTTTTGGGTATATATTTTATATTTTAAATCAAACAATTTTTTTTTTGCAAAAGGCGTTCTTATCAATGAATGAAGAGTGAAAGTAAAAAGCTATTACTTTACCCCGGGGAGAAGGAAGTGAAATGATACGCGATTAAGCAATAAATAATTCTATTAAGTATTCTCGCTATTTTTCTATTTTTTTTTTTTTTGATTCCTTAATGTTCTCTGCATTTACGTATAACAATTCGTTGATAGTAAAGTCAAGGTTGTGAATTTCTTATGTTATCACACATATATATGTGTTGTTAAACAATTTTTTGATATCAGACGTTCTTATCAAAATTAATTTATACACTATAGTGTTTGATCAGTGTATAGCTTTTCGGGTATTATATAAAATGTATAGTGTTGGCAAATATATTTTTTTTTCTGTTCAATTATGACAAAAAAAAAATTGCAAAGAAAAAAAAAGTTCGTTAGTTGATGATTGAATTGATAAGGATAGCGAAGACCTTATTTGCACTTTTAAGGAACGTTTTTGCAGATTATTAAGAGTGCAAGTTTTTTGGCTTAATGAATTATGAGTTTATTTTATAATATTTTGGCAAGGGGGCAAATGGTAATAAGCCCCTGATAAGATTGATATTGAACATTGAAGTTGGAAACGAACTGGTATACACGGATTGTTGATTTTTGTTTATCAGTTAATTTATGTAGGACGTGTTTTTTGTCGATTTACTTGAAATTGCAACAAGTATGCTACCTAATAAGAGATTGAAACAAAATATGGCAAAACATATTTTTTATTTAATAAATAGTGGAACCTATAACAAAACACTAGTAGAACTGTAGAACAGTTCTTTGCCAGAACCTTAAACTAGCTGGCGGTTTTGGAATACACAAATTCTATGATTGATTTAGATCCAATGGTATTGTGTTTAAAAAAATTAAACTCATTTTAAGTTTTTTTTTTTGAAAATGGGTTAATCTGTTTCTTTCTTATATGTTATTTCTATAGCATTTAATTTCACCAAAACTGCAGTTGTTATTACAGAATCCAATAAAAACCTAATAAGACAACATTAATTTGCAGTTCCATATTTAGAGGTTATTTAGAAAAAACACCAGATTTCGATTTAAAATAGTAAATCGATTTCCAATCTATAACATTTTACTCACCTGCTCTGATATTGATCGCACCAACACCCCCTTTTGCCTGTTTATTTGTTTCCTTCTTATTCTCTGCTAATTTACAACCTACCTACTCTATTCGCCTTTATTTTGTTTTCTTTCTTCTCATACTGAACACACTTCTGTGTTGTTCTCGATGAACAACCAAAAGTAATTTACAATCACGCACCCCCTCTGTTAAACTGATTTCTGGTTATAATCTATCTACAAGCCTCTCATCTCTGATATCACACCTAAGAGTGTAAACAAGAAAAATAAAGCATCTTATTCGTTGCTTCGCACACACTTGCAGATGTGGAAAATTACATCGAAAACAATACAAGAAAGAGAAATGTAAATTATTAGCATTAAAAGTGGTAATAGCTTTATAATGTTTAAAAAAAACGAAACACTCACGATAACTGCTATCGCTTTAGTTCTTCAGAATCTTTCGATGACAAAAGGAGGCTGATGGTAAATAATGCGATTTGCAATCTCACTGAACCTCAGCGAAAAAAAGAGTCATAATCAAGTTGAATGGCATTGCTGTGTTGCCACAAATTTATCTGGTTGTGATTCTGAAGGAAAAATACACACTCATGTCACAAGTAAGTTGTTTTCAAAAACAACGCAATACTGGTGAGTAGATGTCCACTATAACATTTTACTTTGTACGCAGACGGTTTTGCAGATCTATAGATCATTAGATAAGTGATAAATTAAATTTTTGATTAACTTTTTGTTGGGGGTTGGAGATTGGGAAATCAAATTTTGTAAAAACCCACCTACTGAGAACTAGTATCACACAAAGATCGTATCACCACAAACGACGTTATCGATGCTATGACGTTCTCGATGGAAATCAATCACCCTTCGGTCACGTGCATATATGAAAGGAAAACAATTGCCATTGAATTGCATTTTTTGATCGGGGAGTGGACGACTTTGAATTGAGTTTTCGAAATAAAACGTTATCAAGACGAACTAGCTTGTGTCAACGAATCTTATACGAATGGCCGAATTAACTGGGATATCTCTGAGAGTAAAGTCCATATATAAAGCGTTAAGGCACTCGAGTTTATGCAACGGAACTCTGATCGTAAAATACTTGAAAATCGCTGATAATAATCGATCTAGAATCCCCCAAAATCGAATAACAATTTACCCCATGGGATTTGTAGATATATCAAATAGTAGCTATACACAAATATTATCATAGGAGAATAATTTAAATTAAGTTGGTTTACATTTTCTTTGTTGCTTGTTAGTTAACTTTATATGAAATAAAGTTACAGTAGCTTCTGTGTCCTTATTCAGTAAACCGATTCACTGATTTTATACAGACCTAGAAAGACAATCTGAATGAAACAAAAAAATATTAGCTCCCCGTTAAGTTTTGGCAATATTCTGTATAGATTCTGTATTTTACATAGACGGTGTATAAATTACAATTCAGAGGCCTTTCCTTAATTTGACACAAGAATTATATACCAAGTGGAATTAGAATTATTGCTCTTATTCTATCAGTCACAATTTTAATCGTAAATTCTGAATATATAAAGCGGTCCTCCAAGTTCTGAAAATTTTAGCAGTTAACTCGCTTCATTTTTTATTTTATATGGCTGCATAGATAAAGCTCTCAGAACCGTTTATTAAACGCAAACAATTAGCTTCACTTCCATGATTTGCCGAAAATGTTTTACAAAACAGATTTAGTCTCCATTACTGTCAAGCTCAAATGTACTTGTTTTAGGGACCTCAAACTCTGCAAATATTCCAAAATAGTTATCGTACATAGTACTCTAAAAGGATATATTTTTTTGTTCATTTCTGTCCAATTGAAAACCGCATTAGAACGCATTCAAAATTGATTATTGGAATCACGGGCATTCAGTTCAGTTTAGTATGTTTTTGCACAAAGTTATAAATTTAACGGGACTCAAGAACTCAATTATCTGTTGTCCTTAAGTCTATAAAATGTCACTGCCCGACCATACTTAAGAAGAACATTCTTCAGCTCGATTGCATCAAAGTAATCCAGCTTAAGCCAATGTGCGGTTAAATTGAAAATGTATGTGTCCATTTTTTTTTTTTTTTAAATACTTCTCTCGGGAAAGGCGAACCTATAACGCCTCAACAGCGACCCGAGATGCTTGCAGATGTATGTTAGTTCTGCACTTAAATTGCTGCAAATTGTATACTTCTGGAAATATATCCCCAGGAAGCGAGTTCCAAAGTTTGCTTGTCCTTAACAGAAGGAGTTTTGGTTTTTGGAAAGTTGATGTCCTCGCGGTTGTCAAGTGTACTGTATGGTCATGACTCATGAGCATTAGCAGCCTGTCTTGTGGGGCGCCCAAAATTTGCATTTCGAGAGATAATGTCTTTGAGTTCCTCGGAACATCTACCATGGAAGTACCTATAGAACAAGCATAGGTCAGCGACTTCTGTGCCATTGTTGGATTAGTTGCCAATTTTATGCATTTAACTGGAACTTAGGTAGATCGGGTCAGTTTTGACACTAGCTTAATCTCACGTAATTCAACTATGATATGTATAACTAGCTCGCTGAGCTCTAATTTACTCTATTATTTGTAGTTTGTTTCTTTATGTATGATGTGTCCTTATTTCCGAATTTGAAAAATAACTGGTAATTATCCACGGAAACCCAAAACCTATTAAAAAATTCCGACATATTTGTGGTTTTATTTAATGGTCAGCAACACTCAGCGGGCTGTACAATATACATATGTACATCAGCAGTGCGGTAATGTTGCGCAAATCCCTCCGCAATTCCCCAATAATTAGCATAAGCTCTCAGATCCCTTCTAATATCCTATCATTGTGCAAGTGTCCCAGATTTGTTTTCCCACCCCATTTCGTTTGCTTTATCGATAATAATCTGCAAAAAAAAAAGAAGGAAAATATTCATGTCTAATAGAAAAAAATCACACTCATCGTCACACTTTACCCCACTAGCCCATCCTACAACTATGTACTACTATTCACTTCAAACATGACAATGTGACACTAAGAATTTATGGCACTGCTGTCAAGCTGCGATTTTCTTGTTATTTAATTTATGCGCACCATCGTTGTGTGTTATAAACGAGACAGACAGAGACAGAGAGAACGTATACACCAGAGTAACATCATCTTCGCTAATGTGCTAAGTGTAGTCAATTTATTTAACCGGATTAAGATGAAAACCCATTTTAACCGCCACCACAAGCGTGTCACCCACAAAAAAAAAAAAAAAAAAGAGCGACAAGTTCAAAGTTGAACGATCAACTTGCCATTGACATGTGCCAGGCGAAAAGAATACAATGATTCCTTTATTTGGATATTGAACTCAATTTTTATTTCCCTAATGATACAGAGCAATGACAAGGGTGATGTTATGATACTCGTATACCGGATAAACTTGAAATCTGTTTCTTTACAAAAGACCAGTTTTCTTTTGCATTTTGTAAAGACTAAAACCAGAAAAAGGGTGAAAGCTCCACAAATGGGGTGGCCAAAAAGGTTTAACGACCTCTCTGCGATTAGGAAACGAATTGGTCGATGAATGATGTTTTGCAAGTGTTAATTGAATGACCTATTACATAAAGTCGTCATTTGGCTTAACGGTGGAATTTTGGTGATGATGATTGATCGTTGTAGTCTTATTTTGAAATGCTTAATGTTATATGTCAGCATATACCATGTCCTTCGTTGGAATATTTATTCCGTGTGGTTGGTTAGGTCAGGACTAGAAAAAAATAATGTGGGTCATTACGATTTTTTTTTTTAAACTTTGTCGCAATTTTTAAAATAATTCTACGATTCCGCACGAAATAGTTTGTACATTTTTCTGATATCCAAATCATGGAGTTTTGTGCCTTAAATATTTTATTTTAACCTTAGCTTAAATTTAGCTACTGTTGGTTGCAATAGCTAATTTTATAAAAAAATCGGGTCGTATAAGTCATTGTGAGATTGTAAAATTGAACCAGGACACTAAAAAGGATTATTTGTACTGCTCCGCTGTCTAGATATTCTCTGTATGCGCAGAAACATATCACCTGTTGCTAGACCTTCAGTTTATCATAAGCTGCATAAAATTGTTAGTCTTATTGTCTTAGGAATGCCGATTTTGCTAAAATTTCTATGACTTGCGGTATGAGCAAAAAAAAGAAAATTTATTTCAATTCTTATCAGGTCGTATGTTATTTTGTTCTATATCTTCTAGTTACTTTTGCACTTTTATATTTTTGTATCGACCGACACGCACGTGTCTTAAATAGACAAACAAAGTGTTATTAATCTTCGTCTTAAATAAATTAGCTAAATGCCGTCGCCATACATTTTTGTTGGAATTTCCTCAGAATTGAAGAAAGTTGTCAATTTTTGTTAATAGAATTATTTGTTTTTACTTTCTTGCTATATTCAAACTCACTTAATTCAAATAAAATTGTTCTTCTTTCCTTTTCAGAGTCCAGCCTTTTAAATCCAAAGATTCAATATTAAGGAGGAAATTTATCTTCATAACATACAGGTCTTATTAAAATAAAATTTAAGGTGAATACTGAACAATTTAAACAAATCTATATTTTCATTTATTTTCTCTATATCCCAACGGGGGTATATTTTCTATGAAACGTCTGTATAGCAATATTTCCGCAATTTTGTTCGCTTGACGTATTTATTTTATTTTTGTTGCTTCCTTTCCAATTTGAATTTAAAACATTCATCGCAAAAACATTGACAACACTTGAGCCTTAGTCAAATTGCAAATTGAGTGTGACACATGTCATATGATAATGCACTTATATCCCTTTCATCCCATTTCAGTTGTCTCATTAGCTCCACATTTGGCAAGCAAAAAAAAAAACTTTCAATTTTAAAGAATATATAACAATGATTTGTTATTCATCCTTCCTGAGTGGAAGGACGACGATAAGGTGTACAATTTTCCTCAAAATCTAGGTGAAACCACAATTCGGGTGAAGTATGTTGCGGTATCACTCACTGACACATACGGGGCCGCACAAATGGGGGAAATAGGAACGTAGGAAACAAATAACAAAACGGATGTGTATCTTAGAAGATGTCCTTTGGCAAATGGTGCAAAAAAAAACCTCTTCTATGCTTTGGCTCTATTGTTTGAGATACATATTATTCTGTTGTATGGTTTATTAGGTGCAATGGGTTAGCTAACCACTTGGTGACATTTCACCTTGTCGAAATGTAGGCAAGGAGATAGTTCAAGTATAGTGAAACGTGTAAAAGGATGCGAATTAGGAATGCGAGTTGTGTTGTGTCAACACACTGCAATGTGACCAATTTCACCTCTGGCGGATTGTGTAGTATAAAGGTATAAACTATATTGACAAGTTTGTCCCCATTTCGGTGAGGTACCTAATTGGTTTGTTTTGTAGAGATAAGTCTTGATATTGTGTGAACAAAAGTGGAATCGTGTTAAGATGAAGAAAATGTGTAATTAAACAGATACGATGTGTATGGCTGCATGTTTATATAAAATCTGAATATTTATGGTTGTTTTGAGAGATATTTCCTGTGAATACTTGCGTTTTAGCAAATTTAAATAGGCTGAATCATTGTTTAGTTTTAAAAACTGAATGAATTTTTTATGTTGAGAAGTTTTGCATAAATAGAACGCAAGAGGTTGCTTTTTTATGAGAATTGTTAATTTTTACAAAACATCATTCAAACAGGAAATGGAATCTTTAAGTGTTGACGCATGCAAATATCAGAACTATTTTGAAAAAATATAGCAATCACCCCGATGCAAATCGTTAGGGTGGCTATTCCCCTCAGCCTAATTGTATATGTCCAAATATGAGAAGAAGGAAGGTACTTCACCACTGGTTAGCTTTTGTTTTATTGGGCGGTTTTTTTTGGTCACTTACACGCGCCAACGCAAACATTTTATATACATATATACGTTGCCGACTTAATTTCGCATCTCCATTTTGCAGTTTTGAAAATATTAAGTAGGAATATGGTTTTTTTTCCTTCCTTCTACCTAAAAATTATTTTTTTTTAATTTATTTGTAATGACAACGCTGTACATCGAGTGTAACTCATAAGAGTACAAATATTTAAATCTCAAATATATATTCACGTTGGGCATAAATATATTCCTAAAATTAACACTTTGAGTTATAGCGCCTAACGGCTATAAGCCCATATTAGGAAATTATTCCAAAAATAGCAACGACATAAGTCAGCACAGAACCCGCAACCACAAGCAATCCCGTAAAACGCTTCCATTTTATGCTCTGTGCAACACTCAAAAGCAATTGCAAAAATTTGATTTCTCATATATTTTCCTCAATCTCGTACGTTTACGTCATTCATACAAAGTCCATTCATCAGTTGCCTTATTGCTAAACAAACATCCCCCGAGACATGAATATAGAATCCTATTTACATCCAATAAACTCGGTCGTAAGCCATAAAAAATCTAACGCATCATCAAAAAATATTGTTTTTGCAATTTTACAGAGAAATAATTTGACTTTTTGGTGCTACATAGATTGATGTACGAAGACATTGATATGTACGTCAAAAATTGAAATGTAGAAACCACATTCAAGGACATCACGCGTTTCTTCTCGAAGGAAAAAATAAACAAATTGCTTCTTACATCTCTCTCTCTACGCGTATTTCCTCAATAGAAAAGAAAAAAACGAGCAAGAGAAATATTGTTTCTCGTCGTGGGAAGGACTTATTATTATATTGCCATCCCAATGACAGGGTGAGTGTTATTCAAGTTCAGGTACACAACAACAGGGAGTAGAAATGATAGACGAAAAAGCACTTTCTTTGATGAAGAAACCTTTTCCCTTCCTATATCCCTATCATTGTAATCATATTGAGAAGCAACTCCTTGGTGAAGAGTTTCTTCCTCTTTGCTCTTGTTTTGAGTTTCTGTTCTTTTTCCTGTTAGACAGCTATTTTTGCAAAGCAGAATAATACAAAACAACCAATCATCCACTGACTAAATAAACATGTGTAGGATGGCAGGATACCATGATTCTCTATTTAGTTTGATTATTCCCTTAATAATGAAAAATAATGGATAATTTAATTTCATTTGGTCCCCTTGAGAAGGAATGTACCTACCTATAGTACCATAAAGAAGGAGCGGCGTTTGTATAATTTTGCCTGAAGGACCGTGTTCTTTTCTTTTTATTTCAGTAAACTATGTATATGTAAAGAATTGAATTGGAAGACAAACAGCGGTCTTAACTTCAAGGACAATTTATATTCCAAAAGTCAGTCGATATTTCTAACTCAATTGATATTTATTGCTGTACTACCGAAAGCAACGCGTTTTTGGTTTGATTTTTTATTTTGAGTATGTAATTAACTTGGGCGATTGGATAGGGATATTTCAACCCGTCTAGTGACTTTCTTTGGCTTCCGCTTGTGCATTTTTACCATTCACTCTTTAACATTGGGCATGGTGTATTGATCTCCAATTTGTTACAAAATAAATCGTAAAGCATCGATGGTATGGTGTGAATGGATTTTTTCCAATAATGCGTAAGCGAAGGAGAAGAAGAAAAAAATTTAACGGTTGGTGTTATATGAACTAAACCAATTACAAATAAGTATTTATGTGATTATAGGTGCCATAGGTATTAGAATAGTTAAGGCTTGTTATCAGTTGGCACCCATGTTATCAATCAATTATTTTTACGTAAGGATCACCAAAAAAAGAAGAAAACATTTTTGAGTCTCAGAAGTATGCACGAGAAGTATTATAGCTGACACATAGCTGATGAAGATGAATCTCGTTTTTTATTCCATGTGCCAGAAATAAGATCTGAGGCCTGAAATAAAAATCTAATGCTCCCAATAAAATCTGCATTAGGCTAAAAAATGCAAGTATTTATATGAAATTTGGCAGTGCTTATTTCTCTACGAATGACAGGGAAAAAATATAGCAAGATCCAGGGGCAAGATTATGTAAGACGAAAACGATCGAACGATATCGTTTCGACAATAGCAGTCTCTGTCTATTGCCACAGATATGATAGAGGCAGGTTTAGTGAAAACGAAAGAGGTTTTCTCTGAATTATTGTTTGAGAGAATTACATTAACAACAACTCGTAGACACAGTCACTTTGGTAGGAATGATAGCTATTTCGAACTACACCACTAATTCATCATCAGACTCCTTTAAGTGATTGTTTGAATAGTTTTTTTGAATTCTGACAGTCAATTCTCCGTATATATCCACTTGGGAAGACATTTCTGTTTTCCCCTGTCAGGAAGTGAACTTGCACCTCGATTTTCTCAATTGACCAAGTGACTACCACTTGCGCTAATTGAGCGACGAATACAAGCCCGCCAACTGGTGATTAGAACGGAGGAGAAGACCAACCTCTGTGCGTTGTTGTTGCTACGAGGTGTTTTTGTTTATTGTCGTTCTCTCGGTTTTCTTCACCTCTTCCTCTCTTTTTTTTCCCGCACGCTGTGAGATTTTTCAACAGATTCATACGAGTAGAGAGGTATTATTGGGAAGAATTCGTTGGCTAATACCCAGGCCATGGTTTTTTGTTAACTGAGTGGGGAAGCGAGGAGTAACAACGATTCTCGCTTGTTTGGGATTGACCCTGACAATTTCTGTTGGGAAATTATGTCGAATTTCAGTCTCTGAATTATTGTTTGAGAGAATTACATTAACAACAACTCGTAGACACAGTCACTTTGGTAGGAATGATAGCTATTTCGAACTACACCACTAATTCATCATCAGACTCCTTTAAGTGATTGTTTGAATAGTTTTTTTGAATTCTGACAGTCAATTCTCCGTATATATCCACTTGGGAAGACATTTCTGTTTTCCCCTGTCAGGTTTTCGTTTCGTTTTTTACAGAATCCCACCCCAGGTTCAGTAACTTTGAGTTGCAACTTTGAGTTTTTGAATAGGTCTGCCGTAATGAACATTTTTCTCATTGTACCAATTTAAGTAGAATCATTCAGTACGGTATTACAATATCTATACACGCTAATTGACACTTTTGACAATGACAGGTATCTGACCCAAACAGGGCCGAGTTGGCAGCAATTCTAAGCACTAGGATAAATGCTGATAGCTTTATGGTATATGAAAACTACTACTGATGGCTTAATATATTTTCTTTTAATGGTAATGGTGTTGTAAGCTTATACACAAAATATAAAGAGATACACCAAATATGTATACCAGTTTATCAGCCCTATTATGGCTATCAAATATCAATTATTTGATACTTGATAAGATCTATCAATTCATTGATCATTTGGTATTATGAGTATCAATTGATAAATTTTACCCCATTGTGAATACTTATCAAAATATCATTGAGAATGGGTTCTGTTTTGACGTTTGACGTTTCTGATTTGTAGTTGGTTTTTGTTTTATGGCTGACGACTCGTTTTCGTTGAATAATGTTAGTTGTTTTTATTAAACAAAAGTCGCTTTTTTCGCAAATCAAAAGAACGACCAACACTGTTGATTGTGCAATGCCAATATTGAAGTTATTCCCAACGCTCAGTTGATAGTTTCCTTTTTGCAAATAATTTTAAAATCGCCGCTACTCGTAGTTTAAGTACATTTGAGATGTCTACCGCTGACCTTTCGCTCTAAAGTCGTTATTTTACATTAAAAACGAGGATACACATTTTTTAATTTGATGCGCCCGAATATTTGATACGTATCAACGAGAAATTTGTGGTTGATAGAAAATTTGATGAATATCAAATATTTTGATAACCGTAATACCAAGTTTATCGATAAAACTATTTACAATAGATCTTAAATCTAATACAATTCACAATTCATCAAAAATGTTGATAGGTTGATAACCATAATACCGATTCATTCATTTTGTTGATACGTATCAATTATTATCAAATATCGTGTTGATATTTGATAGCCATAATAGGGCTGTATGCCATTTTATCACAATGCAGACTTGCAGGGCATAGTTCGGAACAACTGACTCTGTATTGCTTTATTGATAATTTGTCTATTTCTGAGATATACATTCAGAAATACAAATCTAATATAATTGAAAGTATGTATTAAGATATTTTAAAAATTTTTCTATTCACATTCCAATGTAATTATGTATATTCACAAATGTTGATATTATATTTGGAGCAACATTCTTAAAAAAAATATAAATTCTTTAACAACTTTCCAGTTAAAATTTGTCTATCCGGTGTGGCACCATATTCATATTCTTCTTCTTGACATCCTGTTTACTTAACCCTGACAGATTCTAATAAGGAAACGGACAGACTGCACATAATCGATCCTGAAATAGAACACCTCTTACTGAGGAATACTCTTGTGTGTATACAATTTTTTGTTTCTTTTGTGACGAATATGTTTATGTTCTACGCTAGTGATTATTACCTCACATAATTACTTAATACTGTAAGGATAATCTGATTTGCCATATTGAATGATGCATGAGACATGACTATCAAAGGGCTGTCTTAATTTCAAGTTGTTTTCTGTGATTATTATTCCATTTATTAACTTTATTATTGCCTGTATGCTCTGTATAACAGTACGTACATAATTACAGTGGCTTGAGGTATCAGAACGATCTAATCAAAATGTAATGAGTATAGGTATTGGCCAATACCTACTGTAATGACCTTTCGTAAGCAATACAATTTGTTATAAATAAAATCATTTTCTAACAAAAAAGAGTGCAAAGGAGTTGTGTCAGATAAAGACATAAAGTCTTTCCATTAAGTTTATATTGATTGACCTAACTTTGATTGCTCACCTACTCATATGCTGATTTGTATTTCCCGAGGGATCGGAAGTCAATTTCTCCCATCCAATAACAAACATTCAAATTGTAAATTCTTTGTAACGCCCCTGCAAACATACGAGATCCAAAGCCGGGTACCAAAATCCCACCTGAATTCCGAAGCAAAATTACACAAACTAATTTAATACACCAGGACTTACACTCTTTCCAATTATCTGACACACATCCTTCTTTCCAACTAATTCAAATATCTATTCCAATCCAATAAATTCCAATAATATAACCTTGTGAAACTCTCACCACGCTGTCTGGTATTAAAGTACTGCTGATGGTCTCGTGTATATCTATCTAAAAAAAAAAAACTATATTTATACGCCTATTGGACACTTGACTCTCATACTAAACGCCACCACCGTCTCGCCAGCTGGTCTTAAAAATAATTTTGCTACTATTTTTAAAAAATCACATTTCTAAATTTAGCAATAAACAATAATAATATATTTTTGGTATTTTTTGCCATAAAGGAAAGAAACTCTGCGATAGTAGCGCATAAACCACCACTCAGCCAGAGGGAATTTATTGAATTTATTATTTCATATGATTTTTATTAAAGCGAAAAAAAATACTAAATAATAATAATAATTGATCAAGGTATTGATGGATGACTGGTGGTGCTAAGTGTCTTGACTGTCATACACGAATTAGCGCTTAATTATCGCATTGCAGAAACTCGACGAAAAATAAAAATGTTTTGTTATCAGTTACGGTTTTTGTATGGTACGATGATGTATCTACATTTGTTTGTATGTTTTCTTTTCGCTATTTGATATTTTATTTTATTAAATTTATTATGTCAATAATGTCGCTCATGTTTATCAGTAGTACACGCTGTAGATTATGGTTTTCTGATATGCGAACTTTTTTTTTTTCTTTTTGGGTTTCTTTGTATTTGAAAACATTTTAATTGGAAAGAAGTTAACTTGGTTGTGAAGCCATTCAAAAGGAATTGTGGTCTTTAATTAAAATGGGTTGAAATTTTTCGAAAATTTTTTAGTTTGGTATTTATTTGAAAAGGATTCCTCTGCAGGCTCTTCAGTTATTTGGAAAAAGTTGGGCATGTATATACAAACAGAGGGATAATTTTTTATTGAAGTGTGTTTCACTTTCTACTACTACTAAATAAAGGAGTAAAGCTTTTTAATGATGTTTATCATTTTATATGCTGTTTAATGTTTCAAAGGGAGTTTACTTATCTAATTCCAGGATTTGTTTTAAAAATACCTAAGAGAAATTCATATTTATATAAAAAGGATTACCGCATCTTTAAAGAGTCGGAAACGAGAAACAGTATAAACTCTTTCCTAAGCTGATCAGCTTTAAGGAGAGCAATAGAACCAGCACTAAATGATGGTAACGATATCATAAGTAACCATATAATTCTGTGATGTTAAGAGTGGTGAATTTCAAAAAGAAGTTTATTGAAAAACTCTCATTTTAAAATTACATGTTAATTTTTAAAAATAAAAAATGTTCGCTGACCGATATTGCTCTTTTTTTATGTTAAAGGCGTTACGGTTCAAAAACACTGCACTGCTGCAGACCTTAGCTTTTGTGGCAAAAACTTCCACGAATACTAATATGTAACTCCATTGCTCACACAAAAAAAAGACAATTTCATCTGTCCCCAACGACACGTCATCCAATATCTACAAATAATTTTAATCAAATTAGCTACATGCTCATTATCTGCTCCTGGAAATGGTCAACGACATCAATATTAATACAGCAATTCGACAAAAATAGCTGTTCCACACAAAGCCTTCACCCCACCCAAACTTGCCATCGAGTTTCGCACATAAAAATAGATTCAAACATCCCAAAAATAGTCTAACAATGGTCGAAAATAAATTTAGATTAATCGCACATCTATGTTCATAAAAGTGCACACATAACATGCTCCTTCCTTCGAAAAGCAAACCAAACAACAGGAGGCATAAGTACGTGCAAAGGAACAACGTGTGCTTTGGCTATTTCAAGGATATTCCAGCGCAGTGTCGGTATGTTACGTTTCTGCTTGTGCCACGGGAAAACCAGAAACCCACCCTATGCCTCTGTAAAATGTGTCACAAAGGGCGACACAGTGTGCATGTATTTTATTTGCACAACACGACATCAACACCAAGAGAAAAAAAAAATTCTATTCAAGGTGAAGGTTGTTCCAATTATTACGCTCATTCCTATGCTATCTACCCACCCCCTAAACCACAAAACCTTTGTGGGGACGACCAAACTGGTTAATATTTGTGTGCCTGCATATTATTTTGATTTATGATTGTGTGCTTGTAGTGGTGGTTGTTATGTGTCTGATTTGAGGGTGGCACGAAGACGAGCTAGCTGCTACCACAAAAATTCAAAACAATAAACCGCAAACTAACACTTAACCCACAACACAACTATCTTGAAGTCAGCAAAAATCAATTAAACTTTGCTTTTCCACGTTTCCTTTCTTTCTATATTTGTGTGTGTGACTATAGGGCGGAATTATCGGAATCCACGTCGTCATTTGACCAAGAAACTCTCGGTTTTTCCCTCGAGCTCGAGCTGAATTCACTGCTCTATTATTAATCAGGACGAAAATTGAAAAGAACTCCTGCGAGGAAACAGACTCGGAGGAAATTTGAACACTTTTTTGCTTGTTATTATGTAAACGGCGCGCGGATGAGCGTTGGCAGGGGACGACTAAGAATTCCTTCGCGTGTATGCTAGGAATTTCAAAACGTTAGTTACATTGCGTAGGTCGTAGCCCAGGCGTTGCTATAGAACCAATTTTTCCTGCTCCCTATCATCAAGGGTTCATATTTCACTTTCACGCAAACACATACCAACATATAGTGGTATCTAAGTTTCAAATGCAAGTGATTTGCGTTCCAAGAAATGTGAGACATCAGGACGTATGCGTAACATTTTTTTTGTCCCATATTGGAATTCGTTCAGCATATGGATGGCATGGTCGCCCACCCTCACGGATACGGTTATGGGATAGGATTAAACAAAAGCGACATTTTCATGTTTATGGCGGAAAATAGAATATTCATTTATTTTGTAACTGTAACTTAAGGATATTTTTGTTGTCGACCTGGGGCCAACCAGTTTCCCATACCAATTCAGTTTGTCGTCGTTTTCGTGTATACGACTCGTGCATTGTTTTTGGCATTCACGTGGATATTTTATTCGAGGACACGTGCTATGAGACATTGTTTCCATATATTTGCGCAGGGCTTGTGCGTTGTGCGATGGCGATAGTTACAAGTCACATGGTCTACGTCGCTCGGTACCTACTATTGGATATATTTAAATACCGGAAAGCTTAAAAATATCGTTGACAAAGTTCAATATTCTTTTTGGATTGGATGTAGTACATATACCATAAATGGTTTAACCATGGCATGGATTGGGAATACAGTACAGTTCACGTGTACACCATAAAATGTGTGACAGAAAAGGGGATAAGAAAATGCTATAATTGGAAATGGTTATGTTTACAATGTGATCCTGAATAAAAGTGTCATCGTACGCTGATATGACATATATTTATTATTCAAACAAGCTATAGTTAGAAGAAGTATGTCTTAAATAGTCATGGTAGAAGATGACTGCTCTCAGATATTTGTCACATATATTTGTTATAATAGGCGATTTTGAAATTTGCGGGTCCTCCCAAAGGTAGAATCGGTAATGTTAGAAAATGTGTCAATTTAATTTAATTTAATATTCTTTAATTTAATTTAATATTCTTTTTTAATATTCATTTTTAATAATTCTTCTCTCCACACCACAAGCTACTTCTACTGCATCGTTTTATGTAGACTTTTTTATCAAATTCTCATTAAAACCCGGACGAACAAAAAATCTTTCACATTCCTAAATATAGCTAAGACTTGAATTCTCTCTTTTAATCGTGAACAAATCGAAAATCTATTAGGTATATAATTTGGGAATAAAAGCATATCCCCATAAAAGTCGTAGGTACACCAATAAATTGGTAATACATAAATAAAAAGTTAAATGATTTGTTCAGTTTGAAAAATTTAAAGAAAGAATGATAATAATAAGTTATTTATTTTATTTACAAACCCCATATAAAAATTTCTTTTTTTTTTAAAGCTGTCACTATTCTTAGTTCTCTAAGCACGATAAGCTTATGAATCTTGTGACATTTTATTTAAGTGGGAATAAAGAAATATTGAATTGAAATTGAATTGCTATACTGATTTTAGGATTAGTAGCGCCTACTGTTGCATTAATAATATCATGTTTGTAAAAAAAAAAATCGAAAACCTTAAGCCACCACCACCTAAATTTATTTAATTCAAACAAAAAGTATATACTCTTCAATGTCATAATGTCGTTTAACATTAGTTACCGCCTTTTGGGTCACTTCCTTTCTTGACTTTGTTGAAACCATTAATTCCCTTGTCGCCCACTAACGCACTTCAGAAACGTTACCACCCACCATTTACGCCATCGTCGAAACACATGTTTTCCAATGTCAACTCCACTGACCGTAGGTTATTTGTCATACAGAGTATACCTTACGCTCGTCCTTGCGATCCTTTCTTACTAAACTAAGAAGCGCTCCTTCTTCGCCTCACATGTGACACTCTAATAATAACAAAGGAGCGTAATTGAATGGAAAAATTACAAAGGAAGCACAAGAGCCAAGTATTTCCTATCGATAACGTGCATTTAATCGATATTTTATGGGGAGGACTCTAATTTCTTATGTGAATTACGTAAGAAGAACGAGGTGATTAATAAGTAATTTTGTGACGTAAGAAAAAGACAAAAACCGGTAAACTGTTTTCCTGTTTATTTTTTTTTTTAATTTACAATCAGCCTGTGCTTCCCAAAGCCTTTCACTTTTAATTATTGATTAAGGGAAAAGGTGAAAAGCTATACACTGCACTGTCCCACACATACGTATATGTGTATGCGTATGATTGTCCTTGAAAGATTGAAATTTCGAAAGCGTGCTTGATAGGAGAAGAATAAAATTAGTCGATATGAAGTAGGCACTTGGTATGCTTGGTTTTAGCGTCATATAAATTAATTTGTGCTATTAAACTGTTAATGAAGACTGCACGTGGTATATTGGAAGGCGGGACTGTTCTTCGATTTTATTTTCACACAATCTATTGGTGTCAATGTATTGCTTAGAGGTTATAGTTAAGCAGGATATCAATTGAACTGTAAATGATTGTTTTAGAAGTTTGAGTAGAAATTGTCCCAAACTGTCATGACCTTTTTGAAGCGGGTAGGAAAGTTCGAAAGCGAAAAAGGGTGTGTAGGCAAAGGAACATTAAGCCGGTAATGAGTTTCTTCAGTTTTAGTGCCTTAGATTTCGGAAAAATATTATTTAGACAACATTTTACCCACGATTCAGAGTTTTAACTTTACTACGAATGAGTAATGTGTCTCCATTTTGTTGAAATAATGAATCCAATTCATCCAACAACTATATTAACGGTACAGCATTGCCTCTAGCTTCCTCTACAAAGTGTGGCCCAATGCTTAGTAAATTTAATGACTGTTCTCAGTTCTTATGTTGTGACATACAGCGAACTAAAAAAAATTAGATAAAGCGCTCAAATATTGACACATGTCATGAGCCTTTCTGTAGGGTACTATGTTTCTATGTTCTGTCCTACCAGTATTCGTACAAAATTCTATAAGGGAACACATGTTCATCTTCAGGGCACGATGATTTGGCTTTCTATTTTTGTTAATTTATTTATAGCGGCATAAATGTCTATGGCATGAATTGAATGTCATGCCAAAGTACAAATGAAATATCTTCACATATCGCCTCGATTCCAATTAATGTTCCTGCCATATTTCTTAAAGCTACGTTGCGTTATAATTTTGCTCCCAACACACACCTCCGCTATAAACCTTAATAATCCACTCAGCGTAAAATCTCAATTAATTGCGCTCGCCCACATCATCCTTAACCATAAGGATGCAGTATCGAAAGAAGCTGTATACATCAGCTGTAGTGTAGGTGTATGAAGCTTCACTTTGTTAATATAATACTCAAAGTGTAACATCAACTTCTCGGGAACAAACTCAGTGATGTGTACCAGAAAACACCCCCTCAAATTGTTTACCTATCTTAAACAGTAGCACACAGGACAATGAACTATCTTTCGGTCCTCTATGTACCTCTGATCAAAGGAAACTCACCTGATTTCGATAAAATTGATTAGTATCTATCACAAGAAAAATCCGCCAAAAATGGGTTAAAGGATTATCAACAAATCTAGAGGTAAGGATATACGGTTAAGGACCTTCCGCTACCGCGTCATCCGATGTCGAATCTAATCACTTGCTCGAATGAGCTTGAATAATTATAATGCCATACATTTAATTTGCTCTCCTCTTTAACAAACATGAAATAAACAACATTTGCCTTTTTATCTTTTTTTGCAGGTGAAACTCCTTGGCAACACAACACAGCAAGCAGTGTACTATAGTCTGCCACCCGCAATCAGGAAGCTGTTATGTAATCAGTAAACGCCGTCCAAAGTAGAAATATTTCATATATTTTCCGTTCATCAAACACAAACACGAGGAGTATACAAGTATACATTTAGAAGTTAATAAGGAAAAAAAAAAAACAACAACATTAAACGCTACTTTATTATCCTTGTTTGTTGTTTACGGCAATTTGAGCACAAACACGTTGAGAGGACAAAGTAACCACATACAAATATCCATACCAGCTATTTCTTAGTTGGATAATAATCAATAATCAGGATAATGATTACATCCACTCACCGCATAGATACGTAAAGAGAGAATATATATTTTTTTAAGGATTTTGCACAAACAAAAATAACCAATTACCCGGAAAGGATCAGCAGAAGGCTCAACTGGTGGTTGTGTTCTGTGGGGGACCATTGGTGTTTGCAAACATAATATTTTTTTTATTTTTCACATACATTGCGGTGTATCCTTTTTGTGTGCCTGTAGTTTCGTCATAATTATCATACTGCGTGACGGGCGATAACATTTTACGTCAAAATTGCGGCCATGGGTAGAAAAAAAATTCAAATTTCCCGGATCACGGACGAACGGAATAGACAGGTGAGTTTGCAGTAATTATTTGACATTTAAATTGATTAGGTATACTTTATGAAGATTGAAGATAGGTCACGTTTGTATATTAAGGTGATGCTGCGTGAATATGGTTTTAGAACGGTCGGTCTTTGGTTCGTACAAACACTTTATTACTGGCTTTGACAAATTTTGGGTTTCTTTACCATTCATACATTGGATTTTAATCCGTTATGTATAATTTTCGTCAGGTGTGCTATTTTTGTCAAAAGAGCTTAAAAATAGCGTACCGCCACCTACCTACCTAGACGTAATATGTTACGTATCAAGATGTCAGTGATCGCTAACGTCACCAGTCATCAGTCTAAATACTTTATTCTTAATTGCCGACAGTAACATTATTTTAGGAAATGGATGACATTTTGTCATAAATGTCATTTTCCAGAATAGAACGAAAATGGTTGACAATGTCAAATGATAAGATTATTTTATGTTAATTAAAAGTTACTGGCCGCTTTAGTTATTCCATAAGCTGGATCTGCGATCGTCTTGAAAACCACATTTTTGCTTTAGGCCATAATTCTGTTTTGGAAGGTTTTTGCGTAAGAAGATACGCAGGCTTCAGATTAGCCACTACCAGTGGGTTTACTCAGCTTGCGACTGATTTCTTCTGAATTCGGTGTATAAACAATCCACTGGTGTGTTAAATGTTCAAATATTTGGCAGGCAGCAAATAAGCATGGCTAATGCAACCCCTTCCACGAATTGGATAGCCATACAAATTTTGACAGCTTAAATCAGCGGAACTCATGTATAATGTCAACTCAACATTAAGGTCTTTATCTGTTAGAGACTGAACGTCTTTCCAACCTTCACTGTAGTTAAAACTTCTTCGTTTTGGGGAACCCTTTCCGAAGACGAAAAGTGGTGTCTAGGGGAAACTGGCAGCCCCAATGAAATTTGTTCATTATAATTTTGTAAAGTCTTGACAAGTTCTCTATAATTTATAGTTGAAATGTCAGAATGCAAGGTTGGTGGTTATTACTATATCAATATCAGCGCTAAGTAATTTTGTTTGCCGCCTTACAACTGTCATCGCCTTTGAGCCAATACGTCTAAACTATGTATTGGCTCGTATGAACAAAGTTTCGTAATTTGTTTATGCTTATCGCCTAAGCAAAGTTAGCTTTCGAACTAATACCCGTATCCAATATCAAATCAATTTCTGCTACATTAAACTGCAAAAGAATCAATTTGATTTCATTAGTATCCACTAAGTGAGCATTATGAAGTGCATCAATGATACCTTAAACTTACACACACACACTCTATCTCTCTCTGTCTGTCGAACATATAGGAGAAGTAAAATGTTTCTCCACAGCAATGCAGTAGCAGTACTCCCATTCCCATCCAGCAAGGGAAAGGATTAAATTACTGCACGCCGGCTAAAGTGTGTTTGTATCCTTCGAAGTAGGTACTTCACAAGTCCTTCATATCTTCGCCCACTGAGCCAAAACCCAGCCGATAGGAACCACCCACGTAAGCTGCAATTCAATCGCTCGATATTGCTTTTAATTGAGAAAGTTTTGTGCCTCCACGAGGTATTTTCTGGTTACTAATGATGGCGAGTGCACTTGATGTGCTCTGGGTGTGGTGTTGAACTGAACGCATTTATTGGTAATTGCGTCAAGTAGATGGAAATACGAAATTTTTAATGAGCATTTGTGACCTTTATAACTGTTGCGTGGATTATGGATTAATTTTAACTTCTTTTTATCCGTTTTTTTTTCAGGTAACATTCAACAAGCGTAAATTCGGCGTAATGAAGAAAGCCTATGAGTTATCGGTGCTGTGTGACTGTGAAATCGCTTTGATTATCTTCTCGTCCAGCAATAAATTGTATCAATATGCCAGCACGGACATGGATAAAGTGCTACTCAAATACACGGAATATAATGAACCACATGAATCGCTGACCAACAAGAATATAATAGAGGTACATTATGTTGAGCGGCAATGTGTTGGCAATGAAAATATATAAACAAATATTAATTAAAATAGTTTTTATAAAAATTAATTTTTTAAAGCTTAGTTTTGTGTCAAGTTTTTTTTTATTAGTTTTTTATTTATTATTTTACTTTTTTTAAAGATTGTGTTTCTGTTAAGCTGAATTCAAAATTCAATAATTTATAAGATAATGGATCTTCTTACTTTCGCCAATCTTCATCGAACAACCAACTGGTGATTATGTTTTTCCTAATCAAATCTTCAAAGATCGTGTCAATAAATTTGTTAAAGCGAGGAGTAACAACGATTGTTGAGTTGTTTCAGTCAAACGCCGTTCCTGCACTAAAACAATTTTAGCGCAAACCACAATGTTTCCGCTCCACAAAATCACTTTGAAATCCAAATTGTTTGTTAAACGAAATTCAAGCTCCTCTTTGAAATGTCATCATTAAAAGTGCATTTGATTTTGGATTATGGTTTGAACTAGTTATGTACACACTAACATTCGACTTGATGTCAAATTTGTATCGGCATCTGCTGATATGTTTTCTGAGAACTACCTTAAGCAAGGCGATATGCTTCAAAATATAAAACTTATTGGAACCTAGCTACATCTGTGCAAGCTCCGCACTGCTGGGCATTCCTAAACTATAACGCAGTTTCACATGTATAAAGCTTCCTCTACACAGTATAAATCTTTTAACAAGCAGCACCGAACCTCAAATGAAAGGGTCAAATACAAATCCCAAAATGATTGACTTTTCGTTTGTTTGCTTTGTATACACAAAGTACCCTCTGATGTTATCAAACACAGTGTTGTTGCTGCTCATTTGCTTTTGAATTTCGTTCTCATTCATAATAAGTCTACTTAAGTGGGGTTTGACCCTCCCGCCCAGTGGTGGATGGTCTGCGACTGGTGTGTTGCTCACCTTGTTGAACCTTCTGCATAACAAATTACCGCCAATTGAATGGATTACACAGCCGCTTATGTAACAGCTTTAGGAATCTGTTATGGAAATTACCCCATATTGACAATTTCTCTTTAGTTTACAAAACTATATTTCACAAAATTGTAGCAGAAACACAAATCTTCGCACTAACATGGTTTATACTTTTTTTATAATTTATGTTTAAAGTTTTTTGCTTATAATGATATAAAAAAAATCTGCAAATTTTCAAAGCCTCACATTGTTGCTTCTAAGTATTTGAAAACAACCTTTACCAACCCAACCCAAAAACCAAACAAAAAAGTTTGTTAAAAAAGTTACAGTTCAAAGGGGTTTTTGTTTTTTATATTAAAACAACTAACGCCTTTTTGGAAAAAAAAAAAAAAAGAACCGAGCGTTCGCGCCGTGCTTAGTTATTAGAAAACCTACACCATTACGTTGTGAGCTCTGTCCACTGACACTTACAGGTACTCATAAAGAAGGAAAACAAGAATGGCGTCATGTCACCGGACTCACCCGAACAAGAAGCCGACTACACTCTAACGCCCCGGACCGAAGCTAAGTACAACAAAATCGAAGAAGACTTTCAGCTAGTGATGCAACGCACTCAGATGGCGGGTGGAGCACGAAATATGACCAGTTCCAATTATACGTTACCAGTTTCGATGCCAGTGGGCGATAGCTATGGTGGAGCAATGCTGCAGGCCAGCCCCCAAATGTCACACACGAATATCAGCCCAAGACCATCGAGTTCGGAAACGGATTCAGGTGGGATGTCATTGATAAGTTAGTTTTTTTGTTTCTTTTTATCATCACCTATATGTTTGATTATGTTGTTCACACTCATTCTTATCCCATATTAGTATATGTTTGTAAATGTCTTACAATATGCGAGTGGCTTTTCGTTTGGGATTAATTTCAGTAGGAAAGGATTTATTGTAAAATATATTCTTTTTCCAAGTTAATTTGAACTTCCAAAATTTTGCTTTCCGCAATTAATCCTTGACAAAGAAGAGTACATACATGAAAATTATTTTGTAGTTTTTTTTTTATGTGAACAAATTTGTTAGCTAAGCCGAAGCTAAAGGGTTTTGCAATTGTTTTATTCAACTTCACAGTTTATCCACCTGCAACAATGCTGGAGATGTCCAATGGTTATCCTCATTCTCATTCACCACTTGGTGGATCCCCAAGTCCGGGGCCAAGTCCTGGTATAGGTGGGCAAAATAATAATAAATGTAAGCATGGTAGTTTGTCTCCTTCCCATAATCCCTTCCGCAAACAAAAAGCATAATATCCTTACAGAAAAACTAAAGAAACCAAATTAGTATTATGTATAACAAAAAAATAATTCATATACCTACGTAAGAAGGTTCAACTATTAGATATTTTTTGAAACATTAACAATATTGTTGGCCAAGTTTTTAAATGCATGTCTTCAAGCCGAAAGCTTAACAAGTTATTGTGTTTTGTGTTTAAAACTGTGGTTATTATATTAGCAGTGTTCTTTGTTAACCCCTCGTTTCTGTTATCGTCGCTTTATAATCAAAATGCATAATTTATACGTATATAGTTGGGTACAACTAGTTTGCTCAAATTAGTAGATTTCTTTGTAGTAGAATAAACTAACATTAGGTCTGTTTTTTTCCACAACTATCTCAGTGAAGTAAAGTAAAGTAGGATTTTTAACACGCAATTACAACAACTATATAGAGTCTCGAAAGTGTCAAACAGTCTGTAGTTGTTGTAATTGCGTGTTAAAAATCTTACTTTACTTTACTTCACTGAGATCGATGTGGAAAAAAAGCAGACCTATTTTCTGCAAATACGCAGTTACAGAATAAAGTTTATTTTTGTTTGCCTGACTCCCAAAACTGTTTCCTTAATTAAACCAAAAAGGATGTATAATAACGTGAAAACAATAAATTCTGGCTAAACATTTAAAGTCCGTCCGTATTACGCTTAAACACTAAATGTCAAATTAGTTTGTTTGCTTTTATATAGTATTGTATATCATCACGGCATAAAAATACAAGGTATGTTTAAAAGCTGAGCCCAATAGATTGCCATCAAAATAATAATAATATCAAAATTGTTCGGTATCAGGCTGATAAAAATTTCCTTAATTTTCCAATTGCGTTGAATATAAACATTTTTATCACGACATACATATTTTGAAAAATACCGAAAGAATTTGACGATCAAACGCAGTGTCAGACATACAAAGTATTTTCTACAAGAAAATAGATTTAGATTCCTTTGTGTTCTTTGGAAATCCAGGCAGCACTTTGCATTTTACCTAAAAATTTGGGATGAAAAGCCGTTTCTAGTGTAGTCCACCAGACTATAACACCATACATGAGTTGAGTAACGGTGTCAAAATAGATACGCACTTGTAAGTCCAACTTATTACCAATTCTCAGTAGGCACTATAGAGTTTAGAGAGCGGATCTGGTTTAAAATAAGACCCAGATATTTTGTTACTTTAAAATCAGGTCTTTCCCGGTTTATTATTATACTATTGACAGCGTTAGCTTCAATGTTGCTCTGACGTTGTTCGCCCTTTAGGGTGATTTCGTTGAAATGATATAAAATTTATTGTAAAATAGATAAATATATTAAGGCAATAAATGCGAAGTTTTTATATCCGTTGCAAAGTTCGTCTCGAAAGAGACGATATGAATAAATAATTAATATATTGATATTAAAATTAATTAAAATTGCTTCTAAATTTGAAATCCAACCGTCCATCGGTTTTAAATGAATCGCAATGTCGAAGTATACTGCAAAATTTTTAAACTTACTTCGCTACCTGTAGTTCGAGCTGAACCTAGACCTCAATCAATACTTCTCTCGAGTTGTACACTCCAAATGGATTGAGCTCCCTTTCGATTTGAGAGTGCCACATAAGGCGAGGTCTTCCTTTACTAGATTGTCTCTACGTGGAAAATACTCTATGAAAAATGGACAACTATTATGGTTTCAGAAGATCCCTTCTTAGCACAATTTCTCTCCAGTTATTTGATATAAATGTATTTGTAAAACGACAGTAATTCAGACAAGAATATATAGAAATGATAAAACCAAACTTGTATGTTAGGTATAATAAAAATAAAAATAAGTTTCCCTTTTACTTGCAATTTAAAAGGCAAATTACTAAGAAAACCTATGAACATTGAAACGAAAGCTACAATCTTTGGCTTGAGTGCTTTTGCTTCCCAAATTGAAGCATATGCAACTGATTATGCTAAAATGGACGATACTATTCCCACTGGCACTCACATTCCCCCGCCTAGACACCATTAACATTACTTAACATTGCTGCATGATACTGTCAACTATTTAAAAAAAAAAAAAAGTGCAAAGATTTATAAATTTCACATTTTTCTTATTAGCATCTCATCACATAGCACATAAACAACAATCACCGGGTGGTCAAAATGGTCGAGCTTCCAACCTACGTGTAGTCATACCAACGCCAACAATTGCTCAAAACATGTCAGCTCCAGATGATATTGGCTATTCAGACGTGAGTACCAAAAGACTGCACCATAACAACCAAATATATGTATGTATTAACTGTTACTCTATACCCAGCAACGGCATAATCAAACATCACTGAATACGCCTGTGGTCACTTTACAGACTCCAATACCAGCCCTTACTAGTTATTCGTTTCCGCAAGATTTTTCAATGAGTTCCTCGGACGTGATGAGCCTGTCATCGTGGACAACCCATCAGGGCTTAGTACAACACACTAGGTTGGTATTTATTACTATTCGTAAATTTGTTTGCCTTTCTAACAAACTATTATTTGTCTGTTTTAGTTTACCACACTTAGCTGTATCGAATAGTACCCCACCACCCGCCACATCGCCCATATCTATTAAGGTGAAGTCCGAACCAGTGTCACCACCCAGAGACTTATCTTCGGGTCCGGGAGGTCATTCCTCCAGTCAGCAGCACCACCAGCAACAACAACAGCAGCAACAACAACAGCAGCACTCTGGTTCACTTCTGGGACAATCGTCAAGCGGTGCCATCTCCATTACAACTATGAACACTGCAGCGGTGATAGCTGGTGGTGGAGGAGGTGGCGCCAGCACCAGTAGTAGTGGGCACAATTCATCAGCGACAAATCTAAGTGTACTAAGTCATCCACAGCAGCATCTTGTTATGTCAACGTCCAGACCATCATCCACGGGTCATCTGACGCCTACACCAGGTAACTAATTCTTAAAAGTTATAGATACGCTCTTGCTTTGAGTTGTTTTTTTTCCTTTTAGTTAGTTAACGGCAGAGTTGGTTTTATTTTATTTGCTGTGCGATTAATTGGATTTTTTTTTATTAATTTTTGTCTTGTTTTTGAAAAGTAATTCTCTACAAAAAGTAATAATTTTGTTGTTTATAGTTTGTATTTTTTTCTATTTTTCAGTGGCATGAATAATTAACTAATTTTTTTTTTCGTTTGCGTACAATGTAGTTAATATTAGCATTGTACTAAACTTTCTGTAAGAAATTTAAATTAAATTAGACTCGTAGTCATTTTTAAACATTTGGCATTATTTTTAGAATACTCAAATAATATTGCAAAGTACCCCCACTTGTTTATAGGTAGATAGGTGGTGCCTATATATAAAACACTTCCAGGATCAGAATTTACAAATTACACAGTTTTCGATTATTGTAGTTCAATTCGCTAGAATATTACTGTTTTTAAATATCAACTTTAGGCGCGCGGTTCGAATGATAAGCCGACCGAATACTATTTTTTAAATATGTTTGTTTAGTTAGTGTATTATGATTCTGTTAGGATTTGATTGAATCTGTTATTTAATTGAACTACTTACAACAAAAATATTAAAAAAAGGTCAAGTTGTAGAAAATATATATACAACAAAGAAGACTTTAGTTAACCAAAAAGCATTCATCATAAATATCCTTAGCGATTGGCCTGAATTGATTCGCAGATAACGATGAAGAGCCCACCAGAATTTAATATTATTAAATAGTTCTCAAGGGCGAATCCATTATCTAACTCAGATTATATAGGTACTCTCAGACGATAGCATTTTTTCACACTAGATGTCAATTATTTTGTTTACAGTACTATTGAAATCTAAGTTTGGCAGTTGCATACGTATTTGTTTCTTAACTTATCCCCTTAAAACAGTATTGGCTCCATTGTCTTGAAACATATGTGACTTTGGCTACTTGCAGTTCATTTATTATAATAAGTTAATACCTACAGTCATAAATATTTAAAGCTGTCTTGAATGCAATGGACCTGCCACAAGTGAGGGCCCTAAGTACCTAAATCAACTTTCAAAGGTAGCAATTTTGAGCCGAAGTTAGCATTTTTGAGAGCTGCAGTCTACACAAATGTAATGAAATCTTTATTTGGTTGTTGAAATTTCGAAGAAGATATCACCCTAATCACAAGATGTTATTTTTTTTAACATTATTGCAATGAGTTCTAGTAATCCTTTTCGACTAAACGAATTGAATATCCACCATTATAACTCAATTAAGAACTCTGCGTGCCAATTACCTACTCCGTTTCAAATTTTTTATTATTTTTTTTTTTTTAATAAACCTAAACAAAAATCTAGTCAAAAGACACGTACAGTATTTTGGTACTTTATTGCTTTCTTGGGCCACAATTGTCTTTAAACTACTGAAAGTTAATATAAATCAAAACTAAATCCAACCCACATCATATTTTTGTACAAAATTAAAACAAAAAAAAAAAATTGTAAAAAAATTATCCCCCCTATAGATTAAGAAATAAAAACACCACCTCTACATTAAACAAAAAATAACACTGAAAAAACAAATATGTTTTTATTTTCTAATACATAGTTCTAGACAAATATGATGGCTATTGTCGCTCCCAACTGGGTCCTAGTTCTAGATTTTGGAATTTTGCCGGTAAATTGGCTAACAATTATTATTTTTTATTTATTTATTATAATTACTATATTTAATTTACAGTTCAATCAAAGCATTATTTTCTTAATTTCTTGTTTGTATCCGTGTTAGTTCCTTTATCGCTAAGAGTATCTCATTTTTTTCATTTATTTGTTTTATTAAAGTAAAATATGAAAATCAACCACCGAATTTCTCTAGACAAAAAATCAAAAAATAAACGCAATAATATGATCGAAACAAAATTCCAAAAATAATTCTATGCCAAAAAAAAAGTATATTTTTGATCTTTTGACTAACATTCTACTACTTTCTTTTCTTTTAGTTAAAAAAAAAAGAATAACCATTAATTCATTACAACTCATTAGACAATAATTTATTATTATTAACAAACTCCCGTCCTTCTTGTGTGTTCCTGCAAAAATTTCTTAAACATTTATTTTGTTTTCTAATTATATTGTGTTGTATATTTTAACTGAGTGCAGTATTTTTTTATTAACAAAATAACTATATTTTTTAAAGCTTCCTGCAACAAACTATACAAAAAAAATGTAAAAGAATGTGACAGCAAAATATTAAACGTGTGTGTTTGCTTGAGTAAAAAGATATTGAAAATCACCGTCAACCTCCTTTTCCGAATTAAACAAACAAAACAGACAAAATTTGCGAAATCCCAATTCAAACTTTATAAAAAATCTGTTAAGATCTAACTAATACTTTAACAGATTTTCTAATCTTTACCACAGGTTCTGTGACGCCGACAAATGTTCCATCGCCTGATTTACGTATGAATAGTCAGCTGTCAGATTATGATTCGCCAAATCAACCCCATAAACGTCCTCGCATATCCGAAGGTTGGTCAACATAGCCGTCAAACAGATTCAGTAGTAGTAGCAGCAGTAACAGCAGCAACAGCAGCCAGCAGCAGCAACATCAAGTAGTTGCCAATGCGTTGCCACTTAATTCAGCGCTACCAGCTAATTTCTCAAGCTATTCTAATCAATATCACGGACTTAGTCCATATCAGGCCCAGAGTATGGCGCAACACAGGCGATTGCATAGTAATTCGGGTGGAAATTACTCAAATCATATGCATCAACAACAGCAACTCCTCCAACATCACCACCATCAGCAGCAGCAACAACACCTGCAGCAGCAACATCATAACAGTAGCCATAATAATCATAGTTCTAGCACACCGACCAGCAATGGTGTCATTGTTTCAAAATAGCATAGGGTTACAACACAACAAAAGTCATATTTTTAACTAAAAAAAAGTATCATAAAAAAGAAATATTTTTTACACCTCTTACAAAAACCACGTAGATAAATAAAATATAAATAAAATGTTAAAGATAAAAGCAAAAAAATATACATATATAGAGATATATTTTGACATTCGAAATCAATTATATATTTGCAGAATAAAAAAAAAACAATCGTGTCATATCTGATTAATGTTAAAAATAAATAAATATATAAATAGTTGTTAGAATAAAATATATAAGCTATAAAGTAATATTTTTTTGTATTGTAAATATAGTTACAAAATTAATGCAGTAAAGTTTTTATTTTTTCGTTTTAAGCATAAATTTAATACAATAGTGCAATTTCAGCAAGGACGTAAATATTTTTCTTATTTTAATTCAAGACTATAGTCATTTAATTTTTAATTTGATTTCAAAAGAAGAGATGAAATAGGCCCTACTTACTCATTAAATGTTAAGTTTAAAAAATAATCACAGTTGAAATTGAAATGTAAATAATGAGAGAAGGAAACAATTTCGGTTAGGGAAAACTGCACACAAATACATATTTACACTTAAAAAACAATCTGCATCTACACGTAGACGAGATTTAAAAGAAAGAAACATATTATCCGCTTTAACTGTAACAATTTAGACCTGTTGATGGAATTTTACTTGAAGAAAAATGCACAAAAGGTTTTAATTCAAAATAAATACATATATATATTTTTTAAATATGCAAGTGATTTTATACCAGAAGGAGGCGTTAGTTAGTGAATTTGTTTTGTTCTTTTATTATTTTTTGTATTAAATGTTACTATCGTTCACAACACCGCATACGACTTATTTGTCGTGTCGTTTCAGAGTCGGCATCTGGAGTTTTTTTTAACGCGCATTTTTAAACTTGTCAACATCGAAAATCCTCGAGAAAAGCTGACAAATTAAAAAAATGTTTAGCACAAAAAATGTTGTATGAAAGAATCAGCAATATAATTTGACGGGAAATGAGATCACGTATGTAAAAAATGCATTACTTCAATGGAATAAGCATTTTATTTCAAAGGCCAATTTTTAGTCGGCAGTCTCGTAATGAAAAATTTAAGACTTAAGTGCTTGCCATTTAAGCTATAACATACTAGAATACATAATATGCAATTTTACTGCTCAACTATTGGTTTTTTGTATTCTCTTAGTCGTATTGTCTGACAGACATGCATTGAGTCTTGCGATAGTCTTATTTTCCTCATTTTTCTGATACAGATGATTTTTGAAAGGGCAAACTAAAGTTATATGACAAATCTCAACCCGAGTGTTAACCGGTATTTGGGCGGTGTCCCCGCTGCAATGGTTACGCCTATGAACTGAACGGTACAAATTCGATCAAACAGGTACTTTGCCAACCGAGAGAAACGAACAATATTATATCGCTAATAAGGCGATAAAGGTCTTTACCTACCATTAATAAAATTAAAAAAATAAAATTGGTTCTTTTAGTCCCAGTGCCTATTAGATTACGGAGCTAACTAAATAATGTTATTAAATAATTACTTATAGTCAAACAAGGGTGTAATAAACAATGGCGTACAAGTCTTAAGCCATTTATGAAAATCTATACAAATTTCGGTGTTGCTATTGCGTTTAGATTACATTTCTTATGGTTCATCTTAGACTTGCACCACGCTAATATTGAATACTCAAATGCATTGTGAAGTTGCAGAAATCTAACCACATATTTAGAATTATTGAATTGTTTTCAAACAACCCACCTGTATGCCTGGTCTGGCTTTCTAGGCACCCCCTCTCATGTGGGGTTGCAATAGCTCTACAATTTTAATCTAATCTGTAAATAAAATGCTAACAAAAAAAAACGCTCATTGTAGTCAAACTCGACTTCTTTTCTTGCGCCATATCAACCATTGGAGGAGCTGGTCTCCTTCTCTAAGTTGTGATGACCTTATTCCTTAATCCAAGCATGTCCGAAAAAACGATATTTACCTTTTCAGTTTGAGAACTCTCTTATTCGCAAATTACTTCGAAATGCCGTCTTAAAACCATTATGCTTAACTAAAACTGAACGTGTGTTTTTGTTTCTATTAATTAATCCTCATATACTATTCCATAGTTGCGAATGTTTAAATAATCAATATAATCTGACAAGTTGAGCACCGTTTCGGCATTTCCCTTCCGTCACTGTTATTAACGGAATATTTCATTTCCTGGTACTTTAAATTCACTGCACAACTTTCAATCAATTTCGATTTACTTCATAGTAAAATATATATAAAAACAAATGTGCATAGGGACATACGCAAATAGTACAATTACGCACTCTGGGCGCTACTGACGCAAAACTTCACATAAATAAAATATAATATTTTTGAATCACACATCATAGATGAGAATACAAAAATATACATACAAATGTTTATATTGAACAAAAATATAACAAATAATTCTTGCTGGGAACACAATAAACAAACAAATACTTTTAACTGGGAAGTAACATGAAAAGCCTTAAAACTATCATAGATAGCGGATAGTGTTATAAATAAAATAAAAGAAGAAAAGTCTTGAATTTTTAAGAATGAAAACAAACTACATATATTATTGTATATGATACGATATAAGATTTGAATGAGTTAAATTTCGAGTCACTATTTTTATGCTGTAAATAGTATATACATTATAAAAAAAAATATATATAAAACAAAATTCAAGAATTGTGCAATCGTACTTAGAACCACCTGTCGAAAGTTAAAATTTACTGCATTTTATTTATGACAGGTGAACAAATTTTGGTTTTTCTTTTTTTTTACATTTAATGCAAACATGCAAAAGAAGTCAAAAATGGTGGACAAAATACGGGTCAAATAAGTTAAATAAAAAAGCGCACATCCTTTCTTTGCCATAATTTTTAGAATTTAACATTATGCATGAAAACTTGCTAATTAATTACATTTTCAATTTTATTTTACTTAGATGCAATCAGAAGTAGTTGTGTTCGTTATGATTTATTATTATTTTCTAAGCATATTTTTAGTTTTAGTTTTAAATCATATATCTGGTCGTCATCGAAATGATTATATTTTCTTCTTTTTTTTCTTTATTGATTTGATTACGATTTTCTTTAAAAAATAAAATAGTAAAATAAAGCAGAAAAGAATTAAATCTAAATCGTTATTGATACTCAATATGTAATTTAAAATAAATTATGTGGGAGAATGTGAAGAGAAATTATGTTTTAATTATTTTCTGCATATAGTTACTAGTGATTATTATTAATTTTTAAACAAAACAAAAAAATGTCATATTTTAAGGAATAATTTTTATTTAAAAAAAATAATAATAATGATACGGAAAATAAACAAACTATTACGGAATATTTTGTTGTTTACCTTTTTTGTTTGTACTTTGCTTACTTTAATATTACTTTCGTTTATTTTCAGTTTTTTGGATGTGATTTTATTTATATTTAAATTGCTCGCAGAATGTAAGCAGCACCGACAATATTATTAGCACCTTGTCTTAGACTGTTACTGTGGGTACATGAGATATATTCGTATATTTTTGAACAAGTACCTAATACTTGTGCATAAAAACATTACGCCAAAAAACAAACAAAGTGTGTGTTTCCTTTATTTAAGTTTTTATATTTTGCGAGTAGTCAATGAGTTTGCTTATAATTTAGCTCAAAGCGCGATCAGTATTTTTAGCTTGCGCCTTAATTCATATGCTAGATAGGGTTGGGTTGGTGGATTTAAAACTTCAACAACATTATTAAATTATATTTCCCATTCCTGCATTGAATTGATAAAGGAAAGGTGATGGCATTCATTTTTTTCGAATCCTCACAATAAAGTCAATGAATTCTTTTTCTAAAGAATGCATTTAAAAATGACAGCATCTTTTTTTTAACACTGCAAACTTCTGAGCAAATTTAATTTTTATTGTTGAACATTGATGGAACAAAAACAAATGTGCAAATAATGCACAGAAAAGTCTAATGGAAAGCTAAAGTTACTTGAAAAACTTAGGGAGAAGAGGGGAACAACTCGGAATGTTATTTATTTAATGGGAAGACGATACTCGGAAAAATTTAAAAAGCATTTAAAAAAATTTTTAAATAGAAAAGGTTATGTTTCCTCAAAAACGAATTATAAAATGGAAAACATATGCAATTTATTTTTTGAAAAAGATTATTGGAACGAAGTTAAAGTTCGTAACTGCAACATAATACAAATGACGCTTACAAGATGTCTTGCGGAAGTGCGAGTTCGGAAATGAGAATATTCGAATTAACATTTATACTTTACCCCATAGTGCTTGGTAAACACTTCGCAAAACTGTAAATTTAAGACCTTCTTTGCACATCGTCCAATGTGGATAGTTACAAAAAGTTAACGGAAAACCATAGCGGGACTCTCTGAAAGTAGATAATTGATGTTTAGCTAATGTGCGATACCATTTAAACAAGCGTTTGGCATAATTTTAAAACATTTTCTACACTAGCTGAGGCCCACTTAAAGCGTTTATTACAGTGGATCGCCAGTTCGTTGAGGTCACGAAGTTAAAAGTTTATCAGAAATATTGACCACATTCTGTTGGCCACCAGGGTTTATGATTCCAACTAACCTAACCTAATGGATAAGTACACCCGCATATGACCAAAAACTCCATAGGAAAAATCATTTCCAAACTAACTCATAAATACGTACAAAGGTAGAGCAGAGAATTTAAAAAAAAATAGCTCTTATACCAACTATTCGTATTGCTGGATTAGTTTTTAAAATGTTTCCTTGTTTTAACAGTGATATTTCAGCCTTTCGAAGGAATCTCTGACACTCAATCTTAACCACATATACCTATTCCTATTATATTATTGGACAAATTGATAAAGTTTGTGCTTTGAGTTATGTTCAAACTCAAGAGGTCTCAATAATCTGACTATAAGAAGGGCGCCGCAAAACATCTACTTAAACCCGGCAATAAGAAATAAAAAAAAAAAAAAAAAAAACGAATATATTTCTAATCAAATTTCAAATCCATTAAAGGTTTTGACTTCTTTTTCAGATGAACTACATTATTATAAATTAAAAAAATAGAAACGTCGTCAAACTTATGAATAGTACGCTTTAGGAATATGTAATACATTTTGTAAATATGTACATTTTTAAGTAACAAATTGTACTGTAAAATTCTAGGCACTATTCACAAAGAACATAAACTGTTATTTTATTCAATGTCAATTCCTATTGTTGTTTAAATGGAATGTGAGTTTTAATAAAATGTGTATATCAAATATTGCATCCTTCAATAGCTGTGCACAAAATGGTTTCCAGTATTCTAAAAAAAAATAAATCATGTTTCTCTTAATGATAAAGTGATAAAAAATAAATAAATTAAACTTAACTGAATGTACATAATATACATATAAATGTTGCAATTAAGTGGAAAATGCCTTTTACCTTTTCACCTGATAGATATAAATTTCTTAATTATGTTTTGCTTTAAATGTAGCATTTTTCGCTTTTTCCTAATCATTCTTTTTTCTCGTAGCTCGTAGGTCTGATTTTTCAACTTGTCAAATTGGTGAACAATAATTTTATTTTATTATTCATCGGATTGATAGGTACTACAAGAATCGCCATACAAAATGTTTGCATCAGGTGATCTTGTTATTGAAAAATTTGCCCTCAATAAATCTAGAGAACACAATTTACGTTTAAACACTTATTTGAGCAACTTCTTTATGTCAAAAAGGCAAAAGAAAAATAAAACAAACACAAAAATATGTGTAAATGTTAATTACCTCCACTTTGTAGATGCCTTAAACACAGTGCCTATTTTATGTGAACAAAAATATTACAAATAAAATAAATAAAAAAATTGTTATAAAAGGTATGCAGTGAATCTAATTTGAGCTTAGTGTATAATTGTGTATCAGAAACAAATAAAAATATGCTAACAGAACTATGTAATGTATACCTACTTATGGCTTTAAAAAAAATCAATTTGACACAAAAAAAATGAATGTTGACTGTAATATAATTTTTTGAATAACTTAGCAGAGAGCTAGGGAGCTTAAGAGCTGCTTTTACAGATAAAAGGTCTACTCGTATGTATGCAAGCGTAACATTAGCTAACCTTTGCTAAGAAAGTTCTGCTGTTCGCTGCTTCCTCTGTTTCTAAGGCCAAATCGTTTACAAAAGTACGCTTATCATGACGCATGCTACGCTGCACTTCCTTCATCTTCATTGGGAATGGGATTCTAGTTTGATTTTCTTTGCTGCTGGGCTAGCTTCAATGCGAACCTTAAGAAGTTCACGTTCGCTAATCAGCCTTCAGATATCTTCAATTAGAGGAGATTTTTAGCCGGTCGATGTTATATCTGGACATTTTTTCTATATTTTGAAGAGTAGTTACCGTATATGGTAATTTCACGCCATCCCGATATTCTGTTTCCGGTGTCTAAGAGACATAATATAAAACTTTGCCTGATCGCAAAATTATCAATTTTATTGGAAATTGATTGCCTTTCAGTTGACACTCAGCTGACACGTGGAAGGCCTAGTGCTCAAACACATGGTACCTTCTATGGTTAGGCGATTAGTGAACAGTTGGGCGGAGCGTTATGTGTGACACATAATTGGTTGTAGAAGTCGCCCTTTTCGTCCTCAGTCGATAGTTCCGTTGGGGCAAAATTTGAAAGCTAGTCCACGAAAAACCCATATGCGCACCTACCCTTTTTCAAATGATGTACAGTAGAAATCGGTTGTAACAATACCTGATATAGCGATGAACCGGATATAACGATATATTTTCAAAGTCCCGGCAAAACTCCGTTTAATTCAAAGTAATTTACAATCGGTTACAACGATGCCGGATATAACGATGAAATCGGTTATAGCGATGAAAATGTACCATATTTAAGTCTAAAAACTGTTTATAGCGATAGTAAAAACTGTTTTTACAGTCTACGGATTGTTATTTTCATTGTTTCTAAGGCCGTGTATCAATTGCGCTAAATAATTATCCTCCTATAGTTTTCTGACACTAACGTGGTGAAAAACGAATTTTGAGCTGTCAAAAAATGATCCTGCTCGGGGAGCAAAATAATAAATTATCCTATATGCTAAATTTTTATAAGTTTGCTACTTGAGTTTTGCTAGAATGTTGAAGAGAAAATAAAATGCCGAGGATAAATTTAGTACAATTGATGGTATCTAAATTTCCAGAGATCGCAGTCACCGGTCCTTGGATATTCTCACAGGTCTACAGCGTTAAAGTTAATTGAATTTTCGATTTACATTCCAAAAGATACTGATTACACTTTCCCCAGTTTCAGTTCAACAAGAGTTTTGAAACCACTTCCATCCAGTGGTAGAAACCAACAGTGCTTCCATCCAGCACTCATTACCACTTCCATCCAGTGGTAGAAACCAACAGTTAGCAACAAGTATAGTACGTGGACTGTGGAGGGAAGGTAGTTCTCAAGATGGTATATGGCCGCTTCAAATTAAAATCCAAATATTGCACAACTCTCTTAGAAAAATATTTTACACAACCAAATGTGCAAAAGAATAACAAATTTGTGATTTTGTTCCTCGAGACTTTTCTTATAAATTTATAACTTTTTTTCGATAAAGTACATCTTTTCTTTGTATTTTTTATTGTACCGGATATAACGATGGACGGGTTATAATGATGAAATTCTAAGGTCCCTTCAACATCGTTATAAACGATTTCTACTAAAAAAAATAAATAGGCGGCGCAACAAGCGGTAGACACCCAAGGCCTAGCTTCTCGCAAGCATTCGTTTTGTGTGAGTTTCTATTTTTGGAACGAATGGAAAACGATTTCTACTGTATACATAAATATGCAGATAAAATTTGCACTTCTAATCTGCGCATAATCCATTCCGTAGGACTCTATAGACTAGGTTATTCTAAGCATAATTTTGTTCCAAAATTTAAATTATCAGATGACTGCTACAACTACAACCCTTTATAAATAAAATTGCATTCAATTTGTACACCGACACTTAAAAAAAAAAACTTATATAAGAAACCCTCTTTAGGATAAAAAAAAAATCGTTGTTGTACATGTTGTTAAAACCAAAATATTCAAAATTCAATTTGAATAATGTGAGATTGATGTTAAGTTGCGTTTTGTACCTGTCACTACTATTATACAATTCTTAAGTGTTATATATATATGAATTAACTAACAACAAAAAAAAAACAATTTTGGGAAAGGTCACAAGGGACCATGCAATTTGTAAAAAAATAGGTAAATAAAAAAAATATTAATTTAAGACAACTGTAATATTTACAAAATAATAAACAGAACAAATATTTATAGGTAAATTTAATGAAATAAATAGTTATATAAAATATATGTTTACAAACTACATAGTATGCATGGAATGCACAAAGCAAAGTTTAGCAGATAATTTATTTACACACAAGTGAAAAGTAAAACAGGAAATGATGAAAGCAGAAAATTAATGAATATATACAAATAACACATTTTAGATGAATAAAACTTGTACAAAATAAAAACCTTTAAACAAAAGAAAATAAATTGGTGTTCTGGTCAATGGTTCAATTAAAAAAAGAATATTTGTAAGGAAAGTGCTTATTTAGAAAATTACATCCATTTATACGAGAACAAGAAAACTGTAAGTTAAAAAATTTGCACATATAGATTAAACTATATATACCATACATATGTATTTTTAAATGTAAAAAAAAATATTATAAAACAAAGAAATTCCAGTTTATAAAATCGGAATGTTTGTAGATACGAATTTGTAAAAATAAAGAAATTATATGTTATAGGTATAAATCTATATTAAACTATAAAACAAATATAGAAAATAATGAAAATAGATATACTATATATATGTATTAAAGAAATATTATTATACACGGATTCATATATAGACAAAATATATTAAATATATCAATGATGAATAGTATATATTATATAAATGTAAAAGTAAAATCAGGAAAAAAAATAAAGGTGAAATTATGTACATGAATTGTGGTATTTTAAACATATGCATAGGTATACTTATGACAGTGCAGGTAAACATTTCTTCCCGATTTTCAAACGAAAAGCAACGAAAGGTAGTTCTTATTGACTTATTTGTGCCGTGAAACGCTAACAAATTTTATAGCGATTCGAACATTAGTTTATTGTTTTCTTCTGTCTTCTTTACAACCTGTAAACAAACACCTACTCTCTCCTATAGCTAAATCTCCTAACTTAATCTGGATCGCTGAAATGGAAACAAATTATTTTTCTTTGTCAGTGAATATTCTGTAATTGTTGACTTCTTAAAAATACAGTTCTTACGCAAAAGGTGCTATGATAAATCATTTCTTTCGTGTATGGGAGACTTTAGAGAAATATACTTTTATACAGCCCTATTATGGCTATCAAATATCAACACGATATTTGATAATAATTGATACGTATCAACAAAATGAATGAATCGGTATTATGGTTATCAACCTATCAACATTTTTGATGAATTGTGAATTGTATTAGATTTAAGATCTATTGTGAATAGTTTTATCGATAAATTTGGTATTACGGTTATCAACAAATTTGATATTCATCAAATTTTCTGTCAACCACAAATTTCTCGTTGATACGTATCAAATATTCGGGCGCATCAAATTAAAAAATGTGTATCCTCGTTTTTAATGTAAAATAACGACTTTAGAGCGAAAGGTCAGCGGTAGACATCCCAAATGTACTTAAACTACGAGTAGCGGCGATTTTAAAATTATTTGCAAAAAGGAAACTATCAACTGAGCGTTGGGAATAACTTCAATATTGGCATTGCACAATCAACAGTGTTGGTCGTTCTTTTGATTTGCGAAAAAAACTACTTTTAAAAACAACTAACATTATTCAACGAAAACGAGTCTTCAGCCATAAAACAAAAACCAACTACAAATCAGAAACGTCAAACGTCAAAACAGAACTCATTCTCAATGATATTTTGATAAGTATTCGCAATGGGGTAAAATTTATCAATTGATACTCATAATACCAAATGATCAATGAATTGATAGATCTTATCAAGTATCAAATAATTGATATTTGATAGCCATAATAGGGCTAATAAACTTGACGACAAATTAGTACGAAGGTATATTTATTCTGTAGTTCCTCATTTGTTCATTTAAGTAGGGAAGTTTAGTAGTAACGTTCTAGTCGAGAAAAGAAATCGATGAGAACCCTTCAAATTGTTGTTTTACTGCAAGTACAACCTGACCATATTTTAGCTCTAGCTGAAAAGAAATGTTTGTTCTAAAAGGAACAGCAATTTTTATGGAGGCGGCGTGCTTTGCTCTCTTTTTGCGACTCTTCTGTCCATCTTTTGAGTGGAATGTTTATCGTACAGGGAACAATTAAAAACTTAACAAAACTACAAGTTTTTAGATTATTATAAATGTTATTATTCAATATAAAAATACAATTTTTCGCCTAGTTTTTAGAAAAATTAAAAAATTTTAGACTTAAAATCCGAAGACATAGGGATATAAATTCTGAACAAAGAAATGCAATAACGTTCGACTTCCACTCGTATCTGATTCGGTATCTTACATTCCATTGTAAGCTGGGCCACCACCACCCTCTGGTACGACCCAGTTGATGTTCTGCGTAGGATCTTTAATATCACAGGTCTTGCAGTGAATGCAATTTTGAGCATTGATCTGAAGTTTCATGTTGCCACCCTCATCGTTCGGCACAAACTCGTACACACCCGCGGGACAGAATCTCGATTCGGGCCCTTCATACAGCGCCAAATTATGATCAACCGGAATGCGGTCATCCTTCAAAGTTAAGTGAGCTGGTTGATCCCCTTCATGGTTGGTTCCAGTCAACGCCACCGATGAGAGTAAATCGAATGTCAGCTTTCCATCGGGTTTTGGGTAAACAATTTGTTGGCTCTCGCTGGCAGGTTTCAGTCTGGTGTTGTCGGGAGCACCATGTGACAGAGTCCATGGTTCTCGTCCTCCCATAAAGATGGAGAAACCGCTAAGTACGAGACCACCATAAAGACCGAGGGGGTTGTGGAAGCATGGACGAACATTTCGCACTTTGTGTAGATCTTTCCATATAAAAGAGTCTTTGATTCTGTGGGGATAATTTGGGTAAATAAATTGATGGATGTAAGTCGGTCCAAACTTACTTGTCAGGGTAGGATTTAGGTTCGATCCCCGCAGTTTCTTGGCCAGCTTCACTGAATATGCTCTCAAGCGCACTTTCGGCTGCCAACATTCCTAAAAGAGGTGCATTATGATGTCCGGTTTACGGAGAACTACTATGTACTTACCACTCTTAATGGCGTAATGAGTACCCTTGATGCGAGGCACATTTAAAAATCCAGCACTGCAGCCAATCAGACAACCACCGGGGAATGAGAGCTTCTTTGGCAAACTCTGCACTCCGCCCTCATTGATTGCACGCGCACCATATGCAATTCGAGTGGCACCTTCAAAGACATCGCGCACTTTGGGATGCGTCTTGAACCTCTGTAACTCCTGGAACGGGCTGATCCAAGGGTTCGAGTAGTCCAGACCGACCACAAAACCCACAGCCACCATGGGAGTTGGTTCGTTCAAGTGGTAAAGGAACGACCCACCGTAGGTGAATTTGTCCAAAGGCCAACCAATTGTGTGCTCCACCAAACCTGGACTGCGGAAAAGAATCGATTTTGTTACAAGGCTGGCATTACAGCTCCTACAATTCTAATCTTACACATGTCTCTCTGGTTGAATCTCCCAAATTTCCTTCAGTCCAATACCATAAGTTTGCGGCTCATTGCCGTCGTTCAGACCAAACTTACTCATTACCTGCTTTGTCAGGTGACCACGACAGCCCTCGGCGAAGAGTGTTGTCTTCGCGTGAAGTTCCATTCCACGAGCAAATGTATCTTTAGGCGAACCGTTCTTAGCGATACCCACGTCATTTGTGGCGACACCTTTCACACTGCCATCTTCATGGAATAGAACTTCTGCCGCAGCGCATCCTGGATAAATTTCGACACCCAGAGCTTCGGCTTGTTCGCCCAGCCATTTAACCAAATGTCCGAGACGAACAATATAATTGCCGTGGTTATCCATCGGCCAACCTTTGAAGATCGGCATTGGAATACGACCCGATTGGGTTAGGTAAGAGAAAGTATCCTTAGTTACCGGTGTATTGAGCGGAGCTCCTAATTCTTTCCAGTCGGGAATAAGCTCATTAAGGCTGACTGGATCAACGACAGCCCCAGAGAGAATGTGTCCACCGACTTCAGCGGACTTTTCTACAACGCAAACTCGAATTTCCTGCAAAAAAAAAGAGAATTGATAAATATCTAGACCCGCCTTAGATTAAGGTGTCTTTCACCTTCTCCTGTTCAGCGGCCAGTTGTTTGGCTCTGATAGCTGCACTCATGCCAGCTGGACCACCACCAACGATGACAATATCCACTTCGTCCACATACCGCTCCATTTCAATATCTGTACGAGGAACGTTTCTTACTGCAATTTAATTCGAGGTCTATTTGACTTACCCTTCCATCGCTCGTCCTTGTCCCTTGGGAAAACGGTGTAGTGCGTAGTGATTTTAGGATATTTCACTGCATCAGAAAATGATCTTATCCCGGTTGAGGCGATAAGCCTGTTTACTGTAAATGAAAACAAGAGGTACCTTATCAGTGGTCTAATTGACTAGATTCTCAAGCTCTTCTATATATGTACTATCTGCCAGAATGGTTATTTCATTCCTAAACAATTCTATACGATGCTGATGCCTGCGTAATTGTTGACCATGTTATAAAATGTATAGATTTGTTGCTCAATGATCAAAGTCGTCAGCGTTTGAAAAAAAATCCCATTACATAAGAACCATTGAAATCCATCCATATTTGTAAACAATAACATTGTATCTATCTATGTATTTATGTATAAAAAAAACATTCGCGGCTTACACTGCAGGTACCACTTTTCAATTTATTTTATATACACCGATCAGTGACGACATCTTAAAGTTGAATAATAAAAAGGCACACGCCACCATAAATAAATATAGATAACCCATGCGTGTTGCCAAAATACATAGATAAGAAACGATCACGAATCTCATTTAGTTGGTCGTCATACTTAACCATTGCAAGGCTAATACTGGCAGCAAGAACTAATAATATGATGGCATGAAATGGTTGATGTGTTTACAGCCAATAAATTGATTGCTCATTCATTTTGGACCGGTAAGGGCCGGGGAAGATATGGTAGCAACTTTTTCCTTTGCAAAACTAGCTTCTAAGGTTACGTAAGGTAGAATAACATTTTCTTGCTTGTCATTTCTTTACATATTTCCGAAGAACGCACAGCATCCTTAGAGTTACGTTTCTTTAAGTGAAAGCCAGATCTGCTCTCAGCGCGATGAAATCCGCATAGAAAGATATTATAACACATGCCACATCAAATTGGGTATCGTATACATACAAATTACTCCAACTAATGAAAACGTCTACGAATTCACTAATCTTATCAACTCATCGGGGGACAACTGTTGCTTTGACTAAACATAAACGTCATTGATATGCAGATGCACTATGGCCCTTAACCACCCACTAACACCCACATGGACTCTCGATCTGGACTAACCTTTAAGCTATTGCGGGGCGGAGGCAACATTGTTGATAACAAATTCATTTAGGTATTATGTAATATAAAAGAATAATTAAATGAAAACAGAACCATTCACTGATTTTAAAATTAAACTCACCTCTCGCCAATTTAAGCAACGCAGCCATTTAGATAAGTTTGATTTATTACTAATTATCGAGACCAAAAATATATGAAATTCATTTAATTATCCCAGAATGACAATGAAGTTGGACTTTAAACAGGCACCAAGTAGTGACAAGCAATGCAAGTAATAAAGAACAACAGATTTAGTTTGTAGACGAATAATGTGGATTGCACTTATAGGAAATACATATATCAATTGAATTTTGTATTTATTAAACTAAAACTTAGGAGAATTTTGCAATCAGCCCAAACAACACACCAAATTGAGAACAAAATTTATTCAAATGCGACACTGCGTGGAGCCGATCGACGACCGACGAAAAACGACGTCTCGAAAAAAAAATATCTGTCAATTGTTTCGATTTCAAGCGTTCACAAACAAACAACCTTTTGGACAAAAATGTCAAAAATCAAAATTTTGTTTCCTCTTGTTCCTATCAGGTTCGTGTACAATATGCTTTTCTCAGTTAAATTTTCGAAATGATAGGTGTCGCTGTAAATACCAACAGCACATATCAAACTGTTGTGAATTTAAGATAATTTAAAAAATTGAAGATTTTCGACAATTTTTACGGTGTGTATTATAAATTTAAATGAAACAGCCTCTTCAATTAATTAAAGGACGATTTATAAAAATGTTAGGCTGCAGGTATGTGCAATATTCCAAAGCTAATAGACCGAGAGCCCGCAGTAAATTTTGGACGTGGCAGCTGGATGAATTTTACATAAATACATTGCTCTGATGCCCAAGATTTCAAATATGCCCGTCTAGCAGCGCTTATTGGCAGCTAAAGCGTGCAATTGCATATTAAAAATGCGTTATGATTCAAAAATGGAATAAATTGCAACCGCTTGAATCTACTACCAAATAATAGAGAATGTTCCCCTCAGTACAAATACATGTATCCAAGACGTTTTAGGTGTCGCCAAAGCCCTGCCAGACGCAGTGGAAATATATTAAAAGTACCAATTTTGAATAATTAATGCAACGATTTTATTTTAGACGGGCATATTTAAAATCTTGGTCACCAGAGCAACGTATATATGTAAAATTCATCCGCTTGCCTTTCACGTCCAAAATTTACTGCGGGCTCTTCTTAGACTATAAGTACGACCGATTTTAATTTTAAGAAAAAAATAAATAAATAGTCGAATTTTCAAAACAAATTGAAAAATCGAATTTTATTTATTTTGTTTATCAATATTTTGTATAAGGTACACCCTACAAAATATCACAAGCCTTAATTTAAACTGTCACTCGGACTTATGAAAGTTTTTATAATTTTGTTATGTGAAAATCAGCGAGTAGAAAATTAGAAAAAAATGAGATGAAAATATAATAAGAATAAATTTTGAATTTTTTTTAAACCTCGATAACAACTTTTTAAGGCCCCGTCTTTTAACATTTACTTAAAATGTGTTTTAAATATATAATGCAAAATTAAAATAAATTCTAATCCTGATTTTAAAATCCCGAACTCCGGAAAGCTAAATCCAAGTATAATGAGGAACTAGCGACTGATGGATAGACCGCAGAGCAATAACGAAATTAAAAGTAAAATGTATGAAATCGTATGGTTCGATTATATAGTATAGTCGCTGTGCGATAAGCGAATTTCGTAAGCAAATTTTTCTCGTTGCTCATTGCATTTGCATATGGCTTCGGCCCAAAATTTCAATATCGTTTTGTAAAAAAAACTTTTTAAGCAACAAAAATGCATTGCTCAACTTGTCAAGAGCTTAGTTCTAATTAATATTTGGCACATTCTGATGATCATTGATCAATTGGCTTAAGTGGTTCATCCTGCCAAGACGCTATCAGAATTCAAGTGTAGGTACAAACAACCACTTTATGAAGTCTGCTTAAATTCAGTGGTACATATTGCTTAATTATGTATGCACCTTAATTGTGCGTCAGTCGGTAGGATATCATTATATTTAACATCGCACACAAGATACTGTCGGACGTGCTCGGTGATGCCGTAAACCATTTATCATTGCACTGATTGTGCCATACCAGTGTGGTTTCAGGCACATTGTTATATAAAGCTATGTCTAGTATTGGCATCGCTGCCAACCTCTTCAGATTGTGCAGAATGACGTTGTAGAACACTCAATGCTCCAGTAAGACCCTGATCATACAATCCAGTACAGTGACATCGACTTGGTTAGAAAAGTGCGCATCTGTTGTCGACGATGGCTAGGACATGTAAAGAGAATGGACAACAGAGCACCGGCTCTGACTCCAACCACCTCCAACACAAAAGGACAACGCAGCGCAATAGGGGAATACCTTGCCAAGTGGAAGGAAAGATGAGACTTCAACTAACTTGCGGAGTTCGCAACTGGAGGCGGTTTGTCAGCGATCAAGCTAAATGGAGAGGCATACCGTTCGAGGCCCTGGTCCACCCCAAACTGTTTTGCCACCTAAGTAGATACGTAAATTTAATTGTGTAGGAATTTAAAAATGGTTAGAAACTTCGAAAAGAAAATCGTATACTTTTGTTCAAAATGTACGATTCGCATTTTCAAGGAAAGAGTAGTTTAGCACCAATTATCTCCTTAGATTTGGTTTTTATGCACGAGAACTGTCTTATAGTTTTAGAAAACAAATGCTGGCCCTATATAGATGCTTAAACTGAGGTAGTTAACAACAACAATATATTCTGACTGTGAGTATGCAAGTCTATTCAAACTAGGTGTTGAATTTATTTATGAACTCTGCTTGGATTTGTTGGATTAGTTTATATCCTTGGAGGAATAGGTAATTGCTTAACAGGTTTATGACCATTGCCTTGTTTGAATCTATTTCAACACTCATTTCATTCATATAACATTGTTTATGATGTTAGATTGGCGGTATAAAAAATGTTGTGGTGGCATAAACTCACAAGAGACATATGTTCGGGGAATGAGAAATGCTGATATGTAGTATATCCTCGCCCACCAAGTCATAGAGATTTGTTTTAATAACAGGCTTTGAGTTATTATACTACCACAGACGCAGACGTGAAGAATGAATATCCCATTTCTTTCAATTATATGGCAATGCAATCTCCCGCACTTAATGCATTTCGTTAAGCCATGTGTACTGAATTCCAAATGAAGTTCTTACTAAATGTGAAGGTAATTTTTCTGCTTATTAATAATATGGTTGATTTTAGTGTCGCCTACAGGGATATATAAACTTACAATAGGGCGACGTATACAATACATATACCATGAAAGAAAGATCTCTAAGACGGTCTTGTTTTACTTTTTTTGTTTCACAGAATTGCTATGGGACTTGAAAAGCTTTCTCAGAATGAATATCCTCTATGATTTTTGCCAATTATGGAAGGGTGGTGACGTCGGTTGAACCTTAGACATTGCTCAAATGCTCAATAGTCCAGCATACTAGCTACTGAGACAGAATCAGGAAGGAAACCAGTTTTCTTATGTGGATTGATTTCGAGTGATTTGAAACGCATAATACCCTATTATTAGTGGAAACGAATGACTGTAAGAGGTTAGGCCTAGAGTGTCATAAAGACCTTTTGCACCTACTATTACTTTTTTGTGTTATCTTTAAGAAAATATGTATCCGATATTCTGAAGAGTGCAATCGACATAGATACGCGATCGTTGCTTTAGATACAAGCCATTAGGAAAGGCTACAGCAGCGCGGTTTGGAATGAATGGGTGTTTCAAAATTTCGCAGAAGTTCTTCTCCTCTACTGCGCTGGTCTGTCCACCTTATCTGGGTATCGATTGCTAAAGTTGTGAGTCACCATTCTCCACTGAATTAACTAATTTTTAATGTGACTTCTAAGCAAATAGTGAGTGGCTATACAATAGCTACATATTGAAAATTAGCTGATGAAATGTTTTATGAAATTGACTCTAATGCGAAAGTGTCGAACTCAATTATTTGATTGCTCTAGTGGTAGTGGTAGTCAATTGGTCATTTCAGAAAATCGAAGTGCAGGGTCACTTCCTGACAGGGGAAAGCAGAAATGTCTTCCCAAGTGGATTATATACGGAGAATTGACTGTCAGAATTCAAAAACTATTCAAACAATCACTTAAAAGGAGTCTGATGATGAATTAGTGGTGTAGTTGGAAATAGCTATCATTCCTACCAAAGTGACTGTGTCTACGAGTTGTTGTTAATGTAATTCTCTAAAAAACAATAATTCATAGAAGGAATAATTTTTGGCCAAATTGAAGCGGTATTTATAAGAACCTTTTTTTGTTTTATGCTTATCTTTGAATCCTACCTGTTTTTGTGTCTGCTTTTGGTGCGGTTCCACTATAGGAACTATATGCAACTTAGGATTAAGATATCAAAAATGTTTCAAGTCAAGAATAAGTTCAAGAAATGAATAAAGTTTGTGGAGTAAGCATTAGGATTAAGAGTAGAGAAACAGAAGCTGGATAAATAGCCTAATCTATTCATGGTGAAGTTAGTGAATTGGCAAGCTTACCTACGTGCTACGTGTGCATTCCAAAGCAGCTGATAGATCCCAAACACTTCTCTTAGGGGTTATGGTGGCCTAAGCAGATGTCAAACATATGACGAAAATCCACATATCTTTTGGCAAACGCTTGAAATTTACTATGGTCACGAAATATACTAATCATTTATGCATATAATCGTATTAACTTTATCATTCTTCATTTAGTTCTGTGAATATTAGGAGAAGGCTGAAAATTATAAGCACAATGAAAAAGCCGTTCAACTAAAAACCCATTTTTGCATTTATTTTGCATTGAATGTAGTCGTACATATATACTTTATTTTATTTATAATAATTATATTTTTGTTTGCACATTTTCGCCTTTAGAATAACTGTTCACTTTGGTTTATATGATTACATTTCTCCTCGAGTCGTATACAATATAATTGATATTAATAAACTATAAATAATGTATGTCTTACTTTTTTTCACAAATAATATACAAGTGTCAGATTATAAATAAAATAAGGTAAATAAATATTTTCCATTACAAGTTGAAGTGAACTTTTAATCCAGCCAATTTAAAAGCTCACTTCGCTCCTAAGCTATATGGACAACTCATTAAGTGTTTTTCTTTTTTTTTTTTGTCGTTTGTTATTTACATATTTTGCATTGAATATATTAGGATCTATAGGAACCTAGAATATTATTTATATGGTGGTATGTGTGGTCTTAGTTCTCGTCATTTGCAATGGATTCACTCAAGTCGTTAAGAAACATTGCATCAAGTGGATCCAATTCATTGTCCATCTCTTGATATGGAGAAATTGTACTAGATTCCGCTTTTATTCCCTTTTCCGTGTGGTTCTGTTCTGTTGTGCTATCAGTATCATTTTGTCTTTTGCCAAGTCTCATGAAGTTAGTATTGGTAGTCGAGTCAGTGTTTGAGGCTCTACCGAATCGCATAAAACTATCAAGACGTCCGAATCGCATGAAATTGTTGCCAATATCTGGTCGTTCGTCATTGCGTCCCAGACGCATCATACCGTTACTCCTGCCAAAGCGCATGAGGTTCTGATTCGATGATGGAGCTCGACCAAATCGCATAAAGTCAGAGGGTGATCTTCCGAAACGCATAAAGTCCGATGGCGTCCGTCCGAATCGCATGAAATCACTAGGTGACCGACCAAATCGCATGAAATCACTGGGTGACCGACCAAATCGCATGAAATCACTGGGTGACCGACCAAATCGCATGAAATCACTGGGTGACCGACCGAATCGCATAAAATCTGAAGGAGTTCGTCCAAATCGCATAAAGTCAGATGGCGCTCGCCCAAAACGCATGAAGTCAGATGGAGAACGACCGAATCGCATGAAGTCAGATGGTGATCGTCCAAATCGCATCGGGTTTTTAGATCCTCCTGTGGATCTACCAAATCTCATAAAGTTGTCTCCTCGTGAATCTCTCAGCCCTTCGGCTCCATTACTTCTCTCGAAACGTGTACCAGGTTTGAATGTGTCCAGGGCCATTTGTTCAGGTAAATTTTCAATCTGACGTTTACCAAACCGCATGCGACTTTTGTCAGACCTGCCGAATCGCATAAAGTTATTGTTCAAAGCTTGTTGCCTTTGCTTTTGCCTTTGTTTCTTGAATTGAAGGATGATGGCGTTATTTAGGTAATCGATGTTTACGGAGGTAATTGGGTCTTCGAAGTCGATTTCTGTTTCATCACCAGCCGTCTTGACAACTGGGTAGTCAACGACCTCTGGCGGGAGTTCTGGCTGACTATTGGAATTGTATACATCGTTAGTTAGTGAATTTGCAAAATTTGAAGTCTCGACTGATTCACTGAAGGTTAATGTGTTGAGTTGGTAAAGCGACAGAAGGAAGACTAAAAATTGGACCATTGTTTGAGTGGTGGTGCTGCAAGGTTGGGACCTAGAATTGCAAAGAAAAATACAGTTAAATTGGGGATATATAAGAATCTAATATGCAACTAACGAATGTAAAGAAACAACAAAGTAGGTTCCAATTTGTATAGCCTATAATGTGGGAACTATAAACAATAAAGGATTTAACTGAAGATCCTGCCATTAAAGTTATTCACAGCGTTGAACTATTTGAAGCTTTGTTCGATTTGTACCAATAGCATGACGATGTGCAGTACCCAACATTATGATGCTTATGTTATAAGTAAGTAGTGCACCACGCAAATTAATCAACGCAATCTTAACACAGTTTTTAACTTTAATAAGAACATCGTTGTTCGAATTATCTATTCATACCAGAAAGAGAAAGTACTATAAGAATTTATCCACACCAATCGGATGAAGGCACAGTTTTATTACTCCTACCATGACAAAGCTAAAAAGCAAAACTGACATCTAATTAGCCATTAAAAATGATAGAAGCGGTAATTTCATGAAATACAGTAGTCATTGTTGCGGCGGCTGCAGTCACATCTTGCCACTATTGCACAGCTAAGTAAGCAGTAAAATTTGCTAATAAGGTGTCAAATGACTGGAGCTCGTGGAGTGTGGTAGTGTCGTTGAGTATTTGTGTGTACGCGAATATTATGCCATCGGTGAAGTGTTCGTTGCACTTCTTAAACGTTTCCATGGTAAAACAGTGAATATGAGTAGCCAACTTAACGCGCCTAAGGGCACTTAAATGTGTTTCCGTCTTAATTGATTACTCAAGGTATAGCTACCGGCTAAAATGGTTCATTTATTTGTTGTGTGTTTGAGCGTGTCACGTTAGCGTACAAATATGCGTCACTCGCTCTATTACAATAATGTGTTTGTTTTAATCTGCTTATGCCCCTCAGCCACTGTAAGTCAACATGTAATGGCTGAGAAAAAGCATTTTAATGTGTGTTTTAAGAAAATGTAAAAAATCGCAAATAAAAAAATAAAAACATTCCACATACGCCACCGTGACCCAACTCTGCCTACTACATACGTATTAACAAAAAGCTACTTTGTTTGTAGAAACCTTATCAGACATCAGTTATTGGAAACGATATCGCATGCAAATGGCTCCCACGAATAAAAATATCATCGTCATTGATTTCATCGGAGATATATCTTCCCTATTCACCTGCTCACCTACTTATATGCATCATCGTAACTCGTAGGTGCTGCTGCTACTGCCACTCAATTACGTACAGTAACTCACTTTTTGTATGCAAATTGCACGCGTAAAATGAGACAATTTCTCGTATCGACATCAAACATCAAAAACTTGAATTAACTGCGAGAATTTTTCACTTTGATTTGCAAGCCGATACGGTTGCTCTTTCATTGTATATCAATTAGTTAAGAGGATGGGTTCCAATGGCAGAAGGTACATTTGTTCGTTCATATTGTACAGAGTGACGGGACATGTGTTCAAATGTAATTTCTTTTCGTTTCCGATGTCATAAATGATATTCAATATGACATATTGCAGTTGAGAGATGTAAGATAATCTGTTGAAACTTGAAAGTCTTTTGTTCTTTAATCCAGTTAATTGTGAAGAAACAATACTGGGGCCAGATTATGTTGAATGAAAACGATTGAACGATATCGTTTCGACAATAGAAGTACACTGCTACACAGTCTCTGTCTATTGCCACAGATATGATAGAGACAGCTTTAGTGTGATTTTACAGAATCCTACCCCTGGTAACGTGTGTGTATCTGTATATTTCAGGACAGTGGTGTCTTATTTTCTACTTAATGGTCACCAAGTGCTGCTTTTCTAATTTAACTTTAGTTGTAAACTTTGATATAATCCTATATGTCGGTTTCCTCGTAAAGTAAAAAATGCTGCAAGTATAAAATAAATGTGATGCAAATATGTCCTGGTTTGGAAGAAAAGTCTAGACTAGACGTAAGTACTAGACAGCTTAAAATAGAAAATGACAAAATACATGAGGTAATGTATTTGAAACACAAGCATTAATCTTTTTAGTTTTAAAAATATTCAAATATTATTTTTTTCACAGAAATTGTATTGCTTATAGATCTTAGATATAATAATGTTCTGTCGTAAAATGCGAAAAATGAGAATAAATCGATTTTCTGGAATTTTCTTTCTGCGTAAACCTGAAATACAGCAATACCTACGAACAAAACAATAAAAAAAAAACATGAAAATCGTCCCAGCGGTTATCGAGTTATCGAGTTTCACCCCATAGAAGATTTTTTTGTTTGGGCGGTGACACGCCCTTTTATCCAATTTTTACCAATCTTACAGCAATACACTCCTATGCCTAAGATTATCTGTAAGTTTCAACTCTATCGATTCGGCGGTTTTCGAGATATTTTTGTATGGGCGGTGCCACGCCCCTTTGTCCAATTTTGACCAATCTTTACAGCAATACTCCTGGGCCAATATCTAAGATTGTCTATAAGTTTCAACACAATCGATTCGGGGGTTTTCGAGATATAAGATTTAGAATGATTTTTTTTTTTGTATGGGCGGTGCCACGCTCCTTTGTCCAATTTTGACCAATGTTCACAGGACCATTCCAGGACTAATATCTAAGATTATCTGTAAGTTTTAGCTCAATCGATTTGGTGGTTTTCGAGATATATGATTTTGAATGTTTTTTTTTGTATGGGCGGTGCCACGCCCCTTTGTCCAATTTTGACCAAACTTCACAGAAACCGTTTATGGACCAATACAAAAGATGTGCGAAAGTTTGGTTAAAAACGGTATCTTCCTTAAGGCGTGAATCGACGACAAACATTTTAGGGTTAAATTTTTATATAAATGGATTTTAATAGATACTAAAACCCACAATTTAAAGAAAGTAAGAAAAAATAAAAAAATAGCTCCTACAAACGAATGATTGTGAGAAGCTAGGCCTAATGGTCCGCAGAGTAGGCAGGTTTATTTGCAATTGTTTTTTCAGTTAAAACTAGCTCAGAATCGTAACTATGCATGTGTTTAAAATATCACAATCTATGAAAGCTATACTAATTGAAATAAATATACACCACAAACTTTAGGGAAGGAGTAGATACGATTTTGTTCCAGATTTTGAAAATGCTATACTCTTTTCTTTGGTTTAAAATATCATCTACGGTACGAACAATATAGAAGGAGTATGTACTTCCCGCAATATTAACGCGCACACATGACAACGAGTTTGCATTTTGCATGGCAATAATATTTAGCAAGAATGTAAATAATAATGAACATTCTTTAAATTAAAAATTACGTTCCCTATTTGAATATTATTGGTTGAAAAAAATACGTATTTTTCAATATCTTATCCATTTATTTTAATTCAAACGCTTCAACAGTATAACAGAGTACGTTTGAAGAAAGGACGTGCACAAATTCATGCACAATATACTCACGAAGAGAGCTTATTACTCCATAGCAATGATGTTGGTAAACCTAAGGTAGCCGTTGGTATTACGGTGTTAAACATTCATTAATTGCAAATAACGTTTGCCCTTGGTCGTGGCGTGTCGGTGGAATGCTACAGGATCCGCAGCTAAGGTAATTAGTCCATTTGCCACAATACCTGTACTTCAAATATCGTTGTGGTGGTTTTGAATATCCCAACTGGTCACTGTTATAGACTATAGTGTCATGCGAAATAGAAACGTATCTTTTCGACCTTTTTCAAGTAATCTAAACAACAATAATGTTTTATTTTCTCTATTGGATGTTAAACCGATGAGTTTTTGTAAATGTGTATGAGTATAATCTTTAAATGTGATTGACTGGTAGATAGCGAGATAAAACATTTTTAAAATTAGAGATGTGACTTCATGTGGCGAGAATAGGCTTTATAGGTTGAGACAAAGTTATATCTACCAAATACCAACAAGGCTGAGTGACCGGAGGGTGATAAAAGAATTGAAAAATATTAGAAGAAAAACTAGAAATTTTTCTAGATGTACTGCAAATTTCTAGAATGGATAGTGACTGCGGAAAGTCTAGTAATCAAGTAAAATAGGATGAATGCTGAAACACAGCACACAAGGCGTGGAGAGCACTTTTTATACATTTCTTTTCATTATTATACAGAATTTTGGTACATCCAGAATTATGACCCGAATACGTTTTTTCACCTCTTCTCCAGAATCTAGTGGCAATATAAGTCTCAAGATAATCAATTATTCCACCCAATGAATCCACTATCCAGTTCAATATTACAATCCTTGACTGCAATAGGTTGTTTTTAAGCTGATGTTCGGGCAGTAAAAACAGCTACTAAAAATGTTGCCATGATGGCAGTAGTGCAGGCTGATCCTGTACCTTTTCATTCACAACTAAGAGACGTTGAAAGCTATTTAATTAAATCAAAACTTGTTAGTCTCTATCGCACAGATCTGAAGAAGCTTACCGCGCAATACAACGCAAGACTCTGCTTGGTCGCTAGATGGCGAGGAGAAAAGGAGATTGGGGGAAAGCACTAGTAGCAGCGAGTACTCCCTAGTCCGACATCATAATCAGGGAAATTAGACTTCTCCGCAACAAATAAACAGCCGTATGAATCTTACAAATGAACAAAAAACGGTAAACTATCCCATTGGTGCTATCACCGGATATGCTGAGATACACATACTTAGAAAATGAAAAACATCACAAATGATATCTGCAATGTGCATGAAAAGTGAAAAATCCTATTAAGCTGAATTATATAAAAATTGGAATGCACTCGTTATTAACAGACGTTTTTTAAATATGTATTAATAAGTATTTTTATTTATACCGAAATTCAACACCCATCAAATTTAAATAATATTGTTAACGCCGGCACAGAACAATCTCCATGTTGTCAGGCACGGCCATGCAATAAGAAGCGGAGCTTTAAATAATTCCACTGTTTAGTTTTCTACTTAACTTTACTTTGTTCATTATTTATTTGTTTTGCTTTAATATTTTCTTGTCATGAGTTTTCTCTAATTTTTAGTAAATTCAATATAAAAATAAGTAATAAGCTTCAGATCATTTTTGGTTTTCTTGGAGTCATTTTTCGGGAAGATTTTGAGCGCACTGCATCAAGTGCAGTTAATACAGTCCACGAAGCTGACTATTGAACAAATATAACTTTTTTTTTTTAATGTTTACGAAAACAGTTCAATACCAAAGCATGACGGATTTTTCGTTCCATCTACGTTACATAACTAAATCCTCTCATACAATTTCTATCACTAGATACGTACAGCTATTTCTAATTGAAATATGAAAGGATTTTGCAAAAACGCTTTTGAAATTTTTTATCTTCTGCAGCAAAGGAAAACCTCCAACATATTCCCAATCAATTGCAGATTGCATTTCTATAGCCAAAGTCTTAAAATAACACTAGATAGTAAAAATAAATTGCCCCACGATTTCAATTTCCGCCACCAATGGCATCAAATTCAATACGCATACAACCATACAAATTCCCTATCTAGTTTACCTATGGCAATTTAAATCCACAATCTGTTTCCTACAACAATTTTTTTTTTGATTTTGTTGCAAAACATAATTCCTGATGAAAGAAGAAACCGTTAATCAAACATAACATAAAACATGGTTTACATAACCACGCTAGGGCTCTTAGGACACGATATTGCAACAAGTTAGCACATAAATGTCAATTCGGCTTAGTCTTGGTATTGCTGGTAATAAGGAAGCGTCTTTTTAAAACAAACAATATGCATCGTTGTTGGTGCAAAGTATATTTGCTATCTTGTCAATGGCAGGTCGTATAAATTGAAGATGCAGCTGTCACAAGTTTCCCAAGTTCCTCTGATGATCGCAAAGGCGAGTAAGTATGTGCCTATTATAATGAGGTATGTACAGTTATGATATGATAAAGTGGAGTTACAAAACTTTCACTTTTAACTCCAAAGTTAAACACAACTTTTGAAACGCGCGTATGAATCGTTAAGTACTTAATGGATGTGTCGAACTAGCTGGAGTTGGAGAAACAATTTTACGCGCAACAAGCTAAAGGTCAATATTTGCTATATGTAACTCCAGAATGCCAACAGAGAGTGTGTTATTGAAATTTGTGTCACTTTTACTATAAAGCAAATGGAGGTAAATTTTACCAGTTGCAAATAATTTTTATAATGGTGCGACAGGCTAAAGGGTCATGATTCATGAATAAAGAAACTTTGGCTTCGCGTATTCTGCTAATGCAACACAGTAAACATTTTTATGAAATATAAGTTGAACGACTGACATAATAGGATGGTGCTTACTTTGTTGCCTATGGGAATCATAGTAGTTAAAACATTAACATATAGGTGGTAGGTAAAAGGAAAACTAGCAAACGGGTATAGGAACTCAACTTCGTATCTGCGTATATATAACATGCAGTGGCAATTGGTTTGGTTGCCAACAAGTCGTATCTACGACATGCCAAAAAGGCAGTAGAGCGAAGACCTTCGATAGATGTAGCTTTAAATTATATTGATGCATGTAAATGAGTTGCACGCAAAAATATCAAACGCAACTACATGAATGAACATTGAACATACATAGCTGTTTCTGGTTGTTCAAAAGAAAAGAAAAACCTTTTTTTCTACACCATTTTGAGAGGAAAGCAAAACTACCAGGAAGGTGCGACAGCCGGATGGTTTATATAATCAGTAAAGAGGTGACAGGTAGCCGCAGCTCCAGAAAAAGGCTTAGATAGTTCTTTGGTTATTGCGGATAAGGACCAAACTACCAAGAAACCAACAAATAAAGGAGCATTAGCGGCAGATTAAAACACAGTATTTTCGAGTGAAATATACCTAACTCAGCCTGAGATTCCTTTCTGTATATTAATCCAAGTACGCATCACAACACACAGTAAAGATGAGATCACAATTACCGTAAAATTGATGAAAAACAACAAGGCAGTAGAATTTGATACCCAAAAAGATTTCACGAGAAGGTTTATAACCCCTCATAAAGGGTGTCCCATAATTCACGCAAGATGTAATTTTGATAGAAAATACAGATTTTTAATTAGAAAGCTTACATTTTTTATTGATTCATCGGATAAATGGCCGCCACGGCTTTACAGGCATAAGTACATATCTACTCATTTATTTAAATTTTATATGACCTTTTCGCATGTGGGTGAATTTCATTTCATTTCATTTCATTTAATTTTTGACGATCATGCAGTAATTGAATTGTTTCTCTGTTTGGCTGTATGGCGTATGTGACACCGTCTTGTTGAAACCACATCCCTATCTTGGTCACATCCATATCTTGTAACTTAGGTACTAAAAATAGGGATATCATGTTACGGTAACGAACACCATTAGGTAATTGTTACTGCCTGAGCAGCCGCACTTTCGAAGAATAATGTTCCGATAATTGCCTCCCGCCCAAAATGCATTTGTTTCTTAGCAATTACTCGTGGGTTTTCTGAATCCCAAATGCCACAATTTTGACGACAAACGAAGCCATAAAGATGAAAATGATCTGAAGATGATTTTGTTCGAAAGTTTTGCGGACTGTAGCTGACAAACCTTCATTATTTTTAAAATATTGCTCAACAATGAAAATGCGTTGTTCTTTCGTATAGTGCTCCATTTTTACTAGCCCCGAACTGTCAGCTGTCACAATGTTATCTTTTTTCCGTTGGCATCACTGTACTATAAGATTTTGCGTGAAATATGGGACACCCTTTTTATTAGAAATGAAGTTGGCACCAAAGCTAGATCTGAAACGCACTACTCCAAAAGTTTTATCTTTCTAGACAGACTGCATATCAGCGCTACCATCGTTATCATTATTGGACATGGACACTGGGCACTGGGCTGGGCACACTTTCTGATATTGACTATTGGTAATCACAATTACAATTGTATTGTATCCATACATAAGTTTATATTCACTGTGATTTTTGCTGTGGTTTAGTTTCAATTAATCGAGATTTAACTCAATATTGTTGTGCCTCTCTGGAGTGCAGAAATAATTGCTATCAACTATACATACTCGTATATTATAATTATTTCATAATAAAAAGGTTAGTTCAATCTTATCAGGTTTTTGCTTTTTGCGACTACCTTGCTAATGATAGCTTCAGATACTGGCAGTATGACAAATTTAATTTAATAATACCTAAGCAGTTGCGAACTTTTCGCTAATAAATTTAACAAATATTAACAGTGTCCAAAATCAAGAAGTTTAATTATTAACGAGGTCAAAATAACAATTTGTTAGCACCATATTTGATTGATAAATGTATACAATAATCAAATAAAATTAAATTTATTAATAGAGACAGAATGCATCTATACTTTAGTCTTCAAAGCACGTTTCTGCCATACACGCCATAGACAACTTAGACAACTTCCCATTTAAAATTTGATTTGATTAGAATGTGCATTGAGGAAACTGTAGGAAAAAATATTCATCCATTGGTTAAACCTCATTCTAAATATTTGTAAAAAATAATGCCACTGCAGCTAAATTACAAGAAAGCTTTTCTATGTATGCCATCATGCCATCAACAGTTAAGAAAAGTATCCACGTAAGCCAGAATCCCTATAGCCAAACTTGCACAATCTTACACATTTTTTTTTTTTCGTTATTCTAAGTTTCCACGATGCTAACTTTGGTTATACAATCTCAGATCTGATAAATAAAAAAAATTATCAGAAAATCATCCTTTTCTTCTTAACCAACTGCGGAGGTTATGTCACACATCCTTGGCTTTCACATCTTTCAAGAATATATTTGTTACACTTACTTATATAAAAAAAATGCACTACGGTAATGCAATGAGACATGCCTTGTCAATACCAATTGTTACCTATATCGACAGTTTTTACTTCTCGAACGTACGCACTGTTTTCTATTCTAATAAATATTTGATTGCATACGAACTGCAAACCACAGATGATTAGATGGATTGCATCAGCAGCTCTTATTTTATTTCGACTCAACTAACAGTAGCGATATAAAATATTAACAAGGCAATCTCTGAAAGAGACTGCTTAAGAAATGTGGAGTACAGTGGTACACACATTTGGATTAGTTATTTTGCGGAATTGCGAAATCGCGGAGGAATAAACTAGAAAATTAAAACATCTGTTCCGACGAATATGGATTTTTTTTACATCTTCTGTTTTCTTTAAATCAAGAAAGAGTTTTCTCTTGGCGAAAACAGAATAGAATTCAGAACCTTTCCTTATTCTGATGTGTAACCAATTTTTTATGTTTTTTTTTATTGATACCATTCTTAACTAGCTAAAATCATAGAGCTATAATTTACACTCTATACGATACTAGAGGTGATATCTACTGATATAGGTATATATCATCCTGAGATGATGACAGGCATCCAAATCTAAAATTAGGAAGTTTGACTTAACCCAAAGAGTCCGTAAAATCTTCTAGTTGAGTAGTAAATATTCATATCCAGTGAGTTGTAGGTTTGTGGCCTTTTGCCCATTTTCATTTTCTTTTCTGGTGTAATTTTATGGAGCGTCTCCATTTGGGTCAGAAAATATTTCGACCAATTTTTATAAAATAAGCATTTATTTCACTGTAAATGGCTCTGGTTTATGGGAAACAAAAATTGGAATTAAAAATCCAAAGTAGGTAGTAGGTACACTATTAGTAGGTATAGTAGGTCTATTCAAAAAATGTCAGCTCTTTAACAAATGTCCAAAGAGACCGATGGCACTAAATTTAATTACTATCTACAGCTTTTCAAACACGTTACAGTCTGCAAGTATACCACTTTGTGAATAACTTTATTTAGTATTTAACACAATATCCTAAATTTAACAAATTATTGTACAGAAATTTGGGCTGAACAAGAACGACATACTTTGAGTTCCTATTCCAACTAGATAGCTATCTTCTTCAACATTAAATTGTATCTTGCCCATCATCTCCAAAGAAATATGAATACAAATACAGTCAAATATATTGCGAATATATTTCACAGTTGTAGGTACGTTCTAATTTTGAAAAAAAAATGTGTCCGTCTTTCCATAAAAATCTAACTAAATCCCTTTTCAAAAACGATTTATCATCCTTAGCTGGTTTTTTATTCAGCTGTATAAATGTGGATTTGTAGTTCACATTTCAAACATTTAACACCACTAGCTGCATAAAATCCGAATCCTTGCATTTTTTGACGGAAATTAATGAAACTTTTATACACTGTCTACATACACAAGTTTAAAAATATCCCTAGCTCCTAGTGTGTTTATTGGAATCTTTGAAACTTTGTTAAAAGGTATTTCAGTACTTTGTCATAAATGGAATATTATCTTAAAAATCACAAGATGCATTATCATAACAAAATATATATCAACCCGACCCGTAGGTAAACGTTGTAAAATTTCCAATAAAATGCGATGCACAAACTTACCAAGATATTATTTTTTTTATATAAAATCCAGAGATGATTTCACAAAACACTTGTTTAAACGTAAACAAAGATTCGAACGAAAGGAGAGAACAAAATCACTGTTTGTGTATTTAATTAGTCCTTGAAGTTTTTAATCACTCCATTATCCACACAAATTAACAAGACTATAGTTTTTGTTCGTTTTGAGATTTAAAATTATCCGTTTGGCTTGTTGGTCCTTAACTCGCGGAGTGTCTTAACACTTCTGTGACCACCGGATGCTGTGCATCCTATTTTTATACTCCTCACTGGTGAAGAAATTGAAACAAAATCCTTCTACCATACAGTGTTGCTGCAACAGTTTGTTTCCGGTTAGGTATCTACATACTATCATTATCCTCAAAGGGATGGATGTTGGGATGTTTTGTTGCGCAGAAAATGGTACAACGACTATGGATGAATGTAAATCTTGGCGCCTACATTTTAGGGGTTTGTTGTCCAAAGAAGAACTGTGGGTGTAAAACAGTGTTTGGGATGAGCCGTTTTTGCTTTCGCTGGGATGGATATGAATAGATTTTACTGTATGGGGTTGCGCACTTTTTTTTTTGGAAATGAGCAGATAATGATGTTGCAGTGATAGTTTGTGAGTGTTAAGTGCATAATATGCACTAAGGACACTTTGGTGTAAGTGTTATGGCTTAAAAAAGTCGGTTAAGTTATTATTTAATAACAAAAGCAGATAATTTAGGTTCGTATATAGAAAATGAAAAATGTTCTGAATGGGGATTTGTTTTAGAATTCTTGTTTAAAATTAGATAGAAATATGTATTTAAATAGCATGTTTTTTTAGTTAGTTTGATCTTTGTTTTAACTTACAAAAAGTATTCTGTCTTAGTTTATGTTAAGGAAACTGTATGAAACGATTTCATATTTTTGATATATCTTCAACGGGTAAAAGCCGTTCTCCTCAAATGTAGGTTGTGTAATTGTTGTCTCCTATTACATTTTTACTAACGGAAATGCATATGAATTGGAGATATCAACACAGGTGACAATTCAAGTGGAGATCTACTAATTTTGGCAGTTCTATTATAGCGTTCAGGGTTGTATAAGTTTATAAATAAAGCAAATTAATTACCATCATGTGCAAAACAGATTCTGTTCAATAGTCAGCTTCGTGGACTGTATTATAACTGCTCTTGATGCAGTGCGCTAAAAATATTCCCGAAAAATTACTCCAAGAAAACCAAAAATGATCTGAAGCTTATTAAATTTTTATCACTTCACTAAAAATTTGAGAAAACTCAAAAACGTATGACAAGAAAATATCAAAACAAAACCAATAAATAGCTAATTAACAAAGTAAAGTTAAGTGGAAAACTAAACAGTGACATTATTTAAAGCTCGGCTACTTATCGCATGGCCGTGCCGCTGACAATATGAAGATTGTTCTGTGCCGGCGTTAACAGATTCGTTTCAGTAAATGAGTAAAGTGTATTGTATTAAAACCTTATCAAATTAGTCAACAACCGCAACAGTGGTGTAACTATAGGGTGGCAGGGCTGGCAAAATGCCACGGGCCCCCGACCCGAGAGGGCCCCGGCACAAGAGGCCGCGAGCTCAGAAATAACCTAAAATGTTTGCAAAAATGGTGTACCTAAGTATTTCAAAAAAAATTATAAGCTCTAAAGCACTTCAGTCTATAGCCATCGATCTTGCAAATGCCTTAAAACGTTTGAAAATGTGTCTAGAAGAATTGGAAAGGTATAGACATGAATTTGTAAATTTAAAAATGGAAGCAAGTAGTGTAGCAGAAAAATGGTCCATCAACCCTGAATTTTCTAAAACTCGTCAGAGGAAGGTAAAACGCCATTTTGACGAACTTTGTGAAGATGAGCGTCTCCAAGATTTGTTCAAAGTGAACATATTTTATCTAGTATTGGACATCAGTATTAATCAACTGAAATCGCGTTTCCTTCCAATGAATGAAATTGTTTCCAATTGGTTTCCAAAAAGTAATTGGAGTATTTTAAATTTAAAAAAAATGTTCAATTGTGTTTTGAGCCACCTTCTGCTCCAAAATTCACACCTCTCCGATTTGTAAGGGATGCATACACATTGGCCAAATAATTTACCGAAATCGAGCTCCAAACTAATTCGATGGTTTGGACTAGTTTAGATACAGTCGAATAATGTTGTCCCGATCCACAAACTTGACGTATCAACCATTGCCAAACATTTTCGATGATATTCAAATCCGGTGAGTAGTCCGGTCAGCATTAATAGCTCCGCATTTTGGCTCTATAAATACGTTTTAACAACCCGGGCTGTATGTATTGGCGCTTTATCATGTTGTTAGATCCATGGCAGATGTCCAAAAAGGTTATGAAAATATGTTAAAGCCTTATCAGTAAGACAACGCATTCATTGTGGTTAACAAAAATTTTAATTTTCGGCTGCCATAATACGAAACGGCCCCCACACCATCACACCTTCAACTTCAACTCGGCTATGCAGCCGGTCCAAATGATGAGTTTCTTTGCGGAGGTTATGGAAATAGTAGCTATAGCCATCGGGGCCTTCCAAATTAATTTTTTTTTCGTCGGAAAAGACCACACGGTGCTACTACGAAGTCCAGGCCACAAAATCGAAGGCGTTGCGCTTTTCTAACCGGGTTAAGGGGTGTCTTTTTCTTGATTTTTAGTCTTTTTATATCCTTGGCATTCGAAATAATACGACGAATAGTTGTGAGACTTGCTTTGATACCACATTTTTTCCTGATTTTTTTAAAAGAGTCGTGAGAATTTGACGCTTTTCCTAATATAAGTCGCCTTTCCGCAGTTGTAAGCACACTATGCATGCGGCCTTTCACGTTTATATCCATAGTTAGACTCATTACTTAAAAATATGCATATAACGTGTCGGCTCCTCTCGATTTTCTTAGCTAAATTGGCAATAAATAGGCGAGCGTCCTTTAAGCTTTGCCGCCTCGGGTAAGCTTTTTCTCCACACATTTGTTAACAAAAAAAATCTATCAAAGAATAATTTAATTTAAAAACAAAAATTAAGTCTCTAGCATGCTTGGTTTGGGACCAGTGGGCCATAGAAAACCGACCTTAGGGGGTGTGCTATTCAAGACATATCTTAATCACTTGCCAGATAAATTCTCAGTTTTCGGTCCATTTTCAGAGACGAAATAGAAAAGTCTTCGTGTATTAGAGAACTTGATGATTTATTAATAAAGAATCATTTTATGTCATGCAGTTTTCCTGAAGTATGTACTGTGTTAATGTTATTTGTTACAATTCCTATGACTATAGCTAGTGCTGAACGATCATTTTTAAAACTAAAATTAATAAAAACCTATTTAAGAAAGTATATGGGACAAGACAGGCTACGTAACTTGGCTATTCTATTGAAAAATTAAACTGTTATTTCATTATAAATATGTATGTATAAACCTATGCTCTTGAAAATAAAATTCATTAGATATTTAACTAAAATGCATACAATATTATTAATAGTGTTGGTTAACTACTTAAGTGGTTTATTAAAATTAAATTACAACGTTACGATTTTTACTGGGAGGGCCCCATCCATAAAGAATTTGCCACGGGCCTCAGATATAGTTACGCCACTGAACCGCAATGTGAATGCGGTTTAAAAAACATTTTTAAAACATATTTGGCGCAACAGGTTCGTGTAGGCACGCTACGCCTTTTTGGGACGAATGGAAGGGGCCTACAATTATATGCCGAGTCGGAATGGCTGAATTGATAGCTTTCTCAGGACTGTTATACTCTCGGATGTTTGTCAGACGTTCGCGAGAGGTGGACAAAATCTTAAGACATAACATATGGGGATCGAACCTAGTACCATGATGGAATATGTATAAGATGGTCTCGTCGGCAAAAAGTAGTCCCTTAACGACACGTTTTTCTCTTTATTCAGCGTAGTAAGTGTACGTTAACGAAGCGTTAAGGGACCAAAAAACGAACGAGTCGGCAGCCGACGAGACCACCTTATACTTATTCCATCATGCCTAGTACCCCTCGTAGTCCACTCATTAATCACTGAGCCATGCGCCCACCTCTCTCTCTCTCTCTTTCATTGTTTAACACCAATAGCCATTGGTCTCAATGTATTTGCTATAATTAAGGGGTTAAACATTTAAAGACCAGAAAAGAAGGTATGTCAAAATAAAATAAATAATATATTCATAAATAAAATTTTATGAAAGTCAAACTTTTGCTAATGGAAAATGGAAAAATAAAACCTATACTCTAGGGATTAGAAAGGCAACGTTATTGTGAAGATACCAAAATCTCATGTGTATGGAGGTCTCATCTTAAACAAAACTTCACGAGAAAGCTACAGGGTTTGGTTAATTGCTATCAGCATCAGATACATCAGATACATCCTTAAAATTCATTGGCCGCAACGATGTACAATCAGGAATTGTAGTGTAAAATGAGTCAAAAGATGTTGGGTCTCGAGATAAATGGCGCTAGAAAAACCAAACGACAACATTGCTTTGTCTATCTTCTTTCGGTGTTTCAGATTTGCAATCGACTAAACTTCCTGTTTTCTCACTTTCAGGATAGCTCTACCTGGCAACCGAAATTGGTTTTCGTATATTTTCGATGCTACCTATCCAGTCGGAGACCATAATTATTGGAATAGTATTGAAGTGACATAATTTCCACGTTGAATAGTAGAAGCTTCTTTAGAAACAAATGTTCGAGAGTACAACAACTGTGCCTTAAGAAAGTTCGATTTAGCCATTTGACCACTGTAAAAACTGTAAACTTCATACATATGTTGTAATAACCAAAATCTAGGCCTAGGATTCTGAATGGACCCTTCTTTCTATGATGTTCGCAAACATAAGGATACAGTATGCCCATTGCAGATTACACAGTATTACAAAGTGCACATCTATTTGAATAACATGTTTGAATAACACGCATAGTCTCTGTAAGTCATATCAATCGAAGCTCGGACAAAATTTACTACAATAGACTTGAAATGTATTTAAACTAACTAGAAAATGCATCGGTAGTCTGAAGTATCTACTTTCAACATAAATTGTTTCGTAAACTTTAGTCCCTAAACATCGATGGAAAAATAAACTTCTTATCTTGTCCTTAATGATAGTGCAACAGGATAATAATTACCAAGAGCTATGTGTGAAAATAATGGTAAGCAAAATGTGTATTATGTGTGAAGGAAAGGAAACTTTTCATTAGATGGCTTCCTCTCTGGCGACAAATGGGATCATATTTCGGCGGTGACTATAATGTGCGTGCTCTAGAATATACAAGTCTAAAAGTGGAGGAGTAAAGCTGTGCTCTAATTGGTAGTAGACGGCGCCAGTTGAATTTTTAAGTGCTTACTATTAATCTCTAAGAATAATATTGAATTTGAGAATGCAGTAGTCAAGAAGGAACGTCATTGATTAAAATATAAGACGCAATTAAGTCAGATCGGTACGGGCGGGTGAGAATGGACATTAACCATTGGTGAGTTACGATAGCAAAAGTGTTGATTTAATCAAGGAATGTAAATATAATCTTATGAAGTAAAACTGGGAACCATACGTTTGATCGGACATTATTAGACTGGTTTCAGAAAAGATCCGAAATTTAATCCTACTCGGAAATAATATCTGAATATCAGCCGCAACCATACCTCATTGATTTTTAAGAATTAACTTGGACTGATGTCCAAAAATGATATAGCTATACAGGAGAATTAATAAAATTGCGGTATTGCGGTCGTTCACTTATATTTTTGAGTTTTATTTTTGGGGCAAATGGAACGAACCTACAATTAGCATTTGAATGGCTGAATTGAGAAACCAGCAAAGATGTGTGTCACAGGTTCGCGGAGGTGGGTTAGTATAGAAATCGTTAGGTGTAATTTGTCTTTTCGGGGGTTGAACCTAAAATCCCTCGCTCACTAATCACAAAACCGCAGTGGCTTACTATAGTGGGTATTAAAATAATTTTATGGATCTCTGGGCCAATTAAGCTTTCAAAGTCACCTAGGTTAAGAATTACCTGAGTGGTTGGCATTAACTCTGCGGTGGCACGTGTCGCACCTATCTCATACACATTAATTGTGCTTATTTAACATTCATATGCCGTAACCACTGGTCTTGTCTATTCGGACTAAACAATATCAACACAATAAATAGCTGCCTGTTACTGACACGTATAATATGAGAAAGAGGACGTAGTGCGGATCTATTAACTAGATTGATCAACTGGTGTATAGTCAACAGTCAGGTTAAGCTACTCTGACATATTCTGGTGCTAGGTCAGTAAGGATTTTTCAGAGCCAGTATAAGGGCGATGGTCAACAGCATCTCTCCCCGATGTGGGTTACTCGCACCGGAATATCCAGTCTGCTGACGTCCTAAAGTCAAAATACAAGAACTTTTCCGAGAAGTGTCGTGGGGGTCTACCACGATATCTCGAAAAAAAAATCTCGAAAGCAAAAATTTCGAATGTAAAAATCTCGAATTTAATAAATCTCGAAAAAAAAAATCTAGAAAGCATACTCTCGAATAACAAAAATCTCGAAAAAAAAATCTCGAATTACCCCCGCTTGGGTTTACTGTTTGCAAATGGGGTGGGTGCAAAAAAAATCTCGAATTTACTTTTTATTTTCGAGATTTTTTCGAGATATAGTCTTTCGAGATTTTTGTACATTCGAGATTTTTGTACGTTCGAAATTTCTGCATTCGAGATTAAAAAAAAAACTATTCGAGATTTTTAGCCTCTGTCGTGGGAATGCCATCGGGGTAACTGTCCGGTCATGTCAACAAAATTGTTTATGAGAATGACACGAAGATCTTTCAAAAATGAATTAAGTGTAATGAAAATAAAGCATCAACTTCAGGAACCTAGAAAATCGCTGCTTCCATTTGGAAGAATAACTGGCATCACTCCAATAGTTTAGAAAAGCGGGATCATGACGTAATCTCGAATAGTAAACCCAAGCAGGGGGGTTTCAGGGGGACAGCATGCCCCCCCATACCTATAGAGATTTTTTTCCGAGATTTTTGTTATTCGAAATTGCTTTCTATATTTTTTTCGAGATTTTTTAAATTCGAGATTTTATTTTTTTTTGAGATATCGTGGTAGACCCTAGAAAAGCATGTGTAATCAACCCTTCAAAATCCAAGCAACAGGTAATTAAAATAAACGCAATTGAAATGGTTCTTTATTATGTCGTTTTCTGCATCGAAAATGCTTTTAAGTAGTCGCGCATTCATCATTAAATATGATGGCAATCGAGCTCTTTATTAATCACGCAGTAATTAAAGCGTGAAACTTTTTCTAGGTGTACGTGTATGGACGCAAACAACATCGGCATATATATTTATTCTCACTTGAATACACACTTTGATACCTCACCACCCAATGTTTATTTTTATGCTTAGTTGCACTGATCTTCTGATTATATCGGAGTCCAATTAAATAATAATTATTAAATACAAAACGTATACGTAGTTGATATCTGCATACTTGAAATTTAGTGATCTGTAGGTACATTGCAATAAGTTCCGAACCTATTTCGAATAAATATAGTTTTGTATTGTACCTTACCTGTAACCTCCAACATTATACTTCAAACAAGTTCTGGCCACCCTACCATAACCAATTCAACTTCTAAGAAAATCAGATTTAGTTACCCCCATATAAATTGTGGCCTTCAACTAATAATTGCTTCACTTCAATGTGGCTTGAAACTTGAAATGTAAAAGCCACTTTAAAAATGTAATACAAAACCACAAAGTATTACTTCATGAGAGTACCAACTGCACAAGAAGTTCGTTTTTTCTAATTAAAAACTAAACCAAAAACAAAATAAAAAACGCGTTGCAAAATTAATAAAACATACCGTGCAGGTTCAAGGCAACTTCTTCACCAACATTATGTAAAACGAACCCAATGCCATCTTTCTTTCTGATTAAATTGGTTAACCATTTATTCAAAATGAAGCGCAAAGAAAAACAACGCCAAGCGAATGAAATTAGCTACGTCATGCTCATGAACCAGAGATCAGGTAAAAAATCGAAATAGGTTGCACTATCACGGTACAAGATCTATTGCATACCTACTTCAAATGTTTACTTAGGTCAAACAATTCAATTGCCAGATTTATCTAAACTGAGGTGATAATAGACCTTCTTTTTCACTCAATTAAATATTTAATATTCACACGTTTGGGGCTTTGGACCCACTATCTAAACTAGATAGACATCGTGGCAGATCTCGCTTTTCTAAGTTTTCCTCAACCAAGCGAAACCGAGTGGGACATCCGATTTAAATCTCAGTTCGGTGATGAGCAAGAGACGTGAAGTTTCACTCAAGCCAATATAAAGCCGCAGTATAAAACTAGTCTTTAAAATAGCTGCTATTAATTTGCCTATATGGAAAATAAACGGGTATAGCAGAAGGGGTGACCCCATCTCTCGGCGGTTTAATCTTCCACATGCATTTGAGCTGAGCGCCTCCAACCACCGGCAAGAGCATAGCACACTACGTCCGCGACCACACTTGTAGACTTGGCTCGAAGCGTGTAGCTCATTCAGTTGGCGGTAGATAGTCATTCAATTCGAACGCAATTCAGCGGGAACAAAATTACAATAATTGTAAACGTACAAATACGGGCAAAATTTAAACAGTTTTACACCTAACCTCAACGTGGAATTTTAAGTGAAAGATACAAATTTGAATACGTGTGTTTACAAGTCAAAAACTCTCCAAAGAACTCTAATTTAAATTTTCGCAAAGAAAATTAAGTGAAAGCTGTATTATAAACAAATGTAAATAAACCGTAACCCTGTGGAATAAATTAATTAATTCTAAATTAGTCTGGACATAGTGCATCAAAGAGGTTAACGATCTTTTGCATCTTCTGCATTTAAGTAAGTTTACAAAGTATATTATGGTAACAGCTGCACACCTGGACTGCAAGCCAGCAGTCTAACCAAGAACACGTTTTTTTTTGGTAACAGATAGGGGAAATATTGTCAACACTTAGATGTAAAAAAAACTTGTTTCTATTTCGAAGTATCGTGTATCTTGGGTTTTTGCTCTTTCGAGTTTCGGGATGCCATTGCGTAATTTTGGCGTTTTCGTTTTATTTTCGCTCAGTGAAAGCAAGATATGGAGCCAGAAGTACTGCTGTTGTTCATTTTTGAGTTGAGTGTATTTATTTATTTTTTAATAATACGCCTGTAAGAATAAATGCGACGATATCAGTACATCTAGAATATGTTCTAAGATATTTATTGCAGTTGAAGCTTGTAAGACTATTTGCATATCATTTACTGCAGTCGATTGCTTGATCTTTGTACATTCATTTAATGTAAACAATGAATACATTTTATGTTTGAGAGGTGTTTTATTCTTAACACATTTTTTGTAAAGCCTTCAATACAAATACTAGCGACTGTTATTTAAAATGTGAACAAAAGTACCTACTATGAACATTTTTGTAACTATCTACTCATAAATAAATGTATTATAGAAAACAATTTGTAAGGGAAACAAAAACAGTTACTAGCTCAATAAAGACCGTATAATCAATACCAAAGTGTCATAGACTAGTTGGTCAAGTGCAAAGTTTGTGTTATAAAACTTAAGCGTGTCATGTATTATAGAGTGTTGTTTTTGTATCACACAATTTTATTATTATTGAGTAGTTAGATACGCATTTGATCAAAAAGCATGCGCATTTTACAGTAGTAAGATACCTACTACTATAAAACTTCAGAATGTTACAATTGAAATAAATAGTAGTGTAAACCAGAGCATTATGGCACCTTGCCATTACCATTCTCAAAAGTCACAAGTAAAGTTTTAGAATATCGCTTCGTAGATGTCAATGACATTCATGCTTCCCTATGCTACCTACCCACTGGCAACTACCTATAATGGTATTCTAATGTTTTCCTTAGGCCGAGTATCAATTGCGTTAAACAATAATCCTGCAATATCCACTGAGTAGGTCAAAATATATATTTTTATATGGCAAAAATTTCGCCATTCTTGGTTCGTAGAATTGAATCTGGACAGTAAAATATTATTATATTATATCAAAGTAATTTTTATTAATTGTGATGTCTCAAATAATACCAATACATAGCTTACACTCTGTGATATGCTGCGTGTATATATGTGTCTTGCATATTACACGCAATCTATACATATAATAAAACTGTAGGACTTTTCTTTGTCAGCTAAAAACTCGAAAACTACTGGACAGATTGCGATGAAACTTTTTTTAAAATGTTCCTTAAGACTGTAAGACTGCTATAGGCTATGTCGTTTATAGCCACATCCTTAGGAACAGTTTTTAGCCAAAATGTATTTTCTGAAGTGAAAATATATACATACACATATACCTTGCTACAAATGGATGTTTATACTTTTGCGATCGTCAAACAAAAACAATACGTATACTACACATTCGAAGAGGGTTGATTTGTTTTCGCATTGAGTGCTATGGTCAGCTGTATTTATGTAATGTAGGTATGTATATTATTATGATCATATGTCCGATGCATGCAGGATGGGGATGGGGTGCGTCGTGCGTGCTGCAGTATGGCATGGGGAATATATTAATAATCTTCATAAGAGAAGAGACGTACCTATAATACAAAACAGGTTTCATTTCAGAATTTGATTCGATATGGTGTATGGTAACAGTGTAGGGTTGGGGTAGGTAGTTGTTTGGATTCCATAGGAAGAGGGAAACAAAGGAAAGGAAAGGAAATGCAATATATAAACAAGCGGCAAGATCAAGGAGAGGGAGGGCAATGCAGAGGGTGCACGCACATTATATATCCAAGACGTACCACGGTAGGGTTGGAGTAGTTGTCTGGATTTCATAGGAAGAGGGAAACAAAGGAAAGGAAATACAGCATTACAAACAAGTAGCGTGAACATGGAGAGGGAGGGCGATGAAGAAGGTGCACATTATACATATATCCAATACATTACATCCATTATCGATATCGCCACACCAAAATTGGACAAACAGGGGTGACGCCTTGCATACAAAAAACATCTTCAATGATTTTCATGATTCTTTTTTTGTTTTTTTCGTATTGTGTATTTCAAGTTTGGGCAGAAAGAAAATTCCAGAAAATAGATTTATTCTCATTTTATGAAAGAACATTATTATCTAAGACCTAAGCAATACAATTCCTGTGCACGGGCAAAGCTGGGCGGGTACAGTGCAATATATTTATATATGTACGACATGCAGAAGATTGTGTACCTTGTACAATATACAATATGCATAAGTATATAACATACTCTACATTAATTAAACCAGTTACATTTCGAATTTTGATTATTTTTAAATTAATTTTAATAATGCAGAAGTTCTGCTCCCAAACATAAACAAAAATGCCAGCAGAAAGTTTTCGTTATTATATGACAGTCTCCAGTCAAATACGCTGAGAGTGCTCTTTACAATTTATCTTTCTTTATTTAATAAATCTTCGATTTTCTATTCTAATTTACAATGTAATATGCAATAAGGCTCTGGACTTTAATATAAAAAAATACTTAAGATTATAAAAAGTAATTTCAATAAAAAAATCGGTTTCTATTATGCGCACTGAGCTAAAATTAAAATTTGTTTGTATCATCAATGGCCTCAAAAACATAAATAAATTATGTACTTTTAATTAATTTTTGCAAAGTTTATGTTTGCTTTTTGCTCCTTTCATCACCACAGTAGAAAACCATTTTACATATACAAAAAAAATGTTCTCTGAAAAATTATTTAACAGAACAGTTTAGAATAAGTAATTTTAACCAAAAAAAAAATTGCTTAGTGCGCATGATGGAAACCTCAGTCAAAAAACTATCTAAGGAGATACATATTTTGTATTTAGATGCTAATGTTTCAGCCAAAATTGCAATGACCCACAAAGTTTCATACCACGCAATCGTGCAATTAATTTCTGTTATAAACACAATCGCATAGAGGCTATGAGTATACTATTAACCATCCCATCTCAATTTCGTCAAAAAGGAGGGTTTTCCTTCCAAATTTTTCCAAAAAGAAGATTTTTTTTCTACAAAAGGAGGGTGAAAGAAGAATTCTAAATTTCTATTTTAAGATTGGGGTTAGTTTATTTTCAACACTTTCATAAGTTCAAAATTTGAATTGATTTTTCGATGAAAAAATTCATATTAAAATTTCGATAGGAAAGGAGAATGATTGGAGGTTAAACGGAGGATTTAGAAAGGAGGTTTGGAGGTTTTGACATTTTTTGTTTAAAAAAGGAGGACTATCCTCCTAAAAGGAGGATAGATGGGATGGTTAAGTACTGTATACTGTGTACACAAGGCGAATGGTAAAATGATTGCGTCGCATACTTCAAAAATATCATCAACGCGCAAGCTCGTTACAAATTACAGGTCATCTGCATGATTGATAGCACCAAAAATCTCCATTCACTTGACAAGAATACGACTACTTACCATCGCTAGTCCATTAAGCTCGATATCAGCATCACGAATCTTTCATGAGATAAGTTCTTCTTGGTAGCCTGTAATTATTATAAATCATGGTAAAGATAAATAATTGAATTATATTTGCGTTAGCGGAAAAAATATAAAAGGTACATAGTAAGTATAATCGCAAAAGAGTAATTAAAAAATTAATTTTGGCATCTCTCTGATTGGGATCAGTGAAGTTTTGTATTTAATACTCTTTCGAAATAATTGTGGACCTAGTCAGTCAGTGTACCATTCCATTTCATTGAATTAATTTACGAACAGTTTGCGCATTAATTAGGTTACGGCCGAGAGGTAGAAAAATTGCACCAGTGCCTGCTTTTCATAATGACTGAGTTTGGCTTTGAAGATGAAGTCTAAGTTGAAGTAGCGGTAATCAACAATACAAGTAGTTGCGGATAATTGTGCACATATAGGCGTTAATTTCGAAAGAGTGTAATAAAATTGCGATGAAATATAATCAAATTTAATTGTTTTATTGACACAGGCTTTGTAGTTTATTGTAGTATGTATATTGTAATATGAATTCTTTATCTGTAAGTGGACTGTGGGCGCAGTAGCGCAGTCATTAGTGTGCTTGACTACTGTGCGAGGGGTCCCAGGTTCGATCCCCGGAAAAACAAAAATTACATCTTAAGGTTTTTTTTTCTACTGCGCCACCTCTCGCGAACGTCTGACAAACATCCGAGAGTATGACGTATGACTGTCCTGAAAAAGCTTCTCAATTCAGCCGTTCGGACTCGACATAAAATTGTAGGTCCCTTCCATTCGTCCCAAAAATAGAAACTCACACAAACGAATGTTTGCGAGAAGCTAGGCCTAGGGTGTCACCCGCCTGTTGCGCCACCTATTTATTTATTTTATTTTATCTTTAAGCGGACTGTGTCCCGCAGTTAATACAAGAATCTGTAAACCACATGTAGGTTCCTTTATTATCATAAGACGTTCCTATCTATCCTCTTTTTTAGGGGATTATCACTTTTTTCGAAGTCAAAGGAACTATCCCCTTAATATTTCCAAAATCCATTTTTTACCCTATAAACTCCTCTTTTCACCATAGCAGATTTCTGGTGAAAATATTCAAACATATGCAAGCCGAAAATAGTGAGCAAAACGAAATCGCTATGTTAGTGGAATGAATACATTTTGTGCTTGCCGCGAACAACAGTATCGGTGGAACGAGTCTTTTCTGGGTACATGGAATTTGGCCCCAATATGAAAAATGGCACCAAACTGAAAATGAAAAATCACCCCAAAAATTTACATGAAAGGCAACAACAACAAAAAATTGCGTAAAATTCTACGAATTGGGGTGACAATTCATATTTTGGGGCCTTTTTTAATTTTTCAGTTTGGGGTAAAATTTCATTATGAAATAAGGCCCCCAAAGAACGAAAACGTATGGGGAGCATGCTGCCCCCCTGCAACCCCCTGCTTGGGTTTACGGTCAGATTCGGGGCCTTATTTCATCGCAGTGGGGCCTTATTTCATATTTGAAATTGGGGTATTATTTCATTATGAAAAACCGCCCCAATTTTGGGGTGATTTTTCATTCTTACTTTGGGGCCAAATTTCATGTAGGTGGCCTCTTTTCTGCGATGAAAAAACTCGATTGCAAATCAAAACGTTAAAAGCAATTCTCACAGTAAAATGTAATATTCAGTACTCAACTCATGCATTGAATTCTACAAATTTCTGAAAACGAAGCCTGAATTGCTTCGTTCAATCGCTGCAGAAGACAAATATAAGAAGAAAACCAAAAGCGGAAAATTTATTGCTAACACATATGTAATTTAAAAATAATAATAATTTATTAAGCACAATTGACATTAATTTTTGTATTGATACTATTTTTGAATTTCATAAATTTCAGTGCGAAAACAAGTTAAAAACTTATCCCGTATATATCCTCTTTTTTAAATTGCGATATCCGTTGAAATCTCCAAATTTCGGGCATTTATCCCCTTTTCTGTCCGCAAAAAGATACGAGCGTTACTTACCCTGTTAATACTAATCGGCTTCAACTTTGACTACCTCTATAGTTGTAAATACTAAAATTATCTAATATCTACCTGGTCATCGTCAAGAGGCCAACTTTTATTTGTTTGCTCTCATAATCTTCTCATACCTACGTCAACAAGTTATATGAGAAATTAATAGTTTATAAAGAAAATAGTGCTAGGTATAATCGCATAATAATTAATCATATTACAATTATCCATTGTGATGACAATTCAACTTTAGAATGTACAAAAGGTGTAACCGCAGTACTTATAGCCCGTAAAATTAATTAAATTAACAATTTAAAATTTCCGTCATCATGGAAACTTAATTTGAGTGGAAAATAAACAAATTACAGAGGAACGGTTCCGCGCCAATGTATCATTTCACTAACACTGTTTTTTTTAATTGTGTTATTAGCATGGTAATTGTTAAATGTCAATGAAACAATGCAAACTGTGTCGCTTATATAAATTATTTATTACTGTCTTAGGACTAATTCAACTTATGATGTTTTTGCAACTTAATTATAGGAAAAGGCACTATGCCTTTTAAACAGCAATGACCGAAGGTTTTATATCTAAAATAAGAAGTCTAATTGACTGTTTGTACTTTTAATGAATGGCCGTATAAAAGTTAAGTTCGGAACAAAGTATGTCTGTTAACATTTATATTGCTCATTATGGCCCAAAACTAGATTTTTAATGACTTGTAAGACATTTTTGTTGTCAGTAGTTTGAAGGTGGTAACAATAAGCGCTCTACGCACGCATGTGTTTCACTCAGGTGCTAAATTTACGAATGGCTTTTGTTAAATCATGCTCATAATTATTTGAATTCAATTTTTTTATTTATACATATATCATTCGAAGTGAAGTTATGGATAGGTGAGCGTGAGATGTGTATTTCGTGCCTTCAATGATATTGAGTCTAGTAGCTTTTCAATACCCATTTACATAATTGAGGCCAATTTCGTTCTTAGCCTTGTGCATATACTGTAGGTATTATTAAGAGGTAATACTTCATAATTACCCTTGGTAACTATTCAAATATATTGACTCTAAATAGTCTTGACTTATCAATATAGTGTAGACACTATGTCCATTCAAGTACTTTTCCATATGCAAACCAAAGCATTGAACTTATTGCAATATTGATGTGATGTAATTTGTGTCCTGCCCCATTGTCGACATTTTTCGTAATGACACCGAATTTAATTGTTGTTTAATGTACATAGTGTCCGATGTAAAATGCTCCTTGTTGATTTTTATGCCAGATGAAGGACTCCGTCTCACTTGAATACGAACCGGAATATTTTTGTTTTAATTTTACGATATTTTTTAAATCCTTCGTTAATCTGGGAAAAACCAATTTCACAAGGAATGAAGGATATATTATGTTTATATTGTAGAAATATTGTGTACAACCACGTCCGAAACTTCGCAAACATGATATAAGAGATTTTTATTTTCTTTGACCTAGAGCCCACTCAACAACATACGAATAAGTTCAAACTCCAAAGGTCACCAAAATATCCACCAATTATTGGAAAAATTTATTTAATTCAATTTATTTACATTTTAAGCTACTTCAAGCAGCTAAAAGGTCTAGGGCAAAAATACATACGATTACATATCAGACAATTGTTACACCTCATTTTGTGCTTTTATTCCTTTTCACATTCTTATTTCTTGTAGTTAGATATGTATTTCAATTGTTTTTTCGAGCCGGAAGAAATTCTCAAAACACTTGCATTCGATTTAATGCCATTACGCGAATCGAAACAATTGTACGAATATAAATCTTGGCTTGTAATCCACTGTGGTGAATGCAATTTGAAGCAATCCACTAGAGCCAAAAAATTATTTCATAGTAACATGCTAAGCGACGAACTATTTACGATCGAACGAATATTCGCAAGTTTTGACAGTCCGTTCACATTTTTTAGGTCGCTTCAGTTCGTGAATTTCAGCCATCAGCTGAATTAAGAAAACAAGTTTCCAAACTTTTTGCCGCGAACGAAAACACCCTTGTCAAAGTTCGCAGTCCACATCAATAAGCCGAGTTCCACAAACTAGCGAATAACATATTCCTTCGAATTTAACCTCAAATTAGTAATGCCGCCTGTTTTTTTTTTTTAATCGAATCGAAACTTGCTAAATTTTAAGGATTTAGTCGGCAAATTCACCGATTTTTTAGGTATACATTTACAAGTTTAAAACCTATACCTACTCTTGAAAAGTGTGAGGGGTGCGACACTCCCAACGCCTCCCCCCGCTACGCCCCTGGTGGGCGCATTGGCTCAGTGGTTAGTATGCTGCACTACTGTGCGAGGGATTCCAGGTTCGATCCCCGATTAAATTACATCTTAAGGTTTTTGTCCACTGTGGCACCTCTCGCGAATGTCTGACAAACATCCGAGAGTATAAATGTCATGGAAAAGCTAAGCCGTTCGGACTCGGCGTAAAATTGTAGGTCCCATCCATTCGTCCCATAAAATAGAAACTCACAAACGAATGGTTGGTGGAAGCTATGCCCTATGCCTAGTGTCACATGGACCTGTTGCGCCAGCTTGCAGCTTTCATGGATATAGTTGTGGTCAAGTTTCATGTGCTGTGCCTATATAACTATAAGGACACAACTTTGGAGCGGAATAGTCGCAGATTGGTATTTGGTAACATTCTCAAAAGCAGACTTTGCTTTGACCATTCCGCTTCTTGATTCTACAATTCACTAAATATTTGTCAGCTAAAACAATGCTCCCAAGGTATTTTAAGCTCTCGCATTTGAGTTAGTTTTGTGCATGATGGAATAAGTATAAGGTGGTCTCGTCGGCAAAAAGTAGTCCCTTAACGACACGTTTTTCTCTTTATTCAGCGTAGTAAGTGACCACCTTATACTTATTCCATCATGGTTTTGTGTTAGTCGAAGCAAGATGAATTGAAGCGGAAACCCGCAGCTAGTTAGGCAATGACTGTGTCTTTTAGTGGTTCTTTAATTTGCCCTAGCATGATTTTCATAATACTACCTCAGTTAAATGCATACACCTTTGAAGTTCTCACTGTGATTTTTTTTTAACTTGACAAATTGATATTAGTTACATTTGAAAGAAAATATTGCAAAATTAACCTTACCCATTAGCAACATATTTTCAAAATGTTAAGATGAACTGTATGATAAGTTTTTTCAATACACATTATAAAATAATGCTAATGGTCCTTTATAACAACATCTTTTAATATTCAAGTTAAACATGTTGTAGGTCACAATTTTATTTGGAAAATTTTGAGAGTTCTTTGGAGTTCCCTGGACACTAAAAATGTTTATTAATACCGCGCATATTGACCTCATCAAAACTAACCTTGCTGCATTAGGCAAGCTCACATTAAAAAGCAGTTTGAAAGCCTTACCTCATGTTGAACCACTCTTCGTTTCATAATAATACCTGGCAGTGGTTTACCTTAATTTGCTGTTTGGCCATCCATGGCTCGACATTCCCCTTTCAAACGCACAATCCCTATGTTCGTTCATGTTGCACAATAATTGCATTACCAACTGTTCAGTTTTGAGTTCAAAACAATTACACTGCAATCGAATAACATAACATTCCCCTTCAGAGACCAGCTACAATCAAGGCACACATTTCGCAATCCTCGCGAATCCAGTTTATGCGAGGAGTATATTTTTTTCTGTATATCGCATCAAACTCGTTTTCAAACACCATAATACACCACATTATACCTCACACCAATGGCCTTACTTCCAATCAATCTGCTAATCCTCGAAATCAAAACCAAAATTGCATCTGTGTCCACCACATCATGCTCGCCAATTACTTTGACTCGCGACAAAAGTGTATCTATCAACATTCGGGTGGATCTGAATGGAAGCAGTCAGAAACAACGAATTCCACCAACCGGCTTCCACCACTCAGACAAGTGTGGAAAATTATATCTTATCCGATGAAGTGCTAGTATTATTGACTTACTTTCAGTTGCTTTGGCATGGACCGGAATCGAGTTACATGTTGGAAAATTGGTTGCATAACCGCAACCACATGGGAGTGCTGGCGTTGGGGTAATTGGAAACACGTCCCCATTAGATTGTACTTGAGAGTTAAGATTTAAGCACTGACATAACTCAGAATAGGTATAGCTTCAGGCTTGGCAGAAAAAAGCGCGTAGTTCATTTTTAAATACACGAAAACATGAGGTGCTATAATTACCTATATTCACAATTTGTTTATTCCTTCTTCCAGCAGACGCAACAAACGCCACACACATTGTCAC